>PVIA01000003.1:0-1343273 GCA_004024845.1 Tonatia bakeri
TTTTCCTAATTGCTGTGGCTAGGACATCCAATACTATTTTGCAAAAAAAAAAAAAAAAAAAATGATGATAGTGGGTATCTTTGTGTTATTCCTGATTTGAAAGAAAAAGCTTTGAGGTTTTCACCATTTGGTATGGTATCTGTGGGTTTGTCATATATGGCCTTTATTATGTTATGATACATTCCCTCTATAATTATTTTGTTGAAAGTTTTTTACCATTAATCAATGCTGAAGTTCTTCAAGTGCTAGTTCTGTACCTATTGAGATGAAAATATAGTTTGTATTCTACGTTTTGTTAATGTTGTTTATTGCATTAAGTGATTTGCAGATTGCAAACCATCTTTGTATCCCTGAAATAAGTTCCACTTGATCATGTTGTATGATCCATTAATATATTGTTGAATCGGGTTTGCTAAAATTTTGTTGAGGATTTTTATATCTATGTTCATCATGGATATTAGCCTATAATTTTCTTTTCTTTTGGAGTCCTTGTCTGTAATGAATGTCTCATAAAATGAGTTTGAAAGAGTTTCCTCCTTTTCTATTTTTTGGAAGAATTTGAGAAGGATTGGTGTTAATGTTTTTAGGATATTTGGTCAAATTCACCAGTGAAATCTGTTCATACTTTTAAAATTATTTTTTAATGTAATGGAAAATATATTTGTCTGTTGTCAAACTAGCAAGCAAGCAAACAAAAACACAGAATAAAAAGTGGAACTCCTCTTACCCCTCCCACCTGCCTTGGTGCCCTGACGCGTTACTCTTCTCTACATAGGAAGCACTATTTTCAATTAGTTGTGTGAGCTTCTGGACTTTTTCATTGTGCATATGCAGCTACATATTTCCCAAGTAGATACTGTTGAAAACAGTATTTTTGTTACTACATTTTGTTTTTGTGTGTTCACCTTTTTCAAAGTTAATCGGGTCATTTTATTCATATATATTTTTTACTTTTTAAAATTAATTTATCTTGTAGATCTTCATGTCAATACACTTACCTATCTCACACTTTTTAGTGACTGAATCATACTTCATAGTCTATTAGGCAGGACAGGTCGGGCCATGCTACATTAACAGAAAATCTTAGTGACTTAAAATAGCAAAGCTTTGTTTTTTAACCATGATACATTTATATTTCCACCAAGTGGGAGGTCTGCTCCATAATGCTATGTTCTGGGGCTAAGGCTGGTAGAGGAAACATCATTGGAATATTTCTTTTCACAATGGCATAAGAAGAGAACATGGCTACTCACACATTGTTTTGTAGTTTTCCACCCAGAAGCGACACAGATTACTATCATTTGTATTTTTTTTTTTAGTGGATGTAAGCCACATGGCCATGGGAGGCCTTCAGGAGGTTAGAGAAATTTGTTCCTACCATGTGTCCTGAAGAAAATAAACTGAAAGATTCATTTTCCCTTTGACTGCCATCGACTTTCCCTAATTGGTATGATGCAGTCAATTTTGCATCTTCAGGAAATACCTTTAACTTAGAGCCATTGTCCAGTAACCCTGGAAAACTCTGGGAGTTTTCCTTTTCTCAGTGCATTTCTCCTTGCCAATAGTAACAGGTCCTTATAGTGAAAACACAGAAATAATTTTAAGTTGCAGCAGCATTGTGGGCTAATTTTTTTTTTTTTAAGGAGACCATCCTATCTCCTCATTTAAGGGTTTCTAGATTGGTGAATAAACTCAGGATCTGAGATTGGGTGAGAGGTTGTGAGTCAGTTATGGAAATGTGACTCTATTCGTGGCCTATGTATGCTCAGTTAGACAAAGTAGGGATTCAAATGGCTTCCCATTCACTTTGTTCCCAGAAACAGCACAGTCAGGTGATTCCATGAAGAGATCTCTGTGGTTTACCCATTTTGAATTATGCTATGGTCCTAATTCCCATCCCAGTATCCAGAGCCCCTGGTCTCTGCTGCCAGTGGACTCTGAATTTCAGAGTGTGAGAAATAAGGAAGTCTGCTTCAGTGGTGACATCTCTTACTAACCACTGTAGCTTTCAGAAGCCAGCCTCTGTGGAGGCGCTCTGCCCTCCTAACCAATGTGTCCCTCAGTGTTGTGGCGAATGGTATGTGTTCTGGGTCTGTACCGCGTGTGTGCAATATATAGGGGATGAATGAGCAAGCTACATGTACTAAATATAATCCAACACCCCTGTCCAAGAGCATTTCAGATTATTTTTGCCATAGTATGAAAAGGAGGTCTTGGCATGTCAACTGTAATTAATGTAGAGATTATGAGTCTAGATTTTAGTAAACCAACTAAGCAAAATGTTTGAAAACTTTACATTCCTTAAATTCTTGAATCCAGAATCTCTGGTAAATGTGCCCATTACAATACATTTCATCTGTTCTTCATCCTTGGTCACATACCATTAGGTTCAATTCCCACACATATTTGTCAAGGTTCTACCAATACAAATACAAATAAATCTTGCAGTTACTTTCCATGGGGATCATGCTTCTTTGTGGATCAGGCTTAGTATGTATTTTAATAAATAGAGGTTTACACAAATGTTGAAAGAGCTGAGGGATTGAACATCAAGTAAGCTGCTGTAAATGCTACAAGTTTTCAACACCAGAGTGATTACAAGTTTGTCCTGAAGCCAAAGCATGTGTAGCTGATTCTCCTAGGAACTGAGTCAAGTTAGCAGTATGATAGAAATAAGATCTGAAGGGTCTTGAGAAGCACTGACACAGTGAGGCAGTTTTCTCAGCTCCTGGTAATAAATGGCTTCAGGCAAAGGATTACCTCAAACCGGGAAGGAGAGGCTGTGTTGCTGGCAAAATATTGCAGGCCCACAGAATTTTGGGTTTTTAAGTACACAAACTTAGTGGACTCTCTCCAAATTCCCTATTCCAATTCTCAGTATCCTACAACTTCTTTATTATTGATATACTTTTAACTTAAGTTATATGGTATAGCTTTGACTTCACCATATGCTATAAGACTAAACATTGAGTATGATGTTCAGAAACATTAACCTTGAAGTTTCAGGAAATAGGGGATCCTGTCAGATCAAAGACCAAAGTTCTCTGCCCTTTTGACCAGGCTTTGGCCTGATTATTTCAATCCCCACAATTACCACATTTTTTTTTCCTGCAATCTTCCCAATGCAGTCTGCTCCACAGTCCTTGTACTCACATGTAGCCATATTTCCACTAAATTTTCTATTTCAATAGATATTGTTACCCAATGTATTGCCTTCTATATAGGTCCTTACTTCCAGGTAGCTATAAATGATCATGGAAATTGATTCATTATTGTCTTTAGTTGACTGCAGTGTCACATTTTTTTTTATTTTTTTAAAGATTTTATTTATTTATTTTTGGAGAGGGAATGGGGGGGGGAGAGAGAGAGAGAGAGAGAGAGAAACATCAATGTGTGGTTGCTGGTGGCCATGGCCTGCAACCCAGTCATGTGCCCTGACTGGGAATCGAAACTGCGATGCTATGGTTCGCAGCCCGCGCTCAATCCACTGAGCTACGCCAGCCAGGGCCGCAGGGTCACATTTTACAAAGGCAAATTGGCATCTCATATTTCAAATCTAATCTGATCAGTGTATTTATTCATGATCTTCATCTTCTAGATTCTGTTTTCCAGACAAGGTTCCCATTTGACATGCTGTGTCAGTCCAAATGTATTCAATTCTTGCAACTGTTTTTAGATGCAGAAAATTAGAGTTTTAAACAACATTTTGATGAATTAGGGGATATTAAGGAAGTTGTTACCAATAATATGAATCTGTAGCATCCAGACAACAACCCGATGGTTTAGTGGGAAACTATAGGTAAGTACAAAAACTCTAGGAAGCCTCTGCTGAGTTACATTATCATGGGTCAGATTGTGTTCATTTGAAATTGCATTAGATGTTACTAGTTTTCACTTCACAGATGATTTTCCAAAGTATATCCTCCCAATAACCATGTGAGTTTCCATTTTCCTACAATTTTATCAAAAAATAATAATCTTTTAAATATGTGCCAATATTATAGGAGTAAAAGAGGGTCTCACTGTTAAAACCTACTTTCCAACAATTTGAATAAATTGCTATTTCCTACCCAAGAAAAACCTACAGTGCTAGTTGCATTTTTCTATCAATTTAGACACTTTTAGAATCCTTCATATCAGCCTTTGCTGTGGATAACTTTCTCTTGGGTTTAGGATCTAATCTCAGACAGCATCTGAGAAAGCAAATAGGAAATGGAAAGAGACATATGCATTTTCGTTTGTGATGATTGATTTGGTGCCAGCTCCATGAGTTGAACATCATCCACCATCACCGTTGCCAGTTACATACATAAAATATCATGCAGGCAATGGATTTGAAAGGACCTGCCAAGTACGGTGTTGAAAACCCTAGAGATATTGATTTTACAGTTTCTCCAGTGATTCTACATCATGCTCCTTTACTTTCTGGCAATCTTTATAACTTTTACCCTGACATAAATTGCCATAAAATAAGCATCCAGTACACCCCTCCCTTTCCTCCTCTATAAATGGTTAAGGACGCTCCATTATTCTATTAACATGTTTAACCATTAATTCAGCTGATCTCCCTGGGAATGACGAGGTGACTTTAAACTTAGAGGGCAATTTGTACTGCCCAGCAGATTTATTATTATCCTCTTTAGTGAAAAGCACATGAATTCATCTAAACATTTATTTTCCTTAGTGTGTGCACCGCTATTTTTCTTTTTATGTTTTTTAAAGTAGATTTAGTGGCGGAATATTAGCAGCCGTGGATACCAGAGTTGTCTGAGCAAGGCGGGCGGCTTAGTTCTCTGAACGTGGCCTCAGACACTGAGACTGCCTTATCTGTAGTGAGGGAAAGGCATATGGAAAAAGGGGAGGGCAGTGCAGTGTTCCTTAACTGGTTGAAAATTAATGAGTCTTTACGTGTACCATGGGATTCTACGTCATAAAGACAACACACAGATGAGACCCCTTCTCAGCCTAAAATACTGCTGGATTAGTTTTCTAATCCTCCTATTAAAAGTTACCACAAAATTTCATGAATTAAAACAGCACCAACTTACAATTCTGTAAGTGAAAGACTCCACACAGGTCTCGGTTAAAATCAAAGTGTTAACAGAGCTGTGATCCATTCTGGAAATTCTAAAGGAAAACCCAATTCCTTGTCGTCTCCAGCTTCTAGAGCCGTTGACATTCCTTGGTTTGTTGCCCCTTCCTCCGTCTTCAGTCATGATGGTGGCTTGAGTCCTTTTCACATTGTATTTCTTTGATCCTCTTTTCTGCCTCCTCTCCTACTTAGAAGCCTCATGTGATTAGATTGAGCCCACTTGTTTACTCCAGCATAACCTCCCCATTTTAGGGTCAGCTGATTAACAACCTTAATTGAACCTACCATATTAATTTCCTATTGCCATATCAAATAGAATTTTTACAGTTTGTGGGGATTAGGATATGGAAATCTTTGGGGGGTGTCACTATTCTGTCTACCACACCTGGTAATATGATACTGGTTTTTAACTGATTGTAAGCATATATAAACTGAATACTTCACAATTAGAAAGGTCACTCTAGGCTTCACGAATCTAAAGAAAATAGAACAACATCCTGAATGCTTAACTAGGATTTTTAAAAACATAATAGGATGTGGGCAAAATTGATCAACTGATTATGACAAGGTCATCAAAAAGAATCAGTGGAATTAAGAATAGTTTCCGAAGATTGTTCTCTAACTTGAACATGCCAAAGAAGTTGAACTCCTTCCTTAGACAATGAAAAAACACACACACAATGAGTCACAGACCTCAATGCAAGAGCTAAAACTATAAAGGTTATTAGAAGTCAACAGAGGGATAAATATTCATGAATTAAGTAATGTATTCTTAGAATATCAAAGGCACATAAGGCAATAGGAAGAAAGTATATAAATTGTACTATACCAAAAAGTACATAAATTGCACTATACCAAAATGATAGTCTTTTGTGCTACAAACAGTAACATCAATAAAGGGAAAAGGCAATTGATAGAACTGGAGAAAATATTTGCAAATATGTTTAGTAAGGGACTTGTATCAAGAATATATTTTTAAAAACTTTTACAACTTAATTATAAAAATATAAAAATCCAATTTAAAATTGAGCCAATGATCTGAACATCTGAATAGATGTCTCTCCAAAAAAGATAACCCAGTGAGCACACAAAAAGTGTTCAACATCGGTAGTCATTAGAAAAATGCACATCAAAACCACCATGATATATGACACTACACTCACTAGAGTGGCTATATATATTTTTTCAAATGGGCAATAACAAGTGTTAGTAAGAATGTAGAGGTATTGGAGTCCTCATGTATTGCTGCTGGGGTTGTAAAATAGTTCATCTAATTTAGAAAAGAGTTTGTTAGTTCCTTAAAAGTTTAAACACAGAATGACTATATGACCAAGAAACTCCACCTCTACTTGTATGGCCGAGACTAATGAAAATAGAAGCCCATGCAAAAATTTGTATGCGGATGATCATAGCAGCTTTTTTTCATGACAGCCAAAAGGCAGAAAGAGCCTAAATGTTCATGAAATGATATATTAAATGCAGTATACCCATGCGATGAAATAGCATTTGCCTGTAAAACAGAATGAAGTATTGACACATAGTACTACACCAATTAACCTTGAAACCGTTATGCTAAGTGGAGGAAGTCAATGGCAAATATATAATTCCGTTTATATGAAATGTATGATTGTATGATTCACATGAAAGGTCCAGAATGGGCAAAGAAGGTAGATGGGATTTAAGAAGCAGAGGCAAGGGGAATTGGAAGAGACTGCTAATAGATATGGAATTGGGGGGAGGATAAAAACGTGGAATTAGATTGGGTTGACAGTTGTACAACTCTGTGAATGTCCTAAAATTAATTGAATTCTACATTCTACATGGGTGATATTTACGGTATTTGAATGATATTTCTATAAAGCTGCTAAAAAACCCAAAACAGGTGTAACATGGCTAATTATGTGATGGTGGCATGTAGATAGCTGAGAGGCCACTGTGGCTGTGCTTTGATGACTAGTTAAAGGTGATTTCTGACAATCACATGAGCAGCAGGAATTATTTTAGAGTACATTGACAGTTATCTACTAATGTTTTTTAAATCATTTTTTATTTTTTCAATTACAATTGACATACAATATTATATTAGTTCAAGGTATACTCCCCAGTGGTTAGGCATTGTATAACTTGCTGAGTGATGATCCTGATAGATTTTGTAGCCCTCTGACACCATATGTAGTTATTAGAATATTATTGACTATATTCCCTGTGTTGTACATTATATCCCCACCACTCTTCCATAAGTACCAATTTATACTTCTTAATCCTTTCACCTTTTTCACCCATCCCTCCAACACCCCTTCTAACTAGCAAATGTCAAAATGTTCTCTGAATCTGAGTCTGATTGTGTTCTGCTTATTCATTTATTTTGTTTATTAAATATAATTGTTGATATGTATTTATTGTTATTTTATTCTTCACACATTTTATCTTTTTTTTTTTTTCTTAAAGAAGGCCCTTTTACACTTCATGTAATACTGGTGTGGTAGTAAGAAAAGCTCTTTAAATGTCCTTCTATTCTAAATGAAAGTCTTTCTGGGTAATGCAGTCTTGGTTGTAGTCCCTTACTTTTCATCACTTTGAATACTTCCCTGCCAATCTCTTCAGGCCCGCAAAATTTCTGTCGAGAAATCAGCTGATGGTCTTATGAGAGCTCCCTTTTAGGTAACTAAATGCTCATCTACTAACATTAATACTTGCCATGAAAAATAACCTCCACTCTCACATGTGTTTGATCACAGTTAGAAGAATCTGGCTTTAATATCATTTTGATACATCAGGCTGCCCGTCATTAGGCTACAGAAGTTATGAACAACAGGACTTATCACTTTAAAAAATTACATGTGTATTTTCTCATATCTAAATTGTGTATGAGGACATTTTTTAATGTTTCAGATGGAAGGAAATTGCATGCAAGTGCTTTGCACAGTGCGTGGCACCTGGTGGTTGCTCAGTAACCCAGAAGGCATTATAAAGCAGAGCTAGGTCCTGAACTTGCAGCTGGCTGCAATACCTTATTTTATCTGCTTCTGGGACATTTCACCTGGTTATCCTGAATGCATTTCAAACTTCATGTGTCCTAAACATATCTCTTTTTCCCCAATATCATACCTCAGTTATCTCAGGCCCTTCCCCATTTTCCCTACTCCCATCCCACCTCAGCCTTGACTTAACCAGCCACTGAGTTTTAGTGATTATGCTTCTTAAGTGATTCTTGATTCTCTGGTTAGGCCCTTATCACTCACCTACATAAAATTCTAGACATCTCCGATTGATCTTCCTTTTTATATCTCTGATGTATTTCACATCCCAACACTCTCTAAGCCATGCTTGTTAATTATTCAAAAAAATATATGTTAAAAACAGCATATATGGAAATTTCACTTCTTCTACCCTTTCATTTCTCCTATCCAGTTATTGAACATTTCTACAAACAGGAAAAGATCATTATTACTTTGTGTGGATATTCTAGAGAATATTTATGCAAACAACAGTAATACAAGGATATCTATAGGTATATAGATTTATATAGATATATACACACATAAACATGTATACATATACATAAATATGTAAGCACATACATTTGCACATGTATGTAAATATTTAAGCACATACATTTGCAGAATATGTATATATGTATGTGTTTAAATTTATATACAAATGATAACACATCTTACATACTGGTTAGCATTTTCTTATTTTCAGTTCATCTATCTTTGATATATTTTCACACTAGAAACCCTTTATTCTTTTTTTTAATAACTCCATGATATTCCATTTTGGAGATGGGCTGCAGTCTATTTCACCAGTCTACCATTGATGGTCACTCAGATTTTTTTCAACCCTTTTGGCAGGATTTGTTATCCTACGGTACAGAGAAAATCGGGAGAAAAACATAAACGTCCTGAAATATTTCAAAAACCTGTGTTTATGGACATATCTTTTTCTGTGGCAGTTCTCTAGTTTTCATGGCATGCCCAAAGATATCTCTCAGTTTTAAAAAAAGTGTAAAAGCCTTTCATTTTTTTTTACAGTAATCATCATAATTAACTGGCAAGCTTTTTCCAAAGTAGTTAAGGTACAATCTATGAACAATAAAATGCACACATTTTAGGTAAACAGTTCAATGACTCTTGATGAATACATATATCCATGTAATCAACACTTAAATCAAGATATGAAACAATTGCATCAATCAGAGCATCCCTTTTAAAAGTAAAGCCTCCCGTGTTCCACCATTGGAAACCCCAATTCAGTAAAATTTAGGCCTGGGATTATGGAGAGAGAGATTTGAAATCTGAAGTGGAAAATTATTTATAGTAACCCATGCGTGTGGAGATGCAAAACTGGATTGGTGTCCATGAGAATCTCTGGAGAAAAATAAAAGGTATAAGGTAAATAAATAAGAAGAAAACTGGCAGGATTTTGTGAATTGAAGACAACAAACAGAGAATGGAAGTCCATGGGAAACCAATGGACACACTTCCTGAAGTAAAAGATTTTAAAGGACAGACTCTATTTCCTCTTTGCACTTCCAGAGCCTAGCATAGCACCTGAGTTCTGCCAAAATAATGGATTTCCAAAATGGCTGAGACTGGATGAATGAATGAAATAATGATTGAAAGTCAGTGTGCACAGGTTTTATTCTAATGCTTCGATTATTGCTTAATCTAGTACTCAGATCCAAAATAGTATCACTAAAATGACCAGGAAGGTGAATTACACCTCCAGAGTTATATGAGAGTGATTTTAAAACAGGGACAAAGGACTTCAAATGATTTAGCGACATTTCTTACTCTATCCCAAACTGACCTTGAGAGTGAAAAGTGTTCCTCTGGAGACTTCAAAATGAATGGTCAGACAATTGATATCAATGCGACGGAGACAGAAAATAAAAGAGCTTCCCATGCTTGAACAAAATCCATAGCCCATGTAATTAAAGGCACTTGGTGAGAACACCCCTGGCAAAACCAGATCCCTCCTCTTACATAAATGGAAGAGCGCTGCTGAGAGAATTGTGGAGCCGGGTCCAAAGCTCTTGCCTAGGATCTGATACTGAAGTTATGATATTTAGGAATATGGCAACCTTGAGCATTATTTCAGGGAAGAAAATCTTTCCCAGGGCAATGTCTACTGAGAATGAATGTACAGCATGCAGAAATGGGGCTGCTGAGAAGACGCCGGCATAAGAAAGCACACCAGCAGTGTAAAGCATGCCGGGATTTTGAAACTGTGGAAGTTGAGACCATGCCCTGGTTCTGGTCTGGTCTCTGCCACTACTAGTTTCGTTACCACAGATGAATCATTCAAGTGGTAAGAACCTCAGTTTTCTTGTCTGCAAAATACATTTATGACTGAAGATAATTGTTGAGATTCCTTCATGTTTTAGGATTCTATGAATCAACTAGAAAATCGATAAACATCTTATCCATGTGGCTGCGTTTAATGTTGTATTTATGTATGACTCTAAAGAAGGGCTAAAATTATCCTCAAACCAATGAATCAAACAACAAGGAAAACACCAAAATCCAAAGGTCTTTTCTGAATATGAGAATTAGTCACACAAAAAACAAACAAATTTGAAATAAATGACCTAACTTGAAATGTTTACACAATTTTAAATAAGAAAGGAAAAAGAACTATATCCTGACCAATTTTCTTCTCAACCATTTATGTAACTTAGTAAGGGATTATTACCTAACCTGAATAATTTTGTTCTAAAGAAAAATAAATAAATATTTCCCGAGTCCTGGTTTATGTGTAACTATTCTTATTACATAGTTACTCAAACTATATCTAAAATTTTTGTGTTACACAAATTTATAAGAATTTTTATAAATATATGATTCTGGATATTTATTTATTTGCCTTTTTTCTCATGTTTAAAATATTTAAAAATAAAACTGCCCCTAGAGTACAAGAAGTACTACTACATCTCCCTGTGTAATGAAACGACATGGTTCGGAGGGGAGGCGATTCTATGGGGAATGTGACCAACAGCAGTAACGGCAGACTTACAGAGATCAGGAACCTGAGAAGAGAAATCATGTGAATTGTGTTTTTCCTAGGTTTTTAGAACCTAGGATATTAAATCTTGGAATAGAAGAATAATAGGCTCACCCTCTACCCAATTGTTTGTTCATTTTTTTCAGCTAATCCAGCAACAAACACTGACTATTTTGAGAAAGTGATGGTCATGTCCGTCAGTGTTTCTCAGCTATGTTTGCTGGCACAGAGTAAATGCTCTGGTATGAATCAGGGCTTGTCCCTCAGTGTGATATTCAAGGTCTGTCCAGAAAATTTTCAGCCATTGTTAATATAATGAGAACAGTTTGTTTGACATTGATGTAACCTGACAGCCAAGGAGAGTGGACTGGGATGTGCATGTGTGAACAATGATGACTTCACTGTACTAGTCAGTCAGTGGGAGCAGTAGACGCCATTGAGTGAGCATGTGCACTGCATGGCTGTCACATTCAAAATGACTGAGTGAGTAGAGTAACAAATCTGCATCAAATTTTGCTTTAAGCTTGAACCTTCCTTCCTCTGTGGAAACTACTGACATGATTGTGAAGGCTGCAGCTATGGGCAACTGGTGATTGTCAGCTTCATCACAACTATGCACCCACTGGTGCATCATGTCTCATGCACAGTTTTTTGTTGAAACATCAAATCACCCAGGTGACTCAGCCCCACTACAGTCTAGATTTGGTGCGTTGCACCTTCTGGCTTTTCCCCAAACTAAAATCACCTTTGAAAGGGAAAAGATTTCAGACTGTCAATGAGATTCAGGAGAATACAATGGGGCAGCTGATGGCATTTGGGAGAACTGTGTGAGGTCCCAAGGTGCCTACTTTGTAGGGGACTGAGGTGTCCTTGTCCTGTGTACAATGTTTCTTGTATCTTCTTCAATAAATGTCTCTTTTTCATATTACATGGCTGGATACCTTCTGAACAGATTTCTTATGATCTGTTTATAGGAGGCTCAGCAAGAGTTTTCAAAGTGGAGCAGAGGGGGCCAAAACATTCCAATAGAATCACAAAGGCAATGGTATTTAGTAGAAATGGGGTATAGTCATCTGAAACATGCCAGCAGGTTGGTATGACTTCAGTTAGACTGAGGGGTAGAATGGTCGGTGAGAGAGGTATGCTGGGACACAATGTGAGAGTACACACCTGTGTACTACACTAACATGTTGTATTGTCTTCCAGAGTTTCAGTTCTCACAGGTCTTATTTTCCAATAGCCAGCCTGTCCCCATTCTGTGTGGAGGAAAACTTACTGTGACAATGTGTGTATGCACTTGGCATTCTTTTTATTGTAAGGAGGTTCAGTACCAACAATGCTTTCATTCTTACACACCTTCTTCTACGTCCCTCCAACATTACTGCCTGTATTCTTCTTTTATTGCTGCACTGGCAACTGAAGCCACACACATTCTCAGGGTTAGTTAGTTTCAACAGTTGACAGGAATTGAAATGCTAATCTCTTTCCCCCTGAATTCTTATAAAGATACAAATGAGTCACACAGCTGCAAATCATCTGATGACAGGAGGAATCTCTGACAGCTTCATTTGAAGTTCCAAAGTTCCTGCTTTATGGCTTGTTTAATGTTTGGTAAAAGATAGGCTGTTTAAACTAGAGAAATCTCATGGTGGAATATATTGTCTCATGGTGAGTGACAAGCTTTTCCAAAGAAAATTTCAAAAAGAGAAGAAAATACTCAATTCTTTAAGCCTGTGAAAAACAAAATAGCCTATCCTTTTCTGTCCTTGTGTGTGTGCATAACTATTTACAGACTGTGACATACTGTACAACACAAACATTTTCCGCCACTTGGTCCTTCAGTTCAGGTCTTCTTCCAGCTGTACTCAAAACTGTCTCCTATATGTGTAAAACACAGTTCAACCAAGATTAGACAAATGTTCATACATTGGAAGAACATAGAAAGTAAGCCAGGATAACCCTGAATTTACACTGAGAGATGGAAAAATTGGAACAGGCAGTCCCAGTTGTTCCTTGATGGTGACTGAAGGTCTGCTGGGTAAGGCACACATGGAGTGCTGCAGCTTGTAACCAGAGTGGTTTTAGCCCCACTTTTCATGAGCCTCATTTTCCCTCTCATTGTTTTTCTCACTTATCTGAGTTCACTAGTGCTCTAAGTCTACCACTAAAGATTCGCAAGTCCATGGGCAAGTCAGTTGCTCATTCTGAGTCTTTGTTTTTGAGAGTCACAAAACTGCTTTCTACTGCTGAGACACTTAGACATACTTGGCAGTAGGTAAAGTCTGCTATTTTACAGATGAGGAACTTGAAATTTAAAGAGGGTATAGGCCATGGACCTAGAATAATGGTTCTTAAGTACAGGCAATTTTACCTGCTAAGGAACATCTGGCAGTAGCTGGATACATTTTGGTTGTCACAACAAGGTGACAAGAAGGAAGGCTAGTGCTGGCCTCCCATGGGTAGAGGCCAAGTGTGCTAGTAGACATACTGCAATGCACAGGACACCTCGACAAAGCACATCCAACCCAAAATGCCAATAGTACTGAGACAGAGAAGAGTTGTTCTGGGAGCCACAAGATTCCAGTCTAGAAACCAGGTCTATTCAATTCTAGAATCTGAACTCAAACATTGTACTAATTCCCTTAATGATGATGATGATGATGATGATGATGATAATAAACATCATGATTCCTCCAGGAAACTTAGAAGTGAAACGTACCTTGGGCAGGCAGATACGGGGAGCTATTAATTGTCTCACATGTACTTGAAAGCACATTTCATTTTATCCTGGTAAGCAGTGGAGAACTTCACCTATTTGCAATGGCAGTTTTATAATTAGCAGTTTTTCTCCTGCTTTGGTTATAGAATTTCATTTTTATGTTTGTCAGGGAATTTGTGTCTATCCTTAAAGATTGCTTTCAAATCACTCCACATTTCTCTTCCTTTTTATCTTACCTGTCCCCTATATTTTATCTTGATTGATACTTGTCAGCTTGTACACTCTAATTTTGTAATTTCCTTGAAATCTGCAGATGGGTTAAATTTAAGCAGGGCAACAAGACAAAACCTCTAAAAAACTTAGTCTTATCCCCTGTAGGTCTCATTGATACGGGCTAAAACCTAAAGTGTAGATTCCCGAGCATCAGTAATATAAGTGGGCCCCAAACAAGCCAATCTGTCAGTGAGAAGTGTCTGTGTGTATTTGTTATCCAGGGTTTGTAATTGTGGAAGAAGTTAATGGAATTGTCAGACCATTGATAAAAGTGGATCCTGAAGAACAAGAGGTAGATTTAATGAGCAGCTCACTTCTGTCTTCACAATGCAATATGCTTGCTATCCCGGCCTTGACACCCCTTTGTTCCAACCTTCTCTAACATGTCTGACTTACCAAAGAGAAAATGGTCAGTTTTCCCTATAATTGCTTTCAAACTTATGTCTCTGATAAGTGATTTCATTTAGCTTGTTCTACAAATCGCCCCTTTAAGGCTCCTTCTCAATATGCTTCTTGGAATATGTACAATGATTAGATTGAATGTGCTGCTTGAGGTGAGGTCTAACAAAACACACTGCATTTTTTCCCCAGTAATAATAGACCTGAATAATCTTTAATATGGGTTTTTATTAAAGTAACTCATATCTCTCTCCAGGTCAATATGCTGTAGTACCTTCCCATTAAGGAGATATTATGTTCTTTTATTACATTCTACCAGACTCATTATTCTGCATTTATCTGCATTGAATTTCCTATCTATTAGCCCAAGTATTTAAGTGAGCTAATTCTTTTTCTACCTGAGGATTGTTTTTCAGTGATGACCTTTCCTCCCAATTTAGCATCTTCTGCAAACCAGAACGCTGTAGTGTAAGTAATGTGCTTGGAGTCAGTTATTTAAGATCCTTAATAGTAGGATATCCAATATCATTTCTGGACCAAAGTAGCTTTGCCTTGAGTAGCTTAACGGTGATTATATTCTTTATCTTCTATTTCATAATATAGAAGGTTTGATTGGAATAAAAGCAAGAAAAAAATATCTTGATTAAAGCAAAATTTCATTTTAAGTAGAAGTTTCTTCTGCTTGATTTCTTTGTAATGCAGTGTCCTCTAAGATGAATCTACAGAGCACCTCTCGTGTCCTGGCAGGTAACTATTCACTTTACAGCCCTGGGTCACCAAGATAGACATCACTTAGACCCAGAAAATTGATGCAATTAATTCCAGGCTTCTACTTCAGGAGTCCCTGAACTGGTAACTGTGGGTCAGCGACTCAGGGAGGGAGGTGGGAGGAAAAGAAATCAAAGCTCAGTTACTTATCTGCAAGGATTTCTTCAGTTAAAACTGGAAATTGTGTCAAAATACGCACATCAAGTAGGGAGAAACCATGCATTGTGAAATCTTTTCACCTTCAATCATGCATTTAATGTTATCTGAATAATATGGTGGTGACAACATGAATTTTCAGAGTGAATCTTTCCTGCTCTGAAAACAATCTTTGAACCACACACTCCTGATGGAGAAGCCCAGGGCAGTATGTAAGGGATCTTGGAACATTACAGTATCTTACAGTAAGAAAAGTTAGCAAACACAGAAGTAAATAAATGCAAATTGTCCATGTCAACTGTATGCGTACAGGTAATCATTGTACCTTATTTTATTAGAGGACTAAATTAGTTATCTATTGCCCCACTAACAAATTACCAGAAATTTGGGGGCTTAAAACAATGCAAATTTATTATCTTGCAGTTCTGTAGGTGAAAAGTCCAGAACAGATCTTATCAGGCTAAAATCAAGGTGACAACATTGCTGTGTTCCTTTCTGAAGTCTCTGCAGGCAAATTCATTTTCTTGCTCATTCAGATTATTGATCCAATTTAGTTCCTTGCAATTTCAGGACTGAGGTCCCATGTCCTTGCTGGATGCCAGCTTCCCAACATTCCCAGCTTCTAAAGATCTCCACACTCTATACCTTGTGCCCTCTTCACCCATTGTCAATGTCAACAATAGTGTGTCAAGTCCTTCCCGCACTTGAGACTTCTACCACTTTCTTCACCACATCTCTATAACTTCAGTGAGGAAAAGTTCTCTACTCTTAAGATCTTCGGTCGTTGGATTGAGCCTATTGGTTCATCCCGGATAACCCCCTCATCTCAAGATTCATAACCTTAATTGCATCTGCAAAGTCCCTCTTGCAGTGTAAGGTAATGTATTAACAGGTCTTAGGAATTAGGGCATAGGCCTCTTTGAGGGTCATTATTCAGCCCACCATAGGGCCTTTGTGTATTTGATTAGGATTGGACTTAACAATTTACAGAGCTTTAATTTTATTGTCTCTTGTATTAGTCTTGGCTGATTAGTTTATTTTTGTGGCCATGTTTGAATTCGGTATGCTAGATTTCTAATTGTAGCCATGATAGCCAGTTTGGGATTTGTTGCTGTGCTAGTAATATTATCCTTATATACAAAATACTGCACCTGTGCATTCATTCATTTATACACATTCACTGATTTCTTTCTACATCATAGGTACCATTTTTAACATCACTGCCAACCCATCTACCTTGAATCACCTTAACTAGGTCAGTCCAAATTTACTGTTATGTTTTAGTATATTTTAGATATATGCCTTTTTATCTGTACAGTCCTGGGACAGAGAGCTAGAGACCCACTTACAGTGGCTAATTTATATGTCATGAATTAGGGTGACAGGGTCAGGAGTCAAAAACTTTGATCTCCCCAGGAGCAATGTTTTAGGAAGCCTCTGGGTTAGAATAATTCTTGTCTCTTATCATTGCTCCCCTTCCAAGTCCTCACAGTTTGCACTGCTTACAGGTTCTCCAGAGTCTCAGTGAACCCGATACACAGGCTGTCTGACCACTGGGAGGGAACTGAGGGCAAGGCGTGTAGCCAGACAATACCTGCATAAATCGCCCAGGGCCATGGCAAGGACTCTGAGTGTCACAGCACTCTCATGGGTGTGGCCACATTGTGCCGGTAATTAAGCACAAGCTCCTCTGCCCCCAGGCAAGATGGCAGCAGGAGGAAGTTCTTACACTGAGCACTGGGAGGAATAGCAAGATAATCAGATAAGAGGGAAAAGCCCTCCTGCCCCCTTTCTGTACCAGATTGGGGTGGGACTAGGGGAAGGCAGGCACATAGTTAAAATGATGGCAGGGGAGGTGCTGGATCAAAGAGGCCTGTCAGTCTAGCTGGGGGGAAAAAGGGATTGCTTGGGAAATGAATCCACCCAAAGCACAAGAAGGTTTAGGAAGTTAACTGGTCATTCTGAGAAAGCATCTGGTCCATCCCAGACCTGAAACCGAAATAAACCCAAGGAAACAAAAATGTCTCTCTCTTGGTTGTGGCTAATGCTGGGGACCAGCACCCAGTAAATTACAGTCACATTGCTCATGGCCTCCAGGATGGAGTCTCTCTCTCTCTTGCTGACCTGGTGGAGCATTTGCTGGTACCATCAGGCACTCTCTGGCCTGGGAGCATAGCCCTAAAAGCCGTATGGCCAGTGGCGGTGCCTACTCCACACAGGGCCTCCAGGGGTGAAGCCTGAATTCAGATAGCAGCTGAGAACAAGCTGAACTACCTGGATGAGCACTTAGCAGCCACCTCCAGTTCAAAAGGATGGTACTTTAAAGATGGAGCAGGGACTGTGGGCACTGCCTTTAGTTTTGGTCTTGCTGAAGACAGCTGGGTTTTGTTTGGGTTTTGCAGAGGAGATGGGCTTTGAGATGGGGAGTCCCTCATTCTCCCAGCTTGTTCAGAATTCAAATAAAACCCTATTTCCTCTAGAGTTTGCCTTTTGGTGGTGGTCAGCAGACAAACCCCACTTTGGTTCAGTAACATCAGTGTCATTAAATACAATCATTCCACAGCCACTTGCAGTTTCTGTGATACCCAGGGTAAGACTGTGATAATCCTGTTAAAGATAATTTGGACCAGGTTCTAGTTTCCTGGGTTATCTATGGAGAGACAAGAATTTTTTTTTTCCTTGTCTGGATGCTCTTGGGTATAGGCTATGTGGTAGGCAGAAATAATCATCTTCTCTAAAAATATCTGCATCCCAAGTTCCATTACCTATGAATATGTTATATTATGGTAAAAGAAAATTAAGGTTGCAGTTGAAAATGAATTTACCAATCAGTTGACCTTGGGATTGGGAGATAATCCTGAATTATCCAATGTTGTCACAATGTTCATCATAAGTAAAATAGCAAAGCAGGGGTGGCAGTGTCACAGTGTTGAAATATAAGAAAGATTCAAGCCATTACTGGCTTTGAACATTGAAGGGGTTCACTAGCCAAGGTTGCTGTCAGTCTGTAGAATTTGGGTTTATTGCTTTGTGTGGGAAAATCTTTCTTTGTATTCAACTCAATGTACTCCTTGTTCTTAAGCACATGAGTCGATGGCCCTTAGGCATCCCCCCGCTGCCCACCGGGCTTATCATATTCCAGACCCCAAGAGGAGGAGAGGCGTGATTGCTTTATCGCAGCAGAAGTGGGATGTATGCAGCTCTATTTCTTTTGTTCCTTCCATGGATGGCATTTATCTACCTTTAACCTGACTGCACAGCCTGGCCACCCAGTGAAAAGTGAGAGTGAATTAACAATACAAGACATAATCGCTAATTAGAAACCAGTTTGTGAAGATAAATATACTTTTTCACATTCCGTTGGTGAAAAAAGTCATAGTTGAATTTGTCATTATATTATTCCGTGTGCCTCAGTTTCTTTATAAAGTTGGGAGGATCAGATTATATGCTTTCTTGAATTTTATTTAACTAGAAATCAAAAGACTATGATTCTGGATGATGCATGCTCTCAAAAATTTATCTCTTATTTCTCCCACCTCCCCCTGCCCCAAATCCATTGCCTATCATCTCTAATGGCATTTCCAATACAATGCTCCCAAACGTCAGTTGCAGAGTATTATATTCATTTTAGTGATCATTTTAACACGAGTTAAAATATGCCATGTTCTAACAGTAGTTCTTAAGTCTTCCAGGCAGAGATAAATGCCTATAGCTGAGGTGAACTACATACATCTTTTTGCCTCTGCATTGTTTGCAATAAGGTGGTACTTACAGCCTCCAGCAGAGGTTTTCAATCTTTTTCATCTCATGGCACACATAAACTAATTACTAAAATTCTGCAGTGCACCAAAAAATATATTTTTTGCCCATCTGCCAAAAAAAGGTATAATTTTCATTCATTCACTCCAGATGGCTATTGTTGTGTTGGCTGCCATTTCTTTTTATGTGACAATCTAAGGGAAAAGAGGTCAGTGCCCCTGACTAAATAGTCAGGTATTACATGTTTCAAAAATTTATGCGGTACGCCAGTTGGAAGTTGCCGACCTAGAGGATGGACAATGGACTCTGGAGCCCGGCTATTCGCACTGAACTCCTTTCTCTGTAGGTCATTATCAAATATTTCATCTGGTGGACAAAATATGCTGAGTTGCATGGCTGGTATATGGACTAAATAATATAAATCAAGTAAAAGCATTTAGAATAATTTTTGGCACACTCATAAGTACACAAATCAGTGTTCGCTTCTAAAATTTTTCAGACTTTCTGGTTAGTGCATCTTTTAGTGACACATTTACCATTTTGCAGTTATTATTCTTACCATATACAGAGGTGTTTAAAGTGGATGGAATTATTTTAAAGTACCCAGTTAATACATAGACCACTAGTACATCTTTGCCTTGATGACCTTGTTAAATTGTTGGGGACATTCTACAGACTGAAAACTGAAACTAATTTCTTTAGCTTCTGAGTGTATGCTCCATTCTTTATAATGTGAAGCTCATATATCTATTGGCTTCTCAACCCTACATTTTCAACAGAATACAAAACATACTTTCAAAATAATAAATTATAGCTATTATTATAATTCTCATTTGGCCTGAGATCTCTTCTCCCTTTCTGGGCATCCATGACTCAAAAGTAAGAATATTATCCTTCTCTCTGGACCTGATAATGGTAACAAGTGAGGTCACTGGTTGCTCTTTGTCCCATGCCTAGGAAGCAATAACGAAGATAGAATGCAAATGCCTGCAATTTAACTTAATCCTCCCAGCAGCTCTACAATAAGCAACCAATTTACCCTACTTTATAGATAAGAAGACCAGGACCCAAGTGACCTTAAATAACCTAACAAGGTCATTAGGCTAGAAATTGGAAGAGCTAGGATTAAGATTTAGGTCTCTTTTCTCCAAAGCCAAACAGCTTCCTGAAAGACACCCAGCCTCTCTGGTATAGTATACATGTTGTAGAGTTTAATAGGGGTGACTCAACTTTTTCAGGCCCAGTTCTGTGTGTTAGAACACATCAAATTTTAAGCTAGCACGTTATTTTATGTGATATTTTTTAAATTTTATTTTAATCATTGTTCAAGTACAGTTTTCTCCCCTTTACTCCCAATCCAGCCCCGCCTCCTCTCCCTCCCAACTTCCCTCCCATTACCACCCTCCCCCTAGTTTTTGTCCATGTGTCTTTTAACTTTGTTCCTGTAAACCCTTCCCCTTTTCCCCTGAAACTCTCTCTTCTCTCTCCTCTGGTGATATTTTTATCAAGTCCTTTAAATACACTGAATCTCGCTTTCCTCTTCTAAAATATGGAAATACTTTTCTATTAAACTAATAAAGTATAATTAGTACTTCAATATCACATGAAAATTTGTGTTTTTGTTTTTTAAGACTCTAACTTATGTCGGTCATTTAGCACCCTAAACTTTATAAAGACCATTGTGCATTCTTAACTTCCTTATTAAATACAGATTTATTCCTTTACTTTGATAGCAGTGTCTGGGACGACTGCTTCTGTAGAGTCTGTAGCTAAGAAAATATCACTTTGTTGATGACTAAAGCATCTCTAAATTAATCACAACCTGAATGTCTTGATCAGAACAGCACTGAATCCTTGAGTTAGACTTTAAGTGCTAAGGAGATGTAAGCAATGTAAGATCAGCTTTTTGCTAAACATTTACCATGACTCACTAGGATTTTCTTCACCCTAAGGAGCACATGCCTTAATTCCCTGGTTATCATTAAACAAGAACTACATGAAGGTATCTCATTAATAGAAAGGTCCAATGTCATTGCTTTCATTACCATGAGGGAATGAGTCAGCCTTTTGGTTCATGCCATTCAGCACCAACGAAGACCTGCTATGTAAGGAGCAGTGGCTCCACAGCAGGTAAGCTAATGCTCAGCTTCTTTGGGGACATGCAGCCTGTTGTACTGACTTCATCACTGTGTGTTATTGTCAGTTTGGTTAGGTAGCTGAGAAGATGTTATGGTTACTCTGTTCTTTGAGGGAGAAGCCTCTCCTGTCTTCTTTTCTGAGTTGTAGGAGGATGGGAGAGGGTGCTCAAGCTTTCTTGTGTTTTGGTGTTCACATGGTGACTCTATGTCTCCATAAAAAGCCCACCCATTTTGAAGATTAAGCACTTGTTTCCCTACCCTCCACTGATACCATGTTTTTAGCCTTTACAAAGATTAATACAGCCCCATGGGGTTAGATGGTTTCAATCTCTTCTGTGTCATAGACAAACGGCCTCTCTCAGACATGCGGAGCGGCAAAGCTAAAATATGCTGTTCTGGACGTAAAAACAACCACTTGTTTCCCACTGGTGTTGAGATTAGAATCCTCTCAGCTTATGAATTTTATGTGGGGTGTTCTTTGTGCTTTCTTACACTTTTAATTTGTTTTAAATTCTATCTAATATAGTCACTCTCTTTTTAGAGAATTGTCAAAAATTCAGAATTTTTAAATATTGGGGCAGTTCTTTTCCACTTTTCTTAAAACATTTTCTTTAATACCCACTCCCCACAAAAAAAAAAAAAAATACTATGTCCATCTTTAATAGTGTCCCAGAAAGAAAAAAAAAGACACAACTCAATATTTGGCATTGCAAAATTAAGGTGAATTTAAGACATAAAGATCGTCTACAATTTGCTTGACTTTGTGATAGCTACTTATAATATGTCCTCATGACACTTATAACTAGGCAAAATGCAGCAAAGCAAGTAAATGAAGCAATAACAATGCAGCATAACCTTAGTTATCTGAATCTGGTATTAAAGATCGAAAGCAAGATTTAAAGGTGGGGAAACAAAGAATAAGACAAAGGTAAATGAAAAGCAGAAGATAAATAAAATCTCTTTCTAGGGTCTTAAGAAATTTAAATGATATCAAACACATATTTCCCCCAGTAACAGGCTTACACAATTTTTGCAACACCGTAAGTTGTTCCTTTCTTTGGCTTCTGCTTTTCTGCACTCCCTGAGGATGTTCTCCGATGATTATTTCACTCTGTCTTTATTTTCTTTCTTCCTTTCTTTTTTGCAAAGCCCCTCTGGTTCTCTGAGGAAGTATGCAGCCATAATGCTGAAGCTCTGCTAAGTGCAATAAGGCAAAAACCATCGAAGTGTGATGGCGCTGCAGTACCAACGTTTTGGATAAGGAATTATCCCACTAACACAGGATGAACCAGCCAAAAGGAAAGAGAAGAAAACAACCCACAAACTCCTGGTGTATTTATTTTTATGATCCTCAAAACCCTTATTTAAAAAAGATAAAATGGGAATCATTGGATGAATATATTTGAAGATGGGAATCTCACAGGCAATTGGGACCAGTTTTGTTCTTGTCATGGGGTTTTCTGAGCTGGGAGGGAAATACACAATGTCCGCCAACTTCAACCTGAAATTAGAGGTCCCCTTTCTGATTTGTTCCTTGTAACAAAAGGTGCAATTTAAAATTTAGATTTCTCTAATTGGAAATGTGAAACAGTTTAGATGAGTTGAATGGATTCTGGCTTTTAAATATAAAGCAGAAAAAAAATAATGTTTTCTCTTGAAGTCTCAATAACTGAGGTTATTACAAATATTAAATATATTCTATATATCTATACACAAAAACCTATGCCTTTACTTAGCATTACCCATTGTCTCTTGTTACTCTACTTAAATCACTTTTACTTTCCACAAAGTATAAATATTCATGCTGGGACTTGGATATTCTCTCTCTCTCTCTCTTATCAAATTCAGATGTATGATTGTATCATCGTGGACTAAGGCGTTCACTACTATGACATGCTTAAATATACCAGGTACATCCAGATTCACTTGGCTTGGGCATGGTTAAGATTTTCCTTGCTTTCATCATAAAGTAAATTATCCTGAATCCAAATGCAAATATTGCTTGTTCAGGTTTTAGATTGCCAACTATTTTTTGAAATTGTTGGATTTTTTTTTGTATATAGATGAAGACATTGATATATTCAGAGGTCGTCTTCATTCTGTTTTCCTACCTAATATATTACTTAAGTTTACTGAGATAGCCAGCAAGCAGAATGTCTATTGTGGTAGACATCCTGAGGGCACTATTGTGACTGCAGACGTTTTCCCAGCAAGATTTGAGATTGCAAACCCGATTCCTAGTGCCACATTTCACCAAGAAATTGCAAAGGATTCTGCACGTATAAAAAGGCCCTTTTCGGTTATTTTACTTCTGAATGTTGTGTTTATCTCCTAATAGGATTTTAATGATGATATTACTAACTATGATAGGCAGCAAGGCCTGCAAAGCAGCCCCATAAAGGATTTCACTTTCTTTGTTTTATTTCACTGCTCTTCAGATTGCTTCTTTCCAGATTTCTAATGTTTTTTTTTTTTTTCTTTTAAAATCTCACTTAAGGATGGTGCTGTTTGCCAGATGGAGTCACTGAAGAAAAATTAGTAACTTAAACAAAATTTTTTAAGGGATTTTTCAAATTTAGTGCTCTGTAGTCAGAACTCAAAAGCTAAGTAAATGGAGGCATTAGAAGGCCTTTAATTTCTGTATTGTTTTTTCATGATGATGTCACAAGTTAATGGGAGGAAAAGACTAGAAGTCAAATTGTTATTTACTGTGCTTGTCTTTAGGCATTCATTTTCTAAGCAGCAAATGCCCAAGCAACGCTTTTCTGGAACAATTTTTATCAATACTTTTGTGACCCATCAGGTGGCACACCAAAGACGTTTCACCAGAGCTTCATTAGCATAATATATGGTACTTGATAAACAATTAGTGTGGGGAAAAGCAAAGAAAACAAAATTAAAATAAATAATCTTATTTGATGTTAAAGTGATAAATCCCATAAGAGATGGACAGATATTTATGGGAAGTCAGAGGCACAGAAATCATTTCTTGCTGTGAGGATCAGTTGGACCTTAAATAAAGGACACTTCGGGCTTCCGTCCTTTGCTACTTACTCTCCACCCCCCACATTTTTCTTTAGTGACCTCATCTCTTCTATTATCACAGATAGATGCCAGTTAGTACTGAACGAGCTTCCTCCTCTTTGAATCCTGTCCATATCTAACTCAGATGTTTAATGGAAGGCTTCAAATTTTAAGAAGCCCAAACCAAATTCATCACACCTTCCTTTTCTGCACTCCTGTGTCCCTTCATTCCTACACCCCCCTTTCCCACAATCATATCTACACCTCTGTGTTTTTCTTACCCTTCTGTCTCCCTCTCTCTCAACCCTTTCACAATCCCCCACTAAGTCTTGACCAGCTTATCTTTCCAGTATTGCTCCACTCCTTCTAGCCCACTTACACGGGTTACGGACCATCCATTTCTAACATAGGTTACTAGGTAATTTCTGGCCTTTCCCCATCACATCATTCTCATCACAGTGGCCATTTTTTTCCCTGTTTTTGAAATACACATCTAGTCATCTGGCTCCATTTATCAAGGATTTTAATGACTCTCCATTTTTAAGTGAGCACAGAATCCTCAGCATAGCCTCGAATGCCCCAAACCATATCAATTCTCTGACACTTTAACATTGTATCTTGCTACTTTCTCTACAGCAGCCATACTATACATCTGTCCACTTTCCACTCGTGCATAATGGACTTTCTCATCTCTGGAACTTAGCACATGCTATTCCATCTGCCTGACCTAGTTTTTCATCTTACCCACCTGTGATACTGTGATTTATGGTAAGGAATGTATATTTTGCCTTTGCCCCCAGTTCATAGCTGACAGCTTGCCAAACCATTGGAATTTCTTGAGTGATAAGAGCAATAGGAACATCTTTTGTCATAATATTGTTCCTGAAAATCACTCCAAAGCCATAAAGATAAAATGGGTATCTTGATATTCATAAAAGGCCCTTTTATACTCCAACTGGGTTTATGGTAATGAGGTGACTTTGGGAAATCACATAAGGATGGGGGCTAATTGCCAAAAGAACAAATCATGAGATCAGAGATTTAGAACATTCATTCCCATCCTCAACACCCAGGAAAGGAGAGGAGCTGGCAATTCAGTTCAATCATCAATGGCCAACAATTTAATCAATCATGTCTATAAAACAAAACTTTCATAAAAACCTCAAAGAGAACTTCCAGGGCGATGAACCCATGGGAGTGAACAGTAAGCTCAGAGCTCATGGGAGGTCTTTGACCTTTCCTTTAACCTTGCTCTAGGCATCTCTTCCATCTGGTTCTTCCTGAGTTATATCCTTTTTATAATAAAGGGGTAATCTAGTGAGTAAATGGTTTTTGTGAGTTCTGTGAGCCACTCTAAAAAATCTATAGAACCCAAGAAGGAGGTTGTTGGAACCTCCAATCTGTAGCTGGTTGGTCAGAAGCACAAGTGAAAACCTGAGTTTGTAACGGGTGTGTGAAGTAGAGGGCAGTCATGTATGACTGAATCTTTAAGCTGTGGAACGTAATGCTATCTCCAGGTCGATAGTGCCTAAATTGAGTTGGACTGTAAGACATCCATCTGGTTTCAGAGAATTGCCTGAAAAATAAATTCAGCTAGCTCTTACCTATTCTTCAGAACTATCTTCTGTGTCATTTCTTCTAGGAACCACTGTGATCCACTATCTATCCCTCAGTCTTGTATAAGTATCGAAGTTTTCCATCTTTGCCCTTATGTGACTGTTGATGAAGTAAACTGTTGTCATTTTACTTTCCAGACTATATGGTTGTCTGCCTCCACCTGATGGTAAGAGCCACAAGGGAGGATTAGATACAATATGTTTCATCTTTGTTTCCTCAGAAACTAGCCTGTGAAATAAGACATCAATCATGTTTTAAATAACCATGGATAGCTTCAAGATTTGCCATTAGAACTGAGCCTTGGAAAATAGGAGGTTATAAAAACTACAGCCTAGGGATAGCAGAAGACATTCTACTGTGAGAAAAAGCACAGGCAAAGTCCCACGGGCAGAAACATGCACACAGGGTTGTGTGGCCGAGATAAAGTCCAGTGTGGCCGTCTGTGGCCCCTGACAAAGGTCTCACAGGGAGGAAACAACAGCTGCTTTCTGACTGTCACAAATGTATTCTCTTGTAGAAAAAAGTCTCATTCGAGGAGTAATTCTTTCAGACTAAAAAGTAAAATCCATAGTTCTAGAGAAACAACTTCATGTTCAGCTCCAGTGGTTGGGCTGTGCCCCCAGCAGGAGGCCTGATAGCAGTCGGATAGCCCTGGGAATGTCCCTAGGAGCTACCATTTCCTTCTCCTTCACCCACGTGCACAGGTAACTTCCTCCTAACTCGGGCTGCTCCCCAGCCACTCCAGCCTTACGTGGGCAGCCTTGAGCTGTAGTGGAGAACAAAGGCCTGGCAGCTGCTGCTTCACAGCTCTCTACTTCCCCCGGCAGCTGAGCGTGGTCAGCCTCGCAATAGCAAATGGAGGTCCTTTCTTGGGAATGGGGCTGAACATGAAGTTGCTGCTCTAGAACTATGGATTTTACTTTTTAGTCTGAAAGAATTACTCTTAGAATGAGACTTTTTTTCTGCATTTTTGTGGCAGCAGCTGGGAATTTATCAGTTTGGAGAAATTAGTATTGAAAGGAGAGGACTGGTCAACACAGCTCAGAGAGCAGATACGTTCTTTGTCATTCCCCTCCTCCTTTCCCCAGTGTAAAAGCTCAAAGGAAATGTGTTTGCATGATTTCTTATTATAGAGAAAAGTGTCTTTTGTTTCCAAACCAATAATGTTAGTGATTCCTTAAACAAATCACCTATACCACATCCTTTTCTTTAAACATACAGTATGCTCATTTCTGGGGCTCAATAGCATCATGGATTCCCCTGGTTCCAAAGGAGCAGGAGGAGGAGAACATGAGTGATAGAACATCCTTTGGGTGACACTTCATGATTGAGGCAGTGTAATGCTTTCAGCATCTAGTAAGTACAGGGGTCTGTCTGTGATGAAGGCACCAGGGAACATCTTTTTATTAAGAAACCTGAAAATGCCTTCTGTGCTATAAACAATGAAATTGCAGTCTTTTGTGATATAAACTACTGATTGTTCTCCAGCTTCCTACTACTTCCTCTTAGGAATTTTGAATTCATATATTTATTAATTATTTTTTTATATTCTTTGCATTTTATTATTCCAGGTCATGAGGGTTTTTTTAAATTTATTTAAGAAATTATTTATTTTTAGAGAGAAGGGAAGGGAGGTAGACAGAGAGGGAGAAAGTAAAGGAGAGAAACATCAATGTGTGGTTGATTCTCGTGTGACCCCTACTGGGGACCTGGTCTGCAACCCAGTCATGCGCCCTGATTGGGAAATGAACTTATGACCCTTTGGTTTGCAGGTCAGCACTCAATCCACTGAACCACACCATCTGGGGCCAGGTTATGGGGTTTTAATTTATTCTGTGAATTTCCAGAATTGAGTAAAAAAATTGTATTTCTTTGCCTTTATGATTGCATTAGTATGAATTTTATTTCCTTTAAGAATTCATGTAACCAGGAGCTCTCCAGTGGTGAAGTTTATCTGTAACATGAGATACTTGTACAGTAGTATATATGTGGGTGATGCTTAGGTTGTGTGTTTAGTCCTCACCTGGGAACTTGTTTGGGGCAGAACCTCAATGACTGTCCATAGGTGCATGTTCTGGATTGTATTCCCAAAGAAATGCTTTAAAAACTTCATATAACCCTTGTAGACTCATCTCACACTCTAAGTCTCCAATTCTAAGATCATCCCAAATTTTAAGACACCATAGTTTTTCTAGAGTAGTAAAGTACAAAGGCTGTTCTCGTAGCAGTCCCATCTGAAACTCTAGTCATGCAATATTTCTTAAACTGTCTTACATTAGGAACTCTTTTGAATATGGGACAGAAGTTGAAGCTCTTCCCTCTTTCCAGAAAAGTTAAAGCAAGCTTTTTGAAAGTTCCCCAGGCAGGCCCACTTACAGCCTTGCTGGTGATGCAGCACACAACCCCCTGGAGGTGGTGTGCACACAGACACAAAGTGAAAGGCACCCCCTGGAGGTGTGTGGTGAAGGAGCCCACTTCACGGATTATTCAAGCCTCCCCTTTAGAGCCCCTAGGGTTCCTCAGTAAAAATTCCTACATAATGACTTTCCACCTTCATCATAGATCCCTGGGCCAGGGCAGAGCCAGGGGAGAGGTTGCCACTTTCCTCAGTCGGCCATCTGGTCTTTGCACGTTGCCTCCCACCACCAGAGACTAGATAGAATCTAAACGAAGTACTAGGCACCTCAGGATTTGGTCCTTCTCATTTTCTAACCTCTAATCCCTGCCTACGTTCATTCTCTGATTTTTCCCATTATCACTCACAAAATTATTTTTCAGTAGTACCCAACCACTAATCATTTCCATATATGTCATATTGTTTCAATCCTCTGCACTGCTATTTTTTTCTATATACTATTTGACTTATAAATATCTTTTTTTTTTTTTGCAGATTTTATTTAGTTTTAGAGAGAGGAAAAGGGAGTGAGAAAGAGAAGGAGAGAAACATCAATGTGTGCTTGCCTCTCATGCACCACCCATCCCCACTGATGGCCTGGCCCACAACCCAGGCACCTGCCCTGGCTGGGAATCGAATGGGCAACCCTTTGGTTTGCAAACCAGCACTCAATCCACCAAGCCACACCAGCAAGGGCATAAATACTATTTTCAAGTTGAAGCTCAAGTATTCCCTCTACTCTAAAACCATTCTTATTTTTTGAGGGTACAGTTTGGAGAATTTTGTTCTATTTTTTTAGGTTTTTCTTTCTTTTTTTTTTTTGCACATGACTCATTTTTGATTGCTTATATTCTTTTGAAGTAAATTTTAAGCTATCTGTCTGTATCTCTGTTTCTATCTTTATCTCTATCTCTTCTAGGAGACTAAAATTTCATTGAGGGAAGAGTCAAATATGTTTAGCACTTTTCCCCAACGTTTGGTGCAGTGAGTTCACAAACATGTGTGCTGGGTCACCATATGAAGAGATGCATTAGGCAACATGAGTGAGCAGTCAATGTGAGTCACTTCCTATAAGAATAAACTTCTGAGA
Organism: Tonatia bakeri; assembly: GCA_004024845.1. Lineage (NCBI taxonomy): Eukaryota > Metazoa > Chordata > Mammalia > Chiroptera > Phyllostomidae > Tonatia > Tonatia bakeri. The sequence continues at coordinate 29,437 of PVIA01000003.1, forward strand.
AACTACACCACAGAATGTGGAACATTTTAACGAGTTGCTAAAGAGCCCAAATAATGTATAGCAGAGGTTACAAAGGATTCTTTAGGGTAAAACATCTCCATTAGTAAGAACTGTGAATCATAAGACACACATATTTTATCCCCTTTGGATCACTGAGGAAACATTAGGGAAATTCCTTCATTTCTCCTAATTATCTAGATAATATCAATAATATTTTCCCCAGGTCTTTTTTGCATAGTGGCTGCTACAATGTGGGTTCCATATAATCATCACAACTATGCATTTCACCTGTATATGCCCTAATGAAAAGAATAAATGAGTGCACATGCTGTGTGTGATTTTAAGGTACTCCGTGTCCAATTTAGTCTGTAGCATTGATGAGTCAATCAGCTGAGCCATAAGGCAGCTGCAAATCTGGATAAATGCACAAAATGCTCAATTTGTTGGCCATATGTAGGCATAGACTCCGTGATGAACAAGCACGACTAACCAAGCCTCTTCTTATATGGAGGATGTGCATGCATGTTGATGAGCCATGAGATCCTCTGCTGACTCAGGAAAGCAGAAAGGAAACACACACAAAAAATCCATCTTTTAGGAGAAAAAAAGCATACTAACTTTTACTAAGTTTCATTTGCCTAGAGGTTTAATTTATTCATACCTGTTAAGGACACAAAAGCCATTCTGTCTATTGACTTCTAGAATCAGTAAATTTATTACTAAAGATTTGTACATGGAAAATGTGGTCAATGGAGACAATTCACTACTGCAGAAGGTCAATTGGACACATTAATTGGACACATGGCCGATTCTCTAAAGCATGAAGGATCATTTTAGAGACAGCATTACTACTTGTAGTTAAATAGACAGGTAAATGTTAAAAGGGCAAACAAATTTCATTCCCCCAGGCATTAGCTAACGGCTAGGAGACCAGGAAGTTAGCTCATATTTCCTACTCATCTGTCCCAAGCCCTTCGATTGCTGTTCTGTGGAAGTAAAGTTGTTTCTCAGTGCCCTCTAGCAGTCTTTGGTCTCAGTGGCCTTGGTCCTGGCCCAGTCCAGTGAATGCTAGGCCTGCTGTGAACAGCTGTGCTCCAGCTGTATGGTGGCTGGGAGGAGAGCTTCTTTTACAGATTCTAGGCCAAATTTCAAAATGTGAAAAATATGTCTTTAATGTCCTTTTAACCTTAACTCTTCCTTCATCTGTGTTCCTGTCAATGTACCCTGGCATTTCACGGTGCTTCCCTCCCTCACGATTCCATCACTTCACTACCGAATTTCACCTAAGACAAGCCTCCCAAAGTAGCATCATAAGCATGTGACCCTTCTCTGCATCTGTCCATCAAAACTGCCCTGTCCTTTGAACTCTTGCCTATGGCATTTCCAATCAGTAAAAACTAATCTGAGAAAGTGTATCAGATAGGTGTGGTTAGAATGACCTCTGATTATTTGAATCTGAAAAAGAGATATTTAGGGACATTGTAGGTGGTATGGCAAGATAGGGATAAATATATTTGACAAAGGAAAATTTGGAGACTGCAAATCATACTATCTTTCTGACTGTGTTAATTTAGCTCTGAAATTTGCCATTATCACAAAACAAAACAAAACTTAACACCATAGAGATTTCTAACATACCTAAATTCTTACTTTCTTTGGCAAGTGTTCCCTGAATATGTCAACTCACAGAGATTCTGATCTAGAGACTGAAAAGAAAAGTAAATGGTAAATAACATATTCCTCATATGCAAGAGAGTTCCTCATGTTTCAGTGGACCTGGGAGTTTATAATGCTTGTGCTCATTCACAAAGTCTTCTGCCCATGTTGGATACTCAGAATATTTTTCATAAATAACTCCATATAACTAGGAGTCATTTTCCTGCCCTGTGCTCCTGCTTCCAATGGGGTCATTTGAAAAAAGTACAGAAACTGCATTCTAAGCTCCCAAATGCATCTTGGTTTGCAGAAGGCCAGAGACTGGCTTCAGGGCTTGGAAATATGATGGGGGGCGTTTCACCTCAACATCCCTGAATCTTAGCCAGCTTGGGTTAATAGTGCCCAAAAGTCATTTTCTGGCCTCCTCACATGGTAGGAAGGGGATGGTGTGATGGTGGCAATTTCAGACATCCACCTCCCAGATGAGCATGGCCATATGGATGCAGAACTGGAAGGGAAAATATGATAAGTTTGGAGGCCGCAGATATGAATGGATAAGGAAGCAATTTGAGCCCAAATGCCAGTAAGAGCTGGGCACAAGTGAGGACGAATTGTTTCATGAACACAGCTTATGGGTAGGGATCAGGATCCCTGAGTTTTTTTCTGGCTTTACCTCCATTTAGCTAAGCAACCTTGGAAAAACTATTCTCTCTAGAAATTTTTGAATTCTGTGTGTGTACAGGTGAAAGAAGATAAATTTGATTGTTTATCCCTACTGTTTCTTAAAGCTCCACAGTTCGAAGGGGGGAATTCTTGAATAATATTTTGTTATCAAATAATTGTATTGTACCTTATAAATCAGCAAACATATCTACATCTAAGTTTTATTTGTTTATATGTGAAATAAAAAGTACCCATAACTTCCATACGGGTTCCTCGAGACAATCTATTTACTAATTCTGTTAGTTAGATATTAGATATATGTATATTACACATTCATTTTTATATATGTTCTCTACTAAAGGTCGGAGAACATAACATTTCCCAATGCCACACAGCAATGAGGCTTCAGGATTTTCTGACATGAAGGCCAAGGTCTTTCATGGCAATACACTAATCCAAATGCATGTCTAAATTCCATCATAGACATAAAAATGACACGGTCTCCTCTCTTTATAAGGCTTATGAATTATTCATGGAATTAACATATACACAGCACATACTACAACATCAAGATGAAAGACATTAAGAAAATATGCATAGTACAAAAAGGCTCAATAAGATATAATAATAGTGAAATATATTAAACAATCAAGTGTCGTTGACAATCAAGATTTAGGGAGATAAAATAAAAATACTGTTGATTGAGCACACTTACTGTTGATATGTAGGTGCTTCTCTGTATACATTTCTCTGATTAGTACAATGAATGTGGTTTTCAGTTTAGATATACATATACTCACACACTTCAAACTATGTATCAAGTAATGCTGTCTTTTTCCACATGATAAATTAAAGTTCAGGAAAGTGAACTTACTTGCTGAGCACTCACAAAGCTGTAGAGCTAGGATTTAAATTATGATCAATATACTACACAGTTCCTGATTTTTTCATCAAGGGCCAGCTCTATTTAAAAAGAACTCTGAGATCATGATGGAGGAGGGGCGGGAAGTTTTCCATGTGGAAGCAATAGTATAAGGAAATGCACAAAAGTTAGAATCTACCTAAGGAAGAAAATCTAGAATTGCCTCTCAGAAGACGTTTGCTGGAAAAAAGGGAATCATAAAAACAAAAGGCTAATATTTCTAAAGAAAATGGAGTGAGTTAGGAACCAAAATTATAAAATGCTGATGAAAGAAATGAAATACCTAAAGCAATGGAGAGATATACTGAAATTATGGATCAGGAGACTCAACCTGGAAAAGATGTCAATCCCTCCTAAATTGACCGATGGCTTTAATGCACATGCTATCAAAATCCTAGCAAGATCTTTTTGTTGACATAGAAAAATTGATTCTAAATTTATGTGGAAAGACATAGACCCTAAGGGGCAAAATATTTTTAATAAGATGGGAGGGATCACTCTTCTGAATATTAGGGCTTACTGTAAATTTATGACAATAAAGACAGTGTGATATTGATGGAGGGATAGACACATAGATCAATGGAACAGAATCGATAACCCAGAAAATGACTCCCACAAATATGCCAAACTGATATTTGACAAAGGTACAAAAGTATAGGAGGAGGGATAGCTCTTACAATAAACAATAATGACAGCAAGTAAATATCAAAAGAAAAAATTAAATATATACATAATAGTACTTTGGTTTAAGTCTAATACCTTTCTAAAAATACCTCAAAATCAGAATGACTTAAATGTAAACATAAAACTATAAAACTTTTAGAACAAAGTTGATCTTGAGGATCCATGGCTAAACAAAGTGTTCTTAGACTTAATGTGCTTCTATTTATCTGAAAAAAATGACATGATCCATTAAAGAAAGGATTGGTAAGTTGAATCTTATCAAACAGGAACAAATATAAAGGACACATAGACAAAAACTGGGGGTGGGGGTGGAAAATGGGAGAGAGGTAGGGAGGGATGGGTGGGTGGGCTGAAATGGGAGTAAAGGACAAAAACCTGTACTTGAACGACGATTAAAATAAAATTAAAAAATAAAAATAAAATGTAAAAAGAAATCAGGGAAAAAATTAAAATCATTTGGTTTGTGAAAGAGCCTGTTAAAAGGATGAAAGATGACATTTTGTAGAAGGGGTAAAGCCATTAGATGTCTGCCTTTGAGACTCCATACTTTCCAGTCAAAGAGAAGTTGTTTTGCTTTGTCCAGCAGGTTGTTCTCTTTCCAAGGCCCTTTGCGACCACAGGTATCAGACTATCTGAACTGAGCACACTTGTCTTGCTGTAGGGTAGGTCAACAAACTTCGTTTTTGGTCAATTCATTGCATTTTTTCTATACCAGGCATATTAACTATTCTATCCTTTTCTATCCCAAGCAGAGGTGGGAGGGAGTTTGACCCTCTGAAACAGAGTTTGTTTTCTCTCATCAAGCAGCTCTTCTTCGTGTTCCTGTGTGGACCAGCAATGATGCATCACCTTCCCTCTCACTGCAAAAACGGGGCCTCGGAGATTTGTACATACATCTCAAATGTTACGTATTAGAATTGATTACACCAACACAATTATTAGGCTTTAAAAGACATAATGTGTTAAGCCTAGTCAACTAAAATACTATAGTCTATGCACAATTAAACCTCTCTAAGGGGATTAGGTAGAAACCATTTTAATTTATTCATTCTGGAGTGCTGTGCCAGAGTGCTACAAAGATGAAAACAAAGGAACTGCTGAGTGAGCAGTTTAAAAATCCATCAACAGAAGAATTGACTGTATTGGGAAAAAATAAAGAATAACACCACATTTCAACTACCTCATATGTTTAAAAAATTCCATACCCTCCTCTAAACAAGCTCCTGACTGAGTCTTGCTTACAGATTTGCTTACAGATTTGCTTACAGTTTGCTTACAGTTTGCTTACAGTTTATGTACTTGAAGTTTTAGAGAACTTGTGTTTTCAATCCATGTGTTCATTCTTCTTGTCTTCATCAAGGCTGCTTCCAGCAACAAGCCTCCTAATGTAGCTCTGTGTAACAATAGCAGGGCTCTGCCTTAGGACCAAAACTCAGCTTGTCAAATGATACTTTTATGAATCTGAATGCCTACTAACTTTTTTTATCAGGCATGAAAACTTTATAAAAGTGTATTTTAAAAACTGTTGCAAAATTAAACAGAAACACTCTGATCTGTACATTTAATAGCATCGTTTTTTTAGTTCTCCCAGTAAGAATGTAGGCTGGAAGTGTGGATATGCCTTCCGAGTTACGGTTGTTCCTCTGGTCTCTTTCAGTAACTGAGACAGTAATTGAGGACAGGAGATCCGGTACAGACGAACCTTCAAGGAGGATTTGACATATCACATATGATGTCTGCCAGTCTTTCTTAAAACCTACCTCTTAATTAGAGGGAAGACATGAAAATACTCAAAAAATAAGACAAATGATCTATCAAGTATGCAGTATTAACATGTCTGCAGAACTATTTAAATGGGATAATGTTATTTGTGATATAAAGGTTTTCTGAGAAATATCATAGAAATATGAGAGTCTTGACATGTAGTGGATTTTGCAAAGAAAGCTGACATTTGATGTCAATATTTACTGTTTTCTATGCCTTTTTATTCCTTTTAAGCATTTATCTATACCCCACTATAGGCATCCTTCATGTCCGTCAACCTTGAAAATAATGTTTTATTGAAATATAGTCACACTCATTCGTTTATGTTTTCTCTGGCTGTTTTTATGTTGCATGGGCAGTTCTTAGTAGTTGTGGCAGAGATTGTGTGGCCCACACTATTTACTCCCTCAACTTTCTATAGAAAGTGTTTGCTGATCCCTGTCATGGAGAGAGCCGTCAGCTGTCACCATCACGTCGTATTAACTTCAGAGCCATGGCTGGTGCAGCCAAGTTTTGCTGAGGTGAGAGAGATTTTTCAGTTTAATTTAGCTTTGAATTTTAAGACTGACTTAAAATGGGAGAACTTTACCATTTCACCTATTAAACAATCTGGAACTGGAGGTTGTCCAAATTGATGAATTCCTGAAAAGAATCCAACAATGTTATTATGGCCGAACAATACCATTACAGATCTTCTGATTTCCTTCATCTCTCTGCTTCACCATCTTAACCTTGGCACCTTAACTATGCTCACCACTCATGGTCCTATGACAGTGGGCAAATCCGAAACAATGCATGTTCACACAGAACGATCTAGGATCATCATGAAGATGTATTTAGCTTCACCCATTCTTTAAAAATTAGTGGATACATCTTTCTCAGAGACCCATCAGCAAACTCTCCATTAAACATTGTTGGGTAGGTTTCAACTTCTCTCCTTTTGTCCTTGAACATTTAAAAAAAAAAATGTGAAACAATTAAAATTTTGAAGAATTGTTTTGGTAAAAAAGTAATGAGAAGAATTCGTAAGATAACAATGCCTCCAATGTCGTGTATGGTGTGTAGCATGCGAACTTAAGAACAGGGAAGAATATCATGGGTAGTTCTCTCCATCCATGACTAAAACTATGGGGAATTTTAGAAAATATTCTAGAACTGTACTTATTTATTGCATCCCAAAATCTCCCTCAAAAGAACACCAGCCTCAGATTGCCTCATTGAAGGATATCGTGAAGGATAATGTTCCCTTGCACCAGGGCAATTTTATAGATTCTCAGAAGGATTCACACTAAGTGGGGTTTCCACTTTTATTTTTTTATGATATTGAATAAATGTCTTCATCTAGCAGGTGTATTTGAACAATTAAATCTGTCCAGATAGCATGTGTAAATGCCACATTCATTCCAGGCTTGCTCTTCACTGGACCTCTACTTGCCAAGAACAAGAGAAAATGTGTTTTTAATGGTCATCAAGTGGCAATAAATAAAGTAGGCATTTCTTCAAGTGGTCATTTATAAATTCCCTAGTATACCTGTATTTTTTGAACTATAATAATTATTTTAATATAATTTCAGAGAGAAAAATATTCAGAGGTCTCAGAAGGAAAACTCCTTATATCAAGATGTGTAGAAAAGACCTCTAGAATGAATTTGTACATATTTTAGTTTAGCTTATTATATTTTTATGTTGGGCTTATGAATAAAAATAATTAAAGCAAAGGAATATGATCACTTTGATTTTGAAGGCCATTAAAAAAGCTCAAATGATTGAAAAATGCATGGTGGCCTTTGATTTACATGTAACTAAGGTAACCATTACAGGTAGCTAGCTATATGTAATTCACATAGAATGAATTTTCTAAAATAAATGTATAAATGTGATCCTGTATTATGCATGTACATGCTATGCACACATATATATATAAAACTATTTTATATGTATCATACTTAAAATGTTATTCTGTTAACTTTATAAGAAGGCAAATTTTACTTCAATAAGAAATAAGGGGAATTGGCATGGGTAATTTTCTTAAGATTTTTTCAGGTTTTGATAGTAGGATTAGGTAGATAAAAATAAAATGAATTGCAAAAGATAATTCCTTTCTTCAAATTCTGAAAAAGTTTGTAGAAACTTTTATTTTTTATCCCTTGAATGTTTGGTAGAATCCACCAATAAGAACATCTGGGCTGTTCTTTTCTTTGAGGGAGGTTTTGAATGAAGTTATTTAATAGATATAAAGTTAGTCATATTTTCTATTTCTTCTACTGAATTTGGAAATTTGTGTGTTCTGATAAATTTCCTATTCCACATAAGTTGTTAATTGGGACCTAAAATTTGTACACATATTCCTTTGTTCTACTTTTAACGATTGTGTAAGTGGTGTTAATGTTCTTTTTGTCTTGTTATTGCACTGTATCCTTTTTCTTTTTCCATTTTTATGATCATAGTAGCTGGAGGTTTATCTATTTTATTGTTTAAAAACAACTTTGGCTTTATAATTCACTACTTGTTTATTTTCTGGTTTATTCCCTTTCTTTATTTTATTATTTGCTTACTTCCTTTTGGGTTTAATTTTTTTCTAATTTCTTGAGGTGGAAGCTGAGAACATGAATTTTACATATTTTTTTCTGATGTATGCATATAAAGCTGTACGTTTCCCTCTAAGCATTGCTTTAACTCCATCCCACACATCTGCTTACAGCTTTATTAGAATATAATAATATACCATAAATAACACACATATAAACTGTACAATTTGAAAACTTTGGCTTAGTATACACCAGGGAAACCATCACCACCGTTAAGATAAGGAACATAACCGTCACTCCCCAGTGTTTCCTGATGCTCTTTTGAAATCAGCCCTCTCACCTCTGATGTGTCCTGTCACCAGGCAACCACTGATCTGTTTCTGTTTTCAGTTTAGTTTTCACATTCCAATATTTTGTATACCTGGAATCATACGATATATGCTTTCTGATTGGTACGCTTCAATCAGCACACCCTTGTACTTATTTTTAAATTCATCCATGTCAGTGTGTGTATCACTAGTTTATTCCTTTTTCTTGTTGAGTAGCATTCCATTGTATTGATATGCTGCAAAGTATCTATTCATTAACCTGTTGATGTACATCTGGGTGTCTCCAATTTGAGACTACTATAAATAAAACTGCTGCATAAATTAGGATAAAGAGTAATTATATGGAAATATGTCCATAAATATTTATCTTGGGAAATACCTGGGAGTAAATGACTACAGCTTTGCTAAACCCACTTGACAGTTTTGGTAACTTTTCTGTGTAGTTGAAGTGTTGGTAAATTTTTTCTGTTGGGGGAAGATAACTGCCTTAAGTTTTGTAGGGACCATAACATCTTTGTCTTCTCCTCTCTTCCTCCTCCTTTCCTTCATCCTTCTCTTCTCTTCTTTTTTCTTTTTCACATCTTTAGTAATAAACATTCTTAGCCCTGGCCAGTGTAGCTCAGTTAATTGGAACATTATTCCATAAACTGAAAGGTCACAGGTTCAAGTCTTAGTCAGGGCACATGTCTAGGTCGTAGGCTTGGACCCCAGTCGGGGTGCGTACATGACGGAACTGATCAGTGTTTACCTCACATTGATCTTTCTCTCTCTCTCCCTCTCCCCTCCCCTTTCTCTCTGGAATCAGTGGATATATCTTCGGTTAAAAAATAATAATAATAATAAAACACTCTTAGCTTGAGGGCCACACAATAAATAAGCTGTTTTGGGATTTTGTTTTTGTTTTGTAACCTAGATGATTATGCCACTTGAGATTAATGGTAGTTATATTTACTTCTCAATCTGGATGATTTTTACTTGTTTTCCTATTCTTATTCCTCTGGAATTGCTAATACAATGTTGAATACTGGTGTTAACACTGGACATTCTTACCTTGTTCCTGGTCTTAGGGACAAAATATTCTGTGCTTTTCACAGTCCCTTCTATCAGGTTGAATGTTCTTTACAAAAGTAAACTTAAAAGATAGAAACAAATGTAAATGTTATATTTCCTTCTGGTGCCAAAATAAATTTTATTGCACAATGCACTTTGATGACAATTTGATTAGAGAATTATGTGGCCACAATATAAAAGTCATGTCATATTCATTTGAGAAGTTAAATTTTACATATAGTAGGTCATCATTCACATGAGAAAAATACCAATAAGGCCACATTTCCCTAGACTAAATTTTACATATTTTATTTAAGGGCTTGAGTTATGACCTTTCATTCACCAAAGATCTTAAAATATCATGAGGTCTTTAACCACAATAAGAGAAGTAAAATAAATAAAAATGTTGTCAGTTTCTCAATGCTTACAACTTCTGAGTTGAAATGGTGTGGTTGATACATACAGGTGTGTTTTATCAAATTGTCTGCCAGGCAATCTGATCTTGTTCCAGCCTGGTCAATTAGTGTGCTGTGAAAATACATGAGAAAATTTGTTTCAGTAGTTATCATTGTCATAGATTAATAATCATGTCTCTACTCTCATCATACTACACTGAAATGTTAGGCACTTTCATACCTTCTTGTTGCTCCTTTTGACCACAATGTCTTCATTCTCTATTGTACTTGGTGAGGTCATACTCACTTTTTAAAACATAGATCATATAAAATGACCCTGGACTGTATCTACCCATGGGACAGTAAGTTGCTAGCTTTTCCATTTTCCTACAGGTACCTTTTTAAAACAGTTTATGACACTGAATTATATGAAGTATTTATATGTCTACTCACCACAGTTAAATCATGTGCTCTTTGCTGCAGTAAGGCCTGAAAACAAACTCATTTTCTTTATGCCCAGTATAGTGCACATAAAAATCAGTGATGAAGTTTTTCAGTAGTGATGTTTTTAATTAAAAAAAATAAGTGAATGTTGAATTTTGTCATAGGAGATATCAAATTTCCTGATTTTTCAGAGAAATCAGACGTTTGAATTTAATCAGAAATCCTCTTTGCTCCTTTTCAACTCTACTTAGAGAGAAACTCTAAAGAGTAAATAAAATCTATAACCACTCTGCAAAGCTGTCAGTGACCTTGAACAGGACACATAGATAAGAGATAAGAATCTGAAAATCAGTGGGACTAAACTGAGAATTGACAAAGGACTGGCAAGAAGGCTTTGGCCTTGGACCAGGAAGAACAGAGTAGAGCTCCGAATTAAGGCCTGCGGGACAATAAAGGGTTTCCTGCTTAGGTGAGCTTGTAGAGAGAGAGAGAGAGAGTCTGGGGACAAGGTATCTGACTGGGTTGGAAAGAGAAAAAAATAGACATGTCAACTTTTTGTTTCTTTTTCTTTACTTCACTAACTTAAACATGGCATTATTCACATCAGTCAGAGAACTAAACTTTAAAAAAATTAGTGTTAAAATTTTTTAAGCCCTGTGACTGGAATGTGCTATCTCTTTATTTTATTGTTATACTCATCTAATGAGGAAGATAAGTTTTCAATGGAAAACAAATTCAGTTCTGAGTACCCAGTAACTCTTAACACACACATACATATTTTGGTTAGAAATGAAATAATTCAATCACAAACAGCTCCTGTTCCTTGACAGGTCAATTTGATTTGCCCCTCAGCCTGACAGTAGGGACACGACTGAATGACTGGAGAGGACACATTTCCTGCAGAGCACCCAGAGCTCTAAAACACCCCTTACTTTATAGCACTAAGAGAGGAAATGTGACCAACCGGGAAGGATGCCCTATTGGCAACCTTACTAAGTTCTTGGGAGAAAAAGCAAACCTATATGTTTGTTCCTTGAATACTTTATGCAAATGTGTTGATGTATATGCACATGTTGGTGGGAAAATGAATGCAGAAAGATGGAAGTTTCAATGAATGAATATGTTGAATTGCTAAAAGCAACATATTGCAACTTATGTTCTGAGAGCTCTTCGCTCACCATGAAATCCCCAAGCTGAACGTATTCAGAAGAAATGCAATAAGGTATGGACTAGTTCCAGGTTCGGATATGAGCACAGATACAAACACAGCGAATGCCGGAATGTGTATTCAATGCTGTTGTGCAATGTTGAGAAAATAAATTGGATGTTGTTCATGTTGCTAATGCAAAAAACACAATGAATGCTAAAATGAAGTTATCTGCTGATTTTGGAATCTCATTTATCCCCTGCTGATTCATATCATCTGTTTTGGTGATACACGTGATGCAAACATTCGTTTTGCGAATCCCACTCCTGAGTCTTCAACAACTTTACCCCAGCTTTTGAAAATTAGCACTAGTTCAAATACCAAGAGAATGAAGTAATTGATTTCAAGCTGGTTTAAGAAAGTAATTTCTGGTTTTGATGCTCTGTGAAAATCAATATTTTAATTTTATTTTAAAGAGAATGTTGCTCTTGCACATAGTAGGCATGCCAAAATATTCGCTTACAAAAACAAGCAAACAGACACACTTTGTTTCTGTTCTAAAGAAGCTTAAAACACAATTGTAAGAGACAAGAACTACATCTTTTTGACAGCATTAAATTAAATTACAAAACCAAAACAATCATCACAGTATAGAGCAATATGTATTTAGATGTCAAGCTCAGTAACAATCAACTGCCATAGGAATTTAAAGAATGGAAGTGTCATGGACTTCATATTATGGTGAAGGTTCTTGAATGATTTTTATGGTCAAGCACTGAATTACAGCATAAGAGGAAAACATGACTAACCTATGAGTATAGAGGATGTCATTTCTGCTGGATTGATCCCAACAAAGGAGTAGAGATGAGAATATACTCAATATGCATGGGAAATTAAGCAAATATTTCATATCAAAGTCTCCCTTTATTTTGTGTTTATGGTTTATATATGGAATTCTGAGTCTGTGGACAAACTACATATAGACTACATTAGCTGCTTGAGGATATTTATACTTTCCTACAGTATACAATTACATAGTTAAAATTTAGCCTACTTGTTTTATTCTTGACTTTAAAATAAGTTGATCCTTTAATAGAGTTAAATAGATCCTTCCTTCTATAAAATATATTCACTGTACAATTAAGTTGAGAGAATTCATGCTGTGATGATTATTGGCCTATATAGCCTCTAAATTCAGGATGTTTTTGAGTATGAAGTTTAGCTGTTTAATACTTTTTTAATTTTTTCATTGACTACATTTCAATTGATTTTTTCAATTTAAAAAACCTCTCCCTGGTGATCCAGAGAATAGACAAGAGTTTATTGCAAGAAAAAGGGCATCAGATTTGATCAACAATTTGCAGAACCAGATACAAATTTGGGGGGGAAATCACATTTGATTAGTTTTTATCCTTTGTTTATACATCATGGCATGATATCTGAGGAAGACCGTCTTCTGTGGCAAGTGAGTTTTGTGTAGGCAATCATCCATGTAAGGCAAAACATGCAGGTGATTTCCAAACCATGAATATATTCTCACATATAAAGGTGGCACCAAGTCTTGTTACTGGGGAAGATAAGAAATCTCCCTTCTTCTCCAAACACAGAGAAGTTCTGAATAAAATATGACAAAGGAACTCCAAATGGATACTGGGGCATGAGCGAGATCAGAATTGTAAAATTGAACTTAAAATGCATTTAGGAAGTGAGGTCTTTGCATTTCTATGGGTTCTGAGACAGAGCCTAGACCCATGAATGGCACTGAGTCTCCTGAATCAAAGTGCAGCCATGGAGGTCTGTATATTCTGTTGTTTCTTTTGTTTTCATTCATCTATCAGACAAATAATGATTGAAGGTCTACTGTGTACAGCCACTGATAATATAGGAGTGAAAAAATACAAGGAAGCAAAATTCCATGCCTTTGTGAAGTCTGTATTCAAGTCTAGGAGAAAGGAGCAGACAAAATTAAGTATACATTAGATCTGATAGATGACATAAAAACAGGTAGGAGATATAAAGAATGTGGGTATTTCTCAAGTCTAAATGCAGTCATTTGAGGAGCATTTTTTATTAAATAAAATGTTGTATAAAGACTGGGAGGAGGCAAGTCAAGAATTGCAAAACATCCATGGTTATGTCCATGCAGAAGAAACTAAAATTACAAAAGCCCTCGGTCCAGAGCCTTCCAAGAAAATTCAAGAACGGCAAGGTAACCACTGTGGTCAGAAGAGAGGGAGAAAATATAAGAAAATAAGCTCAAAGTGTTAATGAACATCCAGACCACATGGATGGATATTTTTAAAGGAGGTAGGGGTGAAAATGGGGAGATTAATTTTGAGGATATGGTAATCATTCAAGTAGAAGATGATAGTGGGTTGAACCAGCCTGGTAACAGTAGAGGTGATAAAAATACTCATCTTCTAGATATGATCGTAAGGTGAAGTCACTGGGGTTTGCTAACAGGTTGAATATGAGCGAGATAGTGAAAGAAGACTCAGAGGTAATACCAACATTCTTGTCTTGGCACTGGAAGCATGAGGTCATTAATTGAGATGAGGAAGACTGTTAAGAATGCCATTTTTGTCAGAAAAATCAGAACTCAGTTGTAAAACATGCTAAGGTTGAGATGGTTATAAGAAAATTAAAGTAAGTAGCTGTCAAGTGAACAGTTGGATGTATGAGCCTGGATTTGTTGGTAGATGTCTGGGTTAAAGATGTAAATTTGGAATTCATCATTGTATAGAGAATATTTAAAGCTACTAGGCAGTATGAAATCACCAACAAAATAAGTATAGATAGATTCATGGTTATTAAATCATGTTCTTGCCAGACTACATCTCCTGGCCAGGGTCGGCTATGAACCAGATGCCCAGGGCTACCACTAGGGAATGATTCATGCATTTATGGTTAGAAAGGGTGGGGCCTGAATACATAACCACTTATGTGTAGTAAAAAGCTTACACTGAGAAATTAATAAGAAGTGTAGCCAAGGTTCATTGTAACCTGTGAATGTCCAGAGAGAGAGAGATATAAAGACAGGAACCTTAAAATGCTTCCTGAGGTCAGGCTTACATGTCTCCATAAAACACCACAGCCATCAAAGGTGACAGAGTGGTTAGCATTTACAAACCAAAATAAAGTATCAGCAAGTCTAGTACTTAAAAAAAAGGCAAAATGGACACTCAAAGAACAACATTAAGTAGAACATATAAAAATAAATAAGCACCATATTTGAAAAATTCCCATTTATAAAACTTTAAAAAAATTATTTTCTAAAAATTGATAGATGTATTAAAAAGAAGATTATTCCTACATGAAGCAGGATATAGTACTCTAGAAGATAGATTTGAAGAAGTTATCCTTAATGCATCTCAGGAAGATAAAGAGAATGAATATGTAAGGAACAAATGAAGAGAAATAGAAAAAAGGACCAATTAAATTAATGAATAATAAGCATAGAATGAGAAAAATGAAATGATAAAAAGATAATTGCAGAAATTTTCCAGAATTCAGGAAAGTTGTAAGTCTTCAACTTGGAAGAGAATCCAAGTGTCTTAAGAATTATAAATAAAACTAAATCCACACTTAAACACATCATGGTGAAATCACAAAACATCAAAGAAAAAGAGAATATCTAAAATGTAACCAAAGAATATTTAGTAAGAAAAATAACTACCCAGGGCTAACAATTGTACAGATCTTAGACTTTCTCAGCAGCGATGATGAAGGCAAGAAACTAAAATAGAGTACCGTATTCTTCAGACTATAAGATGCACCCCCCGAATTTGGGGTGAATAATGGTTGTTAATGCTGCTGTTGAGTTCTGTTTACATTACATTGGTGAAATATTATGTTGTTTATGTTATTAAATATTTTATCACATTTTTTGCTTCAAATTTTTTTCCTATTTTCTTGCTCTAAAACCTAGGTGCATTTTGTTTTATGGTCCAGAAGATACAGTATTTAGGAAGCAGAAAAAACCACTGCCAATTTACAATTACTGGTAATCTATAATCGTATAGGCGGTTACTCTATTATTCAGGAAGGCAAGGGAAATAAAAATATTTTCAGGCAAAGACTGAAACAGTTTATCATACACAGAACTTCCCTGAAGATCTAATAAAAGGCTGGACTTCAGATTTTTGCAATTTTTGCACTTTTTCATTTGTGTGTGTATTTTATTTTTCCAAAGACTACAGTAAAACCTTTTGGGAAATCTAAACAGATATTTCCCTATTTAGGAGAGAAGGATAGAGGGAAATAAAAATATTTATGTATTTTTGATGCATTTGGTTTCAAAGAACATACACATGAAATGTATTAAATTGTTATTTAAAAAAAGCCTATGTAGTAGAATAGGAGCTAAGATAGTATAAGGAGCTAGTATCAAGAGCTAAGATAGGCTCTAGGTTAGGACACCAGTGGCTAACTGCTACTAATGAGGGCCCAATCTATTGCTTTGACATCAGGTACAACCTGATTTTGACTGCAAACCATCTTCAGAGCCTTAAATTAACCATAGAAGTTCCACAGATGATATCTAGAAATTTACCAACCTCAGAAGAATAAACAGATCTATTCTGTACCTTCTTATCAGAGAAAAAGTGAAAAATTGTTTTTTTTCCAAAAGCCTTAGATAGACCTTCCATGATGGTCCATTAATCAAGATTAGAACACATACCCATTTTCATAGAGAAGAATTATGATTTTCTCAGACCTATTCTTTGGGATGATTTGATGTTGAGGAATCAATTATAAGGAAGAGAAAAGGATCAGGTAGGTAGAATTCTAAGTTCTTGTCTCCATCCAGAGAAAGATGAATAGATTCATATATTTATCTATATTTAAATTATGTATAACCTATAAATAGTAACAAAAAAGATGATGAATAATATTAACATTAAGATCATGAGTAATACACAAAATCACATTTAAAGCAGAGAGTATTAAGGAAACAAAATAGGTATGACTTAATGAATAAACTACCAAGAAGACATTATAATCATGCACTTTTATGGAAAGAACACAGTTTCAAAGTACAGGAAGCAACTGACAGGGATATCATAGATTTATTACTGAAAAATTCATGCCCATTTAGATTTTCCCCAAGCAAATACAATAATTTGCTAATAAATGTCCTTAACTCTATTTTATCCCTACCAATTTTGGACTTGGTTCAAGAGCCAAGAGTACCAAATATTTGTAACTGTTCAGTTTAACAGAAGTGCCTGTTGGTGCAAGTATCCCCCAATAATAATATTGTCCACTGTTTACTAAGTCAGCGGTATGTCATTTTTCCTCTCTTTAATCTGGCAGAGTCATGGAAGTCACATGTCCCATAGAGAAAAATAATCAAAAGGCAACTTGCTGAAAAATGCTCCATCTGCCCTTGCTCTATGTAGTCAACTAACATTGTTGAGAATTTAGAGTAGGAATGGCAGAGAGCAAGGGAGGTGATGGCTCAAATCCACAACTGGAAGGCAACCACATCACCCACACCAATGCAGCAGCCCTAACACCCAAACAGACATGCATCAAATCTACGAGGACTATCCAGAAAAAGTCCAGCCATTGTTAATATAATGATTCGTCAACATTGATGTAACCTATCAGCCAAGGAGAGTGGACTGGAATGTGCGTGTGTGAACAATGATGACTTCACTGTACCAGTCAGTGGGGGCAGTAGACACTGTTGAGTAAGCATGTGTACTGTGTGGCCTTCCAAATGACTGAGTGAGTAGAGCAATGAGTCTGCATCAAATTTTGCATGAAGCTTGAAGATTCCTCCATGGAAGATAGTCAGATGATTCAGAAGACCACAGCTATGGGTGACTGATGATTGGCAGCTTCATCACAACAATGCATCCACTCATGCATCACATCTTGTCCAGAGTTTTTGGCAAAACATTAAATTACTCAGGTGCCTCAGACCCCTGCAGCCCAGATTTGGCGCCCTGCAACTTCTGGCTTTTCCCAAAACTAAAATCACCCTTGAAAGGGAAGAGATTTTAGACCATCAATGAGATTCAGGAAAATATGACAGGGCAGCTGATGGTGAATGGGAGAACTGTGTGAAGTCCCAAGGTGCCTACTTTGAAGGGGACTGAGGCATCATTTTCCTATGTCCAATGTTTCTTGTATCTTCTTCAGTAAATGTGTCTATTTTTATAGTACATGGCTATGTAATTTCTGAACAGACCTCGTGTCTTCTCTCTATTCTCTAATGGATGTAAATTCACTGCTCCTTTGTTATTTCAGTGACATACATTTTTGCAGTTTGGGGAAAGGGACCACCTTGACAAGTTTTCAGGGAGTGTCCCATGGCTAACTGGTGCCTCTATACCTTGTTGAAGTGCTGTAATGTTCACTAGACTTCAGTGTTGTCAATCAGTAGGGGGAATCATTTAGGAACTAAAATAATTGCTTAGGTAACCTCAAAATAAGTGAAAGGGCTAGAGTTCTGGGGGAAATAAATCAGAATAAAGACTTTTAGGATTTCTATTTAGATATAATATAACTGTAGGACTAGAGAGAGTCAAGAGGACATGACAGAGAAGTGTAGAATGTAAAAGTTCCTGTTGCATTAATATTTTGCTAAGGGCCAGCTTAAATTATAAAAGATAACCCAGTCAGGTCACAGAGGAAGCAGATTTGCAAACTGAGGTTGAATAGCAATGTGGTGTTACAGCTGCAGAAATCCACATATTTATTTCTGAATTTCAGAATTTTCATTGCACAACAGTTAAGTTCACTTCCAGTCTTGTTACCAAGACTTTTGCAGAAACAAATAATTGATGTCTTCGAATTGTTACATCATGGAAGTATAAAGGTGAAAGTCTAATTAAGTAAACATGTTCAATAGCTAGTATACCTATTAGTGATTCAAGTGTCAGCAGGTTGATGAATGTATAAATCTTTCATAAGGTATTTAAATGTTTCTCTGACAGGCATTTGTCCCCAGATGTACATAGTTATCAGTGCTAAGATATGAAATTAAAACATTCCAAACAAAATTGTTATTGTGAAATAGGTCACATGCTAAAAGGATACAACACATAAAGTTACAGACTAAAAAATTATTATGAAGCAAACACCCATTTAAGTAATGCAAAGTTCCCAGCACTTCAGAATCCCCATATGACTTCCTAATAACAAATTTTTGCCCTGCTTCTCATCCCCTTAAAAGTAAAGTAAAAAATGATTTTGATTTTTATAGTAATTGTTTCCTTTTTTCTTTTAGAGTTCTTCCACTTTAGTACACATCTCTAACCTCTCTAGGTTAGTTTTGCCTGGATTATGGGAGCTCCCCATGTTGATTTATACCATTATGGTACATTCATTTTTATTTTATAGTATTCCACTATATGACTGTAATACCACTTACGCAGTTGTATGTCTATACGGACAATTGCATCATTTGGGGCTACTTCAAACAATGATCTGATGAGAATTTTGTGTGTGACCACTGGTACCTATGTACACATATTTTGGGGAGAATATACCTAGGAGTGATATGTTCATTTACTACCTATTATCTGTTATATGTGTATGTTCGACTGTGCTAGATAAAGCCACAGATTTTTTCTAAGTCGTCATAAAATTTAAATTCCCATAAATTGCATATAAGAAATGTGTTATGCTTGGCAACATTTGATTTATCAATCTGTTTTTATTTTAGTCATTCTGATGAATATTAATTTTAATTATTCTAATTACTAATGAGGTTTAGCACCTTTTCAGCATTTTTTGTGTGTGTGTTTTGGATTTGTTTTTGTTTTAAAGGCCTTGTTAAATTTCTTGCCCATTTTAAAGATGGGATTAGCTACCTTTCCCTTACTGATTTATAAAAGGCCCTCTCTTTCATTCTGTCTCCCTGTGTTTATCTCTGTTATCTCTCTCTCTCGCATGCTGTCTTATACATGACATGATCTCTTTGTTGATTACATGTGTGGCACAGTCTTTTCCACTCTGTACGGTGTTCCTTAGATGCAAAGATGCCCTTATTTATTTTTACTGTTTTCTATAACTTGTTCAGGAATTTTTTACTATTACCTTCTGGAAGCTTGATTTATTTTTATTTTTTGATGTTGACATTCATTTCTACCACCCTCTTGGAACTGGTTTTAGTTACATTTAGTTACAGATGAAATTTCATTGTCTTCCAAATGAAAACTCATTTGTCCCAACATCATTAAATGCAATCACCTTTATTTCTTCCTCTACTCTCTGGAGTTTCATCTTTGTCATCAGTTGCATGTCCTTGTAAGCTTGGCTTTCTTTCTGGTCCATTGGTATATTAGAATATTTTTACAGTACTATCATACTCTTCTACTTACTCACTTAAATAATTTGGTTTGATTTCAGGAAAGCAAGTCCTTTTAAGGAGATATGTTCTTTATCCTTTATCATCAAAATGTGTGAGATGCTCTCAAACTTAAAGGACAAACATTAAAATTTACCATAATGAGATCTTGATTATTATGAGACTCCCTGGTGACTTCACCCAGCATTCCCTACCTCTCAGGTGCTGTACTGACCAAGGCATCTGCCAATGCTTGAAATTTAATGAAATTTGCACTGGATAGAAACTGTACTAAATGCAACCTAGAAAATAAGAACCAGAAGAGCTAAGCATTAACTCAAAGCAGAAGGCCACATTTTAATACTGGAAAGACCAAGTCCAAACACAGTTTCTTCTGAGCCAAGATTGAGGTTATAGAAGCAGGAGTTTATTTTATATATTTATGGGATCAGACAGGAATGATTTGGAATGGAGAAAGGTGACTTCTAAGGTGATTGCTGGAAATATCACTGCATTTTTCTGCCTGCATTATTGGTGACAAAAGTAAAAACCAAAGGGCATTTGAGGTTTCTGTTGTTTAAAGACATTTAATGTGACTTCTTCCTGTAAAGGATTTGATTTTTCTAACATGGTATTTTAGTACTAGTCTAATGGTAAAATTAGAAACTTGGCCTTCTAAATTTCAAATTCTCTGGAAACACATTGGATGAAAATGGTCTGAAACAGACCAGAGAATGGAAAAGAAGATCTATGCAACAGCCTCGCTCATCTTCTACGTTTTGTTGTTGCTTTATCTTCTTTCTTAAATGCTGGCACATACACCTCTAAACCCCTCAGCTCCTTGGCGTGCACCAAATTTTCTCTTTTGTAAAGTATATCTGAAGATCTATAGTCATATTTATCAACTTCAGGCTGCAACAATTCATCTTTACAATAAAATAATAAAAAAATAAAATTTATCATACATTACCTTACATGTCATCTCCCTGCACCAGGGTTCCTCCATGAGTATTGTTTATTTTAACATAGTGATTAATTTTTATATTATTTGTTTATATCAATAAGTTTTTAATACATGTGATTGATTGGCTAGTGTGATAGCCCTACCATTGATAATTCTTTTAATGTGGTAATGACAAGAGGAAAAATGACAGCAACCTAAATGGAAGAAATTTTCAAATACACAAATCTGAAAAATAGCATTGCAGTTATCATTTTAACTACACAGTGATTTATTAAAGGTCAACACAAGATAAAACCAACCAAAAGTTTACCCTGTTCTTGCTCCATTGTGGCCATAATTGATACAATGGAGGGTCCATGATATTTAGGAGAAGCAGAGATAAGGATTGAATGAAATCTATTACCATAAAATTAGGTTGTTTTTTCCTTTGGGTGCTATACAATGTTGTTCTTTTATGGAATTGAAGATCTCTGGCTTTTCTATAAGCGTCCTGGGAAGCCTATGTTCACAAAACAGAATCAGTATTTTCCATATCAATGTGAAGGTATTTTTTCACACTCTTGTAATTTTCCTCTGAGGTATTCCCACATGTACCAACACTGTCTCCATCGCTTCCCCTAGAAAATTGTATTCTTTTAGAGAATTCCTTGACCCATGAATGCACATTATCTCTCATCTTGAAAAATGCCAATAAAAAAGCAAATTATATTTGTTCTCTAAGATGTTTGCTACAAACCATGACTGATTGTTGTTATATGTGACATCCACAGGAACAATAATCAAGGTTATGTTAGCATTGATTTTTGCAGAGGTAAAGTCCTTTTGATGTATTACTCCATCAACACCTGCAATGACAAAATTTGCACATGAAATTAATCCCAATTAATTATAGTGTTTGTAGATAGCACTGGCTTTTTTATGTTGCAAAATAAATATTAATTTAGTGACTTTTTTTTCACCTTGTGGGGCTTATTTAGTTCAAGGAGGGGGAGTCTATTGATCAGTCTTATGAATGTAAAAGAAAGGTTAGACAGTTGAAGGAGTCTGGAAAGCTGACCTAGTCAGTGGGGAGCTACCCAAGTCTGAAGGCAGGGCAGCACTATTTCATTTTCATTTTTACTACTTTAGCTTTGCATCAGGTTTTGGAGAAAAAAAAAGTGCTGAATCCTACGTGACCTATATTGACTTTACCCACACATGGATTTATTATAGTTCTTCATATACCTTTTGGCTTGACCACTGTGTCTAAGGGTCTTAGCCTCCTCTATAATAGGAAAAAGAAAGAAGGAAAGAAAGACATTTTGAATCACAAAGTTGCAAACAAAGTGGGTAGTATATTTCTTGAACACCTTTTCTGTGGTTTCTTTAGTCTTTTAAACAATTCCTGTGAAAACTGGGCCCAGGAAGTAGGAAGGTTTCTCTATGTTTCTGGTAGTTTAGGAGAGCAATCAAAAATTATATTTCTAAGATAAAGAAGTTTAATTCTTTAATTCTGAATACTTGAGATCAACGAAACATTCTTGCATTGCACACTTGTCTAAGTGGGGGTTGGGGAGCTATGACTTATACGTATAATAATTATGTGTATAAACATTATATTGTACCTTAGACAGGGGTGTTTTGGAACCATTTGTTCTTATGTCCCTAAATGGCCTCAGTGGTCTTTATTTTTCCAGCACTTTCATTGGGTCCTTAAGGTTTATAACTTCTCACTGCAGATTCTGATATATTGACTAATTTCTCAGTTACTTTCCTATTTGAAAGAGTATCCCCCATATTTTACACAGACTTATACGTGTGTATAGCTACATATCTGTGCACACAGAGGTCAACCCTAACTTCTGGGCGTGTGATCACATTCTAGATGATTGAGTTGATTGGGAGTCTGGCCCATGGAATTACCATTGACACCCTTCCTGAGGATTCATTTTAATATACCATTCTTATATTTAAATAACTGTAGTTCCCTAATTTACCTAATTGAAACTTTTCAGTAGACATGATTTGACTTACGGCATTGACATTGAAACTGTCAAGCAATGAACTGAGGGATTATAGTGAATTCTAATTCTAATTTTTCTTAAATTTTTATTAGTTCCACTCTTAAAAGGCAATAATTTCTATTGTTTTAGCTAAGATAATTAATCATTAATGCCCTCTAATATTAAAAAGCCTTTCCATGTAAATGTATGTTCACATTTGGGCAATTGTCCAACAGCTAGCTGTGAGGGGTCATCTGCTCAGTGATTTAATATGGCGAAGGAGTCATGTGACACAGTACACAGGGATTAGGCTCTGAAACCACATACTGTATTTATATCCAGTGCTTGTAATTATTAGCTGCGTGACTTTAAGCTAGTTATTTTACTAAATTCCTTTAGAATTCTTTTATATTTTTTAAATATTCTCCAAAGCAGAGCCTAATAAATTATTTCTGTCATTACATATATTGACAGAACTCAAAATGTTAATAAAGTATCACTTATGGTTAGATGGCACATTTAATCATCTCTAATGACCCCGCAAAGTGAACCCATTTCACCACCTGTATTATAAGTGGGAATCTTGTTTGGGGGGAGTTTCATGCAGGGTCCATTCCCTGTAAAGCAGTTGTTCTCTTAGCCATCAGAGTGGGCACTGCCCACAGGAAAAGCAAACCCATACCTGAAGGAGAGAAAAATTATATAGGAACAAATTTCTATCCCACCAAAGTTTGGGGGAGTCTGAGAGAATCAACTTGCCCACTGGTTTGCTGGTCTTCTCAAGGGAAGTTACCGTGACTGGGTGTCAGCTTTCTCCACTGCGGAGAGCACAGCAATCAGTGGCAATGGCAGGCGGATCAGCTTGCTGAGGCGGAACCTAAATGTGGGCTCAGGTAGTCTATATCTTTGAAACCATTGCTAGTCCATTTGAGAGTCTACTGTTCAAATGTTGCAGGGCCTGAAAGCAGTTCTGACCAGCAGAAGCCATTTGTTCACCTGGAAGTTACAGGATACTTTCTGTTGGGCAATGACGTGAGATGGAAAGATCGGCATACAATATTCTCAGTTCTGTAAGTGTTATACACATGTGTCTTCCCAAGATCCTGTTCTCCCTGGTCTTTCGATCTTACATCTTCCAAACCCACATTGATAGGCTAATCCGTATGCCACTGTCCAGGGGGTTTCTGTGTTTATTTCCCTCAGTCATCGTCTTGTGCCATAGAGACTTTCCAAATTATAACGCTTACATTTCTGCCCCCTGAAAGGATTCCCCTCACCACCATCTTTTGGAATCCTCCCATGAGTGACCATGGTGCAGTTTGTACCAACCTCAGGCCTGGATTTTTCCTTTTCTGTCAGCTAGTTTTGGGAAAACTGTCAAAAAGCCCTAAGTTTGAGATAAAGGGGAGATGACAAGTACAGTAGAGAGTCTGGACATAGCATTTGAGTAACTAACTTGTTGCCTCTGGATACTTTCTGATCACACGATTTTTGCTCCAAGTCCTGCTCAACCTTATGACATGGTGGATATAACAATACCCAACTCATAAGGGAGCCCTCCTGTCCCAGGCTTTGGGGGTAATCATCAGACACCCCGTCTCCACTAGGGAATCATTCCTGCACTGGGCTGCTTTTCAGTGTCCCATGGAGTTTCCTGCCACAACAGATAGGATCGCCATCACTTCAGCCAAAGTAGAGATGGATGTGAGTCAGGCCTCCAAAAGAATCTGATTCCAGAAAGTTCCACTCTTGTTTGGGCAATGATATAGGAATATTTGTAGTAATTTCAGAATAATTTGCTATGCAATAGTCATCAGTTAAAGAAAATATTTACAAAGACCTCACTATACCAAACAGTCTCCTCGGTACTGTGAAAACATAGAGGAGCATGGACTACAAACTTCAGCAGTTTGCATTAAAGCAAAGCCAAAAACGAAACGGAGATAAAGGACTCAAGAAAAGCCACATTAGGCAGTCGTAATCTGCATGATGCCAGTGAAGAGATAAGAGAGGGGCTGTTAGAGAGTTGACTTTGCAGTGTACACAGTGACTTAACAATTAGGACTCATACCTCAGCCTTTACCCCATGAAACGAGAAAGCTCTTGTTCACTGGTTAGGTCAAACTTGAGAGATGCAGTCACAGAGTCTAATGTAGGGTCAAGAGACCACAGTATTTTATTTTCATTTTTAATTAAATTTATGGGGGTGACATTGGTTCATAAAGTTATATAAGGTTTAAGAATACAAGTCTATAATACACAATCTGTATATTATAGAGACTATCCATGGGTCAGAAACTTTACTCCCCGGCGGGCAGTGTTTTGAACTGAAGGAGCAAACTGGGGTTCTAGGACCACCAATGCCAGGCTTCCAGTAAATGGCAGGCTAGTGGGCTGCTGGTTGTATGTTTCTGGAATTACTTCTTTTCTTGATTTAAAAGGCCATTGAGCTTACTTGCTGATCCTAAATTCCTTCTAGAGCTTGGAAATTAGACAGGATACCTGATGCAAAATATCCTTGGCTTTTCCTTCCTAGTTAATGTGATTATCCCTCACTTTCATATAATATTCACTAATATTATATCCGTGGCCAACATGCTTATTTAAAAATAATTCTGTTTATATGAAAGTGGATTTTTTAACATTCATGAAAATATATTTATAAATATGACTTGACTTTTGTCACTGCTTCTATGTTATCCATTTTTAAGTAAAGCAAATGGTAAATATATGACAATGTACCCAAATATTTATTAAATAGATTATTTTTGTGAGGAAACTCAATTAGGAATTATGAGAACCAAACAAGAGAGGTATTAGGTATTGCTTGTCCTGCCAAGTCTTTAAAATTGAAATGGGTAACTAAGCTGTGTATAAATTGTACACGCGTGCACACCTGCCTGCGTACACACATTCACTCAAGGAGATTAAAAATCAGAGCCAAAATAATAACTACTAAATTATAAAAGAGGCATCCACTTAAAACATCGAACAGTGACCATGGAGTAGAATAGTGGGGGCTGAGAGTTAGATTCAGTGGGAATATGCTGTTTGCAAACAGTGGGGGCCTTGAGCAAGGGGGATTGACGTGGGTCTTGAAAAGTGGTAAGAACACGGCTATGAAAAGAGAGGATAATAACACATAGGTACAATGATAGCATAAAAAGTAAGAAGAGATTTGAATTTGGAGGACTGAAGTATATTGAGCTGTTAAAGGAAAGGGCTTAATTGGAACCAGAATGATGAGCTAAGGATGAATTATAAAAGGAAGTTATTACCTGGATGGGAAGTTACAATTGCATTTATTAGTCAAAACTAAGAAGGAGAGTTCTCCATTTTAATGCAATAATCCTGTTCATAGGCCTCAGACCGTGAGTGTTTTTACTTTCTGCTTTCAATATTGTGTTTTTACTTATTAAGGATAGACGCGTAAATTCTACTGACCCATAAATAAGGCCTATTAACCAGAAGTGGGGGGATACTGACAACAGGGTTGTCTTTATTCTTTTGTTTCTGATGTCGGCACAAAAAAATACCTCTTGAGAAATCTAGATGAATCTCTGCATACATTGCTTGTCAGTGCACCTCAGCCACATTGTAACATTTAACACTTCCTGGGGACCTTATAAAATCCATGGGTCTGCACTGCACTTATTTGCTGCGCGTGCCTTTTACACAGCCAGACACGCCAGTGCCAAACACAATGCTTCTCCGCTGATACATATTAGTATGTTCAAAGAATCCTGGCCTCTCTATTTGCATATGAATGTGAAATAATTCTATGAATGTGCGTGTGGGATTTAATTGTTTTTTAAACAATATACTCTTATCTTTCTGGAAGCGATTCAGGCCATCAAAGGGTTGTCAGCGATGAGCTCGCTAATTACTTTCCAATACTTAGCCTTGTATTTCCCCTTCATTACTGGTGCTCTGTTCCCTCTAGTATTACATGACTATTAAAAAAGTTCATTTAGAATCCAGTCAATCTTCCAGTGCCAATTCTGCACTTTCAATTTGTTATTCAACAAGGACACAATGGGAATATTTGTAGCTGCTAAGAAGCTACTCACAAACTTTTTCCTGCATTGTTGTTACAAAATTTCATGGAAAATTTAATTAAAAAAAACAATACAAAACAGGTTACAGCTATAGAGTACTCAGGACAGAAACTGTCATCCTGAGCAAGAAGAAAAATAAAGACAAGTTAAATCAGTATATTAAATTTGTATTTTTCAGTGACACAGATGCTAGTTGTGTTTTATCTACTTCCTCTTTTGCTTTTTAGCCATCAAAGGTAGCCAATAGATCAAAAACAATCTACTAGGATGATTTTCTATCCAGTAGAATCTTTCAGCAGCAACTACAGAACTTATGTATCTTATGGATTTTGTTTGTTTTTGGGGACTGTGCACTGTAGGAAAAGTGTGTAAAAGCAATATTAGCAAATGGATTATCTGAGAGTCACATTATCCCTTTCAGCAGGCTGAATTAATAGTCTTCAGATGTGTTTTCATCATGCCAATCATAGATATTTCCAAACATCTGGACTTTGGGCATCAAGTCAGTAAAACATCTGGATAATTGATTAGCACTGTAATTGCTTTTGTAATAGTGTAGATGCTACATATATTTGATTCTTCCTCCAAATGAGATGAAGGTAGAATGTTTAGCAATAGACTTAAATTCAACATTTGGGGTTTTATGACTTGCCGCCATGATGAGGTGCTCAGCCGAGGTCTTTCACATATTTAACTAAGTAACATATCCTTACACACATTTTTACAATCACTGATGAATAAATCTAAAATCTTAGCAAAACTGTTCAAGTCCTGAAAGTCTTGGCAGGTGAGGTGGGAACAATTCGGGCAGCCAAAGACAGATTAAGACTGTGATGACAGTTCATTTGGAGATGATTATAGGCAAATGCCAGGAAACCTGTTGGATGTTCACAGTTTTGATGAAGGTTCAGGGTTTGTGTGATATTGAAAATGAAACACTCAAACCATGTGTGAGTCCAGGAAAAGAGAATGCCCAGAGAGAGGGAAGATAATCACCATCTTGCTCTGAGATGTGCATGTTAAGTGGCCACAATCATCTGTAGGACAATCATCTAGGCTGGAAAGACGAGGCATTGAGAATGCACTAAGGTGTAAACCAGTGTGGCTTGGAAAACTCAAATTCTTAAATTGCCCATTTTAATTTGGAGATAAAGTTATATAGACTCTATTCACTATATTTGAAATTTATCAGAATTCCCCGCCTGCATGGCTATATCTAAACAGCTATTTAGAGGAGGAATTCCTTAAACAGATAATTAGAAAGGTTTTCTAACTATTTCAATATACTGTGGATCATCCTCTATGCAAAATGTCCTCATGTGCTTAGTAGCCAGGCAATTAAGGCAGAATAAGGAATCTCTTTGAGTAAATAGACATTCTCAGTATTTGATTCAAGCAAACTAAAGGGATCATAATTATACATATACCATAACTGAATGGGTTATGTTACAAGATTTTGTATTCTAACTCAAACTTCAGGAAAACTAAGATATCTATATGATAAATGTAGTTCCCCAGGGCATCATCTGGTCAAGTTGCTGACCATGAAAATAATGCTCAACTATTTGTTTCCATGATAGGGGACCTTTTGTTACAGAGCAACGGGGGGGGGTCGGGGGGGGGGCTCAAAGGGCAATACACTATTCCCCAAAGGAACCCCCCCAGGTTCGTTATGTCTACTGCTAAAGGAAAGACATCTCTCAATGACCGAGATTCAGTGAAAAGGAAAGGAATTTATTATTCATTCGAAATAAGACAAACCAAAGTTCCCCACAAATGCACCCAGTCCTCCCAGCACCCTCCACGTGGCAAAAGGGAACACTTCCAAAGCCTCTTGGTCCTGACTCCCACCCAAGCCTCATGGTCCTAATCAAGACACCAAAGCCACATGGTCCTAAAGAGACGCGTGGTCCCCAAAAAAGAGAGACAGTGTCCCAAGAGACGCCCAGTCCCAAGAGACACCCAGTCCCAAAGAGAGACGTCCGGTCCCAAAGAGAGAACCCAAATGGCTGCCTCGCTGGGTTTAAATCCCAGCGCCAATCTTCCTCTGCAGCCTCATTTCCGGCTCCTCCCACAATTGGCCACAGCTGCCCGCATTCTGGGCAGGTGTGCCCTGTGGTGTGGAGCCAATTATCTCCAAGCTCTTCTGGATCCTATTACAAATCCCTATTTAGGGCTCCCCTCTCGGCTGCACCCTGTTACACTTTTCCTCCTGAGTCATACGAGAACATATCAGCACAAGTACTTACTAACTGAGGTAGGATGGCAGGGGTGACTTACAGACTGAAGGGAAATTGAATTGACAGGGAAATCTAAAGGAAATAAACAAAGACTAGTTCAAATCTCTCAACATCCAAATAAAATTTCCCCTATATGTCCAGCCTATAATGACCGCGTTTCATGAATATTACAGTTTTCATCATACCTATTATGTGGGAAGCCTGTCCTGACTGAGGAAAGATGTTCCATTGTTTTGCATGCTTAGATCATTTTTATTAATGCATGTAATATAACTATATCACGATGGAGATGCCTTCCTGTACGATTTATTGCGTCAAATGAATTATTTTATGTAGCCACTACTTCAAAAGCTTGCCCTCCCGCAACCTAAGCAGACTGGAGGACAGGCGCCTTGTCTGTGCACGATGGGTTCTCACTAGCACTTGTTCAAACATGCATCGGCTGCTCAGTAAATGAACTACCGTCGTGGCTGAAGAATTCCTGAAACCCTGATGCTATGAGATATAACATTGAGAATTGATTAATATTTGTTAAGGCAATATCCTTTCTAATTATTATAGAATTTTTTTTCATGAAATGTAGATAGAAAGAGTATACTGTGTGAAAGAAATACAGAACCTGTATTTGAACATTCGCATGCTATGGTGGAGAAGGCAATAGAACACATACATGCTAAGGCATATTAAGCAAGTTACTGAACCTCAGTTTCCTTGCATAAAAATTACAAAAAAATAATATGTTTCCTTTCTGCCCTAGAAATTTGTTTTGGGAATAAAATTGAAAGGATGCAGAAGCATTCAAATAGCAACTGTTGGCACAAATGTAGATACTATTTTATTTCTTGAACATTTATAAAGAAACTGTTAGGCATATTAGATCTGTAGAAGAATCTAAAGAGTTAGATGATTAAATTCTTTTCAGGTGAAACGCTCTGATCTGAACTAAGTGTAAGCCAAATTCATATGCTGTCCCATGAGGACACTTCTCTCACATGTGCTACATCAAGTACAGCATTGTGTGAGGAGATAAAAGGAAGAGAAAGTTTTTAAAACTCTCAATTATAACCCCACACAAGAATAAAAATATCTTTAGTTTTCCTCATTTATTTTTATTAGTTGGGTAGACAGAGAAATGTGTAGATCTTCTGACAACTATAACAGTTTATGAACCATAAAGTTAGGTAATAGAAGTTGTTGATTAAAAAATACATGTTTTTTTGAAAAGTATTAAAAATAATAAGACACCCTGATGTTTTAAAGGTTTAGGTGCATAAGTCTTTTGTTTTGACATTTATATCATTACTGAAATGCCTTGATTAAACATTTGACCATCATTCGAAGTTTGTTTGTCCTGAAATTTTTCCTTACAATTTGATTCAACCTCTTGCTTTGCTGATTTAATAAAAAATAGTATTAGCTGTTTGCAAATTACTAAATGGTAAGATTTTATTGTGGATCGTTAATATATCAGATGGGCATAAAAGAGTGGTTAGCTTGGGAGAAAGGTAATATTTGTATGTATGCTGATTTTCTTACTTTTTCTGACTTTGTCATTTTGTTTATGACAACTGCCAAAGGAAATGGCTGTTTATTATTTCAAAAAGCAAATTCGTGGTTTGAGAAGGGTAGTAGATATGGGGTGTTGACCCTCATATACACTAACCCCTGAAGGTCAGAGGCACAATCTTAACAATCTTAAGGAATATGTATGTGAGTGCTTTATTCACAAACAAATGCATAAAGTGAGACAAATCCTATAAATATATATTTATATTCCAAAGGCAAAGGTATGAGTCTTTTTAAGAGAACTATTTCTGAAGATTAGTATGCCTTTTTTATTGCAGTGTGCTAGTCTGAGGGTGATGTAATTAATTGCATACAGCTTGTGTGTGTGGATTGTAAGCCATGTGGCCAAGAGCTTTGGTCCCAACTCTGCCATTTTCTGAGTGACTTTGAATATATTACTTAGATCTCTGGGCTCAATTTCCTAAGCTGGAATACTAATACTAGTGCCTATTCATAAAGTTGACCAGAAAATATCTCTCAAAATGTTAGTTACTGATTGCATTAATCTGCTCATGCTTTGATAACAGGATAAGATACATGGGTAACTTAAACAATTGAAATTTTTCCCAGTTCTGAAAGGTAGGACACCAAGATTGAGGAGCCGGCAGGGTTGGTTTCTGGTGAGATCTCTCTTCCTGGCTTATAGATGGCCTTCTTCACACTGTGTCTTTACATGGCTGCTCTTTTAGACATATGCATGCATTCAAAAGGGGAGCTCTAGTGTTACCCTCTTCTTATAAGGACCCTAGTCCTATTGGATTAGTGTACCAACCCTATCACTAAATTTAACCTTAATCACTTTCTTAAAAGCTCCGTCTCTAAACACAGTCACATTTAGGATAGGACTTCAACATATGGATGTTGGGAGGGCACATTTCAAGCCACAACACTGGTCTTGTTTTCCACAGCATATTCCAGGATATCCACAATGTTCTCTGTGATGAGAGGCTGGCTTTCTCTTGCCCTACTATGTTTATCATTCTTGATTCATGTTTGTGACTGGGAAGATTTCATGTTTAGTCAACAGCTCATGCCTAGTTTTTAGGGACCCTTAATTATATTATTTGTGTACATATTTCTGTTCATGGTTTGGATGCTTACCTAGATTAGTACTTTGTAACTCAATAATGTAAATGAAGGGGAAACTGTGAAGAAGATATAGGGAACCAGTAAGGGACTCAGAAAACTAACCATAGAGGAGAAAAATGTTAATGTTTCTGATTTAAGAGGCATACAAGGATTCAGAGTAAGTCACTAAAATGGATTTTCTGACTGAAAGAGCTATAGCTGAATATAGCTTTAAAATTACTCAGACATATATTAACTGGTTTTTGTTGCCATCAGAGAAAGTAGCATTCAAGGAGTCACATGGTCAAGGGACATGGAATACAACAAGGCCTGTCTGGAAAAAGTCCAGCCATTGTTTTTTTGTTTTAATTTTATTTTAATCATTGTTCAAGTATGGTTTTCTCCCCTTTACTCCCAATCCAGCCCACCCACCCGTCCCTCCCAACTTCCCTCCCATTACCACCCTCACCCTAGTTTTTGTCCATGTGTCTTTTAACTTTGTTCCTGTAAACCCTTCCCCTTTTCCCCTGAAACTCTCTCTTCTCTCTCCTCTGGTCACTTTCTGCCTGTCCTCTATTTCAGTATCACAGCAATTGTTAATAAAACGAGAAGTGACAACAATGTCACCTGGTAGCCAAGGAGAATGGACTGGAATGCACATGCATGAACAATGACAACTTCACTATACTAGTCAGCAGGGTCGGTAGACATTGTTGAGTGAGCATGTGCATGGTGCAGCCATCACATTTAACATGACTGAGTGAGTAGAGCAACGAATCTGCATCACATTTTACATTAAGCTTGAACATTCTTCCTCAGAAACTATTTGGATGATTCAAAAGGCCCCATCTATGGATGACAGATGATTGGCAGCTTCATCACGACAATGCACCCACTCATGTATCACATCTTGTGCAGAGTTTTTTGGTGAAACATTAAATCACCCAGGTGACTCAGCCCCACCCCTACAACCCAGATTTGGTGCCCTGCCACTTCTGGCTTTTCTCAAAACTAAAATTACCTTTGAAGGGTAAGAGATCTCAGAACATCAATGAGATTCAGGAAATTATGAGAGGGCAGCTGACAGCAGCTGGGAGAACTGTGTGAGTTCCCAAGATGCCTAATTTGAAGGGGACTGAGGCATCATTGTCCTGTGTACAATGTTTCTTGTGTTTTCTTTAATAAATGTCTCTATTTTCATATTACGTGGCTGGACACCTTCTAAACAGACCTTGTATTTAGTACTCACATTCCTAGTTAGGAAGAGTATGAAACTCCATACCTGTTTCCAAAAGATCTCAGCCAGATGCTGGCCTAGGGTCCATTTAGTTTATGTCTGGGAAGTTGGGATTTCCTTCGAGCAGTTGGGGAAGACTTTCTGTCTGATTAGTACCAGTGACCCTGCTCTCCAACTTCAGGAGTCCCCACTTCTAACTGAATAAGAAGAAATCCATGGTTAAATAATTGGCCTTGTACTCAAAAGTCAATCTCTCTTAGTAAAGGTTCCCTGTTCTCTCTCCTTGAATTCCATGTACACAGTTTATTCTCCCCTTTACACATAGATCATGTGATTCTGAATCTTTCAGAGATGGTTCATGTCAGTAATGTCCAGTTTGCTCTCATGCAAAACTAGTTTTTCACTTGATTCCAAAATTCTCACTCCCTTCCCTGTCCCACAAAGATAGAGTTTTGGTGACCCAGTTGCCTTTCTGTGGAATAGAGCAAATATTAGCCTGAGGATTTGGGGGGGGGTCATTAAACAAGACCAGAAACCCTGATATTTTAGTGTTGATTTAACAAGAAAATAATCACTCCAGCTTCTGTTTAAAAATATGCTTTATTGACAGAAAGTATTTTAATTAAAAGAATGGGCTGAAACCTTAAGATACATAGAGTCTTGTTCTTTCTATGACAGTTACAAGCTACAGTTAGCTGTATGAGTTAACTCATTAATGTCACCAAATCTCAGTTAATTTATAGAAATAAGGTGGACTCTCCCTCCTACAGTGAGAAAGACTTAATAGAGTACCTAACACAATCTCAGTACTCATTGAAGAATACCTGTTTATATTAACAGCTATGACTGCGGCAACTCCCAATCTAAGTTTCAGCTCTACATGATTCTTTATTTTGTATTCATCTCTATTTCCATAGCACCCGGTCATAACCCTGCTCAATGACATAGAGTCAAAAGAGGAAAAGTGAAAGGAACTTCTTGAGCTAAATACTATTCCAAACCCTGGTCAAAGCATGCATGAGCAGGACAAAGTCCTTGCTTACATGAAGATTTATATATATATATATATATATAAATAATAGTTTATATATATATTTTATATATATATAAATTTTCTTTTACATTAAGATATATATATATACACACTGAATATATACAACATGTATACACATATATATGTACACACACACACACATATACACATGCAAATGTTTTGAGGAAAAATAAAGTAGAGAGTCCTCAGTGGCAGAAAGGTGAGGTTATGTTAGTTTTATTAGTCAGAAAATGCCTCTTTATGAAGGTGATATTTCAGTGAATGTCTTTATAAAGTAACTAGTGAGGCCAAGTGAGGATTTTGGGAGCAGAACATTGCAGGCGGGTAAAAGAACAATTGGAAAAACAACATGAGCTGCTCAAAGCATAGGGAGAATTGAGAGGCTCAGGGTCACAGTGATGGTGATGTAGGGCAGAAGTCAGAGCTATGGGCAGGAGAAAGATGGTTCATTGTCTGTAGGCTCCGGTAAAGGCACTTGGCAAGTGCAGACTGAGCTGCCAGAGTTAGGAAACCCCAAAATACAACAGCTCAGACGTAGTAGACATTTGGTTTCCCTTCCTACCATTAAAGGTACAGACTGTTAAAGGTAAAGAGTCTAGGGCTTTTGGGTGGTACTGCTCTAAGGTCGTCCAGTTTTTGTCACTTGTTACCCTGCTGTTGGACAATATCCTAATAAGCTATGTCAGGATTTTAGCTGATGAAAGGGAAAAAAAAACAACATGCACTATTTAAGGCTATGACTCCTAAATTGTACAGATTGGTACCCACGCTAAACAAGGGAAACTACAGAATGCAGCCAACTCAATTTCCAGATTTTTATATTATTACAAATAAAAAAGGCAGAAGGAGGGTGGTTGATAATGGAGGCCAACTGCTAGTTTTTGCCACGACAAGAAATGTAGATTTTATTTAAAACGTGATGTGAAGCCACTGAAAATTATTGAGAGAATTTAAAGAGTTAGAAGTTTTTTTTAACTTTTGTGCAAAGTTAGAATATAGAATATACTTCTAGAATATAGAAGGGGAAAAGACAAAGAGAACTTGAGTGGTTGCAGTGACTCAGGTGAGAGATGAAGGTGATTTGGATCAGAGTGTTTGCTGTAGATAGAAGTTTTTAGATTCAAAGTATGCTCAATGTAAAACCAGAAGATATTGCTATTTTTTTTAATGGTAAAAGAGAAATACAATGGTGATGGAAGATCCTTCCTAAGATGTTGAACTGAAAATTGGGTCTTCCACTATATTTGAGAAATGTGTTGGGAAATCTATTTACTTATGTACCTATTATAAAATATGACTAATGTCTTAAAGATGCAGGTGTGTGTTTAACAAAAAGATCAATACAAGTGCCGAGATCTATGTTAATACCAGTTTGGTTATTCTGTGATATCTGCTTCTCTCTCAGTTCCACAGTATTTGTAAGCTCAGTGTCTCTTTTCTGAATATAAGACACCAAAAAAAAAAAAAAAAAAAAAAAAAAAAAAAAAAAAAAAAAAAAAAAAAAAAAAAAAAAAGGAAGAAGAAGAAGGAAGGAAAGAAAGCAAATAGGTGAACCACATAAAGAGAACAAGAACTCCAGGTTTTATTTCTAGATTAAATATTACCTGACCTTGGGCAATTCACTCAACTTGCAAGGACATAAATATCTTCATCTGTAGAGTGGGGATAATGATACTAGTCTTATCTACCTCAGAGGATCATTGTGGATCCCAATGCAATAAGAGATGTGAAAAGACTCTGTTTAAACGTTAACATCATGGTGAATAATTTATATCACATTTTAAATTTCAGTCTGATTCCTCCCAAGGTACCACTTGGTAAAAGCAACCACTTCTCATGCTTTGTTCTCTCTTATTCCCAAGGCAATTTGGCTCCTCAAAGCAGGTCAAGCAGACATCAAAATAAGCTTGCAAAGTTAGAATCTGTAGGTTTAAGATAATTAAGTTTTCGGTGTTTTTTTGAGTCCAATTCATTACTTATAATGAGAATATTAAGCAACCTTATTATAAAGACTGATGATTACAGTTTTCTGGCTAGCTAGTACCATATTCGTTTTAAATATTAAAAGCAAGTTATCAGAAATGCTTCACCAAATTTCTTTAATCAATCAGTGTCTGAATATCTGAATACCTTTTATATGTAAGGCAATATGTGTGACACTTTCGAATAGATATTTTAGATTTAGGACCAATGAAATAAACTCAATTTGGTAAATACAGGGTAATTGAAAATCTAAGATACATCTTAATATTTATTTTCTTTCCAGAACTCATTGGGGAATAAGCCTTACTTTTAGTTGTACCTGCAGGTTTTGACTATCAAATTTTCTCAAACAAGGTACTGTTAGGGCTATAATACTGTATGCCTACAGGTGATGAAACTCCATATGATAAACACAGTACTTCTCCCTACTACATTTCTTTTACTAAAAGATTTCCAGAAATAGATTAAAGTTGAAAACATCTTATGTTAAGATAAAAAATGGTCTATCATATTTTTTTTTAAATTTACTTGATGTTACTATTTTTTAAGATTTTATTTATTTATTTTTAGAGAGGGGAGGGAGGGAGAAAGAGAGAGAGAGAGAGAGAGAGAGAGAGAGAGAGAGAGAAACATCAATGTGCGGTTGGTGGGAGACATGGCCTGCAACCTAGGCATGTGCCCTGACTGGGAATCGAACCTGCGATGCCTGGTTCGCAGCCCGTGCTCAATCCACTGAGCTACACCAGCCAGGGCTGGTCTATCATATATTTTAATGGAAGTTTTGATGGTTAAGAAAAGTAAAAGACAAGATTTTAAAGGAATATTGACTTAGTGGTGGCAGCATCAGACTAAGCCCCTGAATTCTAAGGTTTGAGTTCACTCTCTTTTCCCATTTGAGGAATATCAGTAAAAATATCTAAGACAAACACCTTTGAGTTCTCATCAGATCCAGTGATTGATCCACATGAATGAAGTATTTCTTGTGCCCTTAGCAGAGCCCTAAAAGAAGGTGGATAGGAGAGCTATTTGCAATACCATTTTTTTTTCTTGGAATCCCCCAGGGTTACCTCCTCCTAAAGGTAATAGTATTGTTCACCAAATATATTATAAATGCCAAGTATTGATCATCTGATATGCCTAGTATACATAGCTTGATGAAGTTAGGTTTGACCCTTCCATTACACTAGATTCTTTGAGGGATATTTATTGTATGATATAACTGGGCAGCACAGAAGCACGATAGAATCTAAAGATACCTACCAGTGTCTTTGGGCCTCTTACTTTTTACATCTTTGAGTTTAGCCTTTATGTTTAGTTGCATGTTTTCTTACTATACAGACTTTTCCTGCATTTGAATGGGGAAAACGAGTACGAGGCACTCACTGATCAGATTACTTACCTTAGCAACCACAGTTGAATGGAAGGGTTTCTTCTTCCCTTTGTCTATATATAGTGTAGAGAAAAAAAAATCTGATTGGTCCTTTCTAGACCAATCACTTTGCCACAATGATGCAATATCTACATTCAGTCATTTTGTGTCATGTGCCCACACTGATTACCAGAAGCATTATTTTGTATTACAACTAGATGGAAGTGAGAGTTAGAGAGTAGGCAAATCAGTTGCTACCACAATCAGGAAAATCCTGCAGACGCTTACTGCACTGCAGCTTAATTTTGCCTGTATAAATCAGAGGAGTGGCATTGAATAACTCAGTAGAGTCTGAAGCAACAAGAATTAATGCACAGTGTGTTAATATATTACATCCCTGGCATACTCAGCCTTACTGATTTACATGACAGGGAACATCTTTCCTTGCTAGGCAGTACAATTCATTGTTTGATAACTCTTGTTCATATAAAAACCATAATGTAAGTCCAAATTTGTCTGTTGATTCTTCAGTTCTGGTTTTACTTTTTAAAATAAGATGGTCCAAACAAATCACCTCTTCCCATATCAGCCCTCATGTGTACGGGTCACACTGTACCCTGTCCAATTATTTTGTCTTCCACCTGCGTGATCTTCTGTCACAGTCACTTGCCATTCTGATTTATCCCCTTTGGACAATCTTCTGTGAAAACTGATGCACGTGTGGTTATGGGGAAGGCAAGGGGTGGAAAGGAATGAAAAAGCAGAGATGTAGGAAGAGTAAGAATAGCTGTAAGAGTGGCTGTTTTTGTAATGTGTAAATTGATAAGGTGGCAGGTAAGGGGAATAGAAATTAATGGGTGAGATTATTGCATTCACCCACCAGGGCACATCATTCTATTAAAAATACTGAATGAATTAAACACAACACCAATCTTTCTTAATGCAAAAAAGCAAGATGATATTTAAACAAGTAGGATTAAACAGATGGTGTATTATGGAGAAAGAAAAATTGCCTGTAGTTCAATCATACCTCAAAGCCATTCCTAAGTTTAAGGTAGCTGTTCATTTAAGCCAAATTGAGCACTGTCTTACTACTCTTCTCTTGTCAACAATTTATCCATTTTTTTGTTTTTCTTTTTACTTTATATCCTCTGGAAAATGGAAATATCCAGGAATACATGATTACGTTTTCAGTGCCATAAGTAAGATGTTGTCTTTGAAGAAGGGGAAACATGTCAAACATTTTTATCAGAAAGTCAGAAAAACTGTAAATTTTGGTGATTGAATAAAGTCACCCAAGGTAACTAGTAAGTGGCAGGGTTGAAAATTAAACTTATATCTCCAGAATAAAAAAATACTATACCCATTACACTAACCTACCTCCAAATTACCTACAGCCTTTTGGGTTATCTTCCAGAAATTCTAACTCACGGTCTTTGATTTTTTTTCCTTTGGCTGCTCTCCACTTTGGCCAAACCAAGCTGTACCAGGAAATGGTCAAGTCTCTGCCATATTTCCATGAGGATTTTTAAAAATCTATCCCAGTGTGTTTGGACCTGCAACTTGACATGTAGTGACCAAAAACAAATGCCAGTGGAGTTTCTGGAGGGAGAAACAGAAATTGTCTTGAATCTGGGACATACAAAAATCAACACACTTGCTGTAAATAGTTCAGGCCTCTTTATTAGGCATACCTTCTCTCCCACAGCTGTTATGAACAACAAGGATTCATTCATTTATTCGTCCATTCATTTATTCATTCACTTATCCAACAAATATTTATTGAATGCCTACTCAAATTTGGGCATTGTTTCAGGTTTGGCGAGTCAATGAACCAGAAAGATAAGAAAAGACTAGCTTTTTAAAATAAAACTTTCCTTAAAACGCGGGAAAAATAGATGTTAGATAGGCCAATAAATAAATATATAATAATATAATTTTAGATAATGATAACTCATGGGGAAATTTTAAAGTATTGATTATAAGGATTGGAGAAATCTAGGGTTCTTAATCCATGGCACATGGATTTCTAGTGCTTCTATATAGGTAAGTAACCAGTTCAATGGACTCGTAGAAATTATATAGAAATGTGTGGCTATGAGCATGCACATTTTGGAGGGAAAGAGTTTATTGCATCCATCAGTGTCTTAAAAGAATATGTAGCCTGTAAATGACCCAGGACCCTGAGACTGACATGATGAGCCTCTCAGAGGAGTGATATTAGAACCGAGAAGTGACTGTGAAGAACCTGACTTTGGGAATCCGTGGGTCTGGAGCTCCAGGCAGAACGGAGGGTAGGCTCCTAAGAACATGCTGGGTGGGATGCATGGGAGTAAAAGAGCTAGAGGAGTGCATAGGAGAGGAACGTTTAAATACTCAAAGAAATAGTCAAGAGATGGCTCAAGGAGCTATTTTGCATCCAAGTAAAGAATTTAGATTAAAAAATATATATATGGACCTTAGAACCATTATGGGGATTTAATGGAGACTATGAACTATGATTTTAAAAGATCATTCTTTCCAGAGATGAGATTTTA
The DNA here is from genome assembly GCA_004024845.1 of Tonatia bakeri. Lineage (NCBI taxonomy): Eukaryota > Metazoa > Chordata > Mammalia > Chiroptera > Phyllostomidae > Tonatia > Tonatia bakeri. Next base: position 69,379 of record PVIA01000003.1, read on the forward strand.
AAGAGGCAAGAAGAAAAGTTTGGACCCCATTTAGGACTTTTTCTAGGTGTTCAGGGACAAGGCAGAACAGACCTTAGCCAGAGTAATGATATGAGGCATATGCAGACTTGTGCAGATTCCAAGACAGATTTTTGTAGCAGAGCTAAGAGAGTTTACTTTGGAAGGTCTTAGGTCTGTTGTGATGATCTGTGTGAGATACTTAATTTCCAACATGCAGTAAATTTACATTTTGGTTAAAATCATATGGTGGAATTTTGACTAATAAAATCAAAATTTGACAAAAGCCAAATGTCAATATTATTTTAAAATGTAAAAAATCTAAAATTATGTTACACTGTGTTATTACTATGCTTTTTAAATTTTCAATTGTTAAATTTTAAAACTTTGAATGTCACAAGGAATAATAAATTTTTCAGCAGTCACATCCTCGATATGACAATTATAAATGCTTTCTCACTTTCAGTTGAGGTCACTGAAGGAGTAGGATAATTTGTATACATCATTTTCCTTTTTTTTTAAATTGAAGATTTCACCAGAATATTTAAGTATGTGTTAAAGTAGATATTCAGAAATTGACAATAAATTCAAATTACATTTCTTTTTCCTTCACTAACAGATTGGGAAAGATATAGATATATATATATCATCATCATTATGTAAATGATGATAACTTACACAATCACATGATTATTCATTGTACATTTCATCAAGTGTGCCAGAAGTGAGGTTGAAGCATATGGCTAGTTAGCCTTTCAAAGCCAAAATTTAAACATATGGATAATTCAATTATGGATGTGATAATAAAAAAGAAATTATAAGACTCAGTAGAAACCAATCCATGAGCCAAAGAAAGACAAATTATTCATAAATAAATATATATTTTATATTAAATGAAAATCAACTTTGTTATTAAGCAATCAACTCCTATCCCCCAAATTTTGGCTAATAGAATTTCTATCCTCATACGCCACATAGTAGTTCTACTTATTGCTGTATCCATATCCACATTGATTAATACATATTACTACAGTGAAAGGGAAATTCAAAGAAAATACATTATTAAGTTGTTTTCTATCATCTCAGCTTTTATAAGAATATTGATTAATGTCCCTTTATGAATATAAAATTTGTTCTTTCCCCATGTTTCTACAGGCCACTATTTCCAGGGATTGTAACTACAGATGTTGCATAGTTTGTAAGATAAATTATATCAATCAAATACTCCAGTCACTTTTTGTTTATATCTTAAGCTTTAGTTGAGAATATTGTCATGTATTTGGTCAGGTACGTCTGGGGACTTAAATATTACAGGCCCTGCCTGTCATCTCATAAAAAATAGTCAAGTTCGTATCACACTGATAGGACCTTGAGATCTGTGAGATCAAGACAGAGACTGAAAATGTACCTGACCTCCGATATGACTTTACTAAAGTTTGTGATGACAGGCAGTAAATTGAATGCAGTGTTTCGCTGAGTTGATTTGACAGCTCGTAGCCAAGCTGTAAAAGTTTGTAGAAACTCCAGTTTCTGTTATTTCAAATATATGATTACAGTGTAGAAAGTGATAGAATCAAACCTCCACGATGTTTCATACAGAGATAGTATGTGTGCAGAAACACACACACATATATGCACACAAATAAGCAGAACACCGTAAGTATGTGTATTTATATTCTACCTTACCAAATGCAAAGTATTTGGGAAAATTCTTGACCAAACAAAATTGTGTAAAAAACTTGTACTGAGCTTGCAGAAAAATGATTAATATTTGTACTTTTTACCTCGTGCATAAAATATAATAATGATATAGAAAATATTTTAACTGATCATTTTATTTTGCACAATAACATTTTTCAAAAAATCAAGAAAAAAAAAGAAGGCTGATGTTTTTTCCTTTTTTCGAATTTTTTTTTAGGATCAGTTTATTCATGTTGTTGAGCTAAATTAAAATACAAGAATGTTAGCACAGAGGTATGTTGGAAAGGATGAGGTTCTAAGAGTTACAAATTGATGGGAACGTTCAAGGCTTATGAAAGAGTATTATACTGACTCTCAGTGAATTCTATTGAGTAGTAGATCATTTATATCACTAGAGTGCTTTGAAAAATTTTTCCAAATCATTTTATCTTTGTAGACTTTTGTTGATGGACTCTAGACACATGAACAATTACCACCAGAGTGTACACAACTAATTCATGCTAGCTGTGACAGGTATAAATCATGTGGTAAAAGGACAAAGGTTATTAATAACCACTAAATTAGAAAAATAATGGAAACATCTCAATGGTACCCTTGTGTCCTTCTTCCTATTCTTTACCCCACAGCCCATGTGAGAAGGGAAAACAAAAACAAAAACCCACTTAATGATGTGAAAAAGTAGAAGGCATTAGTTATAGGATTAAGAAATAAGATATCAGTTTATTCAATACCATTTCTTTTTTTAAGTTTTAAATTTTTTTATTGTTCAATTATAGTTATTCCCATTCCCCCCCCCCCATTACTCTCCCTTGCCCTATCTACCCTCCACCTCCCACATTCAATCCTCTCCTCACCCCCATTGTCTTAGTCTATGGGTCCTTTAAACATGTTCCTTGACTTGACCCTTCCCCTTCTTTCCCACTGTATCCCCCTCCCTTCTACTCCAGTCACTATCAATTTATTCTTTATTTCCATGTCTCTGGTTCTACTTTGCTCACATATTTGTTTTGTTGACTAGGTCCTACTTATAGGTCAGATCATGAGGTATCTGTCTTTCACTGCCTGGCTTATTTCACTTAGTATAATATTCTTCAGTTCCATCCATGCTGTCACAAAGGGTGGCATTCCTTCTTTCTTTCTGTTATGTAGTATTCTGTTATATAAATGTACCACAGTTTTTTTGATCCAGTCTTTTACTGATGGGCATTTAGGCTGTTTCCAGCACTTGGCTATTGAAAATAATGTTGCTATGAACATAGGGGTGCATAGGTTCTTTTGAATTAGTTATTTCAGGATTCGGGATAAATACCATGGCTAGAAATACACAGTTCTATGCCTTTCTAAATGCTTTCACAGGGAAGTTAGAGGCCATGTGATAGCATACCTCCTTCACATGAAAATTTGTTAATTATCAGCTCATAAAAATATTTGTTCTAGATATCATGTCAATTCTAGATTCTTTCAAATGCATTATCATGACTATATTAAAAAGCAAATGCATTCTCTCTACAGTAAAGATGATCCTTATAATGCTTGTTCTTGTTCTTATGAAATTACAAGCACCATTGAAACCCCAGAAAATACCATATTCCATTTGTAGTAGACTTGTTAAATAGGCTATTCCCACTGCTGTTTTTAGTGCAACTTTGCTAAGAAAGAAGAGTCTAGAATTTTGTTTTACCATTTAAAGTGGAAAACAAAGGTATATTACATGTAGAACATTGTAAGAACTATAGACTAGGTCACAGAAAAGGCCACATTTAGAGAATATTCTGGTTGGAATTATTGACAGGATGCTACTGGACACAGACTTAATGATTTAACTTTCATTAAACAAAGTAGAGTTAGATGTCAAAATGTTCTTGGCTTTTGTGGTGGTTGATTTATTTTTCTTTAGACTCTCATAATGCAAATGAAAAGAAAATAAGAAAAAAGTAGGGACAGTTTATGTGTTTTTCTTAACTTTGGGAAAGTATGACTTTTAAGTCTATTAAAATCCTGAAGTACATTAGCATATATTCGATTTTAAAGGAAAAAACAAAATTCTTGAAAGACAACTTCTGTTAAAAGACTACATTCCATTATTTAACTTAAGAAAACAATCAATGCTGTGCAAAATTATTTATATACAAAATTGTATCACAGAGTTATTTATAATAGCAACATATTGAAAAAATCCGAAAAGCTTTATAAAAAAGGATTGGTTGGAAATTAACATTCATATGAGGGCACTAAAAATAGTTATTCAGAATGTAAAAATAAATATAAAATATTTGCAATATATTGTTTGGTGTAAATAAGAAGGTTCCCCATAACTATATCAAAAAATGACCCCGATTTCATTTTAGACTCACAGAGAGTAAAAAAAAAAATGCTGTAGAAAATATGTGTATATTTTTACAATGGTTATTTCAAGGCAGTGAGATTGCAAGTACTTTTTTTTTCATTATCTATATGCTTTCCTGTATATTCCAAATTGAGTAAAATAACTCACATTATTTTTGTAATGAAAAAACCAGATAATTTTAAAAGAGCAATACATAAAAATGTGCCCTTAGAACTCCATCTTTTTACTGCCACCATCCGCTTCCATTTATCTAGGTGTTTAGGAGGCTGTACATTTTTCCTCTTCCATGACGCAGAAATGGAGTATGCTGCTCCAGTCATATTGTGCTGCCAATCCTATCTTGTGGCTGTTTCTAAAGGAAAGTTTGAGTGTAAATAGTTAGGAGAGACATGCAGGAGGGGTATCAGTAGAGAGGAGAAAATAAACGTGAATGATAAAAGAGTTTAATATGACTTTAGAAACTATCTGGACTTCTTTGTGCCCAAAGGAAAACCCGCCTCCTAATGCAACAACTGCATCTGTCATGAAAACGAATAAATAAGAACATTTCATTTTCTGTTAAGGATTTCAAAATCTCTCTTACCAATGGGATGGGATTCGGAATTAAATTATTTAGGGCATTTGTTCCTTTTTTCCCATTTTGTAAGTACAACATAAAACATATTCCTTAGAAGTTAGTATGGCTGTTGGGGTCCTTCAGCTGCCTAATCAGTATGGTTTGCCCCTGGCCATATCTACATTTTACACTTAAGGAGGAAGGGAAAAATATCTCTTCCACCATATTGCATAATCTTTGATTAATTAAGGAGTTTTGTTACATTTGAGTTGTAAATCCTCTGTCAACAGAAATCAGAGTTTCACTCCTAATGGATTTTTCTCCTCCAGGCTCAGGCCAGGATGAGCCAGAAAAACTGAAGTGGCAATTTGTACCTAAAAGTAAATATTACTTGTACCTTAGGGAGAAACCTTCAGTGGTCCAAGAACTGTGCTTGGCGTGATTTTCCAGCCTCCAGGTTCAGAAACTGGGTTGCCTGTTGCCTCTGCAGGTACCAGGCTGCCAGGACCGGAAACAGCCCATGACTGCTCTCCAACACGGGCCTGGCTGGAGAGCTCTTTTTCATGAAAAAGTTTTAAAAATCGGCATGTAGTCTAAGAGAAATTTAATTAAAAGAATAAATAAAGGCAATGACAAAAATGTTGAGGGAATTTGTAACATTAAAGTACATACTTTTCAAAAACCAGGAAGGAAGATAAGAAAAATATTTAATTTATAGTCTCTATGAATTGAAGGACATTACTGTTATAATGTGATCAATAAATGATCAGTAAAAGATGTGATATAGGACAGTGAATAATAAAGTATCTGAATTTAATTCTCAGTGGGAAATGTAAGTGGGTGACATACCACTACATAAAATAAAGTCGGGGATACTAAGGATAGCTTTGGAAAAGCAATCAAGAAAGGAAAGAAACAAGCAAGGTCACAAAAAGGATAGCAGAAGGTAAAAGATAGTAACTAGAGGGGAGGTGGAAGGGGATAATGGGGGGGAAGAGGGGACAGCTTTCAGGAACATGTATGAAGGACACATGGACAAAACCAATGGGGGCTAGGATCAAGTGTGGGAAGTGGGGATGGCTGGGGTGGGGAGGGGTGGTGGGGGGAAAGTGGAGACAACTGTACCTGAACAACAATAAAACATAAAGATAGCAGAATGTATACTTGATATGGACTCCAGACAATGAAGACACAGCCCTTGTTGAGTTTGGTCTCCAGAAGAAGAAATGAAAATGGAAAATGGGAGAGGAGGGGGAGGAGGTTGTCATTACAAATAAAAATAAACTAAGTATTGTCTACTAATCATGGTCGATAGAAAAAAAAATAGAGAATTAGCATCAACGTATGAGCAAAATGAAGGCAAGTGTGATCACTATAGCACAAAAGTAAATAAAAGTTAATTTAGATGAATGAGGAGGCATCAATTAAATACTTGATTGGAACTAAAACTTGGAAAAACAACCAAAAAATGGGGTTATGTAAGGATAAATAGTTAAGTAAATATTAAATGTAATCTAAAAAAAAGCAAGAATGGAAATGAAATGTCATTAAGAGGACAATTTCGTAATGAAAAAGAAATATTTGATGTGGACACAAATTTAATTAACCCACATTGCTCAAAAAACACTGATAAAATATACAAAGTAAAGGCTATTAAAAAATATGGAGCAAAACAAACAAAATTGTATCAAAAAGTCTTTCTGAAATTTCATTTGCACATGTAAATTTACAAATGCATTGAGGAAAGCATGACAAATCTAGGGTACAGTGGGCCGTCTTTTTTGGTTGTTACTACCTTTTAAAAACTTTCCTTTCCCCTCCCCGCCCTTCCCTGACATTGCCCATCTCATCCTTAGACGAACAGTATCAACACTGGTGCCTTCACCTATTGTTTTCTCTGTGCTGACAACAAACTCTTCCTATAAAGTAATGGCTGCATGAGATTCAGTGGCAGAGGTGTACCATAATCCATTCGATCACGCATGTATTGATGGTCATTTATTTTACCTGTACAATTTTGCAATACAAAAACTTAAGACATGTATCTCTATGCCCTATTCTTATCATTCTTAAAATTCTCAGGAGTGGGATTGATATGTCTATTTCTTCGCTTGTTCAGTATACTCATCTGGATAGTTTTCAAAAAAAGCTTTTAAATTTAAACATCCATAAGCCATTTTCCCCACCTGCAGTGAGTGCTAACACTCTTTTGAAGATTTCTCCAGTCTGATGGCTGTAAAGTAGTGACACATTTTTATTTGCATTTCCCTACCACAGACTTTGAGGTTTTGTTTTGTTTTGCTGTTTGGATTTGCTCTTTTATGAATTTTTATATTGCCTGTCATTATTCTTGACAGTAGATATGAGTAAACTACATTATAGATATTAACCTTTGTCTCACCCTTATATTGCTATTTCTTTCCTAAATCTGCGGTGAATCTACTCAGACATTTTAAACTTTTACAAAAATATTTTTATTTATGGTTAAATGTTATCTATGTTTTTTATAGTTCCTTGTTTACCACTTTTTTAAAAAAAAGTTTATGTATATATACACACACACATAGAGAGAGAACTATAATATGTTTTACCAAAGATCAACAAACGTTTTTCTATGAAGGGTCAGGTACTATACGCTTTACTCTGTCTGTGTCAGATGGCCGGCCTCTTTTACAGCTGCCCGACCCTGCTGTTGTATTGCAAAACCAGAGAAAGCATGCAAATAAATGTCCATACTGTGTTTCCATAAAACTACTTATGGACACCAAAGTTTATATTTCACATAATTTTTATGTGTCATGAAATATTATTCTTTGGATTTTTTTCCATAACTTAAAAATGTAGAAACCATATGAAATAAAATATTTATATATTAATTTGGGGTAAATTTACTTTTTTGTAATTTGTAAATTTAAAGATCATGTCACGGATATCTACTTATTTAGCTCTTCTTTTATTCCCATTAAAAGGATCGTGGTTTAGTCTCTCTGTGTCTATTCTTTTTTATGTTTTTCAAATTATAACAGGAATATTTTATATATTTATTTAAAACAGGGAAAATTATTGACTTTTATATTTTGTATCCATCAATTTTCCCATTTCAATCTTAATATTAGCACTTTTTTTTTAGTTTGTTTTATTATATACTTTTTAAAATTCAATTTATTGGGGCAATATTGGGTAATAAAATTATATAGGTTTCAAGTATATAATTCTATAATACATCATCTGTACATTGCACTTTGTGCCACAGCTTGAAGTCCAATCTCCGTCCATCACCACATATTTGACCTTCTTTATTCTTTACCACATCCCCACCCTCCTTCCCTTTGGTAACCAACCGCCATACTATTGTCTGTGCCTCTGAGTTTTTGTTTGTTTATCTGTTGCTTTCAGTTTTATGTCCCACATATGAGTGAGATCATATGGTTTGTTGACTTTTTCTGTCTGACATATTTCACTTAGCATGATATTCTCAAGATCTATTCATGTTGTTGCTATTGGCAACAACATAGATGGATCATTTCATCATTTCCATGGCTGAGTAGTATTCCAATGTATATATTTACATTAAAATAAAGATTGCAAGTGTACTATCAAAATAAATTTTTACATTTTTTCAAATGAGTATATCGGTTGCTTCATTTTCTTGTCTTACATTTTCTAGAAGCCCCGAACAAATATTTAATCATATTATAATACATGGCATACCAGTATTATTCACGATTTCAATTAAGTTACTTAGCTATGTTTCATTCTTTTGGCATGTCTAAATTGTCCCATTATTAATGAATGTGGTGGGTATGTGTCCATGAGTGCACCCCATGATCCAACCCTCTTTCTTTTCTTCCTTCCAAGTCAATATTCAATTTTCAATATTTTTTGAGTCATTTTTTATTTGCTTGGATAGAACTGGGTATGTCAATTTTCATCATAGTGGTAGAAAAATATTTGAACAATAATACTAATTTAAATGGTACATTAAGTGATAATAAAAGCTTATGTTTACTTAGTGTTAATTACATGTTCACATCAAGATGTAAACACTGTGTGGGAAAGGCCTTTTGTGTATTTCATCCCAAATACACTTGGTGCTTAGAGCAGTACTTGCCACACGGTTGACCCAATAGTTCAGATATTTGAGCAAAAGAATATTGGTAGTGTGCTATGAATGATATGCAGAGTATTGCATTGAATTTTTAAAATATTGCTCTGAGGTATTTATCATAATCCAGATTCAGTGACTTGCCTAAAATCATAGTCCCCCTAAGAGACAGAAGTAGGATTCTAACTCATGTTTGTGTTCATGGATAAGCTTAACCACTAGGCAAGTTTGTTCCTGGAATATTTAAAGTCTGGCATTAGCTAGTGGCTCTATGTTTTAAAATATTGCATTGTGTGACTGGCTTTGCCAGTAAACACCAGTAATTTATCTCTATCTGTAACTATGCTTGCTGTCAGGACAACTATTTTGAAGTGACATCAACTACCAGTCTCCTGGCCTATCTTGCTCAAGGTACCCTCTCAAGAAGGTAGCAAAGAAATATATAGAGATGAGAGTGGACAAATCCACACTAGCTACTTAGTTCTTTGTTAGTGACTATGTTCTTCCTTGTCTTTATGGTCCTTTTCAGCTTTCTCAGATCTGGTAAATTTCCTGTGTTTGCTTCTTGGGAGAGTTTGCCCTGCAGCCCTGAGTTTCCACTGGCAATTGACCATTTGTCTAAATCTGGTTTCAGCATCCTCCTAGTTCTCCTTGTCTTCTCAGAATCAGCACTGGTGTAGGCCTGACCTTTGCATTTGAGAACTCTCCACCTCTTCCCTTGTTCTAACTGCTCTCTTGCTGGTTCAACCTGCTGCTGTAGGCACTTGCACGTGACAGTCGCATTTCCTGCTCCCCAAGACATTTACTGTTGTCATTAGCATTACCACTGCTACAGATCTTCCATAACAGTTTTCCCATGGGTGGAAGGATTTTTGGGGGGATTCAGTGGGTGATTAAGATACAAACCTGATCTCACAGCAAGGTGACTGGGAATTCTATATATTAAATATGTTTCCCCTGGGCTTCTAATGGCCATGCCCATGCCATATCTCTCTCTCTCTCTCTCTCTCCCCCTCTCCCCTTTCCTCCCTCCTTCTCTCCCTCTAATTCTGCCTCCGTCACTTTGTGTTTGTCTTGCCACATTCTCTCAGGACAAAAGTCTCGGCCTGTACTTCCACTCTCAGCAATTGGATGCTGTTCTGTTGGGAGTTTGTCCTTATAGATCTGATACCTGTGGATATGCAGTAAAACAAGCCTGCAAGGTCTTGACAAACTAACTTGATATTAGGAGAATTATCTTAGAAATATTCACTTTTCCTAATGCTTCATTTGCTTGTTATACACGACAGGCATTTGCACTGTGAGACTGCAGCACGGAGAGCAGATGGCAGATCACTGCTCTTGGTCATGAGGGATAGTTTCCTAACAAAAGAGGTTTTATTCTCCCCTGTATTTCTCTTGCATATTGCAGGCATTTCCCCCTTGTTCTTCCCTTTTATTTTTTCTTGGACAGCATATAAGGCCTTGGCTTCAGGCTCATGGCATTTTGTTCATTGATCAGCATTAGCTCAGAACTAATAATAAATCTCTTTTCATTTTCTCCACTGGGATACATGAGGGTTATAGCTTTGGAAAGTAAGTCATACCAGCTGGGTTATCTCTGTGTTCTGTGCCTCTGGTGGCAGGGTGTCGTCATGAGGATGCATTTATGAATCCCAGAATTGTTATCCTTTATTTTTTCTTTCAATGCTGACTATGCTGTGTAGTGCTGTGGGTCAGGTGTGTCACTCTGGAAGGCACTTATTATGGAAAGTAAGCCTCGGACATGACCTTTGAGGTTGAATAAACTAGAATAGAATTTGGTTTTATGGAACATGTTTCATGCTGAAGAATCCTCAAAGAGCTTTAAATATAATGAGTTCAGTGTTGGCAGTCCAGGAACCTTGTAAGCAAATAAAGTACCCTTTCCAAATTTTGCTTGTCACTGGTGATTTTAGAAGGGATATTCATTATATCATTACTTTTAAAAGAAAAAAAAAGCATTTTCTAAGGCCCTCTTATATTTTCTGACAATTATTAAGAATTTATTAATATCCCCATTAAATTTATGGAGATTATGATTTTGTCCATATCCAAGGCACACGACTTCTGAAAAGCCATATGCACTGCAGCCTGACTAATGGGAGCCCACACCCCTAAACCTTCACCCAAAAAATCCTTCAGATTTTACAACACAGCTGGTGCTGCTGCTTCTGAAACTTATTTTTAATTTGTTCACAACACAGAGGCAGCAACAGTGATGATGTGTGTGGTTTTAAATAATCGTAGTATAACTGAAGGAGATATTGTTTATTGTCTAACCTGTTCACACTCGTAAGGGTTAAGTGATACTGAAATCCAAATACGGTTTTACAGCACAGGCTGAAGGAGGCACAATGCTCCAGAGATGCCAGCTGCTGCTCTCTCTCCAGTCTGAGCCCCCCTTCTATCCGGTCCTTTCTCTCGTCCCTCTGTCCACTCCTTAGTCTTCTCAGTTAAAGCCAAATGAACCAAATGGCAGGATTCCTTCAAACTGGAATAATAACCTTTACTATAATGGTAACTAAATAGTGCTCTTGGTTGTTTTCAGAATTTAACACTCAGTTAATTGAGAATTTGGTTTTGTTTTCATTTTCTATTTATTGTGAGTATTATATGAACATGACCTAAAACACTCATAGATAGATAGACAGATAGATCCAGTAATGATAGTAGCATATAAGGGAAATTGTGGAAATACTTATTAAATTCCATGTTGAATCAGTTCTTGGGTTTAGACAATATTTAGAATAATTGAGAAATCATAAACTATAATAGCCACAGTGCTGAGATGGCTGTTCTAGATGGGAGAGGAGATGGTTCTGGTAATCTAAATATGTTTTGTGCTATTAATTTCTATTCAATTTCCAATGCCTGAGAAAAGGCATTTTGAATACAGTTTTGCCTTTTTGTATTGTTTTCCTTGGACAAACAATGAAATTAGTGTGCGTTAGATGAGTAAACATCAAGTGAACACAGAGGCAGCCCCAGCTTGACATTACATTTTTGCTGCAGATAAAACCCACATGCATAATGAGAGTTGATACTGAACAAATAAATGATGATTTCATATTATGATGAACATGTCTGGGGGAAGTACATTTTTAGAATAGAAAAACAGGGAAAGGAAGGAGAGAAGCCAGAGACAAAGTTGTTGGCAGTTCCTCGATCCACCTGAGAAGACTTGATGGAGGGAGAAAAGAAAGTTTTCATGGATCTGACTGCTCTTCCCTTCCATGATTGAGTAATGAAGTCAAAGCCTCACAAACGTGACTTTTGATAAGGTTGGAAACCGGAGGATCTCAGAATCTTTGTATTACCAAGTGTTGCTGCTCTCGGCAGCCTATGGTGTGAGCTCTAATTTGGCAGTGAGCTAGCTTGTAACATTTGTTCCTTGAAGGAATGGCAGCCACCAAACATCTCATAATTAAACTGTAGAATCTGGGAAAGTTATAAACGCTGCTGGAACAGGCTGGCGAAGCTGCAAAAAAGGCAAATAGAGAACTAGGAGAAATTTTAGCGAAAGAATTAGCAAAGGAAATATTATAATACCAGCCTGGTATTTTCTATTCTGGGACATAGGGTGCCTGAGTTTGCAAAATGAAATGACAGGGAAGAGTATCCTGGAGTTTCTCACTCCCACACCTATATGTGAATTGAGTTATTCACTCATTCATAATGGTTCCTACACCTGTCATACCAATTAAATTTTTTTATAAAGAAGAAGAAGTTAATGATTGCCCTCATCATCCTCTGAAGGTCCCAAGCCAGAAAACTTGAAAATCATTATTAAGCACTTCCCATTCCTTTCTAAATGCTTCCATAACATTCAGTTGACTAGTCGACTAAGGTGTGATATATTTAAGATCAGTAGGAAACTTTCATGAGAGACTTAAATAATTAAAGCAAGAATTAGAATTCAAGTTACATACACACACAGAACACTGCTCACTTATTTTCCTTTTATATTCTTATTCTCCTGGATTTTTTTTGCTGATCAAGATTTTAAAGAATTGAATTCTGACAAGTGGAAGCTTTCTTTTAGTGACCATACAAATTTTCTCTCTCTCTCTCTCTTTTTTTTTTTTTTTTTGGTGGAGGTTGTCCAACACAGGGTATTCTTATTTTATTGCCTATCCACTAACCGTGGACTATATGGATTTTCATTCTATTAAATTTCATCTCTGGAAACTGAACATCTTGATGAAAGAAGATGATTCTGGCAAAATTCATACATGCACAGCAGAACCTGATGCAACTGAAAGATTCAGTACATCCCACTCAATATGCCTCCTTGGCAGCAGTTACAGGCTATCTACACTTCACAGCCAAAATGGGCCTTGCTTCGCCAACTGGGGACAGGCCATGAAGTAATAGGAAGAGGATTGGGAATGGAGACAAGAGGACTGGGTTCAAATCCAGTTCTGCTTACTACCTTGGGATTTCTGAGCAAGTTATTGAATCTCATTTAGCCTCAGTTTCCTGACCAGTCATATAGAGCTAATAAGACTTACCTCACCTAATCCATACAATACACTTAAGATAATCTATAATGAAATACCTTCCAGAAATGGTTTTGACTTAGACCTCAAAAGCTTCCCAAACAGTAATAATGACAGTAAAAATAAACAGGTTACAAGGCAAACAAGTAAGAGGAATTCAGATTTTCTATTGTTTAGCAGATACGATAATGATGGTGCAAAGGCTATGGTTAGGGAATTACAATATAGCCTAAAATTTAATATTGACCCTAGGGCCTATAAAAATACATTGAACCTATGCTACGCAGAAGTTAGTCTACCAAGTGCTTCCTCTGCAAAGTTGTGTGTATAAAAATGAACTGGGCATTCAAGGTGCATAAAGCTATGAGGGAAAGAAAACTTGTGTACTTAAACAGTTAATTAATAATGGAAAGTGGTAAGTCTAGTAGACATAAAACTGAGATGGAAGTGGAAGAGATCTTCTCTCTTGTATACGTTCTGACACACTCTTGTGTGAAAAATTGTGTACAAGCTGTTTGAGCTTGAACCAGTGTCTACACTTCTTCCCACCATTGGTCTTCATCTAATTAATGAAGATTCATTTTATTAAGTCTATGACTATATAATTCTAAGTGATCAATTCCATAGTAACATAATGCTTTTGCTATTTTATTTTGGAAGAAATTGTAGTAGAGTTAGGAAGACCTCATAGGACAAGCAATATCCAAACTGTGGCTTAAAAAATGAGTTGGATAACTGTACACAGAGAGGAGTTGAACAAAAATTCCTCAAGAAAGAAGCATCATTAGAAAATATACATTGTTGAAGACATATTATATTCTAAAAACAAAGATCCCACTGACTAATGCAGATATTCAATAAAAACAAAATAGTGAAGAAGTTTGGAATTAAATTGGGACCAGAAGTTAGAAGTTGTGCATGACCAACTCAAGAGTTTGGACTTTGTTTTACACAAAGGAAAGGCTCCGAAATTTGCTGAACACTGTAAAGTCTGCCTGATGGATCTGTGGCTTCACACAATGTCCAGTAAGATTGCATATTTTAGTCGTTTCCGAATGCTTGTCTTCAATGTAGACTTCAGCCTGAAGTGAGAAACCTCTGCTCTGTGGTTGCAAATACTTTCTCAACATTCTCTTGAGCATCTTGATCTCAACGGGTCCTAGACTTGAATGTTTATAAACAAATATAGGAGCATAATTTTGTAGTGAAACAGTTTGCCGTGAAGTCCATGATGCTGTGCTTGGGCCTTGAAAGATGAGAACGTAAGTTGATGAATGGAAACAGAGAAAAGAGGTGACTTCATGGAGGCAGCAGAAAGAACGAAGGAATGGAAACACTGTTTCACAAAATGTTAGGTGAATGATGAGCTGTTGTGCTGTACATGATGCACTAAGAATGTCAATATGACTGCAAAGCTCAGGCAGACCTGATATCGAGACGCAAATAAATAAATATTTATAAAGCCATGGTCACAGTAGACTATAGAGACAATCATGGTCTTATTTAAGAAAATAGTAGAGAAGAAAATGAATTTGAAAAGTAATACATAAAAATAATCAACTAACTTCAGTTACTGATAGAATGTGAATGGCAGCCAGAAGGAGAAAAAATAGGTTTACTGCAACAAGTGAAACTTGTATGCTATAAGCTTAAGATTCAGGTTAAAGGTATCAAAAAGTAAGAGTTTGTGTAAAAGGAAGAGTCCTGTCACCCTCTTCCAGGATAGCTGGCCTGGGGCAATGGTGTCCTAGCAACAGTGAAGTTTCCTCTAAGTAAATTAGAAAATAATGATATGTGATATCATAGCCTTTAAGAAGAATGGGTCTATTCAGCTTGTTCTAATTATGATAATCTTTTAACAGCAACATGTCAAATATTAGATATTGAGAATATACTACTTCAACTATAGATGGAACAAAGAAAGGAAAGAATACAGTGACTTATTTGAAAACACAATTCTGTAACTTTAAAACCCTACTCTCTTTGAAAATTAATTTTGTGTTCTCATCCATCTTGTCCATGCTTCCTGTCTATAGTCATTTTGTGGCTTTTTCTTTCTTCTCTGGACAGATAATTATAACACTAGAGTCTAAATCCGTAATTCTTCACTCTAACCACTGTTTCCCCATCCTTCTTATCTTTATCAAGTTTCTTTGCCTTTACCATTTGTTTGTGTCAAGCAATATCAAGAATCTGTGGAAATCAATACTTAATAAGTTGAAGTAATATTTTCAATTTCCTGTTACCTACTTTAATGTACATGTATTCTCCATAAATCCTCATCGCTCACTAAATCCATCTTCTCATCAGTTAGATGTAACTCAATGTAAAGTTAATCTTTTCTGACTGACTTTAGATTCATCGTATCAGGGCTAGGTCTGTTGGACCAGTTGAGATCACGGGAAGAAGAAAATGACAAAGGCCATGGCCGCAATCAATTTCAGTAGTCACGTTTCCACTGTGCAGGGTCTCTGGTTGTGAATACTTTGACAAAAAAGAAGAAAGAAATAACAACTTGGGTCTATTTTGCTTAGGTTATGTCTTCACTTCACCAGAGTTGGCAAATGGTGGTGTTTTCTCGGGTGTGAATTGTCAGGTTCATTGTTTCACCAACACATCTGCAGAGAAATTGGTCTCAGATGTTTGCAGTTGATGACTTCAATGGCAGGAACTTTTTGAAATGATTTTCAAATATATCCCCAAATTTCATGAAGAATTTTCTCCCCTCACTTTACATCTCATGGGATAACTGCAACGTATTAGCAGTGCTGTTTGTGTTTTCTGACACGATTGCATATGTGATCATTTTCCTTTTTTTAATTTTAATAACTTTTCTTTATCAAACTAAATGTAAAATATACTCAATATATAATACTTGAGTAGAGCAATAAAAATGATCATTTTACTTTTACTAGATGACTTATTACAAATATATGATACTATAAAACAATTTTATTATTCTTATTTCCATGTCTTATTAAAAATAAATATATTAAATTTTGTTTCAAAGTGACACACAAAAATAAATTGAAAAGCCTCTTTATAAACACCCAAAGTACTCATTAACTGCAGTAACAGAAACAAATTAAAATGCATTGCTATGATTGTAGGAAAAAAATAACTTCAACAACAAAAAGTCCTAGATGCCAGAATAGAAGCCAGTTAGACCTGGAGATCATAGTGTTAATGACCTGAGGTGTGGCTGGGGCATGCAAGTCAAAGCTTCATACCCAAGAATTTAGAATTGAGACTCCTGGATGGAACTGGTTAGAGAATGAGTGAGAAAAAAAAAAATTATGTCTATTGCCGTAGAAGACCTCAAGGAAGCTTGCCTTTGCCTGGTTCTACCTGTCCCTGGAATGGTTAAATCTTCAGACCTCTGTCACTAAGACAATGGAATAATATAAATTGAGTCTAGCCGGAAATGATCGAGGGTCCTTGGCATAAGCAAATAAAATCCTATGAAGAGACAGACTCAAAGCCTAGAAAATCCTGAATCCTCCGTGAAGATGAACTTAAATTAAAAATGTCTTTACATACCTACCTTAAATAAGAATCAGCAGACAGCAGTAAATAGTAATCCCATCTGCAACTCTTTTCTATTGCTTATGGGTTAGGTTTCTCTACTTCGCATTGTTGCAATAGCCAGATCCTCCAGATCAATGTAGAGCAGAAGTGTTAATGGACATCCGTACTGTTTCTTATTTTCAGAGTGAATGGTTTAATATTTCACCCTTAATATGAATTTGATTATAGATTTGATTTGTTTTCTTTGTCTGTTTTTCTTTGATGTCCTGGGTCAGACTAAGTATTGTCATCTACACTGCTATACCTAGTGTGCTGAGTACTTTTATCATGAGTGGGTATTTAATTTTTTTAAATGTTTTTTTGCACTTATTGAAAAGCATATTTTTCTATATTCTAGAATAAAGTAAATTGCATCAAATAATTTTTAAATATAAAGCTAACCTTCATTAAAGCTCATGCTATATTGTCATTTTTATCTATAATTATATTGAATTTTATTATGAATTGTTAAGGATATTTGCAATTTAATTCGTATGGAACATTTGTCTATGATCCCTCCTTCCTTCCTTCCTTCCTTCCTTCCTTCCTTCCTTCCTTCCTTCCTTCCTTCCTTCCTTCTTTCTTTCCTTCCTTTCTCCTTCTTTCTGTAAGGTCTGTGTTATTTTGCTGTCAGGATTATGTGAGCCTTACAAAACAATCAGGAAATATTTTTCTTTTTCAAAAGGACATCATGTATGAGTGGTATTTTTTTTTTTTTTGAATGTCTGATATAATTCACTTCTGGACATAGACTTAATTGGTGGGAAATCTTTGATAATTAATTTAAATACTTTTATAGGTATAGGATTATATAGATTTTTTTTTTTCACTTTGTGTAAATTTGTGCAAGTGGGGTCATGAATACGTTTACAGCATTTTAATATTATCCTTTAAATATATGCAGCATCTGTAGAAACCACCATCTTTTATATTGGATATTCATGATTTTTATTTTTCTTCAGAATTGGTGAACATTGTTTTGTTAAGCTTCTCTATTGTATGTAAATTGAAGGCGTGGACTTACTGTTTTTCCAGCTACTTTGGGTTTACTATGTTCTTCTCTCTCTAGCTATTGAAAGTACAATCTTAGGTCATTAATGTTAATCTTTTCTTCATTTCTATAAATATTTAACTCTATGGATTTTTCTCCCAGCATTACTTTGGCTGTGTGTCACAAAATTCCACATATTTTATTTGAAATATCTTAGAATTTCCTTGAGATTTCTTCTTTGACTTACAATATTTTTAGGACTTCATTGATTAATATATTTGGATTTTCCTACATAGCATATTATAATTAATTTCATAGTTAATTCCATTGTACTTATAGGACATCTTCTGTATCATATCAGTTTCTCTGATACACAATTAAGTGAGATAGTAGATAATGTTGTTCAGCTATTTATGTATTTATTGATATGGTATCAAGGTCTAGTTATATCAAACTGAGAGCAATGTTAGAATTTCTTACATTGAAAATTTCCTGCTTTGGAAATTGTAAGTTTCTTCTTTCTCCCACTTTTAAAAAATTTCATGTGTGTTGAAATTCTGTCTTACCCACGTGTGTTAATAATTTTCATACCTTCTTGATGAATTGCTCATTTATCAATATGAAAGGTCTCTCTGGTAAAATACCTTGCCTTGAAATCTATTATATCTGATTTTAGTACAATCATTTCAACATTTTTATGTTCTCTGTTTGTATGCATTTTTACATTTGTTTACTTTCTATTTTCTGTCTTTATATATCAAATATTTATCTTTTAGATAGTACATAGTTGAATACTACTCCTATGTTCTTTCTGATAATCTCTGCCTCTTAAGTGAAGTGTTCACTGCATTAACATTTCATGCAGCTATTCATATGAACAATTTTAAATATACCATTTTATTATTTATTTTTGTTTATTGCCTCCTGTTTCAACCTTTTATTCATCACACTTTTTTTGCTTATTTGAGTATTTTATTTTTTGTTTTAGAATTCCATTTTAACTAATTATTTTTACATATACCTCTTGCTGTGTGATTTCTTTATTTTTTAGCTATTGCTTTAGAGATTATAATGTACAACTTTACTTAACTGTTCCTCGCTATTCTCTGAAGCTGTTAAATAGTAGTTTTTTTTTATTTTAATTTCATATATAGTGTATAGTTATTATGTGAAGGATAATTACTTTGTTAAAAGCTTACTAATCCCTGCCAGATGTGAAACACCTTATATAATATTTTATGAGGACAAAAATAAAGAAATAACTGTAAGGATTTATTATTGAAAAGAAATGTGATTGAACTCAGGGACAACAATAACCCTAATACAGGAAATAAATTGCTATAAACAATAGTAAACAAATAAATTACTAAACCTAGTAGTGAATCTGAATTAGCAATGAGTGCATAAAATATATAATAATAATAATTAATTATAAATTACAAACAGAAGGAAAATAGAATGTTTAGTACTTGACATAGGTAGCACGTGATATGGAAGAGGAGTTGTGAAATCTTTAGAAATTGTTTCAGCTGAACCACAAATCTGACTAACGGCGGTTAAATTCAGTAGCTGATTAGAGAACATGCCTTTAACACTTTTTACAGTAAAAGACAGCAAGGTTTTTCAGGAATGCATTTTGTGTCAGCCAGTCTTACAGCTTTATTTTGATAGGTGGAAAAGTGCATATTGCTTTCAATCCTTAAGTAAAGTATACGTTCTAAAAAATTAAGGTAAACCATTAAAATGAAAGGCATAAAATGTAAAATGTCTTACTGGAAAAACAAAAGTAAAATAGCAAGGATATGATTAACTCAATCAAAGACAAAAGAGAAAAAACAAGCAAAGAAATAACAAATAAAAGGACACCAAAAAAGGTGGTTTGAGCAAATCCAAATACAACAGTGCATGCAATAAATGTTAATAACTATTTATTAAAATACAGTAATTCTCAGATAACAAATAAAAACACATCTGGCTATCTTCTGTTAAAGATACAAAACTAGAACATAATTTATAAGAAGTACAAAGAGTGAAGGTATGAAATAAATATGAAGTTTAGTCCCAGACCAAAAAAAAAAAAAGATTATCTACATGAATGTCAGTTAAAGTATACTTTAAATTAAAAATATTATTGGCATAATAAGGATCATTATCTAAATTAATGGGAATGAGTTTTTTAGTGAAGATGTGTAATGTTAAACATGTTTGTAACCAAAAACATAAGAAGTTACAAATGGCAAAGATTGACAAATTACAAAATGGTTTAACACTATTTCAATCTCTCACAATATTTTGGACACCAGTGAGAGGCATCTTAAATATTGTTAACCCATTATTATACTTGAGCCCATATGACTCTCCTATTCAGAAGGAACAGAGAGCAATGGAGGGAGTAATTTATTTTCACAAACTGAAAATAGCTGAAAGTCAATACTACAAAAATCACAAAGGTACTAACATTGGTCTCTTAACTAATGAGCAGCAATGAGAAAATTAATGGGGCTGCAGTTTCTTTTATCTTTGTCTTTCCTATTGTTTCCTTTACAAAGAGTTCATTAACAAAAGGAAAAAGAAAAAAAAAGTAAAATGGAAATTCGGTGGCTATTGGACAAAAGGTTTACAGATCTTCCTTGCAGATTATACCCAAGAGAGATCTAGCATGAAATTATAATGTATACTTGTTTTTAATTCAAAAAGCCCAGAGATTTCTTTATATTCCTGCATTATAAAAATTATCACTCCTCTGAAATCTTTATTATCAGGGACAGAATTTTTCAATCAAATGCTTTCAATAATAATCAAAATTCATGTTGATTCAGAAAATAAATCCATTGCTTTAATTCTCACTAAAATAGAAATAACTGATGTAAGACATAAAAGCATGTACTCTGATTTTCTCATCTGCAGTACCCTGTATTCCAGGGCAGTGTTCATGGGATTGTTCAGAGTTTCATGTGCCAGAATCAACAATAATAAAATGAGTGAAAATGTTTAATCATATGACAGAAGCATGAAAGTTAGTGAAAGAGACCTCTGAAGACTCCAAAACAAGTAGTACATTTGCCTTCTCGATGTAAGCTTGGTTGTCCTATTCACATTGGTTTTCCCATGATACCTGGGTGTTCTGTACTGTGTATCTGTGTGCCAGAAAATTCATATGTTGCCATTACTACCCCCTAAGGTGTTGGTATTTGGAGGAGAGGTCTCTGTGAGGTAATTAGGTCATCAAGATGAAACCCTTGTAAAGAGGATTAGTGACTAAGAAGAAGTCAGAGAGCTAGCTTGCTTTCTTTTTGCTGTGGGAGGACATAGGAGAAGTTGGCAGTCGGCAGTCCATACAAGGGCTCTCAACAGAAGCCAGTCATGCTGGTATCCTGATCTTGAGCTGCTGTAAGCCACCCAGTCTATGGTAATTTGTCTCAGAGACATAAATGGGCTAAGAGACTGAGAACGTGAATCTGAAAACCTACTTTTGTGCAGAGAAGGAAAATTGGGATAGTTTCTTTTACTTTGTTGACATTGTAGAAGTATCCCAAGGTAGAAGATTTTATAATCTATTTTACCCATGTACTTTCCCCAATTAAACCAAATAACCTATCCTTTGGTGCTAAAGAGATATATTGGGGGAAGAGCCTAAATAATCTACAACAAATAGAGTGTCTTCCTTTACAATCAATTGAATTAATGTTATGAAACATTTACTACTGGAGATGATATATTTTCATGATTTACTTTATTGTGTCTCATGACTTAGTTCTCAGGTGTTAAAATAACCTGGGTATCAGATACTTTGGCTCTTGAAAACTCTTAGGAGAAGGAAAGCAAGAAGAAAGGAAAACAATAACTCGAGATATGGAGGCAATATGGAACCATAGGATCAATTATGTCCATTCTAATTAAACACTGGTAGTAGTTACCAAAACAGTGTAATTGTGCTTGTTGTATGTCATTGTCCCATTGCCGAGCACCTTTGATGCCGTATGTTTGCCTTTAGCTCAGTGTCTCTTCTGTGTAGCACTTTGCTTATTTCTTCACAATGCTTATTATTTCATGTCTGAGATGCTTCTGCAGAACTCAATATTCCTCATCTCATCCACAAAAAAGAAGTAGTCATGTTGTAAAGGTCTATTATGCATATGCTCCTGATTTAAAACATTGAATGGGCTTGGTTTTCCAATGTGGCATGTAAGAAGCTTGGAAGTTGATACCTTATCCTAACAGTTTACAAAAAGCTGAACAGACTGAAAAACCAACTCTTCTTAGATCGATGAGCAAGAAGGACACAAAAAACCTCTGCCTCCCAGAGTGGGGAGGTAGGTGAATAGAGAGTAACAGTATAAAACCACAACAGGAACCATTGCCTAGCCCAAAACCTGAACTGTATTTAATAACTCTGAGTTAATAATTTCAGATAGGTACAGTCATATTTAGCCTGCCATTATATGGTAAGATTTACCTCCAGGACTTGGTGTTTCCCAGTAAATTTCAGAGAAAAAAAATCCAGTCATCCTTCTGACAGCGGGAGGGGGAAAAGAAATAATTGTGAAATACATCAGAGTACTCTGTTCTTAACAAGGTCTACTCTTTGGAGAAAATAATCAGAACCTAACTTGATGGATTATTTTCAGAGTCTTACTAACCTGGGGAGTAGGGATGGGAGATCACCACCACCAGGTGGGAGAGAGGAAATACCCAACTCCAGGTCCCTCTAGAAATTCTGTTTCACATAAGAGGGGTGGGAAGGAAAAACTGATAAACATTTGCAACGTACATAGAGGCATAACCTCACTTGAAGTCTTAGAACTAACCACAGGGCTATAGACACTTCTCTCACCAACCCTTTTCCACTCCTACTGGAAGGTCTTGCTAATGCAATAAGACAGATGAAGGAACTAAACTGCATACCTATTGGGACAGAAGAAATGAAACTCCCCTTGTTCACAGATGGTAGTCTCAGGAATCAAAACATGAACATTGAAACAAGTTAATAGAATAGGAATTTCACCCAAGGCGATATTTTCCAAACTATGTTGAAGGTGAGCAGAATAAATGAGGATTCTGTGGGCAAATAAACATCAGGAACCCTAGTTTAAACAAAGCTGAAGCGATACACTGATTCTTGAATTTTAGTACTCGATACATTATGAAAGGGACTAATGCGTACTTTGGATCATCACAGTATTTGTAGGGGTGTCCGTGTTCAGTGTTCCATAAGTGTGTTTTGTAAAGGAATGCTGTATATGCGTGCATGCATCATCTCCTAGAATGACTGTTTTTTTATATTTCTTTAACTTCTCTGTGTTTTCCTCTACCTCAAAGAATGACAGGATTCACATGAAGGACTCAGCAATTTCTCCAATTTTCAACAAGAAACATGAAACAACAGAAAAATAATATATTTATTAAGTGGAATAGACATGGGCAGAAACACTGCCAGAGTTTACCCAGAAACTGGCTTCACTATGTAACGTTTCCTGCAGAATCTTTTCCCCTTCTTTTGTGATATAGGTGCCTAAGATCTCCTGCCACTTACTCTAACTTGGTGGGCCTAGGAGCTTGGAAGGCTTTAGACATTCTTGTGATAGGGTCCTCACTTGATGCCGATGCAGTCCAAATTTGAGATCCACCCTTGGGAACGCTTCTTGGCCACCACAATATCCAATACCTCTCCATATAACAAAATCACACTACTATTTTCCTCGTTCGCCTTTACCTGCAATATGTGTTTCAGCTTCTGTGAGTCTTATTTTTCTCTCCTGGACACTTGTGCTTCATCATCCCGCATGCTACTGGCAGGGCTACCTCCATAGACCCCGCTGCTATCATCACTTTAGTTGGTACAACTGCTTAAGATTTTTGACAAAGGGTTGCATTAGCTCTTGTGGAGGGAAAAAAGTCTTAGTCTAATAGCCAAGTGAATTACCTATGTTACTACTTTCGGACATAGTGACCACAATGAGAAAACTTTTAGTAGCTAAGAGGGAGAGCAGGTTTTACACATGATAAAGACAGGCCAGGCCGATTTTCATCTGGAGCAAAAGGGAAAATACTACAGGTATTTAACCAAACATTACCAGTTTTACTCAGCTTTCAGGTATTGTATTACAGTGCATAAATCTAATGAAATACAGCCCGCAGGTTAAACAGAGATGCTCCCTTTAAATATATAAATATTAACCAGCCCGAGACATTCTCATTTTCATTAACTAGCCCCAACTCGTTAATTCATCTGCTGCATATATAGGCTGGCCTTCCTCAGAGACCAACTCACCTGGGGTAATAAATTGAAAACTGATGTCAAGAGAATTGCAAATTGGTTTCAAAGGAGAGAATTATGGTGGGGAGCGTAAGCGCTGTTGACAAAGACGTCTGGCTGCTGTTCTGCCTTCTATCAACAATTCCCACGTGGGGACTACAGAGAGAATGGCTTCAGATGAGTGTCACTTTTTGGCCTTCTTTTGTATTAGTGGCTTTCTTTGTCTTTTTCCCTTTTGTTGTCGTTTTTCTCCTATGTTTTATAACAAAAAAGGAGAAGGGGGGCAGTGAAAACATGGACAAATGCCATCTAAAATATTGCACAAGCTGATGAAATGGCAGAAGGTTTTCAGGGTATCTTCTGAATACACTGCTTCTTTGGGCGAGCACATAGTCAGTGATGGATTCCTCGTCTTTATCTGAACTACACTTTCCTTCATGGAAACAGTGCCACATCCTGCTTTTCTCATCTGATAATTTGTCAGTTAGCTCTCCCCCCAGAAATTATATTGGATTGTATAAATAGTCATTTTTGGAGCCTTAAAAATTGTATTAATTTTCAATATGAAAAATTAATTTAATGTCAAGTTTACCAATGACTGCTATGTGACTAAAACCAATGGTCAATTCTCGATTTTCATCTTACTTTACCTACTTGCAGCATTTAACACATTCCTTTGTTCTGCAAACTTTCTCCATTTGGGTTCTAGGATCTCACAATTTCCTTGTTTTTTCCCTAATCACTGGCTACTACTTAATCTCTTTTTCTGGTTCCTCTTCATGTCCCTGACCTCCAAAAGCTAGTGTTACCCAAGGTTCAGACATTGTACTTTCTTCTTTTCTAACTCCCTTGGTGAACTGCACCTGTTTCTTCATTCTAACTGCGGTGCACTGATGACTTATACAGGGGTGGGCAACCATGGGTTTAGAGTTGTAATACAAATTAATAATACAATACATAATAAATAATAATGCAAGAATAAACT
This sequence comes from Tonatia bakeri, assembly GCA_004024845.1. Taxonomy (NCBI): domain Eukaryota; kingdom Metazoa; phylum Chordata; class Mammalia; order Chiroptera; family Phyllostomidae; genus Tonatia; species Tonatia bakeri. The sequence goes on from PVIA01000003.1 coordinate 94,404, forward strand.
CTGTGCTTCATGTACTAACAACTGTAAACTTAATTTTTCCCACCCCTGTAGATTCGTTTTCAGGGCTGCTGTAACCAAGTACCATAAATTGGGTAACTTAAAACAAAAGAAAGTTATTCTCTCTCAGTTCTGGAAGCTAGATGTTTGAAATCAAGGTGTTGCCAGGGCCTTGCTATCTGAAGTCCTTAGAAAAAATCTGTTATATGCGTTTCAATTTTGGTATTGCTGGTGATCCAAGGTGTTCCTTGGCTTATAGATGCATCACTCAGTCCCTGCCCCCATTGTAACATGGCATTCTTCTGGTGCATCTATGTCTTCTCTGCTTATGAAGCCACAGGTCATATTGGACGAAGAATTTAACCTACTACAGTATGACCTCATGTAAATAATTACATTTGCAAATAAGGTCACATTCAGAGATTCCAGGAAGGGTATGAATTCTGTGGGGGCATTATCACAGCTGACATTATATTTCCAGACTAATTTCTCCTTTGAATGCCAAACATGTATTCAAATTCACATTTACAGCTGTACTCAAAGTTTAAAAGAAATTTCAAATTTGACATGTACAACTCTGAACCTCTGTCCTGCCACCCTAAATCTATTCCTCCTAGTCTGTCCATCTCAACTCATAACAACTCCATCCTTCCAGGTACTCAAACAAAACCTTGCAGGTGTTTTTTGTCCATTCCTTATCTCATACCCTACATCCAATTGTTCAGTAAATTCTAATGGTTTAAAATGCATCCAATTTCTCCTTTTCACTTCTTCTCTTCCAACTTCCATCAAGCCAGTCAAACTGATTTCTTGTGATTCTTTCCAAACTAGACACCCTGCTTTTCTCCTTGCTTCGCTTGAGTCTATTCTCAATACTGTGTACAGATTATACATTGACCCCATTAAAATGAAGTCAGATCGTGTCATTCTCCCTTTAAGGTACTCCTGTCACATCTCATCTTGCTCTGAGTACAACTAATGTCCTTTTACAAGATTCTATGAGAACTTCGTTCCATGTAACTCCCTGACTCCACCGTCCAGCTACAGTAGGCTTCCTGCTATTGTCAGTATTTATCACGCACATGACTTTCTTGCAGCCTCTGCATTTGCTTCTCCCACTGCCTGGATTCCGTTTCATACTTATTGCCAATGCTTGATCCATCACCTCCTTCACATCTTTGTTTAAATGTCATCTTCTGTCGGAGGTCTTTAGTGAATACTCTATTTAAAATTTTATTGCCCCAAACTCTCAATCTCCCTTCTCAATTAATTTCATTTTTCTCTGTAGCACATATTGCTATATACCGGGACTCTACCTATTTTATGTATTTTCCTCCCCTCTTCTGAATGCAAATGTCAGGAGGAATGGGAATTGTGAGCTTTGTTCAATGCCATATCTCCTGCTATTAAGAAGCATGCCACACAATGATGCTGATCACTATTTACTGGAAAGAATGAGTCCTATCTGTGAGCAAAGAATATTAGGAGAACTTGAGGACCATGTATCAGGACAACAAGTTCTAGTCCCAGCTCCACTGCTTGGAAAGCATTTACTCTTGAGCAAGTCTCTTAATCTCATGAAAGTTCTATTTTGTGGACTGCCTGTATTTATGTGACCCTAATCTGGGAAGTACTGAACCTGGTTGTAGGACCACATCCAGGCTGGCTGTCTCAGAATTTCCTATGTTTGTGGAAGACTCATAAAAGTCTAATATTATACCAAAAATAACCAAACCCTCTATTTGCCATGGTCAAATGTATTTCTTTCTGAGATATTGTTCAAGTATTATGGATACTTTAAATAGTTATGAAGCATAAACAATGTCTCTCTTTACAGATATGTTCAAATCTTAGGTCAACCTTTGTAATATATAGAAATTTACAGATCTAGATTTCAATTTTATCAGAGAGATAAAGTCAGAATTCAGATGATAAAGGAAAAAAAAATGCTTGCCTGCTTTTTTTTTTCTTATCCCGAAGGGGCTAATAATGCTGCAAACCCCTCACTGAGCTGTTTTTTTTTTTACTTCTCCAGCAGTTGGTATAGAGAGATAACATTAAAAAACTTTTGTTTCTTCTCACTTTTTAATTGCTTTCAGTATTAGGATTTATCTTTCTGATATGAAAAAATGTTTTCTTTTCTTTTTTTTTTTCAGAAACCTCAGTGTTTTGGAAAGGGAAAATTATTTCCCAAAGTATTCTATTAATGCATGTTTATGAGTTGTTTTTTTTTTCTTTTCTGGCAACTCAAAGGCCGCTCCTGAGATACATACTGGGAGAGCTTCATTCAATAAGACAGGCATTTAGTTTTATAATAAAGCGGGTTATTTCATATAAGAACTGTAACTTTCCTTTAAGTGTTAACTATGTTTTCCCATTCTGAACACTGGTCATCATGAGTTCATTTTGTTTCTCATTCACAGCAAAATATCACTGAATAGAATACCTCTCCAGATCAACACCACACAATGTTTTGAACCTTTTTCAATTTTAATTGTATTATGAAACCCCAATTAATTATGGGTAGAATTATACTTTTTTTTTACTCTGAGAGAGAGAAGAGCCAAATATACAGACTCGGGCAAACACTCATTCATTAATTCATCACAGAATTTTCCTTTTATCAGAACTAAAAGGGGGCAGCTGATCAATTCCAAGACACACTTATGGCAAATGTGGTTTTGGTAACTACAGACAACATTTTCCATGGAAAAGACGTAGCATAGCTCTTTTACCATGCTGTGTAAAGACAATTTTTTTTTTCTGATAAAATCAGGTTTAAAGATATTAATCACTCCTAGTGAGATTTTTAAGAACCTTTACCATAATACTAAGTGGCTTTTGACACTACAGAAAATCAAGAAGAAAAATTAGGTCTGTGATCTATTATTCTTCTGTCTGTAGAGGATGAGTTAGAACTCCTTTGACACTGTGCAACCTCTGCCTCAGTGTGTAAATCATCAGGCCATACATATTCTGATTACTCAGACAGACATTTAGTTGGAAAAAAATTCCATTATTTTTTGAAAACAAAATGATCTCTCATTTACATAAATTACTTTCATTGATTTATGTTGTGTCCTCTGTATATTCTGTAGCACAGAGGATTTGAGGCAACATGGAGGCAGTGAGATTCCCACAGTACAGGGTTGGAGACGAGCCAGAAGAAGCTTCTGTGGGCCACAGAGCCAGTAAAGGGTGGGAACTAGAAAGACAACCATTATGTGAAGCAGATTTTGTGATGGTTTGGACATAAGTGGCAACACAGAGGAGGTATCCTGAAAGACTCTCGGTTTCTGGATTATAAACTTGGATTAACAGAGTTGATAGATGGCAGAAAAGTAAGCTATGTGGAGGGAAACCACATTTTATATATGAACATATGGATTTCTTTGGACATATTGACTTGAAATTAGGTTGAGAAATTTGAGTGGATGTTGACTAGACAGTTGAGCATATAGACCTGGAGATCAGAAGACAGGGAGCTGTGAGAAACACCAGAGCCATGTGTGTGATGAGCAAAGCCCAGTACTGGATGGGACTGCCTGGAAATAAAGAGGGCAGAGTGAAGGTGGAAGAGGACCTTGGAGGGAGCCCTGAGGGTTTCTAAGCGTAGGAGCCCTAACATGGACACTTTACATGGATCGCAATAGAGAAATATTTAAAGTGTGGGTTCAGAAGCCATTTGTGATTCTGTATCTGAGAGCCTTTCTCCAAATAGTCTTTGAGCTAAGCTAAATATGAATAAAATGTGAGCAATTTCTACTATCCTGATGTTTATTTTCATATAGCCCACATTTCAACGGTATAGTACAAATACCATTGAGTCTACCTGAAATGCTCATTTCTATTTCAAGTATTCGGGATCATGTGGATATATTTATGGTCTTACTGCCTCCACTGAGGCTCAGAGTGTTTCTTCTTTCCCTGACATGAGAAGCCCTATTTGCTGCACATCTATTTCTACTGAAACCACAGTATTACATGTGTATTTAGAATATGGATGTGCCTCAATTTAGACAGGGGGAATACTTTGAAATTAAAATATGAGATAAAGATTAAATTATTCTAAGTTAAATCTTATTTGAACATGATGGAGAGAGTATATGATATTGAAAGTAAATATATAAAAATAGTAATTTAAGTATAATTTTGATTATAGAAAAACGATCATCCTTTTTATATATCTCCTATATCTTTATTCAATTTTATAGTGAGTTCTCTTAAAGAGAATGTTTATAACTTACAGTGAATTATAAAACAGTTCTCTCGTTCTGCTCATAAAATTGCCCTGCCATAGCTCACTCATGCTGCTGCATAGCTGTAGATGAGTATGGCTTGAAAAAATGCTAGAACTTCAACTGCACCCTGGGACCATCCTCTGGATGCTTGTAAATTATTAAGTCATCGGTGAAACCACCAAAAAATAACCAAACAAAACTCAAACTTGTTGTTACATACAGTTAAATAGTTGTACACGGTTTTGGACCTTTTATTTCAGATTTGAAGCAAAAAAAGACAAGCGGAATCTCAACATGCTAGCATTTTCCATTTACTATTCCATATGAAATTGCCATCAATTGTCCTCACACAGTACATTTTTAAAAAGAAAAAGAATTTACTTCCATTTATCGATTTATATATTTATGTTGTTTACACTATTACTTACCTCCACCAAGCCCCCACTATCCCCGGTCTTCACCACGTTGTTGTCTGTGTCCATGGGCTACACATACATGCTCTTGGCTAATCTCTCCCAGTCCCGCCAACCCTCTTCCCCTCTGACATATGTGTCCTTCCCCTGTTCCATGTATACAGACTTTGGTTTTATTTTGTTGGTTTCTTTTGTTCACCAGATTCCACATATGAGTGAGATAATATGGTAATTTTCTTTCTTGGACTGGCTTATTTTGCTTAGCCTAATATTCTCCGGGTGCATCCATGTTGTTGCAAAGGGTAAGAGTCCCTTGTTCTTTATAGCCATGTAAAATTCCACTGTGTAAATATGCCATAGCATTTCTATACACTCATCTACTGATGGGCATTCTGGCCGTTTCCAGATGTTGGCTATTATAAATAATGCTGCTATAAACACAGGAGTACAAATATTCTTTTCAATTAGTATTCCAGGATTCTTAGGATATATTGCCAGAATTGGGATTGTTGGGTCAGAAGGAAGTCCCATTTTTAATTTTTTGAGGAAACTCCATTGTTTTCCACAGTGGGTGCACCAGTCTGCATTCCCACCAATAGTCCACTAGGGTTCCCTTTTCTCCACATCCTCACCAGCACATTTTGGAGTATTTTAAAAATAAAATGATGGTAGAGAAAGAAAATAAATTTGCATAGTCCCACTATCAAGTGATAACCAGTATTTCTATGACTTTCCTTTCCATAACTATCACTTTTGATATATAAGTTTTAAACTTATATTGAATCATTGTATGTCGATTTATGAACAGCTTGCTCAGATACAATTAGATACTCTTGAAATAATTCCACATCTTTAATACACATAAGTAGTACAATGACCTCCCTTTATATTTAAGGAAACTCTTGCCCCAAAAAACTTACATAAATTTCCGGGCATTCTATAGCAAATTGAAGAGAACCAGTTCTTCATAGTTTTCCCTAGTTCATTGCATAGCACTATGTATGCCAGCTCCTGGAGTTCATGTAGAATGACGGGACTTCTGTTAAGACTTTTTTCTTATGCATCTTTTTTGAGGTATATGTATTATAGGCAATGTAAAATTAACACTAACTGAGTATATCATTAAATAATTTTGGGTAAATATACAAGAGATATCGCCATAAATCACTTTTAGAATATTTTCATCACCCCAATAAGATTCTTCACACCCATTTACAGGTAATTACCATTCCCACCTCGAGACTCAGGCAACTACTAGTCTACATTCTTGGTCTACATAACTTTTTACAAGACTTTTAAATTCTTTTAACCTCAGTTTATTTAACACTAAAACAGGAGTAGTGATATGGTACTTTGAAAAGTAAAGAAATGTTTGATATAATACTAGCAAAAATTACTTTAGAAGTAGTAGTCGCAGTACTGTATTCATTGGCAGCATTCTAAACGGAACATGAGAAAGTTACTGGAAACTGAGATCCTGGGTCTGTACTGGCATTAGGATTAAGACTAGAGTTCAAATTCAGTTTAAACCATCTTGCTACTACATTTTACCAACTGAAGTTGAATGGACTATAAGATCTTTTCATGTTTCCCAGCTTATGATTCACCCCCATTGTGCTCCAAATGCTATCTTTGACATTGGGCCTCAGGAAGTGATGAATCAGTTGAAAACTCATCTTTTGGCCTGAGAACACCTGTTAATGGAGCCAATTAAGGCAGAGGATGACAGGGATTTGGAGGAGATGCTGACACTCGTCCAGGAGGAACTGTGCTGAGACTGCCCATCGAAGTCCTAAATAAACCACCCAACAGCTGTCTAAGGGTAAGGATTTTGAAGGTCTTGGCTCAAGACAGACTTTAATAACAGTAGCAAAGTCAATGTTTTTGGACCCTGTGGTTGAAGAAATGTGTCTTTCTGGATGTGGATACATTATAGCAATGCTGCTTCTCATTTTGTTGCATCTGAGAAGAATCTTCTAACAGTAGATTTGGGTAGGAGGGATGAGAACAGTGTGTAGTTTTGATGCGCTCATCCTAGCCAGAATAACTAATAATGTGTTTGAAATCCAGTACCACTTCACTGCTTTGGATGTAGGACTAGGGGCACCTTGAATTTTTTCTCCACATTGATTAATTGGAGCCAACTCAAGGTATGTACAAGTTTCCAAGTTTGCAACATTAATCACATAAATGAACTGAAAATAATTAGTTTGTGGTGACTCTCTGGCTTATAATAATAAGCCCCAACTTAAATATACTTTGTCTAGACAGATAAATGTAACATGGGGAAAGGAAACAAACAATCTAAAACCTCCAGGCATATTTTTCTGTGTGGCTCTCCTAATAATTTGCAAGTTTTTTTTTAATTGCAAAACTTCATTAAGAGACAAAAATAAAGAGTAGCACCTACAACAGTTTTCTTATAATGACATAAATTGAGGCTTCAAAAATGTTTGGCAAAACAATTACTAATCCTTAAATTTTGTGATCAATCTTCCAAAATGCGAATATCATCTCTTCCTTTTTTTTTTTGCTTGCATTCACCTGATTTAAAATGTCTCATGCAAGCCTTCAGGTACCACTGCCACCATACCACCTCCGATTGTAAAAACTGTAGTGTCTTTTGGTTTATAATTTTAAATATTTAATTCGACTCTCAATACAGGTTTTCTCTATAGATTTAAGCTTAAATAATTTTATATCATAAATGCTACCAAAAACAAACCCCTAACTAACTCTGATTATTTGGACTTTCTAAAATGTTGTGTCTAAAAACAAAATAAAATGACCTTCTTCTGGTTGTATGTGTGCTTGTGAAAAGAGAGTTGATTAATTTGCTTTAGACGTGTTGGGAAAGAAACTACACCAACAACACGTAACACAGGGAAGTCCAGCTGAATGAAGACAACGGGCCCCACCAAGGAGTCCCAGAGGGAATGTTCACAATGCTATCAGGGGTTGGGTGCCAGTTATGGGCCAGATGTTATGCTAGCTTTGCATGCTCGTTTTCATTGATATGATCCTCTCCTTAGTCATTCTTTCGTTATTTAAAATTGCACTCGTTGATCTCCAACAATTTTCAACACATCTCTCCCCTGCATGGCACAGGGGTGCGATTCTACTCATGACCCTCCTGTGGAAGGTTCGATAAGCTCCTCTGTCTATTCAGATATTTTGCTTGTAGTGTCTTCAGAACGATGTGTGTTACATTCTTCTCTTTCTCAATACCCCGTTCTTTCACGGGCCCTGAAACAGGTTTCACCTTCTCTCCCTCCTTTTGCCACTCAAAAATCATTTATATTCCCTTTCTCCAATCTCCTTAGCATTTCTCTCAACCATATTTAACTTCTAAATTTGTGCATCTTTTTGTTACTCTTGGGGTGAATTGTATTACAAGTGACAATTTCTTAGGGACTAGAGAATGTGCAGATCATGCCCTTTGCTTTTCTGCAATGTAAACATGTCCTGTGCCTTACTTGGTGTTAAATGTAGGATAGATGTGTCAACCCCATTTGCCCTGTTTTCATTCTCTGTCTTCTATCCCCGTCATGTGCATCAAAGTGCCCCATTTCTGTTCTTACAGCTTGGGTAACATTTTGTATATTTTGATATCTCTTATGTTCAAGGAATTAAGTAAAAATGAAGTTAGCAAACTACGGGTAAAAATTGCCCCAGAGTCCCAGGCAATCACATGGTCCCCGGATTCTCTCTTGCTGAGTGTTCTTGGCTTTTTGTTTCCATGTGTGTGTGTCTGAGTGTACGCACGAATTTCTGAAATGTGTTATCGTTCTGTCCATGAGTGCTACCGATTTACACTGACAATGGGTAGGAGTTTGATCTGAGGAGTTGCACAAAGTGGCTGAATGTGACAGTTAAATGTAAACGGGGAAGGGGTCTTAGGGCTCCTTGGACAGGCACAGCTGCAGTGGCCGCGAAGTCAGTTCTCTTCTGGTTGTCCTTGGGTGGCCCCTGCTGCCTTCCGAACTCAGTGGTCCACCTTGCCTTCTTTCGGCCATCATTCTTACTCCTCCATCCTCTAACACATTGGCTCATACCATCTATTTGCCTTAATTGTTTTCTTTGTTTAATTCTATCTTCCCTTACAATTTGAGAAAAAAACAAAACTACCGTGGAAATCCACATCGGAGACATAAAAAGGAAAATAACTTGAGGAATAAGGACACGTAAGGAGAATTAAATCTGAAGAAGAACAAAGTTAATTTTCATTCCCCTATCCTGAATCCCTGAAAGGGATCATTTTACCTTGAGAATTGTTTGTTGATATCAGGCACTTACCTCAAGCCATTCACATCTTTATTACAATGTTTCCGAACTGGTTAATTGTTACTTGTCATTGAGCCAAAACAAGGAGATGGCAAAATAATCTGAGAAACTGCAGAATAAGGATGCCAATGCACACTTTAAACAAAACAAAGAGAAAAATCTAAACTTGTAAACATTGAGTCCAAAAAAGCATCTCTCAAAAATGCTAAAGATGTACACAATTTTATATATTTATCTCTTAATATTTCCATTTGTGCATTCTGCTCTTTTCCCCCATTAGCTAACTGCATTCACGTTTTATTCCAAAATAGCGTTTTACATCTAAACTCTCTCCCACCCTCACAAACAAAATGATAATTGAAATAACATAATAAATGCATTGTCTTTTCCATGTCTCCATCTTAAATTTTTCCTTGCATTTCAGACATCACAGAACCAAATTACATTTTTGCATATTATATCAAAACAAGTGCAATCACAATAACCATTTATTTCTCAGCATTTTCATTTCTTTTTAAATGAACTTTCCCTGAGGACATTCTCACAATTGAGTATTTATTTATGATAAGCAACAAAAGAAATCTTCATTGTTCCAGCTGTGATAGAGAAACTTACTTTGATAAGCATACAGTAGATGAAAAAAGTAATAATAATAGTGATATGCTTTTCAATGCTTTGGAATCTAAAGAAATGAAGAGGCACTGGGTTAGGATGTTCTCTTTTCCACTTTTCTGCAGAATATTTTATTTCTCTTCCCCAGGATCAAATGAAACTTCAGATTCAAAATACTAAAGCTGTTATAAATTACTTTTTTGGCAAAAAGAATGAAATCTCTACTGATAAAAATATCATAACAGAAGCTCTGAAAAAGCAGGTTCTCTGGCTTAAAATATTTGTAGTAGTAGGCAAATCACATTTTTATAGACCCATTTTAGTTCATAAAACTGGACCCACTTGTATGGAGCTATTTAGTATTTATCCTTCCATTTATTCATGCATTCATCACCATTCATTTCATGTTTTTGAGGGACAAAGATTTGTCATTGTTCAAGTCTCTAGGAATGAATTCAATGACTTTTCTCCTCATTTGCATTACTGATTGATGTTTTGGGATTCACTGCTATCAACTGGGAACTATATATTATATCAATTCTACTAATTTCCTAAGAGGTAAGCAATAGTAGAGCCAGTTAATGTGTATGATAATAATGACTAAACATAAGTTTAGAATGGAGGGAAGAAAAATCTTTTCCAATTACCTTTTCTACATCCTTTGACCCTTGGAACCATATGTAGCACAAGACTGGTCTGTCCTTCTCCATTGGCAGTGCATATGTGAGTGTGAGTGTGTGTGTGTGTGTGTGTGTGTGTGTGTGTGAGTGTTGTGTGAAAGAAAAGTCAAAATGGCAACTGGAAGTCATTCATTTTCATGAAGATATATATTAGATTTTGCATTGCCCTTGATGCCTTTCTTCACTTCTAAATCTCCTTTACCTTATAGAAACCTCGAGATCCGTTTTTAGCAAGACTACAACTAGAGAAAAGGCTCCATAAATGCTCTCTGGAAAAGGAGAGGATAATGAACTGACTACCTAGCTCACTAAGTCCACAGAGTGTAGACAAGCATTGGCAGATCTGTTCTTCTTTTAAAGTAAGTGGAGAAACTGGATTGCAGTCCAGATAACAGAGGTATAATTCATCATTGTGGATAGATAAGGCATTTTAAAACATAGCTTCATTTTGTGGGATTTAGTGTAATGAAGATCTGGGTGTATGATATAATTTAAGTTTTCAAACCTGCAGGTCTTCTTTAACTACTTAAAGAAATAAAGAGTCATTTAAAAGTAATTTATAGGTCAATTGAAGAGATGTGAAAGACAAAATGATCACATTCTTAAAAATTAACATAGAGACTTCCTCTATGAACTCAGGGAAAATAATATTTTCTAGAATTACATAAAAAGAAACCATGGAGGAAAAGATAAATTTAGCTACATTATTATAAAGAATATTTTAAAAACAAAAAAAAAAACACCATAAAAAGATGAAACAAATTGGCTTACAACATGGAGGAGACTTTTGTAACACACAAAACTGACCACATATAACTATTGAAATATATGAAGAATGCCTAGAAAACAGCCTGATGTAAATTGTCAGTGAGTCTTTATCAGACACTTGTACAGAAGAGGAAACCTAAAGGGCCCATCAACCTAACAGTGTGCTGCCCATAATTAATACCAGAAAAATTCGGATGTAAACCCACCAGAACGGCTGAAAAGAGACAGTCTGACCATATCAAGTACTTCAAGGATGTGAACTGATGGGCACAAATGGACGTGGAGTGACCCCCTGGATGTTGTCTTGCACGGACACACCCAGAGGAAGAAAGGGACAGGGCTATTCAGAGCAGTAATACTGCTGGTAGCAGCAAACACCATAGAACAAAATACATAGGAGTGGGCAAAAGTAGGTTTAAAGTTGTGACTACATGAAAATCAGAGCTTATTCTCATATTATTATTTATTAATCATTGTATTATTTTCCATACAAACAACTGAATACTTACCCCTGTGCTTACGATTGCCAATATCAGTGAATCTGAAAAACACAATATTGGACAAAGAAGCATGTTCTAGGAGAATATGTATTACATACTTTAAATGATACCAAGCTCAAAAAGAGGTCAAATGAAATAACGTATCATTTTGGGGTATAAACAAAGGTGAAAACACTAAAGATAATTATAGACTTATCAACCAAAAAAGTTGGTCAGGCAGGTTTTTCCATGAAGAAAGAGCAGAATATGATCAGAGAAGGGCACCAAGTGGCAGATAAATTTTATTTCTTAATCTCAGTTGTAAATGCGCAAGCATTGTTTGATTATGATCTATAAACAGACACACATTTTACTTAATCCTCTGTAAACATAATTAATAAAAACAAAACCAAAAAATGAATAGAATTATTAGATGAAATAATCAGAAATCCATTGTCTGTGGAATGTTTGGACAGAGGTCTCAAAGAATACCACCAATTGCTTCCTAATAATCACTATTTATTGCTTCAAGAAATAGAGATATTCTCAAAACATAACCCACTCTAGTAGCCATTATAGCCACTATCATGCCACACAAATCCCCTTGAATTACGTTTTCCATTTCTTTTCTTTTTTAAGATTTTATTTATTTAGTTTTAGGGAGAGGAGAGGGGAGGGAGAAAGAGAGGGAGAGAAACATTAATGTGATGCCGCCCACTGGGGACCTGGCCTACAACCCAGGCATGTGCCCTGACCAGGAGTCAAACTGGCGACCTCTCCGTTGTTAGGCTGGCACTCAGTCCACTGAGCCACGCCAGCAAGCACATGTTTTCCATTTCTATAAGCTCATATGCCCCTCATCCCCTCCTGTCCTTTCTTTGTTTTAGCTTTGTCCTCTAGACTTCTGGCATAAGGAAGCCAGAGTTGACTATCCAGGACACAGAGGCATTTTAGAATCAACTGAGAGTGAATGGTCAGTCATTGGAATAGCTTTTGTGCAGCTATTCTAGGAAGAGGGAAAATTGTCTCAATGATATTTTGAGGATGATTTCATGTCTATGACTCAATAATAATGTGTATTAACCTGTGCTAGTCACCGGGCACTAAAATGGGAGTAGAATGGGCAGTCCATTAACAGCCATAGACTTCTGATTAATCTTTTAAGCTAAGGGGCTTGTGTTTCAGCCAATATGTGAAACTGTCTCCTGAGGTGAGGCCATTAACATGCCAGAAATGAGAGAAGGTTATCATTAAGAAGGCATTAAGCCTTATGACCATAGTGAAGTGAAAAAAGGCTGGCTGTGTGGCCAGGCAAAGCCAGCGAAGAGTTAAAACAAGGTCACTGTAAGCAATGCCAAGCCATAGGCTTGAATTGAGGATAACTGTTCAAAAACTTTTGTCACTTACTAAGGGATTCCAGTCAGTGCTATAAGAGTTATAACAAATATGGGCTCTACTGCACATTTCTATTTTTAAAAAAGATTTTATTCATTTACTTTTAGAGAGAGGGGCAGGGATGGAGAAAGAGGGAGAGAAACATCAATGTGTGGTTGTCTCTTGTGCTCCCCCTACTGAGGGCCTGGCCCACAACCCAGGCATGTGCACTGATTGGGAATCGAACCAGTGAACCTTTGGTTCACAGACTGGCATTCAATCCACTGAGCCATACCAGACAGGGTACTGTGCATTTCAAGATTGCATGTGTGTATGTGTGGTCATATACAGATGTGTGTGTATGTGTGTATATTCTAGCCAATGGCTGTAAAGACAAGGGATAATCTTGTCTTTCTCACATTGTGCTTCTTCCTATGCAAAGAGATCAGGGCTAAAATTTACAAATCTGTACATGGTTAGAGTATCTTAGATATTCACCAGAGGCTTGTCCTCCATTGCTCTTATAGAATAGTTCATTATTTAGGGGGTAAAGAATCCAATGTCAATCACTCAAAACTATAAAAAGAAGTTTAGTGAATCAGTATGTAAAGATCAATGGTTCAGTTAAATGTGGTTTACTTTTCCTCTCATGTTACTTTCTGCTTGATCAACATAGAACGCTGCAGCTACTGACACAGAAAGAGTGAGTGACCTGGTGGTAATGATCAAGAAAAACATTTAGAATTCTTGAATATTAATGAGTTGAATGGCTTATTCATCTGTGGCTTTGGTGAAGAGTCTCAGTTTCCTTCTGTGAAATGCGGCTATAATAATGGCTTCTCTATCTAGTTGCCATGGGTATCACGAGTCACATTGCATGTGAAAGTGTTGTGGACTCTTGGATGGGGTGTGCACATGTCATTGCTGATGTCGTTGTGTTTGTTTTCCTTATTATCACTGCTAACATGAGGAAAGTTCTGTATTTGAATGTTCATCACTCTGTGTCCCTGCCTGGTAAACAGTGGGCACATAGTAGATAATGATGAATGCTGTTTTTTAATGAGTTAGTGTACGTTCATATAATTATGTATGATATTCTGCTATGAATACCATGAAACTATCAATATAATGTTTAATTATAAATATAATATAGCTATAAATTCCACATGCATGTGGTTTTCACTGTATGTGAACCCATACACCGTATTTTTCAGGCCATAAGATGCACCTAGGTTTTAGATGAAGAAAATAGGAAAAAAAATTTTGAAGCAAAAAATGTCGTAAAATATTTAATAACCTGTGACCCCGCTCCATAGCCATGTCCTGCCCCCACCACTCATAGCAAGCCAGGTAAGCTACATTCAGACTATAAGACGCACCCCCTTTCCTCCCAAACTTGGGGGAAAATGTGTCTGAAAAATATGGCAGTTTAATCTTATTATTTATCATATAACTATTATCTTTATTTTATCCATTCATCCAACTATGCACTCACACCAAAAGCAAAAAAAAAAAAAAAAAAAGCATATCTGGGAATGAATGTACTTGAATTCCCATCTCATGTAATCACCCTTTCTAAACACTTATTTCTCCTGTCATCTCTAATAAGAATAGTAGAAAACAACAGTGATATTAAGTGCTGGGAGGAAGAAGTGACCTCATGTTATAAAGGGCTTTGTAAAGAAACTGACCCAAAGTGGGCAATCAAAAGGTGAACTGTTAGTATCATTCAGCATGTCCTTCATTCAGGACCAAGGAGTGTTGACTTCTGTGCTGTTAGTTACAGACACAAAGGAGAACTAGACAGAGTCTCTGTCTTCTGGGAAGGTTCACCTGAGAGCCTCTGGTGAGTCACCACATAGCGATCAGCAGAATGCTACATTCTGCACTTCACCCAAGGGACCAAATGTACCTAACATCTGGGAGTGAGGTCTAAACCTGCCATTTACAATGCTTAGTCTAGTTGTTCTTACGCACAATAAGTTGAGTTTTACCCAGTGCTGTTTATGATGACATAACGGAGGACACCATTTATCTGTCATGCACACTTGGTACCTCAATATAGCATCTCCAACCGGGAGACAGTCATTTAGCCTCCTGCTTTAGGGAGACCTGTTCCTGCACATACTCGCAACCCAGCTGGGTTGTCTATCCAATGTCCTCTCAACTCTTTGTTCTGTGTTAAATTTCGATGCCCCTGATGATTCTCTCCTTCCCCTGCCCCACAGTGGCAATAACTTCTTCAAACTCTTTGTAAGACTTGGGTTCAGTGAGAGTAATGTTATCAGAAGAATTCAGAGAGGGTAGAAATGACACAGAAGTAGGACCCTGGGCCTATGATCACTGGCATAACTTGCCTTTTCTTCCTTTTTACAAGGACCAGACTCAAAACAACAGAGAGCTGCTCTAACAATTTCAAGGTCTGAGTTAATTCAGTCCTTTGCCTCTCTGATGGAAAAATCACCATCTCTTCAATGACTTCAACCGAAACACAGGAATGGAAGGACAGAAGAGTTTACAAACCACTTTGACATTGCGAGGTTGTTACATTCAGAAAACAAACATTAGCTATTGTGTAAAATGAGTTGCATTTATCATTTTGCTATTTTTATTTTTAATATCTACTCACTTCACTTATCCTCTGTATAAATATATTAAAAATTCACAAGTATACACTAAAATGTATTAACATTATACATTAATAAGTATTAAGAATAAAGATAAATTTTAAGGATTTTTATGTATTCTGATCCATGTACCTTAAAATTTAAACATATACATGTATATATGAAAATGTGGGAGCTTGCATGAATCAGAATGACCCAGTACTTGGCAATTTATCTTATTACTTAATATTCATTAACACATGCTTCTTTTCTGTAAATGCTGGGGTCTAACTGATTGTTGTATCTTCAGAGGGCACTGAAGTCAGTTCCATAACCAGAAAGCAAAGACTGTGACATTTATTCATTGGACTCTGAAATGGATCTGTAGCATTAGGGAATGAAATGAGGCCACAGTGCCCAGAGGTGTAGAAAGCAAAAACTGCGCTGCAGACACACTGGTTTAGGATGACGGTGCTGACTTCTTTAATTACCTTTGCTCTGGCACCAAGGTTAAGTAAACCCTCCTTTTACATCCTTGACCCAAGTTCAGGGTCTGTGTTCTATCCTAGGCACCAAGTACTCTCTTTCACCTGTTCTCTGTTATAAAATGAAATTGATGTGATCAATGTATTCATGCTTATTTAATGTGATATTTGTTTCAGTATAATTTATACCCTAATGAAGACTGTAGGGAGAGGGCAACACAACACATATAAATAAAACATTAATAGTGGGGCTGCAGGCATAGGGTAGAAGAGGTGTTTTCAGGCTGGGAGGCCCCCACAACGATGATCATCAGCTCATACTGAGCAGAAAAGCATGGCAGTGCCTACTTGTGGGCCAGCCTGGAGGACGGGCAGTCTCATCTCCACAGTCTGGTGTGGATCTGGACTGGGGGAGGTGCTGTAACACGTGTCTGCATGGGGAAGTCCTTCTGTGCTCAGTAGATATACAGGTGAAGTTAGATGTGACTTCTTAAGATGCCCAGTCTTGGGGAAGTCAGTATTTTTCATCCCTGGAGTCATCATTCTGCCTTTATGCTGGTAAATAGAGCAATACTCGCAGAGAGTATTTGCTAGTTGGGCTGGCTGAAGTTAATCCATAAATCAGATCAAGTTATACCATGTAGACTTACTTCAGGGCCATATTACCTCACTGTGACTCTTTATGTTTTCATTCTCTCAGGAACTGATTTCATTTCTGGGCTTACTCAGTAATATAGCATCACTATTTCTCTTATTCCTAAATGTATACTTCTGGTCTAGAATAAACCTTTAAAAGAAATGTCTTATATCTAAGTCCTCACAGTTTAAAATGTGCAAATCCTGCCCTGGCTGATGTGGCTCAGTGGGTTGGAGTGTTGTTCCATAATCCAAAAGGTCAAGGGCAGCCAATGGATTCTCTCTCTCCTTCAGACCCCTTGTTCTCTCTCTGAAAGTAAGGAAAATTGTCCTCGGCTGAGGATAAAAAACTAAAAATAAAATAACATTTAGAAATCCTCAATAAACCAATGTTAGTGCTGTTACTATTGCTGCTACTGATGATAATGATGATGAAATACAGTGTGTATTCAGAGTTTGCAGTGAGTCAGAGTTTACAGTGAGTCAGAGTTTAACGTGGTATGGATTTGCCACGTTCTATCTGCGTTGGTCCTCCTGACTCCTCTGTGCAGTGAGCAGCATAGTTACGTCCGTTTCATAATCTAGTTAATATCATAATTAGGTAACAACCCCACATTTCTACTATGGGTGAATGTGCGTGGCTGTACTTCCATCATCATTCCCTTAGAGCTTCAGTGCAGGTTTGTCTTCATGAAACTGATCATTTAAGAAAGAAGAGGAGATGGATTTGCTTTGACTTGCTTCAGCTTCATGAACAGTGACAGTCACTACCTCCTTTACGTAAGAACACTTTGGATCCTCCAAAGACCCTGGGTGATTTTCCCTATTCAATTTCATTTCTACAGCTAATTGGGTTGCATTTTTAGCCCCACAGTTCAGAAACAGAATGAGACAGTAGCAGGAGCATTTGCATCTGAGCACATGGTATAAGTTCAGCTTTTGGATCTTATTATTTATGTAATTAATTTAGAAATGATCCATAAACTGAGGCTTCTTGTTTTTCTACATTTTGGAAATAGCATATATAATATGTAAAATCATTTTGGAACTCAAAAGCTCTATGCACAATTTTTTAATATCACATAGTATATATATGACATGGATATATGATTTATACATACACTGCAAGGTAAATTAAACCTAGGTCTACACATGCTCTGTATGATATGGCTATTTGTATATGGTCAAAATATAAAGAAAAGTAAATTCATTACTTAAAATGACAGCTGCTTAGCAGTAGTGATCTTGTCATGCAACAATCCCATATGCGCATGTCTCAGGAAACAGCCAATTCTTTTTTGCTTGGTGCTCTGAGTATTATATTAGTTACACAGTTAATGTGTGAAAGTCTGATGCTCTTTCATTCTTCTATGAATGCAAATGACAGAAGTGATCTATGTCATGTGTGAATTTGCATGGCCACTATAGTTGTATAGTAAAATCATCAAGAGTCTTATGGTTTAAGATATCAAAACCAGAATCTGCTATGAACTGTAAATTCATGCTATAACCTGACATGTTTCCCACTTCTATTTTACCAAGATCTTTTAGAATATGATCCATCAAAACAATACCTTGATTAAAGGTATTCTGTCTTGTCCTTTCTAATACCATTTTACATTATACATAACTTGTAGGGAAAAAGGTATTCTAATTATAGTAAAACAACAAACATAAACAGGAATATATCTGTGAGCATTAGGTACAAGGCTTGACAACATTTGGGACTCAGAAGCCGAAGATATTTAAGGCTCAAGAGACAGATTTGGTGTGCTGTGTAATAGCTGGGACATGCAAAATGAAGCAAAAACAAAGAGGACCTATCTATTACCTCAAACCTAGTGTCCTTTTGACCTGATGCTGGCATGATATAACCTAATTTAAAACCACATGTGTGAGTGAATAGGTCAAGTGTGATTAAAAGGTCAAGGACAGTGAGGTTATTTGATGGGAGAGGAAAGCAAGTACCGTTGCAGTATTCGCCAAGCTAAAGAATGCCCAGTACTCTCCTCTGTAGGATTGGTTGATGTACTTAAGCCTGTAAGGCTGAAGGGTGGGGCTCACAATACAATTTGAAATCTTTGTGATTCACAGTTTCTAACTTTACTGACCTTTGTAACAATAATCATGATTTTCTCTCCACTGGACACTCTTTCCACTTGTGCGTAGTACTTCCCTCTCCATAGACTAGAAAAACTGTGCACTTGTTATTGCAGCCTATGCAAACAGGAATGCAGGGGATCAAGCGGCTTCTCTCTTTAACCCATTTTTGGGCAGTACAATCAGAAGTATTATATTTCTTCACATCACAAGATACACTAACATAAAGAGGAAAATAGGATTTTAAAATCCTTGTCTTAAGGCCCAACATCTTTTCTGTGTTCACTCACAGAACATGCATGCATGTTTCTAAGGCTTTTGCCTTCACATTCCTTCTATTGTCTCAAAAAACTCAAATACTTCCACTTCTCCCCTAGCTCACCCTCTGGCGAAACAATAAACTAAACTTGGAAACTGCCTTGGCACATAGTGCTTTCTTTGGTGTTCTTGAAGGTCATGAGCATTCTACGCTCTGAACAAACCGATTAGACAGATAATATGCACAATTAATCTCTCCTAATCCCTCCCCTCAGTTAGACCGTAGGAGAAAATGCACATCCAACAAGGATAATGCTTTTGTTCATTTGAGTATTGTTTCATCGGAGGATCTCAAAGTCCTTGTTACACATGTCAAAAGCTCCCTATCACTCTTTCAAAATGGGTATTACAAGATTAATTTGCAGAAGGGCAAAGGCAGGCTCGGAAATGTTAAGAGACTTTCCAAAGAGCATATACTAAGGATAGACAGCAATAACACTCTGAAGTTTGGGGTTCCTATGCCCTGGGGGGATAGAGGACATTTCAATATATAGGAGGCTTATCTTTTAGGAAATGAGATCTCACTAAACAGAAATGGATTTCTTTATGTTATCATAGGCCACGGGGTTGAATGCAAGCCCTCAGACTTGATGGCTTGCTTTCCCTTTTCTTTTCGTCTCATGGGTTTAGAAGTGAGAGAGCAGAAGCTTCTTTCACTCTGTCTAAGGTACAAACACTGGCTGCAGGCATATTCACTTGAATTTTTGCTTTTATTCAGAGGACTAAAAGGTCTTGTAGAGGTCTTTGGAAAAAAACAAATATGAGGCAGCAGAGTTTTTTTTTTCCTTTGTTTTAGTTTGTTTAATGAACTTTTGCGAGGATTACCATATTAAGCCTTCTATAAACCAGAAACTAACATCAATAAAAGTAACACTGACTAAAAGTAATTATCTGTTATAAATACAGATAATTCTGCAGGACCCTCTTGTTTGGAACTCAAAAACTTATATTTCCATTAAAACCACATAAAAAGGAGGGTATATTTTTTGATCAACCTCATGAATTTACAATATCAATAATGAGGTTGAACCACTGCCTTATTCATCACTGGCTAACATTTATAAATTATTGTACTTGTGGTGGTTTCATTGAAAAGGACATTTTGACATCTAACTTTTCCAAAATATTATCCTTTACCAAAGATCCATGTTCAAGGACATACGGATCAAGGAATGGAAGTGAGCAGTCCCTTTTCTCCACATCCCAGTTCCCCTCTGCAAGAGAAGGGTACTGACTGTGTCCAGTTCTGAGCCAGTGACTGCAGCATTGGTGGAGGAGGGAATAGCTCTATGAAGCATTTTCTTATGTGACTCAAATTATATAAATGTTGAAAGGGAAGGCCCCGAAAGATCGGGGTGTGGGGCAATTTCTCCCATGCTGAAGACGATCTTGCAACTGAGACCCAAGGCTTTATTGAGACAAAAGAGAGTTTAATACTTGTGCTTCCTTTCTGTACCCAACTCCTATATTCTTACATGGAAAGTTTAGACAGGAGTTTTTAATAAATATTAACTCTGTCCAACACCTGCTTCAGCTACCAAGGACTCCTGATTTTACGTTCTGTTTGATTCCCTCATCTAAGCTACTGCTAGAGCTGGAGCTTGGCCCTGGGGCCTACTGGAATACGGGGCCCCTGGTCCCATGCTAAGCCTCTCAGGCTGTTCAACCTATGATAGCAAAGTCCATTTGAACTCTTATGTGTTCTCCACCAGCCTGAATCATCTAGAACAATTGTAGCCTGAAACACACCTTGGTTAGCTTCCCCTTTTGAATACTATACCCTGGACTATCTAGTTGCTATCCAGAACAGCATCTAGCTGAGTCAGTTTCTTCTCTTTTGGCCTCATTCTGGAGAGCAGGACACCTAAGGTGCTGATGTGATCCCAACCATGCTAATGGAAACTTTGCATATATTTCCCTGAGCTCACCAGGAGCTGTGCATTACATGTCTATGGTATTTGCTGTCTGTAGGGACTTATAAAATCTTTCCTGGGCTTATACCATGTCCTCTGCTAGTGTGCAAGGGATGGGAGAGCAGCCACCATTCTCTCCCACAGAAGTATGGGGAAGCAGACAAAAAAAATACACACACACACACACACACGCACACACATACACATCAGCAAGCACACATGTAAACAATTAATGGTGACTGTGTTAAAAATCTATGAAGAACAAAATTAAGAATACTGAAAGAACATGTCACTAAAGAACTGAGCTGGAGTATCTTTTAAGTTGAAGGAATAGCAGAAATGGGTCAGCAGATGAACCAGGAGTTAACTTCTTTCACTTTATGTTTTTCTGTCATTGTTACTCTTCATAGAGGTGATATATGGGTTATTCAATGTCAAATCTTAAAACATCACCCCTCCCCAACCCCACTGAAAATTAAACTGGCTGACTTTTATTTAGCAGGGAACCACCCAAACTAGAACTAGAGATGTACAATGCAAGAATGAGGGCACTGTTAAAATGGAGTTTATTAATTCACTCTCCTTCATGGCAGTTTATTTAAAAAAATTACTTAGATTGCTTTCAGATTATCATAACCTCATGCAAAACATGTCACAATCATTACCTGAGTTTCAACTATATGTATATCATCCATCAGCTCATCCATCCCCTGTCTAAAAGTCTTATCACCATAAATTACATTTGAAAACCTAAAGTAGATGTTATTCATCCCTATTATTATTGAGCAACAGGGGATGCACATGTTTTTAAAATCAAAATACTCACTCTATATTCACTAATGCCTTTCAATATCTTATGGGATATTCAACTGGCAAATTAGTAATGAAGTTTTTCTAAGAGAAATGATGCCCTTAAAAACATAATTTCAACACAAACAATTTTGCAGAGGATAAGCATCTCAATAATGGTCTGATGATCCCTGCACAGCTGGGGGGGAAATCTCTGCCTTTCAATCTATTCATTTTGACTCCTATGTGTGTTTAGAAATACAGCATTATTATTCTACCCACTGAATTTATCAAAATGCAGCTTTACTGATCTTAAAGGTTACTTGTAAGGCTTCTCCAAGGTCGTTCCTCATCTCTTATCTCTTCATAGTCTCTCCTTGTCTTGCACCAAGGACCACGCTGCTGCTAGGACACAGTAGCATCATCTCCATTGACATAACCACTGTCACTGTCATCATCATCAATAAAAGTGACACCTTACCCAATGCTACTTCAGTATAGAACAGGGAAATAAATGCCATAAGGGCCTTTTGATCTAGTTAGGAAATTTGGTATATAACACTCAGCTGCATTTAATGTTTAGAATTTTACTAATCTACTTGAAGAAATATTAATATATGACCTTCGATTTTGTCACCTCTATTAAACTTATAAGGCTTTTTGTTAGGACTGTCATTATTTTGCTGCATTCAGCCTGTTTATCATACAACTTGTTATTGATATGAACACTGAAGTATTTCAGCTAGTTTTGATATTTATTTAATGCCTGTCCTCGAATACTGAATATATTTTCTGTTTAGTATAGTGCTCTGCTCTACATGTGACATTAATGCCTACCTTTTTGAATACCAAAAATGGCAACAGGGTATTGTGGATGAGATGCAAGACAAATTCACATGGACTACTGAGTCCTGTGGAGGAAAAGTGATGGCACAGCCACTCTCTCAAGAGCAGAGTGCTCTGACCCTTACCTTGACAAGCTTGTATTGCTTTTCTGGGCACATTACATGATGGTCCTCATTTACTATGCAGAGGTTCGCTTTAGGTGGTTACCTTTTACACAAAACAAAGGAGAGGATACCACTTATCACATCACAGAAGAAGGATATTTGCAAACGCAAAGGGAAAAGTGGTTGAACTGGTTACACTCATCCTTGGAAAGCTTAGCATAGATTTTAGGAAGTTACCTTAAAGGTATGCAGTAAATGTTTGCTGCCTCAATTCAGGGTGAGGGAGTTTTAGCAAAAAGCAAGTCTCAAAGTGACCAAGGTACAATGCAGGTCTGATTCCCCACAGAAGAACCTACCCATGGGTGTAGGTCCTGTGTATCAGACCTCACTTTCCACTGTCTTTTCTGAGTGTGAGCTGGGACCACACCACGCAGAACAGTCTCCTATAGGGTATGTCCTAAGTCTATACCTATCCTACAGTAACTGCCCTGTTGAAATATGCTGTCTCCCTAGGCTCATCACACACCAACTACAACCACCTCAGTACCATTAAGTTAAAATGGAAGAGGACCAGGCAATAAAAAGTGTATAAGAACTATAACAATTTAATCTGTCTACACTTACATAGTCTGTTAATTAAATTTTACTACTTATTGTCATTTAATTACTGTATAGTTAAAAGTATACAAAGATATATAACAATTTCAGAAAAATAAAATATAAATAAGAGGAACATTTAAATAAAAATTACAATAAATCTCACTGCCAAGTCAATCACTTTTGTTATAACATTGAAAAATAAAATAGCATCTGTTATTACTTAAAACATTCAGTGGTCATAGTAATTATAGTGACCTTTTATTGATGGCTTATGTAACCAGACCCTGTTGTCTGTGCTTTATGTGCGAGGATTTGTTTCATCTTCATGACAATCACGAGGCAGATTAAAAAGGTATCCAGTGTTATCAATAAGAGAGCCACTGACTGTGGATGGCATTTGTTCCAGAAGTGTGTGCATGGGTGTTGCTCTTCCCAAGTATGTTATGATTGAGATCTTTGGTCTTCATATGTGGATCACTTCTTGGCTCGATGTAGAGTTTGCTCCTTCCTTTAGAATCTGGTTGCTCATGACACAAACAAGAAATCTTTCCACAGTCTCAGCACAGAGAGAGTTCATTTTATCAAGCTCTTATAACATCTCTCTTACAAGGAACACAGAATCCTGTTGCAGAGACACAGTAGTTTAAAACCACCTCAATCAGTGCTGGTTTGGGAGGCTTGTAGAACTCACCCAATGGAAGCAGAAAGCAAAGTGTTTTAACCAAGATTTCTTTATTATTCCTGAAGGTGTTACTTCATGATGATAAGTGTTGGGTTTCATTATATATAAGCCATTTGAAAATGATTTTTTAAAGCATCATTCCATGTAGTTGACATTGCTGACAATATGTTTTCATGATTTTAATGGTCCTATATTAAATATTAAAATGAGAACTTATAGCTGCACACAAAGTTTCTATTGATTTATATGTTAATACACATTGAAAGGGCTGTACTTCACCAAACTTATTTGGAAGGTCCTGGGTTTGGTAAAACTTTTTGCTTGAAACATAGGCAACTGCTGTTTTGTAAGTCAAAAACCACTTGAAAGTTGGCAATTTTCTAAGGTTTAACCTAGTAGGTTAAATAATCCTAAAGTAATTCTGGTGATGATAAAAAGATTGACACCAAAGGTACCATTAAGAGTTTGAACGAGGTTGTTTCATGATCTAAGATGGAGGAGAAAATATTCTCAACTACAAGTTTTATTATATGCAAATATGCTGGGCAAGTTCATCAGCAAATTGATTTTTATTACTGGAACTTGTACTATGTTTTCAAGTTGGCCTCATTTTTAAATGTTTTCATTGAAAACATGTAGGACTAGTTTATATCAAAGTTACCATTGATTTTCTTCTAATTGGGCATATATTATTCTGTAAAAATACATGTATAATTTTATCTTTATCCGTTAGATTTCATTATTTCACTAGCATATGTTTAGATATTGTGAATTAAATTTCTCTGGCATGTATTGAATCCTTTCCATGTATAGGAGCAAGTCTTATGTCAGTTAAATGTATCAGTTCCTCTACTGTATTTGTGATTAATTTTTTTCCTTTTCTTTCATCTTGATCTCTTCCTTAGAAGTACCAGATTACAAGATGATCTCTACTGGTGTCCTTCATCTACATCACCATTCCTTCCTTCTTAGTTTCCTTCCTTCCCTGCCTCCCTTCCTTCCTTCCTTCCTTCCTTCCTTCCTTCCTTCCTTCCTTCCTTCCTTCCTTCCATTCACCCCTCTGTTCTTTTCTTCTGTGATTTAAGTGCCCTTAAGCCTATGATCCACATAATTTATTTGGTTTTCTGTCATTTTCACTCTGATTGCAGCTACTCGGTGAGCCTATTCAGAATCTGCACTGTGATTCTGTGTTTGCATTAGTTTTCTCAGGTCAGCTGCTGCCTTTGCCACAAGTCCATTGTTTTGTCATTTCATTTTTCAATCCATATTTTAAAAAGCACCTGCTATCTATAAATATCTCACCTTTCCCAACATAATTGTTATTCCTATCCATTTACCTCTTCTACAGTATGCTTATTTTATGATTTTATGTAAAAATATATATTTTTTCTACTTTGTGTGAGGAGAAGTAGAGTTCAAGTCTGGTTCTGGAATGTGCTATGGAGTGTGGAGTTTTAAAATATTTCTGTTGTTTTTTTAAATTTCTGTGTGTGGAGGCTCATCTTTGCTCAGGTGCTGCTGTTACCATTGAAATCTAGGGGTGAGAATGTCTCCTATTACTGTACTTCCAGACTCCCTTATAGCTTGCCCTTCACTAGATGGCATGAATCAACATGAGTGTAGGAAAGGTGGACTAGTATATGGAGGAGTGATTTTCCAGTGGGAAGACTCATGACTCTCACTGTATACCAAGACCATCAGCACTAGCTCCCTAATTTTGAGTCCTAAGGCCACTCACAGGAATGGCTTTTGTGTCTCTCCCACCATCTCCCTTTGATTTTGTTTGTTCCTGTAACACATGCCAGGATTCAGAGTGAGCATTGGTAAATATATTTCCCCACCCTCTCATCTCTGGTGACTTGGTAAGATGTTAGGGGAAGGGTTTGGAGATTTGCTCTTAACCCTACTTTCTCAAAACGTTCATACATTTTTTACATGTAAGAAATACCAAAGTAGATTGCTTGAGGGATTATAATCTTGTCCTCCCACAAAATCAGAGGTAATTTACTATCTACTCCTCACACCAAGAAAGATAAACTTTCTTAAATATGGTTCATCTTATGTACAAAAGTTACCACCTTATATCAAAGGCAAAAATTTTCCAGGGAGATTTTATATTTATCTGCAATTAATTACTTCATTTTTCTGCTGCAGAAAGCTATCAGGGTGTTAAGTAGAACCAGGTCTTCCAGATTATGGCATAGGCTGCTGCTGGGAGGCTGATGTCTATCATGGAAAGAAGTTCAAATGCTCACTTGAGCTGAATTCTTTTCTCATTATCAACTGCTGTCCAATGGGAAGCCATTTCCCCCCTGCCCTTTAGAAAATGATGGTGTATATATTTTCCAAGAAACACCTATTATCTTGTTAATGCAACTCTTAAATTCATAATATAATACAGCAGGGCTGGTGGGATGTTGTTCGTAATTTGTCTCATTTTGAAACATCAGCAGCTGAAAAAACAGAACCAAAATTTATGTGTCAAAACAGGCTTCCTTAGTCACCTGTGAGTGCTGGAACTGAGATCTGCCATAATTCTGGGTATCCAAAAGTTTTGGTATTTTTTAAACCTTCTTTTAAAAATTTTATTTATTTTTTAGAGAGTGGGGAAGGGAAGGAGAAAGAAGGAGAGAAATATTAATGTGTGGTTGCCTCTCATGCACTCCCTACTGGGGACCCCAGGCATGTGCCCTGACTGGGAATCAAACCAGTGACCCTTTGGTTCTTAGGCCAGTGCTCAATCCACTGAGCCACACCAGCCAGGTCAGCTTTGGTATTTTTTAATTATTTGAGATGTAAAAAAAAACCCTGAAGAAAACAAACAAAAATAACAGAAGGCTGTATAAAACCAATGGCTTATATTTTAACTGTTATGAATCAGATAGCTAAATATAATTGCATGCATCCTATGTGTCTGAGCTAAAGCTGTGGTAGACACTATAGGAACAAAGATATAAAGGATGTATTCTGTCTTTCTAGGCTTATCATATCTTTTTTGCTATCAAAATATATAATTTATATTATTCTTGTAGCAAACTTCAAGAAAGACAATTCTATAGATTATGTCTTCAGAAAAAGATATCCTAGAAGAAAAAAAAAAAACAATTTGAACTAAGGCCTTGGAACCCAGGTATGATAATGATATCAAAAGCAAACTGATTTGTTAGAAAAAGTAAAATATGCTATCAAAAGATTGAATACAAGCTCTTTCACTTGCTAGCTGGTATGTTACTGATTAACTTAGCTCTTTTACATGATGGAGTTTTCTTATCTGTGAAATAGTGAAAATAACAGTGAAAACAATTCCCAGGCTGCTGAATTT
Source organism: Tonatia bakeri (assembly GCA_004024845.1). Taxonomy (NCBI): domain Eukaryota; kingdom Metazoa; phylum Chordata; class Mammalia; order Chiroptera; family Phyllostomidae; genus Tonatia; species Tonatia bakeri. The sequence goes on from PVIA01000003.1 coordinate 121,653, forward strand.
TTGTGAGATTTTCAGGAACATATTTTTTATGAAGATGTTTACAAAATGCAAAAACCACTGATAGATGTTTCTTCTATCTGTTTGGTCAGTTGTGCACTTGAATAAGCAAAAGCACCAAGGAGAGAATAGCAAATGCTATATAGAGGAGAATCACCACTCTGTGTTCAGTTGCATGGGTATACATGAGGATAGCATCCCAGTCTCTGAAAAGCATGAGCAGACATGGGGGTGTTATGGAGGGTTTTGGTGGGAGAATGAGAGGTTGACTTGAGCGTACAAATGAGATTGATCTTTGTGGACCCTTTCTATCCATCTTGGTAGTTTTTTCTCACCCCTCCAGTTTCTCATAGCAAATTCTCTCACAGTGACCTGTCCTTCTTGGTCCCCATCTCTTTGGCTCACCACACTGCTCCTGGGCAGGTGTGCTGGCAGGCACTTACCTTTCAGACTGTTGTCAGAATAGTGTGTTTCCTCCTCCATGTTTCTTATGTGGACAGACTTCCTTGAACTTGAATAATATGTTTTCATTTATGGTATCATAAGGTCAGGCAGTAGAGGTCAGCTTGGGTGTGTGCTTTGAAAGAATAGGAGATGATAGTAAAATTTGGTGAGTAAATTCTATCTTTCCCATATCTCTGACACATATATAGAGCTGCCTTTCTGTGTCTAACTTGCAGGCATCGATTGTTTTCAAGAAGAAGGTAAAGAAACCTGCAGAGAGAAGAATAGGAGAGAAAGTACTCATTCTGTTGATATAAAAGACAAAAAAATTAAATTAATAAAGAAAACAAAACCAATCCCTACTGCCCTGGAAGGCCCCGAATGCAAGAGGGCAATGTGGTAGGAGAATTCTCTAAAGCTGTTCCTTGTCCTGGGTTTCTTCTTTATCTTTATAGGAGTTGGCTCAATCCATATTTTCCATGCCTTCCAGTTAAAAACATTATTTTCATTTCTTCACTGCATTTTTCTTTGTTTCAGGTTTTAATCTTTCATTTATCTAACACTGAAAAGAGAATAGTTGATCTTTCTTCTAGCATCACTTTTTTTCCTTTTAATTTCAAAGAGAGCCAGTAATCTGCAATATAAAAATATCCCCAGGATTGAAGTGGAATTATAAATGGCTAGATCCAGTGGAAATGGGCAGATAGCACTAGTCTCATGTGACTGAAGTGTTCTCTGGGGTGTGAGATGCATGGAGATTTCTGTCCTCTAAGATCTGATTATACACCAGATTCCAGCTGGCAGACAGCAGCAACGGAGAGCAGAAGCTGGCACAGAGTTTTCCCAAATTACTCTTCACTTTCCCCAGAATTTCCATTGTGCTTCTTTCTTACTTCTCTTAGTACTTTCTCATTATGGCAGTGTTCATGGATTTCTGTACCACTCTGACCTCCACCATACTCCCAACCCAAACTGGAAGGCACCTTCCTTGAAGACAGAGACAATGACACCCAGATTTGTTACTCTCAGTTCACTTAGCACATTGCCCATCACAACAGAAGGTTGAAACACCTGAAAGAATGAGTCACGGTAATTCTACTGTGAGTGAAAGTTGGGAAGCAAGGGTAGGTGAGGGGAAATACTAGAGCAGCCAGGTAATATGTACCGCCTCCTCCCCCAGGATACCACCTTCTCAGCTACTTGTAACTACAGCATCAGCAGTTTATTTCGGTTCAGAAAACACTTATTATGACAAGCTCTTTGGTAGGTTACGGGGAAACAAAAGAAAGCAAAATAAGGCTCTTTCCACAAGTTATATTCTACAGAGTGAAGAAAAGAAACTACACAAAAATAGTGAATTATAAAACATGCAATAGGAAGGACTTGTGGACTATCCTGAGTAATATAGAGGTTAATCAATGGGGGAATGATCAGAAAAGAGAGACCCCTAGAATCAGATTTTAGGGATAAGTACAAGTTTTTTATAGAAAGAATGGAAAGATTTGTTTAATGCCAACTGATAGCATCTACCTATACGCCTGCATATGCGAGTATGTACATGTCTGTATCTGAGTGTTAGTGCATGTGCATGCCCAGTATGTACCTGGGTGAGATGTACGTTTCTATGCATGTATGGGTGTATGCAAATGTGTGTACATGTGAGTGTGTGTGAATATATGTGTGCATGAATGTTTGCGGGTGTTACGTGGAAAGGGATGGTTGCAGTGGTGGGGTAATTGCACTGGAGAGTTAGTGACCTGCAGTATTGGTAAGGTGGCCTCTCCCAGTTAGCTCCCACTTGTATAATTGATCTAGTGAAGTTCCCAGAAGACATGACACTAAACTTGAAATCAGGAAGCATGGGCATTAATTACAATTCTTCTACATGATGTCAGTGACCTTGGAAAAAACCTTCAACCTCTCTGGGCCTTGTATTTCAATCTGCTTGATGAAGTTTATGGCTAGACAATGGCAAACTGATAGCTGACACCCAGGACTAACATTGTATTTCCCTCAGTGGTCAGGGTAGAATAATTTATATCCATGAAGACCTAAGGGTTTTGACCCAACTGGCAGGAGCCCATGACCTGCTCTAAAGGCTTGGCTATATGGTACAGCTCACAGTCCACAGTTCTGGCTGCCACATTAAATCCCATGTGGAGATGGCAAAGGTAATTTGTCTAGAAAAGTGTCTGCAATTCCCAATTCTTGCTGGAGGAATTTTAAAGAGAAAAATGAAAGAGTAAAATGAACCTAAAACAGTTTTTATGAAAACAGAATTGATTAAAAGTTCTCCCAAGAGACTGGATCACACTCTCTCTCTTATTAATAATATGTGTTATCTTTGATGTGGCTAGAGGAAGAAAATAGTTAAAACAAAGAATGAAAATGCTCACAGTTTTGAAGTCAAATCTTCAGATAAATGCTTGAGGGAATTGTAGGTGTTTAGTTGGGAAAAGAGAAGTCTTAGGGGAATATGAGAGTCATCTTCAAATTCTTTAATGGATTTTAAAAGAAAGAAAGGATGTCAGTGTTGTTTCAGATTCCAGGACACAGAACCATATAGCTACTTGTTTGAACAGTCTCTCCTGCTTGACTCCAGTAGCTCTGTCGTCTGCTGTGACCCCAGGATTGTCACAGCACCCACACAGAGTAGGGTGTCACCAAAGATGTAGAGAGTCAGCAAAATAGATGGTAACAGGGAGGCTGAGATTTTATTTAATATACAGGAGAACAAAGGCTTCAGATGCAAACAAACCTGAGTTTGAATGTACTAGTTTTCTAATTATTGGCTGTGAGCTTGATAACATTACCTCTTTAAGGTTCCCTACCCTCAAAATCAGAATAATACTTATCATTCAAGAAGGTGAAGATTAAATACAATGATATGTAAGCTTTTGCTGAGTCTGACACAAACAGATAGCCATGAAAGGATAGCTGTTCCAGTTATCATCTTATTTGAGCTTCTTCCAAATCTTCCCATGTAAATATAACTGTGTCCCTTGTACTAACGAGAAAACGGAGGGTTGTAGAGGTTGAGTAAATTGCCCAATATTACACAAGTGGTAAATGGGGGGCCAGGATACACATGCTCACCTGTGAGACAATAGGATGCTGACTCTCAGCTAGGGAAACACTTTTATTAGCAATTAAGTCAAAACACTATGTGCTACTCTCATGACCAGGCAGGACACGTGTGTTGTCCTCTTCACTCTACTGGCATGATGAAGAAGGTACTCCAGGATGTGTCTGACTAGAATCAGCATCACAAACTACTGACTCAAGGTTAACTCTCAATCTGTGGCTCTGCAACACTAGTATTTAGTTATCACTCCTTTGTCTCTTTTATTCAATCAAATGCACACACACACACACACACACACACACACACACACACTGTCTTCTAGGCAGCTCTCTTTAACAAGCAAATGCTCCCAAAAGGGAAGAACTGTAAGTCATTTGCTTTGGGTAGTGCTGGATATCTTTCCCCCAAAACAGGATTTAGAAGCTATGCAAGGAGAAACCTTTTAAGTAGGAAAAGGTAAACTAAAAACAAATTGCATTGTCTTTGCAATTTTATTTGCAGATCTCTAAATTGGACCGAGTACTTTCATGTCACTCAGAGTTTCCACTACTCCAAGCTCTGTCTTCCCCAACCCCCGCTTTCCTTCTCCGTGCTCTGTTCTCCTTCCTGCACCTGTGTGCTCTCTCTCTTTCTCTCTCTCTCTCAGCCTGAAAATCCTGGTTAGCCTTGGTTTAGGGTGCACGTCGTGGTTGATCACCAATAACCACACTCCCCGTTCCGAGGTGCTGGAACACTTCCTTGAAGCAGAGTGCATGGACTAACAATTATATTTCAAGCTGCATTTAATGTTGAAGTATGAGACAACAAATTGATCTTAGATTTCTTCAGCCAAGCGTGACCTCACCTCTGACTCTGGCAGAAGCCGCCTCAGTGCCAGAGCAGGAGTTGCACAATTGTAAAACAAATAAAAGGGAAAAAAAATACCTCATCCTTCCTGAAACAAAGCAGAAGAGGAAAAACTACCCACAATTGTTCCTGCATTAGCAATACCTGCTTCTGGAAAGCAGACTCAAAAACAGTGACTGAAACATCCCAACAACCTTCTATGCAAACCACCCATGCTAGTGCGTTTTTCTTCTTAGAAAAGGTGGGAATCCATAGGCTTGCTTGCTTTATAACCTGGCTCTTTTTCTCATAGTATAGAGAAATTGATATGTTCCAATATTTGTCCCCCAAAATATGTAGCAAGATGCCTATTCAATGTCTAAGAATTTTCCGTAGTTGGGTATTTACTGAATCTTCTTATAATAACAGCTCTTGAACAAAGGAGGAAAAAGTACCTGGCTCTGCAGAGATCAAACATCTCACACTATTTTATTAATTCTCAGATGTTTCTTTGAGGTAAGCAAGTAGTATTCCTGCTTCGTTAGAGACAGGGAGGAATAAAAATTTAAAGAGAAACTGACAGGTCGTGGCGTACAGTTTGTTACTGTTGTAATGATGAGAATGTGTTTTTTAAAAAAGAATGAGGAGAAGGAAGAAGGGAGGAAGGAGAAAAGAAAAGGGATCAAACACAGCATTTAGTTCCAAGATATGAATGAAACTTCAAACACAATTTAAGATATATGAAAATCAGGGAAAATGACCAAGCAGTAGCAGATTACATCTTGATGTTACATTTCAAATACCTTTGTTGTAAAATAAATACGGCTCTGTTAGCAAAATTTCCTATTGTGAAATGCTTTCTGAGTGCAAAAATATTATCTGAAGTCCAGAACTGGCAATGGGAATATCCACCTTTTTGTGCTCATTTTTAATATAAAAATAAGAAATCAAATTAACAAGTGGACAAAATCAAAACCCTTTGTCTCTTCCCAAATGACAACATTTATAATCCAATTTTATTCTCAGTCGGAGAACGCAAAATCAGACCTTGCTCAAAGGTACGAGAATTTATGTGAGCATGTCAGCTCTCCTGGCCGCGGTTCCCAAAACTGCCTGCTATTCCAGGATCGGCTGCTGTGTGGCGTTAGTCCCCTTCAAATGAACAGGCTCTCGCTTCCTCCAGCTCCTCCTCTGCCGCCTTGTTGCTTGAAAATGGTTCTCTTTGCTGTCAGTGTAACAAACGGCTCTAATTGCTGGGTTGACTGTTATGGTGGAAATTGCAGCCCTCCGCACTTGAAGGCTTTCGCTCTGCTTTGGTAATGACACAGAGAGCCAAACTGCTCCTTTCCTGAAGGAATAAAGAAGATAATCTTGAAAAAAAAATAGTAATAAATAATAAATCATTTTAAAAGCAGCAGAAAACAAACACACTCTCCAAACAGTTATAGTCTAATCTAATTGTAATGCATTTTCCCTCACGAAGGAAAGAAAGTTCTTGGATCTGTTTCCATATATTCCTGATGGTGATGATGGTGGTGGTGGTGTTTGTTTTTTTGTCTGTGAAGTAATACATGGTCGGCAATGATTTGGAATTGTAAACTTTCCAATTTATTTTCATGGCAATCTGTGAGATGTGTCCCTGGAGGTAGGCAAACAATTGCAGTTTTAGAGCTGAATTGGTCTCTCTCTCTCTTCTTTCTTACATTAGAAAGCATGCAATCTCCTTTTGCATAGGATTACAAAATTCCCAATTTCTAATAAAGTGCCAGAGGAATATGTGATGGTCTGAGGTGGTCCAAGTGCCATTGAAAAACACTCCGTGATGGAAGAGGTAGAAATGAGAGCAGTTATTGTCAGACTGTACCACCATGACAGAATTCAGGTTACAAAAGGCAATCCCTAATTTGGGAATTTAATCAGATAGCGAGCACCAGGGACAGCAGCTGCTGTTACATTAGCTTGGATAAAATTATAGGGCCTATCAATTCTTATGCTTCAGGGCATAAGCTGATCACCAGCTGAGGTCAAGAGGAAATTTCCCCAATGGCAGCCTTGCACGGTCATATCCATTATAAGAGGTTTAACAACTACCTCTAAAACATCTGATGTGATTCATTACTAAACAAATACAAACATACAATATAACACGATCATGCTGATACCCAAGCACGTGCACGCAGGGCACCAGAGGCATGGGAGTGCATAATGGTCGGCCCGCCCAAGTCTTAGATGAGATCATAATGGCCCAAGGGAAACCCACCTTCATGTGGGCCGCTTTGCTCATAGTTCCTGTTTAACTCTGTCAAATCCATCTGTGCATATTTTTCCAGTGTCTTCTCCCATCAGACACTTTGCATTTGCTTATGTAAACTCCGTCTTAAGACATAAATGATAGTAATTTGGGCTGGTGTTAGTTTTCTATTGCTATATAACAAATCACTACAAATTTAGTGGCTTAAATGACAGAAATTCATTATTTCCCAGTTTCTGTGAGTCAGTCCTGATATATGCTAGCTGGGTCCTCAGCTCAAGGCCTCACTAGGTGGAAATCCTGGTGTCAGTTGAGGCAGTGGCTTCTATCTGAGGTTGGTTCCATGCTCGCTGGCTATTAGAAGCATTTATTTCCTTGTAGTGGTGTGACTGAGGTCTCTGTTTTCTTGCTGTCAGCTGGCTGGGGAACACTCTCAACTTCTAGAAGTCACCCATAGTTCTTTGCCGCGTGATCTCCAAAAGCAACTCACAACATGGATGTTTGCTTTCTTCCAGGCCATTAAAAGTATGTCTTCTTCATTTCTCCTCTCTCTATGATAGGCCAACACAGTCCTATAAAATTGCCTAATGTGGGGAACTGCTATTTCTTCACATTCCCGGGCTTTTCATTCCTTCAAGAGGAAGGAATTATACATAGTGTGTTCAGGAGAGCAGGAATTTGGGGACCATCTTAGAATGCTGCTCAAGACAGGGCTCTACTGAAAACAGTACAGATCAATATTAATAGTGTAGGGCTACTTAATTTTGCTGACTCTGTAAAGAGTTTTTAAAAACTATTAGACAGGACTAGCCATTAATCTATTCTGTTGTATCTATTAGCAATTGTTCACTAAGGGGACAGAATCTTGGAAAATTTGCTATCATTACTATATAAATAAAATTTTAGAATGGAAATTACAGGTTATCTTGTTCAAGCATTTTGTGTGGCAGATAAAGAATCTGAGACACAACAAAATTAGTGAGACTAAATTGACTCTGTCATTGAAGGCCAGAATGAGGATATCATTCTTCAGACTAATAAATCGATTGCACACTTGCCTTTGACTCCCCACCAAAGTCTTTGCTCACGTCAGAGCATTTACCCTCATTCCTACATATCGCCAAGTGCCCAGAGGTCTTTGTGCATTTTGACCCAACAAAACTGCTTCTTGTGAATGTAATAAACCCATTCACACAGAGATGCCAGGGACTGATTACATTTTTCTTCATTATAATAGTAGTAATAAATATATTAATATACAAAAAAGATACTCTTAAGGTCAAATTTCGTGTTATGGAGAACCAGAAGGAGAAAGGTATGGGGGAGGGTAAAGAAAGAGAGTGAGATGGAGGGGGGGAGAGGGAGAGAGAGAAGGAATGGGGAGAGAGAGAGAGAAGAAAAGAGAGAGAAAGAGGTGTAATGATTTGTCCTGGTGTTTCTAACAGCAAAGTAGATGATTGTCTGGGGTCATTTATCTGATAAAAGAATGACTAAAACTGGAAAAGTAAAGAACTTTTCCTTGTTCATTTAATCATGCACTGGGGTATTCCATTTCCTAAAGCTCTCATATAATCAGCTATTCCTTAAACTAACTTCTCATTGTTTAATGGATCCCTATCAATTTAGGGAGGATTCATTAAAGCTCTGTTACTACCAATAATTGGCAAGGCAGAGACCCTCAAAGCAGGAAGTGCTCTGATCGGGGCATTTTGGCACCTGCAAATACAAGGCTGAAATCTGTTGTATTTTTAGTACAGATAATACAATCCAGGGTAGCCCTGCCAGTTTCCACATCGAGACTTGCACAGTGCTCTAGAATTAATGAGGATGATGGTGATGATGATGATGATGATGATGGTGATGACTAAATAAGCACTTGCCAGTGATTGAGAATGGAAACAGACAATATTAAAGGCTGTCTTTGTGAAAAGTAACTGAAGAGGGACCTATTCAAAATGTATTTTTATTCAATAGGTGGATGTTGGGTGCCTATGTCTGTTATTTCAACTAACCTCAATTTACATTTTAATCACTGTAGCTGGATTGAGTGAGAAGGAGAAGAAAGATGGTCCGTAAAAATTTTTATTAAGAAACATCCCTTTCTCATGTGGGCAGTACCGTTAGGACACCTGCAAATTCCAGCAAGGTAGTTTCTCAAATATATTTTCCTCTGCTAAAATATATCATTGCCTTAAGATAAGAATGCACCAAACTTTGTTATGTGTTCAGCATGAATTCATCATCTTCATATTAGACAGGGAAAGGCTGCCGTCTTCATTGGAGCTATGAGGAAATATTCCCAAATGTCAATATTTTAAATAAAATGTTGTCTTAACCTGAGGGTGAACCATTTTCTCGGCCAGCACTCACAGTGCCCTGCAGTTTCAGGTGGCCATCTTGATGGCAGTGTTATGAAAAATATTTCTTTAGAATAAACATCTTTCTACTTCTTTTGTCTGCTCAGCCAGATCTCACCTGATCTTTCCACATAAGTCCAGATCTTGTCTTTCATATAAGCATTTCCTGACTGGGAAGTTTATGGTGATTCTCCCACTTGCTCACAGAAATATTCCTTAGGATATTTCACACATAAATATGTTCAATTTTTGTTTCCTTTATGTAAGCTTTATTTCCAAATAGATGGCCAAATTCATTGAAAATAGGAACTTTGACTCATAAGTTTTCAGTTCTTTCTACAATGTCTAGGGTAGTGCTGAAGAGGATAAACAATTCTAGAACTGGAAAATAAAATAAAAATAGGAACAAATTACATTAAGTGGCCATTTTCGTAATTGGGATAGTTATCTTTGTTGCTGTTGTTTCTGTTGGATGTGTTAGCTTGTTTGTTCAATTTTTGCTTTGCTTCACACACGTCTGCTTTTGTTGAGCACAGGGAACATGAACAAAATTTGATAATACTGCATTAATTACCATGTCATTTTTTATAGAGCAGATCATATAATATTTAAACACAAAACCAAAACCCAAATATATGAAGAGATCTTCATAGAATATATGTTTACCTGATTAACTTGACTCTGAAATTAAACTTTTGTCTCTTCACTAAGACTTAACAACTCAGGGTGTACAAATTTAGTCCGAAGAGTTGCCTGCATGTTGGCATGTGTCCAACATAATCCTATCTTAAAACCAACTAAAAAATTTACTGTATATGGGGATTCTATTGTCAGTCCTTTTACTGATGTAAAAAAAATCATCTCCTAATATTTTGTTATACTATTTGTTATTTTGGGGGGAATTTCATATGCCAGGTTAATTATGGCGAGGCACACCTGTAAAAAAAAACAGTCAACTAGATGTGATTTCATTTGAACTGCTTTCCAGCATGCCAGCAACCAATAGCTTGGCCAGATCTCTAGTCACAAACACCTTGAGTTTTAATGGTTACCATGGCAATGAAAAAAGGCATTACAAAATGCACAAGCTGTTAACATGTTGCAGAAGCCAAAGGAAAGAGCTAAGAATAAACTTCTGCAAATTCTCGATCACACCACATTTAAGGAAAGGTGCTGTTAAACCAACGTCATGTCCTAGTCAAATAGCTCATTAATCTAAAACTGAGGCTGCGTGCCCCTCTCTCCGAGCACCCTGTCAGCTGGGGACGGGCCGTCTGCCGTGAGGACAGACAGGAGTGTATCAGAGTGAGCAGGGAGCCTGTGGAGCTGGCAGGGACAGAGAGAGGCAGAGAGTAAACAGGCTGCAGATTGGGGCTCAGCTCCTTCGTCAATGAGAAAGAAAACCTTCGTGTTTTCTAACAGAGATGACAGACAAGAGAATTTAGATGAATCTAATTTAGATAAATCTAAATGTTATTGGGTGAGTAAATCATTATAACCACACACAGATAAGACGACTGTTCCATTTGCTTTGCGGGTTTTTTGTTTTGTTTTGTTTGTTTATTTATTTATTGCCAGAACCCAGATATTTGGGCTACAAGGAAACAAAATACAGGGTCTGGCACAAATTATGCCCCTTTTTATTACATAAAAATGTTTATTACACAATCACGAGCATGTAATTCTGTAACATAACAATATCACACTCAAGCACAGCACATGACATTTTAGGTGAAATGTTCAAATTGCTGTCCATCTTGTGGGAGACATTTACATACCCTACCAACCACACTCAATGGCGTTACTTCTGCCAAACCCTGTATATGCATCCACATAGTCCCCTGTGTAAGTATTGCTCACTGAGCAGAGAGTGTCTCTGTTGTGACTTAGTTTCCAGAATAAAGAAAGCAGAGGGTCCTTGTTTGAGGGGTATGAAACCACTCATGAAGACAAGGGTATGGTGCCAGTCTTTATATTTAAAGGAGCATTGTTTCTAGAATAAACAGACAACTTGACACAGAGGTAGAGCTCTTATTTATTGATTTATGGACATAGGTCCAAGCAAAGAGATGGAGGGCATTAATGAGAAAGATGAAGCATTGAATATGATATAGAAATGAAATCTTGGGTCATTTGTTTAAATGCACATTTCTTTCAAGTTTGCTCACTCAGGGAATGGGGGAAGACTGCCATTCTGAATTACCCTCAGAGTGTGGTGGGCAACACTCTTCCTTATATCCATGTCTGTTGTGGTAGGATTCTCCTTGTTTCCACATGCTTCTCTGCTCACTCTGGAGTGTCCCTGTGTTGTGTTGTTTGCTGTGTCTGCTTAATTCCCAACTGCCTGCAAGTCCAGTCCCTTTCATCATCCCCGCCTTTCTGAGGGGGGCCATTCTCCCTCCAGAAAAGCCTGTCTCCACACTGTGATAATTTCTCCCTTGCCTTCCAATCCCCATTACATACCTGATAGTGTCCATTTTTTGGCTTGGTGCCTGATTACAAAATATTCTCCCTTGTCATCAGTCTTGAAATACTTTAAATGTCCAACTAAATTTATGCTTTCACTATCAGTCCTCACTCAACAGCCTTGATGTCTTTTGTGTGTAGGGTATTACTGTAGCCACTGAGCAAGGTCAGTGCCCTTGAACATCTCTCTTTTCTTTCTTGTTTTTAACTTTAATTTCTCAGTTAGATTTTAGAATCAGGTAGGACTGAAGTTGCATCCTATTTGTTGCAATGTTCTCTATACTTAAAACACTGTGTTGCTTCTACTAAGTTCCCAATAAATGCTCAATGAATTGATTTATATTTTAATTCCTAAAGGCAATGTTCTCCACTATCCCAGAATGTTTTGAAATTGTAGTTTAAGACATGTTGTAAACTCAAAGAATCAAGTGACAGAGATATAATTAATTAAGAATCGCAAACCATGATACGACATAATCTTTGCCAACAAGCCATAGAACTGTGGAGCTGGAAGGGATATGGGATGCCAACTACCCTAAACCCAGCCCAATTTTAAAGCAAATGTCATAATACACAGTGGAGTCCCTAGGGTCACATACACAGTTGAGAAAACAGGTGCCCTGGGAACTCTTCATGCATCCTTTTCCAACTCCCCAACACTGCCCTCCATTGCCCATTGTCATCTGTAGGTTCTCCCATACCTGCCCTGATACATTCAAATGTATACATACAAAATACTGTTATATACAAAATCCTGTCTCTTTGTGCCCCAGGACACATTTCCTTATCTGTTTTAAGCATTTCTGATTAGGAAGCAGAGGACACTTTTGCCTAAAGTATCTCTTCAGCTGATAACGTGACCCAAAACAACTTACTCTCATACGATACTCATTTATCAATTAATGAAAATTTGTTTTAAACCAGATAATGCATTATTAGGTGTGTGGGATACTAAACTGAAGTTATACCCCATCTCTGCCTACAAGAAGCTTTGCTGTGTGGTCTAGCAGGAGAGAGCACCAAGGAGAAATGTGTGCTTGTCTGAGAATCAAGATGGAGAAGAGAGGCCGGGCATAGGCCTTGGGAAGCTCTGTGGTCAACGTCACATTTCCACTTTGAAGTATGCAATATGTAAACAGAGCGGTGACATAACTGTGTTCATATTAAAATATCTTAACGGCAATGCAGAAGAAGACAGTGTCACAAGGAAATAACTGATACGAATATTACATTGAGCAAGATACAAACTGTCCTCAAACAGGGACACTTCAAAATGAAAGTAGTTTTAAGCTCAGCTTTCAGCAGTTACAGCTTAATTTATAAAGCATGAATGAGGACATACATTTTTTAGGACAATTGGTTACTTGAAACTTATATTCCTTTTTATTGCCTAAGTTGTTAACTTGTTTGTATGGTCACAATGGCATTTAGAAAGCTTAAGTTTTATCTAGGGTCAGAGTCAGCATTATGGGGGAAATCAGGACAGTTTTAAATTTTGGTTACATGACCATGATTGTCTGGTCAAGGATATAGTCTAACCATGTCCTTCATTTTGATTGTACTTGAATACTAGACATGGTCTCAGCAGAAGGAAGGAAAAGAATTTGGTATCTACTACAGCAATCCAAATGAGATAGTCTGCATTTCTGGATCAATCTAGAAGCAATACCAATGGGGACAAGGGAATAAAAAGCCAAATATTTATCAAAACAAAAATTCTATCAAACTGAAGGGGCTGAAGGAAAAGTTCAAGCTGACACTCAGACTTCTGGTTTGTGCAACAGTGAGAGGTGGGACCATTTCCTGAAATGAACACTGAAAAAAGAATAAGGTCATTAATTCATTTTGGAATTGTGGGTTTGAAGTACCCTTGAGAGCCTTTCAGGAGAGGTTAGACACCGCTGGAGCCCGGAACACAGGGAAAAGGACAAAGCTGGGTAGACACAGAGCTGTGCTTTCCGTATAAAGATGGTCCCGTACTAAATCACTGTGACGTTAGTTCTGCCACTGAGGAAAATCGGAGACAAATCCCTGAAGAAAGCCGGGTGTGTTGTAGTGCAGTTCCACCACACAGCAGTGTGCTTTCTCCTGACCCTGGTCTCTCACCCCCACTGCCTCCTTTCCACTCACACTTTTCTATACATTTTTTTCTGAACTAAGATTGTTATAAACTTCATATGTAATTTAGCCCCCCTTGGGACTCTGAAAGATTTAAAAATCTTCCAGGAAAAATAAAAAACAGAGAACACAGCTCTAATGATATAATTTCATGAAAGAAATTAATTCCCTTGCAGGTTCATGTAGGCAATAATAACTGCTATTTATAGGAAGCTGAGGATGGGATTTGGACAGGGATATATACCCACCATTATTCTACTGCTACGGCGGATCTCAGTCCACTGATGCATGAGAGGAAGATGATGTTCCACAGTGCCCGCTATATACTAGAAACTGTCCTGAGATCTGGACATAGACATGGAATCCTCACAATAACCATTTGGTACTGTATTGTTCCAACCTGTGGGGACACACTGAGTTATGAAACAGCTGAATGACTTGGAGAAATTCCGTAAATAGAGGAGCAGTGTCTCAATCCAGGACAGTCTAACTCCAGGCCCTGGGCTCCAATTGTTTCCATTATAAATGAGTTAATGAATACATAAACATTTTTTTAAAATAAGTAATGTTGTATAGCAAAAAGTAGAGAACTTAATTCAGTGTTTGTTGACTTGCAAGTCATTTAATAATTCTACTTTTTGTTCATGAATTCATTAAAGACATTTTGCCATTAGTAGGGGCCAGGAAAAGGAATTTTAATATTCACTATATTCAAGTAATTTGGAAATATCATATGGTAAATAAAATGAGAAATAACGATTGGGCAAACTTTACTCTGCTTTCAATGACAGAAGATAGTATAGAATACAGAGTGTGACTTGGAAATCAACCAATTGAGCTTTGAGTACTTCTTCATTTTTTTTCTTTCCTCTTCTTCCTCCCCTGTACTTTTGCCCCTTCCTCCTCCTTTTTCTTCCTCCTCCTTCTTCTATCAAGTATTAGAAGAATAATCTAAGGCAAATTATTTTAGGCCTCAGAGATTCTTGATTTTGTCTGTGAATTGGGAATATTGTTGCCTAATTTACAGAGTTGTTGATTCAAGAATTTGGTATGATTTATCTAAAAACTCAAATTCATTTTTTAGGAAATAGAAAATGCCCTATAAATATCTGCTGTTACTATTATTCACATTAATCTAATCAAAGAACTAAGAAAGACACGATGTTATTTGTCAGATTATAATTATATATTCATACATATTTTATTTTATTTTCAAAACATCCCTGGGCAAAACACAGGATAGGCATACTACTTGACAAATGAGGCAATTGAGGTTCAGGGAGATTAAATTAATATCTCAGAGTCCCAAAGGTAGTAGTTTGCAAAGAATTACTACCTTAGGTCTCTGTGATATGAGTCAAAAACTTCTTTCCCACATATTCTGTTAAAATGCTATATTGCCCTTAAATCCAAGTCATTTGGCATTCACCCTCAGAGTTATCGGGGAGTTAGGACAGACCAAAATAGTTAAGTTTCTGGAACAGCTGCGTCTGAACTCATAATTCCCGTCCTTCCACTTCTTGTGTGCCTACAGCAGACAGAGGATTTGCCTTGGAGGCCTCCTGTATCCAGTACTGACTCATCACAACCCCGCTTAGTTGTGAACTCTGATAACATCACAGTCCAAAGAGGTGCAGCCGTTATCCAAGTTGGCAGTGGGTCTGATTTCTCTGTCCGCTAGGAGCAACAACCAGGGGTGTCCTTGCAGCTCACCCATGGCCAGTCCCGTACCACACCTCCAGTGTTCACACCTCAGACTTAAGGAGAAGCTTCCAATTAAAACCCCATGCCACCCTGCTCCATTTCCTCAGGCAGAGACAGTGAGCCCTCTCAAGCTGCTTCCAGCCTCCCAAATAAGTGAAATGTTTGACACAGAAGCATATGTTTTTTGGCAACTTTGTTTAATCCACATTTTAAGGGAAAATTGAAACTCCACAAGGTGCGAAAAAGATTAGTGGAACATTTCACTATCTGGTGGGAAGCAGACCGTGTTCCCTCCTCCTTCTGTTCTCCTTCCTTCCCTCCATGTGCAGATATTTGCTTCATAAAAGCTGCCATAGAAATGAATCTTTTCATGAAGAATCTGAGCCATCTAACCGCAGAACAGAGAGAAATATCAAATGATACAGGATACAGGAGCCATCTGTAACACAGACATGGCACATGTCTGTTCTCTCTGAAGTCATGTGTGGGTCACAGAATGAAAGGTTTTAAGATTAGAAAAATTTCATTTCTAAAGGAGTTAGGTTTCCTACTACAAGTTGAAGAAGTGACTTCCCCAGGAAGAAAGTAACTTTTCCAAGATTTGCTTATTGTTTTAGAGACTGCAAAGTCATAGGCAATTGCTTTCAGGAGTCATTTTTTCAGAAGAAGCTTTGATGGGACTGGCTTTAAAGATATGAATTTAGACTCTAGTTTATCTGACATATCCACACGGGCATCCCCTGTAGAGAGCAGGTTTGGAAAAGCCTAGAGCTGCAAATGGGAGTACCAGTACCGTGAAGACTAAAGAGGAGGTTGAAAGAAAAGTCATCTATTTGCTTGCCTTCCTCAGGGCATTGGCACTATGTGGACTTGTCTGACAGGAGGTAAGAAAGCTAATGCTGGTCACCCACAGCAAATTTCCCTAGGAAGTCAATGCATTGAAACCCAAACCCTAGAATTAGTGAGTCCTCACTGAATATAGTGGAAACACTACTGGTTCTGAAAATATTGTGTAGAGAATACATCATAAAACTTGCCATAATTAAAAACATTTTTAACCTTAAGCAATGATTTAAGAAGCATTGGAATGATTTTCAGGCAATCTAAGCACATGAATCTAGAGCCAGGGTTTATTGATTCCTATCTGAGGCCCCACCTCCCTGCCGCTGCAAACACACACTACATGACTTTAGTCAAGTCATTAAACTTCTGTTTCAACGTTTTCTAAAAAGAGTATAATTATAATATCTCCCATATCCTGATATTGTGAAGATTAAAATAATTAATTCTTTCAATTCTGGTAAAGCCATCAGAATATACACAGCATAAATTAAATGCATAGTAAATCTTAGCTAATTCTGTTATTATTATTTAATAGTTCCAAAGTGGGTTTTTTTTTGCATTTTTATTGTAGTAAAATATACATAACAAAATTCACTGTTTAATCACTTTTGAGTGTATAACTCAGTTATATTAAGTGCATTCACAGTGTTATGCATCCATCACCACTACTCATTTGCAGAACTATTTTTATTCCAATCAGAAATTCTATACCCATTCAACAATAACCCCCGGTGTCTCCCTCTCATGGACAGCTGGTTGCCTCTGCTCTACTTTGTGTCTTTCTGAATTTGCCTATTGTAAGTACCTCTTACAGGTAGAATCATGCAATATTTGTCCTTTTGTGTCAGGCTTACTTTATTATGCTTAATATCTTCAACATTCACTTCTGTTGTAGCATGTATCAGAATTTTATTTCTTTGTAAGGCTGTGTAAATATTTCTTTGTATGTATATAGTGCATTTTGTTTACCCATTTACCTGTTGATGGAAACTTTAGTCGTTTCCACCTTTTGGCCTTTGTGATCAAAAGCTCTAAAGCTTTGTGAAAAATGGGTCTACAATGATCAATTTCATTCCTCTTTCAGTTCTTCTGAGTATGCACTTAGGAGTAGAATTGCTAGGTCATATAACAATTCTGTTTATCTTTTTGAGGAACCGCCAAACTATTTCCCACAGTAACTACACCATTTCAATTTTCACCAGCAATACAGGAGAGTTCCAATTTCTTCATATCCTCAACATTTAGCAAGTGTGCTTCCCTTTTTTTTAATTAATGGTTTTTCTAATGTGTGTAAAGTAGTATCTTATTATGGTTTTGATTTGCATTTCTCTAATGACTAAAAAGTTTTAGCATCTTTTTAAGAGCTTTTTGGACATTTTCATGTCTTCTTTGGATTCATATTTCTTCAAGTCCTTTGCTCATTTGGAATTGTTTTTTTTTTTTTTGCTGTTGTTGAGTTGTACACATTTTATATATAAATATTAATGCCTTTTCAAATGTATGGCTTGCAAATATTTTCCCTCTGCAGTGAGCTGCCTGTCAGTATTTAGATAGTGTCCTGTGATACATACAAGTTTTTAACTTTGTTGAGTCCAGTTAGTTATTTTTGTCTTTTTGGTCTATACCTTTGACATCCTATCCAAGAAATAATTTCCAAACCCAATGTCATCAAATGTTTTCCCAACGTTTCCTCCTAAGAGTTTTAGAATTTTAGGTCTTCTACTTAGGTCTCTGATCCATTTTGAGTTAATATTTCTGTATAATGTTATATAAGACTCAAATTTCATTCTTTTGTCTGTGTACATCCAATTATTCCAGCACCATTAGTTGAAAAGACTCTCCCTTCCTTATTAAGTGGCCTTGAGAGACTTGAAAGCAGCAACTGACATGTCAAACAGTTTATTTCTGGGCCCCCTGTTCTGTTCTACTGGTTTATGTCTATCTTTATGGCAGTGCCACACCATTTTTATTGCTATAGCTTTGTACTAAGTTTTGAATTTAGAAAGCGTGATTTTTCCAAATTTATTCTTTTTTTTTAATATTGTTTTGACTGTTTGGAGTTCCTTAAGATTCCTTATGAATTTTAGAATTGGTTTTTCTATCTATAAAAAAAAGGCTGTTGGGATTTTGATAGAGATTGCACTGAATGTGTAGATCATTTTGAGTAATATAGTCATTTTAACATTAAGTTTTCTAACCCATAAATAAGATATTTTTCATTTATTTATATCATTAAGTTTTAGCAATGTTGTATTTTTTAGAGTACAAGTTTTGCCTTCATGTTAAATTTTTCCTAAGTATATTATTCTTTTTGATGCTATAGTAAATGATATAAAAAATCTTTTTAATGACTTATTTCAATTTATACTGACAACAATAATTCTGTGAGTGAGAGAGTTGTTTTTATCCTCACATTAAGATAGATACAGATGTACAAGTAAAATTTGAGGGCTAATTTATAAGAGCTGATTCTAATTGCTGATATGAACCTAACTTAGGCAACTGTAATTTTGACTATGTACATAGCCCTTCACAAGATCTATAACTATTATGAAATGGAGACAAGAGTTCCTTGTCTTCCAGCCTCAGGAAACTTGTATATGGATCACATTAGGAGTGTTTTGGAAGAGCTCATTGGAAAGGCTCAAAGCTGCTCTCTCCACACACTTAGTTTCCCCAACATGTTTTTTTTAATCCTTCACCTCGATTGATGTGGAGTGAATGTTAGCATGAGATTGATTCTAACATTAGAATCAATGGGCACTGCCTCTGTAAACGCCCTCAGGGAAGTGGGTGTGGCTTGGTAGGGAAAACAGTTCATCTTAATTTATAGTGTCTCAAAGATGTTCATGATGGCGGGAAGAAAAGATTAATTCATTTGAAAGGTCTTGAAAGTGTCTTTGCATCATTCTTTGGTGGATGAGTATTTGTACAAAGTCTGGAAGGTAGCACTATATTTTTAGATAATCTCAAAACTAAGTAACTTACCTGCAAGTTAATTAATTAATTATTTTCTTTAGAAGTGAGCCAACTGACTTTAGGGAGTGATTTTTGTGCTCATGTTTCCCTAATGATGATATTTTTAAGAATTGTGGGTTTCGTATGTTGAAGAATGAACAGAAAATTTCTGATCAAATGACCATTACTTATGTAAATAATTGAATACCTAATAATGTTTGGGATAAAGCATATTCTTCTAAAAAATGTTATTATTTTAAATTCCTTTACTTAACTCTTAAAATAACTTCAACATATTTGAAATGATTGAAGCTTTAAAAATGTATTAGTTTTCTGGTGATGCTATAACAAATTTTGAGAAATTTAGTGACTCAAAAGCAACACAGTTTTATTATCTTATAGTTTTGGAGGTAGGAAGTATAAAACGGGCCTCACTAGTCTAAAATCAAGGTGTTGGCAGGGCTGTGTTTCTGTCTGAAGGCTTGAGGGAAAAATACGCTTCCTTGCCTTTCGAGCTTCTCGAGGCTGTTGCAGTCTTTGGTTCGCGCGCTCTTCCTTTATCTCTAAAGCTAGCAACAGCAATTTGGGTCCTTAAGCTGCCATCCCTCTGGTAATTTCTCCTGCAGTCCTCTTCCATTTGCAAGGACCCTTGGGACTGCATTAGGCACACTCTAATAATTCAAAATACTCCCCATCTCAAGGCCAGCCAAGTAAGAAAGTTAAATCCATCTGCAACTGCTATCCTTCTTTGTTATGTAATCTAATATAATTTCAGGTTCCAGGGATTAAGACATGGGCATCATTGGGGACTTTTTTTTTTGCCTACCAAAAACATCAAGCCTACATAAAATATATATTTATATTTTAGAGCTAAAAAAGAATACAACTCAAATTTCTTCATTTACAAGGAAACTAAGGCTGAGAGAATAGAAAATACTTGTCCAAGCTGGTCCTGCTAAATCTCTCTCACCCTTGTTAAATATCTTCCCCAGGAACTAACCACCAGGAAGGCCACCTCTCATTTTCCAGCCTCTTTAACAGCAGCCAAATCTTGCCTTTCACATACAAAGATCCAACTGCAGCTATAAATTTTTTTTAATTCCTATCATTTACATGCACATAGCTCTCATATCGTCTAATACCTAATATTCCCACTGACAATTTTTAAAATATTAAGAAAAAATAGAAAGTAAGCCAAAAGTAAGTCAAATTCTGAAGTATTCTACAATAAATAATCCTAATCCACATGACTATCAAATGTGGATGTTTATTCATCAATTCTCAGTAGAAATGGGCAAGTTGCCTTTAGGGACATCCCAGTTCTTCCAGTCTCCGACCAGGACAGTTTTCATTCCTAAGAGTAAACATGCCACACTGAAAGGTGCTTCCTGATTGAGCCTTTCTTTTTCTCTATGGAATGGGAAGTATGAACAGCAGGAGATACACAAAGCACTTTAATCTTGCCCATTCACAGCAACAAGGAAATATTCCTTTTTCCGCTCCAGAAACCCCCTTTCATTTGCTTTCTTTTGACTCTGATATTCAGAAAGACGGATGTTAATTCTAACAAGTGACAGTAGTTACAAAATCTAAAAAATCACACATAGAGACACTTTGTTGTGACTTACTTTTTCCACACTGCAGCTACTCTGAAGTAATCCAAATGTACTGAATGAAAGTTCAAGAATACAAAAATTAAATAATTGCATTATTTTCTTCTCAAGCTATGTATAATTGAAGGTCAGTTGTTCTTTAATTTGATGCATGAGGAGGCCATTTAGCACTCCCCAGTTCAGGGGCCAATATGGAAAATATGAATGAATTTTGAACCTTAAGGCTTCTGAATAATGCAAACCTCCTGTATCAGAATTGTAAAATTGGCAAGGGTACAGTGGTTGATGGTATCACAATAGTCAATGAATCTGATGTGTTTGAGCAAGAGTTTGGAGACAGTAAATATAACTACTTGCTGGAATTCATGCAAACCAAAATGATAGAACACTCAAGTTGAAAGGGCCTTTTGTATATCAAATGTAATTCTCATAGTTTATAATCAAATAAATTAAAGCTCTCCAAATTTGTGACTTATGTAATGTCTTAAATTTAGTATGAATTGGAACATGCATGAATATTAAAATACGATTTGGGTGCTTTCTACCATATGATCTCCCCAAACTTAGTGTGTGCTCACACATGTGCCTCAAAGCTCATCTGCAGCTCTTCCACTAACTCCCACCCTACGCCAAACTCTGGGTTGAAAGGAAGACCATGTTTCTGTCCTTAGTGAATTTAGAATCTAACTCAGGAAACAAAACACACTCACAAATGGAAACAATATAACTCATTTGATAGTGAAAAAGTATGAAGTAAATTATTTTTATTTCAGACCTTATTTTTGCTTGCCAAGAATATTTCATGATCCTCATAATTAAATCCTCTGATTTCCTCTTGCCCGTGATCTCCAGAATTATTTTTCTGATAATATTTTCCTGACCAAGTTTTATGCAGTCAGTAATTTTGCATGCTCTCCAGTTCTTTAGTATGCTATGCCAATCCTTTCTTACTCTGCTTGCCATTGCCCATGTCCTACCACTCCTCATTTACTCCTGCCTGGCCATCCCATACCACTCACTGTTGCCTGCCCTGGTCACGTCACTTCATTCTTCTGATTTGTTCATGTTAGTTACACAGCCGGATCTTCAGACTAATAGATTATTTGAGTTGGAGACAGTCTTCCAAGTATCTTGCTTGCAGCTTTTGAACCTGGGAGATGTTGTTTAATTATATGTTTTCTAAGTGTCCTTCACACACGAACATTCCAGGACTCAGTGATGAAGATGGTGGCTGTTACGAGAAGTCAGCACAGAGGATGTTTTTTCGCTGGTCTAGTTGGGAAGACTTCATGTAGGAGATAAGCATGGAGAATGAAAGAGTCGATCAAGAAACGTGTCATATAATTACTTTATTTTTCAAAAGTGACTTTTATGTGGTCTAGAAATGCTCTTCGTATATTTTAGTCCTAGAAGACTAAATTATAACATGCCTTACTCTTTCCCTGAACTGTCAGGGCCTGGCTATACGGCATGTCTACTATGACATTTGCCGATACACCAACAATGACACATTATTTTATACAGGGTACCACAAAGGACACGAGGTAGGTATATATGGTACCAAGAAGTATGATCAGAAAGTTCCTCATCAGGCTCAAAATTTTAGTCTTCTTTATTTCAGGATTTCCAAAAACCACAGGCAGGCCCTGCTCCTGGTCAACCTACTTCTTTGGGCTAGACTTCCAAGTGCTTCCATTTTTTTTCTTTTCAAAAAGTAGAACAATGTTCTCCACAAACCAGAAGACCCTCAACTCAGAAAAACTTGATTCTAAGAACACTGAAGAAAATTCCTCAACCTAATTCATACTTGTACTTCCAATGCTGCCTTAGCATCTCCCCAGTTTATATCTGCGGTGTGTAGCTCACAGCTTTAAACGTGTTGGGATACCTACACTTCAGTTTTTTATACAGCAATGTCCAGCTCCAACACTTCTTTATGTATAGAACCCTGCCCATAATTCCACTGAGTCCTGCAGTATACTATTATCAGTTGATTCAACCTACCATACAAAAAAAAATCTACTTGGTTACACACGAATGCATTTTATCAAGCATTGATTTATGAGTGCTTAAGGTATGCTCCATTTATACAACTAAGGTTTTATTATTTCCAATAGAGTAACAATCTACTCTAGTGACACAGTCTCTACTATTCAAAATTCTACACCTTCCATCTGATTACACCATTAACCATTATGATCTCCAGGTTGTAGATATTTTAAAGTAATTAAATGTCTCCCAACAGTGCTAGGGCTTTAGCCATGTCCTCTTACTTCCGTTTGCAGTGGTGAACTCGGTGAGAAGCCGATGTCAAAACTCTGGACTGCAATGAGAGCAGATGACACCTGCCTCAGCCTGTACAATCCATGGTGGAGAGAGTTGGGCTCAGAATTTGAAGGGATGTCCAGGTCTTTGGCTCTATACATTCCCAACTGAACTAAAATTCCTTATGTAATTAATGCCTCTACTCCTTTTACGATGCATTCTCTTGTTTGACAAGCTCATGAATTTCTATGGTTTCAGCTATCATGGAAAGTTAATGATTCTTCAATGTGTAAACAAGTCCTACACAGGTCCAAAACTCAACCAGTTAAAACCAAATTCATTATCTTCCTTTTTATCCCTACCCCTTTAGCCACACTATTTACCAGATCTCAGAAAACAAAAGATCATATCTCTAAAATTTCTCTGTCAAGCACAGAACTCTTATTTCTTTCTCCCTCCCTCTCTCTCTCTCTCTCTCTCTTTTTTTTTTGTTGTTGTCATTGGCTGCTTTAATTGGGACCCTGGTCTGCTTGTGGTTATTTAAAACACATGAATCCAGACCCAAATGGCTTGCTACGACTTAGGTCGATTCACTTAAGTCTCTGGGCTCCCACTCCCTTTTGTATAAACAGAGATAACAAGAGTATTTGCCTTATAAAACTGTTTGAAGAATTGAAGGCACCAGCACATTTGCAGGTGGTGAATATCGTGTGGAACATAGTAAGTACTGAACAAAGATCATCTGTTACGGTCACTCTCGGAAATGTTTCCCTAGCTTCAGTTTCTCTTGTTCAGTTAACCATTCAGCTCTTCTCAGCAAAGGAAAGGTGGTATTTCTAAAACACAGTTGTGATCAGCAACCACTCCTCATACACATGGACACCTACTGTATGCTTCTCAGCTGTGAAGGATCTTCTCAATGTTTATTCCGAGGCTCTCATATCCTGGCTTTGCCACTTCCCCCACAATCCCCACAACTGCCCTACTCTCCCAGCCCTCCCATTTTGCTCATGCTGGAGCTCATGTTTGAAATGCACATGCGGCCCCCTCTTTGCCTCTGAAAACCCAGCTAGTCTTTCAAGACCAAGCACAATCATCACTTTTCTGAATCATGTACTGACCTTTCCCTCAGTCAGAATTAATTTTTCTCATATTCAAATTTCCAGAGCGCTCTTAGCAGACATCATCACAGCACTTACCACAGTAGCAATTGCACTATGGTTATTTGTTTACACTTCTACTCCCCTCTGTCATGGTTTTCATGATCAGAATGATGGAGGTGCTATCCTATCCATGTGGGGTCACTCACTCATTCACTACATCACCATGTCTGAAAGAAGTGTTATATTTCCTGTCCATGGAAATATATTTTAGTTTTAGCTCTCATTGGCTATGTAAAAAACTACAAAACATATCCCAATATATTATTTTGGAACTTCCTAACAATAAGTTGAAAGACTAGAACTTCTCCTAATGCAGCAGGGGTATTTGCTGAGAGTGACAACAATGCTACTAGATGTATTTTCTATTTTCTAACTTGAGACATAATTCTAAAATAAGATAACTTGTTAAATCTATAAAGCACTTTTGGATCTTAAAATAACCTTGTGAGGTAGACATGGAAGATACTGTTCTTATTTAGCTGGTGCAGAAACTTGGTTTCTTAGAAGGTAAGTATTTTGTATAAATTGATCAAACTAAAAATTAGCAGAGATAAGAATGGAATCAAGCTTCTCCATAATCCAGGTATCACACAGGTCAGTGCTCTGTTGGCTCAAATAGACTCTGAAGAAGAAAATGGAGACTCTGTATAGAGATCGTTCCTCCTCTACTTCCTTTATATGTTGATTTTCATGGGCATTTGAAGGAAAATGCTTAGGTTCTCTTGAGCTGTGTTTCACAATGCATTACAACAAAAGGGAAAAGATCAGTCAGAAAGCCTATTTTTATTACTTGTTGAATTATTTTGATTGCATCAACAGTGTACATGGTATATAAGAGATCTTGTCTTTCTAACAAATTACAATTATCCTTCAAAACCAAATCTTAGTCCTATCTCAGCTATGAAATTCTTCTGACTGCTGAAGCCAGCACTGACATTACTTTTCTGAAATTGTGATATAGTATCACAGTGAGTAAAATAAAATTTGTATTGGTTTCTTATTTTCCAGTAATAAATTATGACATTACTTTTGCTTAATATTTTAAAGTAATAAAACACCATTACATGTATTATCTGGTTTATTTAACACAATACTCAGTGGTGTTGTATAATGAAAATAATTATCTAGTCATTTTCCTGAGTCCATGAGAAGAAAATTTCTTGGAATTTTTGTGAGTGATAGATATTATCTTTGCCATTCATGGTGTGACCCTGGGGCCACACGTCCATTTATGCTACCAAGGTAACTCATGAGGGGCCTTTTCATAGTTCAGAATGGGGCTGGCCATTCTGGAAAAACCAAGCATATTATTATAGGGTTGAGCTTTAAGTCATGGAATATCAACATAACCACTCAACTCTAGAGAGTTAAAAAAGGCTGAAGTATGAGTTCAATCACATGGCCATTGATTAAATCAATCAAACCTACATAAGAAAACACCAATAAAACCTCTGGATGGTGAGGCTCAAGTGAGCTTCCTAGTATGTGATTCCATGAAGAGAAGACATGGAGGCTCCATATTTAGGACCATCCTAGACCTTGCCCATAGGACCTTCCTTTTGTCTGGTCCTGATTTTTATCCTTCATAATAAAACAATTACTGTTAGTATTCTTATAAAGTTGTTCTAGTGAGTTATCAAACCACAGGTGGTAACTGCCAAATTTGTCACCTGTGGTCAAAAGTGTGGGTGACCTGGGAACCTCAGAACTTGTGATTAGTGTCTGAAATGAGGGCAGACTTGTTGAGGTTCTGAGTTTTTAAATTGTGAAGTCTGAACTAACTCTAGGTACTGTCACAATTACATGGCAGCATTGCAGTGGGGCCATGAGCTATGGGGAAAAATCAGCATTTTTTTTACAGATAGAATAGCAGAAATCAAGAGAGTTTAGATAACTTAACCAGAGCCAAACAGCAAATATGGCAAATTAGTTCTTGGTTTTCATTCCATTGCTTTTAATACTACATTATTCTCTCAGGTAATAATGTATGGTAGCTTTGCAGAAGTTACTGGTAGAAGTATAAAATCATTCCCTTGTACCTACCAGGGTGGCCACTATATGTTTGGACAAATACAGTAGGCAACCAATACAAACATTCCTATCAATTAAGTTGATAAATTTCTTATTTAAATAGTCTTGCATATAGAATCCTTGACATGAGTGGGATTATTTAGATTGAGAGTACAAATACAAATTGGAGGGGAAACAAGAGGAAATGAGTAAATCATTGGCAAATGTGGGAGCAGTCAACTCCCAATTTGTAGTCAAAGTAGATATTCTGATAGGCTGAAAGACTTTTGAAATACTATGTGAGGTTGTTTTTCTTTTTAACTGAGCTTGTGTGTGTATTCAGAGATGTTGGGACTGTATTTTGCTTATTTCCTGGGAATGGTGTATAAGATCAATAATGTGGTACTGTCTACTCAGAAAAGCAATGACTCCCCCTACCCTTTGTGCATATAAAGTCTGTCTGGAAAAGTTCAGCCTTGTTAGTATAATGAGAATGGTTTGCATGACATTGATGTAACCTGGCAGCCAAGGAGAGTGGACTGGATGTGTAAGTGTGAACAATGACAACTTCACTGTACTAGTCAGTGGGTAGATGCTCACTCAATGGTAGATGCCATTGAGTGAGCATGTGTACTGTGTGGCATTTCAAATTACTGAGCAAGTAGAGAAACAAATCTGCATCAATTTTGTGTTAAGCTTGAACATTCCTTCACAGAAAGTATTTGGATGATTCAGAAGGCTGCCACTATGTGTAACTGGTGATTGGCAGCTTTATGACTACAATATATCCACTCATGCATCATCTCACACAGAGTTTTTTGGTAAAACACCAAATCACGCAAGTGACTCAGCCCCACTACAGCCCAGATTTGGTGCCCTGTGACTTCTGTCTTTTCCCCAAACTAAAATCACCTTTGAAAGGGAAGAGATTTCAGACTGTTGATAAGATTCAGGAAAATAAATGGGGCATGCTGAAGGCAATTGGAAGAATTGTGTGAGGTCCCAAGGTGCTCACTTTGAAGGGGACTGGGGCATCACGGTCCTATGTACGATGTTTCTTTTGTCTTCTTCAATAAATGTCTCTATTTTTCATATTACATGGATGGATACTTTCTGGACAGATCTGGCATATATCTCCATCTGTGTTGTGCAATGTGGGATTTATCTTCATCAGTTAGGTGACCCTGAAATGAGATCACCTACCTGTTTTCCAAAGAGAATTGAACCATCTTTAGTACAATTGATATTGGTCTCAATAGCCACTTGGATTTGATTATAACAGATCGAGCAGAAGTGAGAGGGGTCTTCATCTTACAAACAGGGACAGTCTCTTTGAGATGTCCTATCCTCTACCAAATCTATTGCTATAATGCTCTGATGAGAATGTCATTTGAATTGACACAGCCATTTCATCCTTGGAGTTGAGGGAAAAAAAAACCCCAAGAAATTAGCTTCCAAAGGAAACTATCTCAAGCAATTTCTTTTTCTTTTTTTCATAGACAGACTTCTTTGGACGCATATTTTTCTCCCTTAATCTCAAAGTTGTAGAAATTAGCAGTATTATGATGTACAAGATAAAAAATAGAATTTTTTATTTTTACTTCAATCACATATTTTCCCTTTCATGGCCTAGTTGCCAAGGACCCATCATCTACAATCCTGGCATTTCTTTTTAATTCTATGAGCCAAAATCCATCATTTCTGAGTATTTTCAAGACAGGGAATCTGAAAGTTTTATTCTGATCATTAATCAGCCCCCTCCAATTAAGCTCAATTATACCCTATAATCATTTCTATAATTATTGATTGATTAATCTTTCAACTATTAATTAAAAGTCTTAATTAAACTTTTTTATGATGTTATTTAAGCTAGAATATAATTATTATATAATTTCCCTGGTATATGCAACATGTCCCACCAGCCTTATGGTACAGTCATAGTCTACTAGTTATGAATCACGCAATAGCGGAATCTGAAACTGAGTGAAATAATTCCCTTCATACCCAATTCTTACACATACATGCATATGTTTGAACACATTCAAGCTCATGGCTAAAAACTTGAAAAAGTAGGCAATGCAAAATACTTAAATATAATAAAAACTGGAAGAATAGATGCAGGAGACTCTTTCACAATCCTAATAAGCTAGATCATGAAACAGACAAGACAAGGAAAAATGAATTTGCAAAATATTCATGTTTTCCATGTAACACCCAACTTCCTAGGTTTACTTGTTTGTGTTTGTAGGAAAAAGGCAGATTTCAGGTGTATGAAGCTGCAAATGTGGCCTTTGTAGGAAGCTAGGGTTACTAGTTTGGTGAAAAAATTGGCAGGGTGGAGGGAAAAAGAGTAACATACTTGGCAGAAATCATATTCCAAAGATTTAATTATTACTTTTTAATACTCTCAGAAACCCTAAGTGATTAATGATGTCCATTTTATAGATGAGAAGATATAATTGGAGGACTCAGGGTTTGATCCCACACACATCAAACTTCAACTTCATCATGATATTCTTGATGGTTCTTGTGAGTTGTGCTGGGGGGAACACTTGTTTAGTGGAATGAGACATTTGTGGAATCATGTAAGTGGGGTACAAATGTCAGGAGCTCTAAGGCATCTCATGACCTAGGCCAAGTAGAGTCTAAAACTCCAAATCTGTAAATTGGGGATAAAGTATACCTTGCAGGATTTTTTCAGGACTGGTGGCATTATGTGATACATAATTTTTTCTCAATAGCTAGTATGAGAGGCTCTTCATCTGTGCTACTTAATGAACTCTTTCTCTAAAGTAGCTAAATCTTATTTTCAGTCTCAGTTTTGCTATGACCACTGTCCAATTTCAAGGAAGCTATCCCACACCAACATACTCTACCCTCTATTTCTGTCTTTTGGGACTCATAGAATGTTAATAGTCGCAGTAATCTTAGAATCCCATAGACCAGCCCCCCACGCCATAATGAGGATACTGAGGCCCAGAGAGGGTTAAGGCATTGCCTGTGGTTGTACTGCTAATTACTTACAGAATCAGGCCTCTAGACTCCCAGTTCAGAGAGCTGTTTCCACCACTCCACACTGCCCCTCAAGCTAACACTTGCCCTACATTTTTTACAGGGTTGTCATGAGGATCAAATATGATTAAATATGGGAAAGTGCTTTAAAAAGTGCAAAATTATGCACAAGAGTAAAGCATTACTATTAATGGGTTTCTTACTTGGCTTCTTTGGGTTGAAATGCAGTAGTATTTAAATTAGTTTTAAGACTTTTTTTTTTTTTAACTATGAAATGCTATGAAGTTGTCTTCTGTTTCACAAAAGTATGCCAGTACCTGAACAGGAACCTATGGTGCACATTTCACCTATATTATATGAAATTCTGTAATGGGTAGGATGCTTTTCTGACATGATGATTGAAGTGCAAATAGCTTTTTTGGGAGATGGTCCCAAGAAACTCCATCAAGAGAATGGAGAGGTAAGGAAAGGGAATGAAACCAGTGAATGCTGTCTGATTGAGCATGTTACTACTTTGGGCTGCTTGAGCAACGTTCCACAGGAAAACACTGGGAATCAGTTTAAAGCATTTGTATCAGTGGTATCCTACCCAAGGTGATGACCAGGCTATTTATCCACAAATTCACATTAGCCCTTGCTTAAGGACATTCTAACAGGAGGCATTAACTCAATTGCACTTTGCTCACAGGACTGAGTGGATTCCTGTGTGGGGCGGGGCGGGGAGACCCTGCAGCAAGTAATTTGAACTGTAGTTATAGTTCAAATCTGGTCAGCCTGCTTGGAACAGGTAAGGGTTGAGGTGATATGAGCCTTCAGTGCCAACAGCCTCTGCTTTGTGATCCCTTAGTAAAAATTAAGCTCTGGGCTTTCAAGCAAACTTACTTACATACTTTAGGTCAAATCAAAGATCTATACTTGTAGAGGTCAGGGAAACCTGAGCTTATGGGGACTATCTCTATTACTTCCTATCCCTCATAGTCTGTGTATTTTCTGAGCAAATACTGTATCTCCAGAGACTAGTCAGTTGATGGGGCTCAAATATAAGCTGGAAAATGAGATATTATTGCATTGCCACCAGCAGACCCTTAGTTTCACTTTCTTCTGAATACCCAATGCCATTCTAATATCCCCGGCTGTCAGAAATACTCCAGAACTTCCAACTGGGGTTAGTATCCCTCTGCTCTGCCCACTCATTATTTCTTTTAAACATTTCCATTTCTCAGTCTATGGCTTTCAGTTAGCTCTTAGAATAACAATTTGAGGAATTTATACACGTAAAGATGTGAATGCTAGGTAAGAGTTTATACTATTTCTCTTTCCATAAGTTAGTGCAATTTCACAGTAGATTCCCAGAGGTCTGAAAAATGCACTAAAAAAATTAATGCTGAATTGTGAGCTTCAGGCATTAAGTAGGAAACCAGCTACTCTGTTTATTCCTAAAACACTGCTGAGGTGCCATAGAAGAATGTGGCCTGGGGACCTGTTGAAAAGGTTGCTGATTCAGAAAAGCACAGAGGTCACTGATAGTCAAATCATTCTCTTCACCTATGACTCCATTCCTTGATTCCAGAGTTAATCCCTGAAGAATCCGTTCAACATCTCTTCCTAAAGTTGATCTGATATTACCATTCCATCACTCATATTTATTTTCACACTCTTTTTATTGTTTGCTATTACTACATGAGCAATACTTTCACTCTGCTTGACCAGATTGTAAGTGACTTGGAGGCAAGAGTCGTGTTTAGTTATTCTAAAATAGTGGTGAGCCCTCACAGTTTGCTAAACCAAGACAGGAGGTGAACATTCACAGATACTAGCTCATTTGCCTTTAGCAATAGATTTGTGAGGTGGCTATTCTTAGGCTGATATGGCTGGCTGAGAAATCAGGTTCAAGGGGATGAAAAGACTTACTGCAATCTATATATTTTTATTATCACCAGTGTGCCTGGTATATGAAAGTTGTGGAACAGAGTATGAAACTTTATACATCTTCTTTCTCAAAAAGTCACACTCCATGTTGTCTCCATTACACAAACATCAAGTGATTTCCTCTACATCATATAAAATACAATAACAAATGTGTGCACTGGAGTCTGAAGATCCAAGCTTAAGACATTGCCCTGTTACTTACCAGCTCTCTGCAAGTTGAACCCTCCATTTTACTGCCTGTAAAGTGAACGGATGCTTGCTCTACCCCCTCATAAAGTTTTATAGGCTCAAATAAAATAATGAATGTGGAAGCACTTACCATAGTTAAGCACTTATCACAATTATTATGACTGTAAACTTTGGAGTGAGACATGGGTTAAATACCTGCCCATCAATAATATTTGTGCAAAGTTTCACAAATCACATACCTTTTCTTCATCTCATATTCATTTTTTTTAAATAGGAATACTATGCTTTTGTTTCAAAGAATTGTTTTGATGATTACACAAGATTATACATGAAAAGGATAGGATATTTAAAATATTGATAAGTGTTAGCTATTTTGTTATTATGCTACTGTCATATACATTTCCAAGCAAACATATGGCATTATTATGGGGATAACACTGATGTAATTGGAAAATATTAGGCTTTAGATACGCACTAATCAGTTTCCTATCCTAGTCCTACAAAGTATTTACTATAACGTAAGTGCAATTCAGCTGCCTGAACTGAAACAATTGAAACTGTGTGCACCTCACAGGGTCTCTGTGTTAAATGAAATAATGTACATTATCATGTAGAGAAATATCTGGTAATTTATTGACATTAAAAAATTGGCTGGTCTCTCCTTCCCATATTTTAGATATAGAGATTAATTTAAAATGCCCTGGAGATATTAGGGCGGCATTACTATATTTCTCTATGAAGTTTTGCCATGATTTCCTGGTGTGTTTCCTCAAGCAGGTAAATGCATATAACCAAACAGATATCAAAAATCACAAAACAAGCCTATTGTTAAATGCAGGAGTATTAAAGAAAATTACCCTGGAAGTATGTTCTTTTCCAAAGTAGAGGTAAGTAACTTTCTGGTGGTGGGATGCGGATGTTATGAATAGATGATCTCTTTTATGGCAGATGGACCTCATGTGAGGTCCTAGCACATGATCCCTCAGCAGAAAGGTGCCACTGCTGCAGAAATGCTGCAAAGCTCAGGCCAGAGTTTGGACGCTACATGAAGTGCCAGTTAACAAATAAAGATTATGGTCTACTTTCTGAACTGACTTGTGTCAGACATATTGCTCAGAAGAGTGGCAGGGATCGATAATGGGCAGGAAATTCCAATCTTCAAATAAACAGATTAAGGACTTAAGTGTATTTCTGTTGAGCAGCAACCTTTACAAAGGAGACTTCTAGGCTTTATCACCATTCATCTGGAAGAAAGGCTATGGGCTTAGGAATCATCAGATCCAATTTTACTATTCATTTCTTCAGTCCAAGAGCCCATGTTGAGGAATACTGCTAGGGATGTCATTTCTGCACTTTTCCAATTATGCTAAGACTTTTGATTTCTCATTTGTTGTGTTATTCATTTCTAGAGCTAGAGCTGTAACCAGAATTTCCTGGAAATGAAATGTTGCACCTGAGAAGTTTTGTCAGATAATTGTAGCTAGTAGATGGCCTCCCCTACCCCATTTCCCAATATGTAACCATGTTGTCTAGGTATTTTTCTAAACAGTTTTATTAGCTTCTCTGCCTTTTAAAGCAAACAGAAGAAAACTAAATCGATGTTGTTCATTGTCGTTCTGTGTGACAACAGTGCATTCTCCTGTCAAGTGCTTGGGATAGTTGTCAGTTGCCACATTTGGAGTCACATTTTTAATGACATCCCCTTTATTTCTGTCCACCCACTCTTCTCACAGATACATACTTTATTTGTTTATAGGATTATTTTTAAGTTGAATGGAGACAGAGAGAGAAGGATAGAAAGAAAGAAAGGGGGGATATTTAAACTCATGGTTTCCATGTGTGGATTTCTTAACAATGACTTAGTGAACTTAGAGCCTGTTGGGTAGCCTCACCTTACAGCTGCTCTCTAGAAGGTGATTGCTGCGAGATGCCTCTCTTTGGCATAGGTGCTTTATTGAGTCATATGGATTTCTCCTCAGAAAACCACAAAGCCATATCTATAGACTGAATTCATTACAGACAGTGGGGCTTCTTGGTACACAGAAAAACGGTATTAAAAAGGTGAATCTACAGCCTGGAGGCTAATTATTAAATTAGCATGTTTTTAGTCTTTCTGTACCTGTTTTAACAGTTGACTCGTTATCTAATGCCTCATAACAACTCCCATTATGTGTTCCATTTTAATTACTCCGTAAGTTTCTTGTTTGGTACTTCCGGTTTGAACCACACTTTGAACTCCGTGTCTTAAGTGTCATCAGTATTTTCCTGAAATTGGTTCACTGCCAGGTTCTAGAATCTCTGCCCTGTTTCCAACTGTACGTCCATTTCAATATCTACTTACCACCACTCATCAAATCTTCCAAGTGATTTTCTCCATCTAGATGCTGAAATATTTGCCCACTGGTTGCATATTTTCAACCTTGACACCTAATTACTTGTGTTTCCTTTTCTTGACTTTTGCCGACATCTTTCTTATTTTCTGGTCTTATATCCTGGCAGAGGTTTCTAGTCATTTCCTGATGCAAGTTGTAGCCAACTAATCTCTAGTCCTGCTTCTCCCTTCCTTCTGTCTGGCTTTCATCAATTAGATAACACATCTTTAATAAGTAGAATATTAATAGATCAATATTTTTTTCTGATTTTGTTCAACTGTAAGTAGCAAATTTCTGATATGGGAGGCCTGTAATATAAGAAATTACAGTGGCTTAAATTCCCATTGTGTTCTTCTGCCTGGTCTCATTCTTCCTCTCTCCACAGTTAGAAATGAAAACAGTTCACTACACTATCCATCCTGCTCCCAGTCATCAATAGCAAAGCAAACATTTGTAATCCAAGTTTTTGATTCTTCTAAAGATAACTTCCCTGATAAAGAAAGAGTTGGTAGAAAATTCATGAACAGTTTAGAAGATACTAGGTAAATACCAAACAATAGCCTCAAACATGAAATCTAGTAAAAGGAGCAATGTTTTAATTATAATCTCACAGAAAAACAACCAGATTTTTCACTGAAAATAAGTACTAAGTTTGTTCAGATTTCCTTAAAAATTTTTGAGATAAAATTTCAAGGTCAAATATTTGCTACAGCTCTAAGTTTTACCTTCTGATAATACTTAGCTAATACACCTGTATTGTTTTTTCTTTTCTTTCTTTTTCTTCTTCCAGAAGAAATGAGTAGTTTAAACTCCCTTGGCAGTTTCTCCAGGGCACAATAATGCCTCCAGTGGAAAAGAACCTCTCTGGCCCAGGAGAGAAATTCTTCCCCTATCTATAACATAAGTACAACCAAGATTTTTTTTTTTTGGTAGGTTGTGACAGACCTTAATCACAGTCCAGCTAAATGGCTGTTTGATGTCATAGCACTAGGAAGAGATCTAGCGGGGGGGAGAAAGCAATATAGGAACAATCTTTTCCGTCTTCTCTGCTTCATTCACTTGAATCTGATCCCATTAAGAAATCAGTAGCCCCTTCCTTACCTACCAATCACCCACCCACCTTCAACTCAAACCTGAGACTTAATACATACTATGCTTATGAAAGAACAATCTTTCTTATCCATGCATGGATTTATACACTGATCCACTGAGATAAATATTAAGTGCCATGGTATATTCTTCAATGTATTGTGAACACTAATATGAATATGATAATTTAGGAACCCAAGGGACTTAATGAGTGATTTTTTAATTCATATGATTACTTAAATAAATTAAGTTATAGAAAAGTTAATAAATTAATAAGCTACCCATCTCAGTGATATATACATTTAAAACATAGATTGCAATATAAAAATGCTTATCTTGAAAGGTTATGAAGATATCAGAGTCAGGAAACAAATGTATAGCAATCGAAGTAGAGTGCTGTACATCTTCATGCATCTGAGATTGCATCCTCTAGACAACCACATATAGGGCCAGATCTATATAGTTTGTAAATGGCTAGGTAGTTCTTTTCTCTAACCATGCATTCCAAACAGTTTAGTTACAGGTACACCAAAGCTAACCAGTGCACCTGCATTAGGTGTCAGCTTCATTGTAGATATTGCAAAAGCCTGCCAGTGGACTGAGCAGAGGAGAGAAGCTATAGTACCTACCAGCCTCAATAATGCCATTCAACAATTTTTTGCCAAGCACTGTGCTAAGTTATTTATGCCTATTACTGTACTTGATTTTTAACATAAATAAAGTATTCTGTATTTTTTCTCATTTTACAATTGAGGAAAGTAAAGAATCGAGATATTAGGAATAGAACAATGCAGGCATTGCTAAAGATTGCCTAAGCTATTAAATGGAAATCCTAGGATTTGAACCCATATATACTTAAATGAAGACTGACTATTAACTGCCAGTCCATGTTTACCTCAATATAATCAAAAGTTGGTGGGAGATAGGTTATACAAAGGGAGGAGGTGGCTAAGAATAACAAAGCAGGCTATAATAAATGTACCATGATTGATCTGAATAGATCATTACATGATCTAAACTTCAGTAGCGTGATTAAATTTTTTGTTTTCTTTGGTATACCCACATTACCTATAACATCACAGACTCCAAATAAGTATCTGTTGACTCTCTCAGTTCATTATTTAATATTGTGTATCATGGATAGAATATTAGATTACAGCTTTCTTTTCCTTAGTGGAGGTGAGATCTGATAGCAGATGAGTTGGGATACCCATGATTCTTAGAAGTGGATAGACACAGCCCACTATTCCCCAATTTTCCAGAGAAACAAAAAATGATTTTCATCTGTTGGAAAAGCAGAATCATTCTATTTGACAAGTGTAATTTTAATCTTTGACTCTTCTCAAATATCAAACTCACCTTCATAAAGGAAGGCTTGTCACAACTTTGAATATATCCCTACCTGGGCAGAAGGGTCAAGTACCAGGGGATGTATTTGTTTATACGTGTTTCACTGACATGTTGAAGAGAAGAAGCAAAGGTGTAATTACTTTGCAGATACACAGTCATGATTTCAGGGGCTACTACTACTGAAAGCACAGTCATAAAGTAAGGTGATAGCTCAGTCTTAAGATCTACAATATAATAGGGTGGAACATTCTTTAATTAGAATCTTCTCTCATTCCAAAGTCATTTCTCCCACTTTTTGTTTTATTTTTAAGACTCCAGCTATACTCAGGGTTTCCAGATCTAAGCTTTCACTGAATGTGGCTGTTCATGTTTTTAAATCAAAATGGACTCTTTCCAAAAATATTGTTATTCACAAGTAACTTGTTTGAAGCTGTGGAGATAGATAGTCCAGTTTCCAGTCCCTGGCTTGTACTGTTGAATGATTCTTTAGCATCTGTGAGGTCATGGTGGAACTACAAGAGATGATGGGGACTTACTGTTTTCAGCCTCTAAAGACCAGATGAATTAGTCATAAATTCTGCCCATTTGAGTCAGTGTGATGGGTGAGTAGGATTTTATATAAGGGGTTCTTCCCACTACTCTTCATATCAAACGAATCCGCGGCTTCTTTCTCTGACTATGTACGAAACAGGCCCTGTCTTTTCTTGGGAAGAGACACAGCCTGAAGTGTACTGCCAGGCTTTGAACGATTTCTGAATAGCTCTTGTCAGTCAGGAGCCTGCATTTCATGTTTCCGATTTTTCCCAGGGGGCTTTGATGTTAATCCATTTCACACTTCTAACACATCTGTTCTTCTTCAGGCTTTCTTATCTTTTCTGAGCATTCAAATATATATGTGGGGGGGGAAAACTTTTAGCTGTCATTGTGCAGTTTCTGAAATGAGACTTCAATGATAAAGCACATTTCATCTCACCTTATCCATACTCAGTTCTAACCACACAGGATGTTGTATGTGAGTTGCAACTTTTCTAACATTTACAGCCCCTTCCCATTAAGGTCAGATGGTCTGGAGGCAGAAAACAATTAAAAAAGCCACCTAAGTAACTGATAAAAATGTGCAAATGTAGCTTCTGTTTGTGCCATGTGGCTAGCCCTGTGCAAGCTACTGAGGAAATGCAAGGGCTGGTAAAAACAGTCCTACAGCAGGTGTGAATGTCAAAAGATCCCCAGTTTCACTTATCTCTCACAAGTTTTTTCAGTGGGTAGAAAACTGTTACTGAAAACGATGCTGTTCTCTCCTGGGAAGAGAAAATTTGGGAAGTAAAGCAGATACCCCCTATGTCTCCATGGGAAACTGCAGGGAAGAAAATCAGTGGTCCACTCCATCCTACCTCCAAATCCCCCACAACCAAATGAGGAAAACTGAGGATCAGGTAGGTTTATTATCTTTTTCTAAGTCAAAGAACTGGCAAATGGCAAAAGCAGGCCTTGAGTCCTAGTGCTCTGACAGCAGTGTGCATTCATACCCCTGTATCCCCCTCAGCCCGTAGACCTGCCTGAGCTGGGAGCCCACGTATCCAGGCTCTGACAATGTGAGATCCCAGAGCACACAAGCCTGCTCCTGCGAGACCTCAGTTTCCTCTGTGCCCGTTTTACAGAATGATCATGGGTGGGTAAATTAAGGTGGCCATTCCTCGATTATCTTCAATTCAGGAGAGAGGGACAAGAAAGAACGGTTTTTGTATCAGATGATAACTAAATCTGCCAACCAAATTTAATAAAGTAGATGCCTTGACTCCTAAAAAAACAAAACAAAACAAAACAGCAGTCCTACAATTGGTAACACAAAGTTCCACTGGTCAGTAAAGACAAAGAAGTAAAAAATTAAATAATCATTGATAACAATGGCCAGTCCATTATTACAAAATGAAACATAAAGAAAAAAATGACTTTGGGCTATAGTAAGCTGAAGAATACTTTGGGGGAAGGAGGTGTGGCCAGAGGGTTGAGTGGGAATTGTATTTAAGCTGGGTATTAAGGATACTATGGAAGAAAAGTTTATTAATCAATAACTAATTTTATCTAGCATTGATGGAATATATTTTTTTCTGTCAGCAGACATATTGTAGTTGTTAAAATAAGTAATTAGTCCTGGTTTTAGCCCTTGGCAGGCTTGCAATTCTAAGAGTAATAAAGGGAAAAGAAAACTAGGAATCTTGATCTAATAATATGCTGATAGTCTATATATTACTAGGGTGAAACATTATAAAAATTAATACCAAGGTACTTGTTCTTTTTATTATACTCTTTCAATCCTAGTCTTGTTAAAAAGTAACCATTCCTATCTTGATAAAATAAAAAGAACAGCTCTGCAAAATGCTACAGAGTGCCATATTAGATCTATTACATGAATTTAAATGGAGGCTATTGTCAATGTTATCTGTCTTTCTTCTTTCACTGAATGAAACATGGAAAAATTTAATCTATAAACTGCTTTGCAGAACATTCTGCAGTCAGTACAGAATTTCATCATTAGCATACATGCTACAATTAGCAATGTGCCTTATAGAACCTCCTATCTGGGATTAAAAGTAACTTTAAAAAGTAAAATATTGAGTGTTTAATCTTCATAGAAATTTAGAATCAAAAGCTGAATAGCATTTTTTTATGTTGGCATAAAAGGCTAGACCTTGATAAATGTGGAGAGATCATAAAGAGGTATATTTTGATACAACTTGACAAAGTTCTAACTTCAGCTCTCCAATTATGGAAATGCATTATAGGAAAAAATGGTCTCCATGGAGCATGTTGTAATGAAAATTCCTACTTGGTTGAAAACTTGGTTTCAATGCTTTTAGGACTTCTTCCAATGCTACACTTCAGAAATTCTATGTTGTAGCTATATTATTCTATGCAAGGTGAGAAAATGTGGGAAATAAATGCCTGTTCTGAAATGGAGTGACAGTTTAGTGTCATGGGGCCAGTGGCCATATTCAGTGTATGGTGATAGGTTCTCTTCTGTAATCCTTCGTGTATCATGGTTAGATAGGTACGTAGTTGGGATGGTTGGTTGGTCAGTCGGTGGGTCAGTAGGTAGGTAGGTAGATTAGGTAGACAGATAGGGAGACAGACAGACAGACAGACAGAGAGATCTGTTGCCCTTCTTCTAAGTGTACACTAAGGTAACAGTTTTCCCACTGAAGTGATGAGGAAAGTAGTTCATGCTGAGCAGCAGGTAGTGTGCTGTCCAAGTCAACTAATGCAGAAGCATAAATACTCAGAGATCTTATCTCACGTATTTGATTTACCTGTTTTCCCTCATTAGCTCTAGCCAGACTCTTCACAGTTAAAATTGTCATTCATTCCTTCATAGTAAATGACTGAAAACAAAACAAAAAAATATTTGAGTAAGTTTTGATACCATTATGCCAAACATCTAGATGTAATGAAAAATGAAACACCAGAAAAAAGTGCATTTGACATAATAAGATGCTGATTAATAAAATGTCAAATCTTCATTAGGCTTAATGTCATAAATTTACAACTTTAAGTTTAAAACACAAATAGTGTTCATTTGCTCTTTTAATTGTGGTATTGAAACATTTAGGTGTTCTTTTTGTGGAATTACTTTACATGGAGTTTAAGAATTCAGCCCTTAGAGTATTTGCCTTAATTTATGGTAGTAACCTGTGATCTCTGAGCCAATGAGACTGCCATGTAAGTCAGCTAATTCCAGCCTACCCTCTGACAGC
Source organism: Tonatia bakeri (assembly GCA_004024845.1). Lineage (NCBI taxonomy): Eukaryota > Metazoa > Chordata > Mammalia > Chiroptera > Phyllostomidae > Tonatia > Tonatia bakeri. Next base: position 161,445 of record PVIA01000003.1, read on the forward strand.
TAATTGGTAAACAAAACAATGAGAAGGTTTAAAATATTAAATTAGATCTTGAATTACCTTCAACCCCATTAGCACATTGTATTGTTGAGCAGTGATTTCAGTAAATGAGAATTCTAAGTAGAATGAAACACAAAAGACCAAAATAAAAAAAATACTAATCATACAGATTATCCAACACAGGCACTTAAATTACCACTCCTGTTTTATAGTTATTATCATACCTCTATAATCCATGTCCCTTTACAAGGCTATTCAAGCTATAACACATGACAGGCAGTGCATCGCTCTGCTATTTATAAGGTGCCTTGGGTCATGTTATATGGCATAAGACTAAAGGCAGAATGACTTAAACCACCCAAGAAGTGCAATAATCCCTAACAAATGCAGAGCCTGGAGTGTCTTATTGCTGTTATGAAATGAAATTCATACATTAAACTAAGAAAAATTGTCAGACCCAGAGCATTTATTGGGAATAATAAACATGTCTGTCTATCCATTGATGCATTTTTCCGGCCTTTAGGAATCAGAAGTGATTGTTCCAGCCCCATAGATTATCTACTGTGTCTGAGATGCAAACTCCATCAATCTTGTGGGTTTCAGATTTCCCGACCACTGCAAAAAAGACCCATTATACCAACTTTGTAAGCTGGTGGGTCTCATTCTCTAACTTTCTCCTGATTTCCACTAGTTTGATTTTAGTAATGATTCATGTGGACTGGAGAAAAACATGTAATGATAGTGCATTTACAGAATAGAGAATAAATAAACTTTAAAGAGAATGCAGTTATGCTATCTGCTTGGGTCATGGTAAACTGAGGGCAGTGATGAATGAAAATGTATCCAGGTATAGAGAGGGATTGATGGGGGTGGGAAGAGAGCATTAGTAGTTAAGAGAGGTGGCTTTATTTAATACCTTTATTAATGACCTGGAAGAGGAAGGGAACCACATGCTAATTACAGCATGAAGAAAGTCTAAATTGGAAGGTGTTGCAAGTAGTAGCGAGGACAAAAGAAAAAATACAAATCTAATTAAAGAGGAGAGTCATGCCAGCAAAATAAATAAATAAATAGCCAGGTTAAATTCAGCTTGATGTACAGACAGATTCACTAGGGGAAAAGAACCATGTCTTTGCTAAGGAAAAAATGCTGTGAGAAAAATTCAAACTCAGATAATCCCCACACTGAATACCACAACTGTCACCAAACACCTACTTTTATAGACTGTTCTCTTTCCTTTTGGGTGTTCTTAATGTTATAGCCTAAGGATTACAATTCCACTTTTGGTAATCAGTGATTTATTTTGAGCATTCATAACCATAGTGTGTGTATGTGTGTATATACATATATGTATGTGTGTGTGTGTATTCTATATATAGTATATAGTAGATATATACTATATATATTATATATATGGTGTGTGTACATATACATACATATACATATACATATACATATACATAGTCTATCCCCTTCAGTGACAAATTTTATTCTAATGGTTGTATAAATGTCAAATATCACACTGAAAAAGAAGCCCTAATTCCTGGACAATAGTAAGAAACAGAGTATAAGAATTACACAGACTGTACACAGAGCCTCAAAAATCCAAAATAAAAATATATAGGTGCAAACTGAATATATTCATTCATATGAGTTCACATTGCAAATAAAATATTTTTTATTTTATTTTACTTTTTGTGTGTATATGTTGTTGGAGGGTGAGTATGCAAAGCAATTCAATCACTACATCATTTAAAAATCAAGTTTCCCTAAGCTCTGTGTAATATTTTATGGGATGCCCTTCCACAAACTTATATACCACTCCAGAAAAGCAAGAATCTTTTCTGATTCTGTTCAGAATTAGTATTTTGTGTGTGGTGAGGGCATTCTTTCTTTCTAATGTAGAACAAAAACAGTATTACCCCACATGGAAAAGACTATGGATGCTCACACTTATAAATGTGTTTGTTTTACAAACGCCCAATCATTGAAGGGTAAGGGACACCATCCTGAAACCTTTTCAGTGTGAAGATAGCTTTATGATGCCACTAAGAACACGATCTGGAGTAATTGATGGAGAGAAGCATGAAATTTTGGTTTGCTTATTCTGGTAGCTATTCATATAAATTCTTAATTTTATGTATGAGGAGAAGCAGTCCCTGAGTCAGTGGGATAGAGGCTGGAGCTTGGAATTCCTGGCTCCCTGCCTAACTCATTTCATAATGATTTGCACACTTTCAATTAATAAGACACAATCCCCACCTCATTCAGCCACAGAGGCACTGCAGAGAGTAGTAGGACAACAGAGGCAGGAGCCAGGCTAGAATTTGATGACTCCAACATTGTCTCCCAATTAGACTGACTACCTTATGGTTTTAGAATTATGTCACTCAGTTATTGACCTTAGTCTCTCAGCCCTTTGGAATGTTTTTCAGATCATGCCAACTGGCAACTTTATGCGTATCAGTATCACAAAGTCCATAAACTTGATGGCCAGACACCCAGGTTTGGATTCTGGCTCTGCCCCTCTGTGTCCTAAGGCAAGCTACTTGAAACTGTACCTCACTGCCCTTATCTGAAAAATTGTGACAATTAATTACATAGCTCATAGAGTTGTTGGGTTTTCTGAATGAGTTCATAGTGTTCCACACAGCCTGTGGACACCTACACCTTAACAAAGTGCATTTTTTGGCATTTATTTTTTTTCAAAACGGCCATAACCCCCAGAAACTGCTTCTACATTAGATGTTCTCATTCTACACAATATTGACCTTATTGCTGAACTGGGATAGACAGTACTGTAGCCTATGCAGGAGTGTGTGTTTAGGGGAAAGAGGAGGAAGAATTTGTATCACAGCACTGCAAATCACTTTAAATTAAATCATATACATTCTTATTTGTAAAAAGTTACCTGTTTATCTCATCATGAGGAGCTTCCTCCTCTGTCTACATTATCCTCTTGGCCTCCTATTTCCTCCTTTGCACCAATATATAAGAAGCAAATTCATAAACTGATTGATTGGTCATGCAGAATAGCTTTCATTGCCTAGGATTCCAGAGACATATTTTCCTTGTCCTTTTCTCTGGACCCAAGGTCTTATCAAAATATTTCATTTAAAAAATACTTTTTTTCCTAAAACACCCTGGGGATAACACTAAAATACTTTCCTCTCTGTTTTGTAGGTATAATTATAAACATTTTCAAATGAAGCCAAGGCCATTATTTAATTTTTTAAAAATTTCCAATGGTCAAAGTGTGAAGAACATGATATCAATGAGAAAATAGAAAACAAAAAGTCAGGTGACTTCTCCAGGATCATACAACAAATTCTTAACAAAATCCAAATTAAGCATGCAGTGATTGAATATTTCTGCTATTAAGAGCTGTTTTCCTGATATATTTGGTCCTTAAAAATCAGATGCAGTCTATACAAACAACTGATCTATTTACTTAAGTCAAATCAGCTACATGTTCTACTAATCAGTTGTTTACTGTAAACAAACAAGACAAATTAGTATTCAAAAATATTAATTGATACTCTGGTTTCTCTTCAGATCATATAAACCTTTTGCCTTTTACAAAAATACTAGTTGACTGAATTTACTGATTCACTAAACAATCTGGCAATTTTATCTAAAGGGTTAGATGAGCACAGTGTATTTGAATGGTTATTTACTGAAGAGCAATATTATCCCCCACCACATGGAATTATATATTTTTAAAATCTGTGTCAGTCTCAAGAACATAGTTTGGGATGTTCTCAGAAATGCTCTTGAAAAATTAATGGATTTGCCATCAAATGAGAAACATATAAGGGCTGACTGCATGCTTATTAGTTCTCAGCTTTGGGTTGACACTGAGCCAAGTTTTGGGGGAGCTAAAGTCTCATTGTATGGGTGGTCAGGGCCATGGCTCCTCTGCATTTATAATTCTACCATGTTTTTGATGTGTACTTCATGTTTCTTTTCTTTAAATTCAGTCTGAGTAAATGAGATGGATTTGTATGTAATTCATAAAAAGATTTAACAGTCAAATTTTTGAAGTACGTTTCAGTGATGCAGTGTGGTTGTGATGTTGAAAAACCAACCACCTAAGCCAGTGGATAACAACAAAAATGCAACTGGAATTTCAAAATTAAGACAAAGGCTCACGTTAAATTGCCTAGCTGGTGTCTGTCTAAGCAGGTGATTGTTTTGATTATTTTAAATCTCCAGTTATTTAAAGGTAATACTCAATGTTACCTTAGGTTATATGAAGTTCACTGGAGTCTCCAGGGATAGGGAAGCCTCAGTGGGTTCCAGGAAAATCAATTATCTCAAGTCTCCAGGCAAAGGTAGGACAAACTCAAGTATTCTCGGGGCAAGAGTACATCCAGACTAAGGGGTGTTTGGAAATCCAGCAGAATCAAGAGGTCGAGAATCTACAGATAATGAAGTAAGATGGATGAGGGTAGGACATCAACAGGCACAGGGAGCAAGGGAGAAACAAATGAACACAAAATCCTTGTGCCTCAAGTCAGCACAGTGCACCTTGGACAATGTTTGTGTTGAACTCTGACCGGCTGAGGGTGCTTACAACAACAGTAACCTGCATCCAAGGATAAACACTTGCCTGATTAGGGGTTCGCAAACTGGCCAGTTTGCAGGCTTGCTGGGTGGCTCTAATCCCCCCTACTCTCATTTCCAATAAAGGAGGACTTATCCCGCGAAGAGTTTCAGATTCACCTGTCTTACTCTAAATTTGGATTAGCCCATTATTGTTATTCCATATTAACCATAAACATATAATTATTAGATTAAATTTGCCTTGTAAGTAAGCCCAAAGTTTCACATCTTTATCAATTTAAAGACCAAATGGTGGTTGGAGCACATACGCGAAGGTGCAAATTGTGTGTATTTTCATAGTTTTTAAATGAAACTAAGTCAAGGAATAGATGTTCTTGAGGGATGTGTTTATATTGAGGAAAAGCTAAAGGTCATAGAAGAAGTAAAGATCAACACTAGTAAAAATAATAAATAAGAATATGTTAGAGAAAAATGTTATTAAAATACATTTAGTATTGTATTTGAAAAGAAAATTTCATTCCACATTAGAACAGTCAACATTGTGTATTGCATATATTACCATTGAACTCCATGGATGTAGACCATCTTTCAGAGGACAAATGATTGTCCTCCAGGTACATTGTTTCCCACATATTATGTTGACTCTTTCCTTTTCAAGTCAGAAATAGGGGGGTAATAGGCTGTAAATAGGTAGTAAAATGCAGGTTGTGGCTTGTAGTGTATAGACCTGAGTTACCTTCAAGACAGAATGGCTTGGGTTCTACATCAACCAGAAATGGAGAAATGGCTTTATGGCAACTATTAAATAATTTCTAAATTTTATGTATCAATTACTAATTCACAGACAGAGAAAACAAACAGCTATCTGGGGTCCACAATGCAAGCCTCTTAAACCTACCAGGCTTACAGGTTGCAAGGACATATCTAAGTAAACTATCTTTTAAGTATAAAGTGACACTTTGTTAAATGAATAACTGAGCAAAGGAAAAACAAAAGCCTTATTCTGTGTGATATTAAGAATTCTTCACGTTACTCAGTATATTCAGGGATTGAGTTCATTGCAATGAACACAGTGGGGCAATAGATCTTAAGTCCCTTTGGTCACTGATTGCAAAGAGGCAGAGAATAGTCACACTGCAGCTCTACTTGGTTCAGAGTGGATGAGCCCGTCAAGAATGCTGTTGATCCCTGAGAAATGTGATTTCCATTTGCAAGGCCACTGCTCATCTTATTTGGTTAAGTGACTCTCTGGGTGAGTGTTATTTAGTAGAGACCATTCAGCAAGCATCACTGAAGCCAAGGAAGATTCTGAGACAGCCTCAGCTCACGAGGGTTCCTAACTTCCCCGGGTGTTTGTGGGCAATAACTAAGTATGAATTATCTTATATTTCAAACATCTTAAAATATTAGCAGACACAAATATATATCACTAAGGGTGTCTTACATGTGCAGTACATCTTTTTTTCCTGATATAGATCCATATATTTCCTCCTGTGTTTTGGTTCTTGAAGTGAGGCTTAGGTTATTGCAACTGGCAATCAACCAACACATTCAATTCAGCTAGTACCTACCCTGGTTGACTGATTTGCCAGCCCTGTGCAAGGCATAAGCTCTGTGTCTTTGGGCAGTTAACCTAACTTTTTCTCAGAGCCTCTGCCTCCTCATTTATGACATGAGAATGCCTTTCAGTGACTTTCAAACTATGCTCCTCAGAGTTTTGGTAATTATCTTGAGAAACAGGCAGACAAAATAGGTTACTATGGGTAGTTTACCCAGCTCTGGTCTATTTTAACTGTAAGTTTCTATCTTTGGACTAAAGGACTACAGTTTTAAAATACTGGGAAACCACTGTAATGAACTTTAAAGGATTTGTGCAACATGATCTCTGCTCTACAGTAGCTCTCAGAGACAATTGATTAAAACAACAACTATAACATCAAAAACAAACACAAGAAATAGCATAAGGTATAAAACCTTTTAAGAACAAGACCTCAGTCCCTGAGGTCAGATGACAAAGGTCCCAGGAGTTCAGAAACGGAGTAAGTAGAAAAAGCTTCAACAAAGATGGGCTAGTCCAGGAAAGAAAGGGGAAATGAGATTGTGTGGATAGGTGCAGTGCAGAACAAGAAAGAAAATGTAGAATGTCAAAGAGAGGAATGGAAATTACCTATATGGAAGCCTTAGAGCCTACCCAGAAATGTAAGTTGAAAGAAATGTTGCTCAGTAATTTCCCAGCCAAACACTACTGGGTGTTAAGATAAAAAGCAAGGAAGACTCCTCGGGGTCTTGAGGAGAATCTTGAGGAAATTGGTCAGCTGAGTTTATTAGATAGGTCAAAGAATGGATAGATGGAATTCCGCTGGGAGAACACGTGGCAGTCTGGCTCCAGGAGGCTGTGTGAACACAGAGGGAGTGAGGAAGTCCTGTTTCATTTGGACAGCATCATTTTTACAGAAACCAGTGGTATTACTACTTAAGCTTCCTTGGTTTATTTTACTATTGAGCAAATGGTTTTTCCACCCTCCTACCCAAAGCAATGGGTTACATATTATGGACTGTAACAATAATAAATAAGTTCTCGGCAATCTGGTGACCAGTGTGTGTAACACTGCCTGGTTACCACCCGAATTTCCATCACACCCTTACTTTCATTTTGCTTTCTATCACACACAAATCAAGTATTAACTTGTTTCCATTTCCTGATATGCAAATAACTAAATTATAAAATCTGACCCACTGGAGTGGGTTAACTGAACAATATAAGGGAAACACTTCTAAATATAAGGGAAAATTTATAGCTAAAGGACTTCTCACCCTAAATAGCTTGTGATAATTATCTAGAAAAATCACTGGGGAATCAAATATTGAGATTGTTTTTGTTTGATTTTTTTTTTTTGCTTTGGATCAAATAACAATATGTTAAACTTACAAAATAAAAATGTCCAATATGGGATCTTGTGTGCCTATATGTTATTGAAATGGTGTAGGGAAAGTCAGATATAACATTTTTTAATTTTAAAATGTGTTCATCTATGAATCTCTTTTATGATGGTGACAATTTAGAAACAAGGGGGAATTCTCACCCAAAGGAGCTTGATTTTATGGAGGTGAAGCTGTTTGTTAAAGGTGGAAACTAATTAGCAATGAGAAAAAGTCTGAACCAAGTATTTTATCTGGCTTCTGAAAATGGAGATAACTGGGAAAAATGTTATAATAATATTAATAATATTAGTAATAGAGGCAACAATAACTGAGCAGTTACTATACATTAGGGAATTTTAAGCTTCACAAGATGGCATGGGTTATTATTATTTCTTCATGAAAGATGGAAAGAATCAAATAGGTTAACTAGCTTTAGTGGTTTGTTAAGTATTAGCCCCAACTCATAACTCGTGGAGTCACATTTCTGTCCTAGGGTTTTCTGATTCCAGAATCGGTGTCGTAATCACTTTTAAACATATAAAGCTCTGCCGCAAATACAGTGTCAAAAAGGGATGGCACAAATGTGGTTCAATACATGTCTGGGGAAAATGGGCATGTCTGTGTGTGTGTGTGTGTGTGTGTATGCTAAGTGAGAGAGTACATTATGGCTGCATACTCTCACAGCCAGAAAGACAGGAATACTTGCAGGATCCAACAGCATCAGCATTTGGGAAGGGAAGTTGATAGGAAAAGGCAGGCTTCTTTTCAAAACTCCTCTAGTCCTGGAGGAAAATGTAGGAGCCAAAGAGGAAAGCAGCCAAAACCCATCCACATCACAGAGTAAGGGGTTAGACAAGATAGCAACTCAAATCATAGGCTGGGTTGTTTGGAAATAGGAGGGAGGTCAGGTTGAAATACTGTGGTCATGGGACACTGGGTATTTTAGCACAAAGCCTACAGTGACAGCCATTAACCTGTCAGCCTCACCAACTTCTGAGTACAACTGGTCTCCTGGTCCTAAGTTGCTACTTCATCCCTGTGGTAGCAACTTGAACAGTCATGTTACATGATGTCACTTGTTGGTAATTGTTCAGTATTGTGTATGTGGATACCAACTAGACTTTAGCTAATTACCATAACAGGAAAAGATCACCAAAAGGAGAGGCAAGAGGAGACCTAGGAGACACATATTCAGTCCTTGAGGATAACGTGCCCTTTATAAAAACAGGATTTCCTTGAATGTGCTTTACCTAGCACCTCACACCTGTGATCCTCAAGGAAGTTTTCCACCTCTAGGCTCTATTCTACACCACAGCCTGTGTCAGTTCTAAGAATGCAGAACATCAACCTGGTGTCAGATGTGTGGTTTGCTTCCTCTTTCCTCCAACCTAGTAGAACTTAGACTAAAGTTGCCCATCTAGACCTAGGACTGAGGCTCTAGCCAAACGTACATACATTTCCCTCACCTTCAGTTCCCTACACATTAACATTGGCCATGAATTCACCTGCTCTTCCTTGTCCTCGGTCCATACCTTCCCTCTTGCCTCATTTACTTAAAATTGGACTTCTGCTACCTTGGAATTTCAAACAGTTATTTGTCAGGAATCCTAGTACTATGTTGCCATAAACATTATGCACAGAAATACAATTTTATTTAGGTGCCTTTTTGCTCTTCCTAGGGTTGTCCAACCTTTACTGTTTCTTGGCCACGCAGGAAGAAGAGTTGTCTTGGGCCACATATTAAATGTATTGTGACATGTAATCACAAAAAAATCACATAATATTTAAGTAAATTTATGATTTTGTGTTGGGCTGCATTCACAGCTATTCTGGGCTGCATGTGGCCCACGGGCTGCAGGTTGGACACCCCTAGACCTTTCTCCTCCTGCAACAGGGTGCATCCTAGAGGGGAGCCCCAAATAGGGATTTGTAATAGGGTCCAGAAGAACTTGGAGATAATTGGCTCCATACCACAGGGCCACACCAGCCCAGAATGCTGGCAGCTGTAGCTAATTGTGAGAGGAGCCGGAAATGGGGCTGCAGAGGAAGATTGGTGCTGGAATTTAAAACGGAGACACGGCAGCCATTGGGGGTCTCTCTTTTTGGGGACACACATCTGTTTAGGACCACATTGGCTTTGGTGTCTTGGCTGGGACCATGAGGCTTAGGTGAGAGTCAGGACCACGAGGCTTTGGAGGTGCTCCTTTTGCCATGTAGAGGGTGCTGGGAGGACTGTGTGCATTTGTGGGGAACTTTAGTTTGTGTTTTATTTCAAATGAATAATAAATTCCTTTCCTTTTCACTGATCTCTGGTATTAAGAGACATCTTTCCTCAGGTGGCGGGCAAAACGAACCCAGATAGGTGGGGAGGAACCCCCTGTGGACTGTAACACTCCTGTGCAAAGGCTGTTCCCTAGAGCCCAGGGAACTGGGTTCCCTGCCCAAGGAGGAAGTCCTAATGATTACTGCTTTTCCTAATGACTCTCAGTAGTGAACCCATTATTTGAACCCTGCCATCCCACTTCAAGCACCTGACTCTGAACCTTATGTGCATCTTGACAAGCTCTTTCAAGGAGCCAGTCCCCTTAATAGCTTCAGCACCCTTCATACTTTCCTCCAACAACTGTGACTGAAGTTTAAAAAAAAAAAAACAGCTCTGATGATGGAGACAAATGATGAGTCATATTCTGTTAACCTGATGTTATAAGGATCTCACGTTGTAATAATTTGTACTTGCTTTTTGGGGAGCTTACAATCTAGTTGAGAGGCACAAGTAAATATGAGATGAGAGCAAACCTTACATTTATATGCCAGACAGTTCAAATCATACCAAAAGTGTATGAGAATGCCAATGCTTGAAGGATGTGTAGAAACTGAATTAATGGTGATGATTCCATTCTTGAAAGCCAGACACTGCTCAATGGTACACCTATAAGGAACATACAATTTTAGATATGAGGAAGCACCGACTTAAAGGTTAACCGTTTTCCCAGCATCACACAGCCAGTATGACTTGAAAATCAAAGTTTTGCAGTTTTGGCAACCCCCTTTCTCCCAAACACCTCTCTACCACGCTCTTATGGAGAAAAACAAAATCAAAACCCCTCAGTGCTAGAACTTAAAGAAGAATACAATTGGAACTGTTTGGAAGTGTGAACAAAGAAATATGATTTGAACCCATATGGCTTTGTCAATGTTAATCAATCATTTGTGCCAGTCAATTCTCATTCAAATGGAAAAGACCAGCATGTGATTTATTGAGCAGTCTGTCATTTCTACTAATTCCATTAGGACTCTAATAGTGAGTACTACCTGGCAACTACAGCAAGAATTTGGAAACCCATGGGCAACAGTTCTGGGTGAAATGTGGCTGTGGGTGATTGGGAAAGAAAGCCAGACCCATTCAGTGCAGAACCAATTAGTTCTTACCTTCACTGCTTTCTCATCTGCAAATGGCTTTTTTCCCTTTTCTCCAGCTGTTATCTGTTTTTCAGCTTGCAGTTTCTCTAATGAGGTATTTGGTACTTAATCTTTCAGAATAATGAATGAGTCCGTCTCTCAGTAAAGGTGGTTCCTGTCCTGGGAGCACTGTGGCTGCTCGTTAGGATGCCAAGCTATTGTTTGTCAGAATTCTATGAGGCTGCCTTCCCTGAATGTGTCTAACATTGAGATTACATTGCTTCCCAGAGACAGGGCATTCTGGGAATGGTAAGGCTGTGAAGACAGCACCTCGCTCTGATGAACATAATGGCTAAGAATCACGTGTTAGATCCTCAAGAGATGTGAAATTCATGGCATCAACCATTCTACAAATTAGACTTGTCACTAAGATAAAATAATTTTTCAAGTTCCTAGAATACCTGTATGTGCACATAAACACTCTATTCTAAAGTTTCATGTGATAGCCACTAGCTACAGTAGCTTTTAAATATATAAATAAAAATTAAGTAAATTATAAGTTTAGTCCCTCACCCTCACCAGTTACATTTAATGTGCACAACAGCCACATGTGACTAATTTCTACTGGTGTTGGACTTCACAGCTATAGAACATTCTTATTGTTTCCCAAGGTCCTATTGAGCAACACTGTTCTACAAAAATAAACAAATGAATTTAACATTTTTAATAACTACCCCAGAAATTACATCAAGCACATACAAATAAATAATAAGCAGTTGGTACATATTCTGTCTAAATAAGGAGTAGAAATCTAGTAGTGTTCACCAAATGTAGACCATTTAAAAATCATACATTTATCTTCATGTGAAAGAATAAATAATTAATACAACTCCCCAGACTGCATAAATCACTGTATACAACAGGGTTAAGGAGCTGCCATTTCTCAGTTCCATTCACAGAGCAAACATTAGTAAATCCTCATTGTATCTCATGGCTTGATCTCAAGGTCATCTGCATTACAATAACCTGACCAAAGAGTTTAATAGTACAGTGAAAATGGAGCTTTGGAATATGCATTTAATAAGCTCTCTAGGGTATTCTTTCTTATATTCTGATTTAAGAATATCTGCTATAGAGTCAGAGAGAAATGACCTCTTGGTCTCTCTTTTTCATTTCTCAAAAGAAGGCACGATCATACTTCCTGGGTTTGAATCTTGGCTTACCCACCTACAACTGTGTTACCCTGGACTAGTGCTTACCTGGAAACTCCCCAGTAGATGGCTTCTCCAATATCATTGGCTGGGTTTGGCTGTATCATATGCCCTTGAATTAACTCAGAACAGGCAAGGAGAATAAATGGCCATGATAGTTTAAACTAATTAGCTTTCATCCCAGGGTATTAAAAGTGCCAGGAAGTGCATGGTCCTCCAATAATAATAATGTTTGAGATCTTTCCCAAGGAAGAAGATGGGTAGGATGGTAGTTTTCATAAGGTAACCAACAGTATCTGGCACAACATCTCCTTTGAAGCTCACACAGGGTTATCACTGCTACTCCTATGTGACAAATGAATATAGTAAACTACAGAATTGTTTAAAATATACACTTACGTCTGAATATCTTGTTGGGTAGAGATTTATAATTAGAAGAACTGTCTGCTTAATTAAGGATGCTTTATTCCTACATTTGTACATAGATGACTTCCATTGGCCTGCTTTTCTCCTCTGTCACAATGTTTTCCCTTTTATATGTCCTTCCTCTTTTCCTTGTACATTATATGTAAGGACATTCCCTTAGTACATCCTGTATCAACACCCCTTCCTCCATACTTCCTTGTTACCAGGCTCAAAATATATCATGCATTTTCTTCCCCCTTTTGCCTATTAGCAAATCTATCAGCAAATACTGTGTGATTTTTTTATCCCCTTGATCTTAATCATTAACCACATAAAAGAATAATCCTATGCTGCATTTAGGAATGTGTATATGGGAGTGGGTGGGGGTGGGGGTATGTGTATTTTCTACCAACAAGATAAAATGGATAAGAGACCCAAGGGTTTCTTCATTATTCAAGCTTAGGAAGAATATTGTAAGTAGCAGGGAATCTGACATTTTCTCATCCTCCATGGTAAAACTATATTGCAGACTTTTGAAGATCTTATAGGAACACCAAACATGAAAACATGTCTTCACAAAAGGAAAAGAAGCCAATACCCCAGGAGTTAAAAACCCCAGTCCATTACAGTGTTTGCAACCGTCTGGCTGCACTTCCAAACCTCGTATTTATGAGCTTGCTCTCAGCTTTCCAGCTGTCCCAGGCGATGGCCTAAAAGGAAGATGATAGCTTCAGGTGGGGAATGAGGAGCAGATGGGCATGGTCACTTAAGGCATGGGGTCCTGTTGTCATCACCATGCATTTGACTCCTTAATTATTAGGGAATGAGAGTAGTGAGATAAAGGGAATGTAATGAGCATTTGCAAATAGTCTGTGTTTTTGCAAAGTGCCCATGAGGAAGCACCTGTTCCAGTTGCATTCTTTAGAATGAAAAGGTTTTGGTGTTTCTGTATGTTTGTTTTTGCTTCTGTCAGTTTATTTCTAGGAAATTTATTTTATCTTTGGTCACTTAGTTATGATAAGAATTGTATTTATCCTCACAGAGGCAAGCTATGCAGCAGAAGCAACACTTGTATATTGTAGGTAGTCTACAATGAGAGTGACAACTATGCTATTTGGGATGGGTTATTTAAAGTTTCTTAGTTTTTATTTCCCTAATTATAAGGTAGAGATAATATCAAGAACAGTAATATATATCCAAGCTCACTCCCAAGAACAGGGGATATTAGTTGAAATGATTAGAAAGCGTTGTATATGATATGGAAATTAGAGTTCGAGTGTCCATGTGAGTCAACTGATGTAAAAAGTTGCAAATGGCATTGTAGAACAATGACAACAACATCTTTATCTCCAATTTACTCTCATATTCTGTTCAACTATCTCATAGATGCTTGGCATGCAATACAATTGATAGTATGACTACACTACAGAATCCACCTTCCTGCCAGGGGAAAATTGAGTTAAAACACAAGTGTGTTCTCTATAAAAAGAACTGTTGATGAGGACATGTAAAGGCACTAGTATCCACCTTGGGACCATGAAAATATTACAGTGAAGCTGGATTTGAAGGCTTAAAGTCAGAATGGTGAAGATACAGAAAGAAGTGACTAGTTGGAATAACCAACTGAACAATATAGGGAAATGTGAGATATAGATGAATTAAAAGATCTAGATTAGAGTAGATCTAGCAGAGAGAGTCTGTCCAGAAGAGTCTAGCCATTGTTAATATAATGAGAATGATTTGTGCAACATGGATGCAACCTGGCAGCCAAGGACAGTGGACTGAAATGCTCATGTATAAACAATGACAACTTCACTGTACTAGTCAGTGGGGGTGGTAGACGTTCTTGAGTGAGCCTCCGTACTGTGTGGCATTTCAAATGACTGAGCAAGTAGAGAAACAAATCTGCATCAAATTTTGTGTTAATCTTGAACATTCCTCCATGGAAAGTATTTGGATGATTCAGAAGGCCACAGCTATGGGTCCTTTCATCACAACATGCCCACTCATGCATCACATCTCATGCAAAGTTTTTTTGGTGAAACATCAAATCACCCAGGTGACTCATCCCCCTCCCCCAAGCCCAGATTTGGTGCCCTGTGACTTCTGGCTCTTCCCCAAACTAAAATCACCTCTGAAAAGGAAGAGGTTTCAGATCATCGATGAGATTCAGGAAAAGATGATGGGGTAGCTGATGGCATTCGGGGAACTGTGTGCGTTCCCAAGGTGCCTACATGGGAGGGGACTGAGGTATCATTATCCTGTGTATAATGTTTCTTATATTTTCTACTTTCTTGAATAAATGTCTCTAGTTTTCATGCTATGTTCCTAGATACTTTCTAGACAGACCTCATACAGGGAACAAAAAGAAAGCAAATTTTTACATGCAAAATTTTGTGTGTGCTTACAGTAGAATAATCTTAGAACTGCACTATGGTGTCCAGCTTTTAGCAACCGATATTATACTAAATGTTCTTTAAAAGTTTGGGATGTTTCCTTGAAGCTATTAAGGATATTTAATATTTGTTCAGTAAAATTGTATGCTTGTTTGTTTTAACATCTCTCTAATGGGGTATTTTATACTAAATTTCAGGATACTATGAAAAATACCACTCATAAATTCCTTTAGTTCACTATACCAATTTTGAAAATGGAGAAAATAAAAAAGAAACAATGACCTGGCTTCCCCCATGTGTTACCATACTTTTTAATACTCTGTGGACTTTATACAGCAGTTGGAAAACTACAGTCTATGGGCAAAATGCAGCCTTTTGCATTAATTTATAAATAAAATTTTATTGAATCAAAGATGATCTTATGCTACAAAAGCAAAAATAAGTCAATAATTAAGACAGAATATGTGGTCAGCATATCTAAAATATTTACTATCTTACCCTTTACAAAAATATTTGGTCACCCTGCTATAGATGTTGGCACAACACAGTACTATTAAGAAAGACAATTAGACAATCATGAATCAATCAATTTTGAGATAGAAGGGACTGATTTTGTAGGGTATGATCTCTCTCCCCTTTTTTAATCTCCTTTTTTTCTCAAAAGCCACTATGTTTTCCTAGCATCTCTTATCCCTAATATCAAAAAGAGCAAAGGTAGCACAAGTAGGAAAGTAAAGACAGTCCTGATGATGACTTGCTCAAATAAGAAAATGTTTGGACACAATCTGACTGCGAAGTATCTCATGATGATAAAATTTACCTTACCAAGTAACTCGGACTTGATTATACATTTCTAAATCTGGGTATATCTCTAAAACTTTTAAATGTCTTCAGTACTTTTATTTTTTCATGACGTCCACCAGTGCAACCCAGTTGATAGCTTTATGTTCCACATGTGGACACAGTTTCTGTATATTGGGATGAGACAATCTTTCAAAATGAGCTTCCAGCCAACCACTTCTTGTTTGGTGCTTAGGCTCTCTAGGGGGTAAATGAATATGTAATTGTATAATTAGGCTATCGCTGCTCCTGTTTCTCCTGTAATGTCATCTGGCTGTGCCACAGACAAGGTCAGTGAACAGCATTAGACTAAAAATGGAAATAGGCTGTTAGAGAGGCTGACGAGAATGACCTGCTGTGGACTGTTTTGTGTGGGCATGAGGCCTCATGAGATCATCTCCTAAATTAGATTCCCCTGTAGTTGCACTCAGCCTTTTCCTAATGTGGTTTTTCTTCCTCTTCCTCACTTACTTTTAGGCAGAATAGGAAGCCACCTGGGTAATTTGATTTGAAAGATATAAGAAAGCTGTTCAGTCCAGAAGAAAATGCATATCACAGCCTGCTCCAGAAATAAAACTCCATTATTACTACCTTGCCCCTTGGCACTAAGGAGAGAGTTCACACATGGGAACATATGGAATTCAGTGATAAGTGACCAGGCTTGCGACACCCCACTTCCCACAGTCTTCCCCTAAATTGCCT
The DNA here is from genome assembly GCA_004024845.1 of Tonatia bakeri. Taxonomy (NCBI): domain Eukaryota; kingdom Metazoa; phylum Chordata; class Mammalia; order Chiroptera; family Phyllostomidae; genus Tonatia; species Tonatia bakeri. Next base: position 177,883 of record PVIA01000003.1, read on the forward strand.
CTTTTTCCTGAGTCATAGTTTTCCCACATGTGACACTGAAGTATGTATAATAATTATCTTGAAGAATGTTTTAAGGATCAAATTAGATAATGTATGTGAGTGGTTCATTATAAATTATGAAGTTATAATTAAGGCGTTGATTCTCTAACTGTCCTATTTCAAATCCCAGCTGCCTCATGGAGGCAGGCATCATTCTCCCTCTGGTGGTATAATTTTATTAGAACATTTTCCTCTTGACAGTTAAGGGCAGGCTACTGAGCAGTGGGCCTCCAGAGGTGGAAAAGGGAGTAGTGAGATACAGTTGGAGGGGGTGTGGTTTGCATGTGGGAAAAATTTTTTAAAGTGACATCTCTATGTGTTTTGAGATGAAGTATAAAGATAGAGTTGGGTAACAGGAAGAGAACACAGGCAGAGAACGGAGCCCAAAACTGCTGTGTACAAACCTGCTCTAGTTCAAAAAGTTAACAATGGGAAGTCCTGATTCTAGCTCTGTTTTTTGTTGTAGGCAAGCACAGGAGATGAAATCTGATTTGTTTCAAATTTTTAACCAAATGGGAAGATTTCAGTTTAAAAATTAATTTCCTGGAGAGAGAATGAGCCCCAGGAATATAATTCTGCCCTTACATAAATCAAAAAGGGTGGGGGGAAGAATAGAAGGCAGACTTGCCAAATGCTTATAAATCAAATGTGCCCCCAAATAAGATGCATTTCTAATAAAGGCATGCAAATAGCCCAGGAAAGAGGCATGCAAATCATTCTGTGTGTAAATCACTGTAAGTGGGTGCTAATAAATTTTAGCTTGACTGAAATGGCAAAATTTCAGAGGAATTAGTGGAAGGTGGGGATATGTAGAAAGCAGATGGAATCCCGTTAATCATTTGATCAAGTACAACTGGACCCTATAAATTATTTGAACACATTTTCTGTCGTTTCCAGCATTATCAGGAAATCTCCCATACTGGGTTCATTTACTAGGTCTAAACTTTATTTTACATGAATTCCCTCCATATTAGAAAACTCCTCACTCTTTCTATGAAGACTCCAGTTTGGGAGTCAGTCAGCTGCTCTGCAGGTGCCTGAGTGGAGAATGGCCTTCCTGCTCTTTCCTAACCTTATTGATTCCCAAGGCTGCCATTCCATCCCTTCACACCTGCCTCATCATTTATTCTTCTTTCTTCCTTTCTCAGCTATAAATGCATTTATTATTTAACTGAGTAATTGTAGGGTATAACTCCGGAATGTCTAATGGTGCCTTAAAAGACAAAACTTCCATTTGGTTGGGTTTTGTTTTCATTCACTTCAGTCACATTTCTGTGCCTGTGCCTATCTAAGTGGTGGGTGATATCTTCATTCCTTTACAATTCTAGAGAATAATAACATATGACATGCTCATTGGTATTTGACGTGAGCGCTGTGGAAAGGAGGGCTGTATTCTAAAAGGTTTTAATGGTGATGGATTTATATTAGCTTCGAGTCACACTTGAGTTTGTCTTTTAAACAAGCTGCTCGTTGTTGGAACACATTTCTGGTAGTTGAATGGTTACCTGAGGGGAAAGGTGCCTTTGCAACCACCTTTGATCACTGGAGCCATCCACTAAATACTACAAATGAGTTTTATTGGCTCAGGCCCAGACAGACTGACTGCTTAATCTGCTATTAAAATGAAGCTGGAAGCAGTGATTTGAAAAATAGAGAACTTTCTTTGTCAATGGCTTTAAAAAGTTTGAGGCTCATATGCATAGAATCACCCATCCTCACAGGAATGTGCAGGGTTCATCATATTCCTACAAAGGACAATAATTTTGTAAATGCTTGTCTGCTTGCATTTTACATACCTCCTAACTTGCCCAAATATATGCAAATTGCTTCACTATGTAGGACCTGGCAGAGGAGAAGAACATCTGAGATCTGTTTTGCTCCTACTGTGGAAAAGTCTGTTTTAGGACAATTAAGTAGATTAGGAAGGCTTGATCTGGAGCCCCCTCTGCAGATTTCACTAATTCCTGGGTGGTCCTGTAAAATCACTTTGGATGCCCCATGAAGTCTGACCACTCCAGCCACTGAGACTAAGATTTCCAGAACAAACTGACTCTAGATCCCACAACTAAGAGGCTGCCCTTTCAAAAGCACACTCTTCGATGAGTAAGGTCTCTTTTAATGCTCTTCTCTCACACACATAGATGTGCACACATGCAGTCAAATCAGTCACATGTGTTAAGTGCCTATGGCTTACATCCAAGGGTGCAGAAGAGAGAAGAGTCAATATGTCTGGAAAAACTGGGACTTTGTGTGGGTCTAAAGGGATGGCTTTGGACAGATCTAAGGAGAAAATAAAAGGCTTCGTATGCAGGTTGAAACATTTGAACAAAATATCAAGGCAGGAAAATACAAAGTAAGTGAGGAGAATAATGAATGAAGCTAACAATATGGGCAGCTAGTGATGGCGATGGAGTTTGAAAAGATAGGGAGGAACCACATTATAGAGGCTCAAAAGGGCCATTCTCTCGTAAGTAATAGGAAGCCATCATCATTTTGGATACAGTCAGACTGAGGTACACTGTTTTGGTGATCAGGTGTTAGCAGGGCAAAGACAAACCTAGACACTTGGTGAAAAAGAAAAAGAAAACTCTTCCCCACTTAGAGTTGACAGCCTACTGCTAAGAACTTACTCTACAGTGAGTCATAACCCTCCTGATGGGACTTAACACCTTCCCCAGTCTCTCTGAAAAGGGTATCCCTTTTTACCTTTATGTTCTAATCCAGGGTTACATCTGATGTGCTATCTTGGGCTCCCTTTGATTTCTCACTTATTATATTTGTAAGAATTATTTTCTAGTGGACACATGAAGATGAAATACTGAAGAGAAGTTTCCATGAGTAAATCAGGTTGTGTAAATATTAAAAAAATGTACATTACATTACATAACAGTCAAGTTCAAAATAGGTTCAATAAACAATGTATTCTGGAGAAGTGTCTATTTAGGTCCTTGCCCACTTTTTATGGCTATCTTTGCTCCTATGCATAAACTTTTTAGTTTGATGTGGTCCCATTTGTTCATTTTTCTTTTGTTTCCCTGGCCTGAGGAGATATATCAGAGAAAAATATTGCTACAAGCAATGTCTGAGGTTTACTGCCTATGTTTTCTTCTAAGATTTTTATAGTTTTGGATCTAACATTTAAGTCTTTAATCCATTGGATTTATTCTTGTGTGTGATGTAAGAAGGTGGACTAGTTTCATTTTTCTCCATGTATCTGATATACACATGGCCAGTAGACACATGAAAAGATGCTCGATGTCACTAATCATCAGAGCAATGCAAGTTAAAACTACAATGAGATATCACCTCACACCTGTCAGAATGGCTATCATCATTAAATCAACAAACAAGTGCTGGTGAGGATGTAGAGAAAGAGAAACCCTTTTGCTTGGTTGAAGGGAATGCTGGTTGGTGCAGCCACTGTGGAAGCAGCATGGAGATACCTCCCCAAATTTAAAAATGGATCTGCCTTTTGACCCAGTGATCCCACTTCTGGGAATATATCTGAAGAAACCCAAACACTAATTCGAAAAGTACATAAGCACCCCTTTATTCATTGCAGTGTTATTTACAATTGCCAAGATATTGAAGCAGACCAAGTGTCCATCAATAGATGAGTGGATAAAACAGCTCTGGGACATTTACACAATGGAATACTACTCTTCCATAAAAAAGGAGAAATTTCACCCTTTGTGACAGCATGGATGGAACTAGTGAACATTATGCTAAGTAAAATAAGTCGGTCAGAGGAAAACAAGTACCATATGATTTCACTCATGTGGAATTTAATGAACAAACTGAAATAGCAAGGGAAATAGAGACAGACTCATAGATGGAAAGCAGATGACAGCTGTGGTGGGGGAGATGGTGGTTAGGAGGTGGAGAAATTGAGAAAAAAGGGAAAAGGGCTCATGGACAACAGTGTGATGACTGCAGGAGAGGGAGTATAAGGTGGATAAATGGTAATTGAAAAACACAATAAAAAACAATATATTCTGTAAGAGTTGGAGACATGTGAGTGTACTCGATAAGCCTTTGGTAGTTGGGGAGAATGGAAGCTTCCCTGGTTGGAGAGAGCAGATGTAATTGGATGAGTTAGATTTTTAAATGAGTGTCAACATATAGTAGGGACAAAGAAAAGAACAAAGGCCAGCTTTGTCTTCCTCATAGCTCTGGCCAGGGTCATCTTGCTCAAGCTGACAAATCTATATATTCAAACCTACCCATTTGTTTCTATCATCCAGATTCATACTCACCTTGAAGATTTGTCAGAACACCCCACTGACAAATTGTTCCTCTCCTCCCCAAGTGGTTATAGAGCTCTTTTGCACTTCAGCAAATAATGCCACACTTGGAGCCCTTCGGTCATTGTGTTATTTAAATTTTTACTCTTATTTTACTTTATGTATACATATCATCCGCCCCACCCCCCAAATTAAACTGCAAGTTACTTGAAGGCAAAGACAAGAACTCACTGACCTACATTTCTTGAAACACCAACCATTGGGCATAGCATTGTCACCTAAAAAGCTGACAATTCAACTTGCTGATCTCTGAGTGTGAGGGGGGGGGGGTATATAGCTATCGTGTGGCATGAAGGTTCAAAGCTACAGTTTTTAATCTGTCTCCTGGATGAGATAACTCTGTTCTTGTTGGCTGACCTTCTAGTCCTGAAAAGCGTATATATTTTTTCAGCTTGAGCAACTCAAGTGGCAGTGAGTAGAAGAGTTGGACCATCAACCATGCATTGGACAGAAACAACACTGAATCATTTCACCTCGTCTGAGCCAGAGACGTAACCAAGTAATCTGCAGTACCATGGGAGAGCTAGTCATCCATGGCCAATTTCCTTGAACAAACTAATGTTCTTATAAAAATAATTTAGAATTCTAAAGGGATATGGTCAATGTGTTGTCAAAGGAAACTTTAGCTTCTAGAAAGTTGACGCCTAATCAAAATGATGTTGGTTTCTTCATTTAATCAACTTATATAAGAAAGTATTTGCTGAGTGCTTATAGGGTGTTGTGTAGAAAAGAGAAAATGTTAATAGCCAGTCATTTCTTGGAAATTACTTGGGAGGAGCTGACATACATCATGATTAAAAGTGCACCATAGTTGAGCTATGGGCCAATTTTATGATACAGACATTATTGTTATAAAATTTTAGAATTGAGAGAATAATTATAATAGTTTTCTAATATAATCACCCTAAATGATTGTTGAAGTGCAGGTTTCTGAGCCACACTTCACCTGTAGTGAAGCAGAGTGTCTGGACCAAGTGCCCTGTTATCTGTTCTTTATAAACAAGCACATAGGTTTAAGAATCATTGTCCTATCAACTAGAGTGGTGCAGGAAGATATCAGGAGGGATATAGAATGAATGACACTGAAAGCAGAATTCTGGCTTATTCTGTCCTCTATTTTCTGGGTCACTGATCAATCACAAGCAAGAGTTGGTGATAAACTGAGGGGAACCTATTCTGGTAATTTTCTCAGAATATTTTTGATTTGATATATTCATTCTCCTTTAAGGTTAATTATATCATTTGATAGAACTGTGTTTTATCAAACAGAATGCAATTTTATGCTAATAATTTTAGTGGCAATAGACACAGTGGTTTTATCTCTAAGCACAGCTGCTATAAAGTGAGGGAAATCAGGTACCTATGGTACCAAGTACCACACCTTGGCCTTGGGTTTCAAACTTCTGACTTATTTCTGGGATGAGATGTATGAAAAGATCATCTGCTAATAACACAAACAGTAACACACACACACACACACACACACACAGAGTCACCCTTTTGCAATAGCCTTGGTGCCAACCCTTGGTGCAAGTTAAGAAAATGGTTTCCATAGGAAACCACAAAGGTGTGTTGCATGCATGAGCAGGCACCCATGCACCTGCTTTGGTTTCCCTTTAATGATCACAAACTTTAGTCTAATTTCTTAGGTGAGTGAGATGCTAATCAAGCAGTTGAAGACAGAACCTAGCGAAAATAATCAAATGTGAATTTGTCCAGAGGGACTCTCGACTTTGAAGAGGGAGAAAAGAAATTGTCATGTTGATTCCACTGGAGACAGCCTTCCTGTTACTAAGCGGCCCCTGGGGATTCGCTACCTGATTTGCTCTTTGTCAGGTTGGCATCTCAGTGACAAGGCAATTGTAATTAGAATGAATAAAATGAGAGATGTGCCAACACGCTGCTTATAATTCAGGCTGTGACATTAAAGAAACATTGTGGTTTTATTTATTTTTTTTTAATTTTAAGGAGTTACAAACAGTTAGTAGGTCTTTGCCTACTGGGATGCCTTCCATAAAACTCAGAACTGTCTTGCTAAAGAAAGAAAATATGATGTGCTTGTTGTACTCCAGATGGTTATATCTTACCTTTTGGGATTTTAGACCATCTTTGGAAATCATCTTATTTTTTCATGCTCGTTCTTGACAATGCATAGGCAATAAAGATTAGGGATAAAGAGGAGACGTAAAAGGAGATGCAGGCTATCCTATTGCCTCTAAGCTCATTGCTGCCAGGGAAGAGTTGGATGAAGGTAATTTGGGCTGCAGTAATAAAAGTTATAGCCATTTCAATATGATGAGGGATATGCCAAGGCAGGGATAGGGAATGGTGTTGGAACCTGATTGACTTCTGAACTATGTGTAGCTTGATTTAGCATAGAACTTGAATAAAATCAAAAAACATTCTGACTGCATATTTTGATTTGTCCTTTCTTTCTGTTAAAAATTTGGAAATTACTTGGAAATCTGAAGAGATTCCAGAAAGTGATTTATCAATTATAATCTTGGGGATACTTGCAATCTTAAAATTATTAAAGCCATTAAGCTGAAATGTTTAGTTACTCTGTTTTTGTGTCTAATCTGAACTATTCAGAGAGACAGTGAAGAATTTCTCATTCTTTTTCTTCTATCACATTTAGAGATAAAATGTACTGTTTTGCCCTCTGCAAAATAAGATTCCCATTTATCATAATTGTACTGTGACTTCCCTTTTTCTCCTGGTCGATTTATGACATGCTCTTGTTCAGGTCTGTTCTGGTGTGTGTGTGTATGTGTGTGTGTGTGTGTAATTCTCCTCCTATGTTCTTTGACGGTTTCCAATCATCCTGAAAGAGCAACTCAGTCCTCATCCATTCCATTTTAGAATATAGTCTAGAATATCCCCCCAAAAGAAATGTTGATTAGGTTGTTGGAGGTATAAGTGTGGTGCATACTCTGCATCAGATAAGGGCAATAGCAGTACAACCTGATAAAGTTGAAATAAATGCTCCATAAGCTACTGATAATGAAGTACATGTTCATTCCAAGTTCCTAAAAATGCAGTGTTGTTTAGTTGGACACCTTTATTTTATGATAAAGGGATTAAGATTCCAGATAAATGAAGTGACCCTCACTTTGAAGTGTTTCCTACTTTGCTTAGAAATTGGTACTTTACATATATTTCTTTAATTCTAATCTTCAAGAATACATGCTAATATTCTCATTTTAAAGATTGTAATTGAGAGTCAAAAATGTATATACCTTATCCAAAAGTACACAGATTTTACTTGCAGACTGATAATTCAAAGTCAGTGTTTTCTGGACCACTCATAGTTGACTTGGCTTCACCTATCACCACACACAGAGTCTTTTATATCATGCTGTCCAACAATCTAAAACTTTAGGACTCTGGAGGGGAGAAAAAAAAGAGAGTGTCCTAGAATTATGGATAAAAGTGAGGGAAATTTTACCTTTCCCCCTTTCTGAACACAGGGGCTTCAGAACGAATAATACAGTTTTAGACACCTGAAGAAAATACAGAATTCAATATTTTGTTACTGACAGGAGAAATCTGTCATATTTCTTCAACTATCAGGCAAATGCTTCCCACATCATGTTTAAAATCTATATTATGTTTAAAATCACACAAGCAATGGATGGCTCCAAGGCTTCAACAAGTGTTCCTTTTTTTGTCCCCAACTAGATCCTTATCATCCAACTGAATTAGAAAGAGTAGCAATAGAGACTATTCTGTAAGGACAAATAGAGACTATGATGTTAAAGATGTTAAATGTCAGTTAAGCAGTGTGTGTGTACAAACACAAGCTCAAAGTTTGACTCTGAACCCAACACATCACTCCCTTCACCATGGTGACTAGGAAGACACCTGCCTGGATTCTGAGCCCCCACTTAATTGAAAAGCATTGAGAGAGGGTGGAGGTAAAGTCCATGGCCATGGAGCAGAAAGGAACCCAAACCCTTTTTACAATAAAATAAATATCTTGTATGACTCTGCTCTGCATTTAACTGAGAAAATGGGAAATGGGGAAGGCAATATCAGATCACATTTTCGAAAGGTACAGGTGATAGGACATTGCAATGTGTTTCAGTAGAGACTTCAGGTGCTCTGGTTTTGGAAATTGCAGAGCATAATGTGTGGCTAAATTAGAAGGGTTTAATCCTTCCTCAAGTTTTTCACTGGACCCCAGTCACACGCATCGGACTAATAGTCTATCTGCCAATGACTTTTGTCACTTCTTCATGATCATAGTTGCTAACCCCATTCAGAGAGGAGGGAAAATAAGCAGACAAAAATCACTGGGCAGGTTGTGTCTCAGAAACTGCAACACCAGACCCTGGCTCCCTCACTCTTCCTCGATGATGCTAACTGGTAGATCACCAGAAAAATAGGGAAATAAGCAAAAACAGAGAACAAGACCTCTAAATATTTATATTCTACTTAAATCTTGCTTTCCTTAATTATGAACTTTCTCAATAGTATTTCTGAATAATTGTAATTGTTTTCTCCCTAAGCTTTGTACATGTCAACTTGCAGATGGTTCTAATCTTTCTAGTGCCTTTTTCCATTGTTCTGAACTTCTGGAGGAGTCTGGCTTATGACTGTTTTGCCATGAATGAGGTTGCTCTCCTTCTTTCCCTGTACTAAAAATTGTTTTATTTTCTTACTCCCTTGGCTCCTCTCCCTGCTATGGAGTGTTAGTTTTAAATAACATATACCATGTTTGTGATTTCTACCTCTCTCCCTAGTATGATCATCATTTGCTAAATCCACATATATTTCTAGTGGTATAAGATCATCTGAAGAGAAACACCTTCACATGCACCCTGTATTTGCCTGTCACTAATTGCCCATCTCAGTCCAAATGTGGAAGTTGGAGCATTAGTTATTCAATTAAATAGTTAGCATCTAGTACAATACATTCTCTGTGTCACCTGGTACTCTGTTAGATATGAAACTATTAAAGAAACTTCCCCTGTATTTAAGAAATTTCTCTCTTGAGGAGGTAAGACTTCCACACATAAAAGATCAAATACACACTTACATGTGAGTTGAATTAATATGACAATTACATAAATAGTAAAGCTAGTATCTAGTTGCCAGATAAGAGCTACCAGATTTTGAACTGAGTTCAAAGGAGGGAGTTTCCCCATTTACCTGACGTAGGTAGGACAAATTTAAAGAAGAATGAAGCTGGAGGTTGGCACTGTGTTTAAAATCCCAAATGCAATGGATGAGTCTAAGGCTTCAACAAATTGTCCTCTGATCACTTTTAGGCTCTTTGTGATTTCTCTAGTACTTCCATTTACTTTCAGTGGTTGTCTCACTTTCAATTCTGAGTGTAGTGTTCATTTTGACTATACTTAAAAAAAAACAGCCTTGCAAACACGAAGATTTGATCAAATGAAGTATTATATTGTTTTACATATTCCATGTTTCAAAATAAGGAATTATTATATTACAGCATCTGTGTTTTGGAATACTGCAACTCTTACAGCCCCCCTCCAACTCTGCACAGGAGAGATGTGAGTTGGAGGTATTGAGGTCCTATCTACGTAAATATGAAAGCAATGTTGATGTGTAGGAAAGAAACTGAATGAAAATAACATCTCAATTCCTAAGTCAGTAAAATCCCTTACAAATTACAGTGTCCATACAAGCTTACCCTCCATCTGTCAATTCATTTAAAACAAGTTTTACCCAGGCCCTGCCTGGCTGGGTAGCTCAGTCGGTTAGAGCATCATTCTGATACATGAAGATTGTATGGCCCATCCCTGGTCAAGGCACATACAAGAATGAATACAGGGCATATACAAGCTGTGAATGAATAAATAAATAGATCAGCAAATTTATGTCTCTCTATCTCACCAATAGATACAAATAAAAAAGTAAATAAATAAAACAAATCTCACTCATGGACATACATTCCTAATTTCATAACAAAGGTGCATATGAGTAACAGGATTATGCAGCAAACATTATGCAGGATTTTAAAAATAACAACCAGCTTATCTGTGAGGGTAGAGCCAATTAAAGAAAGTAGGACTGAAAAATACAGATTTTTCTTTCCTGTACAAATCAACTACATCTCATTCACCTTAAGTTGCATTTCAGTTTCATTTGGGAAAATCTGAATTCACAGATCCACAGTCTCTTGCACTTTCTTCATTCATGGAACAAATTACATTGCAAAATTAGCCCTCTTTTGGTTCCTGCTGGGGTGATGGTGGCCAGAAACCAAGAAAGAAAAGCAGATCTGCATCCTCTGTGTGCCCAGAGGGCCATAGGGGTCAAAGGGCTGATTAGTGATTCCATCACTTCCATCCATCATTCTTCATGCACCATGGTGTGCACACCTGCAAAGAGAACTTTAGAAGAAGAAATAAAGCTCAATGAACTCACATTCAATTAATATTAGTCATATTATTAATCCTTGCTGGTGCAGGGCTTCTCAGGAGATAATTGACCTTGTCAGTGTTTCAAGCCTGCTGCATTGCTATAGGATCTCTCCCTCCCATCATGCTTAATTAGAATGCAATAAAACAAAAAGAAAGGGGGGGGGTCTTTTCCCTGCTTAACCATGTAATGTCCACTTGCCTCCTCCATCCCCTCTCCAAGGAGAATGAGGAAATGTGTATATCACGGATGTATAATCTTCTCAATTAATAAAGTGAAACTACTGTCATAGCTCCCCAGGGCATGACAAACGCACCTGTCTGCAGAGCCAGACGATGGATCTCCCTTACGTGCCCAGACACTTCCTTCTTTTCCTGTGTGTTTAAAGAAAACGGAATTTTAATTGGTCTGTGAGAGAGGCACAGGTGGGGGAGGAGGGGAGTTTAGTCAATTTACTTTCATGTAAAAGGTGATGCTTCCTGACACTGATCAACTTGGGTATCAAGCTTGGTATCATTTCTCATTTGCAAATCTTCTAACAGTCAATTGTCCTTTATCCTTCCTGGGTTCTGGTATCTCATTGCTTTTGCTGCCACTTGTTTAACGTGCAGGCCTCATCCAAAAATGTGTTCAATGACCACAAAATTCAGCGTGGACTAAATGAATCCCATGTATCAAAATGGGCATTGGCTAACAGACCTATAAGGATATGTTCAGATGTGAAAATCTATGAGTAATTTTTAGAGTGACAAGGGCAAATGAGTAGATAAACAATAGATTTGCCTGCTCAAAGTTGGGATCCCAAGCACAGGTCTTCATGCAATAGAATCCAGAGACATTTCTTCTGCCTGCACCCATGCCTTGCTCTGACATTTCACCCCAAACAGCTTATATTCTAAAAGAAACATGACATCCTGGGGAACAGACACACACACGCACACACCATTACAATATGTGAGCAAATCTTCACCTGAATGCATGTGAGCATGCTATTTGTTTAATCACATATTTTTTTCACTTATTTCCCTGGTCACACACAAAGCTAAACCTATTTTTAGGTTTTCTACTCCACTGTTGCTTCCCTGAGGTGGACCAGAGCCTTGGTCATAGGAGCCCTATCTTTCTAACATTACTTGTTGGTGAGATTAAAAAAAAAATCAAGCAAATGATGATATTATTTAGAAATTTCACAAGGAGGATATAAAATGGAAAAATGCATAGATATATTCAAGGTACAAAGTAAAATATTTAAATATCTGAATGTACCAATAAGGTGATAATTGCTAATGACAGTAAAAAAGCAAAAAGAATTCTAATATTGGGATGATTCAGATCCCTCGTGGAAGATGTGAATCACGATGAAACATGTTCACACTGAGTTTGCCTGTAGACCATGGCCAAATTCAGAATGTGTTCAGATTTTTCAAACCCTGTTATATAATAGCATAGATACAATTCAGAGAAAATTGGAGCCAGGAAAATTTTTCTAGTTCACTTTATACTATACTATTTCATCATCCCTGATTCTGAGAACTGCAACCTGAAACTATTGCAGGCTCACATGTGTGCAGATGTTAAGATTGGTTCTGCTTCACAGGCAGTTCTGTAAAGTCTGGCGTGCCTAGTACTGTGGCCTTCCTGGTTTTGTTCGCAACTTGCTTTCTCTATCTGGAACTCATAAGGAGCTACTGTATCGGTGCTATTGAGTTCAGTTATTTTTATCATCTTATTATTATCAATTATCATAACCTAAAATTTATTGAGTATAAACAATATGCTATATGCTATTAAAGGCAGCATCAGATGGTTGTGGATTTAGTAGTGCTACACAGATCTTTGTGAATAGGGCTTGGGCTGTGGATAACTGTGTGTTATCAGTACAGTTTTCAGGCAGGAATACTGAATGGTCAGTTTAAATGTATATGGTCATTCCAGAAGTTTACCCAAGGGGCTGTGATAAGAATGTCACCAATTCCTTGGGGGGAGGGGAGATCCAAGGAAAGTCATAATCTCATTGATCCTCTGAGATGCTCAGAAGTGAAAGCGAGAGAAGAGGAAAATGGTTTGTGGAATTTGATATATGTTGCTGAATAGAGATCATGTATAATTATGTTAGCAAAATAAAGTTATTCTTGCATGCATACATCTTCAAAGAAAGTAAACTCATACACACATGTACACATAAGTATAAATCAAGACCTAATAGTGCCATGTTTACAATTTTATATCTTTTTTTATTTTTTCTCACTATTATATTGTGAGCTTTTTTAATATCACTAATTATTCTCTGAAAACATGATGCTAACAAGAGTGTGATAATATATCAAAATGTAAATGGTCAATCTATTTTTACTAGAGATTGAAGTTGTTCCCAAATTATACTCATTGGAAGTTTTCTGCTGGAAGGTAATCTATGTTTAGACCCTCCAGTGGGATAGGAGAGTGACTGTTTCCCCAATGCCTTACTAGGACCAGGTCATAGGGTTTAAGAGCTAGGAAAAACTTGAATTCCAATGGCTCCCCTTTCATTTTACAGTCTTGACCAATGAGCAGTAAGAGACTTACTGAGGTCACATCAAGCCACAATCCATAAGGTAGACCTTGGGAAATTTATTCATTTATATCTCAGTTTTGTGATCATTAATGGAAAGGTTGTTTTGAGAACTAAATAAAAAATTAAAAGTTATAAGCATGTAAATATCATAAGTATCAAAATAATGATAGTGAATATGATATGACATTAAAGTATTAGTTACTCCTTAGAAAGCGACACAAAAAGAATGTCTAGTGTAATGTATGGAAAGTCAGGCTGAAGCACTAGACTCTACATTTAATTACTCTTCCACTTTTGGAGACAGTTCCTCCAGATGACCTTGTAGTTCTTGGTCTTGGCCTTTCTGACCAGTCTGAAATGACTCCTACATATGAACTGTAAGGATGTTACATGGGAAGAACCAGAGCGAAGGATCCATAGACAACTTTCATGGCCAACTCTGCTGCCCTTCCTCTCTGCCCTTTCACATTTTACTATCTTTTTTCTTCTAAACTTTGCATGGTCTCATTCTGTGTACTTGGTGCTACATAAATATTTATTATTATTATTGTTAGTTTTATTTTACTTTGTTTTCTCAGTATCTCTCAAAAACATAACCATTTCTTCCAAATTGTGGCCATGTTGTTTGTTCAAATGTAAGCATTTTATAATGTCCATAGTAAGTCATAAATTCTGTCTCACAGGTGTTCTCCAGAGTAAATCTAAATGATCAGAATGCAAGTCCATGTAAGCCATAAAAAATGACTGTTCCCTACTTCCCAGTACACACACATATTTTAGGTCAGGTGACTAGCTTAGTTAGCATCTATGATTGCCCAGGTATGGAGATTTGAGAAAAAATTAAAAATCTCAGAGCTTCCAGGATATTTTCTGCCTTCCTAAAATCCCTCCTCTGCTGCCTCATCCAAACCTTCCTCACAGCAATGCCCCATGGCTCAGGTTTTTGCTTATCTTTCACCTTATGAATATTCCTGCCTAGGCTCTATCTTCCATTGTCTCTCAGTCCTTCTCTGTGTCAGGATAAAATTAATTAACTAATTGGTAGTATTTAATAATATATTCACATTATAATATCTAATAATGTATTTGCATTTTAATAGGAAACATTAATGTCTTAACTAAAGAGAATGTCTAATGATAGACATTTTATAATTTTGGCATACTGGTAGAACTGATACGTTTGAATAGAGAACCACCTGACTGCTCTCAAATTGTAACCCTACCTGATTAAGCGTGTGTTGCACAGAGCCATAAAGAAACAAAAATCAAGTCAGGATTTCTTAGAGACTTCTGGATCTGTTCAGTACATGCTTAATAAGGAAGGATGTTGTATTCTTCCCTTACTGGCCATGTGCACAGCAGACAGAGACATTGGACACTGGTGTTTGTCATCACTCGCAGTAAAAAGGTATGGGCTCACCACCATCTCAAGATAAAGTGATTCAGATTTTTGAAAATTAAATTTGAAACAACCACCTATCTCTAATTCATATTATTACTGCCCTGCTGCAGACAGTCTGACTGCTTAGGACATGTTTTTATTATGAAAATTCGCAAGGACATTTATAATACTTAGATGAAAAGTTTTTTTTCTGAAAATATGAACCAATTTTCTGAGTAAAGAATAGTTTTTATCCTGTTTGTCTGCTTTCTACCAGCACAGAGATTTTAGTGTTCTTAAATGCAATCATTCACAATCTTAAAAAATACAAATTATATTTCATTATGGTTCAGTGACATGAAAATGTCTGTATTCACTTCATATTCCCTTGGTTTTATTTGGCTTGCTCCATCTTAAGGTATAAAACTAATAAAATGATAATTATCCACTGTACGGTGAGTGGTAGAGAACCAAATATAGAAACGCATCTGTATAGCAATGTGTAATCTCACACTGAACACGGAAATTGTATTGTTGTCCTGTCAAAAGGCATTCAGTTCAAACACTATCCTCAAGAACTATACAATCTCAAATGAAAGCAAATTGGAGTAATTTAACCATCTTAAAGCTTATTTTCACATACTTTTTTTCTGTCGGGAATATAGACAGATAAAGAATATATGAACATTCCTCACAGAATCATCCCTGAGTATGACAGCTCACGTTGACCTCCGTCCACTGTGACACTCGGGAGTATTCTGTGCTTGTGTTACTTAGCTGTCCATGGAGAAATGAGTTGTGGCATAGTGTCTGCATTTCCACTGGTTCTAGAACAGAGCTGAAAATAGAGTCACTATTCAGTCATTTCTTAACTTGTACTTCAGTCTCCTGATACTTCAACTCCAAATAGTCCTTTCTTGGGGCTATCAAGAACTCAATGAAATTGGGCCACTGGAAAGTTGGAGTTTTCAACTAAAAAAATAATAAAAGAGTATACATTAGAGGTAGAGCTAAACAACTAATTTATATTTTCCCCACCATTTATTAATTCCCTTTGGACAAAGAGCCAAATTCTCCAATATCCTTCCTCTCAAAGACAATCAAAATAGTTTATGGGCTCTCAAACAAGATAACTTTGGGAAACATATACTCCAAGTAATCATAATTATAAGCTCCCCTAGATCACCTGTTTAGAGGGATGCTCTAATAAGCCCCACCCCCACATAATGCTGGCCCCCTCAAGTCATAATGCTAAAAAGTCCATTTTCTATTATTTGTAATTTTAAAATATCTACTCATTATAATTTTTTTCATTAGAAAGGGGTCATGTACCATTAAGAATTACACTAGTAATGATTCATTCATCATATCATTTTTAAAATAGAGTAAAACTCTTGTGGATAAAAGGAAAGCTATGTTTTGGAAGAAATTAAAGTGGACAAGAAAACCTTAATTAAGGAGAAAAATGAGGTCAGACAAAATAGGAAATCTGTAGGATATTCATCTTGATAATATTGCAGAACACTGTGATATACAGTCTGTATGAAATACTTGTTGACTAAATAAATAAATTACCCACATAAAAAATAGAAATATATTAGAGAGCCAGGGACTGGGGTAGTCAACAAGGAAAATAAGCTATTAAACTGGGAATGCAGGATTTTTCTTGAAATTTTAGTGATTTTGTAATTTTTCTTAGAGCTAGAACTTATTTAAATAATGCTTAAAACAGAGAGTTTCTTGTATTATCTGTGAATATACTTTTTTCCAAGTTCAAAACTATTGTCATGAGTTAATGAAAACTCTATCTGGAGTCTCTCATATTAAATTTGATAGTATAGAGAATTTCCAAATTCGTTTCTTTGCGTTGTCATGCTAACCAGGCTGTTGCACATTTTGTTTTCCTATGACCATAGCCAGTTTCATTGTGCTCCAGAAAACACAACCCCCCAAAGGAAACCATTTGGCTATGAAAGTAAAAAACAAAAACAAAACAATATAACCATATTTGCTGGAGAATATGAAAAAAATTAATAATGGAATTTTAAGTAGGCAACTCAAATGGAAACATTTCTGTGTTCTTTTCCTTTGATGTGTATTCGATGTATTCAATGCAGCAGAAATCAATATGTGTGTTTTCTTTGTTCCTCTGACATCAAACCTAGTTCTGATAACAGGATCTGCACAGGTGCCCTGGGGTATGTGTGTGTCCTCAGTGGAGTGAAGGCGAGGGAGCAGAGCTGCAGGACACAGCCCTCCAAACAGCCCCGGCAGGCTGGTGCCTCCTGTTCTGTGGAGTTCCTCCCCTCCAAAGGCATCAGTGATGACAACACCTGAAGAGACAGTTCAGTCAGTGGTCTTTGAATTTTTAAAAAGAAGGCATTTGGAACTTTATAAAATTATTATGTTATCAGAGGAATTGAGTTCTACATTTCATTGGGTAAAGTCACTAGAGTACATGTCTTCTAGAGTTATATTCATAACTTCTCCTTTTTTTACTTTTATCTTTTAGTTAGTATATTTTTAAATTTATTTTTAAAGATTTTATTTATTTATTTTTAAAGAGAGGGGAAGGGGAAGGGAGAGAGAGAAATATCAATGTGTGGTTGTCTCTCACGCGCCCTCTACTGGGCCTGGCCTACAACCCAGGCATGTAACCTGACTGGAAATTGAACAGTGGCCCTTTGCTTCACAGGCCATCACTCAATCCACTAAGCCACATTAGTCAGGGCTTTTTAAATTTAATCTTTATTGTATTGTTTTCATTAGCAGTTAGTCCCCTTATATCCCGCTTCCCCCCAGGAATTACCACACCACTGACCATGAGTCCTTTTTCTTTTAATAACTTCTCCTGTTTTAAAACTCTCCTAGCTTAAATTAATTCCAATAATACTTCATTAGGTTTCACCCAGTATTTTTTAACTGGGGAGATTTTTCCCTCATCACCTTAAGGACATTTGGCAATGTCTAGAGATATTTTTTATTGTCAGAACTTTTGGGAAGGGGGTAAAACTGGGACAAAAGAGAGTTGGGGCCCAGGGATGGTTAAAGTCCCACTTTGGACTGTATATAGGACAGCATCTCCTCAGCCCAACAGTGACCTCTCCAGCCCAAAATGTCAACAGTGACACAGTTTAGAAACCCTAGTTAATCTATTTACTCTAAAAAAATTCTGGTCACTCTACTCTTCATTCATCTTCTCATTCAATCATGAACCAAATACCCTTAAGAGCCAGCCACTAAAATAGGGATAAAAGTGTGTGTGTGTGTGTGTGTGTGTGTGTGTCCGCACGCGTGCACACGTGCGCATATGAGAGAGAGAAAAAATGTTGCCTTCATGGGGCTTCTAGGCTAGTGTACTGCTGATCACAACATGTCTTTAGCTTGCCACTTACATACTTTACTCCAGTCTTTTGTGTACTCTCTGTGTACTAGTCCATTAGTCTATCAGTTATACTACCCCATCCTATCATGCCCTATCATGCCCTTTTCTCATGTGACTCTGTATTTACTTGTCAGTCTCGCTAAGGCAAGCATTTTGTAAAAAAATAAAATAAAAAGTCTTGTCCTTGATTAATACTTACTTTAAACAGCTTTAGCATTTATGATTTCAAGTGTGCATTTCTTAATTCTCTGGTATTCTTGTATGCATGTAAATTTTATCTCACCAATTAGACTGTAAGCTTCTGAAAACAGCAGCTTTTTGTAACCCTTAAATTAACTGACATTTTGTTTTGAATAACTTAGAGGGTTTATTACTTTATAAAAATAATTATAGCTATAATTTATTGAGAACTTACTAAGTCCAAACTGTGCTAAAGTTTTTTTCTACACTATCCTATTTAATCATTATGACAATATTGTGAGATACTACTCATGCATATCCCATTTAACAGATGGGGAAATTGAAACACAGAGAAGTACATAATTTCTTCAACATGATTTAGATAGTACAGGGATGTGAACTCAGCTCTGTCTAATCACAAAGTCAAAGTTATAAATATGATGTTACATTTAATAACAGCAACGGCAGTGATCACTGTTATGGTAGGCTGATAATTGCTTCCGGAGATGTCAGAACCTAATCTCTGCAACTTCCAAATTTACCTTATTTGGAAAAAAGATCTTTGCATATGTGGTTCAGTGAAAGATTTTGAGATTAAGAGACTTGTAATGGATTATCTGGCTGTTCCCTAAATGCAATCACAAGTGTCCTCACAAGACTGAGGAAGAGACAGGAGGAGAGTTAGCAGAGTGCCCACAGAGGCAGAGTTTGGACTCACGCAGACACAAACCAGGGAATACCAGCAGCCACTGACAGCTGGACGAGGCAAGAAAATGATTCCTCCTAGGAACTCCAGAGGAAGAGTGGTCCTGCTGACATCTTGATTTTGTTGTACCAGGGGTACTGATTTCAGATCCCTGGCCTCTAGAACAGTGAGACTTTTATTTCCTTTTATTTTAAGCCACCAGCTTTTTGGTTATGTGTTACAGCAACTACAGAAAACTAATGCATCTGTCATCTGGTAGGACCCCCGCTGCTTTTGTCAGTCTAACAAGATCTTCAAAATGCAGGAATTTAAAGCCCAAGATGCAGTTTCTAACAAGGTCTAGGAAAGTCCATAAAATCCATCCTGTTACATCCTTTTAACTTGAAAAATTAGTAATGCCTCCTAAATATGCATTTTTCTTTTCATCCATTAATATTTTTTCCCTATCTTTGGCTTTCCAATCCAGTCAATGTCTACAAAACACTAGGTTTTATGCCTCTTTTAGATTTGACCCTTAAGTAGAACTCTTTTTACAAGCCTTAAAGTTTTTAAGATTTTACTGTATCCTCTTTAGTTCTACTGTATGTATTTGTCACATAATCCCTATTCAGTCTAAGTGTTAGTAGCATATCAAAAATGAACCTGTATGTTGGGCACACAATATAAGCAAGGGATTATTCAACCTCCCCTTGTAAGCTAAGCACTCAAGGACCTGGGCCCAGAGAACCCTACAATTTGGGGCAATACAAGATAACCATTCACCAAGAATGATTTTAGTTATAATTCAAGGTGTGCTTCTATAGAGCACAATGTGTGATTAATTAGCAAGTGATGTATAGGCAACAACTGGAGTGACTTTCCAAGGAAGGTCACTGAAGTGCGTTGTATCTCTTCTGGGCCTTTCCACAGCTGGAATTCTAAAGGGACAGTCTTCAAACAGCAAAATCCCCAATTGTCTGGATAATTATGACCACTTTAATGCATGTACATATCCACCAATTCTGAGAATCACTTGGTTTCTATGAATACTTTTACTCTGAAGTCACATGTTATATGGTACCAGCTTTTCTGGAACTCAGTTCTTTAAGTAACTGCCAACTCCAATTCAGGACACTAAACACACCCCCTTTTTTTTTCCCCTGTGTTGCTTATATCCTACAGTGGGTATAATTTTTTTATTAAACATTTAATGTAATTAAATGAAGGTAGCATATCTTCTCAATAATAGCACAGAACAATTTGATAACCCAATTCTTCCACATAGAAATAATGTAGCAAATCTTCCTCTGAGGTGAATCTTCATGATAAAGAGAACTTATCAAAAATCATTTAACCAGGCTCATATGGTAGCCACATTGTGGTACAGCTTAAGAGAAAAAGGTTTAACAGACCAGCTGGAGTCTTAAAAAAAATCCTCTGTAACAAAAGAGTAAAGAAGGAGCTGTGCTTCAGTGAGATCTTCAAGAAACCAGCTAGAATTTCCTAGTGTTCCTCTGAATAGGGATCGGTGGTCCCCACTCTGGTGTTTACCCCATCGTTTAGGCATGAAAGCCACCTTGCTGCAGAAGCCATGAGAAAAAGAAAGAAAGATGGCAGAAGCGGAGCAGAGCACAAAGGAACAACAGAAAACCCTTTAACTAAAGAGTAAAAACACTCTATTGACTAGCTAAAACAGGGAGGAGTGTCAGGAGAGTAGGAAGGGCAGGAGATCCATGGCTGCGTGGTGAAAATAGTCAAATAATTTCCATCCACCTCAAACCCTCCTCCCTTGTTCATCCCTCTTGGATTTTGTCGCTGCCCTAATTGTAACCTATAGTGTTTTTCACACTTTCTGTCCAAGACTGTTGGTTTTGGCTTTTTTCCCTATTTGGCCCTGTGTGGTGTGAGTTTTTATAGCTCTTGGATAAGTTTAGACAGATTTTTGTCTTCACTCCAATACTAGTCATGCGCTTAAGACTAGACATCATTCATTTGTCTCTCCATTTGGAATTACAACTTGAAAGATGACTGTGCCATAACTGTACTAAAAAAATGAATGACACTCAGAGCTCACTCAGCTACTGGAGGAGAGAGAAAGAAAGACCGATGATATTAATACGATAGGTATAACACTGAGAGGTTTTGCTGTTGTTATTTCTTATTATACCTGGCTCGAGGCATAACTTCTCAATTAAAAGGTATTGGTCCATTGCTTCCTTATTTTATGAGATGCAAGTCTTCTTGTATCAAGAGAAAGGCTGAAAATTAGAATATGAAATAGAGTGGATTTTGTGGTAAAATGAGAAAGAACAAAAGAAGGGACTGAAATATGGAATATTTATTAGAGTATGAATGGAGTATAACCAACACATTATAAAATGTACACATTTAATGTGCACAATTTGTTTAGTTTTGACAAATTTTATATCTGTAACACCATCACTCTGATCAAAATTGAGAATATATTCATCACTCCTAAAATATTCCTTTAACCCTAATATAATGCCTTCCTCTGAATTATCTCCAGGTAATGCCTGGTATGCTTTCTTTTAGAGTAGGCTAGTTTGCATTTACCTGATCTTTTTCAATAAACATATTATATACATCCAAAGTAGCATATATTTTTTAATATTCACTCATGTTTTATATATCCACAATTTCTTACATTTTGTTCCCAAATAATATTCTACTATATCTATGTAATACAATTTATTTATACATTTATTGGTTTGAACCATACCCAGGTTTTTACAATTGCAAACGTAGCTGCCATGAACACCCCTGTATGAGTCTTTATATAAACATATGCTTTCTTTTCCCTGTGTGAGGAATGCCTAGGGATGAGTCATATGTTTGGGCAATATTGGTGTATGTTTAGTATTTTAAGAAACTGCCGAACTGTTGGCCAAAGTGATTGTTCCAGTCTTCTATATCCTTACCAATATTTGGCAATGCTGACTTTTTAAATTGTATACATTTTAATGAGTATGCAGTGGTATGTCATTATAATTTTAATTTAGTTGTCTCTGATTGATAATGGTGTATTTATTTGCCATTTTATATCTTTTTCACAAAATCTTTGTTCAAATAAATAATTGTTTGTTTTCTTATGAGCTTTAAGAGTTCTTGGTGCATGTAGAATGTGATCTCATTATTATATATATGTCTTGCAAATATCTTGTCTTTTTCCAGTGAGAACTTATATTTTTATTCTTAGTATCTTTTGATGAAAAACAGGTTTTAGTGTAAACAAAGTACATTTTCTTTTCTATTTTAATGGATTATGCTCTTAACTCCCTAAGAATTCTTTGTCCAAGCCAAGGTTACAAAGATTTTCTTCTGTTTTTTTCATCAAGTTTTTTAATAACAAGTCTATTAACCCATTTTAAGTTAATGTTAATATTTTGATGAAAAGTTTTGGATTTTTTTGTTTTGTTTTATTGTTGCTTTCTTTGTGTGTGTCTATGTGTGTGTATGGAAATAAAATTGTTCCAGCATCATTTGCTGAAAAAATGATCCTTTCTCCATTGATTTATATTTGTGTTTGGGTCAGAATCACTTCTCTGTGTCACTACACTGTGCACCTATTTTCTCCTCTGGACTATTTTCCCTCTGCTCTTCTCACTCTACTCGGTGGTCAGGAAAGTTAACTTCTACTAAATGGATAGACTATTCTCTCTTACCTCCTGCTTTTTGGTTGGCTTGGGGTGATGGGAGGAGCAAGCAGAAGAACAAAATGAGGGAGGAAAGATAAATTGGTGTAAAAATTCTCAGCTTGCTTTTCACAGGACCACAGGTGCATAGTAGCTGCATTTCCCCCCAAAGTTGCACAGTTCCTGTCTGCCGTACCACTACTACTGGAAGAACAGGCTGTCTCTTTCTCTGGGTCCTCATAATTGCTCCCTTCACTTGCACCTTAAGCTTAGAGTTGCTAACAGCTACTGTTGCAGACCTTCGGTCTCTCTTATTTTCTCCTAATCCTAGCCATGCTTTTACAAATTGTCTTTAAAACCTCTTCAGTTGTTCCTCCGTGCCTGCCATCTGGATTTTGCAGGCCCCCTGATTAAATCAGGTGTTAAATAACTTCCTTGTTTTATCCCTCTGTTTGCCAGTTCTGGGGTTAATTAGGGAAACATTTCAGAATGGACAACTAAAATAATGGGAGATTTAAAAATAAAATAATATAGTATTGTACTAATGTAAAATCCTGGTTTTTACACTATACTTACATAAAATGTTATCAGTGGGGAAACTGGGAAATAGTTATGTAGAGACTACACTCACTACTTTTGATATATCATGTGAGTATTACATATTTCAAAACAAAAATTATTAACATGAAAACTAAAAAATAATATGTATATACTATCTTCTCACTGTAATCACATTAAAATTCACATACTAAACAGCAAATTAGCAAAAAATCTATGGCTCCTACTTGATACTTTAGATACAATTTTACCTCATTGCATACTAGTTTAAAAGCCCAGAAGAAGATTCGACAAATAAATTAAATGCTTTTTTTTATAATTAAAATGTTTGAGTCTTATAAATTAAAAAATGTGACTATGTATAGTTTCTCCTGCTTTATTACATTAAAACATGACCCTCATTCTCATGTTTTAATCCCATGACTCTATACTTTTTTATTTATATATTATAGCATAGAAAGGACCCATTTATCTGTCCATGTATCTCCTTGTCATCTTTCAAGAATCACTTAATGCCCACCATCAATAAGGTCTCTGGACCACAGCATCACATTTACTATTTCAATGGATTCAGTTTAGGTTAGAATCATGGGAGTCAAAAAAAATCATCTGCTTTACCCGTGTGTTTTGTAGACAGCATAAGGCTATTGAGGAAAAATATTGTGCCTTTTACTTCTTTTGTAGAGCAGCTCTGGGCTCCTGCTGAAGTGAATTCAATTCAATTTCTGAATGTAGGATATGCCTGGGCAGAGTTGTAAACCCAGGTTCTTATATCTATTCTTCTACTAAATAACTGTGTGATCTTGGGTAACTCATTTTCAGACATTTCTGCAAAATGAACTCATTAAATCAGATTATCTCCAAGGTCCCTTTGAGCTTGGCAATGGTGCAGTTTTCACTGTAAATATTAGATAGTTACAGAGAAGTGAAATTATATGGCATGCTGTATATATTAAGCTTCTCTCTTTCCCTGAAATCCTCAAGCAATATCCATCAACTGACTCTAAGCTGAAAACCTATGGTTTTGATCTTGAATATTTAGAAGTTTATTATGAATAAATAGCCCCAAACTAGTAAGCATATTTGAAACTCTGGAAACTACTAGTAGATAAACCTCTTGGGTTTGCAAAATTGGGCAGTAAATTGTATGACAAGGGGTTTTCTCCTGAGATTTCCTATGCTTGCTGCTTCTGGCAGGTTGGAATTAGAGTGAGAAAAGCCAGCTTTGTGATACCTTGTTACTGCTCTCCCAGGTGGAGCTCAGAAGTGTAGACACAATGACAAAGGTGATGAAAACATAATAACAACAAAAGAAGAATTTAATCAAATTTTATCGGCTCTCCATAAGCTTCCACGTCTGGCTCCACTGGTGCCTTTTTTTATTTGTATGTTGCGTTGGTAAAATGGACTCTCTTCCTTGGGGAGGAAGTGGGAGTTATATAATTATCAGTAGAAAATGACTAGATCCATAGCAGTGAAGCAAAGTATGATCTTGGATTCTAAAAGCAGTAAAAATATAATATTAAAGAGGGATACCATCAACCTCCTTTTGTTAAAGTCCTGAACATTGGCTATCAGATCTATAACATTTTTATACTTCAGTTGGGCTCATTAGTGTGCATTCTAACTAGATTCTCCCAATTCAGTCTTTTCTAGCTTTCCTCAGCCAAGCCATGTGCCACTTCCTTCAAGGCGTCATCTTTGTTCCATGACCAGATAAAAAACAAACATTTCCCTTCCCAGAGCTATTGCCTTGTGTCCCAGTGGTTACCACAGAACTTTCTTCAAGTGTTCATTCCTTAAATGATGCTATGTCTATGCCTTTATCTTGACCAAACCAAAATAAATGAGGCTTTAGCACCGGTCCGTATTGCAAGGCCCTGAAACTTTTTTTTTATTTCCAGACTGATGTTTAGCATGTAGTTCTGTTGCCCACTTCACTCAACATTATCTGTCTTCAGCTTGTTTTTCCAAATATCGCTGACACTAGTCCCTCCCTGTGTGTTCTGTGAACCTGGGAAACATTCCCTGTCATTCACATCTGTATCTCACCTGAAGCCTGGCATAGCTGTCAAATTCAACCTCCGTTTCTTTCTTCTCCTGGTTGACAAGTTTTGTTCCAGGATCTAATTAGTGTTCCCATTTTTCAGTGTTCTGTGTTGATTCTTAATGTCTCATTGTACTTTGGGTCCAATAAAGAAATTATAATTATTAACATCACAATCTATCATGCTCCTATTATGGACCATCTTTTTAGGAAGCCATTTTTAATGGTTATAGTTATCTTGGTCGTTAACATTTGTACAGGTGACAATGTGCAACTTGGCAGATTTTAGTACATATTTTGTCCTCTGGTTCATGTATGCGTGTCTTTTAATCAAAACCACAAAGCCTTGTGGGTTAGGGTTATGTTTTTCATCCTTCTGCCATCCGCTATATCTAGCATACCATTAGTGTTTAGTAAAGAGTCCCAGTGTGACTTTTAATTATAAAATATCTGAATGATTTACTGTAAGTTGTAGATTTTATTTATACTATGTAATATTGTGTATTTATCTTTAGTTCAGTTCAACAAATGTTTGTTGAGCAATTAACATGGTATCTTATACATAGTAAACCTTCGCTAAATATAGAATAAAGTTCCCAATATTAGTGATTTACCTGCACAGTGAATACAGCCTTAGTTGAGAGGAGGTAATAAATAACTCCTGAAACAATTTTCTTATCCTCACCTGAGAACATTTTTTAATTACTTTTAAAGAATGAGGAGTAGAGAGAGGAAGGGAGAGAGAGAAACATTGATTCAAGAGAGAAGCATTGATTGGTTGCCTCGCATTTGCACCTAGACTGGAGTTAGAACATGCAACCCAAGTATGTGCCCTGACAGGGAATTGAACCCACAACCTTTTGGTTACCAGACAATACTCCAACCAACTGAGCCACATGGGTCAGAGCCATTTTCTGGTTTCTTAATCACATTTCTCTACATTTTGGTTTTGGAGTAGATTGCATTAAATTACTACAGAATCTCATTTGTGAAGCCAATACAAGATTACATTGCCAAAGTTGTCATTCAATTGAACTTGTGATCATCATAGAAACTGGGGAGTAGGGATTGAGCTTTTGTGATACTCACCCACTCTTTTTTTATCTCCCTCTACTCACTGATGGGATATTTTTTGAGTGACTCCTCAATAATATCCTAATGGATTAAACTCAGAAAGATTTTATACAGCTCCATGGGGAAGTGGGAATCAAGGATTAGTGGTTATTACAATATGCAGAGTAGACACATCAAAAAACAAGATGTGGAGACTAAAAGTAACCCTTAAAGGGGATATCCTAATGGCAAATAAATACAAGAAAAGATTCTCAACACTGTTAGCTACTAAGGAAATTCAAAAATACACATGTATAAAGGACACATGGACAAAGCCAAAGGGGGTAGGATCAAGGGTGGGAAGTGGGGATGGCTGGGGTTGGGGGAGTGGAGAGGGGGAAATGAAGACAACTACCACAATAAAAACTCCAAAATATACAATGAGATACCGTTATATACACACTAAACTGGAAAAATAAAACAAATGTGACAATACCAAATACTGGCAAGGGCGTGGAACACCAGGAACACTGCTGATGAGAACGCAAAATAACACAGTCACTTTGGAAAGTGATTTTTTAAAAAGTTAAATATTCCCTTACATATGACCAGAAAATCCAGCACCTAACTGTTTACTAAAGAAAAACTAAAACATATGTTCATATAAAAACTTGTATACAAATGTATAAGTTAAGTTGTATGTTAAGTCCAAACTCCAAAGGCTGTATGATACCATGTATATGCCATTCTGAAAAATAGTTAAACTTATAGAAACACGAAACAGTATAGTTGTTACCAGTGAGCAGATGAGAGAGAGGAGTTGACTACAGAGGGCCATTTAAGGAATTCCTTCTAAGGTGGTGGAATTGTTCAGAATCCTAAATTGGTGGTTGTTCATGGTCACATGTGTTTATGAAAATGCATACACACACACACACACACAGACGTGTGTGTGTGTACATATAAAATCAGATTCCACCATGTGTTTTTTTCTTTTTGAAATATAAGGCAACTACTTTGAATTATTAAGTAAGATTGTGGGAGTTCATCAGTGATGCCTAATTGAATTGGTGTGAACTTTGAAACTGGAGACAGGTAAGCAAAAGCTCAAGTACAGCCTCTGAAGGCTACTTTTTTTTTAAAATCTGTTATTTTACTAACCTTTAAGAGGGAAGGGTTTGTGTGCAGAGGAAGTCTTTCCATTGTGTGGGTCAAGAAAAATAACTACTTGAGGCCTAGAAGCAAATTAGATACTATGTTCTCCTTGTGCATGTAGTGTGCACTATTTCTTACTTTGCGCACTGTCTGAAGAACTTTGAGCTGGGTTTCTCTGCTTTCCTGGATACAGAAGAGCTCCTCCATCCTATCTGCAGATATATTTACATGTGTAGAAGCTAGTTTGTTTGGCTTCTGTGATAATATTGTCAGATTGGTATTATTATCTCCATTTTGTAGATGAGGAAGCTGGATCTCAGATGAATTTATTGATTTATCCATGTGACCCACCTGTTGGCTGCCATAGACTTACAGAAAATGGAATTTAAAAATAGGAATAATGTCTTTATTTTAAATAATCTAATTTCTAGAACTAGTATATACATTTAAGTACTAAACATCATATCATTTTAATGTATCAATGTATACTTATATACTTAAATGTATATAAGTATTAAACATGATATCATTTTTAATTTTGATTTTAAAAATAGTAAAGAAAATGACAACATTGAAATTACTCATAGTCATAGCAATCTAATTTTGGTATCAATTTGAATCCATTTTGTGATCTTGACTCCTTGTTTTCAAAATCAATATGCATTTGTCTCTTTTATAACACTGTGTATATTCTTTTGTATTTTTCTTTTGCTACTTACCAAAGAATTACAGCCAATTTTTTTCACACTTGATCTTAGCCAAAAGGCCGAGAAGTGATTCCAATTTTTTTTCAATATGGAGCAATTCTGTTTATACTTTTTGATAGTCTACATTATTTAGTCCTCAAAGATACAGTGATAAAAGGCACAATTCTTATCTGAAAAGGTATTAGGATCTAGTAGAGAGAACAGTGAAGTCCTACTCACAGGAGGAAGTGGGCAATGATGGAAGATTCTGGAGAGCTGTTGCATAGCCCAGGAGTGTGTAAATAAATTTAGAGGATGTTTAGACCTAGGCTGCACAAGAAGAAGCAGTTGAAAAGGATGATTGAAAAGATGTGGTCACAGAAGTAGAAAATAATAGAGTGAACTTTATATCTTTTAATGTTTCATACAATTTAATCAATTTGAAACAGTATAATGTGCTTAACCCCTTTTTATTGGACATTTACTTATAACAAATTTAACTGTTATAAATAATGTTGCCATGAATGCTTTTGTGCATATATAGCCTTTATCTTATTTTGAATTATCCCCTTAGAATGTATTCTCAAGTGCAGACTTATTGGGTTTTGTTATATAATCCCAAATTACTTTTGAAAACGCTTATACCAATTTACAGTGTCATGAGCGATATATGAGTGCACCAGCTTTGCCAATACTCTCTAGCTTTGTGTAATATTATACTCCTTTAAATTTTGCTAATCTAATAGTTATAGAGAAGTGGAAGTAATTTCTGGAGAGATGAAATATTTGACCGAAAAAAAAAATAGTACAGGGAAGGAACACAACTCATTTGGGGCATAGTGATGAGTATGATATAGCAGAAATGTTCAAAATGAAGCATTTTAATCATACAAATCATGAAATTCCAGAGCATAATTTTGTAATTTGAAACAAGAATTAAGTTATGTTGAAACAATATTTGATACAAGAGGTTAGACCGATGTTCTTTAATGGGTTTTAGGTTTATGCATTGGGTCTTGACAAGATCCAGTCCTCAGGAAAAATTCACCACTGGTATATTTTATTTGCACAGATGTTAGGAACATTATATTGCAACCTACTGCTGACCCAAGTCCCTGTTCTTACACATTCATTTATCTCTTGGTAACATGGGCAGTACTTTCATATCAGCCATGGACCTAATGGGAGAGCTTGGAATGAGATTTTTCCTGGAGTGAATCCCACCTAGTCCTTAGTCACTTAGAAGTGTCAGGCCGAAGGGACTCTGACAGGCAGCTCTGTCAACATGAACAGAGAGTTTTAGATCAAGCCCAGGAACATTACTGTCAGAAATTACAACCTCCGCGTTGACATAAATGTTGACAGCACCATTTTCACTGATAGCGGTATCAGAGCAGATTATGATTCACAAAGGACTGTCCAACGAGCAATGATTTAGATGGAATGCCCTCAAATAAGTAAAGGTAGAGAAAGGAGAGAAGCAAAATATGAAGACTTCAGCTTATAAAATTGTGTTAACACAGGATCAAGCTATGGCAGCAAACATATCTCCGGCCCAGTAATGAAGGCTTGTCTGCAAGTTTATATAAAGAGAGACATAATGGAATTCAGCTTTTCCTCTAAGTCTGGCCTTATCTCCTAGTCCAGTCTGGTAATATACACAGTTCTGTGAAACATTTTGAAAGAATAATAATAATGTATAATTATAGGGTAGATGACCAAATATTTTTTGGATCCAGCGAAGTGTTTCAGAAATCAAGACTATGATAGGAAAGCAAAATGACATCTTTTAAAGAGAGGTACATGGAGATAGGGACATATTTTCTTTTCTACATATAGAAATACTATTACTTTACCAAAGCTTCTCTCAACTTTTCACAGTAACTCTGCTTAACCCCACGTAACTAAGTTATCTAGTATTGTGACACTCAGAGGTATTCTGTTTAGCATCATTGTATAGTGTCTATAATTGTTTGCAAAACTGCTAATAGGTAATGTTTTCACCTCATTTAAATTTTAAATACTTTCCCATTACTTTTCCCTTATAACACTGAATAGAGGTTTGGGCATGTAGTTGGTGGAGAGTACATTGAAATATTTAAACTAAGAAGAGTTATCTGGTGGGAACCAAGAAAACTTCAGTCTCGTGCAAATGTGTTTCCTATTCTATTTGTTTTCAGAAAAAGATCACTTTATTTAAATATTTTATACAAAATTACTTCAAAATGTATTGAGAAATTCAATTCATAAATTATGTTGCTAAGCCCCTTAGACAAATTATCTAAAGTTAAAATGAAGTTAAATAAATCCAAATTAAATAATTTTGTTTAATTCTCAAAGGCTTGACCTTACTTCTAAACACCATGGCAAATAGTGAGTGAGATTCAAGAGACCAGTGTGTCTTTAAGCCATATTATTAGTACCTCATTATGCTGCATCACAGTAACCTGTATATTTGTCTTTAACACCCATTCGATAGTTGATTTTTGGATGAATCAAATGTATTTTGTGAATCATTGTTTTCTTCAGTATCTTAGTATGGTAGCTGGAATATGAGAAATACTTATTACCTAATCTGGTAAATAACATATGAATGGATCAATAAGTCAATGTTGCTTCCTTAAATCCTTTTGGAAACAGGCATCAAAAAATAAAATACAATCAGAAAGAAAAATAGAATGCAGGAATGGGAAACTGATAGAAGCTGATCTAATATAAGGATTTTTTTGCAAAAATAAAAATAAATGTTCCTGACCTATAACCATCACAAAGTTGACTATAAATTGAGTACAAGTGTTTTTATAGTTTAATTTTCAGGGATAAACCATGGCACATGATAACCCTCTATCCAAAGACAAACTAGAAATAGTGAGGAGTGAAATTCCTTTTAGTTTACTTCTCAAACTTTGTCTTAATAAATATCACTCTCTAAAGAAAAAGTGGTTAAATGGATCTCTTTTTACAAAACGATGTTAGTTCCACCTAGAAGGCTGTGTGATTTGATTACCATACCCCAATTAAAATCATCTCTGAACTTCTTCCTGGAATTTGCCTTCTTGGAAAATTTATTAACCTTTCCAACACATCAGTTTAGTTATGTTATAGATTCCATGCCACTTATTACATATATTTTTAATAAAAATAATGTTTTTCTCCTAAAAAATAAAATGTAGCTTCTAGTAAAGAATTACAGAAAAAATATAGTGCAATTAATTAAAAGCAACCAAAATCCTACTAACTAAGGTAGTAGCAGTCAACGTTTTGCCATATTTTGTTATTTAATCTATGACTTAATTACTCAAAATTGATACTTCTTTAGTGATTTAACTTATTGATCATGTTTGTCCCTACTAAGCGTGTTCAACACTGTTACACTCCAATGATGTGATTACGCGATTCCAGTTTGAGAGCGCCAGGGGAGGAGAGAGTGTGTTGGGAAAGCTGGGCCAAGTAGAGTGAAAATCTGGGCTAATAAAGTGTCCAGAGTGGAATTAAAAACTATCATAACAATAACAACAACTCACACTTATGTGTGTCAAGCTTTCCTCTGAGTGATTTACACCGATTGTCACAAAAATCCTGTGTTTGATGCTATTTCAAAACCCATATTATAGCTGATAAAAGTATGTTAGAGGAATTAAAGAAATTTGCCCAAAGTCACAGATAGTAATTAAAAGAACCCAGGGAGTCTGGCTGTACATACAAATATTTCCATCCAGAAAGAAAATACTGTTTGTAATAATATGAATCAAGAATTTTTGCATTATTTATAATTATTTATGATTTATTTTGTCTCAATTCAGTGAACTAGAGAAAGTGGAAATAAAACAGGAGAAACTGGAGCTATCATAATGAGGTTAATGAACTTGGTGTACACAAGTGCAGACTTGCTGTTAAATATCAAATTTTGGAAATTCTGACAATTTAAAAGTACTTTCTCAGACTCTATTCCTCGATTAGGGGGGATAACTTGCACAGATCTCCATGATCTCTGAACCATACCTAACCACTATTGTGAACTCACTTTTAAAATATTAAATGAAATAGTTCTATTTTTCATGTGACTTTAGACACGATGATGGTGATTTCACCAGGAGGGCTGCTGTGTTAACAAGAAGTGCTACAGAGCTGTTCTGACATGGAGAGAAACTTGTAGAGACTGTGGTCTGAATTAACAGTTGGTATGATCTGGCTCTAGTGACACTCAATTCCAGATTTGTAAAAAGGCAAGATCTGGATTGGGCCTGGGAGGCATTGAAAAGAATCTACCTTCCATCCCCACCTCTGCCCTCCTTTACTTAGGTCCTATTTCCATAAAAAATAAATAAATACACAAACAAACCCACAACCTGCAAGTCTTGTTCTGTCCCTTCTCAGACACTATTTCAGAGGGGAAGGAAACTATTCCACCCAGTGTCACACTGATGAACGTGTCTATCCAACCCCGCAATGGTAACCCCAAGAAGAGGAAGATTAATGCATTTCTACAAAATGCTACTTTTGTCTTAGCAATTCAGACTCCTGGGGACAGCTGCATGTTGTGTTGATTCTCTGGTCACAGAAGTTCCACTGGGCAGTGGAGAGTGTTACAGTCAGTGATTCATGGGATGGAAGTTTGGCCGCTGCAGGTGTAGGCCTTAATTGGGGGATCAGGTGCTCACAAATAGTGTGCACAGAGGGTGTAGAAATGAAATGACTTGGAGAATAGAACTGTGGGAAGACCACACTCTGGAACCCAAATAAAGACCCCTTAAATGCTCCTTCTCAGAAGCTTTGTTCCATCTCAGCTGTATTTAATAAGGATATAAATAATTCTACTCTGGGCATTCCAGAATGACCAGTCAGCCATCATCACCTGAAATTCTTTTCTTTTATATATGCCTTAATGTCATTGGTACTCTTGATTATATCACTAACAATAATATGACACTATTATCACTGTCATCATTATCATCATCATTAGTTTTTAGGAATCTCGATATGAATAATCCTAAAGCAGAAAAATAAATTATGATAAGAATATAGATTAGCTAAGGAAATATTTTTTGGCATTTTTATGTAGCAAAAAATGTAATGAGAGGGGATAAAAATGTAGGAGACAAGGTGAGAGGGAGTGCAAATACCTTGCAGTTATTGATTTGCCAATTTATTGAGTAGACTTGGGTCCAGTTCTTATAAACAAAAGAACTTTCTAATTCTGTAATAATTTGACTTTAAATAATGTAAATATGTTTTAAAAGGAAATGTGGGCTGACATCAGCTAAACAATTGGGAATTCCTATTAATATTCCTCTCTCTTAATATCATATTTTGTCCAAGAACTCACAGGGCCACTTAGGCATTGTTATTTTACTACTTATTTACAGGATTTCAAAAAATGCCTATAAAGCAATTAACCTGCACTAGCAGTATATTGAGCCATGAAAAATATTGCATCTTTTCCTTTTTCTTCATACCCTGTCATCTTTCTTTCCTTTCTTCCTAAAAGCATAAAAATCTCCAAAATGAACACAAAATAAAATAGGAAAAGACATAAGTGTTTGAAGCATCATTCTATTTTTCCTAAGTTTCCATCCATACATTTATCTAACACCCCATTGCAGATAATCTTGTTTAACTTGCACGACAACCACAGAGGTATCTGTACTGAGCCTCTCAGTATAGGTCCATCAAAGGATATGTATAAAGGACACAAGGATGAAGCCAAAGCGGGTAGGTTTGAGGGTGGGAGGTGGGGATGGATGGGGTGGGGAGCTGTGGAGGGGTGAAAATTGAGACAAAGAGACTTGAACAATAAAAAATAAAAAATGCTTAAACTAAATATACGTGTGTGCATATATATAGAGAGAGGGAGAGAGAGAGAGACGGAGAGAGTAACAATGGGTATATGATTTGCCCATTGTTATATAGCTGCTGAGTAGCACAGGAAGGTTCCGTAGCCATCATAGACTAATGGTTTATGTTCCAGGCCTGCTATTTATTGAATTACCCATACTATGTGTCTTTATTTTTCACATCTTCTGTATAATTCCCAGCCTCACATTAAAAGAGTTCTAGCTCTAGGCAGTTGTATGTAGTTCAGTATTACCACCTTTTAATGAAAAGTTTTTATATTCAGAAATATACCATCTAGAAGAAAGTCAACTAAGTGACGTATTCATGGAGAATTTCTTTATTGCAAATGTAGTTTGAGTAAGTCTGATTGCTAATATAATTGGGCAACTTTGGCCTTCATTGATCTTTTTAAATATAGTTTGTAAAATGTATGTTCAATTATATTGCTCAGTTTGGGGGGAATTTCTCTTATTAATGTGTGGAAATATATCATATACTTAGATGTGAGCCCTTGTGATTGGTGTGTTCCAAATAATCTTTTTCTATTGTGTGGTTACTCTTTTTGTTTTCTTAATGGGCACTTCTGATGAACAAACTCTCTTTTGATTTAGTTCCATATATACATTTTTTTTTTTGCTTGTGTGGGCGAGGTTAGCATTTCTTGTGTCTTGTTGAATCTTATTGAAATTTATTATTTTCAAACTATATCAAAGCCTTGAAGCTTTGGAGATTTTCTCCTACATTATCTTTCAAAAGATTGATTGTTTTCCATTTCTCATCTAAATGTAAAAATCAATGTGGAACTTATTTTTGTATATGGGGAAAAGGAAAGGACATGACAATTGTTTCATGTAGATATCTAATTATCCTAGTACCATTTAATGGAACTATTGTATTTTCCTATTTTTTTAAAGCACCATCTTTTCCCTAAATCATGTGTTAGGCAACTGTATCTGTTTGTGAACTTTCTTTTTTATTTAATTTCTCCATTTGTCTATTTTTAGGCCCTTAGCTCAGCATCTTACTTACCATGGCCTTATAATAATTCTCGATATTTGGTAGAGTAAGTTTTCTTATTTTATTAACCTTCTTCAAAGGTGCCCCCACAATTCCTGTTCCTTTGCATTTCCATATATGTTTTACAACTATATATAGGGAATTTCCTATTTTAACCAGTTGGTTAAAGTCATGGAAGCTTCACAGTTCTTAACATGGCTTAACTGTGGATAACCACAGTCAAATACGCTGTGGACACATATGGCCTCTTCTGATGCAGAACAAAGCCACTTGGTTTAATGTAAAAGCCTCTTACAGAAAGCACCTAGATAGAAACAGGAATCACAATTATGAAGGATAATTTGCCGGAAAGATTACTTTACAATAGCACAACTCATACTTTCTCTGCTTTCCCATTATTGTCACTTTATGAATGCAATGCCTCCAGATTGGAGTGCTTAGTCCTTCCCCCTTGCTCTGTGAAGACCAGTTAACTAAGGGGGACAGTCACAATCCTAGCTGGGACACTAAGGTTTTAAAGACTGTTTCAAATATGTATATCTCCTAGCTGTCAACCTAATGGTCACTTTCATTCCCCAATACTCTTTAGCTCTCTATATCATAGGATTTGTGTGTCAAGTCCATTCTTCTGGGTTCCCCTCCCTGCCTTTAGGCTTTGCTCCCTGTTGATCAATTTTTATTCATCAGTTTCACCTGCATTTACACATAACTTATCTTCTTCTGAATTTTTAACTAGAGGTGTTTTGGAGGATTCAGTCTCTGAGCTTCTTTTTTCTCATTGTACCGACTCTCATCTCTCCCAAGATAACATCAATAACTATATCTATACCTATATCAATATTATCTATCTATCTAATCTCTATTCTATCATTCTATCATCTATTCTGATCTTCATATCCAACTTTGTAAATAAAAAATGCATATGGAATTTGAAGTCATGAAAATTTGCCATTCAAGCCATAAATTACCTGTTCAAGTAATTTAATATCATGGAATCTTAGTGTCAATGTCTCTTTAATGAAAATAGTTGCATTCATATGTTAGGTAATTAGAAAATATATATTTAAATGTCTTTGTAAAAGTATTTAGCCCATATTAAGTGCCCACTAAAGAATGATGCCTATTTTACCCTTCCCAGTGACAACCTTATTCTACAGTGGGGAAATGTTCTTTTGTCTTTTTGGG
This sequence comes from Tonatia bakeri, assembly GCA_004024845.1. Classification (NCBI taxonomy): domain Eukaryota; kingdom Metazoa; phylum Chordata; class Mammalia; order Chiroptera; family Phyllostomidae; genus Tonatia; species Tonatia bakeri. The sequence continues at coordinate 213,993 of PVIA01000003.1, forward strand.
TTTCCTGTCTTAATGAAGGCCACTACCTTTCGCCATCAGGACAGAATCCTGAGATCCACCTCTGCCTTCTTCTTTCTGCTTATCCCCCTGACCCAGTGGTTACCGAGTTTTACTGATATTACCTCAGAATTGTATCTGTAATCAAAGAACTGCTGTCCATTTGCTTTTCTAGTGTTTTATTGCTAGTCTTTCCCTACTTGTATCCTTTATCTCCTAATCCCCGATATCTTGTGTTTCAGTTTAGTGTTTACATAACAAGTGCTTTTAACCTACATTGCAAAGTCTCTGTGCTTTCAGGATATGTTTCAATGTCTGTCCTTCTTTGTATCCTGGTCTCATACCAACACTTTTATGTCTCATGCCTTTTCTACCTGTATCCACAACCGCTCCTGCTTCTGTTTAGGTTATTTCCTTTAACATCCCAAATCTCTCATGCATCAGTGTTCAAAAGTTTGATTACCACACTTGTTGGGAATACTCATTTCTAGTCTTGTTTTTCCCAAGCAAACTCTCATTCAAGTAGTTTTTATCAAATAACAGAAATGCAAATTATTTTAGACTTAGGTGTAGTCAGTCCCTTTTTCCTGTACCCACAGTCTCTAATTGAGGATATTTTAATCTTTTTTTTGTATTTTCTTACTAATCCTACACCCTCAAACATGTAGTCCAGTATGTAAAATATTTTAGGTACATAATAAATATGCCCAGTGACTAATGTGTGTATATGTGTATGTGTATGACTATATATATAAATTAATTGAGGACATGAAGATAAAATATGTAATAGTAATGTTACCAATAAGAACAAAATGTATTGGCTACTTCCTGTATCCCAGATTCTATTCCAAATGACTTCTTTGAGCATTTTCTCTCAGTTTTAGCTCAGACCTCAAGGTTACCTGTAGGTAACTATCATCATTCACATTTTAAAAATGAAAAAATTGAGCCTCAGAAAGTTGACGTACCTTTAACAGTCACACGACTAGTAAGTAGATTATCACACTGGTTATCTAATGCTGCATCATAAATTACCTTAAAACTTGGTAGCTTAAACCACTGACATTTTATTATATCTCACAACTGTGTATGTTGACGGGGGCCTAACTGGGAGGTTCTTCAGCTAGTCTTTCTTAAAGTCTCTCATGCAGCTGCAAAGTAACAGATGTTAGATGACTGAACATCTGCTACCTCAGTGCTCCATTGGGTGACTTTCTTTTTTCACATTATGTTTCACTTTCAAGAGCCTTTCTACTTGGCTCCTATCTTCACCAAGATAGTCTGTAATTTCTTCCTGGTGAAACGAGCTTTTTTCTTCACACTTTGTTACTAAGTCCTAGCAGGTCTCTTTCTCCTCATTCTATTGTTTAAAGCAGTTACAGACACAGTCTAGCTCCCAAGATAAGAGGAACTGGATGTACATACAGAACAGGGTGGAGAATTTGACCATCTTTTGAGATTCTTTATTCCACTGTGGGGCTGGAGTCATCGATTCTTCTCCATTTATATCAGAAATACTGAGAAAATGTGATTGTAGTGGAATGACTTAGAATTCTCTAAGTATTGAACATAGAATTAAGATATCCTTCCTCCTAACCTGATTTTGTTTCTATAAAGTCATTTAATAACTATGAAAAATACCTCCTTTACCAGTTACCTGATGAAAATCATACTTATATTTCTGACAAGAGTGTTGAAACAGTGCAGAAGACAGAGATAAGGCAAATAGTTTTTGCAGAGCTGGAGCCAAAGAGAAACTGACTGATAGAATCTGTGTCATAGAAGAAGCAATAAGTGCAACTACCACTGTGATGTAGGGAGGAATCTTGAGGGAAAAAAATCCTTACCTTCCTCTCCTCCTGCCATCTAATCTTCTGAAATCAACTGCTGTTAGTAGAAACTCCACCCTACACAAGAGAAAAGGCAGTACAGGAGATATAGTCAACTGGTCAACCTCCCATGGCAAAGAGCAGAGCACTAAATGGAAGGAGAAAGGAAGATGGCAGTAAAGGATAAACAGCAAGCTGTTTCTGCTGCTGCTGCTGTTTTTTCATGTTTTTATTATTATTTTTACTTATTCTCTATATATTGAGGAACTGGAGTTATAAAATAATAATTTCAGGGTTTTTAATTTATTTTTTTATTTCTAGATATCTGGACACTGGTTAATTGGGATTAGCTTGTTTTAAACTGAACACGTGTTATTTAATATGGATTTAGAGAGCAACTGAGATCATTCTCCTCTCTGGTTCTCATTTATCTGCCCCTCTATTCCCATCTTCTCAGCTCTTATTATTTGTTCACTAGAGGATCTTCTGATTCAGAAGAGCTTATTCAGAAAAAAATTCTCACAATTAAAAAATTGGTTGAATAACCACACATGCCTCCTAGGTAGGACAGTGAACAAAAGAGCTTTTTAGTTTTTTATATAAAAGGCACTTCAGCAGTGTCCCAAATTTGGCTTTCTGGTGCTTGACTAATCAAAAGCATGCACTGGAAAGGAAAATGGCATAAAGCTTCTTTTTCTCCCACTGTGATTTTTATTCTGAGTCACCAGATTTCTCTTACACACCATACTTTAAACATTTCTGTCAAATTAATTTCTGAAAATTAGAACAGACAATGTCCTGGAACAACCTTCAGTGGTTCATTTTTCCACAGGTTGGTATCTTTAATTTTAATTTCTAATTAATGAAATCCATCATAGTGATTCATGTAGCTTTACTGTTTTGGCCCATCTAATCCTCTTTTCTTGTTTTCACTGCTCTGTGGCATTCATTAAGGAAGACATAAACAAAATTGGAGATGGGTTGGAAGGTAATGAGTGGGATAAAATAGTGTTTCCGTGGAGGGTCCTTAAACCATTGTGCTGCCTTCCAATGGACATGACTATACTAATGATGTTCATAATAAAGGCACTAGTCTCCATCCTTCAACTGAAATATCACAGAAATCCTCCCACACTTCTATTTTTTTGTTTAATATAGGTCTGTACACACATTGTTTCACTTTAGAATTTCCACTGTTACTGTAAGTTTTCTCTCATCTTCCATATGGAATTAATTTTGTCAAACTATGTAAGTGGCCCATGTCTCTATAGGGAAGGTGATGTCCAAGAAGAAGTGATCAACACGTTAAAATAGAATATCTCAGAGACACAAAACAGTCCTGCATAAGTCAGCTTAGTCTCTCATTAAATTCAAGACTGACTCAGCACACACGGGCAGCCATTAGTTCTCCAAAGTATCTTTCTATTTCCTTTATGACCTAGCAGCCAGCTTTGAGGAAGTCCATAATCAGAGGAATCAAACTGGCTTCTTAATTACTGAGATCACAAAAGACACTGATGGCCCCATTAGGAATAAATGAAGCCTTGGCACATTAAACCCATGCAACTGGACTACTCTCCTCTCAGGCTCTATTTCGTGAGTTTGGTGCCTGAAACAAAACGTGTTATTCTTGTGATGTTCATTTACATCTATCTTGTTCTCTAGGAATGCATGGTATTATGCATGATTTAAGGGACAGATATAATCGTCATTATTTTGAATACTTTCCCCAAATCAGATTTTATTAATAGAATCTGAAACAAGAATGGCAATATATCCTTTTGGCATTATGGCCTTCATTTAGTAAACATCATACTCTATATTTATATACAATAAAAGAAATTTGTTATTATAAAAAAGGAAAATTAATGTGTGAATATATCAACATTATCTTCTCATTTCTTTTCAATCTGTGATGTAAAAAATAATCTAAATATTTTGCTCTCCATAAAATTTCAAAGTTTTTGAAAACCATTAGAAAATTTAAATATGCATAACTAACCTCTGACTTAACTACTTATTTTAGAAATAAAATATTGTAACAGTGTTCTTATTTTTCTTTGTATAACATAAATTTTATCTCTTCAGTTATGCACTAAGCTTTCTAAGGCCAGTGACTATTTTAAGAATTTCTCATGTATATTCCATGGTACAATGAGGGCCCTAAATATAGATTTTTAAAAAAATACTTTTTCAGCTAAAATTTCTTTTAAAATATTTAAATAAAACAATTAGATACATATTTCATAAGTTGGTTTTATGAAATAACTGTTATGATATCCTGTTTGTAAATATATTATTATACTATCTTATTAATAAAGCTGTGAAATGTAAAATCTGAAATTAAAGATGGGATGTATTATCATCATCATCATCTTCACAATTATTTATGTTTATCATTAAGACACAGTATTTTTTTTGTAATTTATAATTATTGGTGTGATTGTTATTTTTCTATTATCTTTTTTAAGGTATTACTACCTGATATCCCTATCTTCTAGGAACTCAAAATCATGGAATCATTTTCAATTTTTAGTTAAAGGAACTCTTTATTCAAAGCATTTAACTCAGATGTCAACTGTATAAAACAGATGAAAATGAAGCTCTTCTGCTAGAAGAGTTGGGCCCAAGAGCCCCATATGGCTCCCCAGCTTCCTCTAAGACCTGAGAATGGAATATTGCCACAATTTAAAAATTGCTGCTCTGTGTCTTGAAAGGACTGCTCAAATTAGTTACCTAAAAATTACCTGTGGAAACAAGGAATCTTTTGGCCTTAGCTTCTATATTCACCATATTTGCTGTTTCATTTTCTTACACAGAGTAGCCACTCAATGGTTTTTGACTGACTTCATATAATTCCTTCTCTACTACCTCCTCTCTGTCCAATCTTTTCTCCTCTTCTATCTCTTAAAGTGTCCTTCTTTAAGCCCCACCCAACACAAATATGTACAAACAGGTGTACATGCACAAATGCTAACACAGACTCATGCATGCACAAGTACACAGAAGTTCATCATAACTACTCACCAAGCAATCAGCTGAATCACTGTGTTTATAATAACATTTAATTGTTTGTAAAGGAAACCAAAAGTATTTAAGTACATTGCTTAGAAATTTAGTTATTTAAGATGTCTTAACCATAGAATCACATCAACCTCTGGAAACCCATTAGTAGGTCATGTGTCCTAAAATGGTCAATTTTGAAATTCATAACAACAACAAAGCCTGAAAATGGTCATAATCACAGTATACTGGAAAATGGACATTCATGTTGGTGAGGCTGAATGTATTTGATACTGAAAAAGATAGTTAAAAAGTCAAAACACAGTTTAAGAAAAATAGTGTGCTGTTTATATTTACAATTCTGATTTAGTTTTCACTGAACTGGCAGTTGCAGAATTATATTGACAAAGCCCAGAAAATAAAATAACATCTAATTTGTCTGAACTGGCCAAGAAATGGTATGTTGGAAATGACTGAATTTGTCATCACTGAAATATTTTTTAATCATTTAAGGTTGTTAGAAGATTAAAACTATTTCCTACCTTAGTTAACATATTTTGTTGAATATATATTTAACATATTTCTTCAGGAATAAACATCATCATTGTGAATCAGATCAAGCAAACCAATTAAATTAATTGAGCCTTGAAATTTCTAATAATGGTAGCAAAACAAAATGGACACATGAACACTCCCCCACAACAATTATAAAAATGTGAATAGAATATGTTATAAAATCTACTTAAAGGCACTGGGAAGCATTTAAAACAGAAAAACAAGGTAATAATTAATTCTCAAAGAACTTCAAATGGAAGGGGAAAAAACTACAGGTTTATGTACTTCTGGTTTGAATATGTCCAGACATCAGCTTGGCTTTGATAGAAGTATAGAACTTTAAAGAGCAACATGATATTTTCTGCAATCTCAAACTAATTTGCCAAATACGTATTAATTTTTGTAGTGTTTGAACACATGTCTTCAAATTTTTCATATTTTCTTCCATTTAGTAGAAAGTAGAGTTTAATTCACTTAATTTCCTTTCTCTTGAGTGTTGGCTAAACTTAGTGACTCATTTACAATAAATAGTGCAGAGAAAGAGCAAAGAGTGAATCAACCTTGTAGACATCACTTCAGTCATGTTAGAAAATTAGTATAACCAATTTTAAGTCATGTTGATATGTACCCATTGATATAACGTGATGAGAAGGGCATTTCAACTCTGTGGTATTCTTCCCTGAAATCTATACCCTCGTCCAATCATGATACATCATTAAACAAACAAAAATAATTGAGAATCATTATACAAAATACTTGACCAATATTCTTCAAAAATGTCAAAGCAACAAAAAAAAGGAAATATGGAGAAATTGTCACAGATTGGTGTAGACTATGAAATCATAGCCACTGAATATGACTTGAGTTTCTGGTATTGATCCTGGAACAGAATAACAAAATTAGTAGAAAAACTAGTGAAACTCAAATAAAGCCTATAATAATTTAATAGTATTGTTCCTATATTAACTTCTTGGGTTCACCACTGTACCATGGTTATGAAAACATATGAGATGTTGGCTGAAAGGTCTGTGGTGAAGCTCTATGCTATTGTTGCAACACTTCTGTGAGCCTAAAATGTCAAAACTAAAGTAAAAAACAAAACGAATTAAAAGATCATGTCTGATCTTGTGTCACACAGTGAATGAGCAGAAAAATCAAGGCCATCGCTCATTTTAAAGCTATAGGCACCCAAAGTTCGTTGCTTCTGCCTTCACATCTGCAGAGGGAGTGGCTGCTATATGCAGTGTATGAAAGTCTAAAGATACATTGTTGACTTAATATTGGATGGAATTTTTATAGCTTCACACAGAGATTATTTGACAAGTATTAAAAAAAGACAACATTTAAACATTGATGCCCCCTGCCCTGGCTTCCAGTTAAGAGGGTAGTGAAAGTAAACGCAGAACTCACATCATTCCACAACCATATCAAAATTACAACTAAACTACAGAAGAGTCACCATTCAGAGCTACCTGAAATATAGCTGAATGGAAGTACTACAACTAGGGATTTAAAGCAGAAACCACACTGAGACTAGTAGGAATGTAGGAGATGTGGAAGGGGCTAGTCCCACACTCAGATGTGGGAGATAAAAATCATGAGGAATATCTGAGCTGCAGGAGACCCCCAGGGAACAAGGTTTCCCAAACCCACACAAGGCCCCTCATGCTGGGGTTCCAGTAACAGGAAGAGGGGTCCACTTAATGGCTGGCTCTGAAAACCAGAGGAAATTATGGCTGAGAAACAGAGGGCTTCTACAATCCCAGGCACTTGGACTTACTCTGTCTGAGCTCAAACACTGGGGCAGCAGTACAAAAGGTACCATAGAAATGAAGGAACTGAATTGTCTGGCATCAGGGTGTGAGCTGGTGGGGCAGCTTTCTCCCACACACTCAAAGGGCTGGCTCAGCAAACACCAGAGCCTCACTGAAGTAAATCCTGCTTAGTGGGGTGAGCCCTTCACAGCTGATTGTGCATGGTGATCATAGCCAATTTTTGTAGTCAATTGGCCTAAGGGTAAATCTGTCCCATTTATGTGCCAACAAAAATCAAGGCACAGCTACAACAGAAGAGTGTACATAGCCTGTGTGGGGAGGGCTCACCTACAGTACCCAGCTCAAGTGAATGGGGAGGCTGTGCCACTGAACCCTACAGAGCATCTAGAATTCAGTCTAGTAAGATCACTCAATCTACAAAGTCCAAAAGATATATCAGCTCTACCTAATTCATATAAACAAACACAGGTAAGTTGCAAAAATGAGGAGACAAAGAATCATATCCCAAACAAAAGAAGAGAACTAAACTCTAGAAAAAGAACTAAACAAAATGGAGACAAGCAATCTACTAGATGCAGAGTTCAAAACACTGGTTATAAGGATGTTTAATGAATATAGTAGAAGACTAGATGAACTTACAGAGAACTTCAATAGCATTTAAAAAAGGACATGGAAACCATAAAAAAGATCTAGTCAGAAATGAAGTATACAGTAACTGAAATTAAGAATAATTTACAGGGAATCAACAGTAGAGTAGATGAAACTGAGAATCAAAACAATGATTTGGAATATAAGGAAGGAAAAAATTCCAAGCAGAACAGAAAAAAATTAAATCCAAAAAATGAGGATAGCGTAAGGAGCCTCTGAGACAAATTCAAGCACACTGATTTGCATCATAGTGGTGTCAGAAGGAGAAGAGAGAGAGCAAGAAATTGAAAACATATTTGCAAAAAGTAATGACAGTAAACTTTACTACCTTGGTGAAATAAGTAGACATACAAGTCCAGTAAGCACAGAGAGTCCCAAATAAGATGAACCCAAAGAGGCCCATGCCAAGACACATCATAATTAAAATGCAAAAGGTTAAAGACAAAGAGAGAATCTTAAAAGTAGAGAAAAAAAGCAGTCAGTTACCTGCAAGGTAACTTCCATTAGACTGTCAGCTGATTTCTCAATAGAAACTTTGCAGGTCAGAGGGAATGGCAAGAAATATTTGAAGTGATGAACAGCAAGGACTAAAACCAAGATTACTCTAGCCAACCAAGCTATCATTTAGAATTGAAGGACTTATAAAGAACTTGCCAGACAAGAAAAAACTGAAGGAGTTTATCACCACCAAACTAGTAATACATAAAATATGTAAAGGGTCTTCTTTAGGAAGAAGAAAATAAAAATAATAAAAATATGAACAATAAAATGACAATAAGTACATATTTATCAACACAACAGAGTCTAAACAAAATAAACTGACAAGTACAACATAGTCATAGTTACAAAGAATATTTTGATGATTGTCAGATGGGAGGAGGTTAGGGGGAAGGGTGAAAAGGTGAAGAGATTAAGAACTACACAGAATATTTATGGGGATATAAAGTACAGCGATAGAAAATATAGTCAATGATACTCTAATAACTATGCACGGTGTAAGATGGGTACAAGAATTATCTGAGTGATCACTTAGTAAGTTATATAAGGTCTAATCACTGTGGTGCACACCTGAGATTCATATAATATTGTGTGACAACTGTAATGGAAAAATAAAAAAAATATTTAAAAATAAAAATTAAAACATTGACAAGGAAATAGTGAAAATGATAGTTATTTGTTGATTAGCCAAAATATAATTGAATCAGAGCAATAAAGAATAAGAGGAGTTAAGATTAAGTTCATCTAAAGGAGGTTCTGAAGTGGAATGACAGATTTTTTCCTTATACTCTGGACAGCTGTGTTCCCTCATTCTCATCTGAATGCCAAACACTCCTAGGTCGTATTCAGGGAGACTCCCAAATAGGCAGGGCTAAAAGAGCAAGGGATTTGCATCTGAAGTGAGGGTCACTAAAAAGGCAAATCCTTTTTGGATAGTAGGTGGGCTCGTCTAAGCCAGTCACTAGAAGGACAAACTCTTATTAACCATAAATGAATCAAATGAGAATATGCACTCTTAAAAATTACATATAATTTTATTAGCATATGAAAAATACCTCTTAAGGAAAGAGTAACGGAGCCAGAAAATAGGCAAGTAAAAATAATTTAAAAATGAATAATTCAATATTTCCTGGAAAAAAATAAAAGCAAATCCTAATAACAGAATTCTTAAGTTTGCAACAATCATGAAGGTGGCAGTTAACTCAATGTTACGGTTGCTCCTGTGTTAGAGGATGTAGAGGAAAGATAAGACACAGCCAAGTCTAGTTGACTCTGGGGGAATGAAAATTGGTGGCTGTGACTTCCTTTGGTTATTGAAGTCAGTAAAATCTGCAGTGTTTTGGTCTCAGTTTCATAACTTAGTCCATGTCAGGCAATATCAGCTTAGCTTTTGCTTTGAAGAACATTTACAAAGATAACTCTTAGTAAGCACAAGGAAGTGCCATTTTTTGTGATTTTCACTGTATAGAAATCACTATTTGGTATGGAAATCACTATTTCTAGAATTTTCAAAAAGTGTTTGTTGTTGTAAGCAAATATTACACCTAATAAACACTCTGTAAAATGTCTGTATTCAGCATTAAGTCTAGGTCAGTGCATCCCTATTGTGGCAGTCTAAGTGAGTAACATCTGAACTTTTCTGATTTTTGGTAAGAAGAAAAATAGGGTAGATAGGTGGATAAGAAAAAAGAAATTAAGAAAAGGAGAGGGAGAATAGGGGGAAGTGAAAAAAGGAAGGGAGAGGAGGAAGGAAAGAGGTATGTTGGGTTCTTTAGCAATCATTATGCATGTTATATATATATTTTTTTCAACTGATTTTTATCTCTTTTTTATTCAAAATTCAAAAATGTCCAGACAGGTGAAAGATATCATTTCAAGTCACAAATCTTGACTCCCCAAAGATGATGATATAATGCAAATGAATTGAATTCCCTAGATATTCCCTATGCCTTTATATGGAGTTGTAGTAAAATACAGCATATCAGAATATGCCACCTCAAAAGCCTCTTCAGGTTATAGATTATTTTGAGCTAAAACCATTCAGAACCAACAAAGGCATGAAAAGCTCTGTAAACAGGGCAGGGACAATGCAGGTGAGTTCCATTTTTTCCACACCCTTGGCAACACTTATTGATTCTTGTCTTTTTTTTAAGCTATATTTTATTGATTATGCTACTACAGTTGTCCTACTTTTTCTCCTCTTTATACTCCTCCACCCTGCACCCCCCCTTCCACCAGCACTCCCCTCCTCTTAGTTCATGTCCATGGCTCATACATGTAAGTTCTTTGGCTTCTCTATTTCCCATACTATTCTTAACCTCCCTATGTATTTTGTACTTACCAATTATGCTTCTTATTCCCTGTACCTTTTCCCTCATTCTCCCCACTCCCTCTCCCTGGTGCTAAACCTCCATGTGATCTCCATTTCTGCAGTTCTGTTCTTGTTCTAGTTGTTTAGTTTATTCATTGTCTTTTCCATAATAAATATTCTGACAGATGTGAGGTGATAGCTCAGTTTTTATTTGTGTTTCTCTGGTGATTGAGATGTTTAGCATCTTTTCATGTATCTGTGCTCCATCTGTATGTCTTCTTCAGAGAAATATACATTCAGATCTTCTGCCCATTTTTTAATTAGTTTTTTATGTTAAGTTGTATACGTTGTTTATATATTTTGAATATTAACCCCTTGTCAGATATATCATTTGTAAATAATTTCTCCTATTCAGTTGGTTGCCTTTTCATTTTGTTGATAGTTTGGTTTCCTTCTCCCTACAAAAGCTTTTTACTTTAATATAGTCCCACTGGTTTATTATTTATTTTTATTTTGTCACCCTTTCCCAAGAAGACACATCCAAAAATATATTTCTAAAACCTATGTCAAAGAGTTTAATTTACTGCCCATTTTTTTTTTCCCTAGGAGTTTTATGGTGGGAATATAAATTGCTATAGACACTATGAAAAACAGTATGGAGGTTCCTCAAAAAATGTAAAATAGAACAACCACACATCTCAGCAATCTCATGTCTGTGTATGTATTCAAAGAAAATAAAAACACCAATTTAAAAATTTATGTGCATCTCTGTGTTCATTTCAGCATTATTTACAGTAGCCATGATATGGAGGCAAACTAGGTATCTATGAAGAGAGAAATGGATAAAGAAAAATGAAATAAGTTAGGGAAAGACAAATAATGAATTATTTCACTAATATGTGGAATCTAAAAAACTAAACAAATGAATGAACAAAACAAAGCAGAAATAAACTCGTAGATACAGAGAACAAACTGATAGTTTCCAGAGGGTTGGTGGGATAGGTGAGAAAACAGAATGGTACTAAGAGGTACAAACTTAGGGTTATGACATAAATAACTCATGGGGCTGTAATGAAAAGCAAAGGGAATGTGGTCAATAATATCCCAATAACTTTTTATAGTTATACCTGGTTACTAGACCTTTTTTGGTCAAGTATACAAACGTTAAATCACTATGTTGTATACCTGAAGCTAATATAATATTGTACATCAACTACGCTTTAATTTTAAAAGAAAGCTTTATATTCCAGAATGAAAAATTTAAAATAATAAGTAAATAAATGAGTAAGTAAGTAAATAAATAAAATAAATGCAGGACACACATTTTCCTTTCAAACAAAATTTACATTTATAAAGGAAATTTCCATTTGTAAAGATCTTATCTCCTGCATCTGGAAGAAGAGGACTCAGTAACTCTTACCAGTAAAGAAGTCAGTGACTTAAATATGCCTGCCCAAGCTCACTAAACAGTACTGCTTCACTATGGTTTTCTTGGTCATATCCTCAAACTTGCTTCCACAGCCCAGAAGCCCAACACCTCTTTTCTTTGTTTACCTTAACATGGTATATTAGGCTGAGACCAAAATAACCTCTTGGGTTACTCATCACTGAGTGCTCCCACATATGTGTCCAATACACATTGTTAACTTCTGTTTTTCTCTTGTCAATATACCATTCCCGATTTAATTTATAAGGCTGCAGAAGAACCTAAAATTGAAAAAAATTTATTTTTCCTATTCTACTATATACAGCATTTAAGTTATAGTTTTGATTATGGTTTTTATCTGAAAGATGAGGAAAAGAGATAGATAAACTTCCTAGACATTAAGTAATTGAACTTATTAACATCAGATGTGTTCTAATATGTTTCCTTCGATACCTACTGCTTACAGTGTAACTACACAGAAACTCTCTTTCCTTCACATGACCTTTTTCCTTTCTGTCTGTCCACTTCCTTCCTTAATCATTAAGATTCTGGTCAGTATCAAACTGTGTTAAAAACAGAGCCTTAGGTCTGTTGGACCCAGAAACGAACTTTTGTTTAGGTCCAACTAAAAATAACATCTAGACTTCAGTGTGCTCCAGCCCAGGCCCAAGAAAGCAGAAGGACCCTATGGACCATCACACCCTCAGGGAACCAGACAGAACAACGCCAGGGCAGACATCAGGAACTGACACAACGATCAACCACTCCCTACCCTGACCCCAACCAATCAGTAGAGCCCAGGACCCCAGCTCCTTTAGCCACCATGATGGATGATTGTTTCTCTATATGACGCATCCCCTGGAAGCTTTTGGGGAGCCATGTCTTCGACAAGCAGATAACTTGTGACTCTGGTCTAAAAATCTAATGTACAACATGATGACTGTAGTTAATAAAAATGTATGATATACCTGAGATTTACTAAAACTAAGTATCAAGTATTCTTACCAGTCCCCACCGGCCCCCACTTCCCGCACACAAAGGAAAACTATTTCCTGAACTAGGAAATCCTTACTTTTTTGGCTGCAAACTTCTGTTTGTTTATTGGGCCTTCATGGACACAGACAAATGGACCCCTCTAGTTGGGTAACAACACTACTAGAATTTATGTGATTTTAATGTCTGTATTACTACTCCTTGTGAGGCCAAAACTCAAAACATCAGAGTCCAGGGTAAGGAAAGTTTTATTGATTGAGGCATATTCATACCAAGAATATGCCTCAACTCCAACTTACTTACTGGGCTAAGTTAAGGCTTTTTAAGTAAGAGGTGGAGAGTGGGAGGGAAAGTTAGGGGAAATTTCTGTGTTTTGGGTTTTCTGATAAGATCTCAAGGGGTAGATGCTAGAAACATTTGGAGGGTTACATGCATATGGGGTGGTCTTGAGTCTCCATTGTCCTTTTCAAAGTAAACTTATAAATTATTATCCTGTGACCATTTCTTTTTATGAGGAAGCAGAAACGTTGCATTGAAATGTTATCTACAGCCTTCCAGAAACTGCCCATTGACTAGTCAGTAGGTGACAGGTTACTGACTCGGGATTTCAGTTATAACTCTGCTGAGCCCCTCAGTCTAAACACGAAGCAACCTAATGGTTACAGGGAGTTTAACTAACCTTTGTTAGGGAAAAAGAGAGGGTCTTACTTAGGGGTGAAAAGAAGGCCTGGCTTATGGGATACAGTTAACATCTATAAGCATTTAGGTTGCTTCTTATTTTCCAAATCTGTTCAAAATTAAGTTAACTGATTTTGGCATTTATAATGAACTATAAGTAATTTATTGATTATGATGAACTATAACTTGTAGTTAAATTCTGTGAAAGCATCCAAAGAATGATTATTCTTGAATATATTTCCATGTTATTTTTTCAGATTTATTGAAGTAGGATTGACAAAAAATTCTATATATTTAAGATACACAATGTAGTATTTTGCCATATGTATGTAGTGTGAAAGGGTTACCACCAACCAGCTAATTGACATATCTGTCTCACATAGTTCACCTTTGTGTGTGTGTCTGTGTGTTTGTGGTGAGAACACCTGAAATTCACTGCTATCAAATTTCAAGTATGTAATACATTTTATTAATTATAGTCACCCTGCTTTACATTAGGGTTTTAGAACTATTCATCTTATAACTAAAGGTTTTTATCCTTTGACCAATATCTTCTCATTTCTTCCCCACTTCCATATTTTTTATTCCAATTATCTTTACACCATCCCTCTCTCCTCACTGCCTTCAGAGAGTCTGATAGGTTAGGAGTGATGGTGTAGAAAACTATCACCACAGTGTGTTGTTTGATCACTGCATGAAATATTTTTATATTCATTATGTAGCCCTACTTAGGTCCCTCTCCATTCTCCACTTCTTTGCTTGCCTAGATATTCTATGACATTTTTCACTAGTATTCCAACCCAAAGGAAGTTCTACATCTTCAAAACTTCATTTAAAATCTATAAAATCTGTACATATTTCTTAACATTTAATGATGGCTAATCTTATATAAAGTACTGAATATCCATTGTCAACTCTTTGAGGTCAGACTGATTTTATTTATGCATTGGATATATAATTTTTTTAAAAAATCTCCTGCCATTATCTGTCATTAAGTAATGAGTTCTAATATCAAAGAAGGGTTTAACCTTTGAAATAAACATAGAGTCATGAACATAGTAATGGTGATGGTAATGGATATCATTAAAATGAATTGCCATGTTTTCCTTGGAAACATAATTGTATGTGTTTCTTAAGTAATTAAAAGATAATTTTTACTGCTAAATTCAGGGTTTGTTTAAATATTTCACCACTTAAGCATAGAAGACATCATTAGTTTTCCTGATACAAAGGGCCAAGAACTAGCTGCTCCTCTCAGCTACAATGAGCAACATCATTAATACCACACATCAGACCTTAGAGAATCATCTCCCATTTAATCTTCCTGGATTTCCTTTATAATTCCTCCCCACATTTCCCATTTGAGCTGATATTTTATATTACTTCAGCTCAACACAAAAAGTTAACTTGGGTACAGGAAATGTTCATTTTTTTAAAATGAAAGTATTTTGCTTAGAAGGATGATTTTTAAAGGGCTCAGATGGATTCAGTGAGAGTATGTGCTTTGATACGTGGAAAGAAATCTGCTTTACAAATAAGATGAGATGCTTTTGAAAAAATGCAAATGACCTCTTGCTGGTATGTGTTGCAGTGAGTATACATTCAGATGCTTTTAAAAAGAATTTCAGCATGGAAAGGGAGATCCAGAAGGTGGTAGAAAGCCAAGGAATTGCACAAATACAATTCTAATCATCTTTGGCCTGAAAAATATGGGAATCATGCTTCAGAAATAGAGTGCCATTTCTGGAAGTAAAAACCATTTACTTCAAATGCTTCATACTGCATATAAAAAAATGACCAAAGCCAGTACCTACTCCTCCACCCCCCACTCCTGTAGACGTGGCAGATAGAACATCGAGAGTGTCTTAGTGCTCATTTGCAGTTAATCCTTGTCACCTTCTCCAGCGGTAGACAACCACCAGTCTGCTTTTTCTGCATAGAAATTTGCTTTTTCTGTTTATTTCATAAAAATAAATGATGTGCAGTCCTCTGCCCCTGGCTTCTTTCACTGAAGTATAATTATTTTGAGGAGTACCCCTATTGTGGTATATACCAGTAGTTTGCTCTTTATTCGTTGATGAATTGTATTTAATTATGTTAATACAAAGCATTTTTGTTTATTAGTTCGTCACTTGATAGACATTGGGATTGACTCTAATACAGGGCTATTATGAATAAGGTGCCCATAAATACTCTTATATGTGCATATATTTAATTTCCAAGTTGTAGAATTGCTGTGTCATATGGTATATTTGTGTTTAATTTTGTAAAACTGCCAAGTTCCAAAGTGGCTATCCCATTTAACATTCACAATTAACCATACACTCATCAATATATGAGGGTTGCAGTTTCTCCATATCCTCCTTAATTCTCCTTTTTGTCTATATTTCTGAATATAGTTATTCTAGTTGGTATCTCATTTTACTTTCCATTTCCATAATTACTAAAGATGCATTTTGTAATATGCTGAGTAGCCAATCCTATAACTTGTTTGTGAAAATGACTATGCAAATTTTTGCCTATTTATTTAAAAATTTTATCTTCTTACTAACTTAAAAAACCTTTATGTATTCTAAATGCCATTCCTATATTAATATATGATTTTCAGGAAATTACTCTCAAATTTTTTCTTGTCTTTCTTTTCTTAATGGTTATCTTTTAGTAAAATCCTTCATCAATTTATTATTTATGAATATTGGGGGGGTATTGTACCAAAAAATCCTGTCAAATCCAAATTCTAGAAGATTTTCTTCTTTGTATTCTTTTAGACATTTTATAATTTTATCTCTTCATTTAGGTCAGTGGTCCATTTTGAATTAATGTTTATGTATAGTACTAGCACAGGTTTAAATTCACTTTTTGCCTATGGTTACACATTGACTAAGCAGTTTTTGTTGTTGAAAAGGCTTGTTTACCATGGAATGATCTGGACATCTTAGTCAAAAGTTAATTGATCCTAAAGGCAATGCTTTGTTTCTGGTATCACAATCTCATTCCACTGACTCATATACCTGTTTTATGATAATGTCATATTGTCTTTATGGTGCCAAAATTCCAGAAGCAGTAAAAATTAAAACCAGGTAAGTATACTAATATTCAGTGAGAATTTCTTGTGCACGTAAGAGAAAAAACAGTTTGCAAACTGGTAGTCTTCAAATTTGAAACTGATTTGAAGGTTACAGACATGATGTTACAGAATGGCTTATGAAGTAAAAATGAGAAAGTTTAACCTTCATAATGTTCAGTTCTTGCAATGGGGGTTCCAGCTGGCAGGGAATTGGGTGAGAGTGATTATTTTACATGATTTTAGGAAGATAACTTAGATTCCCCTTAAAGGGGCTCAATTGTTTCTGTCTGCCTGGGAGATTTTCAAGCCTAGTCTCTTTTATTTTAACAACTGTCCATTTTGAAATTAGATATGTAAATTATTGCCTCTATTCCTCCCTCTCTCCTTGTTCTTGTTCTTCATTTTTCTCAGCACTTTCGAGACACTTTACCTTTGACTTCTGCCTGATATTTTTCTCTCGCGAGAAAGGCAGCCACTCCCCTTGTTTCACGTGTATACACATGCATCTCTTTTCCTCTGGGCACTTTCAATATTTTTGCTTCATCTTTGTTTGGGTTTCTGTGTTTGCTTTAAATCCTACAAGGGGGTCACTGAAGCTGGATATCCTGGGACTTGGAAAATTTTCAGCAGGTACTGCTTTCACTACCTTTTTACCCCATTCTGTCTGCTCCTCCTTCTGAGTCTCCAACTGCATGAATCTTAAGCCAGTGTATTTGTTTCTTTGCAGATAACATATGTTTTATTTTTCACTTCTTTGGGATAATTGCCACTGCTTTATCTTCACATTTACAGATTCTTCATGTGTGTAGGGGAAGTAAACTTTCTCCTTCTTCCCATCTAGAATTTTTGCTTGTTCCAATAATTAAATGGACATAAAACAGATTAAAAGGAGAACAAATACTTGAATTTATTATGTGAAAACCACATGATATGAAACTCAAAGAAGTGACCAACACAGGCAGCTGTTACATCTTTTAGACAAAGAAACAACACATTTGTGAGAATTGACAAGAAAAGGTAGTGTGGGCTTTGCATAGTAAATTAGTGAGGAAGTAACAAGGTTGGTTATACAGCCTTCTCAGCAATATGCTCTCTCCTGCTACAGGGAGGGTACCTTCCTCGTGGAAGATGTATTTCCTGCTTTCAGGAGTACGGAGAATGAACAGAGAGTTCTTACAGTGACTGTTTCTCAAGTAACTTTAGTTCAAAACAATCAGTATCCCAAAGTGGCATATTTAGCGTGGCATATTTTGTTTCCTTTTCTGTGATAGATCTATTCTGATAAATCCATCAGAATTATTGTTCATCTCTGTTTGCCACTTTTTATTCTAGCATTTTCAGCTAATATTATTCATTTTATTATTCATGCTGTACCCTTTTTTTGTTAGAGCTTAATTATACTTATTATTATCATTGTAAAGTTTCTCTTTGATAATTAATTTCAGTATTTGGGTTATCTGTTTCTATTGATTGATTTACCTCCTGATGATGGCTCACATTTTTTTTTGTATTGTCTCATACATTTGAATAAATATAGGTATTATGTGGAAAAGAACTGGAAAGAATGAAGTAAATTATATCATCTCTATTCAAGTGAATGTCTCTTTTTGTTCAGCCCATTATGATCAGGAAGAGGCTACTGGTCAATCTAATCTATTGTTGTGCTTGGTCTTGTCTTTGTTTGATCTACTTTATAGTTAAGCATCTAGGCTGCTTTTGCCTCAAATTAGATGCAACTCAACAAATAGTTATTTCTCCCTTTGTTCCTTCTTTCCCAATTTTATGTACAAATACTGACTGAGAAAGCATTGATATCAGAGTATCACTTATATTTATACTCAGACAAGACTCAGTAATGACAGATGAGACCTCTAGTGATAGACACTTTTAGGGTTTCAGTTTAAAAGTCATTTCTTCTTGGAAAATCATTCATTTTCATATGTCTCCAGTTATATGATATTGGGGGTCTCAATAATTTTCTGCACTAATACTTACTAAATAGCTATCCCTAGAAAACATATTTAGATGAAATATGTTTCCTACAATAAGATGGTTTGCTCTTTCCTATATGAACTCATGAGTTTGTTCTGCCATTTATATGTTCTCAGTATCCAGCCCAGGAAGTTGAATATCACGAAGCTAAGCAACACTCTAAAGTGTCCTTAGTTTCCTAAGGCTGCCATAATAGAACACCACAAACTGGGTAGTTTAAAACAACAGAAATTTATTCTTTCATAGTTTTGGAGTACAAAATTTCAAAACAAGTTGTTGACAGGGCCATGTTCCATTGGAAACCTCTAGAAAAGGATCCTCCCTTGCTCTTTCAGCTTCTGGTAGGCCCAAGCGATTTGTGGCTTGTAGCAGCAAACTTCCAAACTTTGCCATCATCTTTGCATGGTCATCTTCACCCTGTGTGTCTTCACGTCACTCTACTTCTGTGCGTGTCTGTGTCTAGTCTTCTAGTCTTCTGTGCCCTCTTCTCAGGAAGGCCCCAGTCACACTGGAACAGGGGCCCATCCTGCTCCAGCGTCGTCTCACCTCATATGATTACATCTCTGACAACTGTTTCCAAATACAGTCATCTTCTGAGGTACTGGGGGTTAGAATTTCAACATATCTTTTGGGAAACACAACAAATAACAGAAGTAGTTCTGAACCATCAAGGCCCATTTTCTACCATGGGAGGTGTACTTTACTTCCCAAGAGAAGATTTCTCTGACAACTTCCATTCTTCTCAATTAGGCCGAAGCCTTACATTCTGTGCTTCTCCATAGCAAATACCACCACACTGGGAACTAAATCACTGGAGTTAATTTCATAGTACATTTGATCACTTTTATTCTCTCTATGAGTAAAGAGTCCATGTCCCTTTCATAAACACAGTTTCCTAGGATTCAGAAGAATGCTGTAATTACACCAGGCTTTGAGTCCTTGTGTGTACGATGAACAGTTCTGTTGTTAGAGAATGCATCCTCTTTGATTTTACCCAAGTCACTTTCAATGGTTTTCTAAACTCTAAATCACGCTTCTTTATGTTTAGGGCCTATAGGCCTGTTTACACTTGCTACGCATTGAAGGCCGAACCCTGCCGAGGGCTGTGTGAGTATCAGCTGCTATATTTAATGACAGCCTTCAACAACAGCTAAGAGGAGACTGGAGCCCAGAGCTCTTTCAATGCATGAAAGGTGCAGAACAAAGTGTGAATTGATATTAGAAATTACAGTCTTCATCACTTATCAACTTTAAAACTATGTCCGAAAGCATGATAGCTTCAAGAGTTAGCAAAGTATTAATGCTCTTCCAGTATTTGTGTTTTTTTCCTGTATCAGTGATAATAAAAGTACAAGTAGAAACAACAGAGAAGAAACAAAAAGGTTATATTTCCTTTCCTATATTTTCCTACTGAATATTTTGTTCCACAGTATAATGAATATATCTTTCTCAATACTGTCTTCTGGGAAAACTATTCTACAAATAAACATAGCATGTCAGTGAGTTAACATATTGTTTCCATACTTTATTGACTTTGGCATTAGAATAAAAGATTATTACATAGATTCTCTCTCTCTCTCTCTTTAAAAAAAAAAAAAAACTACCCTCTGGATATACATAGCTGAATTGCTTCAGCTATGTAACATGTAATCTTTCTAGTTAAGTTCATTCTATGTTTAATGTTCTATATATCTGAGCAGAGAGAGATTAGGTCAATGCTGACAATCACTATAGCAACCACATGGCTATTTCATCACTTGATTTTTTCCTGATGATTGTGTATATTTATCCAGTTTCCTAAATGTCTTTTAAATTTTGACCACCTTTCATGACATTAACTCATTAGTACATTTTTACCTGCGTGAAAACTAGTTGGTTTAAATAAAAATTTATGGACGTAAAATGTATATTTGCAATGAAATTTGAAATGAAATATGGGGAAAAAAATGAGACTTTCCTTATCTCTGCTCTTTGCTCACAGATTATTTCAGTACAATTATTCAGGTAACCCAGGCACAAATTTCATGGCTTTGAGCTGGGAGAGGGGATTTTTATATATTATTTTTTATTTGAAATTAGAGATTCAGTTAGCATCAGTATTGTTTCTTTCATTTTGATTTTTGAGACTTGGAACTGCCTTAAATTAAAATTATGAAGTGATCGTCACAAAGGTTCATATTTTACCCTCTGAACTAAAGAGATGTGTGTTTGCATTCAAAAGGGTGCTACTTCAAATACAATAGGACATAATTCCTCATTAAAATGAAAATAGATTTTTTTACTCATTCTTCCTCTACTTTCTATGATGTTTATGTTCTTTGCTAATTCTAGATTAGTTATTAACTCCTCCTTGATCTATAATTTTTTGCTCAACTTTTCTTATAGTATATATCCAACACTCTCTTAGACCAAAATTCTTTTGATTTCAGTTACTCTAAGGTCCTTCAACACGGATTGCCTTTATTTCTCCACCTCACACCAGATAGCAATAGCCATATGTACATGAGGTTTTAATTTCAGGCTTGAACCAAAATTTATTCAATTTAAATCTGGTTTTATTTATCTCATTGTATTTATCAAATAGTTCTAGAATATTCCATGGAAAGAAAAAAACAAAATTCAGATAAATCAAATGGTTAGCTACAATAATATAATTTGCAAATGTGGGACTGGGACAAAGAACTCAGTACTTCTGCATCTGAATTCTGGTTGGTTTGTTTTTATTATATTATACCTTCCCCATATCCAGATAATTACTTTGTACACTGCTCATGCATGTATAGCTCATGCAACAAGATGGCTTCAGGAGGTCAAAGGACAAAGGAATTGATTTCCTACCATGAGTCCAGGAAAGCAGAGATATTCTGACACATTGTTCCTTGATACAGTCTAATGTGATTGTAAAGTAGAAAAATGAATCAGAAAATTACATGGTAAAAGGAAGGCAGTGGCCAATGAATGGGTCCTAAAGTAAAGTGTTTGGGGACAAAGAAATAGCAACTGGAGAAAAGGGAAAGCATGATGGGAAAAAATCCTAAGACTTCCCCTCTTACCTTTCTGAAACTAGAAAACTCTGCAGGTTGCCATTGGTGTGTTTTGTGACTTTGTTTTGCAGACAGAGAATATAGGAGCTGAGAGAAGTCACTTGATCTTATGGACCAAGGATTTCCACAGGCAAACAGAGTAACCTAATCATTTTGGACTATAAAAGGTTACTGTTGTACTCAGAGACCCTAAATGGTAGACCTTCTTACATGCTCATTCTTCTTGCTCTAGGGGCAACACATACATAGCCAGAAATGTGGTACTGTGGTGCCAGGACAAGTACCACATAGATACTTACCTAGTTTCTGCAGCAGCCATTTCATTCAGGTCAGGTGTATGTGTGCGTGTGTAGTGTGTTTGATTACTTTTAACTTAAAGTCTTTCCATAGTGTCCATAAGAGTTCAACAATACTTATATCCCCTACATGAATTAATATGATGGATATTCCTTGTACAATATATATGAACAAATTGGACATTTATGAGATTCTCATTCAGACTTCTGTGCGCTGGACTCCAGGGAGACAGAGGTTACACTGGCAATTTCACGTAGATATTCCCAAAGGAAAAAAAAACATCAAGGGCATTCAGATATCTTTACCCCTTGTGTACTTTTCTGTGCCCTCATCTTTGGCCTCAATGAAAGTGAGAAGTGGCTGTTTTATCCTACAGAAAGGGTTGCCTTGACATTGAAGAGCAATCAACTTACAGAACTTGGAGAAGAGTTTGTTGTGCCCTACATGAGTGAACTAACGTATAGTTTTAGAATCATTTTCCCTATGATACTGTTGCTGATTTCAATGGCCTAAAAATAAAGCCTTTCTTTTGAATATGACTCATTTGGAGCCAATGTTCTAAAGACGTATGAATGTGAATGCCATTGAATAATTTAATGGGACTGTGCAAAGCAAATAGAGCAGTTCGAATACTTGCCAGCGGAGTAGAGAAAAACTGAACCCAAAAAGCTTAATCTGCACAAGTAAACTGTACTACTCAAACACGTACAGAAAGAATCAGACGATTAGCCAGCAGCCGCTTTTTATATATAGCAAACAAACCCAATTACATGGGGAGGAATATTCAAGCATGGCATAAAAAGTTATCAGAGGGCCTGCAGAGATTCCCCCTGGAGCTTCCAAGCACAGATTCAGTAGCCAGTAATTTCCATTTTCTTAGATAATGTGCAAGGACCATGGTACTGATTAGCCCTTAAATCACACTCTCCCAGGAAAAAGAAAGCCTTTAATTTTGTTAATGGGCAGAAACGTGTCTCTGGTTTCCCCTTTTTCACCTTCACCACTTCCCTGGCAATTGTAAGACGCAGTGTGTGGATGTGTCTGTGTGTCTGTGTGTCTGTCTGTATAAGAAATGAGTTGAAGAGTTTGCTCCTCCGAGGGTTACACTAAAACTCTATTAAATTATTAAGAAAATTCTCCCCATTCATTTCTACTTGAAATATATTCAAGCAATTAAGAAAACTAAATTTTTTTTCCCATGATCAGCTATCACCAAAATCTCAAACCCTGCTGACATTTCAGCTCTCTGTGGCCTGGATGGCAAAGAGAACAAAGAAAGTGAGGGAGAAAGTAAAGTTCAGTGTTGATATATCTATCATTTTTGTATCAGTTAGAAGCTTCTTGACAGAAGTCGCCTGCCTTAGTTGCTCATGTATAATCAATGACTGTCATAATGTCCAATGTCTGGTCGATAATTGGTACAAATACATTTTATTGTTTTTAATCCAGATAGAAAAGAAGTGCTGAAACCATAACAGTGAAGGAATATGTCAAAAGGAAAAGAACTTACAATTTGATTACTTAAGATTAAAACATGCTATATATGAGAATTGTAAATAAAATCAAAGATTAAGAATAAACTAGAAAAAATCACTACATCACATAAAACAGAAGTTTGATCATCCTCTTATTTAGTAGGTTCATACAACACCTTAGTGATACGAACAAAAAATTCACAGGGGAGATAAAAGTAAACATAAAATTTTGAGCTTCATAATCATAAAGTGTCATTTTCATTGATCGATACAGAGTTACTATCAAATGAGCTATGTCAAGTTGGCATAGCATCAAGCAATATACCACTAACTAATCATATATTGAAAAACATAAAGGGAAAAGTTGGCATTTATCTACAATTATTAGAGAAATAACTGTAAGTATTGGATATAGTATATAACCACTAAACAATGTCAAGTATCATATTAACATGATAGCTTTGTTTTAATAACTGTTTCTTCTTTCAAACCTATCTATAAATTTACAAATTAACAGACACATGCATTTTTTCTGGGAATAAAGGTCTTTTTTATGAACATATAAAGAGATGCCCCTCTCTCTCATTAAATTCACAGATACCTCTACTGTTCTCCTCTCACATGCACTGAGCATGGTCCAGTTACCTGCATCTATACTAAGCATTACTGAGAACTCAGCTTAGGGAGAATAGTAGAGTGAATACATATATCAAGCTAGCCCTCCAGAGTTTTCATGGTCTATTTCTTTGCTGGAAGCAAAGATGGATAAAAATATTTACCTCTTAAATGTTTACCTAATACTGTATGAAGCAGTGACCTTAAGTGGTCTTTACAGCTCATAGACCACACACTCAAAATTATGAATGAGCAATTTTTGTTCCCATGAAACTAATGGTTCTGGCAACTCTCCTCTACTTCCACAGGATTGCAAGTAATATTCCCTGGTGAAATTACTATAAGTCATATGTGGCAGTAAGCAGGTTTCTGAATTTAGTCTAAGGTAGGGGACATAGAAGAGTGAATAGTAAAGAAGAACTGTCAGAGCTTTATTAGAAAAGGTTGATTCAATTGATTTGGGACTCTAAACTTGACCTTGAGTGATCAGTCAACTAGCAAATATTAAAATATTCAACCAGTGCCTCCCACGTGTCAGAGTATAAACTCCAACTCCTTCGACTGCCACGTAGTCAATGAGTCAAAGTATGGCAGGGATTTCACTGAACTATTAATTAGTGTCCCAGTTACAGAGTACAGTGGCCACTCAACTGTTTTTCTTGTTCTCATGCAGAAAGCACATGTCCAGTGATGCAATAACTTTTGACTTTTGAGATAAGTCAGAAATTGAAATCCAAATCAAACTTTCATAAAAATAAATTTTAGAAATAAATTCATTTTTGTTTTAAATGTATTACAGGCTAAACACATGTGTGTTGGTAGAATTCAGTCCTTAGGTTTCTAGTTCCAAATTTTGGTTAAAGCAATGTGCTACACATTTTGAGTGACTCATTGAAATGCAAGATTTAACTGTTGTTCTCAAAAAACTCTGAATAGAAATGAGAAAGAGGGACATACATAAATAGATGTAAAAAAAATACAGAGCTATCTCCCTCTCTTCCTTGCTTCTTCCTTTCCTTCCTTCCTTTCCTTTTTCTTTCCTTCCTTCTTTCTTTTCTTCCTTCTTTTCTGTCAAACTGGCAGCAGTAGGGCTCACATAAGGAAGACAGGACCCAACAAACTGAAGAGGTGGCCTGGTATAATTAAAACCCATGCCAGTAAGATTTTGAATAATGGAAACCAAGTTTCTCATTATTGAATTGGAGAGTTAGAAATATGCAAACAAAATTTTAAATGAGCCTTGGATTCAAATTAAGAATGTTGGTATAATGGCATGTATGGTGCATGTAGACAGATATAGGGCTAAAGATACAACTAGACCAAAGCCGGAAGGACATCGAGAGTCTGTTGTGCACAATGGTGAAAGGAAAGTACAATGCTGTAAAATGCATACAATTGGAATGTAAAACGCCGATGTGTGAACCAAGGTAAACTGGAAATTTTAAAGTAAGAAATTAAACATTTAAGTATTGCAGTGGTTGATGTTGGAAAACTAAATTGGACTGGAATGGGACATTTCCAGTCAGGCAACTACAGAGTCCTACTCTGGAAATGGCAAACTATGAAGAAACAAAGTGGTTTTAATACTGAGGCAAAATGTAGCACAGGCAGATAGTGGCAATGCAAGGTCTGACTGAATGATATCAATCAGACTTCTAGGGAAATCTATTAACATAACCATCATTCAAGTCTGTGCTCCAACTACAGGGGCTGAAGGAGATGAAATGTAAAGCTTTCACACAAGTATCCAAGAGAAACTGACCATACACTAAAACGAGATGCTTATAATTATAGGTGAGTATAATGCAAAAGTAGGAAATAAAGCAGGATCAAATGTCATCAAGTAATTTGGACTAGGGAGAAGAAGTGAAGCAGGATATCAGCTTGTGGATTTCTTCAAGGTTACAACGTGTCCATCACAAACACATGCTTTGCATAACTGAACAGTCAACTGGATGTATGGACGTTTCCCAAAAGCCCAGACAGATACCAGAGACGCTGTCTCTCTGCCAAAACAAGATCAGGAGCAGACTGTAGTAAAAGATGACAAAAGCAGAGTTAGAATCTTGAATGCAGTTTTTCAACAACTACCACATAGAGAAAAATGGAACTATTGCAATATTCAATAAAAGGAGGTAGAAAAAAAGAAAGGGCAGTCCCTTCATGATCAGTAAGAACCCAGAGGTCAAAGCATCAGATTATAGAAAATGAAGGCATGCTTAATACAGTTTCCATGTCCAACCTTCACTGTGCTGTAAGTTTTCATGTCAAAATTCACTGTCTTTGTCTTATGCATCAGGGATTCCCTGGGCTCTTGAATACCTTTATTTTAGCAGAAAACTTTGATGAGATATTTAAGTCTATTTAGCTATGATTTTACAAAGTGAAAGTCTTAAATATACAAAATATATAAAGAGCAAACAAAAACAACATAGCAAAAGTATATACACATTTTTCATACATACATATTTCTTCTTTATAAGTTTACATAGCCATTATTTAGACTGCATGAAAAATGGAAAGGTCATAGGGAATACAATAATATTTCCTCCTCAAGTCAGCTAATGTCAATATAATGTCCAATTAAAATAGTGCCTCAATTGTAATGCCAATTAAAACTTTAATCTTCTCTCTCGCTAACAAATAGTTACTCAAAAGGTTATTCCTACATAAATTGGAATATTGTACTAGATTAGTAGATCCAAAGTATCTAAGTAAGATTTTTTAGAAAAGTATCTTACTTAGTAATTTATTATATAAATCACATAAAAGCAAAAATATTCTTACTTTTGAAAACAAACAAAAACCCAGCTTGCTACCTCCTCCTGCACTTTCTTGGTTGGTTCTGGATGTGGGTGGGGGAAGATGTTTCCCAAGAAACAGGTTAAGGTGAAAAACAATCTCTGGGAAATATAAATAGTATACCACACGAATATATTTCCAATATGTCACCCAACTCTAAACTCTGTGATTCTTATGATCCTACCTTTTGGTGTCAGTGATATTTGGCCACTGTAAAATCATCAGGAGGCCATGGCAGAGGAAGTAAGTGTAGACTTAGAAAAGTTCTGCAGGTCATCTAGATTATTGGTTTTAATCATTGTTGACCCCAGCACTACCTTAGCTTTGTCTTCTCAGGCCAGCCTATCTTTCCAACTTATCTGGGTTCTCTGGATCTTGCACCAACCTCAAATTAATTATAATTTTCTCCTTGGTCTATGATATGAGAGAGATATAATCAAATTTTTATCTTCCTTAGTGTTTATAAAGGCAATGGGTAAAGAAGTTGTTATATAAATACTTTAAAATTATACATATAACCAAAATGATTAATTTGTAAATTTTTTGATTGTCAAAATAACATGTTAGTAATATGGAGAATAATAAGGTAGTTGTTATCCACATTTAGCTGCCATTTGGAAGGAGCCTCATTAGAATAGTCTTCAGGGAATTTACATTACTATTGTCAAAGCAGGGGCACTATGCTCATATATTTTTATGAAACTGAATCTATGGACATTACTTTTTTCAGTATTTTTTTCATGACAACAATCTCATTCATTTTAGCCTTTTAACTACAGCATGAAATGTCTATGCATATTTTGATACACTTAGCTTAAGTGAAAAAACAATGAACCACATAAGACACAGAGAATTTCAAATATTAATGTGTATCATTCCTCACAAAAAATTAGAAAAATATTAAGCCAATGAGACCTACTCCAGTAGATTTTCACCTTTTATTATCCTGGTTGGGTATCAGTAGTTGATGCCCCCTGAGATTGCTGTGTTGATCTGGGGCTAGGAAGATCACTTAGTATAAAAATGATAGAGAATTTCAATCAATTCTGTTTGTAGTTTTCTGAGTTCACTATTTATTTAGTGCATTGTCACCTTCTATTTCTCTAGTCTTACCACTACACTCATCTATGAAATTCTGGAGTTTACAGTTGGTCCTTCATTAATTTCAATTGCAAAAATAAATTACTCTTTTTTTAACAGCTTTCTGCTCTGCATACACCCTGACGAGCAACTCTGGAACTGCTCTGCTCCCCCTCTTTGGGTTGCCTGCTTAGCTATCTTTCCTCTCTGGGTAGGTGCACTGGTGAATATATGGATAGATGTTGGTTAAGTGATATTTCTGCTTCTCTGTCATCTTTCTATTTGCATTTCTCTTCCCATCCCTTTCCAAATATATTCTAAGACACATTATTTAATTTTAGGACAAATATAAAAATTCCTCACTTTTTAGATGGGGAAAGTAATGTCCAAGTTGAAAAAGATACTGCAATATAACAAAAATGTTTGAATTGTATTGTATGTTCATTATATTATTTTTAATATAACTTCTGTCTGTTGAGGCCTTGGATCTCCCATGCCCCCTAAAACAGAAGCCACCCTTCCCAATTAATTTTATTTCATTGATGTCAACTCTCTGAAATTTTTTCTCAAAGGGGAGAAAATTAGGGCTCAATAAAGTTATCAATTTCCCAAATTTATATGTTATCTGCTACTAAGTTCACCAACTTTTTAGCTCCATGCTGAAACTCCCAAATGTTTATACTGCAAATGGTTTTTAGTGGTCAAGTCAATACAGCCTACCCTTTCCAGCAATTGTTTAAGCAGGAGAAAGGTGGTCCAGATAACCTTGAGGAGAAGACATGTGTGGCAGCAATAGAATCGAAAACCAGAAGGATAGCCTCTGAAAGATGAGGAAAATGGAGGCAGATGAGATGAACAACAGAGAGGGCTAAGTGGATGTTCTGGAAGCTAAGGCTGCCGCTGAAGCAGGAGTAATGTCTGAAGATGTGTCTTTTCATTGTGAACCGTGGCAGAGCTCTGAAAACAACGATAAGTCCACAGTGTTCACCTGATCGGTAGGTGGCTTTGTATACGTAGGTGTTGAAAGAAGGAACAATTTGGCAAGGGGGAAGTTGTGAGCTTTGAAAGATAATTTTTAAAGTATCATAGAAAAATTATTGGTACCTTAAATATAGGTTTGGTTATAAAGTCTAAAGAGGGGGAAAGTATAGAAAGGATGATGTAAAACTATATATATAGTTTGTTTGTTCTAACATCACATTATTTATGAAAAGCATAGTAAGGGAAATGAACTCATCCCGAAAGGCCGAGTCCCCTCCACCACCATGCCTGATCTGCCAATGGCCCGCTCTTTTCATTGCAACTTTCAATGACACCACTCCAGTTTAGCAGAGAGCACTACACTTACGTTTGTATGATCATTTCAGAATTTTATACCCTTAGCTACCAAAGAGGCTACTGCCTGGCAACATTTCTTTTTCATAAGTCATTTAAAATGTCTTAAGGTATCATTTTATGACAACTTTTACAAGGTTTTCCTAGCTGACCATAGTTATCCCCTGAAGATATAACTAATGATTTTACTTCCTAATCCTCAAATTTCTGTGGATTCATATTATAATGAAACCTATAAAACTCATAAGCTTTGGAATAAAAGTAGCCCTGCTGTTCTAGAAAAAAAATCCAAATGTCAAGATAGAGTTAGTAGGACATTACAATACAGTTGTATTAAAGTTTCTCAGATATTCATATAGGCTGCCAGTTGCACTGAATTCATAACACATGAATTATAATTAGCTGGACAAGGTAAAGACAATGGTCAAAAGGCAGTGGCTGGCTCCTTGGAGGTGAACAGTGGGTTGAATCTCATTGTGTATTGAAAGCAAATAGCAAGACCAAGTAATATGAATACTTATAAGATTCCACTTAGCTCGCCAAACACTAATCAAGATTTTCAAGAAAAAATTCATGCAGCAAATATCTGAAAGCATAGTCTACTAACTCTATGCTAGGCACCATGAGGAATGCAGAAGCAGCTTACAGTAAGAAATAAAAATCTAGATGTATTGTTTGAGATTCAATCTTGGGAAATAGAGAACAATGGAAGAAAATATGTTATATCAAATTGAATATGATTGACAGGAAAAGTGGGATTTAAACAAAGTAAACATGGATTCTGTTCTCGGATGTGCTACCATTTTTTTTTTAACTTTGACTCCTCCCTTTAATTTATTCCAATAGTAAAAATAAAAACAAAAGAGCTGGGATGTTTATACTAAATAGTCTAAAATGTTCTTTTTCAACAACAGCATTTTATTTTTCACCCTATACAATTAAAGTTATTAGTAGAATATCATGAATATGTGCAACTTGACAGTAGGCTGTCTACTCACATGTTTTGGAATTTTGTAATGGCATAACTTCATTTCTGACTCTAAAGAAAAGGCTATACAATATCTCACAAGTTAATAAAATATGAGTATTTCATTGACATCATGTACTTGATCCAAGTATAGGAAGTTGATTTAACTTGTTTACATCTCCATGATTGGATGACAAATGGCAGTAAAAATGTGAGTGTCGTTGAATTTTCTTTTCTTCACAGTGTTACAAAATCTCCTGGCTTAGGTTCATTCTGTTGAAGACAGAGACCCCAGAAGAGAATCTGTTGACTATTTTAAAAGTGACCAATGTGTAATTTAATAGACCCTCCTAAAGAGCT
The DNA here is from genome assembly GCA_004024845.1 of Tonatia bakeri. Taxonomy (NCBI): domain Eukaryota; kingdom Metazoa; phylum Chordata; class Mammalia; order Chiroptera; family Phyllostomidae; genus Tonatia; species Tonatia bakeri. The sequence continues at coordinate 244,740 of PVIA01000003.1, forward strand.
GTAGTGGGTTGACAGGAAGACTCAAAGACATCTCAACAGTGCTTTCACTGATTAATATGGTAATGTAAACCAGCTAAAAAACCCAATATATTCTGATATAACTGTAGGGGGGCCACAGATGTCCTTGTTATAGTGGAGTTTTGTTAATATGTGAGGTAAAAATATGTGTACATTGTTTTTTTTTAATATTTTATTTATTTTCAGAGAGAGTGGAAGGATAAGAGAAACACAGGGAGAGATATAGTTGTTTGCCTCTTGCATGCCCCAACCAGAGACCTTGCCCACAACCCAGGAATATGCCCTGACCGTGAATCACACCGGTGACTTTTTGTTTCTCAGCCTGGTGCTCAGCCCACTGAGCCACACCAACCAGAACTATGTATACATTGTTTCTAAAGTAATTATGGGTTATTTGTATCCTTAGGGACTATTTAACAATTTCTCTATCAATAGAGATGAAAAAAAACCAAGAAAACAAAGAAGTGAAATGAGCTTCTGAAATATCAGTTTTCAAATTTAAAAACACATTTTTTTTCTTAACCACATTGTAAGCACTGAAGTTAGGACCAACTTTATCTACAAATATAGAATACCTCCAATAATACATATTCAAAGTAGGTTGGGAAAGCATCTTTCTACAAACTTCTCATCACGATGACTAAAAGTTGCCTTTAGAGAGTAATTCTTTTGAGTTATCAATTTATGGTAAGAAATCCTAATTAGATTCCACATTTCTAGAGGGATATAACTCACATTTTTTTTCAGCCGCAAACATTTTAGTGATGGTAGACTAAGTTGAAGATCCATTCATCACTTGGATGTCTTCCTTTGAGAGCAAGCTCACCAAAAGTCCCTGAACAAAAAGTTATAGGATAAAGTCGTCTCAATTATAGAGATTATGTGAGAAAAGGAGAATAGAGAGACGCTGCAGACAAATTGCTACTGGGGATTACCGACACTGAGGGATCCCAACCACGGGCTGCATGTTCTTGTGCCCCTACATTCACTCTTCCCACGAAGCAACATTGTATGGGGAAAAAATAAGGGTGCCCACTTTAACTACTCCATAGTAATACTCCAATTCATAGTAATAGGCATTCCAGTTAGAGCAGATAAGCAAGAAAAAGAAATAAAAGGCATCCAAGTCAAAAAGAAAGAAGTAAAACTGCCTATGTTTGCAATTGATATGATCTTATATGTACATAAATCCTGACCACTCCACCAAAAAACAAAACAAAACAAACCACAAAACCTTTTAGAACTGATAAACAAATATAGCAAATTTACAGGATACAAAATCAAAATACAAAAATCAGTGGGGTTTCTAACAATTATAACAAGCTGTCTGATAACAAAGCTGACCACTCCCATTTGGCATATCATCACAAACAGTAAACTATTTAAGAATACATTTGACAAAGGAAGTGAAAGATATGTACACTGAAAATTATGAGACACTGATGAAAGAAATTGAGGAAGACACAAATAAATGGGAAGATAAACAGTATGGAAGTTCTTCAGAAAATTATGCTAGGACTATCATATTGCCATACGGTTCAACAGTCCCACCTGGGTGTGTATCCAGAGGAATGGAATCCCTGTATTGTACAGATGTCTGCACCCCACATTCATTGCAGCATTATTCACAATAGCCAAGATATGTAATGGATAAACATGTCCATCAATGGATGAAGAAAATATTATATGTGTGTGCATAATGTATATAAATATATACAAACACTAGAAAAAAATGAAGGAAGTCCTGTCATTTGTGGCATGGATGAACATTGAGGGCATTATGCTAAATGAATTCAGTCAGAGAAAGGCAAATATTGTTTAACCTCACCTATATGTAGAATCAAAAAAAGCCAAACTCATAGCGACAGAGACTAGAGTAGGATTTCCCAGAGACTGAGGAGTGGGGAAAAAGGAAAGATATTGGCTATTTGCATAAACTTTTAGTTGTATGATGTATAAGTTCTGGGTAGCAGGGTGACTATTGTATAAACTTAACATTTGTTAAGAGAGTCGATCTTAAATGTTCTCACCACACAAAAAAATGTAAGCAATTACTGAGATATCCATGGACTTTATTGTGGCAATCATTTTACAATACATGTGTATTTAATCATCAAGTCTTTCACCTTAAACTCACACAGTGTTGCATGTCAGTTATATATTGATAACGGTAAAAAAAAAACAACGATGTGTACAAACCATTGCTCCTAAGTCTGGGTTTTAAGTCAGCAAATTCACTGTCTCTTGAAGATCCTATAAAAGTGGCTCAGAAAAAGTGCCATGCTTACTCGTTGGTATTAGAACTGTTCCCATGTATTACATACTATGTGATAAGTGCTCAACTCACAGTAATATTATTTCAATACCTTGCCCATTATAGTGATTGAGTACACAAGAAAAGGAAGAATATTGGTTACACAAAAATCAATTATTGCCTAAATAAATAGTATTAATTACAGTGGTAACTTGTGCATTGCAAAAAAAAATTGCATCTTTGATATCTTGACAATGATTAATGACATTCTATATGTGTTCTATTTTGGTGAAAGTTTATTTAGTAATATTCTAGTCAAGAGAAGAAAGAGAAATACTGATACATTATGCTTAATTCCAAAGATACTCTTCTTTTTCTGGTCTTAAAGGATTTGACTTTACTGGTAACCCAGTAACTTGCTAAATCTGTGGGCTCATTGGTTACAATAATATAACTTTTAACATCTGACTCACTGAAGAATGAAGTATGGATTAATGGGATGGCAGAGTTTTGCACCTGGGGTTGCATAGTGAGACCATGTGACCTAGATTAGACCTTTGTTTTGCTGTGATATTTTACTAATCATCTGAGCTACTAAAGGCATGAAAAGATTGATAATTTTAATGTGATATTATGGATTGTTTAACATATAATTATTTATATGCCATTGTTTTATGATATCCTTATATAATTGTGTACACACAGATTATAGTAGAAATATTTAGCCTACTTAGCCTAGGTTAGAGAAGTATAATACTACTTCATTAATACATAGATGTTAGTAATAATCCCATTATACACTATCTCAATTTTCTGTTATTTCAATTTAGTGGATAAATTTAGTGTGTGCAGGAATCTCTCAACTGTTACGCTTTTTAAGTGTAGATATATACTTTAAATAGACATCCTCGATAAATTAGAAATTTGCCTTGTGAGATTAGAAATATTTTTATAGTACATGAAAAAAAGAAAACACACACGGTTTGATTTTATTCCAAAATCACATTGAATCATATTGGAACTGCACTGCAGGGAGGCTGAGCCAAGACGGACATGTTAAAAAAAAGTCTTGTTTAGAATCCTTGGACTTGTTTGGGTGAACCCTGTTGAGAGGAGGTAGATGGAACTGAAAAAGAGAGACAGAACTGTCCCTTTTCCTGTGGCCCTTTTACAGGGAGAAGAAATCAGACCTGCATCTTCGGGAATGGGGTGACCTGTTGTTTGGGGGCCAAACAGAAGAACGCTGATGTGGAGAGAGACTAGTATTTGCTAATTATCTCGAGGGGAGCTCTTTTTAAAAAGCAAGAAGACATAAGTTTATGTTTTGATTTAACATGAATTGTTAACAATAGCAAGATTAACATAAAAAATGGTGTCTTCTTTTTTTTTTCATTTTTTTCCTCTTGTACTAGCAGCTCTCTTAGGCCTCTCCACATTCCATTTCCATACCCAATCCTTTCTTTCTCTTTCTGAAATAGATATTCTTATTCTGACATTATTTCTATACTGATTTTCAATAGGTTGCAATATTATTGTTGTCATTGTTCAGGTTAAAATATGCTAACTGCTCCAGATCAGGAGAATAAATGAGTCACAACTGGAGCATTCCTCAACATAAGAATATAAAGAGCGATGCTGAGTTGTGGATCTTCGAGATGGGCAATAAAGCACGGGTTGAAGCAAACATGACCGGTAACCCACTGCTGAGCTCTAAAGATTAGTGCCCATCAAAACATACACAACTTCTTTCACCTTGCTCATTTTGAATGCATCAAACATGAGAAATTAGAATTATTTTCAATTATTTTATTTTTAAGTTACACATGCTCTGGAAATAGTGGGTTCTATATATTCTCCCTACTGTCTCCAACACCTCATCCAATCTGAGAAATGACTCACAGTTACTTAACTCAAATCCAGTGCCCATCACACTTCAGTGCAGGCTGTTTAGACGGAATGGTTCTGATTTTCCTTCACAGGCGGTGCACCACTGGCACTCTTCTTGGTTGCGTATGTCCTGAAACCAGGGAAGGAGGAGTAAAGGGAAAAGAAATTGATGTAGCGACAAAGTATTAGTACTGAAGACTGGATATAGTCAAAGAGATTGTTAATTATTTTCTCACAGGAGAATAAATGGCCTTTAACTGCTTTATAACTAAAAATAATAATAATAATAATAATAATGACAGTAAGTTGACTATTCTGTAAATTTAGTAAAATAGGAAAACAAATAAAAAGATAAATCTGAGTAAAGGGAAACAAGAAATATTGAATAGAAATGAATATATCAGAGAAAAATGTATTAATAATAAATGAATTTTAAAGTTATAAATAAATCATAACTAATAAAAGTGGTTAATTTAATAAAAGAAAAGGGGGGAAGTTAATACAAAGTATCAGACATGTGGATAAGGAAGAAAACTGCAGATAAACATGAGAATATATTCAATATGAATAATATTTTAATCAATTCTAAGCAAAACTTTAAAGCCATAATGAAAATAGATCATTTTGGCTTGGAGAAAGTGGACAATCTCTTCCATTGGTGGGTTTGAACCTATGAGATTAAGAGTCTATATGGATTTTGAGTCTAGGGCCTTAACCACTTGATCATGGTTAAGAATAGTATGGGAAATGGAGAAGCCAAAGAACTTATATGTATGACCCTTGGACATGAACTAAGGTGGGGGAATGATGGTGGGAGGGGGGATATAGGGAAAAGGAAAAAATTTTCCCTTTGGGAGAAGGAAATGTGGCAACTGTAGTAGCATAATCAATAAAATATATTAAAATATATAAAAAGGAAAATAGATAATTTTATAATCAAATATAAATGATTGAAAGTCTCAAATAAAGAGAATCTCAACAAACTATTGTTGTATAAAAATTTTAAACTGTTTAAAAAAGGAAGGGAGGAAGGAAAAAAGGAAGGAAAAGACAAAACAAAATACAAACAAAATAGATCCTGATAATATATTCGCTCCTGATGACTAATATAAATGCCAACAAGTTTAAACTTTACAAAAAGAAGAACATATTCTTGGTACAAAGCATTAACATATGACTTTAAACAATTATATAGTAATATAATTAATGAAAATTAATTCAAAAATATGTGTCAAAATATGAAGCATATTTTAAGTTCTTCTGAAAAAAATAAGAAATGCTTGAATTTTTAAAAAATGTATCTTGCACCCTGGCTGTTGTAGCTCAGTGGATTGAGTGGGGGCTGTGAACCAAAGCATCGCAGGTTCGATTCCCAGTCAGGGCACATGCCTGGGTTGCAGGCCACAGCCCCCAGCAACTGCACATTGATGTTTCTCTCTCTCTTTCTCCCTCCCTTCCCTCTCTAAAAATAAATAAATAAAATCTTAAAAAAAATGTATCTTGCCTTTGGATTAGAAACTTACCATTTTAAGGAATACAATCTCCTTGAATTACATCATAAATATTTAATATTAACAAAAAAGAAAAGAAAGAAAAGCAGAGGTCATGTGGACTTCAACTTTTGGCTGTGAGGGAACAAGAGGGTCCAAGATTACCTTCCCACTGTAAACCACCAGGAAACTGAATGAAATATATAAAACAACTGTTTCCAAACACTGGACAATAGTCAAGACAACATTGTGATCCCAGAGAAGAGATAAAAGAAAGTAAGCCCAAATAGTCCTGGTGCACTGAAAGAGAATTTCCACACTGGCCCAGGGAATTTTGGAGACTCAGCATACAAGACTGGTTTCAAAAATTAATTGTTTGTTAATATAAGTGAATTACTAGAACTTAAATTACCAAAAAAAATCCTAAGAATAAATTGAATATACTATTTGTAGTACCTAAAGACTGATAACTTCAAAACACTAATCAAAGTATTGAAAGCCATAACTAAATTGAGACATATGTATTTTTATGGACTATGAGGCATTTTTAGAATTTACCCCAAAGCAATCTGTTTATAGATTCAATGTAATTCTAAATAAAACACAGCAGCATTTCTTTGAATTGATAAGCTGATTTTAGAATTTAGATGGCAATTAAAACAGTCTAGAATAACCAAAGCAATATTGAAAATGAACAAAGTGAAATATTTTACTGTAGTTGGAGACTTGGTATAAATTAAAAGTAAGACAATATATTATTGCAGTAAGAATAGATATATAGATCAGTGCAACAGAATAAAGATTCCAGAAATCAATGTATTATGTATGTATGAGTTCAGATCCATACACACATGGTCAATTGATTTTCAATAAAGGTGCCAAGGTAATTCAAAAGGGAAAAACATCTTTATAGTAAATGGTGCTGGGATACCTGTATATACATATGAAAGATAAGGAACCTCAAACTCTACCTGCCAGCCTAAAAGAAAATTAACTCAAAATAGATCGTAGATTTAAATGAAAACACTATTATTATTAAACTTCCAGAAAGATACAAAAAAGAAAAATTTGGTGTCAGAAGGAAATAGACAATGTTTTGTTCTTGTAGAAAGCAAACATTTCCTATACAGAACCTGGAAAGAACTAATTATGAAAGAAAAGCATGATAACCTGACCATTATTAAAACTGAAAACTCAACTCTGACAGACACTGTTAAGAAAATAAAATTTCCAGGAAAATATATAAAAATCCACATATAGTTTCCTAATAATGACACATATCCAATTTTTACAATGAAAAAAGGGTAAAACACACATCAGAACTAAAGGTATGCAAATGGCCAATAAGTACATGAAAAGATACTCAACAATATTAGCCTTGAAGGAAATGTAAATAAAATCTATAGAGACACCTCTACATAGTCATTAGAATGGCTAAAATTAAAACACACACTCACAATATAAAGTATTGTTAAGGATGTAAAGGTATTGCTAGTGGAAATTTAAAATGGTCCAAGCAATTTGGAAAAAAGTTTTACGGTTTCTAAAAGTGTTATATGTGCACCTACATGCAATAGAGTAGTTACACTACTAAATGGAAGAGAAATGAAAATTTGTCCAAAGACTTGCATGTGGTTATTTAGAGAAGCTTTACACATAATAACCAAAAGCTGGGAATCCTTATGATGCCCACCTGTAGAGAAATGAATAAACAGATCCGGATATACCACACAATGAAACAGCACTCAGAACAAGAAGAAACCAACTAGTGGAAGACAACCATGCAATCAGTCTAAACATACATCAAAGACTCCGGACGGAAATGAGCCCAGGCTCCCATTTGTGTGCAACTCCAGAAGAGGCTAATTTCATCTTCTCCGATAGAAAGCCAAGTAGCCTGGGGCCAGAGGTGGGTGGTGACTGACTGGGATGGGGCAGTAAACAGCCTTTTGGGTGATAAAAATGTTCTCTATCTTAAATGCAGTGGTGATTACCTGAGTAAAACTCATTGAGTTATGCAGTTAAGATCACTGTATTTTATGTGAATTATAATCCAATAGTAAATTTAAAAAATAAACACAATGTTTTTAGGAAATAACCAGAGGATTTTATGCTGTATCAATATAAAGTTAATGCAGCTAGGAAAGCTATTGAAAAGTGAAAAAATAAACAGGTAAGAGGCGGCTAATAGTACCAGGTATAACATTTTACAGCCACGGTAATGATAACAATTTGAAACAATGTATGGATGGATCAGAATAGACAGACAGGGCTTTCACATGTGTTTTTATAATTAATTGAATGACACGTAAATCTTACAAATAGTGCTCTATAGAAAGGAGTTCAGAATTAAGTTTCGAGTTTCAATTTGTTCAAGGGTAAAACAAATTAAAAAATGTGCCTGGTGCCTCAAAAATGTTCTACAGGCAAGGGCTGTGCTGAGGGTACACTTGCGATCACTGTGAAACAGATCGATATAGATTAGGGATTGTTTGCACATAGTCAAGTAGCATTTTTACCAATTCTAGCTTATTACATGCCAAAACTAGACTGATGCAATTATTATGTTTTCCTTCTACTTAAACAATTTCTTTACTCTGAGTACACTGTAGCAATAAATACTTCATATAGCAAGTGGAATTCTGATACCTGTTCTCCTTTAGAAAGACACAGTTGCCTTTTTGGATATTGCTATATAACCCCCTTTAACATCAACAGTAGTACACACCATTTGAAGAGGTCAACACCCTTCAAACAGAGATGACCTAAAGGAAACATTGTAAAGCTGACAGAGAGGAGGGGGACGGGGGAGAGGGGGATGGACAAAACAGACTTAGCTTCAAGGGAAAGGAGTCTAAAAGCCAGAAGTTACTGTTTCTTACAGGCGTGTGCAATTCAAGAAAGGGCCACTGTAAAGAGAACTGATAAGATGGCCAATCAAGGTGGCAGACAAAAAAAGGAGACAGGACTCCAGAAGTTCAGGCAAACCTCTGAGGTCTTTATCATGGCCTTGTCTCTCTGGTCTTTGAGTCCACCAGGCCCATGACGGCCTTGGGATCTTTGCATGTGCTGCTCCTGCTACCTGGAAAGCTCCTCTCATGGATTTCTCTGTCACTTTTTTCCCATCTTCACTCAAAAAAACACACTCAGGAGTTTCCTGGTTACCTTCTCTAAAACTACAATGTGCCTATCACCGCCACCACCACCATTTTCTATCCCCGTATACCACACACACACACCAACACACGCACACACACCAACACACACACACACACACACATACCAACACATACACACACACCAACACACACACACACCAACACACTTCCTAGCACCCATTCCTGTTTCAGCTTCTCCTTAGCACTTCATATGGTCGGGGATGTAAATAGGTGAGTAAATATATTGTGTATTTCCGAGTAGCCTCAGGAGGGCAGAGACTTTTGTATGTGTTGTCACTGCTCTATGCCAACACCTATAATGATGCATGAGCCATAGTGATACTTAACCATTGATCGACTGACTGACTGACCGAATGAATGAATTAGTGATTGACAGAAGGCTGAAAATCAAGGGACAGAGAGTACAAATGAAAATACAAATGACAGTATCATGAACTACACAACCGAGCATACCCTCCTCTAACATCTTTAAAGTAATAAATTTGGGGTTAATAAAGAGTTTTTACACACTAGGATGGGGTCTATGTGAAAACACCTTAATAAAATTTCAGATGAATCAATGAGGACAATGCATAATGAGCTTAAATAGAAATGGGTATCTTTCATATATAAAGCTAATCTCTGAATTGTCACTATGATAGATATTCCTGCAACTTTAAAACAACATCTAATGCTACTGATGGAAGCCAATTCTTGGGCTAAATGAAGCATGATGCCCTGCTGTGACAAATCCAATTAATCTATTTACTCAACAAAATTTATTGAATACTTTTAATAAATAGCCTACCTAGGCAACAATAGGAATTATATTGGCATTCTTTTGCAAGAGGTAGTTCTGAAGCAAACCACATATTCTGAGTTTTAGATTTTAACTTTAGGTCTTCCTTATGTTCCCCTCAGAGTAGATACCTGGGCTGTTAATATGTTAGGTGTTTGCAAAAACAAAAAAAACCCGGTAGAAATAATAACATATTAGAATTGATTTAACCTATTGGTAGTCACAAGTAGGATAACATGAGCGGATTTTCATTGCTTTGATGTTGCATCATTCTCATATACCCTCTTTTACTGCCAGTCCTGACACTGTGAAGTGGTTTGTGTTTGACAGGCCACCCTCTTACAGGTTTCATGCTGTCTTCTGTGAAGTTTCTGCTGGTCTGCAATTGTCCACTGTTGAAAAAATGAAATATTTTTTTTACACCTCTGGCATACTTTTAAATATTACCCTACTTGTAATTTCTAAGTGTATAAATCTTTCAATTAAAAAAAAGGAAAATAATCATTAGGAAGTTTTCTGCTTTCATGTAGGTTGTAGATGGTCTGATATATTTAGAAATATCCTAGGAAATAATTTTTGCTGTATAAAGTTTGAGAGGTTATAGAAAACATCTATTTGAGCATCAAATTAATTTTTTCAGAAAAAAATGCTCTCTAAGATAAAGTCCCAGGCACAGGACACAGTCTTTTTATCTATAACACACATTTCATGTATTTATTTTCACACAAAATCTACCCCCACATTTCAGCTATTTATTTCTCTTATGATATACAAGGTAGACATTATAATAAAAGCTAAGGGGAAAAAAAGGTGAATGATAGATTGTTTTATCCAGTGAAACAGTGTGGGTTTGATATGATACAGGAAAGAAGTGAGGCTCTCAAAAAAGACCCATGGGAAAGTTTATTTGTAATGGACTATTTCAAATATTGGATGAAAGACTTATGAAAAACAATAACAACAAAACCGTTTTCCTTTTTGTTACCAACAAAACTGCATGCCTTGAAAGAGATACTGGCTCCAGTTAACTAAAACAATATACTGTACATACACTGTACATAATTGTAGAAAATAATATAAGAATCACTTTTATAGATACCAGGTTAATGACATAAACATTTTCACTATCTATTCTGGACCCTTTCCCTAGGAAAGTACCATGCTAGATTCCCCTCCCTCCCTCTGGAAAAAGAGACTCTCTCAACAGTAGAGTGAGTTAATGTTTATTTAGGACATATGTATGTATGTTAAACAATGTCAAGTATTGGTTTCCTATTTTAAAAATACATGTAGTTGACACTATACAACTTCTGTAAATTTCTATATTATGTTTTTAAAAATTATCAATTCGTATATGTAGCTCTATCATTTATGTTTATACCTATGGAGTATTATGTTGCAAGAAAATGTCATAATTTATTTATCCTTTCTCTTGTTTATAGACCGTTAGGTGGTTTCCATTTTTTCTCTGTGCTGCTATAATCACTCACATGCACCTTCCCCAAGTCACGAGTTAGGATTTGTCTGAAGTGTATGCTTGTGAGTGAAATAGTTTGGTCTTAGAGAATGAAATCTTTAAAATTATTATAAATGAATAAACTGCCCAGAAAATTGCACCAATTTATATCACAATCAATGCACTGAAAGAGCCCCCTTGCTGTAATCAGTGCTTCTCACACTAGGAGGTCCCACCTTCTGAGAGATGCGGAAAATTTGTGGTGAAGTTGTGGGTGGCGCAATGATTAGAAAGTGCTGCTGGTGTGGACTAAGTGGGGGCCAGAAATGTAGGATGAACAGCAACGCCTGTGACAGTCCCCCATGAAAGGAAATGTTCCTCTCCTCAAAGAACTTGAAAAACTGTAAGTGGACCTTCATGAAGATAAATCAAAACCAAAAATCCCTAAGCTTGTGTGTAATTATCAAACCTATAACAGAAATTAGTTTCCATATAAATTCAAAAAGAATTTTGCTTCATTTTCACCTATACAGAATAATCAATGACTGGAACCACTGTGTAAATTGTAGAAAAAATAAATATCTTTTATTGGGATGTACAGATAGGTACAAAAATCTCTTACTACTTTTAAAAAGCACCCCATTGCCCAGCTAGGTGGCTCAGTTGGTGGGAGTGTCACATACACCAGAAGTCTGAGTGTTTGATTCTCGGTCAGGGCACCAACTGACGTTGCAGGTTTGATCCCTGGTCAGGACTCAGTGGGAGGCAACTAATCGATGTTTCTCTCATGCATCTCATATTGATGTTTCTCTCTCTTTCCCCCCACCTTCCTCTCCTTAAACATGCCGTGGGTGAAGTTTACCAAAAAAAGCACAGCATACCCATTTAATGACAATATCCATGGTAATTAAATTCTCTAAAAAATTCCAGGATTTGTCTACTCTCGAGGCTGTATTTTGCTCAGTGATACAGATGTAAATGGCTGACATTATGTTGTCATGCCCAAGCATTTATGTATAAAACTATATAATCACATCATGAATTACTTTCTTTTATTCCTGATTTTATATTTAATTATGATATTACATATTATGATAGCATAACACTATATTATTGGGATTTTAAGTGTGTGTGTGTATATATATATATATATATATATATATATATATATATATGGAGGTAATATTACCTGTGAGTTTTGCATTAGGCTACTAAAGGAGACATTAGGTCCAACACATAATATTGGCTGGCATTTTAAATTTTGCCAATCAAATGTAGGTAAAATATTTTACTTTCATTTTCCTGATAATATTAAGGTTGAAGATCTTTTCCTGTTGTTATTGAACTGAAGTGGTTCATTTGCCTGTGCTCATCAAAGCCCAATAAAAACCCAAACAGGAGTTTGCAGCAAAGTAAAGTTTTACTTGAGGGAGCCAAGGCCAGAGATCCAGGTGAGCTCTAGATGCGGGACCTGGCTTCCCAGTGGCCTCTCGGGGATAGATTAGATAAAGGAGAAATCACTAGTCGTGGTGGCTGAGAAAGCTGGGGTCCTGGGCTCTACTGATGGGTCAGGGCCAGAGTAAGGAGTAGTTAAAGCATTGCAATCCATCCTGACGTCAGCCACTGCCTCATTCTGGCTGGTTTCCTGAGGGTGTGGTCCGTAGGGTCTTTCTGCTTTCCTGAGCCTGGGGCTGCAACACACCTGAGGTCAAGAATTTATCTTTGGTTTGACCGAAAGTCTGCTCCTTTTATCAACAGAACCCAGGATTTATTTTTAGGACAGTTTAACCCTAACCAGAATGTGCCCAAGAGCTTCATGACTGAGGGAGTGGATGTGCAGTGTGTGCTAAGTGGAAGAACCTGGTCGAAAGGAGCCAAGTGAGGCCTGGTGCTGCTGGATTGCACAAAGCTGGCCTGAATTAAGGAAAAGTCATATTAAAGAAATGAAGTTCCTGTGTGGTTACAATATCATTGATGAATATTTCCTCTTTTTTATGTGCTGTGTTGATAACTTTTGAGTTGTCTTTGCCTTAATAATTTGCTAAATTCTTAATATATACCAGAGAATAATTATTTGTCACTTAAGGCATTGTTAGAATGTACTGGGACATGGAGGACCTAAACCCCACTTATGCTGGAACAAAGAAGGTATGTGTCACCAGCTGAATACCTACCTGACTGTGAGATTCTCCATTATCGGAAGCACGTGAGGCATAGCCACCAGCATCCTGCTGGAAACAGGGATGAATCCTCACTGCCCCTCTTCTCTCCCTCTAGCTTCCCCCCAAAAAAGCAAGGCCCATAAATCTCCCGGACTTTCTGTCTCTGAACCAGCCATCCCTGTTAAGAGGACATTGTCTTGCAAACACCTACACCCAGGAACACCTCCATCAGATCAGCAGAATGACTCACCCCCCCCTGGGGGTCTACTACACACCCTTAAAAACCCTTCTACCCTTTCCCTTGCCCACCTGATTGCAGTGTCTCACCTTGAATAAAAGCCCTTAATGGGACCTTTTTGGCTCCAGGTCCTTTCTTAGCCACCTCTGATACCTAACATCCATTATAAGTATTTTCCTACTATTTGTTGTCCTTTAAATTTATTATGCCTTTTTTTTTGGAAAGAACTTTAAATTTTATTACATTGCAATTTAGTGTGTTTAACTACTCCAAGACTTTATAACAAAATTACTATTATCAGGGATATGTGTGTGTGTGTGTGTGTGTGTGTGTGTGTGTGTGTGTGTGTGTAATTTGTTTTCTCAGTTTGGAGGAAATACTAATCTTAACTGGTAAATTTTATGTATGCACATGTGTTGTTTCTATTTCTCTCATTATCTCACCCTCCTTTTTATGACCTGTCTTTGTCTCATGATTTTGTTTCCTTTCCTCATAGACTCCAATCCTTATAGTGTGGTTCAGATCTCTCCCTGGCTAAGTTAGTGGGAGTTTGTACTTCCCTTCACCCAACTGCTCTACTTGGGTTGCTTTTTCTGATCGCATAGCTTTGACATTGCTACATACTTAAATTTCTGCTGTTTCAACCCCATTTCAAGGTAGACTATCCTGACTTCTGTCCCACTGAGTAACATTGCCATTATATGTTCATAGACTTGGAGACCAGCAGACATGACACCATAGCTGTGCTCACCATTCTCGGTATCAGTCCTATTCCTGGTCCATGAAAGTGTATAATCTGGGTTTGGAGCATGCCAAAAGTGCTTTTGTTGTTGCCATTACTGTTGTTCGCTCTTTTATTTTCTCCATCTGTATGTATTTGAAGCATCGGCTTTGTATTCAGTTACAAACTTACTACAATCTTTAATGATATTCGAAAACTCATTTTGTGAGAAAGGAGTTAGATTGTGCTTTTGTTAAATCAACCTAGTAAAACATATATCTACTTATGATGAGGCAGATATATCCCAGGCTTATGAACAAGCATAATTCTAGTCCCTTCCTGAGGCAAGATTGTAATTTCTTAATAACAACCCAAGGTTTCAAGTTAATGGAGCTGCCACAGAGGCAGTGAGTATAACTGAGACCCCCCTAGGTGTTTATGTGCTCTTGTCTTACCTATTTATTTTCATTTGTGAGTCTAGGTTGAAAGTGATAATTGTTTAATTGTGCATATTGGCTTTTTCATTTTTAAATTTAACGTTTCACAATGTTTTTAATCTAAAATAATGCCTCATGCTGTGATAATCAACATGATAAAATGTAAAAATAAATAAATAGTCCACATTTAAAAGATTCCTTTTATCTACCAACCAGTCCTGTCTGCTGAGTGTAAACTTAATTGCAATATATTTCTTTAATGATCTCCTTTAATTGGTTACCCTGCTATGGTATCTTTGGAAAGATGAAGTTGTATATCAAAGTTGTTAGTTTTTATGAAGGAGATTGTAATGATCAGAACATACAGAAATAACATCTTTGAATGTTTAACTATTAAGTAAAAATGAATAAATTTTGATTTTCTTTGAGTTGAATTTCTTTTTACAATGATATTAAAACTTACAGTAAAGAGACGATGGCCGACAGATTACACTAATTTACAAAATGCCGTAAGACATAGGAAACTTTACCTAGAATTGCAGCCTCCTTCAATTTTTCTTGATCAGGTGAAGCTTTGAAATTGTAAACCCTTTGAAGACAAAAATGTATCAGTTTAACCATAATGAACATGCAATCTAGTACTGTACTGAAACAATAAACACCCAAATAAAGGATGAAATTAGCACATTTTCATCTCTACACTGAGACAGAACTCTAGGTATCACTTTATTTGTTCCTTCAACTTTTTACACATTTGAATATTTCAAAAATGAAAATGATCTAATGGACCTCCAGAAATTATTAAGTATTAAAAATAATAATTTTCACATTTAAATCACATGTATTTTTTTTTTCAAATTAATTTTTACTTAAATCACCTTACTATTCTTTTGTCAACATATTATCCAGCCTTGTCTGCAAGGACCTACTATCCTAGTGTATTTTTTGCTTTAAATTTCACATAAATATTCTCATTCTGTTCTTAGCATTCTGCAACTTTCTTTCATTTAACATTAACTTTTTGAAACTAAATCTATATCTATACAGATAATACTTCCATTTGTTTATGTGCCAAATTATAAATTCTTACTCCAATGGATATTTTCAAGTTTTTGGTATCGCCAAGGCATTCGTCAAAGACGTGGAAACCGGAAGTGCTCCACCAAGAGTGTCTGAAAACTCTTCTCATGTGCTTTCTAGCTCCATATGGAGTTGCAGAACTGCAAGTCAATTACAAATCTTCGCATGAAGTCTATCTCAATTTGTGATCATAAAGCTTGTTTTTATCTTTTAAAGTTTCTAAATATATATCTGTTTTTTGCCTTTTATTAAATACCAGGTTATATTTCATATTTATTTACTATATATACACATAGATACATTATACTTTATACTATTTATTATAAACTCATTGAAATAACTGATTATGCATATTGTGTGGGGGTGGTTTATTTTACTACTTATTTCATTTCTAGGTATTTCTTTCTAGATCAGTGAATTATTATTCTTTTATCTTTCTCCTTTGGAATCATCTTCAAATTCTAAATAGGTAATATGCTTCTTTTTGAGTCGTCTTGATGGGTGATGAGGCTATTTATCAGCATGTAGGAATATTGCTTCTTGTTGACTTGTTTTGGTAGCCGACTATGACTTAAGGACATGGTCCAGATCACAAATGCTTCACTAAATTAGTAAGTCTGACTCTGCTGGTTTTTTAAGATCAGGATAAAACATGCTAAATTTGTCAGAAGTTGACATCTTGTGAGATTTTGGTAAAGTACCTAAATACACTTTGTTTTTATGTACAGGTGGACATGACACATTAAACGATCAACCCCCTCCTCTTACCTCCATAAAATAGTTTATCTGAAGCTTTCATCCAACTCCCTCTAAAAGCATCGTGGGGCACAAGAAGCCCCTTTGTAGCTTGAAGATTATTTTTAAGATTGCATCCCTGTCAGCTTTCCCACAAAGTAGTTACCCCCCTTTCTTCCTAAATTTTAATTTGTCAGATTCTCTTCTTCCTTACCTCCTAGTAGAGAAAGAAGGAAATCGATCTTCTGTAAACCACCTGCCAAAAATAATTTTCAAGTTTTTGAAAATTATTCTCTGCTATTGGATAGGTATATCATATTCATATTCTTAAAAATTGAAAAAATCCCCCAGACCCAATTAAACTGTCATAGATAGTCTTCTATATTTCCATTCCCATTGCTATAATTATCAGAACCTGTGTACGAAAGAACAAGGAGATGGACCCTCCTGTAGCAGTGAACTGCTCTGTTCTGTGTGATTTGCTGATGGCAGATTCATAATTATATGACTGAAAGGATTACAAGTTTATAGATATTAGGGCCTTAAAACAGAAGATAACTGCAGTGGCTGCATCAGCTGCTGTCTACCTAGCTTCATAATAACTGATTCAGAACCAAAAAAATTGAGTCAATAGACGCCTGCTTATTACCTGTTGTTGAACTGGACATACTCAAGCATTTAACCAAAACAAATCTAGCCAATATTATTTTGAAACAGCTCATCAGATAAGTAAATCATCTATTGAAAAGAGCAAGCCAATTCTTTTTCTAGACTGAATTTGCCAGTGAGCTCAATCAAAATCTCCTTTTATTTTCTCTTTCATTCCGTAAATGTTTATTTAGAGTAAAACTATGGTAAACTCACACTCAGCAATAAACAAGGCAGATGAGCTACTGCATGCACAGCTTTTTTCTAGAAGCTGGACAGAGACTTTGGAGTATTACCTGAGGTTTTAAACTATAGGTTTTACAAAGGCTATCTTTAAAAAAGGTAATTCTTAAATTAAGAAGGGTAACATACAACATTTAGAATTACATGAATACGTTGTCTTGTTAGTCTCAGCTTACATTTGCTGTGGCACCAGCATCACTTGGAAACTAGTTAGAAATTCAGATTCCTGAGTCTCACCACAAACATACCATATCAGAAATTCTGATTGCAATGCAGGCTGAATTTTGAGGCATGATTAGGGTATATCAAATTCTCGAGGAGGGATTCAGTAGGTCTGTGGTGCAGCTTGAGAACTTACATTTTTAATGAGTTTCTGGGTGATGTTGGCATGATGGTCTGAGGACCACACTGAAAGAACCACTGGTTTATTGGATATCCACCTGGGATGAACATTACATGAAAATCATCTGGGAGATTCTAAAAACACTAGTGTTTAAACTCTACCGCAGAGCAATTAAAGCAGAATCTCTGCAGGTGTGGCCCAGACTTCGTATTTAAAAAAGCCAATTCCATGTGATTCTGATGTATATCCAGGGTTAAAGAAACGTGCTTTAAGAAAAATCATTCTGTCTCCCTGTGCTACCCTTCAGCACACAAGTAGAATGTTACTTTTCTTAGTGAAAAACCATTGGGAATTTAAACCAGAACTCCTGTTAAGCTGTTTCTACATAATGCTCCCCCCAAAGCAATAGTAAAATGAAAAAAAATCAATGAAAAATATTATCTAGCATTATCTAGGTCAACCTAATATATTAAAACCCTAGGTATTCTGCAGAATTCAACTTAATAAGCAACTCTCAACTATATTGAAACTTTTTCCAACTGGGACATGTTGTAAATACAACTCTAATAGTTTTCATTTTTTAAGAAGACATGAATACGAGTCATGGCATAAACCTTAATCACAGTCTTTCATCTTGGGTTGTAGTGGAATAGAAATGCAAAAATATTTACTTTATTGACATGCCAAACTAAATGATAAATCCTTGCCTGGCGCTGGGGCCTTTACATCTACTAGTCAAGACGAAGTCTGAAAGCTTTTCATCTTGGGTTGTAGTGGAAGAGAAGTGCAAAGATATTTACTTTATTGACATACCAGAATTAATGATAAATCCTTGGCTGGCACTGGGGCCGTTACATCTACTAGTCAAGACGAAGTCTGTAACCTGTTCTTGGAGAGAGAGCACATGGCATTTTATCTGGGAGAGCTAATTCTTGCTGTGCCTGGCAGGCCCAGGCCTTTCTTATCAGAGTCTTCTGTTCTGCAGGGAGCCAGGGGGCTTTGGGGGACTTTTTGTTTATGATTTCCGTTCCTTTTCATTAGAATAAGCACCAGGCCTATAAGTTGCGCTGTTCCCCAGAGTCGTCTCCTGTGGCTTTAAAGCTCTTCAAACGCTACAAGTCCCCAGCACCCCACCTCCCGACTCCCCTGCAGAATATGTAAGTGACAAGAAGCTGGAAAAATACAGATGGCATAATTATATATTTTGCAGTTGATTAATCACCACAAAACATTAATCACATTTTGTATAACAATACATAATCAAATTCTTTATAGTAGAAATTAAGTTTCTTTCTGATAGGGAATGGATTCCTTTAGGATATAGACAGGGTTTTTCAGCATCTGTTTGGCTCCCATTCCACATCTGCATTTGATTTTTCTCTGCTTTAGGGCTTAGTAAAATGTGGCTTAAAGGTTGTTTTATGACTATAAATGTACATGCTAATAGAAAAATTTGTTGAGAGGAAAATATTTGCACAAGTGAGGTACTATAAATATATTTTTTCTAGGCCATAACATGTTTCTTATTTTTTTAGTGACAAACATTGAATTTTATTTTTCTGAAGAGTAACCTATTTTTTCCTTAGTAGCTATTGAGATTGTCTTAATGCTATAATTAACTTTATATTATTGAGACAGATTCTATGTGTAAATTATGTATATATATAATTATATAGTATAAGTACCTAATTTCTTTATTAATATAAATTAATTGTATAAATTATATATATATCAGTTTGTAAATGTATGTAGGTAATTATATATATTGTATACAAACTTAATATTGCCATATTCCTCTACTATTTGGAGTTCATAAACTAAAGTTATCATATTTCTTAGTAGTTCCAGTCACTCAAAAATTGTTATACATTTTGCTTAATATATATGTACATAATATATATATTTCTTTACTATGCATCTAGGAGACATTAAGAAACAATGATGTATATCCTCTGCTTCCAAATGTTTAATAATATAGCCATACCTTAATAGGAAGAACAGCAGCATAGGAAGCAAGGAAATTTCCTAAAGCAACCTATGAACACTAATACAATACAATTTAATATGCACATGGTATGTGTATGGTGCTATACATATTACACCAAGATTACAAAGCTGGACTGCAGAACTCAAATTGAAATTCACATGATTATGTTACTTGGGCCCAATATTGACTCATATACATTTATAGCAACATAGGTACATATATGCAAATATTAATTTATTTCTAAAACACTATTCTTTAGAAAGAATTAGAAGAACATAAATTTAGGTTCGATTATTTAGATCAGAGAGAAATATGCCAGTGTGATCTTATTACTGAAAAGATAAAGAAAATGTGTTAATAATAATTGGGATAATTTATTCAATAAATGGTGTTGGGAAAATTGGACAGGATATGTGGAAGAGTGAAACTAGACCACCTTCCCACTCAACTCAAGAATACATTCCAAAAGGATTAAAGAATTGTTATACCTGAAACCACAAAAACCCTAAAAGAAAACAGGCAGTAAAATCTTGGACATTGCTTGTAGCAATATTTTATCTGATGTATCTTCTGAGGCAAAGGAAACAAAAGAAAAAATAAGCAAATAGGACTATATCAAACTAAAAATTTTTGCAGAGCAAAGAAAACCATCAATAAAATAAAAAAGAAACCCATGGAAAAGGTGAGCATATTCACCAATACATCCAATAAGGGGTTAATATCCAAAATTTATAAAGAACTTGCAAAACTTAGCACCAAAAAAACAACAACCCAATTAAAAAGGGGGAAAGGAGATGAACAGACACTTCTCCAAAGAGAACATACAGAGGACCAGTAGACATACGAAAGGATGCTCAATGTCACTAATTATCAGAGAATGCAAATTAGGACCTCAATGATATCACCTCACACCTGTCAGAATGGCTATCATCAATAAGTGCTGGCAAGGAAGTGGAGAAAGGGGGACTCTTTGCACTGTTGGTGGGAATGTTGGTTGGTGCAGCCACTGTGGAAAGCAGTATGGAGATAACTCAAAAAATTAAAAGTAGATCTACCTTTTGGCCCAAATCTATATTTGACCCAGATATATTCCCACTTTTGGGAATATATCGGAAGAAACCCACAACACTAATTTGAAAGGACATAAGCACCCCTATGTTCACTGCAGCATTATTTACAATCACCAAGATATGGACACTGCCCAAGTATTCATCAGTAGATGAGTGGATAAAACAACTATGGGACATTTACACAATGGAATACTACTTGGCCATAAAAAAGAAAAATGTACCCTTTGTGACAGCATGGGTAGAACTGCAGAACATTATGTTAAGTGAAATAAGCCAGTCAGAGAAAGACAAATACGCTATGATTTCACTCATTTAGAATCTAATGAACAAACTGAACTAACAATCAAAATAGAGATAGACTCATAGATAGAGAGCAGGATGACAGCTTTGGGGTGGGAGGGGTTGGGGATGGAAGGGTCGAAGGAAAAAGAAAAAGGACTCATGGACATGGACAACAGTGTGGCGATGGTGAGGGGAAAGGGTATAAGGGGGATAAATAGTAATAGAAGAAAATATTATATTTTTAAATAAAAATACTACTACTTCTACTACTAATAATTAGGGACAATGACTATATAGGTAGGGTAGAAGAAAGAAGATGAAATGCCTGAAGTGAAAATGAGAAGATAAACCTGACTAAAGGAAAACAGCCATATGGAAGAATAATTTTTAAAAGCATGATTGCATATTTTTTATAATAAAGCATTTGTCCAATTTTATACATAATCACCTTAATCACTGAGACTTGGTTACCAAGTACAGCCTCTAGAATAGTGATTATACCTAACGTTAACCCAATGACTTGAGTCTCATGGCAGGGAGTTAGTTACCTATGAAAGCTCATTGGAGAAAGTGACACGTCTTCTTCCCTGCAGGTACAGATGGACTCTCAGACCTCTTGAGCCTGCAGCCTGCAGTTCCAAGAGACTTCCACTGTGCCTCTGCTTGTCTAAGGACATGGGCACCAGTTTCCACCCTTATTTCACATTCAGCCTGTATAGCTCTGTACACAGAAAGGTAAGAAGTGCAGGCTTGATAAGCTTGCCTTTTGAACAAATAATTTGTCAGTCTGTGTTGGGAACTGGGATGTTACTAGTTCTGTGAAGCACTTTTAGTGCTGTGAAAAGTGGTATACAAATAAAATGATTGATGTCCTGTCAATAGGAACTTCAGGAAGAGGATCAAACAGAGCAGTTTCTTTTCAAGTAGGGATGAAGGTGGGGGGAGATGTTAGATTTTACTTTTCTATCTATCATAAACCCCAAAGCATCATTCCAGAGAGAAAAGAATCTGGTATCTGAACAAGGCAGAACACAATTTCTTAGCAGTTGACACATCCCAGTGAAAAACACAAAAGCTGGATTTGTAAAAATCCATTCATAAGGATTTTATTGTAAATTTTTTCCATCACTGGAATGATGTTGGCTGGAATGTTTACATATCTTCAAGCGTTTTTTTTTTTCTTTTTGCCTCCACTTTTCATAGGACTTTAAACATCCCTTTTATATGGTCATATTAGCATTCCTCAGGACATATGACTATGAAAAATATTAATAAGATAATTTAGCAGATTGCTGGCTATAAAACTTGCATTTCAATACATTGCACTTCTATAAGATAGGTATGTTGGAAAAAGGTAAAAAACAAAATAATATGCTATACAATCACCACAAATTGAAGGTAAGTATGAATCCTTAAAAACAGAATTTGCAAACTATTAGACAATGTCTTGTCTAATGTATGGAAAAAATGTATGCATGTTTATTAAAAGAGTAGAAATATTTAAATAAATGAAGTCATATGCAATGTTTATAGATAATAGGATGCAATATTGAAGAGATGCAATTTTCCCCAAAATGAACTATAGCGACAATACAATTCTAGTGAAAATCCCAACAGGTTGCTGCTGCTGCTGTTTCTCCTCCTCCTCCTCCTCCTTCTTCTCCTTCTCCTCCTTCTTCTGCTTTTTAAATGATCAGTTGATTCTAAATTGTGTATGGGAGAACAAAGTACAAGAATAAAAAATGTGCCCTGGCTGCTGTAGCTCAGTGGATTGAATGTAAGCCTGGGAACCAAAGGGTCGATGGTTCGATTCCCAGTCAGGGCATATGCCTAGGTTATGGGAAAGGTCCCCAGTAGGGAACACAGAAGAGGAACCCACACATTGATGTTTCCCTCCCTCTATTTCCCCTTCCCTTCCTCTCTCTCTGAAAATAAATAAAAATCTAAAAAATAAACAATAAACAATGCACTCCAGATACTAAGAATGATGCAAACATTACCAAATATCAAGATTTATTGTGAAGTTATAGTGATTAATCTAGGGGTGAGGGATGAAGGTGAGGTAATGAAAAGAGCCCTGCAAAGCTGAAAACAGACCCAGGTGTTCAGAGAAGTTGACTAATGACCAGGTGCACTGCTGCATGGTGGGGGGAGGGGTGCGGGTGAGGGCGAGAGAACAACATCAGTAAATTTTGCCAGGACAACCACTTGTCCATAAAAAATGTATTTGGGTCTCTACTTTATACTATGAATAGGAATCATTGATACAGGTTAAAAATTAACATATAAATGTCAAATTATAAGGACAAAAATTTATAAAATAATATAGAAAAGTGCCTTAAAGATCTTGGCACAAAAAATAATTTCTTAAATAAGACTTAACACATACCTTAACATATAAAAGGATCTATAAATATCAATATATTAAAATTAGCACTCCCATTTCTCCAAAAGTATATTAAGAAAATAAACAGATGCACCACAAACTGGAGGAAGATATTTCATACATATATAACTAATGAAGATTATAATAGAATATATAAGGAACTCTTATTAATGAGAACAGATTTGGGGGAAGGTGAGAGAAAGCATGTCGAAACACAGGTGCACACGCACGTATACACTGTGGGTAATCAATTGGCATTTCACAGAGGAGGAAGGAGAGATATCTCAAATGCAAATGGGAAGACCCTCAGTTTGTCAGTAATCAGCACAGTAAAATGTAAAATCTCTTTGAGAAAATAGTCCTTGCTCAATACAGTAGTAGAAAATCAGTAAAAGGTGGGCAAGTGTCAATGCTCGCTGGGGCAACTGACTTTTACATACAGCTGGTGGGAGTGAATATCAATGCCATCACTTTGGCAAATAATTTGGGTTTTTTTATTAAAAGAGACAATTCTCACATCCTGAGGCCCAACTGTACCATCCCTATTTATGTATCCTAGAGAAATCTTTATGCATGTGTGCTTGAGGATTGCGCAAAGATAAATGTTAGCATAACTGTGTGTACCCACAGCAAAAATATTTGGTCCTTTCACAAAGAAAATGATGATTACATTGTTCTGTATTTATTCAATGTAATGCTCTAAACAAGTGAAAATAAACCAAAGCTCTGAGGCTGCCTCAACAGAGATGGAACATATCTGTATCTGAACAAAGCTCGTATGCAGATTTATCTATTCACTTATTTAACACCGATTCTATATCTGGTGCACAAGTTCCCTTTCTGTGTATATTACCACACTGTTACCACATTGTTTAGATATGAACTTCGAACTGAGATCATTCCGTGCCCAAGTCCACAGTGTTACAAAATCAGCACAGGGCAGGTCCTTGACTGTCAGCCGCTTGCACCTCAGCGCAGGGAAGTTTCACAGCACCTCTGGCTTCTGGTCTCCTGCACTCCAGTGCGTTCAAGAACTCACAAGATAGATTTTTCTAGTTGCGAGGCAGCTCTATTGCTAATGAGAAGAAGCTTCATTCTTGTAATATTTGTTATTTTCATCTTTGCATGTCCAGTGTGACTTCATATCCTTAGTGATAAATCTACTTCTTCAAATATTTTGTTTATTTCAGATTGACTGTTCTGAAATACACAATCATCTTGGTGATATCAATCATCTTTCTCTTATTTTGGATTGTCTCTAGTCGTCCTTCTTAATGGGGATGACCAAATCTAGTTTCAAAATGTTGGAAGACAGCTGAGCAGCTCAAAAAAAAAATGCTGATAGGATTTGGCAGGGTCTTTGATCTGAAGGTTATAGATCATTCTCTCTTCATTAATCACTATAAGTTCATTTTGTGACGAGGAATTGAGAACAAAATTCAAGCATACACTCACAATTTTGGGTGTGTGTGAGCTTGACAAGATTTGGCAATAAAGGGTATTTTTTATTGAATTAGTCCAAGATTATAACAGTATTTTTCTCAAAGAGGACATTTCAAATTCTAATTATGGAGTTTAAATGTCATTAGCAATAGCAGTCTATACTGAAGATGCAGTAAAGAATGCTGTCTGTCACAGATACCTACCAGGAAATAGACTCCGACTCAGAAATTGTTTACAGGAAGTCTGTTGGGTAGTATTTTTGCAAA
This sequence comes from Tonatia bakeri, assembly GCA_004024845.1. NCBI lineage: Eukaryota > Metazoa > Chordata > Mammalia > Chiroptera > Phyllostomidae > Tonatia > Tonatia bakeri. The sequence goes on from PVIA01000003.1 coordinate 269,843, forward strand.
TAGAACCTTGAAAGGAATGAGGGAAGCAGAACTGGGCTGAAGAAGAAGTTAGATCCTGGTGTAGTTTCAACAGAGTCCTCGAGCAACCTCATCGAGGGTTCTGGAGTTGAAACGGTGCTTCAGAGGTGACTTGACTCAAGGAGCAAATATTCTGAAGTTGAACAGTCACTGGACGTGGGCAGACCCCGGGAGGGGCGCTGACCGTGGGGGACGGGCTCCCTTCCTCAGAGGACAACGTCCGAAGAAGAGATACTGCAGGGAGCTAGGGAAGTGAGAGTGGGGTCCTGTGGAATCAGGTGGATGTTTACTCCAATGAACTCCTAACATTTTGTGTGTGCCTCAGTTTATCTTTTAGCAGTTCTCATTGTAAACTACATAAATTTTTTCCTTAACTGAGATTTTGGCATCTTACTTGGATCATCTCAGCTACTTCTTATTGTTTTGAGAACTTTGAAATTGCTGTTAAAATTTTTAAAAAGTTAAACATTTTTAGCTTTGTAGTTCTTGTTACAGGAGCCAGAAAGTGGTGTAACAACCACCACCAATGTTTATTTTATTAAAAATTAGTTTACATGCTTCCACATAATAGCAGTGGTTATCTCTGGGTGCAGGAGAATACATTATGTTTATTTTTCTCTTTGCACTTTTTTGTTTTCCATAATTATTTTCAATTTACATGCATTACTTTTACATTAAGAAAAATCAGTACAATTTATTATTTTTAATATAGAAAAGTGCCAGGAATAACACCCTGTAGCGACATATACTTACTTCATTGACTTGTAGAAATCTACATTATAGGAGTTAAATTATTTGCCTGATGAGAAAGTGTTTTTTGTCCAGTTGTAGACTCTATGATTCTGAAGAAATTTTAAGTAGCAGAGTGTTGTCACTTCATTATGTTTGAGTATTACTCAGATAAGATGTATCGGTGAAAATAGACTAAATTTCTACTGATAGGAGAAATGGCCGCCCAGTCTCCATGATTCAGTATTTGTCTCCCACACAGAAACCCTGTGTGTGTGAATGTGTGGGTGTGCGCTCGGGGCAGGGGCAGCTCTGCCTCACAGCACTCACTGATGGAGAAGAGCGGGAATGGAGAGCCAAGGAGGACTTTTCGGCCAGGAAGTGAGATCACTTTTGCTCACTTTTCATAAAACAGACAGTCCACATGGCTCACCCCATGGGGAAAAAAGAAGAGAGAAATGCAGCCTTTTTTAGGTTTAGGAAAGAAAGGAGAGTGGACTGCTGGTGAAGAGTAAGATGGAAATCAAATAAAGTATTTTTTCTTTTTTCCTGGATTACAAAGGAATTCCAGAGCTGGATGCCATTTTGGAAAAATCACCCTTCTGTATTTTTAATCTTGCTGTAGTCCCGGTTTCCCCCTCAAATTAAAGGGGGAAAAAAAAGGACATTCCTTTGATTCCTTTGACATTTGTCAAGCAGCGCAGATTAGAGGAGGACAAATGAGAGATAATGTATGTAAGGCACTTCGACTAGCTCAGCAGGAAGAAGCCATCTACATTCAAGGCACTTTTAAAAAATATGCTGATGAAACCAGCCCTAGAAAGATAAAGCAGAAGAGAAAAGGCACAATTGTCACACACACACACCTACCCCCGTCAATTTCCCAAGGACCAAGAAGAACAGAACTCCAACGTTGCCATCTGGTGGTATTCCCTATGGAGGCTGATTGAATTCCAGCACTTCAACAACTGTGGGCAATCCCACTAGATCAATAGTATCATATCACAGGGGCATACTCTACCTCTGGAATCCCTAGGACACTGACAAGGAACGTTGTCTACCTCACTAACCTTAAAAGTCCTCATAATTACCATCTCCTGTAAGTAATCAGCGTCCCTGTTGACTGATTAGGTTTGCATATGAAATATACCATATAAATAGGTAAGTCCTCACCATGTGTTTTGGAAAATGAGCCCTTGGAGAGTAAAAACTCATCCCTAACCTAAAGAGGTGAGATTTTACATCTGCAGTCGAGATGCATGTCCAGCAGTTTGTGACAATATGGATAAATCTCTTCATGGAGAATTTCCATAAGACAGTATGAAAACAACAACAGTAAAATACCCTGGACAGGGAAAGGCTGCATGTTTTATCCAAATGCTCATGTGACTTTAGGAAGAGGTCATTTCCTTGTACTGTATTCTTATCTTCCTTCCTTTCTCTTGTGCAGAAGAGAAAACATTGGGCTTTGTTTAGAAAATGCTCTACATTTTTAGGACCAGTTTTAAAACCTGTATTTGAGAGAGTTCTACTAGACAAGCATCAATGTCCTTCGTGATCTAATGTCCTTTGTTTGCGTCATCACAAGAAAACGAGAACAGCAGGCAACGTCACAAAATCACACAAACACTTTGGTCACTTTTGCAGTAGCCTGCCCAACTCAGAGGCAAGATTCATGCTGCAGCATAGACGACCTGTTTTGAATGTGGTGACACAATGCCTTCCTGGAGTGTGTGGTCATATTTAGGAACTTTATAATGCCACCAAGAAACTTTTCTTTCTGTCGGTGTGATTCTCTGAAACGACAAAGTTTCCTTTAATGTACAGATTCTTGAGACTACCTAGCTGTGTTGGGGAGTAAAGCATTTTATTCTACCCTTATAGGTTCTTCTTGCTGGTCTAATAATTAAAATAACATAAGACAGAAAAGGAGAAAAACTTAATTATGTACAGGCTCCTGTAGGACCCTGACCTACACATGAGAGGGTCAAAGAGAGTCAGGCAATTGAGGCTTATATATCTCCCTGAGCTAAGGAAGAGGGTTGTCTGGGACCCCAGAGAGAAGGAAGATGTTTACCAGGGTGATGGGAAGAACATTTGTCATGCCATGCAGAGACAGTGGGGACACAGAGAGAACTGTTCTCCAGGCCTTGCCTGTCTCCCCTGAGCCCATCACACCTAGCCCATTTTCTTTGTAGCTATCCCTGATACCAGTTCACTTCCTGCTATAGGGCCTTTGTTCTAAATTCTTTTTTTTTTTAATTTATAAAATATTGTGTATTTATTTTTTTAATTTTATTTTAATCATTGTTCAAGTACAGTTTTCTGCCTTTTACTCCCATTCCAGCCCACCCACCCATCCCTTCCCACTTCCCTCCCATTACCTCCCCCCCTAGTTTTTGTCCATGTGTCCTTTAAATTTGTTCCTGTGAACCCTTCCCATTCTCCCCTGAAATTCCCTCTTCTCTCCTCTCTGGTCACTGTCAGCCTGTCCTCTATTTCATCGTCTTTGACTATATTTTGCTTATTTCTTTGTTTTGTTGTTTAGGTTCCTGTTAAAGGTGAGATCATATGGTATTTTAGGCAACAGGTTAGCTGCCTGAAATAACCCTTATGCCACGGTGTAAGACATGGTATTTGGTGGTGGCAAATTCTGTTCTCCAAGTGCCATTTAGCTGTTGGGCTGCATGTCAGTGTGACTTGGAAAGGGGTATCTCACACAAGCTACAAAATGTAACAAAACCTACTGAGCAAGGGTTATATAAATGAAGAAAAGTAGAACAAGATGAATTTCTTTTTCTTCATAATCATGTCCTCTTTCTTAATCTTTTTTTTTTTTGACTAGAGCAATCAGATTGGCCATGTGATATGCCACCCTACATTCTTCTGAGTGGTATCACAAGATAATAATTTAGTGTGATTATTTGCCTCTCTGCCCCTTGTCAACATCTACCAGATGACTGTCATGATTATGTAGAGTGAGTCACTCTGTTTCATAGAAAAGGAAGCGCAGCATTCAAGGGAGTATTATCTAAACCCCACCAAACCAGTGAGTATCCCAAAGTACCCCTAATTCTGCCTGAAGCTGTCCTTGGCAGGTTGTATTGGATCCTAAGAATGAGTTAGTTAATTACGATGAAAGCACTCTCTCACTCTCTTTCACACACAGTCCCACTAACGTATTTCCTTTTACTCTGGTGCAATGATTTTTTTTTTTTACCAAATTATAGTTAACTGTTTTTTTCACTTAGTCTCTAAAGAAGGAGGGGCAAGATGTCACACCTTAACTAGTTACAGATTTAGCGGTTAGCTCATTTTTTTTGTGTTAGCTGAATGCAAAGCTTCCATTCTTTCTAGGGCCTAGGATCTGCAGGAAAGTGGCTTCAGGAACTCAGAATGGTGGCACTGGTTTGGGACAGAAGAGCTCTGTTCATATTGCCTTTCTTTCTTTTCCCCCTTCCACAGAAAAAGGGTTGTACTGCTTAGCTCTGAATGGCTGGAGAGAAGGGACTACCTGGTAATGAAAATAATGTGTTCAAGGTCGAACCCCATACAGCGTCCTGGAGAAAGATAACTCTTGAAATTAATAAATTGTCAACTCCTTTGGAGGTAAAATGCTACTCAGTTTAAAGTTCAGCACATTCTTTAACATTGTTTTTCTCAACTAAAATATTTGTATTTTCTCTAAATTACAAATATTTTAGTTTTGTTAACTTGAATAGATTGAATGTGATTTTGCTTTTAAAATACTGTTTTCCCATTTGAAAAAAACACGAAAGACCTCCCACCAATGTGGCTGATCAAAGGCTGGGACCAGCTATTGCGGGTAGTTACCCTGGATATTTCATCCTGAAAGGTAGTTCGTTTTCATGTAGGTATCAAGCAAGATTGTTCTCTATCCAAGTTTTTACTCATTTATTTTTAGTTACTTTGTTTTTATAATGTGATTTGCAAATTACAGCTAGCTGAGCTTGAGGAATTTCTGGCTCCCTCCCCTGACACCATTCCATTGGCAGTTTGCTGTTATGTATTTTCATAATTAAGCAGCAATGTGTTCTCAGCACCACATGCCCTACAATCATCCCCCAAAAACAGAGATACATGCGTTGCACAATCAGGAAAGCATTGCCTTCCTCAGGCACAAGGGTGCAAAATGAAATTGAAATAAAAACTCTCGGTGACCTGGCACTGGCTCCTGGCAATGTCAAAACATCCTTCACCCAGGGATCCATCTACCAGTGATGTGGGGAAGGGGCATTCCCTTTATAGACTTCTTCCCCTGACGCTAACATGTTTGTGAGCTGCCGTCTTATCTGGTCCAGCCTCTACTGGTCAGGCAATCACTTAAAACCCTTTTGATGTACAGTTGGAAACAATTAACTTCCTTTTCAGAGAAATTGCATCCTTAAGTGTTCTTCTAGCTTTAGCTTTTTTCTCTCCATGATTTTTTAAAAAGTACAGATGGTAGTAGGATGGGTTTTAAGATAGTAGCAGTTTAGAATAAACTGTTTTATAGAATGAGGAAATCCAAGAAATTTAGAACCTGAATGAATTTCAGAAATTGTGCTTTCCTGTTGATGTTAGGACTGGATTCTGCAAAGCACTTGAGGAGCACAGCTGGGAGTGGGAAGGAACCTGGACGGACACCGTGGGTTCCCCATCTCTGCTGAGGGCTACTAGCAGGGCTCTGCTTCTGTTTGCTCAGTACTTGCAGGGTCTGTGAAAAAAATTGCTTTGAAAAAATATCTCATTACTAAAAAGATAAGCTATATGAGTATGTGTGTGTGTGTATGTGTATATATATATATGCTTACATATGTATGCATAGGCTTATATATGTTTATATATGCTTATATGTTTATAAGCATATATATGCTTATATATGTGTGTATATATATGCTTTCAAACCACTGATATAACCGATCTGTTCACTTCAAAGTTGAAGAAACAATGTTGCAAAGTTGTCTAAATAAACACGTAAGAGCCAAGACTAGAAATCTGCCCTCCTGGTACCCAATTCTGTTTTCTTTTCCTCCCATATGACACCGCCTTTTTTTCTACATGACATGGGCTTTGTTGCTTGGCACTAAGCCAAGAAAGAGTGGGCTAGTGGAACAACTGGTTCTAAGACAGAGGAAGTGCTGTAGGAAATGGTGTAGTTCTGAGAAGGAATAAGAATCCCAATATTTCCAAGTGTCCTAAAGACTGCCCAAGTGTGGCAGGATGACCAGTTGACAGACAGAATCAGGTATTTGTTTCACTTCAAGAAGTGGCTATGTGAGAGGTGAATTACTCCTGTAGGTGAGGAACAGCACATAGAAAGGATTTCTTCTCAGCCAGTGCTGTTTGTGGCAAGAGAGCAAGGGTGAGTAGTGAGTGGGCAGAGGGGTGCAGGACCCTTGGCAAGGGGGTGAGTTAACATGGGGATCCCTAATCTTCCTCTAGGCTCTTCTACTTGACCATGATCTTTTCCTTCCTCCTCTGTATTAATAAACACTTTTCATTTACTTCAGACTTTTTTAACACTTACACATTTATTACATATTTTGACCTATATATTTAAATAAGTTCAAATCCATTCACTCGATGACTGCGTTCTTGAAGGAGTGGCAAACCGTGGCCTCGGGTCCTCTGGGGCGCTTTCTGCAGTTCCAGTCACTGCCAGAGAATGCAGGAGGGCATTTTTCTCAATCAATTTTACTGTCAATAAAATTAAAAGTGGGCAATTTAAACAAATAATTATGTGTTCCAGTTGTCAAGAGGGATACAGAATTGTTGTGGACAGATTGCCTTAATGGCCTTTTTGACAAAGCCAGTTAGATCTCAGAGGAAGCAGAGTTCAGCTGTCTTCACAGCTCTGGGTGGTGGTGGTGGTGCGGTGGCGGGGGGAGCTGTGTCCCTGGCTTTCAGTGGAAGGCTGGTGTTTGCTCCTGCTGCTCTCCTGAGCGCTTCGGTTTGCAGCAGGCCCTATGACATTACCATGCATAACAATCTGTCACTATTATTCATGGCTTTTCTCCAGTCTCTATACTTTTGACATTGCCATTAAAGAGATTCAGTGTGCTTAGTAGCTCTTTAAAAAATAAATAATTGAAAGCTAAATTATATTAAACCGGGCCAATGCTGACCCCTTCACCTCAGTCCATTGCTATCTCCTTAAAATGTATTCCTTCTTAAATCATATTGTAATTTGAAGATGCTGAAGTCTAAGTTTTTTGACTCAAATGCAGTTTCTTCTGATGCATAATTCATTTTCACTTTGTTACTGCTGCTGCACACGCAATCGCTTTTTTTGGCAGCTAAATGCAGGATGAAATCAACAACTCTGTAGAGGGTGAGGAATCAGAGTGGACATCTTGGCGGAAGAAATATTAAGCATGTCACAATGTTTTGTACTCTGTCTGGTGAAATGGAGACAAAAACTTCCAACAACCCTCAAGTTAATGTGAGAGAATGACATTTTACGGCTGAAAATTATCTACCACTGATGTCATGCTGATGTTGCATTTAATTATTCTGCACATCACAGAAGACGATGACTTCTCAATGTTTTGAAGCCTGACAATTATTTGATGAGCATCTTCTTGGAGTTTTGCTGTTGTTAAGAAAGAGAATTCCCCCTAGTTTGCCCGTCATTCTGAAGGGATTAGATTTCCCAATGAAAACATAAGACCTTAAAACAAAAAGAAATTAGCCTAGAATATCTCTGAGTGATCAAGTTGTCAACAGGAATTTGAATATCTGGAAAATTAGGTAAATATAGACCTGCAACAAAAGCAACTAAATTATGGAGCAAAATGACCTAATATTCCACAAACTCAAAGAAATTTTAATTTATTTGGCCCTTAAGAAAAATATTATACTGTTTCCTCAAAATAAGTTCTGAAATCAGTAATTTTGCTTCTGGCAACTTCACACTGCTTTTTTTTTTCCATTAAAAATAATTTTAAACACATTAACATGTAAAATTTAATGCTATTTGTGCTAAATGAATACCAGAAAACATTTTAAATGCTTAATATATTTTTAAATAAGATATATTTAATGAGGAAGCACCAACATAAGGAATGCTGTACCATATTACCATATCACCACTCCCTCTGCCCTCGGTTTCTACCTGTTGGACGACGCATTTTTTTTTTTAGGTACGAGTCACCTAATCACCTGGTTTGGGCCTGGGATATGAACACTCCAAATGCACGGGCATTGATCTGTTGGTTAGAATTACAGAATGGACCCCTATGAGGCAGGCTGTGCTCAAGTGCCTGTGCATGTGAGTGTGTGTATGTCTGTGTTTGTGTGTGTTTAGCGTGTAGGAGGGGGAGGATAGATATTATCTCCCATATTTCTTCTGATTAAGTTACCACCATTTGGATCTGTTGGATAGCAGACCATCCAACTGTTTTGGCTCTTTCTGAACTCCATGAAAGAAGACAGCTGAAGACAAATTTTTAGAAATAAAGGGAAAACAACCTGAAAGGTTAACTGGTTAGAGGGATTGTTTGATCAGGGCTGATTAAAGGAAATAAATCTTTGTAACTGGATGTAAGGACAGAGTGACTAAGGCAGGGCACAGAGGGGTGCATTGTCCTTTCCTTTGCCCATGTATCGAGAGTGACAAATTTGAGATGGAAGAGATTTAAGAGGTTCAGGGGTAGCTTGGGGATAAAATTTAATAAATTGGTTGATATATTTTTTGTTGAATCCCTGCCATGGAGAAGCCCTGTGCTAGGCACTAAAGGAATACCAAAACACTGAAACACACCCCAAAGCACTGGCTGAATTTTTTAAATGACAACAAATCACTCAAATTCCTGAGATACTGAATATGTAATATCAGAGATCTCATAGGAACTCTTCAAATTACCTACCCCTTATTGCAAGTATCAGAAATCCCTGCTGAGCCACAGATAATTTGAATTATTTTATCATGCCCTTTTTGTTTCAATAATGTTAATTCACCAAGCCAAGAAAATTGTCCACTCTGCTTGGGGGGGTGTGTGTGTGCTTTCTGGATGTTTATCCAACCAGCTAGGAATGAAGATTGTTCTTAGCAGATCATTTTCTTTTTCTGAATTTCATGGAGGACAGCAGAGATTTCCCAGGAAGTAGACTGATTTTTGTCCCAGATAATTCAACAGCTGTGAAGGCAAAAATAGTCTCCTGAATATCATGGCCCTTCCTGGACTTGACCTTTCTGGATATCAGTATGGGTTTATGACACATAGTAGTTAATCCTGTTGCTAAGAAATAAAGTTTCTTGAAGAAAGTCCAGTCAAGCAAATGGTAGTAAGAATTTTTGTTGTCATCGTGGGCCTTTTCCCCACTCTCTTCTGGCGTTCTTGTTCCCCTCTTTGCTTTCAATTCACTACACTGTGTCTTCTCCTACAAAGACTTGTTCCACAGATCTGCCTGTCCTTACAACTAAGTCAAGTGACAGGGAACATGGGTTCTGGTCTTAATATTTTCCATTAAATATGAATCTGCAAAGTCAAAACAACATGCTTTAGGATCAAAACATAGTTATTTGAGAAGAGTGGGATGTCAAGAGTGTTAAAAATAATTTTGAAAGTTCATTTTATCACACAGCATGTTAAATGTACAGCCTTACTCAGATACTGCCAACTCATGAAGTCCAGTCCAACTACAAGTCAACTCAAGATGGCTTTATTCTCCAGGAGGAACTATAAACACACTACTCAATCTGAAAGAAAATGACAGATGCATAGGGCTACTTGAACACTTTGAGAAGGCCCGGGTATATTGACTGTATTTTAAATCTAAGATAAAAGAAACATCACACTTAATAGAACGGAAAAGTTAGAAATTGATTCCATTTCCTTTATAAAGCAATGTTTTAGTAAAATTACCTATTCCAAGATCACTGATTTTATTTCCTTAATTTTTAGTGACAATGGTTCATCATCTCTCCTCAGTCTTCTTGAGCTCTTTATAGAATGACAACCCATTTCTATTACTCCCTTTGGCCTCTAGTGTAGGGGTCAGTAAGTTTTCGAATAATCCAAACTAAGATTTTCTTTTACATTTTCAAAGTGTTGTAATAGCAAATATTCCAAAAAAAAATACAAAGAAGAATATGCAAAACATATGCAAAAAAGGCTACGTTTATCCCAGAAACCATAAAACATTTAGTCTCTGACTTCTTACACAAAATTTGTTAGCCTTTGCTCTAGTAGGTCCGGTAGGGCTAGTATGACTGGTAAGTCTAGAAGTAAGAATCAGTCTAGTGGGATTGATTGTTTAAGTATAAATAAGATTTCTAAAAGAGAAAGCAATGGCCAAAGTTGGGTAGGCTGGTGAATTGTGCTTTAAAAAACAAGGACATTTAATCAAACAGTGAAGTTACAGAAAGCAGTAGAAACTAATACAGGAACGTTCTGATCCTCAAAGAGAGTCACAGAACTTGAATACACTACAAACAAAGATTTCAGATGTGTCATTATTGGACTATATCTGTAGTTCTAAAACCAATGGGAAAATACCAGAAGTTGTGGAATGATGGTATTCAAAATTCACACTAGCTCAAACCTGTACTGTAAGCACAAGATACTAGACCGAGAATATAATCCAAATTTACTGCCAAAATAGGACAAGAGACAGAGGAACTCATGACCAAGGAAGGTCAAACTGCAAGAGCAAAAGAACTGGGGACTTTGAATAAAAGCTCAAAGGTTTGAATGGGCCCATTGATTGCATTTAAAAGGAACTCAAAAGAAAAGAAAAAAAAGTTTCCTAATACCATCTTTTTCCTTAGTTTTAAATAGCATCACTCCCAAATGTGTGTGCTCAGTTGGAATATTTCCATTTGTGTGCTGCCAGCACTTAAAATGCAGTACTCTAAAATTTAAATTATCATCTTGTTCAAAAAAGTGTTCCTGTTCTAGATGTTCTGAGACAGAGTTGATTCTGTCCATCTACCACATCCACTTTCAGATGTGAATCGACGTGTGGCCAATGCCCTTAAGAGTCACCTTGACCCTTCTTGAGTCCAGTCTAGCAGAGGAGTCCATTATTCTGCCCAGTATTGTTTCAAATCATTTCGAGATAAAAAGTGGTATGTGTCTGTAATATCTAAAAAAGAAAAAAAAAAGTAATCTAGCATGATATACAGCAAATTCGCCTCATAAGCCTGTATAAAATATAAAAACATCAAGGCACATCAGGAAGAGAAAATGAGAAATGTATAAAAGAAAATCTATATTAGTTGACTTTGACTGCTTTAATATTATAGACCTAATTAATATACCATAAATACACAACAGGTTCCTCCATTACGGTCATGTCATCTCTCATTGTCTGTTGAGCAAGGACCTAGATAGTAAGCCATGTGACAATGAGGTAGAGCTGTGAACGAGGCATTTATGTGGGCTAAAATAGACTATAGGGATCCCATGAGCATCCAGATTCCCAAAGGAAAGAAGCCATACGAAAGGAGTAAGAACATATCATATGTGCCCATTGAAAAACCAGTATGAAACACCACTGAAATGAACAATACACACTCACAGAACAGTCACCCTGCAAAGCTCATTTCTTCATCTAATGATGATACAAGGATCAATGTCCTGCCACAGCCACCTTTCTGATTCTACAAGTCAGGATGGAAAATTAATCTTGTTCTTTTATGAATCCCAAGGTCACACCTTTTTGTACCCAGGTGTTATTATACTCAGCTTAGTCATTCACGTTCATCACTTAACTTCAGGGGCTTTTAATCATTTTTTTAAAAAAAGTGATCCTGGAATCTCTTATATTAAAAACATTCTCCTTGGACCCTGTCACACATGCCCAAGAGCCTTGTATGCTAATGTAACCTATTAGACACAATACAATGTAGAATGTAGTATTTCTTTTTACCTAAAAACAAAACAAAACAGGATTTAATGTGTGGGTGCTGTTCTCAGCACTTGAGCATATTCCCTTGCCTCTATGAGATGGGTTCTAAAGTCCTGCCTTTGGAAATCTGGCCCTTTGTGTTAGGCTTTCCCCTTGCAGCAGCTATTTTTAAAATTCAAACATCTCTGCACAAATTATCAAACATAATATGTACCTTTTAGTAAGAATAATTTTCCTAGATCACATTCTCTCATTATTGAGAAAATCATAATAGTGTGAGAACATTGTTTATCTGAAAGTAAGAGAAAAATGGGTCATGGAAAAGGGCACACGTTTTGAAGGAATAAGAAGACGTAAAGACAAACTTCAATGACGTCACAAGTCACAATTTTAGAAGGGTTCATTCTGACCTTTCCATTTTTGGTGATACTTCTCTCACCTCCCAGAGGTTAAAACTGGCTGATTTTCTTTTCCTTTTAAAACAGTGTTCAGCAAACACGACACACGTGTGAAGTATAAAAAGAGAAGAATGCTACAAGCTCTCAAAGGGGTGGTGGAAATTATAGGTAGTGAAAATGTAATTATCCAACTTGGAGTTTTTCCAGGCCGGATCCACCTGATCAGAGACATTAGACCAAATGCATTACACTTTTAAAAAGTCTCCTGCCGGGCTCACTGAATGAGAGTAATATCATATTGCCTATGGTTCTGGTAAATAAAAAGCATCATTAACAATAACACAATGTGAAGAGCCTGCTGAAATGATATACTGCATTTAGCCATGATGGTGCATCAAAATCATGAGCCTGGCTTTGGAAATGGGTAGACACACTGGAGGGGCAAACAGTAATGATTAAAAAATGTGTCAGAGCAGGAGCAAACTCTTTTCAACTTCTTCTTACAGAAACTTTCCTATTCAGAAGCAATCATACCAGAAACTTATTCCATTTCAGAATGGGAGAGCCTGTTGTACAGTACATGTGAATAAAAAAGTCCTTTCCATTTGCCACAGTGGTACAATCACCGAACCAATGGCAGGTGCACCTGCATTCGCTGACAGGTCCCTGGAGGGGGGCAAAGTGAGCAGAGTGGGAATGAAACGAGGCTCGACAATGATTGGAGAGCATTGTGTGTGTCATTCCTTGTTCCCCACAGCCTCATTTCAATGGAGTTCACCAACTATTTTTAAACATCTTTAATATACAGTTATTGCCCATCATGTGATATCATGAGTTATGAAAGAAGTATGACATACTCCCTGTTCTCAAAATAATCACAATCTACTTGGGGGATGTTGTATGGGAATTATAATATGGGAAATAGGTTAACTATGAAGTGTTTCATTATCAAATAAAATAGACATATATAAAAGTGCTATAGGAATCCAGTGAGGAGACTTTATGAACAGTGGATGGTATCAATAAAGACAATAATGAGGAAGTGTTATTTAACATAGACATTGAACTTAAACAAATATCAGGCTGATAGCTGCTGGTAGCAAAAAGGTGGCCTCTCCAGTTGTTTATGACCACTGCCCCTTCTGATCGGACAATGTTGTAAAATGGGTAGATAGCTTAGATTTGCACATTTAGAAAAAGAAACAGGAACAGCATATATACTATACATAACATACCTAATATGTTATGTAGAGAGGAAGAATCAGATGTTTTATATAAATTTCTACATCTGTTAGTCAGTCCTATTCATGTAACTGCGTTATCTATTATACAACTATAATATCTATCAAACCAGCTAATTTATGGAGTGCCCACTATGTGTACTCATGTCATCTCTAATTTTCACAGCAGTGCCTATTATTCTCATTTCCAGATGAACAAACAGTATCATTGAGAATGCAATTGGTCAGGGACCTCTAGATAGGAAGAGAATGTGACAGGATTTGTTGTCACTCCTTCTGGGTTCAAAACAGATTTTTCTTGCAACCATATTACCTATATAGACCTGCCCAATAGAGGAAGCAGGCTGGGCCAAAATACTGAGAGAGTCTTGGCCGGGTGGCTCAGTTGGGTAGGACATCATCCCACACATCAAAAAGATTGAAGGTTCCATTCCTGGTCAGGCACATACCTAGGTTGGAAGAGGCAACCAGTCAATGTTTCTGTCATTGATGTTTCTCTCGATCTCTCTCCTCCCCCTTCCTCTCTCTCTCAAGTCAGTAAAGCATATCCTTGGGTGAGGATATATGAGTAGAGAGAGAGAAAGGAAAAGAGAGCGAGAGATGTGTGAATCATGCTCATTTCTCTATATGCCTGCACGAGACTTGGCTAGAGCTTTGTGTTATAGAAAGTGAGAGATGGAAAATAGTGAGCACCTCGATAGTGTCCTTTGAGAGGACCAATGCTGTCTTCTCTCCTATTGCAGGCATCCGTGACAGCCACGAATCCTCTAGGCCTTGCAGTTTCTTCATCAAGTCTGTATTTTCAAGTTAATTATTCTCTAGGAAAACTAACCCCGAAGGTAAATACACCTTAAAGGGAATGGGTTTGTCAGGTCATTTTTCCCCATGACCAGCACGACTTCAGGTAGCATGAGAGCACTGATATTCCCAGATGTATGTACTTTCTTAAATGGGAGACTGAAAAGCACACAGAAAGGGAAAGGATAGAAAGATGACATCCTCTTCTTCAGAGGGAATCTGCCACTCACTCTGGTGACAATTGATCTACTTTTTAATCTTCATTTACTTTTGAAGTGTAGAATTCCTGATCAATTCTCAGCATCCCGAGTGATTCGGCAATCCACAAACAAGTCAGGGACATCTCTGTATCTTTTAATCCTGCCTTTAAAATTGTTTTTCTTGAGTGGATTTCCTCTCTCCTTTTAATCTTCTGAGTCCACTCTTCTTTAAAATTTCATTTAAATCTTCCATCATCCCAGAAGTCTACCAGAGCTGGCAAGAATGGTATCATACCTGGTAACCCTTTTCTTGCTGTAACATCCCAGGAACATATTTTCATTGAGTTCACTTACCATTTAGCAAATGCTTTATGGTAACAATAATGGGGATGATATTAAACACAGCTTGCACAATATCTTTATTTGGAATTTTATACATAAATAATCACAAATCATCACTTAATATATTCGATCAGATAACTCAATGTATTTCAATGTATTTGTGGGCTAGATAGAATGGCACTCTATGTGAATATGTGTGACATATAATTTTCCCTCATTTAGATGCTTAGAATTAGTGTACAAAGATTCAAAAATCCTGGTAAAAACTATGTAAGGCATCAACTCTGGCAGAATTTTAGAACTTCCACGTTAAAGAATAACTACATTATGGAAAATTTATTTAAAATGTGTAATTTTGAATCTGTCATGGACTAGAAAGAAAAGGAGTGTTCCTCAGAGTTTGGAAAAAGAATGGAAAAACCAGAGACTGAAGAGAGCAGTACAGTTGAGGCGGAAGCAGCAGCCATGGCCGTGAACTTATTTTATTCCAGTTCTTTTGCTCCCTGGTACACTTACTGAATTGGCAAGGTCTCTGTGGAAAAGGACAAGGTGCGTAAAAACACAACGGGAGAGCTGTTGACGATGGGACGGGCAGTAGTCCAGGAACGGCATCTCCCTGGAAGTGATTTTAAAGGAGGCCTGAGAGAGGAGATGAGTCAGCCACGCAGGACATTAGGGCAAGTGTTCCTCACAGAAGGGACAACATACGTTCAGGGCCAATGATTGGAAAGAAATGGAATCCTTGGAGGATATAGAAGAAGGTAAAAAGCACCTCCCAAGTGGAAGTGGGTGGTGCCTGCAAGCCTCTACAAGGCTGGTCATGGGGGCATGACTCAACCCATGCAGACTTTTTATGGGCTTTTCAGCAGAGAGGTCACATAATTATTATTTTTTATTTTGAAATAAGAACAGTGTTAATTTCATTCATGCAAGTTCTATGTATTATAAATGCCATATTAGAAATTAAACTTTAAAAAATAAAGACAACTTTAAATTTAAAAATGTAAAAACCAATTACATCCTAATGTTAACAGCATATTTCAAAAATAACTACATTTAAAAATAGAGCCAGTTTTAATGAGAAGAGCACTATTGTTCTAACTTTTGTGTTTCACCTTCAGTCTGTTGCAATATCAGAAATCATGTAGCCTCTAGAAAATTCCACAGTACATTCAGAGTATGAAAAAATATAATGTCTTTATTTTAATACTTTTGATCTTGCTGGCCACTTGAAAGGGTCTTCGGGGCTCCTGGGACCACACATGGAGAACCATGGATCTGGACGAAGCACCACAGGTTAGTCTGTACTGTCAAAGCCTCCACAGTCTGTATTCTTCAAAATGTATCTTCTCCTTGTCAAAATTCTTCTCCAAGATGAGCAGAACCCAAGTCTATTGTACCTGGAGGGAATATGGGGCTTAAAACAGGACTTTTCCTCAGGCTATGGAACACAGTTGAGGCTAATTTGGGTTACAGTGTCCAGGGGTAAAACAGAAATTAGCAGCCAGGTGACAGCCCTACAGAAGCTACAGCTGCAGCAGATGTCAGGCTGCAAACAATAAATAAAACACCAGGGGCCTGCGTTTCGGACAGGAGAGTTAGAGACCGGCCATTTTCCTGAATAATTTTTGGAAAGAGGGTTAGAGAAACTTCCTGAGGTGGTGAGGTAGAGCTGCAGGGATTTATTTGCAGCATAAATATTATTGACAGGAAAGACATTTTAAAAATAATTGAATATCAAAATATGTATTCTTCATTTAAAAAAATGCCAACAGTCAAAAAACAAAAACAATATAAGTGGGCATATCCAAATAAATATAAAATAAACTGGCAATCTCATTAGCAAACAAAAATTGCAAAATCAAATGCAAGTTTCCATGTTATCGACAAATCTCAAACATAGGAAAATAGAGCTAGTGGAGAAGTAAGCATTTTAATACATTAACGACAGGACTTCCAAATCTCGTTTTTCAGGAAAGAAGTTTGGCTGAATTTCAGGCACTTATTTCAAAAATCTCAAATTCTAATTACTTTACCCTAAGAAGGAATACAATACTTGTCAAGAATTGATACCAATGCCATAAAAATCCATAAGCCCTTACTGATAAAGAACACATAAATAAACAAATAAAAAAAATAAACCTAGTAAAAGGAAAGCTCTTTTTAAAGTGGAATGCCTACTAATAATATAGAAACTATATTATAATACAGAAACTAGGTAGTTTCCTAGTTAGGAAACTACCACTTTGTAATGATCATAGACATAATAATTCAGATAAGAATTATCAACAAAGGTAATCATTTGATGAGGAACAGAATATTTAGGTAGACACAAAGAATCTCCTCATAAAAGTCTTTATTCAAAAAGAAAAACACTAACTTAATAATGAAAAAATCTTGGCAGATGCACTTCAATCAAATGATCAGCTTTAATGTAACTAACAATGGGAAAAACCAACATTCCGGAGTGATAAACTGAAAAACACAGCATCACTTATGTTTTATTCTTGCCAAGAATAAGTAACCTGAGTTGAATTGTGAGGAAATCTTGAGTGATATCTGTAAACTAAGAAGACTGTTAGCATTTTTCAAACTATTTCATGAAAGACAAAAATGGGTTGCAAAACACTTCCTGGTGGATTGGTCCAGTGAGGCATGGCATGCCTACTAAATTCAATGCATGGTCTGACATGGATCATAAAACAAAATTAGCATATAGAGTATTACTGGGACTTTTGGTGAAATTTGAATATGGGCTATAGATTGCCTAATATTCTTTTATCAATATTAAAATTAATTCATTAACTGAAGTACAATATTTTCCTTATTTGTAAAAAAATATTTCTGAACTGTTTAGGGTTAAATGGTATAATGTATCCAAATTCTTCTGAAATGTAGAAAAAGTAAATATATTTTATATATACATAAAAAGAGAATGATAGAGCAAGTAAGAAAAAAATGGTGAATCTGGATTTATTCAAAACTACTTTGTACTATTCTTGAAACACATCTATACATTTGAAAATATCTAAATAAGTTTGAAAAAAATACATGCAAAGATTTTCACTGAAGTCTTGTTATATATATACATTTAAGGCCATTAGTTTCACTCCAAGTACTACTTTATCTGATTCCATGGATTTTGATATGTGGTATTTACATTCCCTCCAAATAATTGAAATTTCCTTTTGATTGTGTCCTCTTTAGAAGAGTATTAATTACTTTGCCAAGTGTGGAGTGTTTGGGGTGGTTGGTATGGATTGTAAATGCTGGTTTCCTCTCCTCTCCCTTCCTCACCTCTCCCCCTCCACCTTTCCTCCTCCTTCTCTCCTCCTCATTCCCCCTTTGTATTTTTCTCTCTGCTAATTTTATACTAATTTTTACATCAATTTCAAATGTACTATATTTGATTACTTCATGAGGTCTGTATAATATCAATTAGAAATTATTGAGAGTTATAGTCCCCTAGGATATAATCAATTTATGTAAATGTTTCATATATATTTGAAGAATTCTTTTAAAGATTGTATATATTGTGAGACTGAATATATGAACAGTGACCAGATTATATTGTGTATTAAAATAAAACTCTGATTTAGAGCCTGTCCAGGAAACCAACTCCTTATCCACAACCACCAAGCAGAAAGCCAGACATTAGAATTATAGGAAGTTAGACTGCTATCTCTGATAATAATCCAGGAAGTCAAACAATTACAATGGTAATACTAGGCCCCAAATGGCCAGGATTTGATTAACAATTAAAATTTTTCTAATTTTTGTTTGTACTTGCAACTTAGGACCAAGCAGTGTAGGTCAAAAAAAAGTCTCAATCAATTGCATAGGTTGTCCAGTGGTGCCTAGTTAGCCCTCCTATACCTTCTTTGTGCCGACGGCCCTCAAACAGAACAGTCCTGAAGTTTTTCCTGAAGCTCCTGCTTTTGAGTCTCTGCCAAAATACAAGTGATGGTGGCTGATTCCCTTCGTATAGCAAACTCTGGATGAATAGCCCTTCCTTTGCTCTTTCAGTTGGTCTTTAAGTAGTTTGCAATATTCTGAGGTCTGTTCTCTCTCTTCTATCTCTGTCTCTTCCCCCACTCACATATGCATTTGTGTGTGTGAACAGAGCAATAACCAGAGATAATTCAAATGTTCAGAAATGGGAAGATGGTTAAAGAAAGACAACTCATCTACATAATGAATAATTACATACTTACATTAAAAACTGTGGTATTCAAGCATGAGGTAAGAAAAATACTTTTTCTCAATATAATGGAAATAATCTATTTTGAAAGAGTAGTATTTGAAAAGCAGGATACATAATTGCATAGATTGTGAGTCCAAATTTATAAAGCAACAGCAATAATAATTTGTCTACTTATAAGAAAAAAGGCCAATAACATGTTACCAATATAATAACATTGGTTTTCTGAAAATAGTAAGATTATAACTTTTATGTAAATTAAATTTTCCAAATTTTCTACCATTATTGTGAATTTGTGTTACAAACAACAACAAATGTCTTTTTAAAACTGCTTAATGAAATATTAGTCATCTTTGAGGAAGTCAAAAGGAGGTAAATCTTAAGGGTGTATAAGACAACTGTACATACATAGGAGGAGATAAGTTTATTTGCAGACATTTGCTACCGATTTAAATGTGTTAAATATTGCTGGTACAAACCAAAAGTATAATCCAAAGCGTTAATTATCTAGGCTCAGGAAAATCTGAAAGAGTTGTCATGAGATAAAACAGAAGAAATCATTGAGATCAAATAAAATGCAATGAACTTGAACTGGCAAAAGTGGTAAAAAATGTCACAAAAATGTATCCCATTAGTTGAGCCACTCACTTTTGGTGGATGGGTCAGGGAACTGCTTTTTAGAGAACATTCAGTAACATATCGTTTGTTTTTTTTTAAAGTCCACATCTGTTCTGTTAGCAAAACCAGCAATATAATTTTGAAAATCCCATTAGATATCCATATCTCAAAGCTCAAGGCAATGCATGCCCTATAGTGGATTTCTTGTTATTTGTTTACTGTCTTTCTAAACAACAATGTTAACCATAATCCTCCCCTGGGATCCCAATGCCTCCAGCCCTCACCAAGGACAAATCTAGGGATTCTCATGGGGAACATTTAAGCAAGTGTAGAGTTTGGTGCTCACAAGCCCTCAAGGGAGACCCACCCTCCAAAATCTGGAAGTTAGAATGTGAATGCTAACTTTTCAAAATCCAAATCATTTGTGCAGAGCTGCCTTAACTCCACATGGCCATGATCTTACAGTCAAAGTCCTAGATCTAAATCCTTTAACAAATACCCCTAAAAGAAATAGTATGGCCTTCACAATACTAAATTACTAAATTTCAACCACTTTGATTTATATTTGTAAACATTGTACTCCCAATAAACTTTCACTCCATAATGCATTCCTTTATTTCATATTCATTCCTCTCAATAATTTTAAAGTGTACTCTAAAATTTTAACATAAAAAACTAAGGTAATTAATTTCATTGGGAATTTTCTTTATCTTGTAAAATGCACCAAAAAAACAGATGATGGACAAAACAATATTTTGGTAATTTGAATTAGATTTTCTTATTATGAAAATAGTACAGTTGTGATGTTAGCAGCGAAAAGGCACCAGAATGTTACCTGCGATTAGACCTCATTTCAGCAACCTCATCACTTGAGTTATGGCTAAGAAAGAATTCAGAGCAAGACTCAAATACAAGCAAAAATTTCTTTAGAAAGTCACACAGGTAGAAAAGGTGAGCCAGCTGGGTTGTGTGGACTCAGGAAACACGTTACAGAGGCAAAAGGAGGAGCCATGGAGTTTAGGAAAGGGAAAGGCAGAGAAAGAGCCTAGGGGAGGGAGAGGGGGAAAGGTAAGTGTGTGTTCCAGAGAGAGATTGCCCTGGGGACAGAGGAGGTGGGGAAAGGCACAGTTGTCTTCAAGAGAGAGAAAGGTTCTTTGTCTTGAGGGTTTTATCTGGACATCTTAGGGGAGGATCTTGAAGGAATATTCATCAGCTTTCCAGGTGCGTTCTTTCAAAATCATGGTTCTTAACTATGGGCTGGTGCCAGGGCACGGGGTTGGTAGTCATTGCAGCTAGTCCTGATGTCAACCACAATGGTGCTCTACCTGGCCTTGCTGCTTTTCTGGGCCTGGAGCTGAAACATAACTGAGGTCTAGACGCTATCTCTAGGGCTCAAAGTTTAAGGGTGTAGTCATGCAGATGCTTGGATGAGATTCCCATGTGGCTATTTTCCAGTCCCATTTTTCCTCCTGTAATGGGATCTACTGCATGACTAGCAATACCAAATGTCAGGGGGTCTAAACTGTATGACCAGCTATATGCTAGGGGAGGAAAGATCAGCCTGGGGTTGAGGTCCAAGCCCAGTTTTTCCCATTGCTAGATACCCAGGGCTTTCCACTCTCATGACCTTCTGAAACTGGCCTATCATTCCTACTCTGTTCATGTCTGTCTAACTGCCTACTACAGTAGTATCTAGAAAATATTAAAGAAACAGAGAAAATAACTATTACCATATATAATTTCTCCTAAACAAAGATATACACTATTAAAATTTGGATTTATTTGTCTGTCATTTTCTTGATTTTAACATTAAAAATTTTTATATCATAAGAGACAATATGTGATTTAATGAACCACAACAACAAAAACAAAATTCAAAAGCATTTAAAATAAAGAAAAAAACAAAAGACTTCTGATTTAGCCTGTCAGATCAAATGTTCACATCTGTTTTCTTCTAAAAAGAAAAATGCAATAAAATAAAGGTTATAAATCCATGAGGACAACAAGAAAAAGATAGATAATGACTCCAGACAAAAGATGTCAACAAAATATTGGAAAATGAGAAACAGATGGACCAGTGGTAATTGACTAAGTGGTACAAGGGAAAGAAAATCCAACCAAACAAACAAGCAAAACCTTGCAATTCTGTTGAGGGAATAATTTAGAAAAAAGCAAGCATATTTGCACCTCACAAGTCTGGAGAAATACCGGGATTAAAGAAAACAAGTATGTCTAAATGTAGGGTGGAGAGAGGCTAGAAGGATCCCTCCACCCAACACAGCCAGGAGGGACTCTACTGTTCTGCAGCAGAAGACCAGAAGTCGATCTTTGGAGAAATGACTACAGAGAATCTCTGGAATTTGGACACCAGAGAAGTTGAGAATTAATGCCTTGGATGGCACTTCTATGTGGAACTATAGTTCTACATAGCATGGAACTATGCTAATATATCATAAACCATGGCACCTTTGGAATTATCCTGAGTACAGGGGTGGACAAAAGTAGGTCTACAGTTGTAATACAAATAAATAAAACAATAATTAATAAGTAATAATACAAGAATAAACTGTGTTGCATGTACTCACAACTGTAAACCTACTTTTGCCCACCCCCATATAACATAAATTAAAGATTAGAAGAAACTGCAAGCTAATTTGGCCAAAAATCTAAAATGTGACTAGAATGAAATGATTTGAATTGTTTTTTTGGGAAAAAAGAATGAAGACAACAGCAGCATCAAGATTCATCATAAGAGAAATAATATTTTGTTTGAAAATATTAAAAGTACAATAAACAAGATAAAATACAGCCTGATTGAGAAGCTAGGCTTACTTGTTATTGGATTTGAACTCTGAGATGATAACATCCATAGATCAAGGCAAGAGAAATTGGAGAAAACATTCCCCCTTAATAACTGTTCATCTCTTGTGGTTATAAAATAGTAATTCAAGAGGAAGCACTCATTTGAAGTCAAATGTGCAGAGGAAAATATTTTTATTACATGTTCTGATAGATTTAGATTTAGAAAATTATAAAGGATCTTAGATGTCACTTTGGCCAAAATCCCTCTTCCCTGAGAAGTCCTTTCTAAAATATTCCTGACAGCTTGCCATGCCCAGTGAACTTGGTCATTTTTAGCACTCACCGTACTGAACATCAGCCCTCTCTTATTTGCTGTGGTTAGTAAATATGTGTGATGTTTTCAATAGCACCAACTTTTTGTATCTTTGTCAATTTTCATCACTGTATCCTCATTATGTCCTAAGGACCTATTTAAACAATTACATCATTCTCTTAGAGAACACGTTCCAATCTTTTTCATTTTCTTACCTAAATGATGTTTCAAATTATTTGGATATCATGTAGCAGGATTTCCAAACGGTTTAATGTCACACTTTACCTCCCCTAAATTGTTTCTAACATGTTATTATTATTTTTAACTTTGGTACCCCAAACAAAATGAAAATTTCCAAATTGATCTAACTAAAGTAGTTAATTTCCTCTAGTTTTAGACACTGAAATTTTACCTTTATTTATACAACGTAAGGATTTGATTAGCTATTTTGAAAGTTACATGCATTCTAACCTCCTCTAAGGTTAGAGTCACCCAAAACTTCAAAGTTGCAAGGGACATGCTGAGTTTGGTTTTAAATAGATTTTCGAACTTACACATATCCTTGTTAGCTCTTTTGCTCTCAGGTACATGCATCATTCTAGCCTAAATTTTTAAATCCGAAGCCTCTGGTGGGATACTTTAATCATCCATGTGACTAAAATCTAAGGATTTAATCATAACTCTCTACTTCTCCACCTACTTTTTAATTTAAAAAATAGTCAAATTTATACAATCTCCATGAAGGTAAGGGTGAATCTGTCTTTTCTAATGGGATCTTGCTAACCTGCTATTTCTTCCAATTCTTCAAATTCTGTGTCGCAGGCACTTAATGCCCATGTGTGGGGAGGTGGGGGGCAGGGGAGCAATGTGACCCTAAGACCTCTCTCAGGATTGACATTTATTCTTTAAAAAAGCAAGTTTCAACCAGCACTGACTTTATTCAAAGGTTCAATATATTTTCCCCATCTTATTAAAAAGAGAAAAACTTCATTGAAATTCAGCAATATTGTTTTTGAAATTTCTGATTTTCTAGTATCTCAACAGGATTAAAAAATACTAAAATTGGTTTAGCCTGAGTTATTTTTTGCTGGAAATACACAGTTTCCATTTATTATTTTATTTTTTGAGTATGGTCAAATCAATTATTTAATAATCAATTAGATACATTTACCAGTTATTAATGCCAAGCCTTTGATCCATAATTTCCAAAATCCACCTTTTTCTCCGTTTTGAAAAGCGATGAGACTTTTGCACATTTTCTGTCTCTTCTCTTCCTCCATGCCTCCCAGTTGGTTGCTGCATAACTCTGAAGATATATCTGCAAGTTTTTCTTATTTAGAGGAAGTAGGTTTCTTCACACAACTTATTGGTATTCAGTAGGCTGGATTTTTTTTAACCTTGTTATTTGGCCCTTTGTAGTTTCAATCTCTGTTTCTCTTCTTTAAAAATGACGATGGGAAGGGATGCACTTCTTGGAGGTGAAGATTGTTAGACCATGGAAAGGGTCACTAAGGAAGGTTACCCAATGTCATTTTATCTTTTGGAAGATCTGCAAACAGAGAACTAATGTTAATTAATTCCCACTTTTCATTCAGGTTCTGCCCGTGAGCAGACACATGCTTTGGTGACCAACTGACACTCCTAGAAGAGCCTGTTGTCCACAGGCTCAGTTCCCTTCCTGAGAGCACGGTCTCCACTGCCCTCCTGCAGTCTCGGGCCTGGGAGATCACTAAGGCATGAGTCCCTGTGCAAAAGTCATCAGCAGAATGCCAAGATGTCTTCCATGGACACCCCATTCTCCTTTTGGCTTCCCAGGGGGGTTTCTTTCCAGGGTTTAGGTTGCATAACAATAGGGATTTCCTATCTTTCCTTTGACTGCAATCTCTGGGAACCTTGCTTCTGCTATTCTGTGTTGCTGTGTTACCTGATTACCTGGACGAATAGTGTCTGCATTCCCAGGGCCCTGGCAGCTCTCACAGGCAGGGGAGTTTGCTCTATTCCTGATTTTGCAGTTATATTAGATGAGATATCCCTGCAAGCTAATTACTTTGGCAACCAAGGGGGCACCAATGATTCTGTCAGGCATCCATGGGGACACCTTAATAGTGTTTTAAACAATGTGTGCAGAAGGGGTTAAAAGCTACACAGAGGGGAGCAGCGCCTGAGGGGAAAGGCACTGCAGGTGTGTGGTTAACAAGGAACTAATTGGGTAACCAGGCAGGAGGAGAAGTAAGCCTGAAGCTGGTCCACATGCTTGTGTAGAATTCCAGCAGTTAGCTAGTGCTGAGCCCTTGAGGAGTTGAAATAAAGACAAGTTGAATCTGAAGTCTATTTTTTTCTGTGATCTTCCCTCGGAACTACAAATTGGGACTTGACAGCTTTCCTTGCTGCCTGTTGCTTTATTTCAGGTGGCATTCTTTTGAAGGAGTTAAGAACTGACACTCTGGATGCCTGGCCTGGGTGTCTTGTATCAGACAAGAATGTGTGTCCACTTTTCAAGGCACCACTATTCTTTCTTCTGTCCTTAATGATCTCTGGATATGGTAAGTGAGATAGTAGAGAGTGAAGTGTTGTCCTAGCACTCAGGAGACTCGAGTCTAATCCCAAGTGTGCACTCACAGCATCATCCTGAGCCGGTCAGCCCGACTGCCAGGCCTCCACCATAAAAAATGTGTGAGACTGTGCATGTTCCTCCTTTGAATCAATTCGAGCCCTAAGATTTTCAATTTAAAAATGGAATGGTTTCTGCTATTAAACTTTGACCAGATGCCTAAAAATAGACTAGACAATATGGAAAGTACATGGAGAGTAGAAAGCATGTTTCTTGACTTCAGGAATTCTTAAAGACAAAAAACAAAACAGGAGTGCAAAATGCTGGAGTAGAGATGGGTGTGAAGACCATTCTGAAAAAACTAGCATGAGGATGCAGTCACCCGGAGAGCAGCAGAGGTTTCTCCAGGAATCGGTGCAGGGGTCAGTTCTAAGGAAGTAGGCTTTCAGGTGACTGCCAAGGTAGCTCTCTAAGTCAGTGATTTCCAACCCTTTTCATCTCATGGCACACATAAAGTAACTACTAAGGTTCTGCAGCACACCAAAAAAAATGTACTTTTTGCTGATTTGACAAAAACAAATGAGTATAATTTTGATTCATTCACACCAGACAGCAATGGTTGTGTTGGCTGTTGTCATTTTTCTTTTTATTTGACAATCTAAAGGAAAAGAAGTCAATGCTTCTAACCAAACAAATAGTCAGGTATTGTATGTTTTAAAAATCCTTGAGAGGCACCAGTGTGCCTCTCGAAGCACATTGGTTGAAAATTGCTGCTCTGTCATTGGGTGATGCAGTGTATGGCTTAAGATTGCTAACACACCTATGGGAGGGTGGTGCAATAAACAGATTGATCAGACCGAAGCTGAGATCAGTTAATGGGAGGCAATAAAAATCGTCTTCTTATCTAAGAAGATAAGCCATGATAATGGGTAGCCTAAAATGATAGGCAGGAAAGTCTTGGAGTAGAAAAGCAAAAATGCTTCAGATTTGGGAATATTTTGAAAAACAATATTTTAAAATATATTCTTATGTTGAGTAACATAGAACTAATGCAATTTTATGTACCTTTTACCATCTATGTAACTTTACATAATAATGAATTATATAATAAAAAGAATACTATACCTTGTGAAAAAATATAAGTTCCCAAACCGAAGGAAAATATCTGTTCACTAATGTCATTAAGTTTCTTATTTTAGTACACACTATAAATCTATGTTTTTCTCTTAGCCAAAATAAGTTGGCATTAAAGGCAATATAAATAAATAATTTGACAGTGGCTTAATTCAGAACATCTCTAATTGATTCTCAGCATAAATACCAAAGGGACTAAAATAGAAATCCAATGTGGTATATTAACACTAGTCTTAAAGATGGAATCCCGATTTCTAACACATGTAATGTATTTGCTCACTGGTCAGCTCATAGATATTGGCATGCACTTTCTTTTGTTTCACAGCTCTCCCACTGGACTCATTAATGACACCTTTATGACCCCTGAGGTCACTTCCTGATATAATCCCCAATTAGAATTGTCACTGCCATTACGTGAGTGAAGTCCCTGCAGTCCATGTGCACACTCTGGCCTCTAGATTCACATGAGGAAAACGAGAGTGTTTGACTTTAAGTAGATCTAATCTTCCTTCTAATTCTTAAGTTCTGAAGTACTTAGCAAGAAATTACATTTTTTAACATGATAGTGTGATATGACAGTTAGGAAAGAGGGGAAAAAGGAAACTTTTAAAAACCAGATTAATGGAATGCAAATTGCAGCCACATAACTTTTATTTTAAAGAAATTACCTCGTTTGTGCTGATTTTTCTGAGGAACCAAATCACAATTCTTGAAGAAGTTTGCAAAATCAGAATCTCATTTCCTGGCATGTCTTTCTCCACCCACCTCCATTCAATTTTCAACTTAGAGGGAAGAAAGAACATTTTAAAAAGAGTTTAGAATTAGGCTCAAACAGCGAATTCTGTAGTTTGAGACATTTTCCCCATTTTAGCAATAGCTGTACTAACACTTTAGCAATTCATTGAGATCAGTGATTCTTTCAAATTAGCTACAGAAAAGTTCAACTTCTGAATAAAACTAGCTCTTTGAAATTTTTATATAAAAATAGACCTATTTCACAGAATTTATGATATAGTATTTCAAATTTCAAATTTCAATTTCTTAATGGACCGTGCCATCAAGCAAAACTGACATTTAAACAAGTTAAGCACACATCCATTTTAGATCTATAACTTATTCGTGATCAGTTATTTTCTTGTCTTTGATATGAGTTGAAGCTATGAAACACAGCTTTTTCATACCACTAAAGATCCTTTCTTTCTCCTCTTTTTATTCTGTCTAGCCAAATTCTTCAAGTTGGATTATTCATTTCTCAAAAATGGAATCTCTCAAGATTCCTTGATTAACAAGTATTTGATTCTCTTTCATTCTATCTTTATTGTTTCTTTGGGTGTTTGTTGTTATTGTTGTTTTGTTTGTTTGTTAACCACTGGGCAGGAAGTGCAGAGATGAGCGGCTGACAGTCACAGTAGGA
Source organism: Tonatia bakeri (assembly GCA_004024845.1). Taxonomy (NCBI): domain Eukaryota; kingdom Metazoa; phylum Chordata; class Mammalia; order Chiroptera; family Phyllostomidae; genus Tonatia; species Tonatia bakeri. The sequence goes on from PVIA01000003.1 coordinate 297,459, forward strand.
GAGGTTTCTATGGTGATGTGGGGAAATGGGACACACACGTTCTCCACATCTCTCATTTGATGGCTTGAAGTATAAAGAGTAATTGCCTATGATACTCGATTTGTGGTTCTACTTTTGGAAAAAACAAAATTTTCACAATTAAAAACATTATTTTTGATGGTCTAAACTTCTAAATTTATCTCTCTGTCCAGACTTTCTCTACTTCTCTGAATATACTGATAATAAACACAAATTTATTATTTTCCATGTTTTCTACTATTTAAGAACTGCTTTATACTATGATGACACCCGGCACAGTTAGCCAATAGTTACAAAACTTGAATTAATGTGATGAAATAAGCTCCTACAAGCACATAGTGTTCACAAACTAATTCAGTTCATATTTATTGAACAACTTTCATATATCGGACATTGTGTATGGACCAGGGGGCAGTGGTCCATAGGACAGTATGGTCTTTGCCACTTTATGTTGTGCACCAAGTGTTCGTACAATAAACAAGCACATGAAATAAAATAAATTGCACACGTACTGAAAAAAGAAAAACAGAGCTCTATGATAGAAAATAAAGAAATGGTGTTACAGTAGTGGGAGATGCCTTAGACTGGGGGTAGTGAGTGGAGGGGAGCCTCTCTCAGTGGGTAATATGCACCTGTGTGAATCCATGGATGTAAAATAACCAGTTGTGCAGAGATCTATGACAGAGCCTAGAGAGCAGGAAGAGTAAAAACTCAGAGGCAGGAGAGTGATTGGTAATGTGAGAAAAGGCCAAGCAAAGCTGGAGCCGAGTGTTCAAGGCAGGGAGTGGTGTGAGAAAAGGTTGGAGAGAAGGGGCGATAACATACCATGAGGTCTCATAGAACTCATGCTCATACATTTGCATTTAATTTTGAGCACAGCTTAAAATATTTAGAATAAGACTATGTTTTAAAGATTTATTCTCTTTAATAGTTGTAGGGAATTAATTGGAATGGAATAAGAGTACAAAAAAAAGTCCAGTTAAGAAATAGTCCTGGAACACAATTGTGGAAGCTTGAGCAAAACCCATTCCACTAGGAAAGGAGATTGATTATCAGGTTGGACAAACATTTTAGAAGCAGAAAATTCAGGATGTACAGTTAGATGGTCTGTAGATAATAATCAAGGATGACTCTTAGGTGTTCAACTGGAGAAACTAAGTATTCTGCAGTATCACTTGCTGAGTGAGAAGACTCAAGGCAAACAAGTATCTCTGTGTTTATATAAGTGGGCATGTGTGTAACAAGTATTATAGCTATAATTAAAATGTCTATAAAATATATTTCAAGTAATTAGTATGTCCAATGAGAAGCTGAATAGAGTAGTCTTAAATTTTGTGAAGAGTTATGGCCTAAAGCTTGAACTTTAGAGGTATTTAGCATGTACACTGTTTTTAAATCCAAGGGAACAGAGGCCATCCCTTGGAGAAATTATTTAGATGGGGGGGGCAAATAAATACCCAACATATAACTAGGACAAACACCCAACATATAAACACATGGCTAGACATAAAAACTCAGAAAACGTGTTCTGAAAGTTTTCTTAGGAAGCTATTGGAGGATATTCTCCACCAAAAGCAAAAAAATAACTGACCAAAATGTAAACAAACAAAAAAAAAGAGGCACAAGGGCAATTTTAAATATAATAATAATTGCTTCAAAAAAAGTAAAAGAAACTGGTGAAATTTATTTCAATATTATGCTTAATGAACTCAATATTTTGAAAACAGTATTATTTTAAAAAGGTAACCATATAAAATGATTATGAATGAAATATTTGACAGTATTTTGTTTGGTGCTAAGTCTTTGAAATCTGTTGTGTATTTTTTCAGTACTTCAGTACATTTCAGTTCATACTAATATTTGAAGTGCTTGATAGTCACATGGATTCCTGGGTCCACGGATATTAGAGGGCTAGAACATTGTGCATGAAAGAGAGAGAAACATGGGATAAAAAAAGATTACACTTTATCTTTCAAAGGATCAAAAAATACTATAAATATAAGGTTAGGATCTAGGGCATAGAAGTGGGAAGACTGACACTTCCACAAATGTAACCAAAAGTTTGAAAAGAAAAGAATAAAAGGATGTGAATGCTGATAGAATAGATTTGTTCACGGGAAGACCAAAGTGTAATTTAGGAAAATTGTTTTCCCAAAATGTGTGGCAGAGTCAACTGAGTGGTTTGAGGATGCAGTTCCCTGTTTACAGAGAGCTTTCTGGAAATGTTGCCGACAGCAACTTCATGAGTTGGTCCTTAACGCATGGTACCTGCTAATGGCATAGATGTCTGTCAGAACGGCTCTGAGGAGGCCTCTGCCTGAAGTGTTGAGTGGGCATCTAAGTGCGCATGCAGTCTTCTCCTCCCTCCATCTTATGCCCCTTCTTCTGGCAAACTTATTTGCTATTGCGTTCTTAGAATGCAGTAGGAGGCTTTCACCATCCAATGGAATGTTGCTTCGATTTGAATGGAACAAATGTTTTATTCTGTCATTGGTAGCTTGTTGGTGTGCATGCATGTGTGTGTATTAAAACAAACACTGCCATGTGTACTTCAGAGTCCTGGTAGCTGTGTTCCTACCAAATCATGTTATTGGCATGAACTAAAAATGCATAGTGAACAATGAACTGTGCTGCCGGACTTAACAGCTTCCCACTCTTGGCATCCACATTCCTCAGTCCTGCCCCATATATTTAAACTCTCTGAGTAGAAAAAAGCCTGAAAAACCCGGAAATCCAGGGATGGCAGGAAGGTCATATGGAGCAAGAGCAGAATTGATGGCTGTCCTGTTTTATTGGGAAAAAATAAGAAGACAGGAGTTGAGAAGTCAGATTGTATAAAACTTACTGCTTTGTACTGTGGCAAGGAGAAGGAACAGGAGGATGGTGCAACAGAACTCTTCCATTTCCAAGAATGCCAAGGCTTTTAAATATAGGTCACTCCAAAGCAATCCACACTGCACTCCCCCCAAATAAAGCAAACACTAAAACAGCTCTTGATGTAATTTATTCTTTCAGATCTTGTAGCAGAGAGAATTTTCTAAACATTTAAGCTCTCAGTAGTTTTCTTTCTTTTTTTTAAAGCCATATATCCCACTCACTTAACCCACACTTTTTATTTTTAGTTTTCTTCTTCTGATGAAACCTTGCAGATCATGAAGATAACATTCTCTGAGCAAGATTAGATTAAATGACGCCAAGACTTGCTTCAACATTCTCTTCAGCTATATTTTTTTCTTTCTGTATTTCAGTGCTATCTCTTGGTTATCTAAATATTGCACCGACTTTTGCCGTGAGTGCTAATGAACAGTTGACTTTTAGACAACACAGGTTTGAATTGCTAGTGTTCACCCTACGTGCAAATTTTTCAATACATTATAGTAAATATATTTTCTTACAATTTTCCTTTCTGTAGCTTACTTTATTGTAAGAATGCAGTATATTATACATATAACATGCCAAATACACATTAATTCACTGTTTATGCTTTCAATAAGGCTTATAGTCAAAAGTAGACTATTAGCAGTTAAGTTTTTAAGATTTATTTATTTATTTGAGAAAAAGGAAAGGAGGATGAAAGAGAGGGAGAGAAATATTGGTTGGTGGTTGCTCATATGTGCCCTGACCAAGAACTGAACCTGCAACCCAGGCATGTGTCCTGACCAAGAATTGAACCAGCAACCTTTCACTTTGCAGAATGATGCTCAATCAACTGATGCCCAATCAATGTGGTAAGGGCAGTAGTTAAGTTTTGGGAGAGTCAAAAGTTATAGGTAAATTTTTTATTGTGTTGGGGGTTAGTGCCCCTAACCCCTGCTTTAAGGTCAACTGTTTATATAGGGTCTGGCACAAATAACATCCCTTTTTATTACAAATATTTTATTACAAAATCATAAGCATGTAATTCTGTAACATAACAATATCACGCTCAAGCACACCATATGATGTTTTAGATGAAATGTTCAAATTAAAACTATAAATTACCCTGGCTGGTGTAGCTCAGTGGATTGAGCACAGGCTGCACACCAAAGGGTCGCCAGTTCAATTCCCAGTCAGGGCACATGCCTGAGTTGCAGGCCAGGTCCCTAGTGGGGGCCATGTGAGAGGCAACCACACATGATGTTTCTCTTCCTCTATTTCTCCTCCCCTTACCCTCTCTCTAATAAATAAATAAATAAATAAATAAATAACCCGCTATAAATTATTACACCCATATTATTGCCCTACCAACCACGCTCAAGCATGCCTTACTTCCGCCAGACCCTGAATAATGTTAGATGTGGAGAAGGACGCTGTGACATTATTCATTGTAAGTTCACTAAATAAGAAAAGACAAGAAGAAAAGAAACTAAAGGTAAGGGCAGGATTTTATATTGTTTTTAAAAATTATGTTGGTTTATGTGTTTCTTCTCCCTATTGCACACTTTAAATTTGCACTCACAAATCTTAGGCTTATTCCTGAGAACAAGGCATTACTCAATCTGGTTTCCCCCTGCTTTTCACCCTTGCCAAAGACATGACTTATCATTGAGGTTCCATTCAATTCTATTCCTCTGTGGACCTTCCAGGATCTCCAACCTTTTTTCCATTTTCTGAATGCCTGTTTCTTAAGGATCAGGGCAGGAGGAAGACATGAGTGAGAGTTGGGAGGACAGGCCTCACTTTGCATTCCAGTTCTAATTCTTCAAGTCATGCCACATAGATAAGTAACATATCAAGTTCTCATCATTGAACTCAATAATTCCTCAAAGTAATATTATAAGAGGTAAATAACATGTTGTTCTCAGTTCGGTCTGCATCTTGCCTCACTTTTACCCAATGGAAGTAAATGGTTATGACTCCACTAGTTGCAGTAAAGACAATAGCAAGAAATGGGGAGGACTTAAAGATCATTCAACAATATTTTTAACTAAGGGTCTTGAGGCTCACAATTTAATTTTACTAAGACCAAACATAGCACCAGAGCTAAAAGTAGGATTAACATTTTCAAACCCCTAATTCCATGAGCTCATGGTTTCTTAATCATTACTTTAGAAAACAACCTCTGTTATCTGAAATTTATGAACTGAATCCTGCCTCTAAGATGTCTAATTGTTGTGGCCATGTGTAACTTATGGTATATCTCTAGCCTATGTCTTGCTAGTATCTACTTCATAATACTTGTCTGCATTTTGCACAGCATATTCCACATAAAAAAAGTGTCAAGTAATGACATGTAGTAGGGACCAAAGTAGTGAGGGAGAAGGAGAGTGCCCTTTGAACTCAAAGATCAGAAAAGGCTAGGGGAGAAAAAGAACCTAAGTTGAGCGTGGGTGTGTTTTGAATACCCAAAACTTTCTGCTTGGCTTGGAGTTCCAATACTGGTTTCAGATGGGAGCAACATGTTAAGGATAGCAAGAAGAGGAAATTGTGAAGAATGGCAGAAAATAGCAGCAAAGAAGTTTTCATATGATAAGATCGGACTTTTTTATTCATCGATTCTTTAAATGTGTTTATATTTATATTTGGAAAATGACATGTAGTAATTAAGTTTACAACTCTGCCAGAACTTTAAATAGAATTTGTTAGCAATAGGTTCTAAAAGTTTAGGTTGATTTTGATTCTGGAACTAGACAGTAGGCATCCATTGTGTGTGTGTATGTGTGTGTTGTATTGGGAACAATTCCATCTTTTATGTGTCAGCAGCATGCTAATAGTGTTTTTCTAAAAATAAAAGTAAACGTTTTGAACTCTATATCATTTTTCTGTTTTACACCAAGCTAGGCACAATGGTCCTTTTACCTTTTACTGACAAGTAATTCACTAGAATTGAGCGTTTTGATTTTTAACCACTTAAAGTTCCATTTTTCTTTCATTTTATTTTCTAATTTTTAGAAGTATTTTTCTATTTTCATAAACCAAATGCAGTTGACTGTTAATTCCTCCCTGCAATGCACTGGAAGATGGTTAAAAATTTAATGATATAAGACAAGTCTACTGTCAGGCTTTGAAGTGACAATTAGTATGTCATTCTTTCTAAAGAGAGCAGAGCACCGAACTGACTGCTACATCATGAGAATCTCTCGAGGCAAAATGTAAGCGGAAAAATTAAACAAATGTTGTCTTTCCTACCTCACTCCCCAAATTCCATCAACGTACTTACACTCACATACGCCCATAAACAATTGGAAGAATTTTCCAGCAGCCAGTTCTTTACTATTCTAAGAAATCAAGGGTGTTGGAAAATTATATGGGAATAATTCTTAAAATTCCACTTGAAAAAAATTGTATTGACCAGCATAACTGCAGAGGGCCACAAGGAAGAAATTTGTGCTCACCATGATTACTTTTTAACTCCCTAAAGTACAAAATGTTAATGTTACTCAATATTGGACAGCCAACTTGAGTAAGAAGCACCTGAAAGATGAGCTAACATTTTCCTTTTTTCATTTTGCTATGTAAATATATATCAATTTATTTTTTATTTTTTATTGAATTTATTGGAGTTACATTGGTTAATCAAATTATATTGTGCTTTAAGTGCTCAATTCTAAAATATACCATCTGTATATTGTTTTGTGTGTTCACCACCCAAAGTCAAGTCTCCTTCCATCACCATTTATTCCCCCTTTACTCTCTTCTACCTCCCCCACCCCTCATTTCCCTCTGATAGTCATTGTGCTGTTGCCTGTGTCTATGAGGATTTTGGGGGGTTTTTTTGGCTTAGTCCTTATACCATGTTCACCCAGCCCCTAAAACCTTTTGCCTCTGACAGCTGTCAGTCTGTTCTCTGTATCTATGAGTCTGTTTCTATTTTGTTGGTTTATTTTGTTCATTATATTCCACATGTACATGAAATCATATGAAACCTGCTTTTCTATGACAGCCTTATTTCACTTAGCATAGTGCTCTCCAGGTTCATTTATGCTGTTGTAAAAGGTAAGATGTCCTTTTTATGGCCAAGTAGTATTCCACTGTGTAAGCGTACCATAGCTCTTTTATCAACTCATCTACTGATGGGCACTTGATATGCTTCCAAATCTTGGCTATTGTAAATAACACTACAATGAACATAGGCAAACATACATTTTTTTTAAATTAGTGTTTTGAGGGTTTTTTTGTTATAGTTTCAGAAGTGGAATCATGGTGGTCCCGTTTTTAATTTTTTGAGGAAACATCATATCATTCCCTGCAGTGGCTACACCATTAAACATTCCCATCTGTGGTGTACAAGTGTTCCATTTTCTCCACATCTTTGCAAACACTTATCGTTTGTTGATTTATTGATAGTAGCTATTCTGAAGGGTATAAAGTAATGGCTCATTGTGGTTTTAAATTGCATTTCTTTGATGATTAGTGAAGCTGAGCATCTTTTCATATGTCTATTGACCATCTGTATGTCCTCTTTTGAAAAGTCTGTATTCAGATCCTTTGCCTATTTTTTAATTGAATTCTTTGGTGTTGAGTTCTATGTTATTTATTAATTTTAAACATTAACCCTTCATCAGGTATATCAATTTTTTTAAGATTTCATTTATTTATTTTTACAGAGAGGGAAAGGGAGGAAGAAAGAGAGGGAGAGAAACATCAATGTGTGGTTGCCTCTCATGTGTCCCTCACTGAGGACCTGGCCCACAACCCAGGCATGTGCCCTGACTGGGAATCAAACCATCAATGCTTTGGTTTGCAGGCCAGCACTCAATCAACTGAGCCACACCAGCCAGGACAGGTGTATCAATTTTAAACATTAATTCCTTCTCAGGTGTATCATTGGCAAATGCTTTCTACCATTCAGTCGGTAGTCTCTACATTGTTGATAGTCTCTTTTGCTATGCAAAAACTTTTTAGTTTGATGTAGTCCCATCTATTTCTTTTTTTCTTTTATTTCCTTTGCCCAAGGAAATATATCAGGAAAAAATATTGCTGTGAAAAATGTTTGAGATTTTACTGCCTATATTTCCTCCTAAGATTTTTATGTTTTCAAGTCTAACAATTAAGTCTTTAACTCATTTTGAGTTTATTCTTTTGTGTGTTGTATGGAGGTGATCTCATTTCATTGTTTTTTTTTGCACATGCTGTCCAATATTCTGAACACCATTTATTGAATAGGCTGTCTTCACCCCAAGTATGTTCTAGCCTCCTTTGTCAAATATGAACTGACCAAAAGGTTTGGGTTTATTTCTGGGCTGTCCATTCTGTTCAATTGATCTATGTATCTAATTTTATGCCAATATCATGCTCTTTTGGTTACTATGGCCTTGTAGTATAGTTTGGTATCAGGTAGCATGGTATCTCCCACTTTGTTCTTTCTCAAGATTGCTGAGGTTATTTGGGGTCTTTTGTGGTTCTACATACATTTTTGGAATACTTTTTCTAGTTCTGTGAAATATGCCATTGGTGTCTTGATAGGAAATGTATTGAATCTATAGATTGTTTTCAGTAATTAATATTACCGCATATTGGTAATGTGCAGTAATACTAATAATCATCACATTGTGCATTAAGCTCTTCAGTGTGCCAAATATTTGTTATTTCTTTTTATTACAAACACATTTCAATGAGGAAGACATTATTAACACCATTTTCCAAAATATAATAGAAATTTACTAGTTTAAATCTGCACAAATATGTAGCCAAACTAGAATTTGAACCCATACTAATATATCTAGTTGACCTCAAAGCTCAAATCATGGCAATTCTGTTCATTTACCCCAAATCTGAAAGTCCTTCAGTGTACTCTCAAAGTCATAAAGTTTAATGGTGGTCTCTTTCAGATGTAGTGAGACTAAGAGCTAAGCAGGGAAACAACTTCCCAAGCTGAAGATAAATACATATATGTTCTAAGTCACACACACACGTACACACACACATGCAAGAGTAGTGAAAGCAGACATCCCTGTCTTGTTCTTGATCTAAAGGTCAGTACTGTTAGTTTTGGTTCATTAGAATAATGTTGGCCTTGTAAAATGAGCTTGGGATATTTTCCTCCTCTTGAATTTTTTTTGGAATCCTTTGAGAAGGATAGGTGTTAGTTCTTTTTTAAATGTTTGAACTTTTGCTTGTTGGGAGTTTTTTGATTGCCACCTAAATAAGTTTGTAATCAGTCTATTTAGATTTTCTGATTTATGCTGATTCACTTTTGGGAGATTGTATTTTCTAGGAATTTATTCATTTCTTCCAGATTATCCATTTGTTGGCATATAGTTGCTCACAATATTCTTTTACAATTCTTTGTATTTTGGTGATGTCAGTTGTTACCTCTCTCTCTTCATTTTTGATGTTATTTACTTGGGTCCTCTCTCTTGATTAGTCTGGTTAAAGGTTTGTCAATCTCTTTGATCCTTTCAAAAAACCAACTCTTGGTTTCATTGATCTCTAGTAAGTGTTCACTTTATTTTCAGGCTAAAATTCCATGTCACTAAGAACTCTGCCTGAGTTACTATTTTAGGCTCTTAGCATGTGAGAGCTGTAGATTGCTCAAAAGTTATAAAGCAGAAACTCCTTACTGATTATAGTGGCAGAGGACTTGGGGTGCATATTGTTGGAGGTGGGCAGATTTGTTTGCATTTCACACTGCCTTTTCTTTTTTATGAAATCGTGAACAACTTCCTCAACCTCTTTGAGTTTCACTTCTACATAGATATAAGTTATAAATAAAAATACACAATTCTCAGATTGGGAGAATCGAAAGGATTGAATTATACTATAGATTTAGTGCACATAGTCCGTTGTTGGGATTTCTTAACGAGAGATGCACCCAAGCTAAGATGAGGAAACAGAGACTATCATTATACAGGTGAAATCTATAGGGGTAGGGTCTTCTTTACTAGAGCAGATTTTGTCCTGGATAGTGCCTTTGTGGAAATACACAAAGTCTTTCCTAGGGATTATTGGGCATTGATAATTTCAGGGAATATATTTTCAGATCCTCAACCTTACATCTATGTTCTTATTCTAAATTTGAGCTTCCCAAGAAAGTATCCAAGGCCTGTTTTCCTGCCTGTCAGCTGTTTCTCACCCATGGGGGAAAAAAACAAAACAAAACTACATCTCTCTGTGCTTCATTATATAAAACTTAAAAATTTCTAGATATTGTAGCATAGGTGGTGTGATGACAGTTTTTACTTAATGACCTTGAGTCTTCCATCCCCAAAGTGCTCTGAAAGAGAGTATTGCTGCTAAAGGAGGGTCCTATGAGAGTAAAACAAAGAGAACTTAAGCAAAGAATTGAAAGCATAGGTGCTTTATCTCATTCAGACCAAACACTCATGTCAAGACCTTGTGACTTTACCTTTTATCCATCTAATTATCTGTCTAAAATATCTCAATGAAAATTCAGAGTGAGATGCTGTAAGGTTGAGATATATGAACATTTTAATTTAAATTTAAAGATATTTATTTTTTCTAACAAGAAGATGGTTTTAAGTGGGCTGATTGTTTTGATATTGATTATTCTGTGCATGTAAATGTTACATTGCCCATTAGGTTAAATAGTACTCATGCCTTTTCAAAAAGTGACAATAAGAAAAATTGATGACAAGTACTGTTTCATGGTAACAATGAGTAATATTCACTCATAAAGTTATAAGTTAATGAGAAAAATTCCAGATCCATCTATTACATTGAAATATGCATTTTCAATGAACTTTCACTTTTTATGTTTACTACTATTTATCATAATGATCTTTTTGTATTATTTTGATCAATGGTATATTAGTGATAATTATAATAATAACTCAATTGGGAAGAAATTTTAATTTCTACTTAGCATTTCATAGAAATAAAATATTAAATTATATTTGTAAATAATTTTGTTGAAAAGAAAGATGATAGAATAATCAATAAAATACTTTCAAGCATCAAAATATATTAAATAATAAAATTCTGTGGGGAATCTAGAACAGAAATATAAGTTCACCGAGAAAAAAGAAACTGAAATTTTAATACTGCTAAAAATTAATGTCATCTACTGTTCTTATAATGATGGAGACTTTCAAATCATAGTATTTTGATTGCATGAGATAGATTTAATATGATTTAACACTTTTATACTGAAATGTCAACATTTATAATTCGTTTATTTTGTACCCTGTATCCTAAGTATGAGCTGATGATGAAAACTTTTAATGCCATTTATTAGTGCAGGGGAGGGTAAATAGTTTGTCATACATTTCTTAGTTGTACATGAGCAAAAAGTTTGAGGACAACTGGCATAAATAAATTTCTTATCAATAATCCTAAAGGGGAAATTTTTTGGAAATTCCCTTCTCTTTTCTTCTGTAGAAACAAACATGGTTTTTGCACCTATTTATTTTTTTTACTTAAAATTTCAAATATTTAGATAGAAATGCTTATTTTTTCTCCATATGCATCTATTTAAAATAATACCAACCCATGTTTTCATCATAAGAAACAAAGTTGGGAAAATTAAATACCTAATGAAATTATTATACTGTATCCATAACCTGGGAAATTAAAAGAAACTGCATATTAATTGCCCTCTGTGTAATTGCCCTGGTCAGGAACCCACATTTGTAACTTAAAGGAAGTATACTCTATGTCATGCCAAAGAACAGCTTCATAATAGTGTTTAAGAAAAGAAAGTCTATTGCTTTGGATGTCTTCATAGATCCTCCCTTTTGGTGAACTATAAATTTAGGACATTTTAATATTCATTGTCACCAATTGTTCCAGAGTATATTGGAAGCATTTTAGGTTTTCAGTTGTGTCTAGGGCTTATTATTCACATACCCATGATCCCTGAGAACAGGTGTTAGAGAACCTGTCTGTAACCTCTCAGTCAAGTCAAGAACAGAGTGTCATCCCTTTTCCCTCCCTGAATTGAGCATTCCTTCATGTTCATTTTGGTACCACCAATCAGCCTAAAACTTTTAACAGACCCCACTTGTTCTCATAAGACTGCTTCACTTAATTCATCTAAAGCTCTATTGTACCATTCTAGAGAACTATACTGTTTGCCACTTCATTGCTTCATATTCTTATAAAAGGTTATACTCCATCCCTATGAAACAACTAAGGAACTAAAGAAAATAGCTAAAAGAAAAAAGAGGGAACAACTAAAGAATAAGAAAAATATTTCCAACATTTTAAAATGTGTTTTATTTTTCATAATATTTAAAGCAGTAGACATTCAATACATCCCTAGTGATGGATTGCTTGATCCCATGTGCTATATTTCTTCTTTGAACTTTCTCCTAAGTAATTACACAACTTCCTTTTACCTGCTATCAGAAACTTCTTTAAAATAAGTCATTTAAAATTAAATTACTAAGGATAATAATTTATGTCTACTGTCCATTGATAGCCTGGTTTTCACAAAGAGACTTTAAATCCAAATAATGTAATTAGAATTAGTTCAAATTGGAAGTGGTATTACACAAAATCAAATCTTACTTCCTCAATTTGTGGATGAATTGGAAGCCTTATAATTTGTAGCCCCAAGGTCACATAGCTAGTTAGCAAGGACTAGACTTATGACTAGTACACAGACTTCTGATTTGTGATTAAGTGTTCTTGCCGTAATAACATACATCCTTTCAGACTATAAGCCAGAGCTTTCTTTTTGATGAGCGTATTCTCAAACATATTCCTTGGCAGTTACCCACATACTCTCTGTTTTCTTCAGCTTCTCTGTGAGTAATGAAAAATAAGTTATGGGTTAGAATTTGAAAACCCCAATACATGACAATCAGTTGTTATTCATAACACACATACAGAGCAATTTCACAGTCACACCTTGGGAGTTTTGTGGGCTTCTTTCCCTTTACATTTATTTTTTGGTTACCTTAAGCTTATGGGAAATATTCAAAAACATAAATTAAGATAGTATTCTTTTATGTAAGGTCTTTATTATGAAAGATATAACCATCTTTCTTAAAGAAAACTCCATATTTTAGACCTAGATACCATCTTCCAAAGTGGCAAATTCCATATTATAATAACTAAGATGGTAGAACTATTTGACAGTTGATGTAACAGCAGTGGATTTTATTATTGATTATAATATGCAGAGTAAGAAGAAATAAAGAATAATGGCATTCAATGGAATGTTAAAATAAAAAGGCTGGGAGAGAATTGCAATTGGAATGAGAATGTAAATTTTAGACTAATTTTAAAGGACTTTGAGTGGTGAGGTATAGCCTTAGCAGTCAAGAATAGCACATGATGTTGAGGGTATCTAGCTATTTCCTACAAGATGAAGAGCAGGGGTAGATTGGGTGGTGATGAATACTGAAACTGTGGTGTGATTTTTGCTCTCACAGACTCCAGAGTAATCCTGCTGGTTGCATGTTAAATTCTGAGGTTGACTTTTCTTGCCCTTGCTGAAGTGGAGGCCATGTTGTCTTTCTTTCCCTTATATTCCTTCCCGGCAGCCTCCAGTGAGCTCAGAGTAGGAGGCGGCAGTTCTAATCTGTGTGCTGTTCAGAAAGGACTGGAGAGAATGAGGGAAATAGGTACTTTCTCTAAATATAGTTGCCCAAATGTGTGTCTTCTTAAAAAATATTAGGGTGCTAAAATAACACAGTATTAGTGGGGGTATGAAAATATTTTAGAGAGAGCAAATAAAAGCAAGACTGTGAGATGTGATAGGAAAATAATCAACATAAGGTGCCCTATTTTCTCATCTTCTTGCTCCTCACCAACTCATGACACAGATTTCACACCTGTCCTTGCCTCCCAGCCCACAGATGCTAGAACTTAGATAAGGTTCTAAAATAGGATGCAAGGAAAGCTAAACTGTCTTTTAATTCAATAATTCCAACAGCAGTGTTTTTTGTGACTTGTTTATGTTATCACCTGCCCAGAAAACTGGGATTTCCTAGAGAAAGTGGATGTTTTATCAGCAGTTTACAAGTTTTATAGGAGAACATGAGTTGAATCTCTAAAAAGAAAAATAAGAAGTAGAAAACATGTAAATGGTTACTCAAACCCTATTTTGAGCAAATAAAGACAATAGGGTCAGTTTAATAAGGAGAAAAAAATCTTTCCTTAAAATGGCCAAAATGAGTGGTTTACTATCTCAGAAACAGAAACACAATTTTGTGGCTTTCCTTAAAGGCAACTTCTCACTTACTTTATTTTTTTCACTTTTCCCAAGATCTCTCACTCAGTGCTTATTTTTGGTGTCAAAAATTCTGACCTAACAAGCTCATTTTTTTTCCTTTTGAGGAAACTGAAACTTATAAAGAACAAGGAACACAATTCAAACACATGTACAAAGGCAAAGGTTTACAAAGAAAATACGCATTCTGTACACAGGGAACTAATTTAATAAGCAGCCTCTTCCTGCTAGCTTGCGATTAAACTAAATTGCCAGCCTAAACTTTTCTGTGTAGAATTTCAAATGTCAACACATTATATTGCGATTTCTCTTAATTTCTCGCAAAGAAAATGCAAAATGAATTCATTATGCTGGAGTAAGTGGAAAAAATGATGAGTTTCTCCAGAAGAGTGTGCAATGGGGAGAGATTGGGCAAGACGATTATATTGAGATATTTGAATAGCTGGCCATTAGCAAGAGCATCCCCATTACTCTGCTGATAATTATATCTCTTCTGCTATGACTTCCCAGTGGAATAATAGAATGTTCCCAGTGCAGGAGATAATGAAAAATACCATTCAGGTGGTACATATATGCCAGGAATAGAATGCAGTATTTCTTTCCTTCTTGATTATTGCTTTGCCTTGGCCCCCATCAGCCCCCAACTCCTTGTACCTTGTCACTCTAATGGTGGACCCCTATGAAATATATGTTAATATGTGTTTGGTTGTTACATGCTGTATACAGGGAGAATAAATGTATCTTGAAAATGGAAATGGCAATGGAATATCATTCTTCCAACATAATTATCTCCTATGTTTAGAAGGCCCGGTGTTTTGCTGAGTACATTTTTGTTAGCTATTATGTAAATGACTTCCAAAACCCACTATGTGCAGAGTGAAGGCTTTAGATGGGATCTTAGAAGGACAGAACTGTTTTCTTTTTCTTTGTAAGGAGAAAATAATGTTGAGTATGCTTCTAATGAATCCATCACATTGCAGACACTTTCCATTTTAGAAATCAAGTGGAATTAAACAAACAAAAAGGGAGAGAAAAATGAGATCACACAATAACACCCACTCATTTTTAAGAACATTTTCCCTCCCTTTTTTCTGTTCTTTTTCTGTCTCTTTTTTTTTTTCATTTGAACAATTCATAAAACCTCTCATGTGTTATTGCCGCCTTATCATACTGTGGCATTTTTATTACTGTTTATTTTCAGTTTGGGGAAACCTTGCTGGGTAATGAATGTTTTTACAAATTCATTAATTTTACAGAAAACTCCATTTGCATCCCCTTCCACTCTCCTTTGCTGTGCACCATTGTTCTAATTCTGGGTCCTTGATTTACAGTTTCATTTTCAAAGGATTGCAAGAAGGAAAGTTTCACCCAAATGACTTAGGTTTACATCCTGTAGAGGGCAGTGAATTGTTACAATGGTTTTGCCCTCCATAAGGGTTAAATGGAGAACTGTTCATTTTTCTGAATTTTGGCAGTCACTGGAAATCAGGCCAACCGAACAGCTAAATTACCCAAGGATACGATTTCCCCCCCATTTATGTTTACAGTTAGAGAGGCATACTTCATTATATGAATGTTTTCTGGTTAAAATTTTTACCTGAGAATGTATTCAGAATGCATAAAGTTCAAATGGATGCTGACAAGTGGCTATGACTCAGATCACGTGAAAACAAATTATGTGTGCTCATAGTGCCGGTGTTAGAATTCATAGTCAATCTTTAGTTAATATCCAACTGTAGTCAAAGGACTGATAAATATAGTCAATGCTAATGATGATCTAACAAGAAATTAGGACCACTTCTAGTGTAGAAGGTTTAATTTACAAATTCTACTCACATACACAAAAAATTAAAATCACATCTATTTACAATTTGCATGTTTTATCATTAATATAGAATATTACTTAATAGCTTAGTGTAATGGTGAACATTATCTTTTAAATTTTAATTAAGTTATTTGTACATATGATAGGAAATATCTAGTTCCAAAGAGAATTTAAAGTATTTTAACCTGTTGATCACTAAACTAAACAAAATTTAAATTCAGTATAACACAAAGTATATGGCTATGCACATCATGTTTCTATGAATATATAGTGTTTATTGCTTATAATGACATACTCTATTTTGTATTTTAAATATTCTAAAGTTCATAAGTATCTTATTAATTATGTGATAGACTTATAGAATAATTTTGTACTTAATACATAGTGGAAAATGTCATGGTTATGTCTCAATACTTTCTCAAGTCTCAAGTCTATATGATAAAATCCGTGTCATTAGTGATTGCCTAAAATCTATTTATCACACTCTGTTCTGTATTTGGGGAAAAATTTAATAACATATTGTGTCTAACGACATACTTCAGTTTAGCTTTACTCTGGACTGGGCTGCCTCTGTTCTCTCCCGTTTTTATTCTCCTTTTTCTCTTCCAACGGCTTGTTACTACCTGTCCCAACTGTTTCCTTTTCTCTTAGATGTGTCAAAACCCCTACGGTCAAGGTCTTGACTGTTTGCACCTAAATTCTCCAGCGTTTCCTCACCTTGTGTATGCTTTTCTTTTTCATGTTTATCCTTTACTTGTAGACCATTCACACTGATTACATTCCAAACTCTCACCTTCTGAACCTCCTGTTCTTTTTCAAAAATTTGAATTTACTAAGTTTATCTCCTGTTCTAGGGCAGGGCAAATTTCCTCACAGCCTGAGGTGCAATCTCTCACTGAGGAGCAGGTGAATTCTCAGGAAGGTTTTCTTTATTTTAATTTGAGGTTCTTGTGTAACCATTCTAATTGTTTTAGTTTAGGATAATCTAATATTGGTTTTTCTTAACCATTTGCCTTTCTATTTTTTAACAGCTAATTTCCTTTTTCAAGCCTTTGAATCAAAATTTATCTTGACTTAGAATTAGGAGTGCTGTTTCACTCCTTATTTCACTCGTACCTCTGGCAGCTTACATTAGGTCCCGTTACAAATGCTTACACCCAGGTGAGCTTCCTGGCTCAAGGTCTGACCTGTGATATGGGAGCCCACTGATTCTGTGCACTAGGGTAGCTGGGAAGTTCAAGGGTGTTTCTCCCAGGGTAGCCTTCAACCAGTGAGTATATAAGAACTCTCATCCCCTATCCTTCAAGAAGTGAAAGTTTGAGTGCCATTCTACACATTTGACAGGTAATCTCATTCCCTCTGGTCCAGAGTAATCATCTCAAAGGCTCACAGCAACTTTGGCTTTCCCACTTTCCCTGATTAACTGTCCCTGATCCCTTATTCCTACTCTCTGGATCATCTCCTAAATAAACTGCTTGAACAAAAGTCCTAGACACAAAATAAGAGGCTCTTCTTAAAATACCAAAAAGATGGCACATGAGAATACTATGAGATGGGTGACATGTTTATACAACTCTCAATAACAGATTTCACAAAAGTGTGACATACTGACTGGGTTATTTGAGACACAACAAGGCATTTGACATCCTCATCTTCCAAATTGTATTAATTTGCAAATAGACCCATTAGTTTTCATAAAAACAGAATTATAAAATTTGGCTTATATAAATAGTGTTTTTACTAGGTGTACAGTGACAAAAATTATGAATGTCATTTTGTAAGATAGCAAAAAAAGAGTATTCTGTACTTTAAACAAAAAAAGAAGGATCTGTCAAATCTCACTAGAGAAAAAAATGTTAAAACCTTTAATTTCTAGCTTCTAATTCGTAAGGAAATTTTATATCTTTATGTTTATATAACAATTGATTTCAGAAAATTTGGCATTTATTATAGTCAAATTTATTAATGTCTCTGTGTAGATATTAATTTAATATTTCAAAATATCTTTGGTAGAGAAATACCCAGAATGAATTCTCTCTTTGTGAGAAAGAATATCATAACATGGCTGCCATACAATTTGAATATTTGTGGGGAAAAAATTGCTCTCTTCAGAAAGTATCTATATTTTCTGTATTATTCATTTGAAATTTTATTTGTTTTTTAGTATTATTGAGATATAATTGATGAATACAAACTGTATATATTTACAACATTCTTATGGAACTTTTCTATCAGGCTGATGGGATTATAAAATTGTATAGCTATTTTGTGCATTGGTCAGGCATTTTCTCATGAAGTTAGAAATAGTATATTAACCCTATGATCCAACCATGTCACTAAGAGGCATACATGGGTAGCTCAGTTAGTTTGGGCATTATCCCAATATGCCACAGTTGTGGGTTCAATCCCCAGTCAAAACACACACAGGAATCAACCAATGAATGCATAAATAAATGGAACCACAAATCAGTGTCTCTCTCTATCTCTCAAATCAATGAATTAAAACATAAAAAATAAATATAAAAATTTAAAAAACATGTGCATAAAATATGTGTCTACTAATGTTTAAAGCAGTTGTGTTCATAACAGCTCCAAATTGGGAAAAAAACCCAAATATTCATTTACCATATAATGGCTAAATAAATTACAGTATAATTATATGATGAAATACTACTCTGTAATACAATAAAACAAACTAGTAGTACTTGGAACAAAATAAAAAAAAACCCATTAAGTTATCATGATAAAGGGGAGAAGGGTAGTTTTACAGTGGAGAAACCTAACAAACATCACCTGAGACAGATGATCAAGGTCAATGTCAGCAATGATAAATCCATTTGATAATTTGTACCCTTGACTGATATAACAAAAATTGCACTTTACCTCTGTGGCTTTTCTTATGAAAAATTATAACTCTAGTCTAATAATGAGAAAAGTGTCAGACAAATTATAATCGGGGAACAATCTGCAAAATATCTTACCAAAAATCTTTAACAATGTCAAGGTCATAAAAACAAGGAAAGTCTGAGAAAATGTCATATCAAGGAAACCTAAGAAAACATGATGAGTAAATTGAATGTAGTATCCTGGATGGGATCCTAGAACAGTAAAAGGACTTAGGTAAAAACTAAGGAAATCCTAGTAAAGAGCAGACTTTACTTAATCATAATATATCAGTTTTGGTTCTTTAATTGTAACATATTCATCATGCCAATATTAATAATAAAGGAAATTGGGTGTGTGGTACATAGGAATTCTCTGAATTATCTTAATAATATTTCTCTTTAAACCTAATACTCTTCTAAAAAAGATTATTATAAAATACTTGAATAAATAAAAAAGCCAGTAATATTAATGTACATATTATACAATTTAATTTAAATTGTAGAACAGACTAATTTATAAAAGGAGGAATGTGATCACCTCTTGGGAAGAGGAATGTAGATTGACTTTCCAGTCAAGAGAACTTTCCAGGATGAAAAAAAAGTAGAACTATATTTTAATAGAAATAGTTTTTAAGGATTTTAAAATGATTTTATTTATTTATTTTTAGATAGAGGGGAATGAAAGAAGAAAGAGAGGGAGAGAAATATCAATGTGTAGTTACCTTTCACAGGCCCCACACTGGGGACCTAGCCCACAACCCAGGCTTGTGACCTGACTGGGAATCTAACTGGTGACCCTTTGGTTGGTAGCCCACACTCAATCCACTGAGCCACACCAGCCAGGGCAAGTTCCATCGTTTGATAGGGGCCAGGATTACATACTATATGAATGTGATCATTTTCCAAGTCATGTAATTGTACACTTTAAATCTGTGAATTTAATGATATGTAAAATATACTTCTTTTTTTAATGTTATAAAAAAGTTACTGAGAGACAATAATAAAGTATTCAAAACCTTTTTCTACTTAGTCCCTTTCTTTCTGATTTAGTTGTCATCCATCTGAAATGAGAATAGGTGTTCTTTGCAACTCTTTGCCTTGTGAGATCTTTGTACAAAAGCCATTTGGTAAGTACAAAGGCTCATTGTGACTGTGCAGGATGACTCACTGCCAATTGAACTTTTAAATAGGGACTTTATTCCAAAATCTTACTTTTTTTGTTTCTTGATTTGAATACATGCAGACATTTCCCCCCTTGCTTCTCCTGTGTTAAGTCCTCAAAAAGGAATGAACTCTTTCTGTAGTTTGGTTAAAATTTTCTCCTTACTATCATTTCAAAAAGTATACCATTTAACTCAATTTTGTTTCCTTGTCACTGTTTGTTACTCAAGTGTCCTTATAGTTGTTCACATTTTTGTTCATAGGAAGCCACTGTTATGTTGAACTCCGAAGCTCTTACATTTATATAAATGCTATGGATACATCTTTCCATTATTTATATTTCATTCTCTTTTATATTTTATGTGTCTATTTTAATGGAAAGCTATTTTAAAATGAAAGAAGAGAAGAGGAGGAAATAAATGAAAAGGGAATGTGAGGAATGAAGATAGGACACTAAGAGGAAAACAGGAAACGTGATTCAGCTAACATGACCTGAACAAGCCAATAGAACTGTGTATATCATGGTATCCATGAACTTAACCATGCATGCTGTTTTCCTTCCAGTTTTTTTTTTCCTGAGGTAGACACTCTGTAGGATCATTAAAACCATGTTAATATAGGCTTATTAAAAGGAAAGTGTTATTTAAAATTTGAGAGTGACACCTTTTGGAATTTCAGTGAAACATGATTTAACTTTTCCTCATCATCTATACCAATCATATTTTATAAATGTGTGTTTTAATGTAAAATAAAGATTTTTTTAAACTCCAAGCAATGAAGACAAGCTACAGATGCATATCACATAGCTCTAAAAAGAGCTTGTATATAAAGAGTTTTAGTTTGATAATATTCAGATTAAGATGTTTATCATACAATACATATATGGAATAGTAATTTACTGAGAATTAGTATACAACTATAATTTAAAATATCTTGAAAATAGTTGCTTATCTTTACAGATTACAAGTGTATATGTTTCTGTTTCAATGATAAACTATCACTAAGAATTTTATATATAATTTTCTGGAGAAGTGCAAGGTGCCATTTAATAAATAGTTTCTGTTAATAGAATGTCCAGCAATTGATAATTCACTGCATTTATTTACTTACTTCACCAAAGATATAGTGAGGTTTCAAGATATTCATGAAACTGTGTTAGGTATTGTTAGCTCTAGGGCCAGAACTTTTAGCCATGTGGAGGTAGCCACACATTAAAGGGCATTGAGTCAAATGGATGGAAGAATTTCAGAAAAAAAAAAGAAAAGCAGTTGTCAGGAGCAAAAGAAACATCCTCAGTAGCAAGTCAATGAATGGTAATCAAGTGCAACAAATAAGTATAGAAGTACAAAGTGTCTGGTTAAAGAAAACATGGTAGAGTAAAGCTTCCAAGTTTGGTACTGTCATAGAAGCAACGGATCACTGCGAAGTCATCTAAGAGAATTCGATCCAATACAAAGTGGAAGAACTGGAATATGGATTGTTCTTATAACTGACTCACAAGACTGCTTCAGGTCAATACCCTTGAGCAAGTCATTGAAATGAAAATAAGGGAACCATTCTGCCAACATGCTGGGGGAAAGATGGAAAACTCCAAGTATGAAGAGACCCCAAAGAATAGCACTCAGTAGAAACCTTGGCTGTTTTTATCAATTAGAACAAAATTTGAATGTGATTCTAAAACCTTTGTCCCCACACCATTTCTAATATTCCTTAACATATGAGGATATGTCTTCTGATGTTTTTGCCAAATAATATCTTCATGGTTGCAGGCAATAATACTACATCCTGAATGCATCTGCATCACCATGGAAAATGCTTTTGCAAAATTTGATTAAAGCACAGACCAATATTTCTCAGTGCTAAAGAAGATATAGAATAAAGTAAAAAAAATAGATAGTTTGCTCTAAGGGCATTATTATAGAATAAAGTAAAAAATTAGATACTTTGCTCTAAGGACATTATTAGATAAATATTTACCACAGAACATGAACGTGATAATATATGATTTGTGGCTGAAGAGTAAAGAGATCAGGGATAGTAATGAGACATTCAAAGAACTGTCAAGACATAGTAGAAAGTGTCAGGGAAAAGTCAATTAGAAGTGCAGATCCTAAAACATAAACATTTACAAATAAAAGAGGGCAGAAGCAAGAGGAAGACATTCCTGACAAGAGAAACGGCATAAATATTGGCTTACAGTCCAAAATAAGTATATTTCAAACGTAGGTGTTCGGGACATCAGAGAGCAGACCTCACTGGTCTGCGGCAGATATTTGTTTCCGTTTTATGAGGCAGGGGCTGGGGTAGGGGATAGAGGAAAGAAAAGGACATGATCCCATCTTTATTCTAAGTCCATTTTATAGTTGAAGGAACTAGCACACAAAGAATTTAAATAATTTGCCCAAGCTCATATAGCTAGTAAGTAGTAGAACTCAGTGCTTATCACAAACTGGCTCCAAAATTCTTTCCTTAATCACTGTGTTATACAAAGATTCATATTAATTAGGTAGCAAGTTCACGGTCTACTTTTAACAAGTTTTCCACACCAATATAATACAGTGGGAATTTTGTGACCAAATAAGTGAACATTCTTTCTCTGAAAAGCTGTGCCCAACCTGTTCAGCGCACTCTGAAATAAGCATCAAGCCATAGTGAATCCTCTAAAAGGTTGAAAAGACAAACTCAATCCATCCCATTCCCCCAGAAAGAGCAGCCCATCCCAAAAGTGGACAGAGGTCGTCTTTGTCTCACTGGCCCTCACTAAGCTGTAGTCTTAAGAATAAGAATGGCCGCTGAGGAACTTTCCTTTATATAACCCCAACTTACATTTTAGAGGGGAAATTTTAAGGAAACAAGGAAATAAACAAAATGCTGTTATTATTGCCACGTCAATTTAGCCCCAAAAGCTATGGCATTAACACTCATAAAATTGCTTGATTCAGCCCGCAAATTATATCATGTGATTTTTCCCTCAGAGAATTCACATGCAAAGAGGAGGTGTCCAACTGACTCAAACTGCCTGGGAGAATCTGTAGGGATAATTTCCCCTAGGTTTCTATTGGGGTATTTAACCTGCTCTGGGAAAATGTCACTCATACTTATTACTTCAGTCTTTCTTGCCAAAGAGTCTCCAGTTATAAAGCCCCAGCGGGGATTGCACCACGAGCACCATTTTTCAAGGGCTTTCTAACTCAGTCATAAAAATTGGATCTGGGCGCAAGCCTGTCCCAATTGTGGTGCACTTTCCAGCTTGTTTGTTATAACCAGATGTATTTAAATTTTGTTCAGCTGCTTTTGAAGGTGGAAGGAAAATGACATTTTCTGTTTTTCAGGTGAATTTTGGCAATGCTGGGAATCTGAAGGGAGTCTGATTTTCAAATTAAACATAACTTTTAGATTCTATTAGGCCCATATTTTTGATCTGGGACCACTGCCTATGGGCATTTCTATTGACAAGCACACAGAAAATAAAACCCAGTGGAAATCATCCAGTTAAAAAGGAGTCAATAATTCAGTTCCATCCCAGGCCTTATGCTAATAGTCAGCCAATTGTGACTGCCTTGACCTCTGTGGGAGATGCATTCTGGCTCAGTGTAGCATCAGATTGGGAGTTTGGACCCGGATACAATTTTGGTTAGAAATTGAGAAACAAGCATAATAAGAAGAGAGATTTTTTTATTTAAAAAAAAAAACAACCACAACCATATAGGAGGAGGAAATAAACAAGTTAATTTCAACCAACAAATATGTTTGAGCACCTATTATGTGTTCAAAAGCCAACCAGAGGTTCTTTAGAGAGAGCACTCAAACAGTGTAAATGATTAATTCAAATATTGAAAAGATGGCTGGGAACCAGAATAGTGCCCATGTGGGCCACAGGAAATATCCAGGGACAGAAGGAGTCACTTTTACTGTGGAAAACATGCCATGCGGTTTGGGAGCAGAGTCCCTGATATTATCCTTTCTTTATGCAACAAAGGGAACTTGAAAAAGATTCTAGAGCCTTTGGCAAGAACAGGAAAAGGAGTTGCGTGAAGAGATATATAAAGTGAGGATGAACTAGGCACTTTCAAATAATCCTACTGGTAAAACCAGAGGGACTAGATTGTAGATGGTTTTATATGCCAGATTATGGATTATGGTTTGCTTACTTTTTATAGAATTTGTAAATTTAATTAGGGATTTTTTTAAAGGAAAGGCACTTAAGATGATGATTTGGAAGACTGATCTGGCTTTGGTCACAAGGAAGAATGGAACTTAAGCCTAAATAAAGGCAGGAAAATACATCAGTTAATAAGGATGTAAACTTTGGTGGTTTTCAGAAAGAGAAAAAACATAGCTTGAACTCAGCGTCTTACTGTGTGAGGAGTGGGAGGAAAGAGAAAGAGAGAGAAGGCATAAAATATGAAGATCATATGGGACATGGGGGCCTGTAGGCCCTGGCATCAAGCCAAGGTTCTGTCCTGACCTGCAGGTGGTTGGTCTTCTCTGCACAGTGGCCTCAGCAATGGCATTAATGTCAGGCGCAGGGTATATCCTATCCTTCTTTGTGTTTTGAAATAGAGAAAAATTTGGTTTTCCCTCTGAAGAATTAAGCTATTTGTGGTATGGCAGTTTGTTGCCTAATTTCCACCCTTATTTATTTGTTTGTTTGTTTGTTTACTTATTACACTATGAATGTGCCCAGTATAAGACAAAGCAAAATAAAGAAAAAAAGTGAAAACAACAACAATGTATTTTTTAAAATTTCTTCACTAGAAGAGAGGCAAGTGAGATTCATTTTTTTATGTTCATTGAGGTATAATTATAAAATTGTGTATTATAAGATGTACAATGTGATAATTTGATATTTGTGTACACTGTTGAAATGATTACTCAAATCAAGTTCCTTAACACATTCAGTGAGATTTAAATGGGCACCATTTAAATGGGGTGTATCGTTTGGAGAAACTTTTCAAAAGGAGTTGAATTCCTTGAAAGCAGGTGGTTCTTTTTTCACACCTGCTTCCCTCTGCTTACTGTCTGGGACACAGATTTAATGGCTGGAGATCCTGCAGCAATTCTGCGCCAATAAAGAGAGTTAAAAGTGGAAGACATGCATAAAGATGGCAAAGTGAAAGGATAAAGGGGGCCTCCATCACTCAAAGTCCACCATGCCAACACTGCACTGTCCACCTATGGACTTTATGGGATAGTCTCACTTCATGAAAATAAATCCCTACTGTTATTTTGAGTTATTGCCAGCATCTCAATGCATTCCTAATGGACACACTAAGAAAATAACCTTCATTAAGTATAGAAATCTTGAAGATGTACTTTTCTTCAGTTTATTTTCTGTGATTAAAAATTGCTAAGAAATAAATTAAATATGCTAAAGTAAAATGATGTTGTCCTTAGACCTAGTGAAAGACTGAAACCCCAGTAAGTATTCAGAAAATGTTTGTTGAATGACCCTGTGGATAGCCAAATAAAAAATAAATTTATTATTTCTCCCTTTCAGTATGATTAATTTCACCCCTCTAACCCCTGATGGGTGTCATTGGCACCCTTGCATTTTATCCTACCAAATAGAAAGAGAGACAGAGAGAGAGCGAGAGAGCGAGAGAGAGAGAGACTCATAGTAGTCAAATATTGTTTATTTTTAACTCTTTAATATTTCAGCATTTTAAGAAGTTTAATAGAGTAGATATAATCATGTTAAGAGATCTTGGAGATTACTTAGATAAAAATTAGTGCCCCAAAAAAGTTAGGCAAGGGCTAATATATAAGGAATACTTATAAATTCACAATAGAAAGGCTTTTACCAAATAAGAAAAGATATGAAACAATTTAAATAGTGAAGTCACAGAAAAAAAATGACTTTAAACATACAGAATAGTGTTCAACCTCACACTATTGTTATCAACAAAATAGGAAAAAATAATTACCTTTAACTTTTAACATTCAAAATAACAAATATCAAAATGTTCATCTGGAGGTGGGAAAATATGATCTCATTTTTGTTGATAAGAGTACAATTTGATGTAACCAATTTGCTGGGCAATTTCACAACATCTACCTGTATTGAAGGTATATACATACACGGGCATTGACCTAGTAATTCCACCCAAAGGGTTTCATTATTCAAAAGTGCTTGTGCATATGGCTGAAGATGTATATGCAATAATGTTTGTTATCAATAAAAAAAAGCATGAACTATTCTATATTTTTACTGAGGAGCTTCCTATAGCTGTCTGTTTTTTGTACTGTGAACATTTATTTATATAATGAAATACTAAGACTAAAAATGTGAGTCTTTGTGTGCTATGATGGAAGTATGCACAGGATACATACGAAAGAAAAATGATGAGCAGCCATTGTGTCCATATACCTCAACATGTATATGCTCTTATTGCATAAAACAATCTACTGGTTAATGTTCTTCATCTTCCTAAGGTCACAAAATGAAATCTTACTTTTGAGGCAATTATTTAGTAAATTTTGCAACTAGAAGAGGGAGTTAGGATGGTACAATGCGATTTACCCCCACTCCTGGAGAAGGAAATTAAAGTTATCTTTTACACTGACACCATTCTATCACTTTGCTGTGGGGCCCGTGGCAAAGTAATATTGAATACCTGAGCTGGGAATCCAGTCCACAAGTATATAGGTCTTAGTAATATGAGGAAGCAAGCTCTAGTTACCCTGATGAATACTTTATCCGGTTCATGGGAAAATTAAATTTTCCTTGCCCTTGGGCTGATCAGATCAGGCCCATGAGATATTGTGTATCTTCTTCAGCCAAAACACCAGCAAGGTTATTGGTCATTAAATTATCCACCCTGTAGTCCAACATTATTATTTGATTTAAAGATATCCTACAGTAGTGAATCCCATAGACCTATTATCACTGTATTTAAGGTTATTGCCTTTAATTTGTTTCAAATTTGCCAGCTTTTCTGCATTGCCCCTGGTATCTTCTTTTCCTGGTATGTGAAAGAACAACAGAGTTTTCTTTCCTTTCCTGCTGTCAGTTTGCCTACGTTACTTTGCTAGAGTGCTAATAACTCCATATTTCATTACCTTAAGTGTTCTCTCACCTTGTCCCCAGTTCCCTTATTTTAGTCTAGGATATCTATCTTTTAGAAGGTAACTTTAAGGTTCAGTTGTGGACCTACTCCAGGTTAAATAGTTCATGACAATGACAAATACCTACAGTGATGGGCGACCTTGGAAATGACTGACATTTTAATTTTGCCTGGATGTGATCTAAAAAGCCAAAAGGCACAAATATGATCTGGAAATGGTATGCAACTACAGCAAAAAAAATTGTTTTATTTTGTTTTCCTATAGACATATGTCTCAGAGATAAAGCAGCAGAATAGGGGAAAGGGAAGGAAAAACGCAGGCATTGGAGTGAGGCAGAATCAGTTTGGAAACCTACTATCTCCCTGCAGCACCATGGTGACGTTGCATAAACTCTAGACACTTTAATTTACTTTTAAAAATACATATAATGGTGCATACTCACGAAGTTGTTGAACCTGGCTTTTGACAGGTATTCTAGGCACTTAGGCCTTATTATTTAAATAGAGTCAATATTTTCTTATAAAGATAAATTGTTATTCTGGTGGCAGAAAATTGTGAGAAATAGTTGAGAAAAATTTGACTGTATGAACTCTATAATAAGGACTTTGGAAATAGTCATGTTTTAATTAATTGGAAAAATATAAATATTTTATCATACATTTGTTCTAACATCAGCTTAAGTTTTTCAAGTATAATTGGGATAAATAAATATGGGTGAAGGAAAAATATGAACACGTGACCTTCTGAATGAGCCATGTGATGTAGAAGAAGTAACATCACCGTTAGTTAAAGATAAAATCTTGTTTGACTCAACCATTGAGTAAAGAGGAAAACTTCTGTTTTCTCCTCTGCTAAATGAGCTGTTGAACAGTAAGTTCCCTTAGGTTCTTTGTAGTTTCATTATTCTTTAATTTAATGATACCTGGCCTTTCCTCGTCCAACCCTCTGCTTTTTCACTACAGGGTACTTCTCATTTCTTCCCTCGTGGGTATGTAGATGAATGTAACCAGATTTGTTCATCCTTATGTACTTGGGAAATGTCTATTTTTCCACTCCCTTAGCTAAATTATGAAATTTTTTCTTAGCTCATGAATTTCAGCTATGAAAAGGAGGGGCTTAGTAAGTGGTGCGATGGTAAAATGTTCAGTAACTGGATTTCCACTAAAAAGAAAACAAAAACAAATACACAAAAAACATATAGCCGCATAGATAACATAAAATATAATAAAACAATTAGAAGGTTATACATTTGAGTGTTTACTACCATTGTTTTACCATAGTCTACTTAATTGTAAATTTATATCATTTAATTTTATTAATTAATAATTGTACATTAATACAATTTAATTTTCATTAATGAAAACTTCCTGAAAATATAACAATTTTTTGGATCCTGCATTAGCTGACGCTATCACATCACTGGCACTTAGTTCTGAAGTTTAACTCAAAAGAAACCCCATCATTTCAAGATGCAGAATGTCATACCTTCTAGTTACTGGGACTTTGAAATGTTAGCTAAGCTTCCAGAAAAGAGGATTGATAAATTACATAGGTTTGTGTGAACTATTTGCAGTAATGTTTATTCTAGATATCATTGATAAGTATTTTAATATGTAAATGTTTTAAATGGATATGTCTAAATTATTATTCATCAATAGATATCTATGAAATTTTAAAATTTTTTCTCTGCCCATACAATTTAATCCTTTGGAAAGCCAAAAGGCAAAGAGCTATCTATGAATAAAGTAGGAATGTTGATATATATTTTTAAAGGTAACAGGTAGCAGTTAAATTGAATGATAATTTTTTCAAGTCCCTATAAAATGTCAGGAAAATTATTATAATGAGGACAATGGCCAAGAAGGGGTTGTATTATAGGTTATTTGTTATCAGTACTTAATTCTGAGCGCATTGCCTCAACTGTTAGCAAAAACATGTAAAGGTACAGGTGGGCATTTTGAAGAACAAAACAGACCATAAGCATTCAAATTCTCTGTAGGATCTAAAAGCAAGAATAAAATTAACATAATTTGCATATCAGTAACAGGTAAAAAGAGCAGTGTTGGTCTAAAGCAAATGAAATAAATAATGCCAATTTTATCTTAAAAGCCAATTTGGGCAAAACGTGTAAATGGATCCATTGTTGGTCTGATAAAATTGATGATATATATTTCAAAGTTGCCTTATAAATGAGGCATTCCTCAGTGGTTGTGCTGTTTCCAAAGACAAACAAAACCAGAGTGATGAAGGCAAAAATGAAATGGGCAGTTAGGTGCACCTGGCAACTAGGCGAGGCACTGCTGATCTACAGAAAGCCACACAGTTGGTTAATAGAACCAGACATCCCATAGGAGCAAGAATAAGGCTACTATCAAGGATATTGCTAATTTATACAAAGATAGAAATTAAGAATCTTTAATCAGAAAGCTAAGGGCAGTTACAAAATTTTTAAAAGTCATCATTCTGTCAATTTCTGAATTTAATTA
Source organism: Tonatia bakeri (assembly GCA_004024845.1). NCBI lineage: Eukaryota > Metazoa > Chordata > Mammalia > Chiroptera > Phyllostomidae > Tonatia > Tonatia bakeri. The sequence continues at coordinate 326,961 of PVIA01000003.1, forward strand.
AATTTTCAGATCAAGTTCCCAGGAATGGGAAAGGTAACTGGATTCCCTGGAGAAAAGACATTATAATAGCATAGCAAGTGTGGAGGTAATGACTCTCTCAGTTCTTACCAAAAGGGTACTATGGTAATTTACACAAGTAAATGGTCCTTCAAAATTGTCTTGACTTACAGAAAGAGAGCCAGATTTAAACTCCTGCACCAAGCCATCACTGGATGCAAGGTGTCTCTGGGAAGAGGATGAGACTTTGGGTGAGATGGCTATCTTTGGCCAAGAACAATTTCTGTAAGGAAGTTTTAATCTAAAATCTGTCAACTATCAACTCTCCCAGTAGCTAGACAGTAAGTTCCTGAAAGTTTGGGTGCGAGATGGAAGCTTGGTGGCCTAATACAATTGTCCACTTCAAGGGAGTAAATCTGGATGAATAAAGGGGGTCTCTATACTCTGAATGGATAGGATTTTAAAGTTTAGGATGCAGACAGCTCAGCAACAAAGTCAAGAAATAAGCAAGGAAACAATATACAAGAGGTCCATTTGTTTGATGGAACTGTCATAAGCCAAAGCATTGTACTTGTGAATGTTGAGACCACTCTTGTCCATGCACAGAGGGCCAGGCTAAGCACTTTGAAATATGTCATCTGTCTCTTTTATCATCTGTCTCTTTTCTTGTATAGAGATTTATAACCTTGTTGGCAAGTATCTTGAGACTAGGCAATAGAGGCAAATGAGTCACCTACAGTTCAAAATGTAAGGAGACACTCAGTTTCAAACTTAACAATTTGATGCAAAAAATTGCAAATACAACATTCTTTTGGTACCACTGAGATTACCAGCCTTCTAACCAAATCTTGGTTTACCTTTTCTTCAAATTCCACTTGGATCTAACAATCCATCAATTAGCATTATTATGTTTACCATAGAATGAAGAAAGGGGATTACTACTGTTCTATCTAAACCACTCAGTTAATATTTCCTAGATCACATAATCTAGGGATACCATCACTATAAGTAATGAAATGTCATCTTTTCCTTACTATTCCTTTCTTGTGATGTCCAATAGTCATCCAACAGGACATTCTTTGAGCTCTGCTATGGCCAGCAGAGTAGAATAGTGATATATATCTTTATGCCAACTAGGAATGCTAATAACATTATACAAATTGTTTTAAATGATCTAGCTGGTAGAAACCAATCTCCTTCCACAGTTTCTCAAATACCTTATTACCTGAAAAAATTGAATCTTGAAAATCAGGCCAGCATTCAGAGCAATAAACTTTACTCTTGATTTTTACATTTATAGGATTTTAGTGGTTTGAATGGAGGATACCTGTGATGAAGATGACGAGAGAGAAATAGACAGAATTATCATCAGACCACTGATTTCAACTTTATCTACTTAAAATGCATTAATTAACATATACATTAATTATTAAAATCAATCCATGCAACTTTGGGCCCATATTTCCATTAAAGTACAGTACAAGAGAAATTAAAGATACATGAAGACACAATAGGACTAGGGTTAGGGTTAACACAATCAGATTATTGTGACCCATTGTACTATACAAAAGATTTAAGACCTATTAAAGATATTCTATTGATAATTTGATTTCAAGACCAAAAATAAGACTATGAACACTATATGAACAAGGAAAATAGAGTCTGAGTACAATCATACCAAGGCATCCTTGTAAAGTGTCAACTAATTAATTAGGAAATCCTTAAATGAACTTAATGATCCAAGTTCCCTTATATCATATGGCAAGGACTTGGTCAGGGGTGGGAGGTATATAGAGGCTGGAAGGGTTAGGTACATGGGGTCTAGCACCACCAGGAGGAACTGGGGACCCCTGATGAGTTTAGACTTCTCAAACCCATGTATATACATTGGTATATCAGAGAGTCTGTGTGAATCAGTAAACATTGGCCATCTACCTGGGGCTCACAATTTTTAGCATAAAAATTTGAGAAAGTGAACTCAGAAGTCATTTTAAATATTTTTACATTATAACAAATACCAATACATTATGGTATAAATTCAAGATATGCATGAATTTATAAGATAAAATGGGAAACTTCAAAGAAATTTTACTCTTCCTATGTGCCAGTTAAGTCTATGTCCAGAATCCTGGACACATACATCATTTTCTCTGTCCTTATAGGAATAAATCATTTAAAAAGTTGGAGAAGTACTTCCCTAGTGCATTCTTTCTGAGTCAACTGGCAGGTGGAGGAAGAGATTAAATTTTACCACTGAGATGGATTGTCTAGTTAGTGAGATTTCTAACAATTTCAGGCTGAGATGTTACTAGAGACTTTATATGCATATACATTATATGTGTGTGTGTGTGTGTATTCTCCCCATAGGAATGGCAAAGTAAATCTCAACCTTGGTGTTAGTTGCTAAAGTGCTAATAAACCTTAAGTGCCTGAGTAAAAAGATGCACCTGCTCATTCTGCCTCTGAAATAGGGTAGAGGCATGCCAGCTTTAGGGTAAAGACTTAGGTCAGGGGCTGTAAATTAAAGGATTCTGATTCAGAAAAGGATTATGATTCAGTGCCCTAAGAATTGGTTACTTTGTAAACCAGAGGGAATGAGAAGGTCTATCTCATTCTAATAGACAAGGTTATCAAGTACTAGTTACAGGACAAGAATTTTGTCTAGAAGAGGCAAACTTGTCCTACAGGTCATATCTGACCTACTGACTGTTTTTGTATGGTCTACAAGCTGAGTGGTTTTTACATTTTTTTTAAAGATTTTATTTATTTATTTATTTTTAGAGAGGGAAGGGAGAGGGAGAGAGAGAGAGAGAGAAACATCAATGTGCGGTTGCTGGGGGACATGGCCTGCAACCTAGGCATGTGCCCTGACTGGGAATCGAACCTGCGATGCCTGGTTCGCAGCCCGCGCTCAATCCACTGAGCTACGCCAGCCAGGGCGGTTTTTACATTTTTAAGCAATTTGAAAGTATACAAAGAAAAACACTATTTTGTGACATGTAAAATTTACATGAAATTCAAATTTCAGTGTTGAGGTTTTATTGGAATAGAGCCGCACCCATTTGGTTATGCATTATCTATAGCTTCCTTTATGCTATAACAGCAAAGTTGAGTAGTTATAGTCTAAAATATTTACTGTCTCTTTTTTTACAGAAAAAGTTTGTCAGCTCCTAGCGTCTTGTAATTTAATGCATAGTCCTAGGAGCAGAAGTGTTAGTACTACCTGGGAGGTTGTAAAATATGTGGATTCTCAGGCATGACCCCATCTCTCCTGAATCAGAGGTGGAATCTCCCCATGTTTCGTGGTTGATTCTTATGCACAATAAAGTTTTGGCATCACTGGCCTAGGTCACAGAAGCATTGAACAGGTATGCGTTCCTCACCAGCTCCCATTGGCCAAAGAATAAAAGTGGGAAATTAGGTCTTAGATCAGGACTACATGACCATGTTTTCCATGGTTTCTGAAAATAAAATAAAATATGTAGTCACTTTTTTTTCCCCCAGGGAAAAGGGTCTTGGTTAAATGGAAAGAATATAGTATGAACAGCAGATAAAAAGGCTGGAATGAGTCCTAAGAGGATTTTATGTAGCCACTCTGGGGCCCAAGATACCTAGGAACTATATGGCTCTAATGAAGGGTACCTGTACTCTTATTAGACATGTACCAAAGAGAGTCTCTTTGAGACTTAGTATTTTACAGGCTCTTGAATTCTGAGATCCCGTGAAACTCCTGTTTTGTTCTGTTTTACTTTACTGCTCTCCTTGACCCCAACAAGCCCATATTCAAACACACGCACACACACACACACACACACACACACACACACACAGTCTATGGTTGATTTGAACAGTCAGCACAGGCACATTCTTTTTGCCTTTAACATTATATACACAAAGGGAAATGGAAAATCATCTTTATCAGCTGCAATCACAGAAAAGATAAAAAATAAGATGCATTGAGCTATTTTCTGTAATGGTAGACACAAGTGGCCGGGAAACAGCAAAACTAAGGGGGACAGGTGTTACCTGCATGAACTGAGATCCATCAAAAGCAAGAAAAGGGATTTGTACACTGGTGTTAGAACTCTTGATGTACCCAGAAACTAATACTCAAGTTTTTGCTTCTAGGGGTGAACAAATCCAAGCAACAGGATGTATGGCACTGCTTAATTTAGTAGGGCAAAAATAATCACACACCAACTCAGTGGCATATATTCACTGTACTGACAAATCTTCCTAGTGATTATGATTCTTTGGTTTCCCCCAAGTTTCACTAGTTCTTTTAGAAAAAAAAACTAGCATCATCTTGCTATGAATTTTTATATATAGACCTTCTCAAACACATACTTTTGTTGGGCACTGTGCAGAACACATTACAAACATTAGCTCATTTAATTCCTATAACACAATATCAGATAAGGTGAACATCATTGTCTTATTATAGAGAGGAAGTGACTGAGCCTCAGGAAGAGTCAATAACTTGGTCGAGTCAATGTAGGTGTTATGAGAAGAGCCCGGCTATAACCCACACTCTCTTCTTCTCATTTTATTGCCAAATTGTTGAGTCTCCAACCAGTGAGATATAAAAAAGTGTGACATCCATACTCTCAGCTGTTATAATCACTTGACAAGACTCCGTTAGTCTTAGGACCTCTCATCATCCTTTTCCTTTCTTCTACACTGGAAGCAGAGACATTCTCTTACAACATGTTGAGATATTACAACATCTAAATTAAAGATCTATTAAATATTGGGCCAAAGTACAAAAAAATTTAATCAGATATGAGGCTTACTCTGCTGTAGTTTTTCACTGACGTAAGGTGTGTGATGCTGAAGTGTGTGGAAGATGAAAATGTGCAAAAGCAATAAGAAAGTTTTTCAATGCTAAACTGGGTTAAAAGTTTCAGCACATTTTTCTTACTTATTTCCTTAAATAAATTTAAGAAATAAATGACCACCTCACTCTTTCACTTTCACACTGAATCATTAACATTAACAAATCTATGGCTAAGGACACTTGCTTCTCATGCTATACTTAGAATGAGAGGTGGGAAGACCCTCTTGTCCATTCTCAATAGTTGTACAATGAGCATTTGTCTCTCATAAAGCATGGTCTTTTTAATACCTGAATGAAGGAACAAAGTCATCATCATTCTGTTGAACGTGAATTGGACACAGCTAAATAGCCATTCTTTCAGAAACATGTACCCATGGTCTCACAGATCTCTGCAACCTGTTTCCAAATTCCATGGAATCCCTAATGATGATACAAATTGTTGGAGAAAAATCATTAACATGGTAGATTGAATCATAAATTTGACTTAAAGTGACCCTGAATAACCTTTAAGATAAAAATATATCATCTACTCAAAAACATGAAATGGATAAATACAATTGTTTTTTTTTTTCATTTCCTCATAAAAATGTTGTGAAGATTGAATGAAGTAATAGGAATAAAGCATTTAGAATGTCTGGCACATAGTAAGTGCTCAGTAATTGTTAGTAATGATTTAATAATGATTAGTTATATTCAAAGATTTCCTTCATTTGGTCAGTAGCTTTTCATCAAATATTAATGACCCTGAGTATTACACAGTGGCTTTAGAAAGTGGTTATTAGGCAACTATAGGCTGACTAACATGAACATGACAGGCAAATATATTCATACCGTTTATGTGAAAGTCAAGCTCATGGGCCTTTTCATGAGACACCTACCCAGAGGGCACAGAGTCAGTCTGAAAGTCCTTCCCTCCCAGTGGGAGTCTCATTTCTGGGACACAGTGGCCTGTCATCTCTTTCAGAGGAGCCACAGCAGGAAGCCTGATTTGGGCTTAACTAAAGGTGTTTGGGGAATTTCACTTAAATGGTCATTAATGCTTTGCATATATTTGCACAAGGTGAATCCATCCCATTTTTCAATAGGTCTTCATCACAATAACTTGTGTATTCATTCATCCATGTCGCAGTTCAAAAAAGGTGAAGGTAGAATGAAGAGATAACATGGAGAATTCAGAGGATCAAATACACGGTTTGGCAGAAGTAATGCCTACTTAAGTGAGGTTGGTAGGGTAATAATATGCGTGTAATAACTTATAGTTTTAATTTGAACATTTCACTTAGAATATCATATGGTGTGCTTGAGTGTGATGTTGTTATGTTGCAAAATTACATGATTATGATTTTCTAATAAAAGATTTTATAATGAAAAGGGACATTATTTGTGCTGGACCTTGTAGATACAAGTATTCGGAACCTAGACTGAATTATTGGCTGGATGTTGCTCATAGTGTTTGGTTAGGGTAAAGGTGGGGGAAGAGTGTGTAACAACTTTCCTGATTAACATGCATTTATACATTTATATTTCACAAAACGAATTCCAGTGAGCTGCACCGCGCCTTAAGTTTATTTCCTCATGTATATGTGTTGTGATAGTAGCATCCTTCTTGATCATAACGCTCCCCTTTGTTCATACATCATGTATGTTTTTCCTGAACAAAATTTCACCTAAGTGTTAAAATTTATTTGCATAAAAGCCTGTTTTATAGTCTCTTGTGATTTGCAAAAATCTGTTTGTTTCAACAGTTCTGTTTTGATCATGCCTTATCTTGTATATTTTTGCTTTTTTGCTTTATTTCTTGATTAAGCTAGCTATTGGTTTGTCTATTGTTATTTTTTAAAAAAACAATTTTCATTTATTCATTAGATATTTTTCTGTTTTCTTCATTAATTTATTTTTTATTTTTATTATTTTCTTCCCTGTGTTTCCTTTGGGTTTGCTTTGCTGTTCTTTTTCTGGTTTTTTAAGCTGAGGATTATATCATTCTTTCATTTTTACTGGTAAAATGGCTTTATGCTATGGATTTTCCTCTGATCTCTGCTCAAATGCATCCTATATATTATGATATGTTACATTTTTATTATCATTCTTTTCAGAAAATGTGAAATTTCAATTTATATTTCCTTTTTACTAAAGTATTGATTAATAGAAGCTTGTTAGTTTTCCATGTGGAAGAGCCTTTTATTTTTTGGTTTCATTGCTGTTGATATTTTCTAGTTTAATTTCATTTCTATCAATACCTTGTTGTATATCTACTTTATAGAAACTATGATGTTTTTCCTGTAACAGTTTATAATTAGTTTTTGTGAATGTGCCATGGTACTTGAAAAAGAGCTGTATTCCCTTTATCAGGGTGTGCAGTTTATTATATATCCATAAAATCTATCTTATTGGTTACATTTTAGATCTTGATCAGATTTTGATCAGAATTTAAACTTGTCTGATACTAAAATCATGATTTATGTTTTCTTTCTTTTTTATAAGTTGTTTTAGAAGATTTTTGTCATTTTTTAAATTTTCAATATTATGGAGTTACTTTTATATGTGTGTGGTGTTGGCCTCCATGAATATAGTAGAACTGAGATTTTGCTTTGTGGTCAAATATTTACATCTGAAAGTCATTTTCTTTGAAAGCATACATCTAACCAATTTAAATTTATTGATATAACATACATGTACAGGCTTAGTATTTATTTGTATATATCCCTTTGGCATATATACAAATGGCAGCCACCCTTGCTTGCTTCTTTTTTCCCCCTTTTATAAGTAGATTGCTTAATTCTTATGATGCCAAAAAAATAATTTTTATAGTGGAAGTCCAGTGCCTTTACTATGATATATTTCAGAACTGATCATTCTGATTACTCCCTGATACAGGTTCTATCTTTCAATATTTAGAAACAGTAGTTTTAATCAAATGAAAGTGTTCTTGAGTTATATATTTCAATTATTTTCTTGAGTTATATATTTGATTTCTTTGAATTTTTGCTTTTTATTTTTCCATTAAGGGTTTTGGTGATATGTAGATTGATTTCTGTTATTTGCCTATTTTTCCTTATAAATCCTTTTTTTATTTCTGTTTCATTTTGCTTATATTTTTATTTCTATGTCCTATAAACATTATTATATTTTATTTGTGTTACTTTCTATTATATCTATATATCTTTGATCAATTTTTATTCTATTTTATTCCTGAGCCACTTTAGCTTATAATACCCACTTCCTACTTTTATCCACTACTACTTTCTTTAATTTATTATTGTTGTTGTTATTATTATGATTCAACTTTGAAGCCAGGTTGAATATAGTGTCTTTCTTCAATAATGGTGAAATATTTGGTCTATATTTTTATCTACACCTGGCAACTCTGGTAGTATCCCTTTACTTATTTGCCTTGTAATGTCTTTCTGTCTATCATGTGCTTGTTTCTTTTGAAAACCTTTACTAAAAGAGGTGAATTTATCTTATGTCAGCTATTTTCAGAGAGATCTTATAGCAGTAGAGGGTTCAGAGACTTTTAGGGTAGAGCTGGGATTTTTCTTAAGATCTCGGCTTATGTGCATGAGTCTCTGGGATACACAATTTTCTGAGCTAATGAGGATAGGTAGTTCTGTTGTTTTGTTTGTTTTTTGCTTTTTTTAAAATAAGAATTATCTTTTCTTTAGCGTCATACAGACAAATTATTTTATGGAACTGTGGCTGGTTTGTATGATTCTGGGTCTAGTATAATCGTCTCTGCATCCTAACTGAATTTATGGTGTGTCCTGTACCAGCCAACATGGAAAACTACACTGTATCCCTTACTGAGCCAACCCCTTCAAAATGCTGGCAATTACCAAATCCACTAAAATCACAAATTGATAAACTCTGTTTCCTGTAGGAGGTAATAATTTATCTTGTGTTACAAAACACATAAAGAGAAGTGAATAAAACATCTAAAAAATTAAGCGGGATGATACCTACAATGGAATTTCAGAGAAATAAGGACTTCCTTGTCATCCCATGCTTGAACAGAAAAGATGAGATTGTATTTAAGCCCATGAATAAAGAAAAAAATAAAGTAGTGAATAACTGTTTCTTAGTAAGTCACTCTCTGTTGCATGTTTACTGATGTTATCTAACATCAATATCATATGTGATTTTAGTTTCAGGTTGATATTTTGTAATCAATGCTCATTTAGACTTAGCAATACATTTTATTGATTTCTTTGCTCACTGCTGCTTCTTAAACTCCACTTTCTTCTTTAGGATCCATTTATTTTACTTGCTGGAATGTATGCTCTAGTAATTCTTTCAGACTTGAATTATGGATGGTTAAATATCGATGCCCTAAAAAAATCTGGAAACATCTTTATTTTGCCCTAAAAATACAATAATAGGGTTCAACATAATTTTCTCTAAAAATCTTGAGGGCAGTGGGCTTCTTGCATGCCGTGTTACTGATGAGAATTGAAAGTCAAGAGAGGTTGCTTCATTTGAAATCCTGTTACACTCCTTCTATTAAGACACTCTTAGGGGATTATCTTTATATCTGTTTTCAAATTTCACTGTGCTATTTCAATATGCAGACTCCCTCCCTTTCTCCCTTCCCTCCCACCCTTCCTCCCTCCTCCCTCTCCCCTTCTTCCCTTTTAGTTACACAGTATGTGGTGGGCTCTTTCAATCTAGAAACTTACATCTTTCTCCAGCCCTGGGAAATTTGAAATTTGTCTTTGCCTATTTTCCCCTCCATTTTCCTATGATCCCTTTTTAGAACATTATTTGCCATATGTCCAAATTTCTGCACATGTGCTTTCGTATCTCTGTCCTTTTATACTCCACAGGAGGGGGACTCCTCAATTCTGCCTTGCTGAGAAAAACTTTTATTCCCTAGTGTTTTGAATAGTCCACTAGTCAACTATTTAATTCACTTCTTTTCTTTAAGAATGAAATTTTCAGTTTCCAAGGTTTCAAAATGAATCTTTAAAAAAATAATTATACCACCCTCTTGTGTTTCTCCGAGGATATGTTTAATATTTACTCTTGTTCTATTCACCAAATGTATGTTCTTCCATTCACTGCATTTTCAGCCTTTTCTTCATGATGTGTGTGTCTCCCCAGATATTTGCTCATGCTCGGTTGTGTGTTTCTCTTTGTTTTAAGATCCATTGTTATCCTTCTGGTAACACTGTGCCTGTTTGCACAGACTGTGGGCTGTGGGCCGGATCCCACCACTGGTGTTTACATTGATGTCTGGGTAGAGTTGCAGTGAGGGGAGGTGCAAGCGTTCTTGGTGTGGAGTTACCCTATTCACCCTGAGCTGCACCAGCCACACAAGTCCTTATGACCTTGCTTTCCACCCTATGTGCTCGTATTTATTTTGATTGTTTGGGCATCACCGTCATTTATGGTTTAGACAATAACATGAGGGTGAGGAGACTAATTTTCCTGCAATTGCTTAAATCCCACCCTGAACCTGATATCACAGTTTCAGAGCAAATTTCATTTTTTGTAGCAGTCAGGCTCAGGTTGTTTTCTTTACTTTAGATATTATTCATGGTTAGTCACCTAGTGGATGCCTTCCAATGTGGATGTGGATTCATTTTCTAATGGCACTATGAATTGGTGATGAAAATGGAGGCTGTGCTGCATGTGCTGTCAACCCTCTTGAATTTGTAGAGGGATTAGATATAACAGTCTGCTGACTGATGTGGAGACATCTCTGGAACTTTCAGGATTATGTCACTTGTTGATGTAACGATTCTACCTAATCGTCCATTCCATTGAGAATAACCATTAACCCTTGAGAGTTTGATGTTTCAACCCTGCAACCTGAAAGGGACTGCTTGGCTACAAATGTTGTCATTGACTAAGACACATTTGAAAAATCCATGAGGCATGCCCAGTGAGAACAATAATCTCCTTTCCTTCTCCTTTTTTAAATCCTCAACTACTGACAGAAGTCCTTTTAAAAAAAAATAATCCTGTCACAATTAATGAGTACATAGTGTAAACTATGCCCTAAATCCTCGATTCTTTGGAGCTGTTCTCCTTCAGTAGGTTTTCTCTGGCCCATCAGCCTACGTTAATTTGTGCAGTCTCTCCATCAGGGTTTCAAAGTCAGGAAAGGTGATGTCTGTAGGGGCGAAAAGGTCATCATGCTTGTTGATTATGATCTTCCAGATGGCAATCTGATTGGAGGTTTTTCTTTTTAAATATGATGTCACAAGAGAGGAAAGGTTTTGTAACGAATATGGCCAAAACTGCATTCAGTGGGGAAAATGTTTGCACTTCTTCCTGCGTCAATGTCTCCAGAAACAGGAGCACAAAACTCCGCCTGTTTCATCCATTCTGCTCTGCTCACTGCATCAGCCCTGCTAGCATTTTACCTAAGCTATTCCTTGAATATCTGCCATGACTCTCGGGAACCTGTGTCTCCGCCCTGTCACTCTTACTGCTATAAGCTTTTGTTATTATCTGGTTCAAACTTCTTCTTCCTTAGCTCCAGGCATCGCACCTACTCCTGACAGCACCTGAGACTGTAACTAATATCTACCCTCCATATCTACCTGGAAGGTATTTACAGTCTGTGATCAGGTCCCTCCTGAGCCTTCCTTATCCACATTTCAGCTTTCCCCAAACGCTCTTGCTAGTTTATGGAGGTGTGTTTTCATTTTTTGTATATTTCTCTAGGTTTCTTAGTTCCTTGCTAAGAAAGCCAAATCATGCAGGATGTTCCAGGTGCTGTGGCATGTGGGAGGGAGGCACACGACCATTATCCCTCCTCACACTGTGTGTCCTCTTTAGAGTCTCAGAACTGATAAAACCGCACATAAAAATAAGCATAATCCCAGTCAACTAACCATGTTAATAAATCAGAGAAACCCGCCATTCACCGGCTGCTCCCACTGCTCCCAGGGTCTCTGCGATATAATAGGGCATAATTCACTCCTCAAAAACACTTAATACCGCATTTCCGCCATTTACAATCTGATAATATTCAAATACTATTGCTGTATTATGCAGCTCACAATTGCAGTTGCGATTCCATAACAGCCTCACACTTTGGCATGCATTATGTAAGTTGGTATAAAATTGCCTGTCTTAAAACTCTTCTTCAATTGCAACCCAATATCATCGTTTCACACACAGGGCTTCAGGAACATTAAAAATTTAGCTTCTTCCCTATTTAGCAGGTTCTGCAAAAGGGAGCAAAACAGACAAACAGATGTTCCCTCTTCTGAGTCCCCAGGAGGTCGGAGGCAGAGTAAAGAGACCCTGAAATGGAGACAACAGCAATGACACTGAAGATACATTTATTTGGATTTAAGGAGTGAGAGAGGAAGAAACTGTTTACTGTCTCCTCTGGAAAAGTAGGAGGGCTCTGCATTACACTGGTGACCGCTGTTCTCAATGGAAGAGATTTTCAGGAGGTTCTCACCTTATGAAACCAATTTCCTCACCTTTCAATTATTAACCAGTTCTGCAAGTAGTTTTGACGTGTACATTTTGTATTCCTAATAGTAGTTATTAGTAGCTCAGAAACTAGTGTCACAAAACACCCACCCCTTCCCGCAATCTGCCCTGATGCTACATCCTTTGACAGGGACAAAATTTTCCATTCCACAACTCAGAATATATGGCTGAATATGAAGACACCCTCAGGGAAGGTGGTGCGAGGATCCTCATTCATCTTAAGTGGTGAAAGACAGATGTAAAACATTTTCCAATTGCAAGTTTTGATAGAAGAGGATAAAACCCACACTTCTGCTCTAATGTTAGGGAAAGCAGATATAAAAGGCATAAAAGAGCATACTGTAAAGAGAAGATAATTTTTTAATAAGATACAATCCTAGCAAGAACACTGAATGATGAAGGAGTCAGGATATGGAATTTCCAGCCTTGGCTGTCTTTTTAAGTAGCTCCAGGTTTTCAGCCAAGTCCCCTTGGGTCCCAAGTGTCTTTTGTGGGTAAGCTAGGGGGCTTGGCTTAACAGCCCTCCCAGCCCTGGTGCACTAGGATGATTTTGTTGATGAGCAGACAAGAATATATGATAACACAGAATAATTTTGGGGGGTTTAGATCAATGAGAATTTAAAAAGAAAAATTGTGAAGGTAACATAGGGAGATAACACATATAGACAGATGGTTTGCCAATTATTCATTAGGATTTGTTTTCTTTTTTCCCCCTCTTGCTTTGCTGTCCTTTGCCTTTGAAGATGACTGCGCTAATGCAGCCAACTCTCCATTGTGGGTGTGGCTGAGATGAAAGAAGGTAGAAGACACATTTCCCTTTCCTTCCTAGACCTGGTGGAGAGGATCTGTCTTTTCTGCTCCCACTTTGATTTATGCTTCTGGTTATTTGGAGACCAGTTAATCCTTAGTGACAGCAGCTGACCACATCCACAGAACTTCAGAGCAATATGCCCAGCTACTATTTCTGGGAGGAGAGATTGCTCTGACAGTTTGGGAGTGATTACCTTTGTGGGAGCGCTGCATCCAAAGAAGATGGGGAGAAGACTGCTGCTACATTCTGATGGCTTCTCTGCACACCAAGTGAGGGCAGGGGAACTGAATGGGTGAAGTTAAATCAAATCCAAAACATAGGCCCCCTCAAAAACAAAGAAGAGGAAGAAGAAAGAAAAAATGTAAATGAAGTGAGAGATTTACTTTATTTTATTTTTTTTTAATTTTGTCTAATTTTACCTGGAATTATCCACTTGTGCTGTCTATGAAGATTTTTATACTTGGATGTTTTTCAGTTTCTGGGCCTCAGTTTGCTTATACATATATGCATTGCTAAAATTGATTTACTGTGTAGTGGAATTTGAGCATCCATACTGAAATGGTTCAAATCCTTCCATATTAATCTGCAATTTAGTTAAATAACAACTAAAATAAATTACTTCCCAAATGGTTGACTCAATATAACCATGTTTTACAGCAGAAAGAGTGCTGGGTTGAGTGTGAGAAACACCATGTTCCATCCTCCCTTAATTCCCTGACTAATTATGAACTATGGGAGAATCATATTGTCCTAGGAATCTTGGGTCTCTAACCTGTAAAATAATGGTGTTTTGTATTTGGCCACTGAGAATCTCCCCAGTCATAGGGTTTGGACTTTGACCATTAACAGTCAAGTTAGCTGAGTAAATCTACCAAGGCAATTGCAAACTAAGCAGAGAAATTTGACTGGATGGTAGAGAAACAAGGAGCGCTAACTGTGCCACAGGTTACGGCAGTGGGTGATGTCCAGAGGATCAGGTGAACGCCGTGGGTAATGAGGCAGCAGGTGGTTGAACAATGAGCATGTTTCCTCCAGTACAAATATGCCTAATAAAATCAGACATCTCTACAACCTCGTTCTTCTAAGTTGGAAGCAACTAGAAAAACAAACTGGTTCATTGTAAGTAAAAATTAAAAACTGAAAAAGCACACATGTGTAGAAATCTTAAAATTTAAGGTATTTTCTTAGAGGCTATGATTGATTTAACCATTTAAACTGTGCTGGGAATAGCGCTTTAGAATGTGCTGTAGGAGACGATAAAACTAAGATGTGGAAGACATTAGGAGCTCAAAGCTTTTGTTTCATTTATAAACTTTTGACTTCAAAGATACCTAGTTTAAAGTCATGTAAAACTCACTTTTGCTGGTTTTTAAAATATGCATTTTCACCAATCTCTCCAGTACAGATAGAAATGCAGATACAGTGGCAATCTGACACAAACTCTGACGTGCAGAAAAACCGAGAATGTGGGAACAAATCAACAGAGGTGGAGAAGGGCTGAGTCGATAAGGTTCTTGATAGCTCCAAGGGCAGATTCAAATGAAGAGTCGTGCAATCATTTGCTAAATCTAATAAAAACTAATGAAGTATTTCCATTCTCCATGCATTTATCAATTCACTTAATAAATAAGTATCTGTTAGGGAAATTAATTAGGTATAAGGATATCTCAGTGAACAAGATACATCCATGAGATAGACCCCTGTCTTCAAGAACCATATAATTTAACAGGGAGCATAGTCAGGGAGGAGGTATTTTCAGCTAGGGTCAGAATTATGACAAAGCAAAGGGACAAACGGCTTAATCACAAACGCGGAGAAGTGCCTCACCTTGGCTGTAGCTGGAAAGCATGGTTAAGGCGAAATGAGGATATGGTGGGTGCAGGCTCCTGGGACCAGGTGTAGCCCACGAAGGAGAGCTTGAGGAAAGAAAGGATGCTGCTGAGAATTAACATAAGCAAAAAAGCAAACTGTGGTATGCACGTGTATATGTATATTTGTATATATATGAATGAAATTAGAGCACAAAGAGAGCAGAATAAATAAAGTGACAGTTCCTCAGAGAGGTGGTGAAGCCCCCTGCTTTGCTGGGCCTTATAGTGTAATTTAGTAGACTTTCCGTTGCTGCTTTATGGAAATTAGAGGAGTAGAGCACAGGCTCCAAGTAATTGATGTGAGTTTTAAGTACCTTACACCCTTGCAAACAAAAAAATTGCAAAGAAATACAGTCTGAAAAAGTTCACTAACAGCTGAGGACAGAGCTCCCGCAGGATGCACTTAAAGAACAGCCAGCCCTCCTACGATGCACATCCACCCCACTGTCTTGATCCCGTTCGAGCTTCGGAAGCAAACACTGTGACGAGGAAAGTGCCACTGCTTTTGTCAGCAGTGCCTTGTTCTAGTGCATGCATGGAGCCCTAAGAAAATCTCTAGTTAAGGTGAGAGATGCTCATAAAAAAGGGCAACTGGGTCTCCTTTCCAGGTTGGATGTCTACATGGGTAGTCAAATTACTCATCTATTCACCCCAGTAGTAGAAAAACAACCTGGAGAGAAGAGGCTGGTGGAGGAAGAAAGTAGCAACTTTGACCCACAAGAGTTGGCTTGGCAAAGGAGAGACACCTCTAGGTTAAGTGGACACTGTAGAACCCTCTGGAAGCTCGAGTGGAAGCATTTTGCCTGAAGCCCACTCAACAGAGCTGCCCTCTGAGTGAATGTTCCCAAGTTGCGAGAAGCAAAGAGGGACTGAGGGTAGGTGGAGCATTCAGGCTGCATGGCATCCTGAGTGGCTGAGAAGCCGCACTGGGCCCTGCTGTGGCCTGGATGGGTCCCAGCAGTGTGAGCAGCATATGGCCACCTTCCATGCAGAGGTCTTCAGCAATGGCAGGTCAGGACTAGGCAGAAAAGCAGCAGGCATCAGCAAAAAAAAAGATTAAAATTACCCCAGTAAGAAAAGGATATTTTCCTGTACCCTTCATTCTTTGGGCCTGTCCCTAATTCTTGAGAAACTAGAACTTAAGAAAGAGGCAATGGTGAGGGAGGAAAAGGTGCCAGCTGGTCCTTGAGCCAGTAATAGCAGAGGGAGGGATTTAGAATCAGATAGAAGATGAAGCTTTTCATTTATACTAACCAGTTTAAATATCTGAAATAGCTAGAAAGCAATAGAATCTTCTCAGGATATTGTTAAAAGGCAGGAAAGAGGACAAGAGGAGTCACCTTAGCACAGTATGAGACAGTGTTTAGAAGAAATAAAATCATCTCATCTGATACCCAAGGGCAGTAAGACTCCTTAGTGAAAAGGCTGGATCGAATTAAATGTGTCCGTCCTCAGGATTCCCAGCCCAGACTCACTCCACTTCCTGCTGGCCTCTTGCTGCCGTCTAGAGTCAACTTGGTATTGGGAGAGATAGGTTATTGAGGTCTTCCCTAAACCATACCTGGGCTCAGAAAAGAAACAAATAGCCTAAGGTAAAGAACAAATATCCAGTGACGCAACTCAGCCCAGCATGAAGGCACTGTTTCACAATATACGCAGCGGAAATTTGGCTCCTTTCTTCATTTGACAATAGGGTCTTTGCTTTACCTTAAGATGACCAAACATCTCCTTTCCCACTTCAACTCCCACGAGTTAGGCTACCTTGAAAGATGAGGGCAAAGTTTTACCTTTAAAGAATGATAAAACAGAATAAAATAAACTGAAAAGAAGAAAAATAAAATAAAAAACTGCCTAGCATTTACGACAGCTTTTCCCTCAGCCTCTTCTCTCTCTGACCATGAGCGGGAATTGCAGAGGACTGACAGGTTTAACAAGCAAGTGCAATGCTGAATCCGCTGAAATTGAGGTGGAGTGTGAACTAGGGGGCCAGACATTTGTACTTAAAATAGGTCTTTTGAAAAATTATTTTACAATTACAGTGGATGTAAATATTATATTAGTTTTAAGTGTATAACATAGTGGTTTGACATTATATACCTTACAAAGTAATCACCCTGAAAAGTCTAGTACCCATCTGACATACAAAGTTATTGCAATGTTACTGACTACAGATCTTTCTTAGAAATAGTGCTGGGAGTTCTCAATATATTTGTGGTGGCTGAAGCCACAGACATGGATGGCTGCCTGGGAAGCAGGCAAAGGATAAAAAAGGAGCCTAAAGTTATGTCTGAGTCAATTTTACATGAAAGAGCTGTTTTGTGCTTTGGCTAAAAATTTGTATTTCATTATTTCACTCTCTATAGGCAAAACAGATATAATTTTCCACCTTCTGTATTAGAAAATGGAGGCACATATGTTTAAATCTAAGTGGCAAGTCCAAAAGTGCAAGTCAAACATCATGTTTCTTGTCCTATGTCCTCTCCTGTACAGCACAATAAGTTTCCAATTTTTTCCCAGGTGGGGCAAGAATTTTAACTTAAATTCTCTGGATTATAGTTCTAAATCTTTGACTGACTGTCAAAGGAAGAAGTTTTAAAAATCTAAAAATTTGTCTATAATCTATAATAATCTCAAGTATACTATCATTGTGTGTTTGTGTACCTAACTTAAATAAAGAATTGAATCTTTGATTTGATGCATATTCCAGGTGGCAATTTTAATAATATGTTAGAGTACCTTTTCCCATGCATCAAAGAATTCACAGGCATTTTAAATATCATTCTCCAACTACTAGCATCACAAAAGTGAAATTCTGCCTCTAATGAGCCTAAATTCTGTGATCCATTTAGGATACTACTTCATTCAGCTCTGTTTAGTACCAGTAGAAATGACACATTCTAGGCATCCAGTCCAGTCCCATGCCCTTAACCCTAGCGGATGGGAATTTACACTTCGGTTCATGGAAGAGCTCTGTGTTCATCATAAGGTCCTTGTTTCTATTCAAAATTACGAGTGAAATGCCTTTTTCTGTATCAACTGTCAAATTGTCAGAATGCACTGAGCTTGTTTGGATTTGGGGTATTGAAGTGGTGGGGAGACCATCTGTTTCTCTGACATGATGACTCCCCATATTTTGCAAGATGTAATTATTCAGTCCATTGTAACCAGGCTTTCTCTGAGATGAGGCATTCAAATGTCCACTAGTAAATGTTTTTTTTTTTAATAGAAAACAGAATTTTATGATGCTGCAACTGCAGGATCAGTGGTTTTCTCCTCCTCAGATTTTGTGATAATGTGTGTCTGCTTCCCCTACACAGGCTATGCTGTGCTTAGTGTTGGTTCTGTAAAAAACTTTTTGTTTCACTTCCAAAGAGATGGTGTCTGTGGAGGACATTGTGCTTCCCGATAGAGCTCCTTGGTCTTAACAGCACACTCTGCTCATCCCAGCTCTCGTTCGTGGTCTTTAGTGTAAAAGAAGGAAACCGATTATAAACAAATCTGCAAGAAATAAGAAGGGAAAGGGGCAGAGTTGGCATATATACAGAGAACAGCTGAGAAATGGAAAACCTTTAAAAAGCAAAACATCTTATAAAATATTACTTAGATACCAAGTTTGTTAGAATGTTATATATGCCCAGAGAGTCTTTGATCTTACTCTTCCAGACCATAGACAATGATCTAGCTTATTGCATAGATTTTAGTAGAACATAATATTACTGAAGTTAACTTTCTGGAACACAGAAGCTTGTAGATTTCTACCCACACAGAGTTTTGTAGTTAGAAGAAGACTGATAACCTCTTTTGACCTTTAGAGAAAGCTGTCAGCCTTAGGTGCTTCATTGTTTGCAATGCTTTGTATATATAAATGCCTCTGAAGGCAGGTGTGTTCTGACACATGTCCTCTGAATCCCTGCAACAGAGATCCTGGTTATAATGAGAACTCCTTGAAATTGCTCATCTGTGCCATTGTTGTGTTTGGCCCATTAAACCCTGAGCTCATGAAAGGAAGGAGTTACACGGAGTCTGTACTAGGTCAGGGGCATATACTTCCCTAAGAAAAGTGCTGGCTAGGACGAAGTGATTGATTGGGTGTTTTAAAGTGTTTGTATCACCACGTGAACTGGTTACATAGATACATTGTGCCTGTGGCCTGAGGAGACAGCAATGGAAGTGGCGGTCTGGCAGTCTGCATGCCGGCTCAGACTTGCTCTGTTGGAGGGCTGCTGACAGAGTGAGAGGCGACTTTCCTAGTGAGTGAAGTCTGTGTGTACAAGGTCATCTGTATTTAAGGCAAAGTAACCAAAGGGGTCATTTGCAAAGTGTTTACTCTTTAGTGACTGTTATTCCTCACTTACCTAGTGATGTGGAAATAATGCTTCTAAGTATTAAAATGATTGGTTGATCACTTGATGATCTTAAAATGTGTTGTTTGACTTCCAAGTGAAACGGAAGCCTTTGCAGTCTCCACCGTGGGCAAGTGGAAAACCTCTGCTCCCAGAGGGAGGTAAAATTGTGCTTTCAAAGCAAGTAACATGTTGTGTTCCATGGAGGAGTTCATGTTCAGCCGATGGGGAATGGAGGGAGGACTGTCTCCAACAAATACGATTCTCCTCAAGGCTATTGTAACAGCAGAGAATATCAAACATGACAACGAACAGCCACACAAGGACTCTGAGGTTAGAGAGAGAAGCTGTACTTAGATAAACAAATTAAGGTGCCATTTTGAGGTACATAATGAATTCTGGAAGCTGAGACTGACAATGACTTACCAGAGGTGATAATGATCTTGAAGCAAGGTGGTAGCTGCCCAAGGAAAACTTTCATGGTACAGAAGCTGTGTAGGACACAGGAAAACTTAGAAGATTCTAGAAGATAACTATCCAGATATACCCAGAGAAGATTCTCTTTTACTGCCATGTGGGCAAAAATTTTCTCAGAGGTCCTTAGTGAGTAAGCAAAACAAAACTATATCACAAGTTTTACACCTATCGTATGATCTGGGTTTGAGTATAAATATGAGATAAATATGTAATACAGTGCAAGTGTTCTGTGAAAAACTGTTTTACATGTGTGCAACGTGGGATATATTACTGAACTATTTCTCAGACTAAGGTAGAAGATTTGTAACTCCAATTAAAAATGTTTTAGGTAAAATTATTTGTGGCATGTATCTGGTGTAGTACTTGAAGATGCTGATTATTTATTTCTTTATGTATTGGAGTGGACACAGGTGAGTATTTATTTTCGGAAAAATTTTGTCCTGGCTTCACATCCCTACTTGGTCTATCTCTGTGTAGAAATAAAGATGTCATTTATGAATTAAAGAATCTTTATCATGCAACATTATTTTCTTAGAAAATAGTATCTCCACATTCTTCATTTCTTATTTAATTATATTCTCCTTATTCATAGTGTCATGGTCTCATATTTTACATTTGATAAATACCTATGAGGACGAATGCCTCTGTGACTTTAATTCTCAACCCTGATTCTTTTCCGCATATTGGAATTACCTGGGATCCAAGTGCCCCATACATACACCCTTCACATGCACATATAAATAAATATATATACATGACACATAGGGGTCCACATACACACATGCATGCAAATGTGTACACATACACGGCAGGGACACAGAAAGAATCTGGTTTTGTATCACAGGTAGAGAACTGAACATTGGTATTTAAAAGTACTTCCCAGTGGAATTCTAATTTGCAGCCAGGGTTCAAACCCACTGGTCTATAGCATGTAGTAATCTGCAGTTTTGCTGAGGCACAAAATTGAATCACTTGTGCTTGGAGTGAGTGATTCAGTTGGTGAAGGAGGCCAGCCTGCTACTCAGCTTCTATACCTCTGGACAGCCTGATTTTACTTTATTTGAGGCTTGCACACACACTGACTCTTGAGAAGTAAACAACAAAATAAAAATAAAAAGCAAACAAAAGCAAAACAAAACAGTGATTTGTTTCCTCTCCTTCGTGGGAAATTGAACAGGAAGGGACAGTCATGTCTCAGACAAAAGGGAGAATATTATGAAGAAGCCTAAGAAAGCCGAATAATAGTGAGTTTGTTAAATGCATTCTAATTAAGGAACTTTATATTACCTCTATGATCCTTATCTATAGTATGATCTTTTTAGAGTTCTAATTTAATGCAAAAAGAAGAAGTTATATTTTATTGGCTTCAGGATGTCTAGGACACATTCATCATAGGAACTCAGACTGGTTCTGGACTAACTCAATGGTGAATATTCTAAATAAGTATAAACAAAAGGCAAGAAAACAAATAAAATGTCTTCTTTGTATTGAAACCACACCCCAAGCTATGCAGTGACTCACAACCATGACAGCCACCAATTTTGTCTTCATCCTAAATTAGATGTTTTTTCTCACGGAATTTTCCTTTATTACTATTGGCCCTTGACACTTTGAGACACTCACTGATCATGAACTCTAAAGAATCTGAGCTATAGTATATTTTTTAGAAACAATATTATGAAATCTATGTCTAGAAGAAAAAGTCAAGAACAGTTTTATTAAGACAGACTTTATTTTATTTTTCTTGCTTGATTTTAATAAATCCAAATTCTATATTCTATATACAAAAGGACCCACTCTAAATATAGAATTCACACTTTTTGGTGGACTCCCATACACCTGTGGCACCTCCTTTCCCATTACTAATCACTCATTCAGTGACTTTTTATTGGAATTGTTCATGGTCTTTGCACCATGGGAAGGCTGGAGGACTCAGGATCAGCTGACCCTATGTTCATGTTTCTTTGAGTTATTTCTTATCTTCTAGGCATTCTTTTATGGTATACATTTTGTCTCCCCAGTAGTGCCAAGTAAGTAGATACATGAACCAAAATAAGCCTCTTCATAGATATACCTGTCCTTTTCTTTCTTGAAAATGTCCTTTTCACATGCTCATGAATTTAAGGTTCAACTGTTCACAGTATTCAATCGAATTGTCAAATGACCTACCATACAAGTTTCACTTCTAAAATCCTTACTTGGTTAACTGGGCACCAAGTATTTGCACAGCTAACTGTTACAGTACTATACCTCTCCTCCCCACACCCATTACACATGGATTTGTCACATTTGGGAGCCAGAAGCTATACAAACAGCACCTCTGCTCACTGATGCCCAGAGATCAGCTCTTGGAATCCTTCCACTTAAGGAACTACATAAAACTAGCATCCCATGACCTCACCGTCATCTATTTGTCCAGAATAGTAAGCAGCAATCTCTGAGAGGTTTTGCACAGCTCCCCTACTGATGCATAATTGCCTTCTGTCCTTGTTCTGCTTGTATTCAGCCTACATGTCATGTTCGAGTAGTCCCTGTCACTAATACCAGTGAGACTCTGATACCTCCATATCCTGTCACCCTAAAGGTCATTGACTTTCCTACTGCCACACTCGGGTAAGACCCACAATTGACCCTGATTATAAAAATGGCCCAAAGCCTAAAACCTCATCTGATTGCATCTGTAGTCCTAAATGTGGGTCTACACACAGCCTATCCTCAAATGCCCTATTGCACTTGAATTGTGTCCTCATTTATTTCCCAACTGAACTCCTTTGGGTAAATGGAACATGTACTATCACTATTTGTATTTTCTCGAAATGATTTGCATATGATTTGAATGTAGTGGAAAATCTATATTAATAAATTTATGAAACCAAGTTATAATTTATTTAAATTCACAGTCCTCTCTGGGTACATTTAAAAAATTTTAGTCAACATGCCCCTCATACTCATATTTTTTTCCTTTTATTGAGCTTAGTCATGTCTCATTTAATATTTCTGAAAACTTTCTTAGAATTTTATGATTTTAATTTCTTCTGAGCTGGAAAAACAGATAAGCAAGATTTGTAGAACTGGTGTTAAGTTAAATGGGATACACAGAATTTGTGAAATTTTCTTCTGTGTATTAAAAACCACTGTTTTTACAGCTGAGCTTTTGCATTAGGCTTTTTGGGTATTCATAAGACATCACGTACGCTGCTTTTTCTTTTGCTGCTTCCCCAATTCATTTCCTACCCCTCTCCTTCCCCCTCTTTCCCCTTGCTTTTCCTCTATCCATCCTCCTCCTCCTTCTCCTCTTTAAATTAAGCTACTGTGCTTTAATGATAGGAAGCTGATAGAAATTTATACCTCTAGAAATATATCCCTTTATGACACTGATCATAAAATCTAGTGGTAACAATAGAATTTTTGACAGTCTGAAATAGAGTAAAGAGAAATTACAAAGGAGTGTAGAGGCTCCTCTGTGTAAGCATCCAAATAGATGAATTCAGAACAAAGAAGACAAGTGAAAAATGTTGGTCTAATATATTTCTTAAATATAATTCTAAATATCTTCAATATATTATCTCTGGTCCCTACTCCCTGATATGGGAATGAGTGAAGAGGATAAAATATCCTGTAAGTGATATTTAGTTAAGTTATTTTAACAGCAGTTTCATTACACCAGGCCATTGAAAAAGGTGGAAAGTGAACCCTAGGGAACTGTAATGACTTGACAAAGGTCATTTTAGCAGTAAATGACACAGAAAAGAGTGGTTCCCAGGGACCTGACCTCCAAACCCTGCCTCACCACTCCACTTTCCCCTGATACTGTCATAAATGCATATGTTATTTTGATGGTGACAAAACAATAGCATGTTTCTTACTTTATATTAAAAATGATATTGTTTTTTGCTCAAATAGAGAGATATGGCAACACCTCAGAAACACAGGCATTGGTGAAATGTACCTGCCCCATTGAAAGAGACATAGAAACCTAAAAAGCTACATTCTTGCTATGCCCTACTAGATAAAGTATTTTGCTTCTTTGGTCTTAAAAAATCTAAAAAATTTCCCAGTCCAGATCCCATACTAAAAAGGAAAAGGAAGAAACAAAGGAAGGAAATAAAGAAGGAAGGAAAGAAGAAATGAAAATACTCATACTATTACCTTACTTCATTTAGGACCACAGCTAAAAGAGTCAATATATAACTTGTATTGTCAAAAATGTTTCCAGCTCCCGACTGTTCTGGTCATTCATTACTGAACAGCAAAAATCAAGATTAAAAAGCGTTTTCAACTTTATCTCACTATGTGGTGAGCCTGTGAGGTCCTCAAAGCATATTCCATAAGGAGAATGAAAGGCCAGATCATACCTAGATGTACGAAAGATGACAGTCACACGATGTGATGTGAGAGGGAAATGCACATAAAACCCTGCCTCTCTCTGTTTATCATTCTCACATTATACATTTATTCCTTTGAAGTCTTCAAGCTTCAATGTAACTTTCTTTTCTGAAAGCTGTCATAGTTAAAAGTATTACTTCTATTTAATAGTTATCACTTTAACTGGGAACTCATTGGCCAAGTAAAAACCAGAATTTGGCATAAATTTAAGGCATGATGTCTATTCACTTTAGGCTCAGGTCCTAATCAGTTAGCTCACATAATGGGATGGGACTTCGGGGTAGGAAAAACTGACACGTCTCAGTGAAAGAACACTTGCAAGTAGGAGTTCAGGTGCGCAAGTCAGTAAGTGCAGGTATTTGTGAGATTTCTGCCAGCCAAGTTGCCCAGTCTCTGGTGTGCTGCAGGTGTGATGTTGCTGTAACATCCCTAACAGAACCTTTGGAAGCACTCATTTAAAGACATTTCTCTGTGCTGTGTTATAGGTAAAAGAAAACAAAACAAAACAGAATTATTTTTAAAAATCCCACTGTACACTATCTTCTTCAGAAAAATCTGTTCATAGACTATCATAAATTAAGGAAGGCCATTGAATCACCACTTTGCTTTTCCTTGGCTATAGAAACTCAATTTATTTCATTTTCTCAGGTATCCCCATAAGAATAATTTTTTCTGATTTTAGAAATGCATCTAAGTTTTTATCTTTAAGTAATTATAATGACAAAACATTCTAAATGTGAAATAATAAATTCAGAGAATGAAGGGATGGGTTTATTATATTGTAAATCATGTTTTTTTATGCTATCCTAATTCCCACTGATATTTGTCATAATGGCCCTATATTACCAAATATAATTCAGCTAGAACTATAAGGCAGCTGGAATTATAATACCAAATGCAAAATAGAAACTGTCTTACCTAGAGATTTAAAATATACTTCTTGATTAGTTCGAAAAGCAGTTTGACAAATTCCAACTATCAGTGTATCACCTGACAACCTGAGTATCACACCGACCTACAGTATAGAAGCATGAAGAAATAAGAAAGACAGTCTCAAGAATCTGAGAGTCAACTGGTCATGCGGCTGGGTCGTGTGTGCTGTTGGACATGTTTTTCTTGCTCTTTAGTCTTCGGCTCATGGTGGGATGGCTCTTCTTGGTCTCTTGTTAGTTAGAGTGATGTGTCCACTTCTTTGCAACAGGTTGTCAGTATAAGTAAGATTTTTGTGTGCTTATCCTAGACCCCCCAGACTGCTTTCCTTTTTGGAGAGGCTCCAGAGTGAAGATAAAGCAGAGAAGGGTATCCTCTTCCCATAGAATAGATATGTAGTATAAGCAAGAAATAACCATTTTTTCAAAACATTAATTTTTCTTACTGTAGCATAATCTAGCTTCTGCTATCATGAGCAAATCTAAATAACTATATATGGAAAAATTGTATTTATAATTAATTTTTTGCATATGTATATTTCTCAACAAATATGTTAACTAAGTAGATAAAAAATAGATTTAACCTAGAACTCTGCCTATTCCAATCTCTGGGTCAGATATTTGATGGGGCCAAATTCATTGGATGGGCCAGGTATTCATTTATCAAAAACAATCAAACATATCAATGGTAATAACTTCCCAGGACTGTCATAAATAGTTACTATTAACTGAGTGTCTTTAGGTAACAGCAATTCATCACCTCATAAGTCTGGAGGCTAGAATTCCAAAATTCAGGTTCAGCATGGCCGCGCTTCTCTTGAAGTCTCTAGGGAAGAATCCACTGTCTCTTCTTCCTAACTGATTTTCTTCAGACAGTCCTTGAGTTCATTGGCTTTAGCTGCAGAAATCTAATCTCTACTTTCATCTTTACATGTTCTTCTCTTTTGTGTTTGTATTTGCATGTCCTTTTCATAGGAATACCAGTCATTCAATTTAGAGCCAAGCACATTTTGAGATTCTAGGTGGACATGGATTTTGAGAAGGGAACTATGGAATGCAATATATCAATAGTGCTCTAAGTGCAGTTTTGAATTCAAATATGATCTATATAATTATTGGGTCAATATCACAAACAAAAGACAACTCTGCCATTGAATTTTGTGTTTGTACTTTTTTATTGCTGACACTTTATATAGTGTAGAAAATAAAATTAATGACAAAGATCAGTTTTGATTCATCTTTGGCTTCTCCATGGTTTAAAAGATATGAAATAAATATTTGTAAAATTAATAGATTCAGTACATAAAATTATTCTTGATCAAATGATAACTAGGTTTCTAAAATGAATCCACAGGATTACTGGTTGTATAATTCTGCTGCTATCTGAGCATTAGAAGATCTGGAACAGGAACACAGTCTTGCTGATTTCTGCTGTAATTTATTTTTTTATTTCATCTTGTATGCTATATTATTTTTTCCTTATGCAACAACTAGAAGTATAGGTCAGATGACTCTATAAAGCTCTATCTGGAAATTACCAGTATCTGCTGCATCAGCATCATTATTAAATGTGAAATGAGTGTCTACTTAGTGTTGGTGACGACCAGGTAGAAGGTGGGCAATTTGAATCCAGTTTTGAAAAATGATCCACCAGATCCCATTAGGCTTGTAGAAGCACATGAGACACAGTTCTGAAGGTGGTAAATACACAGAATACAACTCTCTCAGAATATCATAGACCTGAAATTAATTTCAAGGATTAGGGTTACCATAATAAGCATCATCAAAAATAGTTTTAATTAGGACCTGGGTTAAGATGTTACACTGTCTGAGAACAGCAAGTCTTTAAGAAATTAATGCTTTATCTCATTCAGTTTATCTGACTAAATCTATCAGACCTTGAAGTAATGAGACTCAATGGTGAATGAATTTTGGTGAGAAGACAAGAGAGAACTTAAAATCCTTTTTGGTTATTGGAACCCTGAAATTTAGAATTCTTGGTTTCCACTAGATGATAGTTTAGAGACAAAAGGAGCTTAGTCAGGGTACCTGAAAGGAGAAGCTGTATGCCCTTGAATAAAATTTCATTTTTATTGCAGTTTTGTTAAGGGCTGTCCTTAAAAGCTTCATAAGTCTTGGTTGCCTCGGATCTTATTTATTGCCTAGAGTAGTGCCATGTTGCGCTCCCGTTTAGCATGGCACAGCAGAGTGTATGATGAATTTTTTTTCTGCCTTAAATCCCTGCAGAGCACAATGATAGAGACATAATGCATTTGTATACACATGCAAGGTAGTTTGAATTTAATGCATTTCATATCATTAAAGTTAACATTTCATGTATTATATTTCCTTTTAGAATACACTTGCATACATCCATATCCATATAGATATATGCACGCACACACACAAAATCCCATTATGTAGATCAATTTACATGATCACAATGTTCATATCCATAAAGCAGTGAACTTCCCAAATCAGATGCATGCATAAAAGCATTGATGCATAAAATTTCCATCTTGCAAGTACAGAGAAAGTTCTAGTAGGCATTTAGTGCCATGACAGGTCACTTAGGTTATGACTAGCTATATAGGACATGCTAATAAGATTTAACCTTCTTTGTCTGTTGCTGAGGAAGGGGAAAGAGGGGAGGGGTGAGACCTTCTTATCTTTGAAGATATCAAAGAAAATTAAAAACAACCACTTTCCCTTTGATCTCTGTGGCTGAATGTTTTTGAGCTGAATAAATGAGGTATATACAAAAGGAATATATTTTTAGGGGAACAATATGAGATCTTAATCCATTTTCTACTGATCGTAGAGTAAGTGACATTGATAAAACAGAATTTGATGGAGTGTGTGCATAGAATTACTTCCATCTCTATACTTGATATGACTTTTCATCTAAAGTAAACTCCATTGAGATTAATATTTAAAATGGAAAACTAAAAACCCAAAGTGCCATATGACAACATTTAAGTGAAAATTTATTAGACTTGTCATTTCTGTTAATTATTGTCATTTCAGCTAATTACTAGCCATTCTTGTTGGTTATTAGATGTGTCGTTTCCCCTTCCAAGCTGCCACCTAACACCATCTCTGATTCTAGTTTAGTGCATACTCTCAGGCAGTGGGTCAGGGGCCAGCCCAGCAGTTCCACATTTCAGAAGAACAATTCGGAATCATTGCCAGAAGACAGAATGCTTAGTAAAGAAATCCTTAACAGTTCTTTTCGTTGTTGTATTTTGTTTGATAGGGTGAGACTGAAGAAGGTGGCATTATAAACAAAACAACAAAAACAAAAGGGATTGTCTATAGACCAGAGATAATCTATAAAGAGTTTATCGATAACTTAACCAAACTTCCAAAATCTTCTGAACTCAGCAACATTCATTGCCCCAGAGTCTTACAATCTATATTGGACCATAGACTGAGAGGTATCAGCTCAACAGTAGATTATGGAGACTAGCCTGAAACTCATTTTTAATTAAAAAAATGCTCCATCTGAAATGCGATATGTGAATGTTGGAACACTGTATATGTTTGTGTATGAATGTGTTCATTTTTCCCCCAGAGAGTCATAACTATAATCTGGTAATGGGAACACAGAAATTAATCTAGGAGTTGCATCAATAAAATGAAATTCAGGTATCACAAGAAAGAAAACAAGGAAATGCAGACCTACATTGGAAAGACATGTCAGTAGACTTAAGCATCCCTAAGCAAGCAGTATGGACACTTGACTTCA
Source organism: Tonatia bakeri (assembly GCA_004024845.1). Classification (NCBI taxonomy): domain Eukaryota; kingdom Metazoa; phylum Chordata; class Mammalia; order Chiroptera; family Phyllostomidae; genus Tonatia; species Tonatia bakeri. Next base: position 355,815 of record PVIA01000003.1, read on the forward strand.
GTATCTTTAGGGTTTGATTGCAAATTATGGCATGGCCTGCATGAATTAGGCCAGTTGTGCTATTATGAAGAATATTTGTGGCAACTTTATTGGACAGCTGGATACATGCCTCTCATTACAGTTTGGTTTTGTACATAATCAACATAAAAATGGAAAATTAAAAAAATTATTTTGGGATCCACTTAGTAGCCAAGTTCATCAAATAAATTATTTTGCTATGGATATTTTTATCCAGCATAATCCAAATACTCTATTATTCACTTACTTCAATTTGCCACATAAGAAAGCTACTCTGCTACAAAGGCTGCATGGGAACACACAACCCAGTCATGTTCATATAGACCTATCTCAGTTAATGTTGTATCACTGGTTTCTCTCTGCGGGCACTGGACTAAAGCAGTCACTTCTCATTTTTTTCGAAATGTGCGTTCAGTGTTAGCAACGTAACATCATTTTGGTCAAGAATATTATTACTAGTCAGAGTTCAAGAGCATCTTCCATACCTAGTGCAAAAGAGGGTAGGGAAAGCAAGGGAGTAACTAAGATCTGACATAGTCTAAAATAAACTCAGTTGGTCTAAATATACATATGACATCCTCAGGCCTTACTAGATGCTTCTGAGAGAGCATTGTCACTAGATCAAAGATGCAAGTCCCTTAACCTGAAAAACAAATCCAGGCACCTACTGGATTAAAACCAGATGCTTCAGAAAGTATCTTGTCCCATTAAAGACTGTGTTTCTACAATTGTCAGCGACTAAAAAACTTTATAGAAGATGAAGATATCAAATAGGTTCTCAGTCATTAAAACAGTTGAAGTTGGTTTTCATTTTATATCCTTAGATGGTCAGAACTCAAGGATTGAGATTTGGACACACACCATCAGTCTGCGCATTGTGTGAGATTAGGAAACTCAGGGCAGTCTCTTCAGAACAAATTCACACAGACAGGAACAAATTAAACAGATGCTGACAAAATTTACGAAGGTGCAAGAGCTTTTGAAGGCGGAGAGGAATGTAACTGCTCCGAGGCGAGGGTATCCATATTACTGCGGGAGAAAGAAGGTTACACATAAGTAGAAGTAGATTTTTCTTGGGGAGGAAACCAGAGTAATGGGAATGATACTTTCTGAGTATATATTTTAAAAGTTAGAACCTACTAAATTCATGATAAAAATAAGTTTATACCTGGATGAGAGGCCAGTATGGTCATTAAAATGCACAATTTTTTCCTGTTCCGCTTAGTGTGGACAAAACAAAGGACAAAAAGGGTAAGGAAATAATACAGGAATTCTATCCTAAACTTAATGGTTACATAATATCTAGGACTCCTTTCTAAACTGTCTCAAGAAACGAGAATAAATAACATGGCAAAGCAGGTGAAATTTCTGACTAGATGGAAATAGCCACTAGGCACAATTGAATTGTTTGTTACCTGCGCAAAGATTCCCCCTCAAGCTCGAGAACTTTGTTTCTATCTTCCCACCAAATACCTGCAATAGGCTACAGGTATTTGCCTGGAGCAACTCTGGGACAAATTGGAAAGGGAATAGAAAAATAACTGCACGTGAGTGTGCAGGCGTGCTTCACCACAATCAATCACATTTTCTCTGACATTGCTTCACTTATGGATTATTGAAAAAACACAGGAAGAATGTGAAAAGATAATGTTGTAAAGCCATCGGAATGAAATTGGTGGGAAGAACACATTTCTCAGTGTGTTCCCAAGCACCTCTGCACTCAGAATCCCAGCATTGTTTAAACCTCCATTCTATATAAGAAAGCTAATCAAATGACACTCAGGAAAATTGACTTGGGTTTTCAATCTAGTTTCAGATCTCTAGTGTACTTATTTCAAATGGCATTTGTTATTCTCTGCATATCCTTAGGAACATGCCCTGTCAAGAAATGCCATACAACTTCAAACCATGTTTTTTCCCACCTCTATAACTTTTTATGTATTCCCTTTTTACATTTTATTACAGCATAACATCTAAAAATGAAATAAAGATTATAGGCAATGCTTCAGGACCCAGAGTTCTATGCCTTGCCCTGAATATAAAACCATGTTGATAGGAACAGCCGTTATACCTCTGTAAATTGCTCAAATCTCCCCACTGACCATCACTGTAATTATTTCTGCTTGGAAATGAAAGGTTTGATAGACAGAGAGGTCTTTTTTATGTCTATCTTTTCCATTCACCTGAATTTCACATTTTCCCTTGGTGGTGAATTCCACAGATTACATCTGTATTTATTCATAATACTTATCTCTGGGAGAGGTTAATCTAACAGAAATTAAGAGGAAAACAAGAAACCAATTTTTTGTAACTTTTTAAAGTTAACAATATGAGGATTTGCCCTTCATTGTCATGATTTTGATAAAACCAGAGCAGTTGGGATAATTGTGCTCTCTGAAACTGTGTACATTACAATACGAGGAAGAGGGAGAAAGAGGCTGAGAGAGATGCATGTGGCAGAAAGAGACAGATACAGAGACACAGAGAAAGACTGATTTCAAAGCATAAATGAAATTTTCTAGAGACAGGACAATATCATCCAAAGATCTTGAGGTCAATACAAAGTTTCTGTAGTCAGCTAACATTAAAAGCATTGCATTTGTTATGCGTTTAAGGGGAAAGTTCAGCAGCTCCTTTCCTGTAGCTTTCAAATGTTGTGTCACATACCTCCTGCCTCTTCTTTTGCCTCTGCTCCAACTTTTTAACATGATTCTCCTTTTTTTCCCCCTCTGATTCAATGTTAATATAGGATTGATTACCTTCTTTCACCTGAACACCATCCTTTCTTTCTGAGCATACCCTATGACTTGATTTTTTCTTACATTTTACCAGAAATGGCAAGCATTTCAAGATGGGAACGTGGTTCAATGGTGTGGGGTAAGGGGAGTGGTTGGAGGGGCGAATGTATCAGTTCTTACTCTGCCAGATACCAGCTATTTCCATTGCCTCATCTGTCCATTTGTAGGGATAGACTTAGCCATCTCTAAGGACTATTTGGTGGGTCACAGTGAGTAGAAAATCTCTCTTCTACATAGTAAGAAGGTACTTAAGAGGTATTAGGGAAATAATTTTAATTCATAGTAAGACAAAATCATAACTGACAAGAAATCAGAGCAATAATGAGAAATAGAGGAAGAAAGTTAGGTGTCAAAGGACATTTCATTCTACTTACAAGATGGAGAGAGATACTCTTGTTGTAATTGTGGTTGTGTAAACTCATACACTTTCCCCAAAGTCCCAGAGGTCAGTATTTTTTCCTTTTCTTCCCCCCACCATCTTACTATCCTTCCTCCCTTCCTTCCTTCCTTCCTTCCTTCCTTCCTTCCTTCCTTCCTTCCTTCCTTCCTTCCTTTATTTCTTTTTCTTCATCTAAACTGGATTCGATGACCCCTATCAAAGGGCAGTGAGCACAGCATACATTTCTTGGAAAGAAGACCCCTCTGAGTATGGAGTTCCCAAATCAAAGAGAAGGCCCAGTCTGCAATGTGGTAGATGCTTTCTCCAGCATCCAAATCTTAGGGCAGAGAAGGAATAAAGGTTTATCCAAGTGTTTTCTGGTTTTTAAGAAAAATACAAATGGAAAAGCTTTAACTGCGATATCAGAGGATTTGCATGCCCTGAATCTGGGAATATATAACTTTATTCAATCAGTAAAGCATCTGAGGAAGTTCCATACCATGCACATGATATCTTACTTAGATGTGTGACCTGTGAGTCTTTTACACCATGCCCATTCATGCCAAGTTAGGTAATGGGAATAAAAATAGACCTGACTGCTTCTTAGAATCATTGAATTTAGATGCTATCTTACTCCATTTTAAAGATGCAAAACTAAGGCAACTTGCTTAAAGTCACAGATTTAACCAGATGCAAAAGTAATACTAGAATTTTTCTGTCCATATACTAGGGTGAGTAATGCTCTAGTTATGCAAGTAGAACTGATCTTGTTGTATATAAACTTTAGATGAGCCTTTTAAATAGGCATCTGTGGAACACCATTAATTAACAGTGAGAGAGCTTTAGACTAATTAGTGGAACAGAATGCCCCAGCTTAATTTGACTATGGCCATGTGACTGACATCAACCTTGTTTTTTAGTAAACCAAGAATGCTTAGGCAATGACCAAACTCTAAGAGCATTGAAGATAGAAGCAGAAATCCTTGCTTGAAAGGGGGAAAGGGTGCTAAGGAGATTGTTAGTGTGAAATTGGGAAAGAATACCTGCCAGCACACCGATTTTCCCATGCTTTAGTTGACTTCAGGTTTAAGAATTGTTTTTGATATGCATATCACTGCCTCTTGTTCAAGTTAATTTGTTTAAACATTCATGAAGGGGAAGGTTTTTTAATAGAAATGTGCCAAATGTTTTTTTCAATTACAGACAAACTGGGGTGTTTGCTGATCCATGAACAATGTGAATATTCAGATTGCAGAGAGTTTTACTGCCTAGTAACAAAGTTTCTGTGTGTGTTTTTCCCCCTTTTCTGTTGAATGCCAAGATCTTTAAGGAAAATGATAGGAAACACTTAGCCTCAGCTTGCTCACAAATGGCTTGTTTTGAATAAGGCAGGGATTTAACCGCGGCTTTGTTATGTTGGATAGCAAAAACAAAACAATGGTTTTTGGGTGAGAAGCACTGGAGAAAATTCTGTGGCTGCCAAAGTCAGTGAGTGTGTGGGGGGATCAGCCCCACTGCTGATGCTGCAAGTTCATTCTGGGATCCAATAAGTTGAGGCAAAGTCATGGGAAGTTGGGTCAGAGGCTCAAGGGAAGGTCATCATAGAGTTATCCCAGCTGACCTACCAAAAAACAGTATGGGGATTGGAGATCAAGGAAAGTTCTGTGAGATCTGACCAGATTTCTACTCTGCAAACATCTTCTCCTCAACCCCAATGGAATGTCTGGTAAATAACAGAAACTATCAATAGATCATTTTGAATGAATACATGAGTGGTTATAGGCAGTGGACAATAGAAGGCTATCTAAGCAGACCAACATTTACAAATAGGAATATACAATTGCAAATAACATGTACCCAATCAGAAAGGCTGAAGTTCATAAGCAAGGTGCCTTTCTAAAGAAGTAAACAAAGGTTTGGGCCAGTGGAACTAAGGGATAATGTAATGATTCAGTTGTAATGAGACTGTAAGAATTTAGTTCCTAAGGGAAGAAGGACCATGAATGAGATGTACTTGTTGTTGAGTTGCTGAGTTTCTTAGGTTCCCTCATCTTAAAAACTAGATTAATTTCAGAGCCTGAAAAGGAACAGAAGTGAGGACAGAGCCCAGTGTGGAACTACAGAAGAACCAGGAAACAGTAACACAAATGATTTTCATCCGCTTTTTATGGAACTTTGGGACAAAAGGGAAAACCTTGACAGATGTTTCTTCCACAGCACCATCAGAGAAGGGTGACTTTGGTGTCCTTCCAGAACCATGATGGGCACCTCACTCAAAATTCCTTCCATCCAGGAATCTCTTGTGATTTCATTGACTAGAAAATCTACTGTTCAGTTGACCCTCATTGCCACAGTATGCATCTTTTGCAGTTTCTGGGTGTTGCTGTCACTGAGACCAGTGACATTTATGTCCAAGCTGCTGAAGTCTCTGCAACCAGCAGAAGAAGGCTTGGCTGTTGTCAACCACCTATCTTAGTGACAGGCCATCCCTACTTCCCTTGTCAAGATGTGATTGGCAGAATCTGAAAGAGAAGCTCTTTCCTTTTGTCCTTAGGGAAATAATGACTTTCTGTGGTATTTGCTATGTTTGCAGAGTATCGGGCAGGAGCCCCTTCTCTTCTTTAGACCTTTCAGGAAGCAGCCTCAGAATTACAGCTTTTCTCTGAAGCCTGGGTCAAAGGAGGAGACATTGGCATTTGTATTTTCTAATATGCAGGTTATCCAGGCTCAGATAGGAGGGATTTACAGGGAGTCCAGGACAGATTCTCGAGGAGATCGAGGTCAGATGAAGCTAGGATGATACTGATTGGTTATTCATACTCAAGTCAATCTGCACAATGTTGGGACTTAGAATTGAAACGCAAATTAGTTCAGGTGTTAGAGGTTCCAGTAAAGGTGGGACATTTTTTTAAAGCCCAGATGCATCTCCTTGTGTTACTAAATACCACCAATATTTCCAGAAAAATGTGTATCTGTTTGGGAGTGAGAGCTCTCTCTCCATAGAATACTTAGCATTAACGGAAGTGGTTAGAAAGTTTTGCTGTCTTTGAGTATATTGAATAGTGATTCTACATTTGCCTAATCCTTAACCTTGAATAATAGAGTTGAAAAAAAGATAGAGAGATGGAAAAGAAGAAGGGGAAACCTGTAACGAAAGTAGTCACAGATAATGATAGAAATATATGAAGAAATGACCCAAAGTGTGTGACTTTGAGTTATTAAAATGTATGGGTTGGTGTGTATGTTAGCAGTTTGTAAAGGAATTTTTTTATATACACTGGGAAACCAAACTAATTGTGTGGCTCATTTTATTGTGGTATTTGCTTTATTGCAGTAGTTGGAATCAAACCCACAATATCTCTGAAGTATGCATGTAATGACTTTTCAGTAATATTGTGGACTCTTGGAAAACTGAAGAGAGGTCTTAGAGTGAACAGTAGTCTCTGCTTCAAGCAAATTTGAAGATGAGTTTGATGCTTCACTGTTCTGAAAACATGTTTACATAAGACTGCTGAATCACTCTGTCACTTTTAATCACTCTTTTTTAATTCTCTGTCCCTATTCTGGCCTAATTTCATCTTTCCTCTCACTCTTGGACTCTCTATCTATTTCTTTTGGTACTGTTCCATCTCCTTGTATCCGGACTTCTTTTTTTTCTCCTTAATTATCTTCTTCTTGACTCCAGTTCTTTCCTTTACTTTCTCTCTCCCCATTCACTTTAACCTCAGGAGTCAACTGGAGTGAAATTTATCCCTATAGGACACAATTAGACTCAGGGGTCTACCCCTGTTTGTGATGCATGTTGGCTCCTGATAATATCAGGGCAAAACAGCATTAAGTAGAGTCCTTGTTTAGCCAGGTTTGACTATGGAGACAAACAATCTAGATAAATAATACTCAACCTTAATTTACAAAAACACCCTTTTCTCCTTTGTAATATGTTTTCAGGCCTTAAATTTTTCATGTTCCTCCTTTAACACTTCATTTCACAATGCCTCCATAAAAATAAGTAACATCTTTTTTTAAAGGAGGGTGGAAACTTGACTTGGGTTGGTGAACCCAACAATGTGAACACACAATGCAGTGTACATATGATGTGTTGTGGAATTGTGCACTGAAACCTGTATAATTTTGTTAACTAGTATCACCCCAATAAATTAAATAAAAAGGAAAAAAAGGAGATACCTTCCCAAGCAGCTGTCTCTCAATATGTGCTGAAATCCCAGAAGGAACTGTGTTTTACACATAAAAAAGACTTTCTTGTGCATTACCTTGGTAGATAATAAACCCCCAAATCATGTAAAGTAGGCAGGGAGGCAAAGCTCCTTCAGAGAAGGCTGGGCAACAATATACTATGCTAATTAGGGGCAGAACCTAGATCTGATACCTGTGAGTTTTCTTTAGAGTAATTTTATATAAAAAAGCAGATATAAGATAGTGAAAATGCAATAAGCACATATGATTTTCTCCTCCTTATTTTTAAGAAGTAACATTCACAATTACTCCATGGAAACTGGGATGGTTTACCCTGGGTGATAGAGACACCCTTGTTTTTACAGGTCCAGCTGCATTTCTTTGTTTTTTTTTTTTTAGTCCATTTAACTTAGTGCATCACATGGCACAAGTACCAGCCCCCAAGGAACACTAGTCTCTTTTTGTTTTTCCCTCTCTCTTTCTTTCTTCTCTCCCTTTCTCCTTTCCTTATTTCCTTCCTTCCTCCCTCCCTTCCTTCCTTCCTTCCTTCCTTCCTTCCTTCCTTCCTTCCTTCCTTCCTTCTTCCCTTTCTTTCTCTCTCCATGCCTCTGTCTCTCTATTTTCTTTAGTTTCCTCTCTTGATCCCACCTCAGTCCAAAGAAGAGATGAGAAATCCTGGATTCCCTGCACTCACATTTTCTTTGCTTTCATGCTTTCCCCTCCCAGTCTTATAATGTAATGCCAATTATTAGAAAATATAATTCACTGTGTCTCACACTATTATTTATAATCTACTTGAGCATTTTCTTCACATTCTTAATATCCTTGGTGTCAGAGAGAATTACAGCTGGGAAGCTGACTGCAGGCCTCTGTGTAACAAGAGGAGAGTACATTGTTTTCACAGGTGGATTTTCTGTTGTCTGGTGAGGTTACATGATTTTTCTAGAATAGCTAGACATTTTGTCATGCAATTACAATTATTTTTGCCAAAAAAACCCTCACTATGGTTAAGTTATTTCCTTTCTTCATAAGAGTAAGACAATAAAAATGTAGATTGATTTGGAGAGAAAATTTTTATGTATTTACAAAGATATCCAATAGATGATGATATTTGGACACTTTGGGTCTGTGATACAGCTCTGAACGTATATGGTTCATTCTACACCTTTCACTCTAACTTTCCATAGCTCAGATCCCTGTATTTCTCTGTGTATGTATGTATGTGTGTATCATCTATCCATCTATGTATCATTTGTCATCTATCTATCTATCTCTATACACACAATAACAACATACACTACTACATGAGGCAAACTCTTTGAGGATAAACACGTGAAGAAATGAAGTCCCTATCTCTTCCTCAAAATTTAGCAGTCGACTTAGTCTCAGTCCTGGGAACTCTGGGTTTGTTGTTGTGTTGCCAAAAATAAAATTTATGAACTTAGCATAGATAGTCAAGACAGAGGTAGACAAAAAAGGACAGATAGGAAAACATATATTTTAAGAATAGGATGGTGAATAGGAAAGAAAGAATAGGGAAGGAAGAGAAGAGAGGCAAGGTAGACAGAAAGATTGTTTCTTCTTAGGCATGCAACATGGCGTTTGGTGACCTGGATATAAGAGAACCCCAGTAGAGTTTAATAGTAAGAGCTTGAAGCCTCTGTCAGGCCCACAACACACACACACACACACACACACACACACTTTCTCTTTGTGGCACTGGCCCTAGAGACTTCGTGCGTGCCCCTTCTTGGTCGCTGCAGGCATGCACGTGCACACACACTCGAGCTCTGTCTTCCGAGTAACTTGGGTGGACAGCAGCCCCTTTAGCGACCTGCCTTCCTTCTGTTCATGTGCCCTACTCTTTCTGAAAAAAGCAGAGACGTTTTACATTTTGAAAATCTCAGGGCTAATTATGATAGGAAAATACACACATATAACAATAATAAACTCAAAGCAGTTACCAACATTTTAGGATTTTATGTATGATCCAGTTCTCTAGTGTGCATTTTATAAAATCCTCTGAAATTTATTCATGTAACTAATGATACTCTTACACACAATTTTTAATAAAATTATTTTGATTTTCTTGTAATTATTTCTTCCATGTTGGGCCCCATAATTCAACTCATGAATCAGCCCACAATTTAGAGATTTGCTTTGTTTACTTGTATTTTTATTATAGTTAGACACAATACATTTTTCCATATGAAATAGACTGAGTTGTATAAAATCAACCACTGACTTCATGAAACTGAATTCATGAATCACCTTTAGAAAGGGAGACAAAAACAAATTCAATTATATTTAGCAATTCAATATCACTAATGCTCAGTCGTGACCAACTAAGTAATACAGTATTAATATTCTAGGATTACCATGGCAGACATTATAAACTGAGTGGCTTAATGAAATAGAAATTTATTCTCTCACATTTCTGGAAGTTAGACATTTGACATCAAAGTGTCAGCAGGGTTGATCTTTCCTTGGGAGCTCAGATGGGGAATATGTTCCATGTCTGTCTGATAGTTTCTTAGGTTTGCTGGTAATGCCTGGCATTGCTTGGTTGGTAGATGCATCACTCAAGTCTCTGCCTCTGTCTTCAGATGGTATTCTTTAACCTGTGTATGTATGTATGCATGTGTCAAACTAGGACATGTGTCATATTGGTACACGTTAGAACATGATGTTCTTCCTATGTGTGTCTGTGCCATAATAGTAAGGCCATTAACAAATGGATTTAGGGCCCATCATCTTAACTATTACATACAAAGTTACATAAAATGTTTATTTCTAAATAAGGTGACATCCTAAGGTTTCAAGTGGACATGATTTCTGTAGTACAATGTTCAAGGGTCCTTCTCCTTACCTGAAAAACAAGCAAAAACAAAATGGTGATGTTGCAAATTTTATTTTCCTATCCACTTAGCCTCTGTTTTACTCTTCACAGAATAGTTAGCTTTACATGTATTTACAGGGTCAGCAAATCCTGTCACTGGTGGCAAACTTACCAATCTCCAGACCCTTCCTTGAAACTCATCATGAGGAATCAGAACCACACACCCTGTACCTGGAGTCCTGACAATGAAATGCGCTCTTTTTTTTGTAAAGCAATGGATTTGGAATTTACATAATGAGACAGAACAACTTCTAAAATGAATTTTATACAGAAAAACTAAATATATCTTCTCTAGATCTACTTAGTAAAGCCTCTAGTAAAGAACTAGAAAATAAATATAAGGGTTATCAATTAAAATTATTTAAAAATATCATTTCACTTGACAGTAAACTACAAAGACATAGATATTAGATATATACAGATCCAAACAAAAAGCATGAAGTAGAGTAATATCCATAGATCTTACTATTTTATTCCAAAAGCAAATATTTCATGTTCAAATTATATAGTTTTATACCTGTTTTGAAAACAATCTTGCTCACTCTTTTATCCCTTGCACCTCAGATTCTTGTCACAGCAGGTTTTTGGTGAATCTAGTTAAAATTTTGTGTCAAATATTCTCTTCCTCTGACCCCACCATGTGCTTGTAAGTTATATTTCATCCCATAATAAAATCATTTGTGAATTAGGCTTAGAGGCAGCCTAGAGTAGTCATTAAGAGCAGTGATTCTCAAATGAGATGGCCTGCATTCAAATCCAGACCTCACCATTATATGAATTTGGACTAGGTTCTTGACCTCTTTGTGCCTTAGTTTCCTTATTTGTAAGATATGGATGATGAAAATAGTCTATTCCTTATGGAAATATTATGAGAATTAAATGAGCTCATTTGTTAGATAACTAATCATCTTCTAGATCTGAGAGCGGTTCTTGTCTTGCATCTCTGTTATTCTCCATGGCACCAAACACAGTGCTCTGCACTTAATGTATATAACGTGTGATATTTATTTGCATAAAGTATAATTGAATTGAGGTGAGCTACCTTCAAAATCCCCCCCCCCCCCGCACATGGGTTGGTTTTACGTAGCGGGGAGAAGAATATCTATCCATCTCAGAGGTTTATGTGAGGATAGGAACTAACTGAGCAGTGCTCACCTAACAAAGCACTTCGTGCTTTGAAAACATCCTTTACAAGTATCTTTCCCAACTTCTTTTAAACAAGCTAAATAGTCCATCTCAAAGCCTATCTTCTCTTTGTTTTAAAGCTTGTTACATTAAGCTCAGAAATGTATCCCTTTCTATGTATTGCTCAACATTATTTCTGTGTTCCATAAAAATATGATTTATAAATGTGACCATAGTTGGTAAAACTGGAAGGCATGGCAGGATTCTCCAGGCCAGTGGTTACAGCCAGTGGTGCAGATCACAGTCAACTGGGAGTTTAGATTTGTCTTTCAGTACACATGACTGGGGTGACCAGAAATCTGGATTATATAAAGCGATAAAATAGTGGTCTAGTGTTTGAGTTCTGAAGTCAGATAGGACTCGATATAAATTATGGTCCTTTTCACTTGTCGTTAGACTGACACAGGAAATGCTTCTCAAACTTTAACATGCACACATATCACCTGGGGGGCTCATGAAATGCAGATTCTGGTTCAGCAGATCTGGGGGGTGGGGGGGCAACACTGTAAACTTATAACAAACTTCATGATGATGCTCATAAAGAGAGACATGCTTTGAATATTGAAGACCTGGAAGCTCATTGCTTAAAAATATCTCAAAATCTCAGTTTCTTCATGTGTAAAATAGAGCAGTCGTGAAAATTAAAGATATGATGTGTAGAATGTGGCTTTATCACATAGCCTCACACAGTGTTAAACATACTATTGGTATCATTAGTAAGGCTAGCTTCATGGACTTAGACCTGTGCAGTTGAGTAGATCTCTGCCTTAAGAGGGCTCCAGTTTTGGTTCAATGCTCTACAGTCACCATATTTGATTCTTAATTCTTAGCAATTTTGTCCTGGAATTTGTGTTTTATAAGTGAAGTTCAATGGGCCAACAGGGCATACACATGAGGAGAGGAGATACTCAAAATACACATCATTACCAACATTTCTTGCAACTATTTGCATTTAAAATTCACAAGGTAGTAAGAGCACAGAATTCCTATGAACCCAAAGTGAACTGGAGTTCAGTAAGACTCAAAAGTACCGGGTACATGTGTTACATCTAAGACTAAGTAAATGAGGCCACACCCTCCCCAAGAGACCATTCTTCCCATTTGAACCAGAACTTGCGTTGAATGTAGAATGAAGACAACTGTGGTTGAAGACTCATGAAAAATCCAGGATCCCTATAATATCCTTAATTACTGGAGCTACTTCCTTGTATATTACCTAACAACTTACACTGGAAACAATTTCATAGAAGAAAAGGGAAAAATAGGGAAACCCATAGTTCTTTTCTTCTCAATTCTTCCTTATCATTAAGCAGTAGGTAGAGACTCTAGCTAAAGTATACACATATGGAAAAGTAAAAAGCAGTTTGGTGTAGTGTGTCTATTGTTCTGCTAAGAGCAAAATATATATGAGCTCAGAAAATGAATTGTGCAATTTTGGTGATTCCACATGCAAGTTAAGTGTTTTTATATTTGCATTTAAAACTGGCATTGTACAATATAAAAATGAATAGCAAAAGTCATGCTAATAATTTAAATTTAAATTTTCACTAATTAGAATGACACTAAATAGAAAAAAGAAAAAGCACACAACCACCATGACAGTTTGAATGAGAAACCATGGAGTCTAGGAAAAAAATCTTTATATTTAATATGCTTAAAGGAAAATTTTTTCTGCTTTTCAAAAGGGGGGACACTGTAGTTTCATTTCATACTGAGCTCCACAAAACAGGTAGCTAGCCCTGCTATCATTATTATAATATTATCAACAGGTCTGATCTGGGGCTGCAGGTTGAAAATCCCCAATGAAACAAGAAATAATTTTGCATAATTGCTATTCAGATCAGGAAACCGCATCTTATTCATAGTGGAGCATAATTCCAGCCCTGTGATTTATTGCTAAAACTAAGAATATTATTTAATTGCCTAATTATTGGATTTTGAGGGATGTCAGATAAGTTATTTTATATTTTGTTCAGATTCCCATCCAGGAAGAAAATATCAGCATAGTGTTTTTCCCATCTCATGTCATCTAGAAGTAATCAGCCCCTCCACTCTCTGAATACACACCTGTATCCATACCTGTGACACACACTCCACTGTCACCTGTATTGTACTTAATCATGGCATCTCAACTCCCCATCGCTACTGAGCCTGGGTGCCCTTTCTTGTAGCACTCTCTACATTGGATAAAAGATCGCATGGTGCAATCTAGTCTTTTCCCGTGGAGTGAATGAGTGAATTGCCTAAGTAACTGAAAAGACTGTGAGTCCATTTTAATAATTACCAAAGGAAGGGGGGTTCTGATTGTGAGGCATCATGTTACATTCTAGTTTCACCACAGAGAAAACAGCAATATGTCAGTTAACCTAGAGTATTGTCTTCATCTTTCTGGAATGGAACTGTTTGATTTCACTATTTTAATTTATTATTGTGAGATAAATAATAGTTCTCATAATTGTAAGTGAGCAGGAAACCACTGGACATAATTTCCTTGACAGATGCAGCTTCTGCCCTATTTAGACATCTTCAAATACATGTTCCATTCATATAGTCCCATTCTGGGCAGCTAAGACTTTCACCTCATATGTTACACAGTGCAATTGACTTGCTGCGTGTGTGTGTGTGTGTGTGTGTGTGTGTGTGTGTGTGTGGCGGGGAGTGGGAGGGCAGTTTGCTCTCCTCCAGTGCTTCATGTATCATCTGGTGCCAGAGGCAGTGAGAATACAACATTGATAGACCAATGGGCTGATCCAATATGGCAAATCCTATATTCCTGTTTGGGTACAAATGAATAACCTCATATACTTCTGCACACATTCAACAAAATGATGAGAGGGAGAAAAAAACAAATGGAATTTCCTGATCATTGCATTCCACTTTATTTCTCTGTTTTAACTTTGTAAGTGAATTCAATGTCTGTAGAAGGCGATTGATGGCTCTCAGAGAAAAGGAAATAAAAATGTTAATGCCCCAAACCACAATTTGAGCACTATTAGGCTTGATACTTGGTTCCCTTCTGCTGAAATCCTCAGCTGGGGCCCTCTTCTCATGGCCTTCAAAGGTCATCTCAGCATTTTAAGGCTAAGGCATTGTGGATGCTGCAGGACAGGGTTGCAGCCCTAGATCTGCTTCCTTTTACTAGTAGGGGGAGCAAAGGGAAGAGGTCAAAAAGAGAAAGGACTGGCTAGGTATATATGAAAGGAAAAAAAGCAATGCTTCAATATGTCTCCAAATCTCTCAATGGATCGTACTCTGTGCCAATCAATCCACCTTCTCCACAGCTCACCCTATATATATTTCAAATTCCAACTTCCTTAAATGCCCTACAATTTAATTTCTCTGTCTATCTCATTCTTGCGCTATATAATATTCATGTCCTACCTCCTGTATGAAGTCTTCTTTAATCAACCCAGACCATAATATTCCTCTGTCACTATGGGTTTCTGAAGGATTGATTATGTATTACTTGTTTGTCATCATGTTACTCTGCACTTTAATTTTTATTTGTCAGAAATATATGTTTCTCTCTATGAAATAAGTTAATTAGGGAAGGTCTAGAATTCCTTATCACCTATAATTCTCGTCAGTGCTCTTCACATAAGCTCATAATTAATATTTGTTCATAAAAGTTACTATTATACTTAAGTATGTAAGCCATCTGTTTAAAAATATATACACATATATGTGCATATATATATATATATGTATATATATATATGCCAGAGGCATTTTCTCCATATATTTGTATTTTAAATATTCAATACAGATTTTTAAAAATCAGTTGATTCTCCTTCCACTCTGGTGAAAATAGCGTAAAGACAGAACTTGTATTTCCCAGTGCCAGGATTCACCACGCACAACCCTGCTGTAGGAGCCGTTCTTTTTTTTTTTCTTTCTATTGAGTATCCGAGGGTCAGGAAGTCTGATTCCAACTTGATTATACCTAGGTAGAGAAAGGAGGAAGGAGGATAAACTCATCCATCATAACCCAATCAACCAATTTAAAAGATCAGGGCATATTAACCAGAAAAGCAGACAAGAGTGAGTAGGACAAATGTGTGAAAGGCCAGATGTGCATAAACAATGTATGCCACGCAAGGGGCAATGCCACAGAAAGAGCTAAAAAATAATTGAATGCGAACGCTGTACATAAATCCAGATGAGATTCAAGCTGTGACCTTGAGGTGAAAAGGCTTCTTAAACTGCAACCAAAGCTTTCTATTCTAAAGGGATTAAATCTCTGAAAATCATTCTCTTTCTTTGCATTCATGTTTCACACTTTGTAGTGCTCACATAAAAAGGGCAGATATACCAGCAGTTGGGTGTTTACTTTCTTGTGTTTCTTTTCTTCCCAGATAGCTGGTATCAGCTTCACCACAGATCAGAGCTTTTTTCACCTCTGATTATGATTTGTAATTGTCAATACCAGGTTAGCAAGCTTTCTAATGGAAATTACCAATGCACGGAAGAATGATAAAGCAATCTGCTCAGGAGGGAGAAGTATAGGCTCTGGAGCTCCAGTCATCTTTTCTAGGGCTCACAATAATTATGAGAGCAAATTTAATAAACTTTTGCTTGAAACTTGTAACAGAATATCCCCAGATTCTATTGCTACCAATGCATTGCAAAACTAGAGAATACTAGCAAAGAACTAAAATGTTCAAACACCGGCTAGGCAAGGCTTGTTCTGATAGCTTTTCTGTGGCCTCAGTGTAACATTCTTATTCAACTCCAGGGTGGGGGTGCCTGTGGCATTGCACTTTGTCTTTTTCCTTTTCTCACCAGACAGAGGTGGCAATGATCACAAAGCTCCAAGTTACTTAGAATGGCAGCTACCACAACACGCAGCGGTTTCTTAGTGCAGATCTTGAAAGGATTAAAGCTGGATTAGGGGAAGGGTGTATTCCCAAAGGGCAATATTTATAACAATGAGAAGGCGCTTTTCCACCCTCTCTATAAGAATAGCAAGGAGGAAAAATGAATCCCAGCAGTGATTGTCAAATGGCAAGATGTGGGCAGGACGTAAGATGTACACCTTTCTAATTCGCAGGCAATTTATGTGTGTATGTCTAAGTATCCAATTAACAGACACAGATGCCATTTTTCATTTAAAAATATAGGGTTTTACGACTGCAAACCAGCTGTGTCCATAAATTTCACCAATCCCTTTGCAGAAGTTTACCACAAATTTAGGCTTCAATGTCATGAAATTTCTATTCCTCTGCATTAAAATAACTAAAGATTGATTGGCATGTTTTTGTCTAGTAAAACATTTTCCTCAGAAAAGAGCAGAAAATCACAATACATGTACAGTGGTAAGCCTCACGAGAATCAATAGGAAGAGATAATTTCTGACCCATGAAAACACTCCATTCTAAACCAGCTCTGGCCAATGGGAATTTTTTACGAGAGGAATGTTTTGTATCTCCACTGCTCATTACAGTAGCCCATGCAGCAATTGAGCACTTGAAATTGTGGCTAATGAAATGTGGGGCTGTATTCTTAATTTTATCTAATTTTAATTAGTTTAAATTTAAGTAGCCATGCAATTGGTTCCCATGTTGAATAGCACAATTCATATCATTCCTGTTGAAAAATCATTCTAAATTAGAATTTTACATGAAGGCTGCTTAACATCCAGCTTCTTCCACACCCAACAATTGGGAAGAAATTAAACAACACAACTGATGTAAACTAGCGTTTTTCTTTTGCTGATCTTTAATTTGTATTAAAGTTATGATAAAAAGAGAAATTATATAAAGGTCCCATGATAGAATAGTGATTACCATTGGTCCTGGAAGAAAAGGTACAGACAGTGAACTGGCAGGGTGAGAAATAATAATAATAAAGGAAACAAAGTAGAGAATCATTCAGTGAGATGGGTTTTAAATTATTGTACTTATTTTACATTCTTAGTTTCTTTTATACTTAATAAATGTTTGAAAAGTGTAATACACAAAGTGTAGAAACTTCTTTTCCAAGTGAAGGAAGTAATCCCCCTGTGAAGTTATTATTCAGACAGAACTGGAAAAGGAGCCAGCTCCCCATTCCCCTCCATCCTTCCTTCCTGCTTCCTGTCCACTTTGGAAGAAAACACATCCACCAGGGTCCGGTTTTATCTGGTTTCTTCTTTATATTCACTACCCTTCCCTCATCATGGTTTACTTCTTTGCCATCTCTTTGTCCTCTGTCTACATTTCTCTTTTCTTGCAACCTCACTCTCTGTTGGTTTGCTTGCTTGTTTGCCCGGATGCACTATTTTCTCAATACATTTTCCCTGGGTATGGTCAGCATAATCGAGTGACTAGGTTTTAAATGTTTTGACTAGTCATTTTGCACAGAAAGTTTATGCTTTAATTATGAATCTGTTACTGAACAACAAGGGGGGCCAAAGGGGGTCCAAAGGCAATATACTATTACCCGAAAGAAAACCCCCAGGTCTGTTATGTCCGCCGTCTATAGGAAAGATGTCTCTCAATGCCAGAGATTCGTGAAAAGGAAAGGAAATGTTTATTTAATGCTATACAAACTTAAAGTAGTGACCTAATGTCTTCATCAAAACCCTAAAGTCCCTTAAAACACCCACAAACACACACAGTCCTTCCTTCCCACTTTGCCCAGTCTGGGGTACTGTATCTCAGGAAAGAAAATAGAAGTCCTTGGTTCAGGCAGCTCCCGGTTCTTCCCAGTAAACCGTCTACAGCTGGTAGGCCTTCCTCAGTTCTCGGCACCCTCAGCTGTGTCGCCACTCTGCCAAAGCCGAGTGGTGGTTCTCTGCTAAAGCCGCATGGTGATTCTCTCTCACAGAAATGCAGGAGTCTCCACTCTGGGCCGAGTGGTTCTCCCTCCCAGGTCCGAGAGAGTTCCCACTCTGCCAGAAGTGCATGGCTCTCTCCTCAACGGCTGCCACGTCTGGGTTTAAATCCCTGCACCAATCTTCCTCTGCAGCCCCATTTCTGACTCCTCCCACACTTGGCCACACTTGCTCTCAATCTCTTGTCCTTTCCAGCTTTTCTGACTGCCATCATGGGTCTGGGCAAGTGTCATCCCATATCATGGAGCCAATCATCTCCAAGCTCCCACGCAGGTGCTGTAATGGTGGGGACCTGCCTCCCAGTTACATCTGGGTGGGGTGGACGTTATTTCCGTTCCCCTGGCTCAGAGCGTGGCCACAGCTATTTAACATATCTATGTAACCAGTCAAAGGTTATAGATATGTTAAATGACCGCATCAGAGGTTAGCTGCAAGGCTGTTGCTATGCGAAACAGCTCTCAATGGCCCAGCTCCATTTGTCCCTTCCCCCAACCCACACCTGGGGGTATGGTATGAGGACATCCTAATATTTTCTGAACACCTTGAGTTCTGGACCCCATTCCAAATGCCCATTTCAAATGTTCCTTCTTGGCTGCACCCTGTAACAAATCCACAGAAAAATGAATCACAGAAATTAACTATGTAACTAAAAGCCACCAAAAAACGATTGTCTTTTTTTTTTATTTTAATCATTGTTCAAGTACAGTTTTCTGTCCTTTACTCCCATCCCAGTGCACCCTCCCATCCCTCCCCACCTCCTTCCCATTTCCACCGCCCCTAGTTTTTGTCCTTGTGTCTTTTATATTTGTTCCTGTAAACCCTTCCTCTTTTCCCCTGAAATTCCCCCAAAATTCCCTCTCCTCTGCTTTCTGGTCACTGTCAGCCTGTTCTGTATTTCAGTGTCTTTGGTTATATTTTGCTTGTTTGTTTATTTTGTTATTTAGATTCCTGTTACAGGTGAGATCATGTGGTATTTGTCTTTCACCTCCTGGCTTACTTCACTTAGCATAATGCTTTCCATTGTCCTCTTTGCAAGTAACTCTTAACAAGAGACACTTGTTTTTGCCTATTTTGAGAACCTGTGTGACCCTAATGGACATTATTTTAAGTTGTGGAGAAATTGTCCATAAAGTCAGAAAAGAGCTTTCGTAAAACCCAGAGCCTAAGGTACAATTCTGGGAAACTCTGCCTCTTGTCTCCTGAATTTCCTTGGAACAGAGGATTCCAGAGCTAGTCCAGCTCATAGAACAGGAATCAGAGCTGCTCGGGGTACGAGGGAGCACAAAAGGTAGACGCAAATACATTTCCAGGTCACACCCAAGTTTCCATTCTCAGCTGAGCCCTCCACTACCTTCATTCTGAAAGTTTTTAGCAGCCTGGTCTACTGCAGCCAAAGGAGTTTCTATCTGTACCCATCTGTACACAGTACATATTGTATTAATATTTCCAAATCCTGGGGATCAATCTCAGCCGAGCGCACCAATAGCTTTATCTAGTATTTTACATGAACAGTAGATAATCTAAATTCTTTAATATTAATCTAGTTTTGAATGTGCAATAATATCTTGAAAGAAGTTTATTGTCATGTTCATGACATAATGCATGATAGGATTGTCTGTACAAGATAAATTTTCCTTTTGTAGACAAAGCTTTCTTTTCTGATTTTCTGTCACTCATCTATCTGTCCATCTAACCATGCTTTTAAAACTCTCTGTAGGGTTGCTTGACTCCTTCTGGGTAAATTTTCACTCTTAACAAGCATAAAGATAAAGAATGAACCAACACTTCTTGCTGTCAGAATAATCCTAATATAATAAATGTTTTTCCTGAAAGTGGGAAAAATGACATAGTCAAATTATGTCACTGCTGCACCCAAAGATCTTGGAAAAGTGAGCATATTTTTATTTATTTTATTTTTTATGTTGTTCAAGTACTGTTGTCTCTGCTTTCACCCCACCATGGAATCCCACCCCACCCATCCCCACCTCCCACCATTGAACCTACCCCCTTTGACTTTGTCCATGTGTCCTTTATACAGGTTCCTTGGTGAACTTTTCCCTGTTTTTCCTTATTATCCCTCTCTTACCTCCCCTCTGGTTATTGTCAGTTTGTTCATTATTTCAATGTCTCTGGTTATATTTTGCTTACTTGTTTGTTTTATTGATTAAGTTCTACTTATAGGTGAGATCATATGGTATTTGTCTTTCACTACCTGGTTTACTTCACTTAGTATAAAGTTCTACAGTTCTATCCATGCTGTCACAAAGGGTAGGAGCTCCTTCTTTCTTTCTGCTGTGTAGTATTCCATTGCATAAATGTATCACAATTTTTTGATCCATTCATTCACTGATGGGCACTTAGGCTATTCCTAGCACTTGGCTATTGTAAATAATGCTGCTATGAACATTGGGGTACATAGTTCTTTTGAATTGGTGTTTCAGAGTTCTTAGGGTATAATCTCAGCAGTGGTATTGTTACAGTCTACAGGGGGTTCTTCTCCACCTATCTGGGTTAGTTTTGCCCACTGCCTGAGGAAAGATGTCTCTTAATACAAGAAATCAGTGAAAAGGAAAGGAATTTATTATTCATTTGAAATAACACAAACTAAAGTTCCCCACAAATGTACCCAGTCCTCCCAGCACCCTCCACATGGCAAAAGGGAGCACCTCCAAAGCCTCATGGTCCTGACTCTCACTCACGCCTCTTGGTCCCAACCAAGACACCAAAGCCCCATAGTCCTAAACAGATGTGTGGTCCCCAAAAGAGAGACCCCCAATGGCTGCTGTGCCTCTGTTTAAATCCCAGCACTAATCTTCCTCTGCAGTCCCATTTCCAGCTCCTCTCACAATTGGCCACAGCTGCCCACATTATGGGCAGGTGTGGCCCTGTGGTGTGGAGCCAATTATCTCCAAGCTCTTCTGGACCCTATTACAAATCCCTATTTGGAGCTCCCCTCTTGGCTGCACCCTGTTACAGTATTGCTGGGTCAAAAGGCAGTTCCATTTTTAGTTTTCTGAGGAAGTTCCATACTGTTTCCCACAGTGGCTGCACCAGTCTGCATTCCCACCAACAGTGTACCATGGTTCTCTTTTCTCCACAACTTCACCAATACTTGATGTTTGTTGATTTGTTTATGATGGCCACACTGACAGGTATGACGTGATATCTCATTGTGGTTTTAATTTGCATCTTTCTGATGGCTAGTGATGCTGAGCATCCTTTCATATGTCTTTGGGGCCTTTGTGTGTCCTCCCTGGAGAAGTGTCTCTTCAAGTCCTTTGCCCATTTTTTAACTGGGTTGTTTGTCTTCCTCGAGTGGAGTCGTGTGAGTTCTTTATGTATTTTGGAGATCAAACCTTTGTCCAAGGTATCATTGGCAATGATATTTTCCTATAAGGTTGGTTCTCTTTTCATTTTACTGCTATTTTCTTTAGCCATGAAGAAGGTTTTTATTTTGATGAGGTCCCATTTGTTTATTCTTTCCTTTATGTCCCTTGCTCTAGGGGACATGTCAGTAAAAATGTTTCTGCGTGGAATATCTGAGATTTTCCTGCTTATAAATGGTGACACCACTAAAGTACTTGAGGAGAACATAGGCAGGAAAATCTCAGATATTTCACAATTATCTTTATCCATTCATTTGGCAGTGAACACACTTAGGTTGTTTCTATGCCTTGGCTATGGTAAATAATACTGGGATGAACTTGGGGATGCAGATATCTCTTGGAGATAAGATGTCACTCACTTTACAACCTAACTTTACACCTAATAGACAATTCATATTGAATACCTGTAGAAAGAGAAAGGAAACATCAACATAAGAAGGGACATACTTTGCCAGCATTTTGCAAATATTTAAGAGAGAATACTTCCTTATAAATAAAGTAAAAAATGCACCCACGTGTTCATGTCGGAGCTTCAAACAAATGGATCACAATGTTGAGAATTACTGAAGTATTTATGTAGACAGTAGCAAAAGCCCTGAAACAAGAGGACTGTTTAATTGTGTAGACTAGAAGGAGGTAACAGCATGGTGTGATAGACCAAAAATGGTCAGAAACCCAATGGCCGAAGGATTCTGGCTGGCCCAGAGAAAAGATTTTTTTTCCTGTGGCCTACAGGTTGAGTTTTCCCCAAAGTCACTAGGAAAACACAACTAACAACTACCAAAACACCCTTCTGTAGAGCCTTTGCATTTGTGCCTTTCTGAATGCCTTATACATTCCATCCAGCTCTCAGCTATTGGGTTCCGTGGTTCTTGATACATTTTTATCATCACAAATTTCAGGTTAGAGAAACCTAATGCATTGAGATGATCTGGTTTGACTATAAATGTCAAAATCTTGGTGTTAAGCACAAACCCAGTGAAGACCATATGTCCAGGCTATGGCTATGACTGAGATCAGGGTGCTCTTTTTTTAAAATAAATATTTTATTTATTTATTTTTAGAGAGAGGGGAAGAGAGGGAGAGAAACATAAATGTGTGATTGCCTCTCGTGTGCCTCCCATCAGGGACCTGGCCTGCAACCCAGGCATGTGTCCCTATGCAGAATCCAAATGGCAACCCTTTGGTTCACAAGCCCATGCTCAATGCACTGAGCTACACCAGCCAGACCAGGGCATTCGTTTTCTGCTTTGACTTGTTGCTACTTATTACACGTGACCTTTAGGGAAGACTGGACAGCTTTACAGGAGAACCTTGATTGAGATCAAACATGGAAAAGTCAAGAAAAAAGGATACCAAAAATAAAATATATTACTGCTGTCTTCTGAGAGCTTATATAGTAACTTGTGCCTATTTAAGAATTCCTATATTTTTCATTCTGTCAATTTATTTCATCAGTTTTGGGGAAAAGATTCTGCAAACATTATTTCCCCCATTTGACAGATGCATAAACTAATACCTGGAAAAATTAAGTAGAATGCTCAGAGTCCCCCACCGTGAGGGTGGCAGAGAAGAGACTTAAACTCACTCACCTTTTACCTAATGCATATTTTTCCAGTGGTCTTGTATTTAATCATGCAAATAACACAACGGAGTGGAATCCAGTTAGGCTCTAGATAGGCAGGGACCCTCTCCTAGGCTCAAATGAAACAGTGCTTGTATGCCAGGATGCAGGCCCTTGTTTTTAGAGTCTGCATACCTTTTTTATCTTTCCTTTTGTAGAGGTCATTAAAATGTGCCAGTAGTATCCTATGTGCTGACTGTTGGGAGGTTTCTAAGAAAAGCATTGTTATTTGTTACGTTCAGGAGGATTTGTGGAAGGATAAATTGCATACATAGTGTGATGGCAGCTGGCAGTCAACTGCGACTGCTGTTGTGCACTCCACAACATGTTTTATGTGGCTGGGAACATTTACATTAAGGTCAATTAGGTTGCCAAAATGGAGAATCGCAGCTGAGGGATGCTTAGTGGAGTGCACTGGTGTTTGGCAGGGGAAATGAAACTGATAAACCTACATGCGCATGGTCTGCCAGCTGGTGGGTGGTCCCAGCCATGTTGCTGCAACACCATTCAATTCAATTCAGCAAATATTTATTGAGTAACTAGATGATGCAAAGCACCAGGAAAAGTGCTGATGGGGCGGTGAGGCAGCACAGACCATGGCTCAGGACTTAGAAGAGTTGCCAATAAACAGTAGATCTCAAGAGCAAGCAATGATTGCATGATTACATATGCTAGACATTGTTCTGTAGTTCAACGTGCATTAACTATTGCAGTGTTCGTAATAACCCTGTTTTGTCAATGAGGAAATTTTGTTAGGGATATATGTGGGTTATAAACTTCATTGGTGAGATATGGTGCTTCTGAGAGTTTTCATAACATCTCCTTTTCTGGGCATATGTCAGAGTTGCATTTCACTGCTACCTTGAAGTTGGCCGTGTGGCCTGTGATTTGCTTTAACCAAAGAAATGTGAGCAGAAGTAACACGTGTCACTTTTTGGGGAATTGCTTAAGAATTGTTTAAGAGTGGCTGCACAATTCTCTTACTATGGTACCCATTGACCTTCAGATGATGGAAACTTCATCAGCTTGGGTAGTGAGCAAGGATGAGTTAGGGCAGGACCTCTCTGACACAAAATAGACATGAAATACAGTGTTATTTAAACCTCTGAGATTTTAAAGTGGCTTATTTTGGCAACATGACCCAGCATAAGCTAACTAATAAGAGGTAAGAGTAGAGTAATAGATACATGAAATTAATTAAAAAAAAAAAGGATAGCACATGATTAAGTCCCAATAAAAACAGCAATAATAAAAGCAACTGCCATTTATTAAAGTCTCAGCAAGGTGCTAAGCTTATTACATACATTTTCTCTAGTATTTGAAATAAACCTGCAAAATTGTAATTCACATTTTCAGACAAGAAGAAGAAGCATGGAGAGGTTAACAGAAATACTGAAGATGACAGAAGATACAGTTTATGAATTAAAAAAGGTCTTTTGTCCCCAAAGCTCACACTGTTTTGATGGGCTAGAAAAAACTCAGACAACCTTATCCTGCAACTGCTCCGCCGCAGACGTGAAGTAATTATGAGCCTCTTTCCTTTCTTCTCTCTCCCCTTCTTACTTGTCTGCACCTTTTGTCCCCCATTTCCTCTTTCTCTTCATCTTTCCTTCTTCTATGTCTCTTAAGTCTTGCCTTTTGCATTCCATTTATTTTTCTTTCCTGCTTGCTGCCTTCTCATTTTTCCAAATAATTAATTTACATATTCTTCATGCCCACGTAGGGGGCATGGGGTTTTCCTAAAGTTTGCCTCCTCTTTACTATAACTTCTAGTGGGTAATGACCATCCTACACCCTCCTGCACAAAGGAATTATCCAGGCTGAAATGTCAATAGAGCTGAAGTTGAGACATCCCGCTGTACATGATTAGTTTAGTGCTTACGTCAGCAGCTCTTTTCTAAGTTCAAATCTAGGACTCCCTGACGTACTGCAAGTCTCCTGGTT
Organism: Tonatia bakeri; assembly: GCA_004024845.1. Classification (NCBI taxonomy): domain Eukaryota; kingdom Metazoa; phylum Chordata; class Mammalia; order Chiroptera; family Phyllostomidae; genus Tonatia; species Tonatia bakeri. The sequence continues at coordinate 381,056 of PVIA01000003.1, forward strand.
CACCAAAACTTCATTTCACCACTTTCACAAAAGTAAGCCACACATTTTATTCTTTTTTCTTGAGAGCTCCTCTCAGACCTTTCCATTCTTGCTGGTTCCAGATAGAAGATAGTGCATGAATCTCAAATTCCAGCCTAATCCTTCTGGTGAGGCTATATTGTACATTGAATTTTAGGATTTTAAGGCTCTACAGATATTCCTGCATCTCCAAAACTAGATTCACAGAAAACTAATCAATAAGATGTTCATCTTCAGTGGAACAACAAATTTTAATACATCTTTCATTTGAAAAAGTTTATGATGAAATTTAAATAGATTTCTCTACTACAGGGTTTTCTGAGCCTTCAGTATATACTATAGCTTGATAATCTACCACTTGGAAATGTTGGAGTGTCTGTTTAATATATTTTATCTTTTGTTTTGATTTTTTTCAAAGAACACCTTTCTGGACTCTTGATCTATAGGACATAATTGGTGAATTGTGGCTTATCCAACTTGCTCATTTGACTAAGGTCCAGAAAATAAAATGACTTACTCAGTTTAAAGGGCCAACTCTTGCCACAAAAATAATCTAAATCTAAGAGTACTGACCCTAATTCACTGTCCCTTTTAATAATGTTGCATAGTAAAATGGCATATCAATCCCAGTATTTTCTTACATTGCAAGAATTTACATTTAATTCAATTTCTTTAAAATCATAATATACACACATGTATGTAAAAATAACTATGCTACCAATTTTGTGTATTTTTCTCATGTAATATTTAGGTTTACAAATGTTTTTAAGTGTTTCTTAACACATTTATGCATGCCTGAAATATCTATAGTTCTGTTGAGACTATCCTATATATTATCAACTGATGGATTTACCTAGTTCTATGAACCCATAATATTTTATGTTAATATAAGAATTCTTTGAGGCTTTTATTTTGGAATAAAATAATGTACTGGAATGTACTGAATCATTAAACACACCTAATTTTTACCTTATCATGGGTCCATTGAAAGTAGAACTTAGGACAAGGAGTAAAGGTGAAGAAAAAGAGAAAATGTGGCAAGACAAGATGTGAACAGTGGCATGTGATTTGTTTTTGTGTGGCTTCGCTTTGTAGTCAGCTCCAAAGAGCCCTAATTATCTTTTCACTCACTTCTAGTTTCTTACATTAACCAATATGCATTCCTTAATTTGACAGATTCTAACCCTTAAATATTCTCAAGATATTCTGCTTTATTTCCAAATTCAAATGCCACATTTTAAGATTTTCCCTGACCAGTCCATAACTGGACTTGATTAGACCCTTTCCTGAAATTTCTAAACATTTTACTTTCAACCATACATTATATTCTGTTTATGACAAGATTTCCTTCATATGTGTGTAAAATTTCCATTAGATCATAGAAGGCCCTGGCTGAGCAAATAGATTACTTTAAAAATACCTCTCCCACAATACCTAGCATAGATCTTACATACTGTCCATTATCAATATAAATTTGCTAAAGAATTAGTCATTTAACTTTGCTTACATTTTCTTTTGATATACAAATAAATAGGCTTCCTGCTTTTCCAATCCTGACTTTCTTTTCTATTTTTTCAGTTAGTTCTTAAATCCTGTTGTTACAAGGCAACAGAGAAAATTCAAGTAAGATAATAAGATAATTTTTCCTTACATAAAGCTTTTATAAAATTTGCTGAGAGGAATAATGTGATGTAGTTACAGCTGACCACCATTTCTAGCCTTTGCTCTAATGCTAATTAGCGAAGCAACCTTGAGAAAGTCATCCTACCTTTCCAAGCCTTCGTTTTCTTATCTTTAAATTGAGCTATAGCATTTTCTATATGAGGTACTACTACACAAGGCTGTTTGAAAAAGCAAATACTATCACATAAATACATTTTGGAGGTGCAGAGCACCATGTAATGGCAAATACTATCATGGATAGAAAATAATAGTGTCTCTGAGTAGGGCAGTAGTTTGAAAGCATTTAGTCCTGTCTTCTCATGTTACTGATGATTAAACTGGATGCTGGAAGCTTACAGAACTGCTTAGGAGTCACAGAACTGGTTGATGCCAGAGCCAAGAAATGAATGTAAAGATGGAATCACCTAATTTACTTCATTTAAAATCCTACTCCCGGATGGCCACTGCACTTGATTTCTCCAGATTATTAAATCATTTCTATCTTTCCATTTCCAACGCATTCACTCTCTCTAGCACAAGTTTTGTTGTTGTTGTTGTTGTTGTTTTTCCCTCTGGCTGCCAAAGAGGTCAAAATCACTCTCTTTGACATTTGTGAGGTTCTCTTTACTCCTCAGTGACTCTAGGCTTCTAGAGATTGACTTTGAAATGGTGCCATCGCCAGGTCTCTGAGCGACTACCTGCTCATGTTGGCTGGCCTCTTCTTGCTCTGGCCTATCTACACTAAGCCAACCTGCTTTGAAAACCATATCCAGGCTTCTAGACTTTTCTGATTCAATACCTTGCCTCCCACTTCACATGAGTTACTCTTTCCAGACAGAAGGTGCCTCCCAGCTCTGTGGGCATTTGTTCAGCAGAGGCAATTCTTGTGCCTTTCAGTTGCCGCTGCCCAAGTCAGATTACGTCATCATCAGTCCTGCCAATTCCCCAGGATATTCTTTGGTAATTTATCACTCAGGTACTCCCAGAAATGGAAGATTAGTTTCAAGTTCTTTTAATTGCATAATACAGTTCATGATATTTCAAGCAATAAAATTACATATAATTTTTTAACAAACCTTAGCCTTCTGAGTCAGACATGTTTTTTATTTAATAACATACCTTTTATTCTTTATGATCATTAGTGCTAGTATTATTTTCAAGAACATGAAAAATACGAATGCTTTATTCATCAACACAACTCAATTTGTATTTTTTCTTATTGTTGAAAAGGATGCTATATTAGCCGCCTTTGAATCTCATCAACTTATTATTTTCTTTGACAGTGAAAAAAGTGTCAGAAAATCCAAGCCCTCTCTGCCGGCAGTAGTCAGATGAAACTCATATATACACAATGGAATGAAAAACTGTTTGATGAGCTAGACTTGAGGCAAGAGGACAGGCATCATATATCTCATTGTTTTATTTGCCTCCTTTGGTCCTCCAATAACTATTCCCAATTTTGTTTTGCATCATCTCTTCCTGCGAAATACACTCCTTAGGCTTTGATATTTATAGGCCCTTCTTTCCTTTTCATTCCTTTTATGCTCTTTTTTTTCTTTTTTCTTCCCTCCCCAATTATTCTCCAGAGGTTTTTATTGACTTTAGCCTTTGATAGCTCTATGTATTTGAAAGCAGCCATTCACTACCTCCTCTGGAGAAGTACCAATAAAGTGCAAACCATTATCACAAAACTGTTTCTCAAAGTTTTGTCACATCCCAGACAGTTTCATGAAGATATGCTGAAAGGATTTGTTTTGTTTGTTTCTGCTTTAAGGATTGCTAAGGGCAACAGGAGATCTGGGAAAGGGATTGTAAATCGTAAATTATCGTGACACATCTTATTGTTTCTGGAGTGGTCTGTTTTCTTTAGGCCAAGAAAATTCATTTTTGTTCAAAACTGTTTTCTAATGGGCAATGTCCTATCAGAAGAAGAATGCATATTTTTTTTGAAATTTTGGAACCTCTCTAAATGATATTTTAAATGATTTCCAATCCCAGGTCAATAAACACTACCTTAAGTAGCTGTTGATTTTGATTTAAAAAAGAAAAACAGTTTGTAGGATATTTGCAAGAAAACAACTTTTAGAAGCTTGTTATGAAGGGGAGAGAAGGAACTAGAGAGCTAAATGCACTGACTAAAAGCCACTCTCGTTGTGGTAGGTCTTCTTGTAGAAGACTCGGTTGTGTTCAAATAGGCCACTGGGAGTTAGTGCTATTTGCATGACTTTGCTCTGATGCTCTGAGCCTCTGGTCAGAAGTATCAACAGTTCAGAAACTTACTTATGAGGGTACTTGTAGCAATAACAGATGTTTGGAAAATAATTTATTGATTGTTTTGTTTTAGAAATCATTTTGAGAGAATTTTTAAAATTTTAGATTATAGTTGATTTTCAGCATTATATTAGTTTCAGATATATAGCATTTAGCCATTTTATGTACTTTACCGAGTGATCCTCCCAAGACCTGGGAGGTACCATACCTCCCAGGTGTATTCACCTGGCACCATATGTAGTTATTACGATATTATTGACTATATCCCCTATATTAACTATGTTGTACTTTACATCCCCGTAACTATTTTGTAATTATTAATCTGTACTTCTCAATTCCTTCCTCTTTTTTACCAGCCACACAACCCCCCTCTCATTTGGCAACCATCAATCTGTTCTCTGTGTTTATGAGTCTGTTTCTGTTTTATTTGTTTATTTTGTCTTTTCAATTCCAAATATGAATGAAATAATATTGTATTTGTCTTTCTCTGTCTGACTTATTTCACTTAGCATAGAATACCCTGTAGGTCCATCTATGCAACATCATGTGTTTAGAAATCTTTATTGAGGAGCCTTAAGATATTCATGCAGAGCATTGACCCATACTTCAGCAAGTCTGGAGCTCAAGAGGGAGATCACCACTGAAAGTATAGTCCTTCCTTTTCACATTAATGGAAACCAAAACCAAAACAGAAATAGTTCTCGACTTCAGGGAGTTTAGGTCCAGTAACACAGTAAGAAAATTTTAAGTAATTCCTATCTTTTAGAGGGAGCTGAAGAAGAAGGAGTCAGGGGATAAGAGAAAAAAAGAAAAAAGTGACATGGAATCCATGGAAGGGGTATGATTAATGAATAAGCAATTGTTCAACTGTATCTGCCCTTTGGTTGTTTTCAGAACGTGAATACTAAAAGGAAGATCATGAGGTCAGTGAAATTAGGTAGGTATATTTTGTGTTGTGGAAATGCAATTTCTTGTCCACATTAGGAGGACCCTATCAACAACAAGATTATGCTATCTGTAAGACAGAATAATTCTCTAAAAGGCATTTATGATATGGATTATTTTTCTCAATTTATAGATTTTCTTCAGAATGGCCTTGATGTTCATCCATGACTATCCATGGATATATGTGTATGTACTTTTATCACTCATTAAATATTTAACAAATCTTCACTAATTGGTTTATGAAACTAAAGTGAATATCTGTTTCCCCCCATTTTGCACAAATATCTTCTGACAGTGTTTCAGTAAAGATGTCCCAAGGACTTTTTAACTATGTCTCATGCACAGGGCATGATGCACACACTGAGAGGAGAGTAAAGATGTGTTCATCGATATACACAAAAAAGTAAATAAGTTGAGAAAATAATAGTATCTATGTGTTTAATAGAGCTTGTTAGATGCATCGGTTCTTTCATTCACTAGTCCAATTATTAATGACATCTATATGTTTTAAGATAACATCTCAATTTTCTTCCAAATCTAAGAATCCCTGATTATATAATTTGATTATTTCCAAATCATGCAGGGGTCTAGGTTTGCCCTCAGTTTTTTTTCTTTCTTGGTGGTGGTATATGTGATCCAAACAACCTTAACAAAAGAAGTCAGAGGACATAATTTCTCAAGCAATTTTCTCTCCATTGCTACTTGCTAAATGACATATGAGCATACACACAAACAGGTATACATAAGTATATGCATCCTCTAAATGAAGGGTCAATACCTCACTAATATTTTATTTTGTATTTTGTCATGGATTCAGTTATTTATCCCAAACAATCTCTTGCTAAACCATGGAATAAAGTACATCATCCAGTGCATTTTGATATATGCAATTTAATTTAGCCATATTAATGTAATTATTTTTATTCAGGGGATTATTTGCAGATTTTTTTTAACTTGGTGTCATTAAAGAATAAATTCACTGTTTGTTATCTCTTTGCCTTTCACTCACCAGGAAGAACAACATGTAAGTGAAGTCTCTGATTATCAATCCATTCTTGATCCCAACTCTAACACAATTCCATGTCTGAGGTGGGCAGAGGAACTTTACATTTCTCATTGAGCATTCATTTCTTTGGTGTTTCTGCCTATTCCCTGCCAACTCAAAATTTTCCATATTTTCAGTTCAATTTCAATTACTAAAGAAATTAGTCTGAATAGCTTATTTAATCGCCATTAACCCTATTTGGCAGAGTCATTGATGATGGACCACACTATTGTTCATCATGCAAAATCTGGCCCTGATGCTTTTGGATCACAAGGGCATCTGATCCTGACTCAATCAATGGCTATTTCTGCTTGAAGAACACTTCAGTACTTATTTCACAAGCCCTGGTATTTGGATAGGGTGGTTCATTAAGAAAGAGATACTGGGAATAACTTGGCTGGTTGTAGGTACTAAATACCTGAGAAAGTTCCAGCTTGCTTCTGCTCTCCCAGTTGTCCAGCTCACTGACATTTTCTCGGATGCTCTATCCTTCCTGTTATTGGCTGCCATCATTCTACATGCATAGTTTCAAGGATGCTCCTGTCTAACATGATCCATGAGGACAAACATAAACACAATCATCGCCCTCCAGCAGGGAGGCAATTCAAAGACATTTCTGTTTACTTTATCCACAGGGAATATGACAAGCTCCTTTAAATGCTGTTTGTCTTGGGATCCACAGTCTCCATATGTTGTATATTTCTTCTCTAATTCCATCATAATTCTACCCAGATGTTACCAGATTATTGATAAGCTATGGGCTACATAGTAAATTTAGCTACCAATGCAAAATCTTTTGTGTAATAAGTAAAAAGGGGCTAATTAGAATGTGCACAAACACATATGAACAATAGCAATTATAACTGGATGTAGATAAAAGCAATACCCTTCATTTATACTGTATATCACAATACCTTAGCTAGTATTTTTTTTTTATTTTCCCCAAGGCATTTCTACAGTGTTTGACCTACCATAGAACTCCAGTTGGCCAGAACACATAGACCAATGATATAAGACACACTTGGTCATTGGGAATTCAGGGCCTAGATGGTTTTGCCTGTGAATGCAGTGATAGACTGCTATTAATTTCATCATTGATCATAGTTATATAGGAATCTCCACAGGGGATTTCTTCAGTCCTAAATTTATCTAGTACCAAAATTCCTACTATTTCTGCATCATAACACTTTTTTCACCTGTTTTATGAAATTAAGGAGTTATGACTGGCTGATATTGAGCTTCAGTTTCCAACTTAATGAAATAGTTGCCTTTTCCCTGAGTTGAGATATCCTTCTTTTGGTCTTTTGGCTTTTATCACTATAGAGGAATAGAAAATAAATATTTTGAGAGTTACCTTTTAAAAATAATCATGAGAGCTTCAAGCTGGCAGTTCTAAAACATGGTCTCAAAACACAAGTGCTACAGGCAAAGAAAGAGTAGCAAAAAACAGATGATTTTTTAGATCTGAGACCATATTATAGAATGCAACTTATCAAGGAAGAAGTACTCATCTTTTCAGTAAGGAGTCCTTCAGTAATCTGTGTTTTGTTGTTATGTTTTAAATTTTATATTTTATAATGACAGTGCCTGTGTATGACAGGCTACACTAGTGAATTCCATTCAGATCGAGGTACTTCTGAAACATATACTATTGGTTGCTAATCCTAATACTCATTTTCTTATCCTACATTCTTCAAATAAATCTACTGTTCAGCCACCTGCACCTTAGGGAAGATAACACTATTCCAAGTTCTTTACCTAAGCATGATAATTTCATTATACTTGCCAGTCATTGGTTTAGGGGTGACATATAACCTAATAGGTAGCTCTGTTGAGGAGCTTGTGTGGAAAAAAAATTCTTACTCTTAAAAAGACAGACAGGAAACAAATGATGTTTTCTTCGGTTAGATGTTATTGTGTTGATGGGGATATATGTAAATTAATCAGTCCTTTGATCATTCAAAGAAGGTAGCTGGATTCACTTATAGAAACATGCTGAGGGCGAGACCTCTCTGGCAAGTACACTGTCCTCCTGGGGATGTGCCCAAAGTGTGGGCAAACACCGGGGAAGGGATAACTAACTCTCCCTCTTGTATGTGAGAAATGTTCAAGAGAAGGTGATTTTAAAGAATAATAATTAGTAGATAAATAGAAGTTCTTTGAGGGCAAGTATGGCGGAAGAGGTGATCCAGATAGAAGAATAGAATGTACAGAGGCACAGAAGCTTAAATGATTGTGTCATATAAAAGGACAATTTTTTGTGAGTTATTTAGGGGAGATATTCAGGAAATGAAATTAGAAAAATTGATCAAGGCCAGATAATAGGGGTCATCTCCTTAGTTGCTTTAAGGAGTAGGAAATTCAAATGCAAGTGGTGAGGAGCTGCTAAGAGTGCTTAATGATTACATGTTTAAATTCACATCTAAAACATATTTTTGACAGAATGGGCAGAAAATTTAGATTTAGGAAGCAGAGGAAACCATCAGCAGGCAACTAAAGTACTATAACATAGGCTAAGAGAAGTAAGAGAATGAATAAAAGACATGGTTGGACTTAATTTGTAACCCTTTCCTTTCAGGGAATTTCTAATCCTACAGCTGACCCAATACAATGTGGATGTGAAACCTGCCTTCAGATCTGCCAATTTTGATAGCAAGTCTTTGTATAAAACTTGAACAAATATTTTATGATTTAACTTAGGACCACTAATAACTCTATTTTTGATGTCTTCCCCCTAGTCTTATAGAATAGCATCAGTTGTCTTTATGTTGTTTTTCCTCTTTCCTAAATTACATTGGAAATTTCTGCCAAAGGCATAAAATCATCATTAAAAAAATTCAGTTGGCCCATCTGTTGCAGAAGTGCTGCCCTCCCTGAAGACTGCCAACACATTTTCCTCCCTCTCCAGCCATCGGTGTTGCTTCTGAATCCCCCCGATGGAGCCTTGGAGAGTCTCTACTTCCTTCTCAATCTTTCTGTTCTCAGTCTCTAAAACATGAATGAGATTTAGGGTTTGTGTATGGAAAAGACTTCTCATCACACTAATATTTCTCTCAAGTCTGGTATAACTTAGTCTTTCAGACTCTCAAAATCTGCATCATTCTCTCTCTCCTGGACCTTACATGCAATTTGCTCTACACATCAGGTTAACCCCTGAGATCAGCTGTGATCTAATGACCAGGGACCCATTGGTCTCAGGCAAGAGGAACTAAGAGCCTGGACCCAGCACCAGAGTACTCTCTTCTGACCGTCCATTCACATGCACCTTCACATAGTGCTTAATGTGCATAAACTTGTGCAGATGTGCTCACCTGAAGCTCCTGTTCCTCTTCTAGACCATGTTCCATGTATTTGGAACCTTGGAATTCTCTGCTAAATTGGCTCCAAGCCCACTTCTAAGGACTGTGAAAACTTCCAAGTCTTCTGAGGGAGTGGCCAAGGTATAGTCAAAGGGAAACTATTTACTATTTACAGGTGTAGTTGAAGTTTTATGTGCAGTCTTGAGTGTCCACCCATGTATATGTGCATTGCTGGACAGAGTCAGTGATAGGAAGAGAAAGGAATGGTTGGCTCTCCTGGCACCACCATGTTTCTGGCCCAGAACACTGAAGAGACAAAGAACTCTAAATTCAAATGTACCCTTTCCGGTTGTTATGAAGATATCTTTTTCAAAGTAAGAGGATCAAATATAATTTCATAGTTTGTTGGCTTGACATAAAAATTTAAATATTTAAGCATATGTTATGTGGATCTCTATTTGTACTCTCGCCCCAGGAACTACACATGTTAGGCAGAACAGATGATGAGGTATGATTTGATGTATCCTAGATAGCTTTCTTGTTCTAAAATGTTCCTCTATAGCCAGTTGCTATAGCTGAAATACCATCATCATTGTTCCTTGTATAAATGCAAGTTCACCTGAGGGTATTGCTTCTGTGGGATTGACATTTCCAAATTCTCTCCAGATGGTAGGTTTGGAGAGCAGATTTTAATAAGTAGAAGATGAAAATGCTATGAAAACAGATGATGACTGTGTGAGTCTGAGAAAAACTTGAGGAAAACTACAGAGGAAGGGACAGTAAAGGGAACACACAGAGCGACTCTGTGCAATTTAGTGAGCTTTCTGAGATGCCGGTGTCCAATGTCTTGTAACGTTTCATTCCATTATGTCACCATCCCTGACCATTGGATCCTATGTGCATTTTGTCATATTTTGCTGGGGACCTGGTCCAGAGATAGTGCTTTTCTTGAACTCATGGTGAGGTGAAACAGATGGGACACACACTGCACACAATGCCATTCCTGGCGCTGGCTGGTGACACAGACTTAGAAATAGAGCTCTCTGTCTCCTTCATGTTCTCTAGGGTAGAAATATTAATTCCTGACATATATCACCCATAAAGTATGTTCTGATTGGTTTGACCTGTTTTCTGTTTGTTTTGTTTTTGTGAAACTCATATAAGAGTGAACTTAAAGGGTTCTATAAAAGAAAATGTCTTTATATGAATAAGTTGTTAGCATCCTTTTGTGTCTGACCTAGCCTTTTTTCTCATTATTATAGTGGTTTTGTATTGTGTGTGTGCACGTATGTGTGTGAAGCAACCTTGATTTTCTAATCATGATAAAGGCAGTGTATAATAAGAATACTATATACCAGTAGGTTGCTGTAATTCATTTGGTGTGACTCAAGAAGGGACAATTAAGTATACTTCCACCACTCCCAGAAGGATAGTGCATAGAAACAGAGTTAAAATTTTTCATCAAAAGCCAAGTCTCTGATCCTTCTTCCTGGACAAGCTGAAAGTTGGATACCATTCCTGGATAAATACATCCTTCCAAGCACTGAATAATTTTCAATATTTCTCCCTAGGTAAAGTCTCTGCTATCAGAACCAATGCTAGGAGAAAAAAGTTGGGGCACTGCTTGTCACTATTTAGATTGTAGCAGTTACGGAAGCTGTATATACCCTGAAAAGATAAATGAGGTCAAAATAATACCTGAAAATAGCCAGAAGTTGTGAAGTCCCATTATAGGATGCTGTAAAATGCCATTCAAACAGAGGAAAAGAGAAATCAACCAGAGAGAAAAACAGAAATGCTGCTGATTACTTTGCTCTCATATAAATCATTTTGTGGGGCTTGGTTGGTATTGCAGTTTCTAGTGCGTGAGCAATGCTGGGAGCCTTTGGTAGCATCTGAATAGAAAGGTGCAGTTGTCAGTGCGTTTCTACTCTTTAAAACTGTGAAGTGATAAAATATCAAAGTCAATATTTTTTGCCAATCTTCCCTGCCCTTTGAAATTTCTCATCCCTCCCGGGGTGTGAAGTGTGCTTGTCCTGGAGCAGACCCATGTGTGATTGCCAACAAAGCCTCTCCGAGTGTCTGATTCCACCCTGGGCGGACAAACCTGCTCCCCTGTGTTCTCCCAGTGAGTGGAGGAAACTCCGAAGGCAGGCACGGTGATGGAGCTCCAGGTTCTGCAGTAGTCAAGCAAAAGTTTCTGTTGTAATTTTATTTCCTTGTTTTGTTTTGTTTTTTTCTCCTCTACTTTTATTTTCCTTTTTGAGAAAATTGAACAGAAGATTAATATGTTTTGAAGAAAATGAAGGAAGAATTGTTCAGTGCTTGAATCGTTGTCATTGAAGAAATTCTGCAAACTTCAGTGGAGTAAAATCTGCCCCGGCTGGTAACACTCTCAGTAGATTTTTGTTTCCTTCTGTGATCTAAGTATCTATACTAAAGCCTGGTTATCCTACCAGCGATCCTTGACCGGGTACACTCTCAGGGAATTTTGAGTTCTCACTTACTAGTTTGTTTCTTTTCTTTATTTTCTACCGTTGCTATTCCCTTGATGTGTGCTTTTGTTCTATATATTTGAAATATTAACCATTCATAAAAGTTTTATGACCCTTACTGTTTTCTGCACTCTGAGATCCTTACTTGATCTGGAAGGAGGTTGGATCTATGACGAAGAACTCAAACTCTGGCTCTCTATTACAATTGAGGCCAACTTTGAGTTCAGACTTGACAAAGATGAATAAGTTGCATGGTTATTACTCAGTAGCTTTGTTGAGTGTACATGTTCCCAGGACAAATCCCTGGGATTCTGGTCCTGTATGCCTATTTCAGGGCTCAGTAATCTAATTTGTACCATGCCCTCTAAGTAACTATGGTGTAGGTGATGCATACACCAAGAATGCTGGTCTATATGTAACATTCAGATTCCTTAGTAAGTCATCCAAGGTTACTTCCAAACTTCCTCAAAATTCCAAACTGCATCAAAGTTTTTGTTCTCAAACATTCATAGTCCTTTTGTTTATAATAAGCTCCCAATCCAAATATTAAACCACAGGTGAACACATAAGCAAAATGTACATCCACCTAATGCACTACTACAAAGCAGTAACAAAACAAAGCGCTGATATATAAAACAATGTGGTTGGATCTCTAAAATAGCATGATGAGTTAAAGAAGCCAGGTACAGAAATATATGTGGTATGTGACTACAATTATATGAATTTTTATAAAATGCAAACGCTGTACAATGAGAGCCATATTTGCCTGACACAGGGTGTTCAGAGAAGATTGAGTGAATTTGGAGGTGCACAGGAAATTGTTCATATCAATGTTATTAATTGTGATGGTAATTAAATACATGTGTACAATTGTCAAAACTTAACAAAATGTACACTTACACATGCACTTTATTTTATCTCAAGTAAGTTAAACTGGATTTTCTGTGATTGAGCAGAATTCAAATTCATTGAATTAGTTGACTATAACTCCAAATCAAAATTTTAATATATGAATTATACATTATGTCAACATAATCTTCTACTAATGGATGACTATATAATAATGACCTTAAGAAAAATAAGGGAAATTCAAATCCTTTTATGAATTTAGTCAAAAACAAAATGTTTGGTAAGACTTAAGGCTAGAACATAGTATAATAAATTTGTCCTTAGAACCAGGTGTGTGGGAGTGTCTGTGTGTGTAATAGAAATATAAGAAATTGGGTAATAAAATGGGAGATATGGGAGCTATAAAAACTTAAAAAGGGCTAGAAAAAAAAGATGACCAAAGGAGAATAAAAGAAAGTATGTCCCACTAATTGGAGATTATTTAATTAAGGAATACAATATGAAGGTACCAATTTTGCCCACTGCATACTCATTTCGATTGTATTATCAATATTCAACTTAACTAATAAAATCAAAGTTTGAATGTCATTTCACTAGTGGGTAAAAATTCTGATTACGTAGTAGTGAAGTAAGTTTGTGAGTATAGTTTTTGATAGGAAGTGCAGATATGAATATAATGGTACATAATCTGAAACTTAGAACTTTTTTGACTGAAAGTGAACAGTTTTAGACAGCAGTAGAAAAAATTGGATTATCGGCTTGCTGGTGGTTAGTTTTGCTTATTAACAACTTCACTTACATATTCACAACTTTCTATTCATTGATCTCTAACTAATATTTCTCAAAATGTGCTCTGGCTGCACCACAGCTGCAGAGAATTGCATTTGCGTTAAAATTGGGATTCCAGAGGTTCCCTCAAGCATACTGAAGTGAAATCTTTGTGAGTTTTCTGTCTGAGAGTCAATAAGAACTCATTATTGATCTGTGGGTACCCTAAAATTTGAGAACTCCAGTTAAGATCATGACTATTTAAATTCTGAGGGTATTTTGTCAGTTCTGTATCCCATATTATAAAAGTTAAATCCTAGTTTTGGTCATTCAATTCATCCAATTTTCTGTAAAAGAAGTGTGAAAAAAAGATGGAGGAACCCCAGGAAGAACACCTGAGGAGTCCCTACAGTAAGAGAATAACATTATAATTGTTTAATCTTGAGGCATGAAATAGCCTCAGAAAAAGGGTAACTGAGAGTTTTATGGTTATTGAAACTGCAAAACAATATGAATGGGAAATTATATATATAGCATATATACTTGTATGTAAAACATATGTAGGGTAGGTTTATAGCTCTGACTGATGTTCTTTTGAGTTAATTAAGCTGTTTTATCAATCATAACTGTATGTCTTTTTCCTTATGAATAACTATAAACCCACTTTTTTCCACCCCTGTATATAACATAAATAGTCATTAAAAAGTAAAATCAATCCAACAATTAGTTAATGAACAGTAGTATTGATTGATTCATTTATGTTTTAGCTATTTCTCATCATATATTTATTGCCTACTTTGGGATTAGTATTGTGAGAAATAAAAAAAAAGATGCTAAAAACCAATGGAAGATATACTCCATTTAATGAGACCAAACTACTGTATGTTCCTTTAAAAAACAATAAAAATCACATGCAAAAATCTATAGAACTCTATAAATATACAACAAGAGAATAGATAAGCAGATGTCAAAATACTTGAGAAATTTTCATGGAGGAAATAAGAGATAACCTGTTCTTTACGGTTGGATAGGATTCAAACCAAGATATGTTTGATGACTATTACTAGAAGATGGACAATATGAGCAAGTTATAGAATGCAGAATGTGGTACCTCATCAGTGGGTTTAGAGGGGTAAGGATGGCACACATCAATGGCCCAGCTTATTGGGGTTAAAACAGTACATAAAACTAAACTGCCAAAATTTTTAATTTATGGAGAGACAAGCCATACACATCCCAATAATGGTGAAAAACCAACAATCATTTACAAAGGAAGATTATCTTGGGGAGGAAATTTCCAAGTTATCAAGGCTAGAGCTGAGTTTAGGAAAAAAAAAACAAAACATCTGTGAGTAGGAAACAAACAAACAAAAAACTGGAGGGCAAACAACACAGACACTGAAAAAATAAACATGCCTTGTAGATATGGGCAGGGCCTCTTTGGGAAGGTGTCCTGGGGGTCATACTGAGTTTTCAGTTATCCGATAAGTCAGAAGAAACACTGTAGATTTTTCATCAGAAACTAAACACAATAGACTGATATTATGGAAAAAAAAAAAAAAAAACAATCTTGCCACAGCATGGGAGGCAAATTAGAGGCCCAAGTGAAGTTACTTGGGACAGCTAGAAAAGTAATGTGGCATCTTAATTCATATCAAAAATGGCAGTGATTTCTCTGGGGTGGAAGTAAATAAAAAGGAGGTTGTGTGGGAATGAAGAAGGCATGCTGGAAAAGTCACCCACCCTGTCGGACTCTTATGTAGTTCTTATTCTGCTCTCCTTTTAAGAAAAATATTATTTTCCAATTATAGTTGGCATATTATATTAGTTTCAGGTATAAAACATAAACCTCATGTCATTCCTCCCTCTTTTGAGAGCAGAGTATAAGTATATACAATAAATAGGTAGATGTTTTCCTTTGTTTCTTAATTTGTTGTACTATTAACTCTCTGGTGTCTATGTGTTTATATAGGGTGTGTGTGTGTGTGTGTGTGTGTGTGTGAGAGAGAGAGAGGGGGGGGGAGAGAGAGAGAGAGAGAGAGAGAGAGAGAGAGACATGGGGTAGGGTGGGAATGCCTGCCCCCAAAAGATCATTTTCCTGGATTGGTGTAACATCTTCTTGGCTAAATGGAGATTCTGTCATACTTTATTAATAAGTATTAATGTAAACTTCCCAGCTTCCTGCAGGAGGGCCTTTTAAGCATTCCATCAGGGGCTTGCAGAGCGGTCCGGCAGCCAGTCAGTCAAGAAGCAGCACGAACTGGCAGCAGCATCTACAAGCACTATTAAAATATGCATTCATATATATAGTTATACACTTTTTCATCTGTCCGCCAGGCCTAGGCAGCCCTCATCCGGATTTATTCCCAAGCCCTCTCCACAGTCTCTTTTCCCACGCCCCCTTCATTCTCCCCTCCCACCCGACCCCTCACCCCCCACAGCCCTCCTAGTGCTGGAGACCTGTGCAGTATTATTTTCTGCATAATGAAATCTGGAGCGACATTAATATAAGTGTAATTTTATAGAAGAGGATGGGCCAGGCT
The DNA here is from genome assembly GCA_004024845.1 of Tonatia bakeri. Classification (NCBI taxonomy): domain Eukaryota; kingdom Metazoa; phylum Chordata; class Mammalia; order Chiroptera; family Phyllostomidae; genus Tonatia; species Tonatia bakeri. The sequence continues at coordinate 396,951 of PVIA01000003.1, forward strand.
GATAGTTTCTACCTGCTGTGTTTTGATGATAGACATCGGGATGCCACCATCTGTGTAATGAAATTTCACCTCTGTAATGGTTCAGATTATCAAATGTTCCTCCAAGCTGGCTCTGGGAATTTATTTATTTATTTGTTTGTTTGTTTGTTTATTTATCTGCAAACAGCACTGTAAGCCTGTTTATGGGTGAAGAGGGTTTTAGTGCACTAAGCAAAGTAATGGAGAAATGAATCTAAACATTTGTTTTTGCCCAATAAATACATGGATCATGGGTGAAGTTACTATTCTGAGTCCTGGACAGAAGGTTTTCTTCTATGTAAACTCACAAAGCTTTCTAATTGGAACACATCAAATGGATAGGTTAATGTCAGGTGACCAGGTGACTGTAAAATTAAGGTAGGAGAAATATGTTGAAAGTTTGTTATATAGATGTTTATACATTATCTCATTTAATTTCTGAGCAATGCTGTCAGGATGTGATGCATTAGCAGATCTAAATCTCCCGCAGACAAATATAAGGCACAATGAATAGTGTTCACCCAAAGTAGGTGCTCTTACCCATAGAAGCAATAAAGTGAGACTCAGAGAGGACAATTAACTTGTCCAAATGACCCAGGAATAAAATGTGTCCGAGCTCGCATCTGTCTGCCTCACAACTGTGTGCTCCCCTCATTATTCCCAGTTGTCTCCAGGCGCAGAGGCCAGTTTTGGGCTGGGAAGTTGAACCCAGTAGATGGCATCTCAGGCATGCCCACCTGTCCTAATATGGCTCGAGATGCCCAAGGGGCAATACCAGCTCTCTGTGTCTCCAGTTATCAGCAATGCCCCAGAATTTGCTTGTTTTCTATTTTCTGAATGTCTAGCTGAGACAATGTCATTTTAAAAAATCAAGAAGACAGGAGAAAGAATAAATATCAATGTGTAATCCTCTCAGATTATAAAGTGCTTCTACTATATTATAAATCCATTTTGGTAAGATTACTTAAATCTATATTTCAGATAATATCCAGGAGCTGAATTTATATTTTTTGATAATCAATTGCTAAATATTTTAGCTGGTTATATCTTCTACCCTCTTTTTAAAATAAAAAGTGCCAGTAATATTATTTCATGATCATTCAGAGTTTTACCCTTTTTATTTCTGATCTAAAAAAACTTCAAAGATCCGAGCCCTGGCGTAGCTCAGTGGATTGAGCGTGGGCTGCAAACCAAAGCATCATAGGTTCGATTCCCAGTCAGGGCACATGCCTGGGTTGCAGGCCACGGCCCCCAGCAACCACACATTGATGTTTCTCTCTCTTCCTCCCTTCCCTCTCTAAAAATAAATAAATAAAATCTTAAAAAAAATAATACAAACGGCTAATGCAATGCATGCACAGTAAAAGAAAAAAAAAACTTCAAAGATCCAAAACTCTGTCTCAACCTTTTTCAATTGTTATAAATTCTTTAACTTTGAGGTGTACTAAAATAATAGATAATAATGATAGTTAAATCCTCAAAATTTTAAATTATTACAAGTATATTATAATTTTTACTCAGAGTTCTCCTATGATTTCTTTAGTATGAAAGAAAAGGACAGAATTCGTATCATTTTCCATGTAAAATCCAAAGTCTCTTTATTTATGTATGTCTTGGCCTCTGGGATGGTGGAATCCACATGAAAGTTATATATCAAGTCCTGGCAACATCCTGAGAATCGTAGATTACTTTATTTAAAGTGCAACTGGCATTTGAGCCCCACAATAATGTCATACTTTTTCATCCCCCCTCCATCTCTCATCCCTTCTGCATAGCTTCTCTTTTTGTCACCACTCAGTTCATATCCCATTCAATGTGCTTGTCAGACACCCTCAATTTTACTGAAAACCCTTAAAAGCTAAGGACCACTTTTACCTATCTTTATTTTTACAGTGATACCTAGACAGTGAACTGAAAAATCAGGGACTCTCTTTACATATTTTCAACAACCCTCTTTTAACCAGTATCAAATCTAATAGAGGTGACTTAGTTACATATTTTGGGAGTACACCTACTAGAACTCAGATTTTCTGGCTCATAAGTGTTCTTAATAATTTATGTCTTTTTTGTTGTTGTTGTTATTCTCAGATTCTCTTGCATTGAGCCCTAAGCCTTTTCTCTTCCTCTGTGGTGGGAGATTTTAAGAGATCATCCTTGATCACTAGACTATGCGGGGTGAGGGAAGAATCAAATAACTTAATACCTGGACAGGTGGCCCAAGAGTCACTGGTGTAGGAAATCAGCAATGCTTTGTTGGTGGTAAGCACATGGTGGTCCACTCTAGAATAAACAAACCCAGCGGTCTAGGTTTGTTTGTCAATAGGGGTTAAGGATGGGGGGCGGGGGGACAAGCGTATTTTCTTGACATCTTCCATCTGGGTCTTGGGGAAAAAAACAACCCTCTAACTTGAGATTAGAATACTTCTCTTAAAAATGTATTTTCACTGTCCTAAAATCTTTGCATGGACCAAATATCAGAGCTTGGGTATTGATTCTGAGTTAATGAGAGGCTCCTAATGTCCTTTGCCTATATCTGGGTATGGCTATGGCCCCCAAAATCCCACATTACTCTTTATACTTCTTGATCTTCTCTAGATATCAAACTTAACTTGCATTTCAGAATAAGCAAGAGGCAAGTAATCAAGGTACTGTTCTGTGGATATGAAAGTGAGATAAAGAGATCAAAACTGAAGGTGCCTCATAACTTGCTATGAAGTTAGAACCAAGACCCCATTTTCATAGGCCTCAAATCACTGGGAGTTTGAGTTCATGCAAACTGTGTTAGCATTAAGAATAAGCTAGCCATTTTTCCTACTGCTTTGAGCCTACAATTCAGGCAGATGAATGAAGTCAATTTCAGTAAACTAGGAATACAGGGAATATCTTTAAAAATGTTATATTAAAGTTAATGTTATACTAAATAGTGAGAAACTCAAAGTTTTTCCATTAAGATTAGGAACAAGGAAAGGTTGTCCCTTCTCACTCTTCCTTTTTATATTGGAATTACTAGCTAATGCAATAAGTCAGGGAAAGGGAATAAAAGGTATACAGATTGGGAAGAAAGAAATAAAACTCTTTGTCCATAGATGACATGGCCATCTATGTAGAAAATGTGAAAGAATCATCAAAGGAAAACCTCTTAGAACTAATAAGCAGTTATAGCAAGGTTTCAGGATACAAGATTCATACACACGAGTTAACCTCTTTCCTATCAGTAATGAACTAGTGGAATGTGCAATTAATATCATTTACATCAGTACTCCTCCCATGAAATACCAAGTTATAAATCTAACAAATTATGGACAAGATTCATGTAAGAAAAATGATAAAACTCTAATAAACAAAATGTAGAAGAATTAAATAAATGAAGAGATATTTTATATTCATGAACAGGAACAGCCAATAGTGTCACGATGTCAGTCCTTCCCAACTTGATCAATAGATCCAATATAATCACCATCAAAATTCCAGCAAGTTATTTGTGGACATTGACAAACTGATTCTAACGTTTAAAACAAGAGGCAAAGATCCAGACCTTGACTTCAAGGCTTACCACAAAGCTGCAGCAATGGAGACAATGTGGTATTGTCAAAAGTATAAACAAGCAGAAAATTGTAACAGAATACAATGCCCTGAAATAGAACTACATCACTATAGCCAACTGACCTTTGACAACAGAATGCAGCTCAGTAGAGCACAGCCTCTGTTCTCGGCATTTCACTTTGCGTAGAATCTGCTCAGCCACCAAGTTTGGTGATGTCCTCCTATTTTGCATAGAGAAGGCAGGAATCTACTTGTGATAATAATGTCATAACTTCTATTTTTATATGTGGATGAAATTAAATAAGAAAAAGGTTTAGATTTAGCAGAAACATAAAAGGCAATGACATATATATTATTTGAAATTGCAAATTTTATAATAAAACCTTGATCATTTCTTTGTTGATTTAACATTTGTTCATTCCTCTTTAAAAGCCCATTTTTTTCTCTTATTTATGATTTTTTTTATTAAGTTTCCTTATGTTTCATATCTTTAAACGGAGGCAAATGGTCCCAAAACTTTGTCATGATGGAATATCTTGAAAGTAAGGATGTTTTGGTGTTTGAATGGTTGGATTTTTTTTTCTGTGGGTGAAAACAATACAATTATTTCATTTACATGTTTACTGAGACTACCACAGAAACAGTGTTGTTAAAACAGGCAAGAACTGATGTCGGCACAACACAGTATACTTCTTAAACCACAGCCAAGCCTTCTGGGTTATGTTGGCAATTTTTTAATCTTGTAAACCAATCAGGAAGCAGCTATAGGACAATTTTGAATGGTAATGTAAAACAAATTTCACTGAAAATACAGTTGAAATGCAACTGCTATGAGCATTATGAAAAGGACAGATGCTCATCTCCAGGATTGATCATATGTTAAGCCACATAATAAATTTTAATAAGTGTAAGAAAAATAAGATCATATCCAATAATAGTATTAAAGTAGAAATCCATTAGAGAATAAAACTGGATAATTCACAAATGTTTGGAGATTATAAAACATGCTCCTGAGCAACCAATGGGTCTAAGAAGAAGTTAAAAGAAAAATCAAGAATATCTTGAGACAAATAAAATTGAAAGTACAACATACCAAAACTTATGACAAAAGCAGTTTTGAAGGGGAGTTTATAGCAATAAACACCTTTATTTTTTAAAAAAAATATCTCAAATAAACAACCTAACTTTGTATCTCAAAGAACTAGAAAAAGAACAAATGAAAGCCAATATTAGTTGTAGGGAAAAAAATAACAAAAATTAGAACAAAAATAAATGATAAGGGAACAAAAACAATAATAAGAGGGATCAATGAAACTAAGTGCTGTTTTTTTTTTTAAATATAACAATATAGGCAAAGCTTTGCCAGACCTACCAATTAAAAAGAGGGAGAACTCCAAAAATAAACTTATAAATTAGAGTGGAGATGTTGGAGCTGATGCCACAGGAATACAGAAGATTTTAAGCAATTACGTGTCAGTGTATTGGAGGGCCCGGAAGCAATGACTGAACTCCTAGAAACACACAACATGCAAAATCTGAATTATGGAAAATCTGAACAGACCAATTATTAGTAAGGAGATTTAATCAGTAATCAAAAAACCTCCTAAAAATGAAAACCCCAGGACCAGATGCCTTTACAAGTGAATTCTACCAAACATTTAAGAAATAGTAAGGAAAGAAAATCACAGACTGATGTATGTTAAACTGTTTAGTAAATGGGGAAGTACTTCACAAGTATGAGTTAGTGTATTTTATCATCTTTATTACTACACATGGATGTAATTATAAATACAGCCCATATTTTCTCAGTAGTGAGTGTTCAATGAGGATATTTGCTGTATTGTGCTACAAATTATGACTTCCTAAGTGTTTTTAGATGCAATTTTCACCTATTTAGCATTAGTTGCCACTAGATAAAAAAAATAATAATAATTAGATAGGTCAAGTTTTCTGCATGCATTTTTATATTTTTTATATTTATTGACTACACATACATATTAGTGACTTGGATTTCATGAACAATAATTTTATAAACTGTATATACAAACTGAGCTGTTACTTAGTGTGCTCCATCTCCCTTAAACTTCATAATTAATTCTATTGAGTGTATATAATTACTCTCATTTCACAGATAAGGAAAATGAAGCTTATTGAAGTTATTGTAAATTCTGTGTGTCAAAGAGTTCATAACTAGTATAGGCAGGGTTTGAATCCAAGATGTAATTTCAGAAACAGCTCTTGTGTTTCACCATTGTTTTAACTAGACAGTGTAGTTGCTCAAAATTCATTTTTGCATGAAATGAGTGAATGAATGGTTTTCTCACTGAGATCTGATAACCTTACAAGCTTACAACATTTCAGGAAGGAAAAAAAAATATCTGTATTTGTATTGTGCAGATTGTTCATACAATGATTATTCATCTTAAATATTCCACCATTACGTTAAATCAAACAGGTACAAGTTGTAAGTCACTATGCTCCTTTTACCCTTGTGCCTTGGTTTAGTAAAAGGTACTGCTATTTACCCAGTTGCCTACATTCAGTACCTAAAGTCTTCTCTTTTCCTCAGTCCTTATTTATAACCTATTTCTATATTATCTCAGTTTTGTGAGAAATTTCAGCATTGGCCATTGTATATGGTGGCTCAGTTGAGTTAGCACAATAGAAGCCTAACTGGTCTTCACACTGCTGCTATGGTGTCCCTTCTACACATAGATTTAATTGTACCATATATATGCTTTAAAAAGTTAAAAGTTTTTCCACTGCCCTGAAGACAGAGATCGAACTTCTTAGCCTGGCCTACGAAGATCTTCCTCACTTTTCCTTCTACAGTTCTCTTCATTAGCTTCATTACTTGCTTCCTCATGCTTTCCACCATAGAAATAATCAGTTGCTCATTCACAAACGGGACAAACTGCCAGTGCACCTCACAGCTTTTTCCTTCTTTTTCTGTCAGTTTCCATTCCCTGCAACTGGCCTAACTAATTCCTAAATGAAAGGACTGAGCTAAATAGTAATTTTCCCATAAGCATAACAGACACAAGCTCACTCAACTCTTCCCGTAATCTCCCAAATCTAGTATGATACTCTTATTGTATTATGTGTCTTTGTTCCCACTAACTGTAATCGACTTGAAAACATGGGTCGTCTTTTTTTTTTTTTTAATTTTTATGTCATCAGAGTTTAGCATGCCTGGCATAATTCTGATGCTCAAAGAAGTTTCAAATAACGTAGTGTTGGGGCCTTAGCTTGCTGATGCAGTCAGCAAGACAGCATATTGCGGTCTGAGCCGCCAGCATTGCCCCCTGGGGGCATCCGCAGAGCACGCGAACCAGCGACCAATCAAGGTACTGATCACGCACCTGACTGACCAATCAAGGTACTGATCATGCACCTGACTGACCAATCACTAACAAGGGCACTAGGTGGACACGCACGGGGCAGCCTATCAGAGCAGCTTCCCTTTTCCCGTCCCTATATAACCGCCACCCCCCCCCCCAGCCGTTTAAATAAAAGTTTGCAGCTTGAACAGAACCCTTTGTCTGGCTGCCGTTCTTCGGGCCTCTTGTTCCCACCCCTATTCATCCGCTTCAGGTAGGCTCTCGTTGACAGCTCCGCAGGCCGGAGCACGTAGTAAGGAAGCAAATGGATGGATGACCACAAAGGAAAGAAGGAAAGACGAGAGGGAGGGGGGAAGGGAGGAAAAAAGTAAGAAAGGAAGAAAGATGTATGACTTCTTCCCCAAGAAGAGTATGATAATTTAATAAAGCCAGTTTTGAGGGTATAAGGATGGGATCAGAAACACATGCTACTGTAAGATGTAAGTGTATCTTAGAGAAAATAAATTATAGCATGCTTTTTGTACAGCAAACTGTAAACCTATCACCTCCCACTGTAAATCTAACCCTCCATGGAGTAGATCTCTCCTATAACCTCAATGTTTTACATAAAATTGCATTCTCTTCTTTAAAAGAGTAAAATGCTCTGATCTACAGTTCCAAAAGTTCAGTTTTCAAAATAAAAAGGAATTATTGAAATTTACAGATTTGGCCATGGCAAATGGCATTTATGATTATCAGATTTAAAACAAAATAAAATATATAACTTGTTGGGTTTTGCTTTCATGACAAATAGGCACTGACAAATACATCCTACATTACCATCCTTGATTGCTCTGATGGAACTCATTTTCATCTGTGTTCCTCTAATTACATGAAAATTGCATACTTTTTATGCATGACACATTTCGCACAGCTTTAGCAAAAGGTTGTGAAGAGAGCAGAAAAAAAAAACATTTATCAGTTTTTTCCTCTTTCACAGCAGCAATTGATCAACTTCCCAGCAATCAATCTTGTTTTATGGGCCCACTTTTCTCCACTATTGTTGTAACCAAGTGGCAGCAGAAAGGCACTGTACACAAAAAAATATGGTGGAGGTTTTTAGGTATTTTTTTTTTAGCTCTGCTTTTAATAGATGAGATTTAGGATGCCCTTGCTTTCTAATGATGGTTCCGAGTTGTTTTCTTTGCTCCTCACTCCTCTTTCTGTCTGGATTTGAAGCTTTTCACCTTAGAAAGAATGACTGGGCTCCTAAGCATCCTACCCCATCCCTTATTTCTCGTTGAGACTACTTTACATTTATAGAGGATATTTAACATTTTAGAGTACTTTCTTATCATTTTCTTTTTCATTTTAGCTTCATAATTAAATGGGATATATTTAGAGAAGATCATTTTAATTCACATTTTAAAGATGGGAAATTGAATGATTATATGACTTGTGACTTGCTTAAATTGATGTGATTTATTTGTTTAGAATCTTTTTGTTGACTCAGAAGTCCTGTCTTCCAGTTTCAGCTTCTCCCAGGAGGTTTGACTCTCTTTATTGAAGACCTGGGAAAATATTTTTTCTGCTAATAACCCCTAAAATGTATACAAAGAATACATCAATAACAAATACCAGAGCAAATTATAGGCAATTTGTTCTTTCTTTTCCCATTCTTTATTTCTGTTCTTTCTGAGAAAAAAAAAAAAGTCATTGGCATTCACAAGAAGCTCAGCATCATTGTATGTAACTCAAAAGGGATTCTGGAAGGCACCTCTCATCCCTTGAAAATGATAACAAATTATGCAATTTTTGTTTTACCCAACTAGATTGAAAACGTCTGGGGAATAGCCAAGCTGCTGGCAAAGGGAGGTATTTGACGTTCGGGGCTCTCAAGCTACAAGAGCATCATTGCTTTTTGAACAGGTGCAGGTTCTTAAAGCTTCACTCTCTTCTCTTTTTTGGACACTCATAGCACCTGACCAACTTTGGGAGAAAAAAGCCTCCATATGGACGGAAAAGGAGGAGGGTCGGTCACTTGTGGAGCAGCAGAGAACACAGATCTGGCTCTCTTTGAAGCACTGGCATTCTTCTTAATAACCTGCCAAACTCTTAATTTAGAGAGGGACTCTCAGAGAAGGGGCATCTCAAGTATATTTGATTTTCATATCAAATCTACTTACTTTTCATCAGGTTTATTAAAACTGGTGATGTGTTAATTGTGAACCCTGCTTTTATCTGAATATGAAATACTGCCTTTAGGGTCTCCCTTGTTGACTGGCTGGGACCTGGGATGCATTCACATTGCTGCCTTGGCTATGGAGTAATTATTTCTGAGATAAATGCTGTGATGCAGGGACACTGGGTCATAGTTGTTGCATGGTGAACACAAGGGGACTTTAGGTCCTTAGGATGCCTAATTAGACAAGAGGAAAGGCATAGTGTGATGGCTTAAAAACACAAGCCTGGGAAGGAGTGTGTTTTCCACAATTGGATACATGTGTGGATGCCCTGCATGTCTTTATTCTTATGAAGGAGCTATCCTAAGGGAATTATCTTTTTAGAAAGTTACCTGAAAGATTTGCTCTGGAGAAATATGTGAAATCTATAAAGCTATAGTCTTAGAGGAATAATGAGCACCATTCTGTTTGTAGGATATGCTAGCGATGTTAGTACTTACACTTCACCCAACTTCCACCTCAAAGTGTCAATTTTAAAAAGAGGTAAGTGATTTCTTGATTTATTAATTAGTATTAAGTCGTGGACATAACCACATATTGGGGATACAAGAATCATAGGGTAGCTGTTGCTATAAAATGGTTTATCATCTATGGGAGAGAAATAAAATCATCTGAGAACACAACTGTGAAGACAGAAATAAGCATCAACAACAATCAAGACAAAATTAGATTAAGACAATTTTAGTCAATGAAATGAGAAACAGAGTTCATAGAATTGCAGTTTCAAATAAATGTTGAAAGTGGTATAGAGATATAAAGGGAGGAATGTGGATGGTGTGCCCTTAGTGTTGATGAATGAAAAGAGAAACTGGGTGTAGGAATAAGCCAGCAGAATGACTAGTGGGGACACTGGCCATGTCATAATGGGAGTTCCAGAATGATCTCTGGATAAATGAAGACCTATTTAGGCAGTTATCAGACTGGAACATAAACATAAAGATAAACTTCTGATTGCAAGTAGAGCATGGGTGTGTGCACTTTCACTGCACTCCTTCCTTCTCACTGTAATAGATTTTCGGGAGGTGCTGTACCCTGAAACAGCCCATTGGTCCTGATCGGTATTCCAAAATACCCTTCCATCCCTTCCTCCATCACGGCAACCTTCTTCTTCAGGACCTGTTTTCAGCTGACCATGAAAGTTATCAACAAAATGAATTTACACCAAGTTGTTACATATAAATAGATAGAGATATATAGATATCATATCTATGTCTGGCTGTTCTATCTATCTATCTATCTATCTATCTATCTATCATCTATCTATCATCTATCTATCTATCTATCTATCTATCTATCTATTTATCTTTCTATCTATCATCTATCTATCTACCATGACATCTACCAAGCCTGTTTATATTTGCAAAAGGTATTCCTGACTCAAAGAACTAGTGGAATGTTTCTTCAAGGAATGGATAACTAAGAAACACTTTTGGGGGAAATGGAGAACACCCTACTGTCCCTCAGTTTCCTCCAATCACAGAAATGCACCTTAGGACAAAAGAGGACTTCTTTTCAGACCCACAGACATCCATAGGCCAATGAACAATGGTTCTTGTCACATTGGAGGCCGGGGGTGGAAAGGTGGGCAAGGGGAAGGTGCTCACAAAATCACATCTAAGAAATTATTTACTATTCTAGTTTGTAGTTTATGCTTATAGCATCTGTAGTAAATAAACATGCTCCAGAAGAAAGCACAACTTAACAAGGAGTAGATGAGATTGAATGTGACGATTCTAGCCCTGTACAAGAGGCACTGGCCCATTAAATGAATGTGCACAGCTACTTCTTAATGCTCTCCCTGAGTAATCAATTTCTGAAAATACCAAATAATTTTAAAACAGCCCTGTCTGACCTCAGTCTCCAGTCATGCTGGACCAGCCCTTGCTGATTTGCCTACCTAGTTTTTAATCAATCAGAGTTGACATTTTTGGTTTATTTTTTGTTTCTTTCCCTTGCCTAACCTGCACCTTTTCTCTTCCCTTAGCAATATTAAATGGTATGTGCCCTCCTTCAAGGTTAGGGCCCCCAAATGTAGTTTAATATTTATAGGTTTGGACATTTTTTTTTTTTTGAAATAGCAGCTGACGAATCTAAATGCCATTGCAAGAGGCTAGAAAAATCTGATGCTATACCAGGATTTGATTTCTATCCAGATATAAAGACCCAAGATGCCCAGAGTATAAACACAGATGGAACTTGAGAAAGAAATATTGTCAGTCTGAAATACCTTCTATCAGATTTTGGGACAAAGTATGATTCAGGAAAAGGGGTTAAAAGTCTGATTTGAGCCTCTTTTCCCTTTTTAACTGACTAAACTCTCCAGGTCATTCTAAACAAGTAATTTTCCCCATTTCCCAGCTCAGAGGAGATAATAATTGTGAATGAGTTTTATAGCTTTTCATTTTTAAATATGTGTTATATAATACGACCTTCCTATTTGTTAGTTTTTGTCTGGTGACTCCCTCTTACTCTTCTTCTCCTTTCTTTATTCCCCACATTCTCTCATTCCCTCTCCTTTTCCTCCTTTCCCTTGTCATTGTCTTTTTTTGAATATTACTAAGTGTATTTGCTATGGATTGAACAGGTGTTCTCCCAAATCTATATGTTGAAGTGTCCCCAAATTTTTATGTTGAAGCTTAGCTCCCCATATGACAGTGTTTGGAGGTGGGGTGTTTGGGGAGTCATTTCACAAGAGTGGAGCCCACATGAATGGGACTAGTCTCCTTTTTAGAGGCCCCAGAGAGGGCCTTCCTCCTTCCTCTATGTGAGGACACAGCAAGCAGATGAGCATCTATGAACTAGGAAGCAGGTCCTCACCAGACACTGAATCTCCTAGCACCTTGATCTGGAACTTCCCACCCTCCAGAACTGAGAGGAATAAATTTTTGTTGATAAGCCAACCAGGCTATGCTATTTTGTCCTAAAAGTCTGAAGAGACTAAGTCATAATCATAATGTATCTTAAGTGTGGAATACTAAGGGTGTAAGAAAGGGAGTTTCCATAGAGGGTCATGGGCATTTATGATTTCATATCAGAGAAGATGAAGAGGAAAGATTAGTAAAATCAATCTAGTAATATTAGGAAGATTAGAAGTGGTACTGTGTTTAAAAAAATTAAAATGTTTTAGATAAGGTAAGAAATTGCTTTGACAGATGAGAAGATTGCAATTCAGGATAAAAATTTGGATTCTTAAGAAGCAAGTTGATAGTTCCTGAAAAATTAATTGTGGCAGTACAGGATGTGCTTAAGGAGTAAATGGTTGTCAAACACTGGATCACACAGAGGCCATTTTTATTCTAAAATTGCTAGAAAAAAATGAGCCAAGATCTTTACCTATTCAATATACACAATTTTAACAAGTATTAGAGGTCAGTAGTTAACATACAGTAGAGAAGGTATACCTTAACGGGGGGTCTGGTGGACTTTCTGGTTGGAATACAGCTAGAACGACTGCTTGAAAAAGACAATGGAATGATATGAATAAGACAATGATATGAATTATGTTAAATAATACATCTACTAGGCAAACTAGTAGATGATGTTTGCCAACATCAGATGGCAAAAATCAACACGAAGTTTATATAACGTGTTCTCCAAGTAAGGATCTGAAACAGGTGATGAGCTATAGCAGGCATCAGCAAACCACAGCCTTCGGGCTAAATCCAGCTGTCTGTGTATCTGTGTAAGCTAATTGTTCAAAAAGTTTTAAATGGTTAAAAACCATCAAAAGTATTTCATGACACCTAAAAATTATGTGAAATTCTAATTTCAGTGTCCATGAATAATACTTTATTGGATCCCAGCCATACTCAAATTTTGGGGGGTATGGGCTTGTGGGGAAGCACTGTAGATGCATTTATGCTACAATGGAAGAGTTTAGTCTTTTCAACAGAAACGAGGTGGCCTTCAAAGCTTAAAGTATTTACTATCCGGTCCTTTGTAGAAAAAACATGTGACTCCTCATCCTAAGGTTTTAATTTTGGGGATACTGGATCACTATCCATATATTTACCTAAATTAAACAGATATTCATTGAATGTTTACTGCTTCCAGAGATACTTCTCGTAATGTCTGAAATTATATTACTGACGTGTCTGTTCCTTTGGGACTTTTTTTTTTTTTTGATAAACAAAAATTACCATGGGAATTTACCGTAATGAGATAAACAGGTAAGCACTAAGGTGCTGTATGAGTTTTCAAGTTTCAAACAATGGAAAGGACATGCTACAAGGAGAGCACACCACGAGCTTTGGATGAGAGATGTCAGCAAACATGGCAAGGTGCAGGAAGTGCCCTATACATGGCCTGTGTGCGAAGAGTGGCAGAACCAAAGGTTAAAAGGAAAAGTCCATTTAGTCACGTTATGAAGGAACCCTATGTGATGCTAAGAATTTCAAGTTTGCTCTTGGGAAAGGAAGGTTATTTTTATTTCAGGTAGACTCTGAAGGAGAGTAGGTTTGACATGTGTTTCAGGGAAAGACCAATGAACTTAGCTACAGGGGGATGTGAGCAGTGAGAAGATAAATACAGGGTGGTTCCTGGACGGGGTGCCTATGGGAATGATGGTCTTCATAGGGTGGTAAACGGAGGTGGGTAGGGGAAGTGAGGTCTGTCGTGGAAGGTTTGAGCAACCTGAAGAATGTGCATGGGCACACATTTAAGCCCATGGAAGAGGTGTCTGGGATTGGATAAGGACTGACAACAGTGCACAGTGGGAGCAGAAGCTCTGGGGCGAGTGGGAAAACAGGGAAGGCAGAACAAATGCAAAGTTATGGGACCAGGGGTGTGGTTAGAACAATAAAACTGATAAGGTGTTCTCAAAGGGACACAATATAAAATCTTCCTTAAGCCTCCTTATGACTTCAGACCTGGTGGAACTGAGAACTAGGATATGTATCTGAGTATATGAATGAAAAAGAAAAGGGTTTGTAAATGGGTACATACATGTCATCTCTGGTGACGTGTATTTCATCTTGGTTTTGGTGAAAGTCTCTGTTGTGCTGCCTATTCCTAATTATGAGATTAATTTCCTAAAGCTAAACACAAAAATAAACACCTTACACAAAGCAGGCTGATGTCACCTTGCCTGTTCCTGGGACAGCAATCCCTCCTCCAACCCCAATTTGTTACATTGTCATCTCTTGATTTCTCCCCCAGTTGCAGAGGCTGATCATATTTTGTTTTCTACCATCTCCCTTTATTTCTTCCTTTGCCAGTTGCTAAGCACTCCCTTGTTGCTAAGTGGGATGTGAGCACTTAATTTACTCCATTCTTTTTTCTCATACCAGATTTTAGAAATTGCAGATCCTGTTTAATCAATGTGTAAATGCAATGCTTTTGATGTATTTTTCCTAAGAGCAATATTTTGATCATTCTTAATGATACTTAATGAAGTCACCGCATGATTTCTGATTGTACCTAATTGAAGCTTGTGACTTGCATTTCAATATTATCATCTTACAGCTTTAGGTCTATGAGATGAAAAATTTCCAGGGTCCAAAAATATTAGAAAACATGAAGAACTGATGTTTTCTTTTAAATCAAAAATAATTCTAGCATAGCTGTATGTGCATGTGAAAATATATACATACATACATATGTATATATATATGAAATAAAATGAAATTTGAAAGAAATTTCCCAAAATGTTTTCTGTATGTTGATGATAAAGGAGCAACCTTTTTTTTACAAAGAGGAAGTTTAACTACTTATTTTAAGTCAAACAAAGGAATCTAAAGGGTCTTAAGAGTAGTATGTTTTTATATAAATCCCATGCTGAACATATGGAATCCAACATACAAGCAAATTCTGGCCCTTGAGAAAGATAATAAATTGGGTATTTAGAATTCTTGAAGCCTCTTCTAGAGACCCAGTCTTAATGATTTCATGCCTGAAGCCAAGGCACCAAAATTTTAACTAACCTCAAAACTACTCTCATACTTTTAATTTTGCTCCTCTTTCATCAGAATGTGTCCATCATGTGCCCCATCCCCCCAGGGTTTTCTTTTTCTTTGCTACAGGACAGTGGGGGGTAATGGCTTAATCAGAGACAATAACCCCTGCTAATATGTTAACTAGCTAATATATGAACCTTCCTAGGATAACACATTAGCCTTGACCCAGATTTTTTTTTAAAAGAAGAAGAACTATAGCTCCACAAGAAGCCCGTAAGGAATAATACCATTACTGCAACTTAACCCCATGGCAGGCCAGTGGGTGAGCTACTTAAAGGCAGCTTTTAACATCCTTGATATCATACTGCCATCTCCATGATGGGTCAATGTTGGAAATGAAAAGCAATTTTGATGCTGACAAAAATGAATTCCACTAGTTACTTCTAAAACCTCTCCCAGGGGTTTCCATGAACAATAATAAAGCATATCCAACAAATACATTGTGCATATCTTCGTAAGTGTAGAGAAGGCCCCAGAGTCAAAGGGGGGAATATTTCTATTCATCATTCATTTTTCTTCTTTTATGTTTTTCCTAGATATTGGGGTTTACAAAGACATTTCTAATGAATATTTTGAACCACCTTGTGAGAATATTGACAGTTCTTCTTATTTCATAAATAAGAAAATAAAGACCCAGATAATTTGAATTAAATTAAGTTCAAAGAGTAGAAAATCCAAGACACTTAGTTCCAAGGCTGGGCATTCTACCTGTTTTAGTGGTATTTACCACCTGACTTCTAGGAGAGTTTGGGGGAGGCCAAGTATCACCGTTAATAGAATCACACCAGCAGGATGTGCTTGATTTATGGGCACTGCACCTTACCTTCACCTCTTTCCCATCTCTGTCTTCCAAACTTCTCAGAGAAAGACACTGATTCTATGGAGGCAAAAGTCCACACAGGAGCATTAAGTGGGTCTTCCAATAGGAAAATTGTTAATAAGAGGTGGTTAGGTGCTCTAGTATAACCAGTAACAGTAACACCATGCTATTACCAGCCCGATTATTTCTTGGGTGTGCATTGGTGAAGTAGGTACGGATTCTACTGAAAAATGACAGTTATGAAACTATCTCACCTATGGGCATTAGACAAATATGCAGTTCATGGCTTAAGGGATACCTGCATAAGTTAGTTCACTTATCATCAGGGCACTTATTGTATAAATATGGAAACAACATACAAAACCATCAGTTATGAATCAAAGCAAACTCTCCAAATAACAGGCTTTGTGGGAATTAAGAAAAGGAAGGGAACATTTATGACATTTAAAGCAATTTTGCTAAATTATTTACATGAATTATCTTGTGTAACTTTCTCAGTGAAACTAGGAGACAGGTACTATCATTATTCTCATTTTACTGATGAAGGAACTGAGAGTTACAAGGGAAGCAAGTAACCCGAGTCACACTGGAAGTACAGAGCTGTGGCAGATTTGAATCCAGGCATCAGCCTTCTAAACACAACTGTGCCTTCATCCTCTCCAGCCTTGACCCGTATTCACTAGGAGATGAAATTCAACTGATAGGAAATAAAGAGGGATATTTGTTAAAAAAAAATCCTTGCAATCTACTTTGAGGGAGTGATGTAACACAGTTTAAGTTCCAGTAGCATAGAGCTTGCCATATTTCTTGAGTATATACAAGGAGTTTATTAACTGGCCACTACTGACTTAGAAGTAATTCTCCAATGGGCTATATGCTTAATATTTTCTCAGTTCTGTGGATAATGATTTAAAAGCAGAGTTTCTCAATCTTAATGTGCATCACCTGAGTAATTTGTTAAAGGCAAATACTGATTCTGTTAAGTCTGGGATGGAGCTTGAAAGTCTGTACTTCTAATAAACATCCAGACAATGCTGACATTGCTGGTCCATGAAACACTAATTATCAAGGATATGGAAGACATATTGTTACCTGACAGACAGATGTCAAAAGGCTGGTAGAAGAATGAATGTTTGAACCATTTCAATTATGAAAGCTTTGAATGGCTTAACAAAATTTTTTTTTTAGAAACTTTAAATATCTACAATAAAGCAGCACCCCAACTGGAAAGATAACATTTAACTGAGAGATATACATGGTGGGGTATTTAGTGCATTAGTTAAAAACAATGCATAAGTAAAAAAACTTATCAATTAATAAACTTTTCCAAAGTCTCCTAGTCTGTGAATGGTCCAACTGGGATTTAAACCCATTTAGATCTGAGTCCAGAGCTAATTATTACACTGACTGTGCAAAATGCCTATGAAAAGATACAGATTAGGATGAGCATGAAAGCTTCATCATCGGACGTGGACAGTTATCTGGGTGAATGGTATGTGAGATGAGAAATGAGGTATGATACCAAGAAAAGATAAATTAAATTGAAAATAAAATAATTGTCCTGTTGAGCCCTTCACTCACACTTATCAGACTCCATCATGAGTGTTGTATTTGGTTAAGAGTCACAGTTTCCATATGACATTCACAACATGAAATATGTTCAGATGAAGGGATAAGTCATATCAGACATTCTAGAAATGTAGTCAGAGAGCTATTGAAAGGATCAGTGATATTCAGAATGGAGGAGAATGCACTTACTGAGGGATATAAGAACAAACTTACTGATCATGTAGTTTAGTGGAAGATAGTGTAGAAGGGAATTGTTCTATGCACCTCCAGAGAACATCATTAGAACTAATGCATAAAGTTGTAACAAAGCAATTTTCAGCTGAACATGAAATATCATCATTGGAAGTGCTCAACCAGAGGCACACCGAAATCGTCCAATAGTCGTGTCATTGAGACCTGAGTTCTGTGGGAGTGAGCAGTAGATAACTGGTAAAGATCTACTTCTAAGTCTTTGTGTCTAAATCACAGTCAGTTCTCTCTTCAATCCTGTACTTAGGAAGCAGCTTAACGGTCAAAATAATTTTTTTAAAAGAATTCCATTATTTAGTTATACATCTGGAAGGATGTTAGAGGAAATCTAATGTATGACCTCAAAAAAAGAAAAAAAAAACTGTAAAAATTACGTCCTCCTCTCTCTGATTCTTTTATACTCCATAGCTGTTAAATAAATATGCTATGCGCTCTCAGCCCTTAAACATACGGATTTCTGCTCCAAACAAGCCCATATGGCATTGATATTCCTTTGCTCCTTCCTCCTCCCAGCAAATAGAGATTCTGTTTTTTCCTTTTTTACTTTTTAGAAAGAGGAAGGAGGGTGAAGAAAAGGTTCCTTTAGCTGTGTTGAAGGGAGAAGCGGGCATCAGTTGTGACTCTTCGCACGAGTCCAGAGTCTGAAGATTTGGAAAATCTTAGTCTCAGTTCGCTCCGATTGAAGTGCAGTTTGGACCACAGCATGTATAGGATTGGATGGAAGTGTTGCTGTAGGAGAGATTAGTGGGGGGGGCCTGTGGGCCTGGCTTGTTTCCTCTCAGATTCGTGGCACAGAAACACAATTATCACTAATGAAACAGAACCCTCCTTCCCTTCAACTCTACCACCTTACACACTGTCTAGAAAAAAAAAGACAAAATAGCAATCTAAAACCTTGTAGCTGCTGGATCGCCTTCCTTTTCTTCAGGATCTAACTCACTTCCTTGAATAAATTGGTCATTTGATGACCATAGAATTTATCCTGGCTATAAAACAGAATCTGCACAGATTGCGACAGTTTAAAAAATAATCAATATTTTAGTCAATTTGGTGAGGACTGACTATGTGCTCAGTCATTTAATTGGTGTTCTGAGAGGATACACAAGACAGGAGAGACCTGACTTTCTGAGGGCTGCACTTTAAACTCAATACTAGCTTAGCAATCTTAAATTCTTGTTGTAAGCCTCTGAAAGTATGTATTTCCTATGTTAGTTTTGTGTGATTGTGTCTGTATGCATGAGTATGTTTGTGTGTGTGAAATGGTACTAATGAAACAAAGGCAGAACCACACTATAGAATTTGTTTTACTAACAACTTGGTATACAAGAAATCAGTTTAAAGATATGATTCAGAGGCATTTGTTCTGGGAGTCTCTTTGTCTCTTCAGCAAAAAGCTTCTGCTGTTTTTTGTCAGCATAATAATATCTAATAAACTGTTGCAGATTTCTTCATCACATTCAACTACTTGGCAACGTACCAATGTATGCATCTCAGCAGAAGTGGGGGTGGTATGTTTTATAATGGCTGTATTGATAATGGCAAAGGCACTATCACCAAAGCATCATATAGACCATGACAGATATACCTACTGTATACATAATGCTTATTGGATATTGCACACTGTAAGGAAAATGGCTCATAAAAATCCCAGATGTCTTTTTTGTCCTTTCCTCTTTCTCTTTTGCTCTGCTGTGTTTGCTTACAGTGTCACTGTGCTATGTAAATAACTGTACTGGGGTGCGTGATGGATGAATAAGCAGACGGATAGATATCCCTGTCATTTTTGTTGATAGTTCTGGGGACAATTTCCTTGAACAATAAAAAGTAGAAGTTTAGATGGTCCAATGAACAAAAAGTGTGTGCCAAATTTAAAAGAAAAATGAAGACAATGGAAAACATAACATTTCTGAGGCCTAATTTGTTAGGTTCTGTGAGACAGCTCGTGATATAATGGATGATACTGGATTGGGAGTTAGAACACCTGAGTCCTTGTCCTGGATGGCTACCAGCTACTGGTGTGACCTTGGGCATGTTGCTTACATTTCTGAATTTCAAAATACATCATGGGGTTTGTGTTAATATCTAAATCCACTTCCAGTTTTTACTTTCTTTGTTTCAGTATGTTGATTTATCAAGAAGTCATTCAACAAGCACTTACTTATTGATTTTTTTTTAAGTAGTGTTCTTTATGGTGTGGAGGATATAAAAAGATAGAGGGCATTGTTCTTACTTCACTTAAATCAAATTCATTACATAAAATAGGAATCACAAGTATATAAACAAAGGTTTATTCATGAGTCCAGATAGTATAATGAGTGAGCATTGATGTACCAGAAAGTAATGAACATAATAGAAATCTTTGTGAAAAAGAGGCTGATGAAAATAATTCAGATGTACCAAGTTCATGACTTCTCCTAGTCTAGACTGCAGAGGGAGACTATGAGAAGATTTGGGAGCTATATATCAAGTTCCCTGCCTCTGCTTTAATGCCCAATGTCTCTGTACAGTCTCACTTCTCAGCAAAGTAATTCTCTCTCATTCCTTCGCACGCCATGTATCCTGTTCACCAAATCACCTACTCTGATACAAGCCATTTATACTTTGTCATAAAGATGAGAAATAATATTTCCAGTTTTTTCTTAAGACTAATTTTTTAGAGTGGTCTTAATTTGACAGTACCAAAATTGAGAGGCAGGTACAGAGATTATTATCTACCTCTTGTTCCCACACATGCATAGCCTCCTTACTATCAACATCACTCACCAGAACAGTACATTATTTAACCAAGGAGGAACCTGCATTGACATAACATAATCACCTGAAGTCTATAGTTTAACTTAGTGTTTGTTCTTGCTGTTTTGCATTATATGGGTTGGGCAAATATATGACATATATCCATCATTATAATATCATACAGAATATTTTCACTGACCTAAAAATCCTGTGTTCCACCCATTCAGCTCTTCTTCTTGACCTCCCACAGGCAAACACTGATCTTTATATTATCTTCATAGTTTTAACTTATTCAGAATGTGATATGATTAGAGTCATATAGTATGTAAACTTATTAGATTGGATTATTTCACTTAGTAATATATGTTTAAGTTTATTCATGTCTTTTCATGGCTCGATAGCTCTTTTTCTTTAGTACTGAAGAATGTTCTATTGTCTAGAAGTATCATAGTTTGTTTGTTAATACACCTACTAAAAGACATCATGGTTCTCTAGCCTTCTTTTAAAGTTTAAAAGTTTAGGCAAAGGATGGAGGATGCAATTTGGGAGCGAAGAATCATTATAATTCTAGAAATCACACAATGGAATCAATAGGCTATTCTTTTTAACTATTATTAGAAAATAATTTCCTTGATTCCCAATTTATGGGTATAAATTAAATCCCATCCAGGATTCTAGTTCTTACCCATGTTGAGCTACTTACAAGCAGAGACTTTTTACTTAGTGATATCTTGTCATGTGGTGGAATTCCAGAAGGCTGGTTCTACTGAACCAGAATCACTGAAAGGGAGGCCTTCAGTAAAGCCATGAAAGACATATTATGGTCCCCTTTCAGTCAGAATCTGATGGAAGCTCTCTCAGGACCTGTCAAAATTTTAGTGGAACCTGCAGTAGGTAGTCAATAGGCTCTATTGTCCCTGGCAGTTTTTATATACCTCTTTTCTCCTCCTGGCTAGGAAGGTCACCTAACTTCCATCTCTTCTAGCATCTTATTTCTGGTTGGATCAAAAAGGGGTAACAAAAAACTCTACAGAGGTCCTGCAATGGAATTTCTAATATGAATGAGAATCTTTGCCTTTGCTAAAGAATTCTAATAAGCAGAAGAAAGAGGTCAAGTATAAGGTTTCTGGTTAGCTCAACTTCAACTCTTGGCTCTTATACTTATTAGCAGTGTGACCTTGGTGATATTATTTATGTCTTCTACACCTTGAATTATTTATTAGTAATAGGAGATAAACCTACCTTATAGAATTATTATGAGAATTTTAAGACTATTTATTTTAATAATTATTAAAATATTGAAAAACTGTAACTTTGCCATTAACATTTGCCATGGGAATGGCTATAATCTTTCCTGAGACTAGAGAATGGTTACTCCAAAGTTGAGCTTTCTGTGTGTATATAGTGAGATAGTAGGAAATACATGTTTGGTGACTACAGCTCAACCTTCTTTGTTTTTGTAAATTCCTTGGTATGATGGCTCTCTTGAGACTGGTGGGTGGCTTAAGGGAAACCAAGGAAAGGGAGAGCCAGTAATGCTGGCAATCCATTGCAAAGGGCTTGAGAACCACATGTAAAACAATGATAGGACATAAGTTAAACAAATAAATTATACATATAAATTTTCAAATATATCTCTTTATGATTAATAACATGTTCTACATGAATTGCATACTTATTCAACATAGCCAAACATATGATTAATGAAATATAAATTTATTTGGCTAATTACATAATTATGTTATGCATGCTATAAATCAAGAGATAAAAAGCAAACACCTGGTACCATATGGAGGCTCAAGCAAATGTGGGACATGCAACGAGGGTCCCTGAAATGGATCTTCTGGAAACTTCTACCAAAGGCAAATGTTCAGCATCCTCTGTGAAGATACCCCATTAGACTATTTTCCATGTCATTAGAAAGGATTCTTCTGAGGACAAAAAGATATGATTACTACTGAGGCAAGTGCTAGAGTTATAAAATTTACTCCATAAAGATTTCAGTTATAGGCCTGGCCAGTGTGGCTCAGTTGGTTGGAGCATCATCCTGTACACAAAAAGGCTGTGGGTTCAATCCCTGGTCAGGGCACATACCTAGATTGTGTGTTCAATCCCCAGTGGGGGTGCAGGTGAGAAGGCAACCCACTGATGTTTTCCTCTCATATGTCTGTCTGTCTGCCTGTCTGTCTGTCTCTCCCTCTCCCTCCTCCCTTCCTCTCTCTCTAAAAGTAATGAAAAATGACCTCACATAAGGATTAAAAAAATATTCCAGCTATCATTGCTCTGCATATAAGCTGTCCAATGCTTAGGTTTGCCAGAGAAGAAGAAAACTAAGGGAAACAGTTGTTTTGTTTTGGTTTTGCTTTCTTTTTCTTGCTCTACTGACATATTGCATTTGAAAATAAAGGGAAGGGTATAAGTCATTCATTTCTTTTTCTGCATGGTACAGACAGGGAAGGAACTTTGAAGGATATGGCTACAGTAAGAGAAACAGCTCACAATATTATGATGTTTGGAGTAGAGTTAAAATTTTGTCAAAATTCTGCTGATTGAGATTCTGAGGCAAGAGTCTAAAGTTGACTCCAATAAAGAAAACTATCAAAAAGTAAATGGTTTTCTCATATATGTATTGTAGCACTCTGAATCCAGTGGTGAGTTTTCTTCTCCTGAGAATATTCAAGCTGAGATATGTTGAGGATGTTGGTATAAAGCTAATCCCATTCCAGGAGAGTCTAAGCTGGATGGCATGTTAGTGAGGTAATTTTACTCTTTAAGTTGGAGAAAAGGATTGGGAAGAATCCTGAGGAAATAATTTTTCAGTTCACCTTGAATTGACCATGGCAGGAGACTTTATGATTACCATTAATCACAGACAAAGTGAAGTATGGATCAGGGACAAAAACTCATAAAAGTTAACCAAAAGTACGCCTGTTATTAAGAAAAAATCAAGTCTATTGATTACTTCTTAGTCGGATTTAGATTAACAAACCGATTATAATTTACAAAGTGATAGTTTGAGATGTCCCTTGGGAGAGCGTACAGTCTTGGAAATCCTTTTATGGGAAAGTGTGGACAGTGAACATCGTGAGATGGTCTTGTAAATGTCCTGCATGCCACATTGAATTCACCTGCCCTGTTTCTAGTTCTGCCAACCCTCTGAAGCCCTGCTGTTTCTTGCTGATCCCAGAGGTCCTAGAAAAAACACACCCACTCACAATTTGTGGTACATTATACTTCTGTGAATCTTCATTTGCCAAAACAATAAATAGAAGCAGGACTGCAGCTTGAGGCATGTTTGTTAAAAATATTGATGAGCGCTATTGGAATTTAGTGGTGGGAAACCAAATGAGAGACTCATCTATTGCCATGAGTAGAAAATCACATGCAAAAAACATATCCCAGGTCCCGCACAAATGTTGAATGCCTCCCCAGTCTTTCATGTATATAAGCATAGACTCTAGATCTGTTCTATATATAAAGTCAGCTTTAATATGCACCAGCTTTTTAATAAGTGCATGTATTCTGTAAATCAAAGGAAGATCCTTTTTTTGTTTTGTTCAGAACTTTTATCAGGAGTTTTTTGTCATTTCAGAAAATCATTTCACTAATGACAATACCACTCCTGCTGTTTGAATACAAATAACACACACTGTATTAGCATAATTTATAGTTGATTCTTTCATGAAGATTATATGTGTAAGTGAAAGCAGCCGACTACTTTATTACATTTCCTAGTATAGTTATGCCTGTGTATTCAAGTATTTAAATATATATTATCTTATTGTATGTTATATACCTTTTATTATTCTTAAAATTTAAGTTTGAATATTATTTTTGAAATTCTGCATGTTATAAGCTATATTATTCATGGATTTCATTTAAGTGTACTACCCTGGATGGTAGAAAATATTAATTTTAAACAGGAGCCTTTTGTGGCTTTTAGCATTGAGAACAACTACTCTAAATAATTTCCTGTTCAAGGTACAAGGTTTTGCCAGCCTTCCAAGCATCTAACCACTAAGACATAAATTATAGATCTATGATAATTCTTATCCCTAGGAAACAGATTTGTGGAAAGAGCCTACTTATTCTAATAACTTGCCCATGTGACCCTTTGTTTATATACTCCTTGAGAAATTATGTGGTGTAATCATGCCAACTATGCCATCCCAACTAGAGAAGCAGCTCATTGGTTGTTGGGTTATGTCATGCCTGAGACCCAACTATTTAAAGTGTCACCTTTGCATGGCTCAGGTTTACTTGTGCTAAATGAAAAAGAGCAACAACTCTGAAGTGGGAAAATGGTTCAGAAGCAGATCTGAAGCACCAAATAAACCACTTGTTCCATAATTTGATCAGGGATAAGCATAGGGTTAGTTAATAAATGAGAAGGAAGAGACAGATGAGGGACGAAAGGGAGGGAACACTCTTCCACACTGAAATTGAAATTGCATAAAAGCCTTTGGTTTCATCAGCACAGAAAGCCAGAGCCAAGCAGTAGATGTATGTATCATTTCTTCTACTTCTTAGTTGTACCCTATGTGGTTAGAGAACATTTCCTCTTAGCATCCTTCTCTTATGGTGAAATTTAAGTATATGTGTCCACACACACACACACACACATATATATATATATATATAACTTTTTAAATCAAGTTTCTTTCTTAGTTCTTAAGACTTTGTCTTTTTCTCCCTCCCCTCCAACACACACACATATATATACCACAAAGACACAAATACTTTTACTTTCACTCAAGGCTCAATCATTTTATTTGGGTTGATTTTAAGCTACATTTTACCTGCTTTGTGTACTCTATCTCTTC
The DNA here is from genome assembly GCA_004024845.1 of Tonatia bakeri. Taxonomy (NCBI): domain Eukaryota; kingdom Metazoa; phylum Chordata; class Mammalia; order Chiroptera; family Phyllostomidae; genus Tonatia; species Tonatia bakeri. The sequence continues at coordinate 422,223 of PVIA01000003.1, forward strand.
TAATTATTCTCATTCATGACATGAAACATATTCAAACTGCATCTCTGCTAATTCATGTATTTATTCAATATATCAACGTAACAATCAGTAGCTATTTATTGACTCTATTAGGCACAAACATTCTGCCAGATGCTCTAGGACTCTGAAATATATAGCGCTTTATTTCTTAAAAAATGTATTATTTAATTTGGATAGACCAGAGCACATGTAAGAGCAGTAAGTCAATTTTTTCCTGTTATCGAGAACTGTTGCAAACCTCTCTGTAGATCCTCACAGTTGCCATCTTCACTTTGCAGGTGAATGTAATGAAGCTTGAAAAGATTAACTGAGGTTCTTGAGGATGATGGCCAAACAGCTGAATTCCATGTCAGTTGATACCAAGGTTTAAGTTAGTTCCACTGTTTATACTGCTTCTTAGAAAGTAATAAACACAAAATAATACCAACAGGTAGTTTATAATTAAGTTCCAACTGAGGACCATCAGTAAGGACTCCAGGAGCTCTGAGAAGAGAGACACCACCATAGGTCTGAAGAGTCAGGGAAAACCTCCTGAACCCAAAGGAAATCAAATTAATCATCAGTTTCAAATATACATACAGTACAGGGGAACTGTTCCAACACAGGGAAGAGAGTGTAATAAAAAATACTGAGGCAGGAATACATGGCACTTACTTAAGGAAGAAAGAATACCTAATGTCAATGGAGCCCTTACTCTGTCCAGATAGTATGCCAGAAGTTCTTCGAAAATGATCGCCTTTCTACAGAGAAGAGATCTAAGGAACAATAACTCATTCAGTGTCCAGTAAACCACGGGTGTGAAGTCAGGAAACCTGGTTCCAGAGCCTATGCACTTGTCAACTATGGCCGCGTCACTCCACTTCTCCAGCAGCTGGGGGGCAAATGTATATACAGAAGCTCCTCAACTCATGATGGGCTCATGCCCCCATAAACGCATCCTAGGTTGAAAATATTCTAAGTCAGAAATGTATTTGATGCACCTAATCTACTAAACATCATACTTAGTTGAACCTACCTCAAACATGCTCACAGCATTTACATTAGCCTACAGTTAGGCAAACTCATCTAACAAAAAGTGTATTTTATAATAAAGTGTTGAATATCTCATGTAACTTATGTATATTTCTTTAGCATCACTGTGCAGTAGAAAAAATGTATGTTAAGCCATCATCAGTCGGGGAGCATTTGTAGATGTGAAAATAAATCTAGAATATAGCCTCAGTTTACACTTTTTTGCCCTTTGAATTTATTTGTGACTTCAAAATCTGTACTTGCATTGTTTTAGATATAGAGGAGCTGTTGGGTTGCCTTTTTAAACCATTTATCCAACATATTCATAGGTAATAATGCATTTATTTCTGACTATACTCCTGTAATACAAAAAATCACGATATCTCTGTTTTCAAACAAAGATACAAAAAGTGACATATCTAGGGGCCATGTGGTACCATCCTTGTTTTCTGCTTTTCCATCCACTGGGAGCAGTCGCCGTCACAGGTTCCTCTCACTCTGTCTTTTGTCTCAATGTCTGGTTCCTACCTAGGCCTCCCAACATGCTGTGTATCTGCAAGAAGATAGACATGCATTCACTTAAATTGTAATTCTGAGCAAGATGGAAGGGGAAAAGATAGGGAAAAGGATACCTCAATTTTGAGAAGGTTCATTTGCCAGTAGCTGGTGGCCCCAAGTGATCAGTGATTGCCCTATTTCACCAGTGTGTCCTGTGACAACATTCCACTGGGCAAGGGAGAGACCCCATACAAACCTTCAGGGAAAACAGTGATTATTTAAGGACACAATAAGCTGCATGCCTAAGCTTTAGACTTGCTATCGACTCAGTTGGCTATATCCCCTATAGAATTTTACATTTTAATTAATAACAGAGAGAAAGGGAGGGAGGAGTGTAAAACCTTTGGAGATTTCAAGCAATAATGGACTTTTACCCTATTAGCAGGTTTAATTTTCAGGAACTTTATCACCTCCCAAATCTGTCAGAGCTGTTTTTCTTTCCTTTCTTCTCTTGAAACAATTACAGGAAAGCAGTCTAGAAGGGTGACCAGGCCCAGCTGAATTGCACCTGGAGGCCAAGTCTTCATGTTCAGGACAAGCCCCAAGTGCTGGGAATTGGGCAAAGGTTTCCATCTTCACACTCATTATGACATGAGCCTCTTTAAAGCAGAAGGCCTACCAAGCCCCAAATATGCATATCCCATAATGAAGACATATGTCCCCTTGAAGTGAGTTCAAACTGTGGAATGCAGTTTGCTATGGACCTTCACTGTTGTCTCATAAAGGTGACATTTGGTCAACCTCATTATAACTGGAGTCAAACCAGAGACTTGGAGGTAAAGCCTAGCTATGCCCTGCGCAATCACTCTCTTCCAGATTCTGTGTGTAGGGGGGGATACCAGTCCTTTTTGATAGTTTTCATCTTCACAGTCTGATTATTACTGGGGTTGTTACTAGTAAAAGATGCCACTGGAAAATGCTTTCTATATTATGATCTGATTTTTTTTAAATTAAATTTATTGGAGTGACATTGGTTAATAGAATAAAATAGATTTCAAGTATTCATTTCTATGGGTGGTGGGCACACAGTGATCTGTCTTTTAAGATGTGATGAGTCTTTACTCAGCTCTCTCCTTTTCCTGAGATAACTTAAGGGTGGGCACCAGGGAGGGCTCCTTCTTAGCTCTCCTCCCTACAGGACCAGAGCTGTGAGGGTGCAGATATGGCAAGCACCCAAGGGATGGAACCCTTTCCTATGAGAGATGATTAGCAGGAAACAAGGAACACAAAGCCTTTAATTTGGTGACCTACCTTCTTGAGAACACAAATCACAGCATTTAAGTTACATGAAAATAAATGTTTAGGAGTTTCCCTCACATGTGGAATTCCTTCATTTTGTGGAATTCAAGTGCCATAGGGTCCAGGTGGTAGATCTTCAGATATACCTGGGAAGGCTAAGAAAAGAGGAAGGAAGTGAGCTATGGGGCATATATTATAATCCCTGGGGCTGGCATCTTGGCCTCCAGACTCCCATGTTCCATGAGTGAAAACTCATGGCCCTCAAAAGGCATGCGTCAACTCTGGTCTCTCCTTGTATTCAATTGGATAATTTTGTCAGCAGGTCTCTGGTCTCGGAAGCCAACTCTGCCCTGGTACCCGCTCCACTCCAGAATTTTGTCTTTTCCCGCCCTTGATCTGATATTCCCCTTCCCTATTCTGATGTCTTTGTGTCTCCCCACAATGAGTCGAATTCCCTGGTATCCAAGGTCAATCACAAATGCACAGTGCAGTGTACCAGACAATAGGGTGTGGGTTACTTACCCAATTCTTACAATTCCAATTTCTCAAGCAACATTCTCATTCATTAGTGCTCTTAACATGTTAATCATAATTATTTTAAATTTCTGGTCTGATAATTCCAACATCCCTGCCATCTCTGAGTCTTGTTTTGATGCTTGCTTTCTCTACAATGGTGTATTTTACCCTGTATTATGCCTTTCAATTTTTGTTGAAAACTGAATATAATGTACTGGGTAAAAGGAACTTTGTTTAATAGGTCTGTAGTGATGTGATGGTTAAGATGAGGGGGAGGGAAGATTCTAGATTCTATAGTCCTAAGACTAGGTCTTAGTCTTTTAATCAGCCTGTGCCCCTGGGCTGTGTCCATCACAAGTGCTTCTCAGTTTTGTTTTGTTTTCTTTTCACTCCTTTAGATGAGATAGGATGGCTACAGTGGGCTGGAGGTGGGTATTTTTCTTTTCCCAGGTTGGAAATTGGAAGTGTAATATCTTTCAACATCATGCTGGTTCAGTCTTCCAAATCCCCCAGGTTCCCTACATTATTTTGTCTTGTATGGTTAAAAATGTGCACCATCTATGGGTGGCACTAGACTCTCCAAAATGATGCACTTGTATTTGTTCCTCAATTTTTCTGTGTCACCAGTTGCAGAAGTCTTCCCCTGTGATGTGGAAATGATACCAGGTATCTGTGTAACTGAGTAAAGCCAAGCATATTTGAAAGTATGAAAAGAAAAAATATGCCCAGTGGGGCCCAACATTACTCTTACTTAACATGAGGAATTTACATTCTACATTACCAACACAGTAATCAGCACCGTTATTGGAGCACTTACCCTACATGGCGTTAGATACAGACTTTGATTCTCAGGTTTTCTGTGGGTTTACACACTGGAGTCCAAGTGTGGCAAACTTAAATGCCTATACTGTGTCCAGGCTATAATGATTTAAGTCATCCAGGAAAGGTCTGGGAGAATCCTGGCCCTCACATTCTTCCCTGAAGTGGGCAGTGCTATTCAGCTAGAAAGGTTATGGTTTTGAAGGAAGGGAGGCTGGCTCTTGCCAGACCATCAGGCTTTTCAACAGAAGCTACAATTATAAATGTTTTTATGTTAAATCTTTAAATTAGTTAATGAATCAACTACTTTGATTATTTGTTTTAACTGAGCAAAGCAAAACATACCTGTAGACTAGAGTCCCTTTGTGGGTCCCCTATCATGCATCCACAGTCTTAAAGCACTGTAGCAAAGATGTAAGTACTTTTCCCACTTGGACTATCAAAGAAAATGCTCTTTAAAGACTAATTTATTTCTCCACGTTGAAAACAGTTAAATCAATCACCCGCTACTCTTAAACACTGTACTTAAGAATGGGCTGTGTTTACCTAATCTCCAATTACATTGACAAAGAGCCACGTCACTAGATAATTGTGCACTGACCAGCGGCTCATTCTGTGTGGGTCTGCAAATGTTTGTTTTAAAAGTAGGAGGCAATCATGGTGGTATAGGTACAAAATTAGAAATAAAACATGGTCCTTTATTGATTACTTTGTGCATATCAAATAGTGGAATATTATACAACTAAAAAAGAAGTCAAGAGAGGTTTTCTGTTTGTTTGCTTTTTTATCCTGATATAAAACAATCTCCAAGATATAAGGTTAAATGGGGAAAAGTGATGAACAGTAAGTATGCTGAAATTTTTATGAAAATGGGGAAGAAATATGTATTTGGGGGTGTCGTAGACATAGGAAAAAATCTCTTAGCACACAAAAAAATTGATAAAACTGTTGACCTCGGCAGAAGAATTGGGAAGGTTATGGGACACAGCACAGGAGGAAGACTTTTTGCATTTTGTGTCAGTAGAATTCCTAAGTTAGGTTTTAGTCTATTGCTGACTATGTGAATAAAATGGCAAAGGAAAGATATCATTTTTAAAAATATCTAACAGGATTCTTATGGTCACTGACCAAGTTCCATTACATTGAGGCAGACAGAGGGACACATTGGAAGCACTTTCCCCTCCACCCCTGTAGGAGACTGTTCTGCATGGTGTGGGCCCAGTTCCCACTTGGAGATGCACAGGACCCACCCCTACAGATAGGTTCTCCCATGGGGAATCAGGTCTGCTACGTATCTAGGCTGCTTAGAGTCTTGCCTTTGCTAAAAAACTCCCTTACCCTGATTTGCAGCAAATATTTACTGCAAAATAACTTTCTAAAATCCATGCCAAACCTTCCAAGGATGAGGGTAACTGGTTCAACTACTTTTCCCTTTTTATCTGCAAATATCCCTGTTCTGTGATGTGATTAGCGTCATTGGCTCCTTTGTATTCTGTAAAAGGTAACCACCTAAAGCCAATGGGGGCATAGTAAATGAGGACCATCATGTAATGTGACTAGAAAAAGAAATAAAGGCCGGTCATGGCAGAGGCCGTGGCTTTTGGATCCTCTTGAGGGCAAAGCTGCTCACCCTTTCCCTCCACAGGACTCGGTAGTCCCTGTGAATATCTCTCCCCCATCCACAATGTTGTAGACCCCTTGAGCCGGGGTCCACATCAACCCCAACAAACTCATACATTTTAAAAAGTCAATAAATAAATGGAAAATTAACAGTATGCAAATGTATTTCAGAAGAAAAGCTCTCCATGGCCCAGGCAGCTTTTGTTTGCAAGAAGCCAGCATCTTAAACTGTGATGCAAATCCCAAATTGAATTTTCTTGGTCCCCAAAATGTATTCTGGCTGCCCTGCTGGTAAGAGACCACAGCAGAAATCTCTTAGTTATTCATAAATTCTTCCTCTTAAAAAAAAAAAAAAAGAAAAGTTGTGTAGTTGGTGTTGTTTTAAACACAAGAGTGGAGATGAACTCTAGAGCCCAGAAACTATTTTCATGCAAAACCAGGCAGCTCAGTATACAAATAGAGGCCTAGCTGGGAACCCTGAACACAACAGCATAAATACTCGCATCTGTTATAAATAAACAACAAGATACATTGTTTTACGATGAATGCCCAGCTCATGAATAAGTACACACAACGGAGATAGAAATATTTAATTTTGTGTTGTAGAACATAATTAGAAGTTATTAAACAAAGTCAGAACACCGTAGAGACTTCTCAAAATCCATGGGCCCCGGGTGCAATCTAGGTGTATTTGGAACCAGTTTGGTCCAACATCATTTTTTTTTTAACAACAACAATCAAGCAAAACCACAACTACAGTGTTTCATTAAATAGTTCATGAGTGTCTCTCCCTTGCTCTCGCTTTTCCCACTTCCTTCTGGGAGTTTAATGCACTGTGATAAGATAAATATCTGCCTTTTAATGATGATCACACCATATTAAAATGTCTCACCCTATTACCAATAATGCATGAGATTATGAAAGATGAAAAAAAAATTAAAACTCTCATTTACTCCTTCCTGCTGATGCTGTTGGTTTACCTTTGGCATTTTTCTAGCTTAGACAGTGATACAACAGCAGCTAATTTTACTAGATTTCTGTTTGTTCCACTTTAATTTCTCACAGAGAAGAAATCCCTACCAGTTATTTATTATTTATTTATTTATTATTTTCTTCTTAGATCAACACTTGTAATTTTGTTTCATTAAACATGACTGGATACATCAAGATAGATTGCTTTAATCAACCAGAGTAAGATTGGGTAAAACTAGGACAAATTGCCAGGGTTCATTACAATAAAAAAGATTGCCCAGTTTTGAGGTGGGGGTGGTGACAGCAACAGATCAGCCACCATCTCTACCAGGTACAGGCAGTGGTGTATGGTCACTAATACATGGGCTGCACTGTTCAAAGGATCCATGGAGTTATTTTTCTTCTAATTCTAATTCTTAAGAACTGCTGTGAATCAGAAGCAGGCGGGAACTTTGTGCAGACATTATTGCTAAATTTTAGGAGTAAGCAAGTCAAGAAGAAAGATGGAGAATAAACCAGTAGACAAGGAGAAAGAGTTCTACCACTAGATAACATAAGCCCTAAACGGTGAGATTCTCACTTTTGCTTTGCCAGGTAATAGAAAGCAAAGATAGGACTTTTGTCTTCAGAAAGAATTGTCCCCTGCTCTGACTTCTGTCTAAATAACCTTCAGAGCTGATTGATCTCCTTCTTAGAGACCAAAATGATAAAAATGCTGAATCTCTCCTTCCTGGCCTTTTCTTCTACTCTCCTGCCCGCAACTTAACTCTTATTTGTTTTGAAAATGAGCTGTTTAACAGGGTATTGTCTTTCCTGGCTATTTGTTCTACTGACCTATGGGGGAAGCTGGAATTGGTGCTGCAAATGCACTCCTCTAACAGGTCTGTTATTGCATTATTTCTTTATGGGGGCTTCTGTGTAATTACACCGAATGTTGTTATAAATCCCACCGGAAGCCACCTCTCAGCTAAAGTCTAGAGGACACTTTGTGTGTATATCTCCCTCATCTGCCATTAGCACGCCTCCACGTTCTTCCAATACATTAGAGGACACACCGAATGGGGACAAGGGCTGCATGATCCAAATGGAGAGTGAGTGATTTGACAAGAAGCCAACCGGCACTTCAAGCAAAACTACCATCAAAATATTTCCTTCACAACAAAGGTTGAATCAAAACCCTATTCCCCTAGCATATGAATTAGAAGAACAATTGTCTGATTATGATTAAAAAAAGAGCATTACATTTTATGTTCAGCCATAATTGGTATTTATGACAATTTATGTAAACAGTAATGAAGCCTATGTGATTTTTGTGGGGAAATTGCATTATGACACCAATGATCGTTACTGTTAATTTTCCTGAAGATGATGGCAATCAGCAGGCATAGTTTCATTGTAAATAGGTTAATTTAAAATTCAAACACTGCTGGTATTTCAAAATGAGTTCACATTTGATTTCTAAAAGCTTCGGCCCAGTCTTTCTCAGTGACAAGATAAAAGTGCATGGATGATATGTGTCAATACATAAAATTTGTTCTTCAGGATTATGTGTCTTCCTTCGTGAATATATACATGCCTTAATACTACACATCCTTTTCATTTTGTTCTGGTTTTGTGCTACAAAAGAGTGTTTTAAAAACCTGACTATTAATGTTACAGAACAAAACAAGGGGGGCCCGGGACGATAATACTATTACTGAAAGAAACTCAGGTCCATCATGTCCGCCGCCTTAAAGGAAAGATATCTCTCAATGCCAGAGATTCGTGAAAAGGAAAGGAAATGTTTATTTAATGCTATACAAACTTAAAGTAGTGACCTAATGTCTTCATCAAAGTCCCAAAGTCCCTTAAAACACCCACGAACACACACAATCCTTCCTTCCCCCTTTTCCCAGTCTGGGGTACCAGACTCAGGAAAGGAAATAGAAGTCCTTGGCTCAGGCAGCTCCTGGTTCTTCCCAGTAATCCTTGTCTGGTGAGAGACCTTCCTGGGTTCCCGGCACCATAGCTGTGTTGCTGTCCAGGCAGGATTTGCAATTAATCCAAAGCCATGCAGCACCATCTCATGGCCTACTGGTAAGAGTTCTTTCACCCTTCTTCCAGGCAAAGTCTCTCCTGCTTCCCAGGCCGAGTGACCAAAAGGAGCACCTCAAAGCTACGCAGTCCTCTCCTACCAGAGCTGCGGGGGTCTGCACTCTGGCAAAACTGCGTGGTTCTCCCCACAAAGCTGCGGGGAGATGGGGTTGCCACTCGGCTTTGGCCAAGTGGCGATTTTCTGCTAAATCTGCATGGTGAATTCTCTCTCATAGGGATGCAAGAGCCCCTACTCTGCCAAAAGCCACAAGGTTCTCTCCCTATGGCTGCCGCACCTGGGCTTTTAAATCCTTGCGCCAATCTTCCTCTGCAGCCTCACTTTTGACTCCTCCCACACTTGGCCACACTTGCCCTTAATCTGCTGTCCTTTCCAGCTTTTCTGGTCGCCATCGTGAGTCTGGGCAGGTATGGCTCCATGTCATGGAGCCAATCATCTCCAAGCTCTCAAGCAAGCCCTGTAACTCGGGGGACCTGCCCCACCCCAGTTACATCTTGGTGGGGAAGTTACTTCCATCCCCCTGGCTCAGAGCATGGCCATAGCTATTTAACATATCTATGTAGCCAGTCAAAGGTTATAGATATGTTAAATGACCACACCCCAGAAGTTAGCTGCAGAGCTGTTGCTATGCGAAACAGCTCTCAGTGGGCCTGCTCCATTTGTCCCTTCCCCCCACCCACACCTGGGTGGGGGGAGGGTAGGACATCCTAGTATTTTCTGAACACCTTGAGTTCTGGACCCCATTTCAAATGTTCATTTGGGGTCCCCCCTCTTGGCCGCACCCTGTAACATTAATATAATGAATTTGTTAGCTTTGTAGTATACGTGAAGAATGATATCCAGGACATTCTATTATTTGCAGATTACCTAATCAAATGTTTAACAAGATGTAAAAACATAAATGCATCTCTCTTTATTGACCGTAGGTTTCTGGCTAGTCACTGAGCTAAATTGGTGTCTGCCAGTGTGTATTTTCAGACCACATTAACTGCTTAATATTTTTTTTCTCCTTTTAAGATGCATGTTTCCTTGAATTTAGATCAATTCCTGCCAACTTCTCCAGGCAAAGTGAAAGTGTCTAATTTTCACCTTTTGATACTTTCAAAGATGGTAGCTACCTTAATAGTTTTGCTTTTATATACATATATATGTGAGATATAGACATACAAAGTGGAGCAAAAGTAGGTTTACACTTGTTTGTGTTGGAAGCAATACAATATGAATAAATAATAATATGAGAATAAATTCTGCTTTGCATACTCACAACTGTAAACCTATTTTTGCCCCAACCTGAGTAATATATATATGTATATAATATGTAATAACAAATATCATCACAAAAGGATTTGGAATCATAGGGAAAAAAAGAAAAAGCATTTTAAATGCTGTTCTGTTTCTACTTATTTTAAGCAAGATTTAAGCAATTCCATAATGTATTTTCACAGCACTTGTAACTTTAATAATATAAAAACTATACTAATGTAAGTTACTAATTTTTATTAAAAAGTAAAATCTAGTGGACTATGTGCAGTGCTGCAATAGATCGTTTGACATCTAAAGTGATCCATCTCTGTATAGGTTTCCTCTCTCACTTTCTTTTCTGTCTGTCTGTCTCTGTCTCTGTCTCTGTCTCTGTCTCTGCCTCTGTCTCCTCCTTTATCTCTTTAAGGGCAACTTCTGGGTGGTCAATCAATTGCTCGTAGTTTGTTATTCTAATTAGAGAATATGCAAAATATGTTTTGACTTTGACTACATTAATTCTACCAATATGATCTTAAAAGTTTCATCCTTTATAGAGAAGTATGACTGTACCCATCTTTTTATGTAAGTAGATTTAATTGAAATGTCATTTGAAAACACGTATGCCAGTAGTTTTACCCTAGACCACTCATTTAAAGGAATTGGGATTGGAAAACATATTTTAAATAAGCAAATAACTGGAAAGGTGAAACAAACGCTTTCAAACTTAGATATGTATGGCCCTGAATTTATATTTCTTTGAACTGAATATCATAAAATATCAATAATTTTGTATGAACTAAAAGTATATTTATGTGAATGGAGAAATATGTATGGCTATATATACTTTATAATCTTAACCAAATACTCAGGCTTCCCTCAAGAGAGGGAAATAAAAGATGTTGAAGAGGTTTGTTTTAGGTGTTTTCCATATATTTGCCTCAATATTCATGTGTGACTTGGTTCTTCACTTGAATCGGTGTTGTTAGGAAGCAGGTGCTCTAATGTTTTAAGGGGAAATTATGGAAAGAAATCTTAAAATTAAGAAAATTATGTACATTTATTAAATATTCTGGGTATTAGATGAAGATTATTATTTGAATTACTTTCTTTAGAAGGTATCTCTTCTATATGAGTTTATATTAAGAATTACTGCTCTAAAATATAGTCAAAATAATATAGGTGTGTTGCTGAATTGATTTTATTAACCATTTTTTAGTCTGATCAGCAATTCTTTGCTGATGAGGCCAAATCCCTGTTCTGCTCCTGGGTGATCCCCTTCATTGTCTTCCACTCCTCTATAGGCAGAGTAATTCTTACATCCAGAGACACTCCTTAGTCAGAAAAAGTGACTTGCTTAACAAAACCCTTCCCCGTATTTTAAAAATGGAATCAATAGAAGAAAATAAAACAAACTAAAATATATATTCTATAACTGAGAATTCAATAGCATTGAGTCTTCATTTTGTTTTAAAATGTACAGTGAGGGTTATATAGTTACTAGTTCACAGAAATGTTTTTCAGTAAAATCCTCAGGATTCTCTAACTTCTGATTTTTTTAATCCCACAATTCATAGGGGTTAGCTGTGTGACATCAGAATGAGAGGCAAATTAATTTAGTAAATGTAGTTAAAAATGAAGGGTTTCAACCAAACTGACCTAATTATTTAGGGTAGGAATATTCATTGGAAGTTGAAAGAAAGGAAGAAAGGAAGAAAGGAAGAAAGGAAGAAAGGAAGAAAGGAAGAAAGGAAGAAAGGAAGAAAGGAAGAAAGGAAGAAAGGAAGAAAGGAAGAAAGGAAGAAAGAAAGGAAGAAAGAAAGAAAGAAAGAAAGAAAGAAAGAAAGAAAGAAAGAAAGAAAGAAAGAAAGAAAGAAAGAAAGAAAGAAAGAAAGAAAGAAAGAAAGAAAGATGGAGGGAGGATGGAGGGAAGGAAAGAAAAGAAGAAAAAATAAAAAAAAGAAAAAATTCATCTAAAGGAAAATGTCAATGTCAAGCTCATGTAGAAAGTGATAATTGTGTTAGTTGACAGAACTTCCTTGTGGATCCTTATGACTGACATTCGGTTTAGTTATAGGAGAGCATACATGGATTCTGAACTGAGTTTAATATAAGTAAAGGCTACTATGATTCATTTTACAGACTACATCTCTAGTTTCAGTGTTACAGAACAACAAGGGGGGGCCTGGGACAATATACTATTACCCGAAAGAAGCCCCCCAGATTCGTTATGTCCGCTGCCAGAGGAAAGACGTCTCTCAATGCCAGAGATTCGTGAAAAGGAAAGGAAATGTTTATTTAATGTTATACAAACTTAAAGTAGTGACCTAATGTCTTCATCAAAGTCCCAAAGTCCCTTAAAACACCCACAAACACACACAATCCTTCCTTCCACCTTTGCCCAATCTGGGGTACTGTATCTCAGGAGAAGAAATAGAAGTCCTTGGCTCAGGCAGCCCCTGGTTCTTCTTAGTAATCTGTTTCAGCTGGTAGGCCTCCCTTGGTTCCAGCACTATTAGCTGTGTCGCCAGGATCTCTGCTAAAGCCAGGTGGTGGTTCCCCCTTCTAAAGCTGCGGGGGTCCCCACTCTGGCAAAGCCGAGAGGTTCTCTCTCCACTGCCCCAGCTGCATGGTCCTCTCTGCACAAGGGCGGTGGGAGTCCCCACTCTGGCAAAGCCTTGTGGTTCTCTCTCCCAGGGCCACAGGAGTCCCCACCCAGCCAAAGCTGTGTGGTTTCCCCCCAAATGGCTGCCGAGTCTGGGTTTAAATCCCCGCACCAATCTTCCTCTGCAGCCCCATTTCTGACTCCTCCTACAATCAGTTACACCTGCCAGCCCTCTCATATTCTTTCAGCTTTACTGGGCAGCCATCCTGAGTCTGGGCAGGCATGGTCACATGTCAAGAAGCCAACCTTCTCCAAGCTCTCATGCAGGCACTGTAACTCGGGGGACCTGCCCCCCAGTTACATCTTGGTGGGGAAGTTACTTCCATTCCTCTGGCTCAGAGCATGGCCACAGCTATTTAACATATCTATGTAACCAGTTAAAGATTATAGATATGTTAAATGACCACAGCAGAGGTTAGCTGCAAAGCTGTTGCTATGCAGAACAACTCTCAATGGCCCTGCTCCATTTGTCCCTTCCCCCAACTCACACCTGTGGGGGTTGGGGGGCGGTGAGGACATCCTAATATTTCCTGGACACCTTGAGTTCTGGACCCCATTTCAAATGCTTATTTGGGGTCCCCCCTCTTGGCTGCACCCTGTTACATCAGCCCAAATACATTTAGAAGATTAATAATAAATTGTGCCTGTAAAATGGGCCTTTAACCAAACCAAAAATCTCACCAAAGAGTATGGGTTAACAAGAGAAGAAAGTATGGCATTAGTCTACAGTCATCCCCTTTGATTAAAAAACAAAAACAACAACAACAACAAAAAAAATTTAACAAACAAAAAAGTTCCACTACTTATGCTACATGCAAGAGATATCTTTTCTACATGGATTTGCTTGTGCAAGACATCACCTCCCATGCTTTTGAGTTCTTTGCAGGCATTTAACTAGCATACTCCAGCTGTGGAAACAGATTTGACACCTGCATCATCCTACACCTGCAAGGTTCTTGTCTTCTTACCTTATAGTCTGGACACTATGGTACAATTGGAAGAAACACAAAACTAACCATAAAGATTTTTATCTATGTATCTCCTAATGACTAGCCCATTATTAGGATTTCAAAAATGTTTGCTGATTATAGTTGATGCATTGCACAAATGTTGAAGGTTTTGGCTCATGAGAGGCCTTTAAAAATTCTATACTTAGGTGGAATAAAAGATAAAATACCACCAGTTACCATGAATTCACCTTCTTGAATAGATAAGTGCATTGGGTATAGTGTGCAAACAGGGCTACTGACATTTTCCATAGATCATATCCACACTGTAGAGCTGACCTGCCAGTTACTGACACTCCTAATTATGTTGGGGTAGGAGCATACTAGGAGTTATGCAAACCTCAGGCTCTCTGTTTCTAATGGAGAAAAATGGCTGACAAACTAACTGATTTACCTCTGGTGTTTTTGATCTAAGGATAGGCGCAGAGAGAGAGTCTAATTCTGCTTGTTAGTATCTATCTTTTATCACTCAGGGCTGATGAGAAAGAAAAACACTCAAAGAACTTTCTTTTATTTCTGAAAGAAAAAGAAATTTGACCACAAAGATAACAGAGTTATAATTCTTCACTTTCTAGGGGAAACCTTTGCAGGGTGACTCCAGTTCTGAAATTGCAAACATTGCTTTTTTCTTTTGTACTCTATTAAGAATTGTGCATGAAACCTCTCAAAGTAGATGGAGTCTATAGGTCAACAGAACAGTTAGAAAGGTGATGAATAGCAATTCATTTCACTGTTTGTTTTCTGGATGATGGCTGCCTCTTTCTCCTGGTGTTCCCATGTTTCTGGGGTGCTACAACACAATGAGTTCTATGTCCTTTAAACAGGGGCAGAGCTGACATAGTGTAAACTAATAAATAGCACAATTGAAGTTTTCTTGGTTGTGAAATACAATGGATTCCTCTCAGTTATTTTATTCTTTCTTGCAATTATCTTTTCTAAAGAAAGAAAAGAGAAGTTATTTTGTGACTTGATTCTGACATTTGTGGATTTTGTTTTAAATAGTGCAGCTTCTCTCTACATTTCATGAAGTATAAATTTGAACCAAATTTGTACTATGTTTGTTGAATTAGTTTTAAAACCTCCTACCTTAAGAAAATGTCTAAATTCAACTCTTTATTCCGTAACCAGTTTATTTCTAATGCATTACTGTCATACTCTAATTTTCTTTTTGAAAAGTGACAACTGAGTGAGAAAGAAATAGAGCATTTTCTGCCTGAACATATGTCTAGAGATTTTTGTAGAATTAACCCAATGAGGATGTCAAATGTACTTCAAAGGTGGAAAAACTTCTATCTAATCAATATACTAATTTCAGTTGTCTTTGCAACTAATATCTGTCAGTCTACTCAAACAGATCCATATTGATCTCTAAGATTTGCAGAAAAACCACTAGGGAAAAAAGCAGCATGCCACTATATGTGAATTGTACTCCTATTGACATTTTCTAAGTTCCCAAATTTCTAAGATAGAGACAAGTTAAACATTAGAATGCCAAATCCAAGAAAAGTGATATTATGGCATTGATTTAATCAGAGAATACTTCTTCTGGAAATGTTAATGATCATTTTTCCTAATCAAATTCTTACATATTTTCTAGCTCCTCTTCTCAAATAGCCCTATTATAGTACTTGCTGATTTTAGGGTCAATCAATACAGTTCCCAAAATTTCATGTAAAAATTTAACCCCTACTTGCTTTGCATCCTTTTTCATACCGCTTAAATTCCATTGTCTATCATTGCAGTCGTATGCTCTTTCTTACCATAGTAATCTGCAGTAGATTATGTAACAATTAAAATTAGTTACTAATCCTCCTCATCTGATGAGCATAATTTTTCTTCCTCACTACTGTCCAGCAAAATTATGTGATTTTTCGTTTGGCCCAATGAATGAAAACTGAAGTGACCTATAGCATTTCTAATTGGAATCATATATATGTGTATACATTATTGTAATCTTTTTTCTTCAGCCATGAACTTATCAATGTCATAGAAATAGCTGTCAACTGAGTGAAGAAATTGTGAAACAGCCACTCCTGACCCCTAGTGAACATCTAAACAGCAAGAAATAATCCTTTGTTGTTGCAGACTACCGAGCATGTAGGAGCTGCTGGATACTGAAGCAACCCTTAGCCTGTGCTTACTGCTGTGTCAATTGATACCAGGAGAGGACCGCTCTTGTGATGTAATAAAATACCTACAAGCTGGGACACTGAGCCCATGGAAACAAAGGTAAGGAAATCATTAATGAAGATATAAAAGTGTTTTTGAAATGCTCTTTTGATCAAATATTCACCTGCGATAACTTGGAAGACAAGAAATATACCAAGTGACCATAGGCATGATCTAAGCTAATTCTGTGAACCAAAGTTTTATTAGCATGCTTTAGTTGCCATAGACTGTAATTGACAAGGGACTGTAACAAAGAGATGACTTAAGAAAAAGCAAACTAAAGGTGGATGATTGTAAAAAGGAAAAAAAAAAAGCGGCGGGCACTAGAAAGAGTACAGAAATTCAGGAGCTTCTAATATTGAAAGCTGCAACTACGTGGTCATTTCTACCAATGCAAGAAAAACTAAGTAAGCCTTTGAAAAGCAAAATGTACTCATTTATGACTAATTGGAAAGGGAGAGAAATAGTGCAAAATGATTTGTGGGCATTGGTAAACAGAATTGTATAGAATAAAAGAGTTAAGAGACAGAACACATTTTTTAAGGGAGCTACCCCTTAAAGAAACAAGTTATTTGAGTTGAAAGTGACTACTGGGAACCCTGACTTTCTAAATGCAAGAAAAAGGATCAGAGAGCTTCTCAGACAGCAATAAAACTTTCCCCCAAAGAAAAGTGAATTAAGGAGAGACTTTATAGGCAACAAAACCAGCTATCAGGATACTCCCAAAGCTCAAGGTAAAGGCCCCTCATAATTCGGCCCAACAAAATCTCGTGACTAGTACAGAGCAGTGACACTACATGCCTCCACTTTTCCCCCTTGAATTGGGAATATTTATTTCAGTTATCATGTCCCTGCCTCTACCACATATATCCTACATGAGGGGCTAGACAACTGGACTTTTGGGGTCATAAATCTGAAGCCTAAAGAATCATAACTAATACAGATATCATCCTGTGATCCTGGACTTGAGACTGACATTGTGATTTGATGGGACTCTTGTGGTTTCTTCCTTGTGGTGAGGCAAGTAAAGAGTTTTTATTGAAAGTGAAGATTGGGTTTAAACATGTGTCCCTCCATGTACTGTAGTTGTTTATATATCCATGTGAGTTTGTGCTTCTCTTTCTCCTTAATGTCAGGCTTAACCAAGTGATTTGCCTTGGCAAATAATATGAGAGCCAATGTGATGTGCCACTTCTGGATGCAAGCTTTGAGAATGCACTTCACCACAGTCTCTTTTATTTTTGTCACAACACTAGGAATTTCTCTAGCAGAAGCTTCCCCATAAACCTGGGCATTAGAACATCTATCAGCTCTTATTGTAAGCCACTGAGTTATATACACTAAGCCTTTTTTCAGTTTTTTAATTTTTCATTACAATTTCCATTCAACATTATTATGTATTAGTTTCAGGTGTAAAGCATAGTGGTTAGGCAATCCCATAGTTTACAAAGTCTTCCCTCTGATATTTCCAGTACCCATGGGGCACCATCCATAGTTGTTACAATATTATTGACTATATTCCCTATGCTGCACTTGACGTCCCCATGACCATTCTGTAACTACCAATCTGTGCTTCTCAATCCCTTCCCCTTTTCACCCAGTCCCCCAAGGTTACCTCCTCTCTGGCAACCATCAGTCTGTTCTCTGTGTCTATCAGTCTGTTTGTGTTTTGTTTGCTTGTTCTTGTTCTTTAGAAACTTTAGCTCTGAATTTATGAAGCTGCTGTCCTTCTCCTTGCCAGTTTTCACTCTGCTTTTCTCTACTCGAGAAAGGCAAATGATGCAATTTGTCATTCCTCTAAAATTCATGAACATGCATCCACACTGGATGATCAGTACTGTGGAAAGATCTTACTGTGGGATTCATTTTCTAACTCTTCATAGAAATTAACTGTTTTGTTTTATTTTGTTTAACTTTACAAAATAGCTTTATTGAAGTATAGTTGGCATGCACTCAACTTTATATGGCATGCACAGTATAATGTTTTCACACATGTATACATTTTTTAAACTATCACCACAACCACGATAATGAATAATTTATCATTCACAAACGTTTCTTTGTGATCATGTGTAATTCTTCCCTCCTGCCCATTTTTCAATCTAAAGGAGTCACTTATCTGCTTGCTTTTAACATAGATTAGTTTGCATTCTCTAGAATTTTATAGACATTTAACTATTTAATATGGAATCATTAATTATACAATATAGAATCTGGTTCCTTTTGCTCAGTTATTTAGAGATTTAATGTTGCAATTATTTCAATAGTGAATTCTTTTTTATTACTGAATAGTATTCCATCATATGGATATATCACAATTTTTAATCTATTCATCTGTTGATATTTGTGGGGGGTTTTCCTCCAGTTTTGTTCTTTTAAATGAAGTTACTATAAACACTTAGATATGCTTTTGGATGTGTTTTTCTTTTTTATTCAAGTAAATACCTAAGAATAATACAGCAAAATCATACGGTAGGTGTGGATTTACCTTGTTAAGGACTGTCAGAGCTGTTTATCAGAGTGGTTATAATGGTTGCACAATTTACATTCCCATCAGAACTATGTGAGAATGCCAGTTTCTTGATATTCTCTTTAATAGCTGGTATAGTCAGTCTTTCATTTTAGGCATTCTAGTAGGTGTGTAGTGATACTTTGTTGTAGATGAAAGGTATGGATTAAAGTTCATTACTTTGTATATTAATACCTGATTATTCTAAAATCCTGTGTTGAAAGGGCTATCCATTCCCTACCCAGTTGCTTTTGTAGTATGGCCAAATTTCAGCTGTTTTATATGTGTGGGTCTATTCTTGGACTTGATATTGTTTTTGGCCAGATGTTCTAGTTTTTTAATCTGACTACCAGTAATGCATGTATTTGTTACTGTAGCTTCATAATAAGCTTTAAAATCAAGTACTATATGCCCTGCAATCTTGTTCTTCCTTATTAAATTGGCTTTTGCTATTGTGTACCCTTTTAATTTTTAATTATATTTTAGAAACAGCTTATTAGTTTCTAAAAAAAAAGGCTGTTGAGATTTTGTTGAATCTATGGATCAATTTAGAAAGACTGATAACAAAACTAAATTGTTTTACAATCCATGAACAAAATATATCTCTCCATTAATTTAGGACTTTTGCAGTTATTATTGGTAAAATTTTTTAATTTTTAATACATGTTTTGCACATCTTTAATCACACTTATTTCTAATATTTTGATGCTATTGTAAAGGTATTTTCATTTCAATTTATTTCTTCATTGCTAGTATGCAGAAATACAATTAAACTTTGTACATTAGACTTACTTCCTGTAATCTTTCTAATTACACACATTAAAGTTAGTTTTATATATAATATCAGATTTTTAATGTAGATAAATTTCTGAAAATAAAGACATTTTTATTTCTTCTTTTCTAACTTGGGAATACATTTTATTTTTTCTTGCCCTATTGCAATGGATAGATTCTGCTACATGTCACATAGATGTGGTGTGAGAAGACATGTATTTTTTGTTGATTGTTGAAGAAAACATTAGTCTTTAACAAACAATCTTATATAAGTTTCAAAAAGTATTTGTCTTTAAACATTAAATATAATGTTAAATGTAGGTTTTGTAGATACTCATCAAGTTGACAAAACTATCTTTTATTCCTAGGATGCAGACAGTTTTTATTATTAATGCATATTGAATTTTATCAAATACTTTTGCATATATTGAAATAATCATATATTTTAGTTTGTTAATTTCTTTAATTAAACTTGTTTATTTTCCCAATGTTAAGCAAACCCTGAATTCCTAGAATAAACTTCAGTAGTCATATTATGTTATCACTTTTATGTAATTTTGATTTGCTTTTCTAAAATTATGTTTAGAATTTTCTCATCTGCATTCATGAGGAATATTATTCTTTATTTTACTTTACTTATAATATCTTTGTCTGGCTAGTATTATCAGGCTAGTGTTATCCTACCACCCTTAGGGTAATACTAGCCTGATAGAATAATTTGTAAATCAGTCCTTTCTCTTTATTTTTCTGGAAATTTCTGTAGAATTGCTATTGTAGTTACCTCAAATGTTCAGTAGAGTTTGCCAAAGAAATATGGGTTTAGAGGGTCTTTGTGGCATACTTTTAAACTACAAATTCAATTTACTTAATAAAAATAGGGCTATTTAGGTTTAACCTCTTTTTTTTTTTTAAAGATTTTATTTATTTATTTTTAGAGAGGGAAGGGAGGGAGAAAGAGAGAGAGAGAAACATCAATGTGCAGTTGCTGGGGGCCATGGCCTGCAACCCAATCATGTGCCCTGACTGGGAATCGAACCTGTGATGCTTTAATTCGCAGCCCGCGCTCAATCCACTGAGCTACACCAGCCAGGGCTTAACCTCCTTTTTTTAGTGAACTTTGGTACCTTGGGTCTTTCAAAGAATTTGTTCATTTTGTCTATATTATTGGAGGTATTGGCTTGAAGTTCCTCATCATATTCCCTATCCTTTTAATAACTGTAGAATAATTTGGTGTTTGTGGCTACAAAAAAAAACTAGAATTATTACTGATGTTCTATCTCTTATGCCTGATATTGGTAGTCTGTGTTTTTTTTTTAATTTTCCTGATTATTCTGATTAGAAGTGTATCACTTTTATTGATTCTTCTCAAAGAATCAATCAGATTGGATTTCACTGATTTCTTTACTGTTTCCTGATTTCTATTTTATATTTCTGGTCTGATTGTATAATTTTACTTGTTCTGTTTATTTTTAATTTATTCTTCTTTTCTTGGTTCTAAAGGGGCTCATTAATTTGAGATCATGGTTTTGCTCTAATATAGCCATTTAATGCTACTTTAAAAGAGGTTTTTGCTGATTATAGAATTATAGGTTAACAGTTTTTCTTCTAGAGCTTTAAAGATGCTTCCCCCCTCTTCCTCTGTCATTATTTCTGAAGGAAAACCTATGTCATTCTTTTTTATTTATCCTCTGTTCAAAAATTAACTTTTTCTTTGGATGTTTTTAAAAATATATTCCTTGTAAGTTCTTTTAAACAACTTGATTATCGTATGTCTTGATGTAGTTTTCATGACTTTTTTGCTTGGGGTTCATTGAGCTTTTTGAATGTGTGGCTTTATAATTTTCAGCAAATTGGAGGAAATTATGGTCATTATTTCTTTTATTTCCCCTCCTCTTTTCTCTCCTTAGGGTACTCCAGTTACATATGTGTTAGGCCAACTGATGAGATCCTATAACTCACTAACTGTTTTTCTCAGTATTTGATAATTTTTTTCTTTCCATTTCATGGAAATGTGTAATAGAAACAATTAATGTTTCTTCTAAAGTATACTTAATCACCTTGAGTAGTCTTGTCTCTAATCTGTTGTTCACCTAAGGGCCGATTTTCAGAGAAATACCATCTGACATCCTAATCTCAATCACTTTCCTCAGTTATAAGAGTATTTCAATTTTTATGTTTATAGCATAATATTTATCAGAGCTTACATATAAGTTAGAGTTGTAGTAGAAGGTGTTTCTTTACACACGAGTGCTCAAAATACAATAGTTCAAATGACAGAGATATTTTCTACTTAGATTCTGACCTTGCTTTTTAGGAGGAATATTTTCATTGTTCTCCATGGCTCTTATGTCTATACTCTGAGAGATAAACCTGCACTTACTACTTTCCATTTCCATAGCAGAAGTAGGCATTTTGCAGAGTCCTCCTTGGGCATATACAGCTTTCGCACTTCGCAGATGTGATGGCCTAAAACTTGTTGTTTGTTTTGTTCTGTTTGCTTTTTCCTAATGACTCAAAATCTTTTTAAAATCTTCAGTTCAGGCTTGTGGCTCTTTTGTTAATATAATTTCCTCAAAAAGCTGGTAGGCTTCTGATCTATTTGATTTTTGAAAGGTTTGTGTACTGTTACATGTTGGGAAGTATTCTGTGTGCAACTATCACAATTGTGCACACCTTGCAACAAAGTCATGGCATACCTTTGCTCCTGGAATATCTTTTCCAGGATGTTTGTGTAGCAGAGAGATTTGGAATGCAGAGAAAGTATCTGGCTCTGAAGGAAAGAGCAGATTCATTTAAAATCTTAAAATAGAGATGGTATCTCTTTCTATGCAGCAATCTATCGAGCTTGCTACCCATTATAAAATATGTTGGTTCCCACAGTTTAGGATCCTGTAATGTAATGCAGCCTACTTTGTGTGCAGATGCTTTCAGATTGCTCTGCAGAAACTGGGATACAGGGAACTGATGAAATTAAAAAAAAAAAAAAAAAGCCAAATCTTCAGCTATAACTATTGCTGTGAGTAAAAATTTCCTTGTCTTTGACCTGGAGTTCTTCTGCCAGAATTCATGAAACTGTGTCAAACTGTTAGCTTCTGAATAAGGTAAGATCACAGCCTCTTTACAGCTATTGACAGTACCTAGGCCCAGCATTTTCCTACGGCATATCTCTTATGTTCATTCATTTGCTTCATCGTCCTCATACGTAAGTCTCTTAGTTTAATGGCGACTTAGACAATCTGAAATAAAAGGCTTATTATGAAAATAAGGCTTTTATTTTACTTTGTTCTTTGATGCAGAGCTGAGTCATTTACTTCAGCTCAAAAACCTTCTTGTGTCATATTGACTTTCAATCTTCCTTTTCTCTCTGGAGTCCAGAAGCTATTGGCTGTCCCAACCCTTTAAGGAGGGTAATACTCTAAATCCTTTTTCAATTCTGTGTGAAAATCAGTGAATTTTTGCTTTGCTTGAACCCATTTTTCTTATAATATCTTATTAAAGGCAGACAACAATGGCCATGTCACACCAGCTTTCTGGCTTTTTTAACCACTTGCCTTGTAGCTATAGTCTTAATGCACACATTGCCTTCTTCTAAGTGATTGCAAAGACAGTTTTACCAATCGTTTTGCCACTGCACAGCATGGATATCTATCTTTTTAGCCAGTGGAAATTTTCTCTCACTTCCCATTACTCAAGTGCTCAACTACTAATGCAACATCATACATTTTAGTATTATTATTTTTCTTTTATGGCAGCCACTTTCAAAGTCAAAATTTATGAATTTACTAGGTATTATTAACTACTGACTTATTATTTAAAAATGTATAATGCATTATTTCTCACTAATATGAATTCCAGACAATATTTTAACCTGAAGATGGCCTTTCTCTAGAAAGTAATTCAAGGATCCAAGCTCATTCCATTTCTTGACTATAGCATTTTCAATACATGACTTCCAAAATCACTGTGTCCCCTATACTAATATGGTAAATATAGAGAAATCATCAAAAATCACAACATGCATGGGAGACTTTTATGGGCCAGAACTGAAAACTGTGTATATTGCTTTCAATTTTATTGTACTGGCCATCTAACTGCAGGAAAATATGGAAAACATGATCTAGCTATTTGTCCAATAAGAAGTTTGCCAATCTCTTCAACAACATGCATGTTCAAGGCCTATCCAGAAAGTACCCAGCCATGCAATATGAAAAACAGAGACATTTACTGAAGAAGATACAAGATAAAAGAAAAAATGTACATAGGATAATGATGCCTCACTATTCTTAAAAATAGGCACCTTGGGACTTCACACAGTTCTCTCATTCACCATCAGCTGCCCCATTATATTTTTTTGAATCTCCTGGATGGTCTGAAATCTCTTCCCTTTCAGAGGTGATTTTACAATAGTTTTTGGAAAAGCCAGAAGTTGTATGGTGCCAAATCTGGGCTGTAGGGGGCTGAGTCACCTGGGTGATTTGTTGTTTTGCAAAAACACTGCACAAGACATGATGCATGAGTTGTTCATTATAATGATGAAGCTGCCAATCACTAGTTGACCATAACTGGGCCTTCTGAATTTTGCAAATACTTCCCATGGGGAATATTCATTCTTAACACAAAATTTGATGCAGATTTGTTGCTCTACTTGCTCAATTATTTTGAATGTAACAGTCACCTAGTACACATGCTCACTCAATTGCATCTACTACTTCTGCTGACTAGTACAGTGAAGTCATCATTGTTCACACATGCGCATTCCAGTCCAATCTCCTTGGCTGCCAGGTTACGTTGATGTTGTGCAAACTGTCCTCATTATATTAACGATGCTTGGACTTTTTCCAGACAGACTTCATATATTTATTGGTATGGTTGTTAATGTTTCTCTCCATAACTAGATTATAAGTTCCACAAAGATAAATTTTACATTTGTTTTGTAATTATGTTCAGTATCTTGTATTCAATAAAATATTTGTTAAAGAAGTGAAATAATTAAGAAGATTTAATATGACCTTACAATTTGTAATAATAAAACAGGGGCTACAGACTAACTCACTTTCTCATTTTTATAATTCTGAAGTTTAGAGAAGATTCTAAAACCTAGCTCTGTAGGTTACTCCTCAATATTCTAGGAAATTTTATAAATATCAAAAAGTTTTATGGTCTAAAATTATATTTATATGCATATCAGTGTTTAGAAGTATAGCAACATGAAAATATTTGCTTATGAAAAAATGCAGGTTTTATATACAAAGGGCTTAATCTTCAACTTGGATAGATCGTGTCCCAGATTTGGTCCTCTAATATGTATGAGGATGTGCTCCACCCAAATACCTAAACGTTACCATGAAAAGTCAGTTTGCACCCAATTTTTCCAAGTTATATCAATTGTTCAGCCCAAGAACAATGGGCCATCTTAAAATTTTTTCTGTAATCTACCTTTCCTTTTAACATCAGGCTGACTTTATATGTACATGTGAGGTTTATTTCCTGCGTAATATAACCCTTTAATATATTCAAGGAGTTTTCCATAGGTGGAGGTAGTGTGTTCATTTTGGTATTTGATAAGACACTCCTCCAAAGACAATGTCATCTCCTGGCCACTGTAGCCACAGTAGTTACACTGATATGAAAAACTGTGTGTACTTGGTGTGTTTTGAACATTAGTTAAGAGCAGTGATGTATTTCCACATCAAGGAAAGGGTGATGAGAAAGTCTGGAAGATAGTTCAGACTGAAGATTGTGGAGCACTGTCTACATTTCTTTCTGACAAGGTCGACTTCAAGGGCGACATTAACAACTTGTTCTCCATCTAATGACACATTTAGATTAGAGTTTGCAGTATACACAGCCTCCATTTTTTTCTCATACTCATTGCCAGATAAGATGCTTGATAGGTATCGCCGCAGTAACCTTTCAGAATTCATTTATTTAGATGAACCAAAATAATGAAATGCCAAATAAATTAAGAATGATATTTTTTACACTAACGGAAAACAATTTAAATAGTCCATATGCATAAGCTCTGTGGCATGAATGATCTTTTCATTTCATGGTTTACAAAAAGGAAGAATTTGTTAGTTACTATTGCTGTATTTCTGTGTGTAGAAGGAGAGAGAAATGACTGCATACAGGGAATTTGCTGCTACCGTTTTCCCTAGGAGTCTCATTAGATCTGCAATAGCCAGGAATACAATAGGAACTCACAACTGGAAGGTTGATTTAAATTTCCAATGTTTAAAAAAGTAAAATGATAGAAAGTTATATTTTTCTTTGTTTTTTTTTTCTTTTTGAAAACTTTTAGCTTAAATATCAGGAACATGTAAAGTAAAAACAAGGTCAATAGTTCTGTATACTCGTGATTTTTGCATGCATACACACCAAAAACAAAAACAAAACCAAACAAAAAACCCCTAATGCATCATTATTTGCATCTTTTTCTTTCTACTCTGTTCTTCCCTGGTTCCCTTTCCCTCATGAGTCCTACCTGCCTAAGACAGAGAGTAACTCGGCAGCTGCCCTCCACTAGTTTTCCGGCACAGGGTCCTCCTCTGTGAAAGCTCCTACAAACACGTTCTGTGTGTGTTTCCACTTGGCAAAGTCTCAGTCAGTGCACCATGGATTTGAGCACCTTGCATAGACCTTAAATTGCTTCATGTATGTGTCTTTAAAATCTCACATAGATTTCCTTAAGCAGTTACTATGGAATATCTTTCATTTAAATCTCCCAGAGCAGTTAATACAAAATTACATGCATGGCAAGCATCTGATAAAAAGTTATCAAATTGGGTAAGTAAAATAGAATTGCTATTTATAACCCTGAAATTGATCTGCCTTATTGACGAGAAGAATGGAATAAGTGAAGCCAGATATTTGTTAAAGGGTTTCTGAATGCCATTTTGTGTAACTTTCCATTTATTCAAGATGGCTCCCGGCATCCTTTCATGTTCAGTGGATAACTAACGGGGGACCACAACAAAGAAGCGTGGGCAGATGAAACGCCATACTCATAATCATGTGTAAATGTCAACAGAGTTCATGTTTAAAAAAAAAACACCTTTTAATGTGAGACTAGGCATTGGGCCATGCTTCCTCATGTACCATCTGTCACGTCACCTTTGAAGTCCTACTAAATCCTCGTCCTTTGAAGTTGGACACTCATCCCTCTACACAAAGGAAGCTGCTACATGCAGCAGTGGTAACGAGATGAAAGAGTGTGTCTTAGCTATGCTGGCTATAGTGTCGATGTTTTAATTTAAAGAGGTAATTTTGTCACCTTTGACATAGAAAATTGGCCTCAGGTTATAATTCTTCTTGAACTGTATTTGGGAACATATTAATAAAACCTTTACAGGTTTTCTCCTTATATAATTGTTTTCATTGTAAACTATTCTCATAGATGCTTATTATAACAGCAACCATGATAAACAGTGTTAAAAGATCAGTAAAGCTGAAGGGGAAAAGAAAAAACACTCTCCTTGACCAAATTTTAGAAAAGCTCCTCCAAGCCCTCTTTTTGACTAAGCCTTCTCCATGGGTTCCATCTTCTGACTGCTGTGTAGAGTTTCCACCACAATATTGCTAAGTCAGTTTAGCGAGGTTCCCTACCCTTGATATCTGTTCAGTCTCAATACCTGTCTGGTCGAGTCCTCATCTCTCACTCTAGGTAGCTGATGACCTGACTTGTCTTTGGCAAGAATCTTATTAAATGTATTTAGTAAGAATCCCCTTACCTTTGATGACTCCTCTTAGTAATATTCCACCCACTGACCCCCTCATTCTACTTGGTTATAAGTCCCAACATATCTCTGCTAAATTTAGAATTGAGCCCAGTTCTATAGTGGTCTCTTTTTTCCCCATTGCAATCATTTCCAATAAAATCTGTTTTTTTCACTTCTGGCTCTACTTCCCTTTAACAAACAAATACTTCCATTGTATAGATCAAATGACTGAAGATAGATATGGTGTGCTCTTTGTAGTGGGTTAACATAAGGTAGGATCTCCTTCTATGGCTGTGTCTATGATATTAACATTTTTAGGATCAAATTAGGTTTTCAAAGAAATAAGTGTGTTCTGCATATTTTATTTTTCTACCAGAACAGGGACTGTCAGTCAGAATACATTTTTGGGGTTCCCCAATGCATTATGCGATGTGCCTGGGTACAAAAAATAAGTACAAGAATATCTAGTCCTTCTGTGAATACTTTGCTGACAAAGCAAATTAATAAACATATAAATAAAATATATAATATGAAGATGCAAGGTAAGGTGCCACATACATTGATGTCAATTTTGGGTAGGGTTATGGGATTAGAAAGAACAAAAAGGAAAGGGGGAGATGAAATTAAGCATATTCTAGATATAGGGGCAGAAAAGAAATCATAAATATAAGATGGATATAATCTGATGGGTCTCAAGTATAATCTTTGGACACATTTTGTTTTGTTTTGTTTTAAAGATTTTATTTATTTATTTTTTAGAGAGGGAAGGGAGAGAGAAAGAAACATCAATGTGAGGTTGCCGGTGGCCATGGCCTGCAACCCAGGCATGTGCCCTGACCGGGAATTGAACCTGCGATGCTTTGGTTTGCAGCCTACGCTCAACCCACTGAGCTACACCAGCCAGGGCTCTTTGGACACATTTTGGATTAGAATCACCTGTGTTGGTGAGAAATACAAATGTTTAAGTTGTCCTTAAAACTTCAAAAGGAAACTTTCTAATTAATAGTTAAAAATAAGACTTTTACAGGTACTTTCTGTTTTATTCTTATAAAAAATTAAGTTTGAATCATTGGCTTAAGATGCAGAAAAATGCATGCTTATCCTCTATTCAATTCAAAATAAATAAAGAACTAGGTGATTAAGACTACTTTTGAGGGTGTAGGAGCTTCCATTTCTTTTTTTTTTTTTTTAAAGAAAGTGATTCTCTATAAAGATTGGTAGAAATATGGAGGACTAAGAACTTTGAAGGAACATGGGAGAAACATTTCTGCAAATGTAACTCTGAAAGTGTTTCTGAGCAAACATGAAAGCAAAAGGGAACTCTAGGGGAAAATAACAAAAATTTAAAACCTCAGTAAGGAAATAAATGATAATGACTTAAAGAAATAAGAGATTATAGGCAAAGAAGACAATAAGCCTAATGTAAATGACACCGGTTCTGGGATCCACAGAGAAAGTTTCTGTTTTCTGTGATGTTAAGGAGATGAATTTGTGGTGAAAATATTAAACTGGTCTACTAAAAGGGCATAAAAATAGTAGCAGGTCCAGTGTCACACTCTGGATCCCAATAGAACACAACACAAAAGTTTCTGGAGTAATATGTCCAGCATCCCACAAATTGACTTCAATAAAGTGTATTCCCAACTCAAAATCACCAAGCATATAAGGCATCAGTGGTAGTAGCTATAAAATAATAATAATTATAGGAACAATTTAGACTACACAGACTGAATATGTTAGAATAAATTATAAATTAATTATGCTTGAAAGATTTATAGAAAAATATGAAATAAAAATTCCACAAATATTATATGTATTAAACATTGTGAATAATTGCAACTCCTAGACAAATCTATAAGCAAATCAAATAATTAGTTATACAAATTTAAAAAATAAACAAATCTCTCATAAATCAAAAATAATATATGATATACTACAACTGATATATTGGAAAAATTACATTGAGAAGAAAATCTAGCAAGATGGCTAGATATAACTTCAATTACACAACTAATTGATACTTTAATCTATCTTTAACAAATTAACTTCAACATTGATGTTATTTACAGTGAAATTTAAAAAATAGAGTCATAAATCTGTTAACACATTTATCATAAGTTCTGCATGGGCTTTCATAGAGATATGTTAATATTTGATGGAGAATCATTGGAGAAGACCTAAAGAGATAAAAAGATATAACATGGTCAGACTAACATAATTCTAATCAAAGTACCAAGAGGTCTGTAATACACTTGCTAAGTTCTTTCTAATATATATGTGTAAGAACAAAGTCCCATCAATAGCCAAGACACCCATGAAGAAAAGATTGTTTTGTTTTGGGCAGCAAATTACGCTCAGAGACCGAGTTTGTCAATTTATTTAGCACAAGTTCATTGTAGGAATTTCACAAGCCAAAAGCATGCAGGGTAATGTCTCTTAATAAGCCAATAAAAAATAACATACTCCAATAATAGATTAATTACTCTATTGTTCCAGGCAAGAGGAGATAAAAGAAATTAAGTCCCAGTTTAGTTGAGGTGTTTGTTTTCTGTAAGATTGGGTCTCCAGAGGGATGACTTAACCAACTGCTGGCTGACTTTCCGCTGCCAGGGACGAAACAGAAGTCCCCTGTTGCTCGCACACATTGCTTAGGACAGAGGATAGCTGAGACGTTCACCTTCTCTGGCTTTGCTCAGCTCTTGCCAGGACCACTGCCAGTAAGAGTTGCCTTTGCCACAGCAGCAACTATTGCCCTAATGGTCTTCACAGAGCTTTTTAGGCCAGCAACTGTTTCACTTACCTAGACAGAATGCTCTTGAATAGGTCCTCACAGACTCTGGTTATTTATAGTTTAAATGTCCCCTGGCCATAGTGACTGCTCCACATATTCCTGTGGATATCTCAGCAGGGCCCCTCAGCAGGAGAGCTCCTGAGTTCTTATTAATGACAATAAATGAGAGGATGACATCCTGACACAACTACTTCGTGTTTATATCAAAACGACCTTACTTCTAAAAATAACTTTTTATTGTTTGTGCCGTAAACCAATTACTATAGGAAAAGGAAATGCACAGGCATTTTAGAAAAGAGAAAAAAATCAAATTAGACAATAAATTTAACAAAATATAGCATTTTTACCTACAAATCCATAAGAATTTTACATGAAACTATCCAAAATGTATGAGAATGTGGAGCAATGGAAGCACCTTCCACCATGGATAGTGTTGGTGTTAATACAACACCTTGGAGAAACCGTTCGATACCCTCCCATAAAGTCATGCCTGTGCATGGGTATGACCCATCAGCTCCTCTCATTGGCGCATACTAGAGCCTCTTCCACCCACGCACACAAGAGATACACACAGGGACATTTATTCTGTAATATGAACAACAGCAACGTAACAACACAAAACATGAAAGCTGCCAAAGTATTAGTAAGAGCATGGATGTTTACTCAGTAATTTTTTACTCAATACTATAAAGCATTGGAGATGTGTAAACAAAAACAACTCCCAAATTCAATAAAAATTAGAGACACATTTTGAAACAAATTGCACTCAGTGTAGAATTGACACATTTGATCATGCCATACAAGAGTATTTGGGGGTTAGAGGTCTTCACAGTCTCCAATGAAGTCAGAAAGAAGTTGGGAAGTATGGGCTCTGTATAAAGCTTAGTTCTTGATTCCTAAGCACACTGGTGGGTCTCATCTTCCTTTAGTGGTCTGATGAGACTTGGTCCACACAGATTTCCTGACAAATAATTTCCCTTAAAATGAAGACCAAAATAGTTCATGTAACATGAACAGAACCAAATTCTCTGACCACATAATGATCTCCTATGGTTAGCGAAAATAAGTATCAAGATGAAGTAGGCACATTTATTTTCAAAGCGGGAGACTATTTTTCAATCACAATATCCAATTTTGTTTTCATTAATGTTATTAGAAAAAAACAATTTATGGCCAAAAATAAAAAGTAAACAAATAAAATTAACAAGATCCCCGTGTTGTTGAGCTCAGTGGGCTTCCAATTTAGGGGTTAGCATTCTTAGCTGATAACCTTCCTAGTTCGCCAAAGGGGAATTAGAAAACTATAATAGTTTGAAACAAATTTTGCCTTTATAGTTTTTTGTCAACTTTGTGTTTAGAGACTGCTTTTCTTTAAGATTTTTAGAAATAGATTTAATGACTCTGTGCTCCCATTGACTGATAATGGTGAGTTTTTACTTGCACCGAACTGTGGAGAAGAAATTTATTTGCCCATTGAGACACAGGCAAATAATCAGAGGTGATTAGGCAGGCAGCCTTAAAATGCTTGTTTTAAAGTCTATTTTGAGTTTGTTGTCCTTCCTTTTGTTTAGTCTTGAATACTGGTCAATTGCTTCAACTTTTCACTTCAATGCCTGCACAGATAGAGCCTTAGATAACAGACTCCCAGAAATGCTGAGTTATTCTGAGATACAACACAGAACAATAAGTGTGACACAGGTAGATGTTATGCAAAAAGGCATTTTTATTCAAATATTTATAGCCCACTAGTGGATAACTAGGGTTATCCATTGTTAGCAGAGGCTGTGAAATTTGGAAATTTAGAAACTCAGGTTTCTAAAAATCCCCATCAGTATGCCATAGTTCTGTGTGTGTGTGTGTGTGTATGTGTGTGTGTGTGATGTGTGTGATACAATAAATAAACAACACTTCCCATCCTCAAAGAAGATTCTACATACTATCAGCCCCTCTTTGAAAAGATAGAATTATCCAACTCTCACATTCCATGTTTAATTGTACAATTCTAGAGAACAGTTCATAATGAATCACTATATTCTTAACTTACATATTTCTTTCCAGGTCTTTCACATTCTTTGTGTGCATCTCTTAAAAAGTACTCAGTTGGGCTTTCATCGATATGTGAAATCTGGTATGCCATTGTGTTGGTATATAGACTTATTTTCCTAATATTAATATTGCATACCCTCACTGTATTTCACTCTTGTTCTTATGATTCATGTACTTTTGACCATGAGTTTTCCCCTAATTCTGAACGATCTTATTCAATCCTTCAAATCAAATTCATCCCTCAAATTTAACCTGAGGTTCACCTTCTTTGTGTTAATCCTCTTACTTCTCGGGCCCTGGGCACCTCTCTGTTGGCCTTATGGTCTTGTTTTACTCACTGTTGGCAGATGCATGATGTGTTTGTGTCTGAACTCATCAAAGAAATTAGAACCTCCTCAAAAGTCGGTATTAGCTGAATGCTTTTCTCTGTGGTCCTTTTAGCATCTAACACATAAATAGTCCCATGTTGGGACACATCAAGTTCAGGGATTGAATTGAACACGTATGAATGAAATATAATTGAATTGAATGGAAACACTGATTTTCAATAATAGTTTTCAAGTCATGTTTTCCAGATTTTATTTTCTAGAGTTATAATGCTTTTTACAAAAGAAACTGTATTTTCTTACTAGTTGATTTCATGAGTGATTTTTGAATTGATTCCTTTACCATAGGATCAATACCCCTAGAGAAATCCATAGCCAGTGAATACAGCAAAACAAGAAAATATTTACATTGAGTAGAAAATGGCCTTTAGTTCAACATCTGTGCATTATATGAGGTTTGGATGTTAGCTAGTGTATCTTTTTATTTCTCTGATACTAACTTGAGATGACCTTTGTAGGATACCAGTTACTCAATGCCTGTTTGATGATCTCCGTCTCCCTAACATGTAGCCTCTGATCTTTCAACCTTGAATGCAGCAGAAAGCCAAGAGGATAGTCCAGCTCTTGAAAACTTTCAGTAACTGATTTCTAATATTATTGTCTTAGGGTGCTTACTTGGAATTCCTTTCATCTGAGGCTCTTCACAATGCAGTATACACTCAATTCTAATTATGAACAGAACAGCCACCATGCCATCATGCATTACTTTTCAATCCTTTTTTTTTTCTATGCCCACCTTACTTCTTTTATTACTCCTACTTAGTTTTTCTCTTTTCTCTGGTTCCTTATTTTATTTTTATGGTTTATGCTTTTATAATTGTTTGTGCTTTTTCTCCCTTTCCCCACCTCCACCCAGCCCCACCCTCATCTCTCCCTAAGCTAATCCCCATCCCACTTATTTTTTTTTTCTTTTTCTCTGTCCCTATCCTGTATTTATGTTGAAATCTGTAAGGGAAATAAAAACACAAAACCTTGTAATTATATTAATGGGCAAGGATGCATAGAAGGACCAGAAATATTGAGGTTCCCTGTCTCTGGAATCCTAATCTATCCTACTCCTACAGGCAGTTAACTTACCTTTTCAGGGTTTTATCTTCTCTTGTAATTATAATTGAATTTCATGGTCTTGGCTGTCATATTTATGTCTAATGGTTCATGAGTCTAAGTTGCCTCCTAGTTCTAGGATAGATCTTAAAGAAGGATTTGCCCTTGGGAAACCTGCAAACTAGGTAGAATTTATTTTTAAGGACCCCTCTCCCATTTGTGTTCAGGGCTCTTGTTCTGAAATCATTGTCATGAAAGCAGAGCCTGCCTGCTTCTTCCTCCCGCCCAAGGGCCCGCATGTTACCACTGAAGCAGGATTAGCTGTCAGTGAACAACTACTCCCCATCATAATAATCCCACCTTTTTTCCTTGACATCAAGACCATTCTAGAAACTTGTTAATCCAAGAAATCTAATTTACGATAAACTAATAAAATGCAAATTACCATGGGAAAAGTTACAAAGTATAACCACACAAACAGAGGGGAGCCCTGCAGATAATGTAAGCTTCCCTAAAATGCCAGTCCCAGATGGTGAATTTTCAGGTTTTGTGTCAGATCTGTAAGGGAGTAGATAGTTTGGCTAACAATTAACGAGTGTCTTCCCCTGAGACCACTAACCTCTTCTTTCCCTACTAGATCTAGTGGGTGCATTGCTACTACAGTCATTACTGAAAGTGCCATAGGATCCTTAATGAATGCAGGGAAGACTGAAGGGCATGGAGCTCTCAAACCTGGGAGCCCCTGAAAGGAGGTATTGGAGTTGACTTGCCCCAGTTGAGAGATGTGCTTTTTAAAATATTTTTGAATTTATTGGAATGACATCAGTTAATAAAATTATATAGGTTTCAGTTGCACAATTCTTGAGTACATCATCTGTATATCATATTATGTGTTCATTACCCAAAGTCAAGACCCATTCCATTACCATTTATCTCCCCCTTTACACTCTTCTACTTCCTCTCCCCCACTTTCCCTCTGGTAACCACAATACTGTTGTTTACGAGGTTTTTTTTTTTATTTTTGTTTAATTCCTTATCACAGGTATTTGTAGAGTAGTTAAGTGTGTGAGCTTTGTAGACAGATCTGGGTACAAATCAGGCAGCAATATCTCAAGGAGTGGCTTGGAGCTGTGAAAATTCCCAAA
Source organism: Tonatia bakeri (assembly GCA_004024845.1). Classification (NCBI taxonomy): domain Eukaryota; kingdom Metazoa; phylum Chordata; class Mammalia; order Chiroptera; family Phyllostomidae; genus Tonatia; species Tonatia bakeri. Next base: position 456,561 of record PVIA01000003.1, read on the forward strand.
TATCCATCAATTCTGTTCTCATAATCAAAGCAAACCTAAATAAAATACAAAGTAAAATCAGTATTGTGATTAAAATGCAGTTTTAAGACACATGCACCAATACAGCATTCCAACCAGATTATTTCTGTCCTCTATAAATTCATGGAGCCATTAACTCCTATGTTTTAATTTACTGCAATGTCCCATTCATATTCTGGAGCCTTGCTACTTCAGTGGGAAAATTGACAACACCATCATTTGTTTGGAGGCTTTCTCTGAAGCAGAGAAAGGGAACCCTGACTACAGTTATTGCCATTCCTCCCAGAAGCCCCCAATTAATGACTGGGCAGAACTGGTATATACATATCCCAACTCTCTCCCACCTGGACTGGTATAAATCTGAGGGATATAGCCTGCTGTTGCAGAATTTTCCCCACAAGATAAAGTGCTGGTCAATGACTATAATTGTCTACTTGATAATGCACTGAATGTTGGCCGCCATCACTTCTACTTTTCAGTCCCCATCTGTATTGCTGTTTCCTCTACTTCCCAATGAATCACTTTTATTCAGACCTTGACTGGAATCTTCTTATAAGGGAACCCAAACTAAGACAGCCTGGTTTTTCCAGTTATGAAGAGTGAGCCCTTGGAATAGTCACTGTCTCTCAGCCTCCATTTCTTTATCTTTAAAATGGGAGGATTAATAAATCTGCCTCATAGATTATTTTTTGAGGACTTACTATAAATAGACCAGTAAATTATTTAGCATAGTGGATATCAAGTATATTCTAAGAGTCTGTAAATGTTAGATCAAAAGGTAATCATTACTGTTATCCCTCTCATAGCAAACTTAGTAAGGGCATTCAGAAGTACATTTTAAATATGTGCATGTGTAAATAGGAGCCACTGCTATGCTGTCTACAAGTACACATTTTTGTAGGGCTTAGTTATTCATGTTATCCATGTTCATAGTCCGATGAACATGTTTGAAATGAGATTTTTCTATGCACTCCCAACTATGCTGATCAAGGTATCAGCAGGTGGTTTCCTTTTACCGAGGCTGCATAGGAAGCAACAGGTTCTACAATGTATCTCAGACTCCAAGCTGTAAAGTCCCATATGCTACCGAAGAGAAATGGGGATATCATTCTGCTATTGTTAAATGCAAGAAATATTTATGGGCCCATGGGTTACACTCACAGATTTTTGGGTCAGGATACTTTCAATTCACAACACTTCCTCGAGTAGAGAATACGGGAGGAAACCCACTTCTGGTAAATATATCCTGCTACCCAGTCTATTGTAAAATTGTATTCAACACAATGCAGTAGCACACAATGGAAATGGTGTTATGTTGTTAACATTTTCAAAAATTGTTAAAAACTTTAAACCAGTATAGATAATCCCAAAATATGTGCATGTGCTTAACTGAAAAAATAATACATTTATATAATTTAACTGGCCCATTGAAACCTCTGTTAAAAACATATTTGTCCCTGAAATATTGAAATACTGATTATTGTCATTGGAATGTTATAAGTTGTTTGAATTATCAGTGTAACTGCAGCAATTTTCTAGAGCATTCTCCTTGTAGAGACCTGCCTATGTAACACATCCAAAAAGAGAATACGTATTCTTTCATACAATTAAATTTACCTGTCAGTCAATGGTACCTTCTCTTGAGAAAATTCAATGGTAGAAAATTAATTTTTAAAATATAGATTTCACTTTGAAAAATGGTGAACCTGTATTGAGAGACAAGTTTTGAGACTAAGGTGGGATACCATTTTGAATCACACTTAATTTAATGTCAGTTATTTTTTCAACATGACTAAAAATACATTTTTAAGAAACACATCAAAGATATTGAAGTTCAGTCTTGCAACAAATGCAAATCTTTTTAAACTGTTTTCTAGAAGGCAGCACTAATTTCTATTGATATACCTGTACTCTCCACCCATATCATAACCTCATTATTTTATAATCATACACACTTGAGGGAATTAATCTCTTATTCTTTAACAAGAAATACTGGAATACTAACCCAGGCACACAAGTATAATTCCTGTGGAGCATTTGATACAATAAGGGTGTGTGTGTATGCATGTGTTTTATAGAAATGGGCAGAGAAAAATCAAATAATTTGAGTTTGTACCATGATATAAACACACACAGAAACATGAAAAAAAGATTATTAACAGATGGTGATATGTGCTCTTATAGCTCATCTCTATGGCCGTCTGCAAAATCGAAGAGAGAAATGAGGCCAGTTTCGATTTGAAATGCACTTTCACCTGATATATTCAGGTCAATCACTGAAGCAAATGAAGTGATTTCATTTGAAAGATATAAATAATAGGGTGGATTCTCCTTGTCACTACATACTGGGCCTTCGCTGTGGTGTGTGGGGTTGATAGAAATCCTTTGGAATTGTATGTACGGAGAATGAATGTGAGGTGAAATTTTTGTATCTCTGCAAAGCAGCCTGTTCTTTTGGTTTGCATTGTCTTCACTATTGTGTTTTCATTTGCATGAGTTGGCTTCTGTGTGTGTATGTTTTATGGGTATGAGGGCAACAGAGTCCCTACAAAAGAAACACATATGTTTGTGGGTGATTAGATGAATAATAGTTTTATTACTATCCGTTAGAGAGAGTTCTCTGCCTTGTCCCCCCAAGGTGTGAGTGGGAATTAAAGAGAGTTGGCAATTACAAAGCTCCTGCTGCTGAATGTGAGAACAGGCACTACAGTTATTGGCAGAGATTACTCCCCCCTTTCCTTCTTTCTTGAGGCTTAAGACAAGTTTGGAGGCCAGTCGTTTCTCCTCTGCACTCTACTGGCTGTTGCAGCCTGAAGCTAGCTTGTTATAACCTACTTAGGCAGTAGGGAACTGTCACTCACCACTTCAGAATCAATGGTTGCAGATGGAAGCTTGGATGCAGTGCCATTTCCCCCTGCAGTAACAAGCAGTTAATAGATTTTATTATAATTATTTTAACTGCACAAGCTCAGAAGGAAATTTAGAGGAGGCGTGCAAGTTTGCCAATCAAAATCACATACACTACCACACAACAAAGGGCAGTGGAATCTTTGAAGGCATCGTTCTCAGAGCTGAGTAATATTAATAACGATACAAATAAAAAATTCATTCCATGGGGAATCTGTTTGCATGAACCTGAAATGTTGGTTCATCAGAATTTTGCTAAAGGAAAGAAATATTCACCAAGCTGTCATCAAGGGAGTGAGGGAGTGACATTTTGTTGATATATGGGCACACAGGACTATGTCTCTATGGATGTGTGTGTGCGTATATACATGTGTATATATGTGGTTGCCTTCATATAGTTAAATCTGTTCTTATTTTTCTCAGGGAGCAGACTGCTTAAATAATTTAAAAAACTAAGGGTCACATCTCAACTCAAAAAAAGAAAACTCACATATTCTTTTTCCCTTTCTAAATTTATAATTTCTAGTCTGGAACTTGCCTTAATCAGTGACCCTTCTCTTCTGTTGGGAGAGGCAAGGGAGAACTTTTTTCTATAATTTTAAGGCTATATTTACTTATAATTGTCTGGTTCAGTTTGGTAGTCACATTGCATCACCTTTGCCTTCTCACTTTTTTATGTTGGGAATAAATAAGAGTTCTGAGAATAATTCAGGAAGTAAAAATCAATAACAGAAAGAAAAGGATCCATAGAAGGATTACTCTAATATATACTTTTAGGGTTACTAGATGAATAAATTCTCCTTATTTAAAAAAAAAATCTGTTGTCTTTGAATCTTAAATTCTACCAGTAATTACTTAATTGTTCTAAATTAATGCGTTTTGTTTTAAGAAACATGACATGTTATTATATTAGCCAGTTTTGTAGACTGGCTAATACATTCTCTTCTCTCTTCTCAAAGTCAGCCTCCCAAGATGGAGGCTGCAAATGCCAGATATATTCCCAGCCCTTTCAGTCTATAGCAGTGGCAAGTTGACCCAATTCTAGTCAATAAGACAAGCAGGAAAGTCTGCTGGAGACAGCTAGGAAAAGTTTACCTCCACTATAAAATATAAGAAGATGACTCTTGCCCCATGCTCCTTTCACATGGACACTGTGAGGATACAACTTTGTCGGTGCTGTCTAGTGGCCAAGAGAAGATCTCACTCACTCATTGATTAGGCCAATTGAAAAGATGAGACAAGAGCCTAGCAAGGGTACTGGTGACCTAGTACACAAATTCTTGGAACCATCTATCTCCGGGGCAATTCTTTTGGACAAAACATTTCAGAAAGCCTTTTTAGATTTTCTGTCTCAAAATTATATAGGTTAAATCAATCAGAACTATAAAGTTTAATAGATATCAGTCAAAAATATAATAATGCACAATCTTGTTAACAATGTTATTTGAATAAAAATATGTTAATTTATATGAAGTCAAAGACTCTGTATATTATATTAAATTGCAGTGTTGTTGTTTTTTTAATGCAGTATATCATTCTTTCTACTTCTTTTGGATCTAATTGGATGCAGGCTATTTCACATTAAAATATCTGAAAATTTTTGGAAAAGATATATTAAATTGGGGAACAGCAAATTTAGCATTCACTATTATAGTATTATTAATTGTGAACTCTACCATGTGATTACCTAGGCCTCATGTTCCTTTTGTGTCTGAGAAAGAGGAGGGAGTGTCCACTAACGGGAGCGACCATAACATGATCGGTGAGTATAATGCGACTCTTCGCACCTAACTTACACACACTGACAATGCAATTCCTTCCTTCTGACAGTGAAGATAGGAACAGGGCATAGACAAATTAAAACAATAATATGGCTGAGAGATTACATTTCTCTTAGTAATATTTCTTTTTGTTCTGCCTTTTGAAAAAACACAGATATTATAACTAAAATGTTTAATTTACTTTTTAAATCTCAGTAGATATTATCTTATCGAAAGTCTACATTTGATTTTAAAATGTAGCTTTGACTCTGTAATAAGTTACATTAAATAATAAATTTAAATTTTATATTGCTTAAAGGAAGTTATACAAAACAATTTTTTGACAACAGAATGTCGTTAAGTGTGCCAGTATTCGGGAGTTCATGGTTTGACTAGATGTCAGGTCTACCTCTGAGTGGTCACACTTCCTTCTCCAGTCATACGCCCTCTCATCTGAGTGATACCCCCTCCAAAGGGAGAGATGAGAGCAAGAGCCCAAACTGCATGCTTTCTGGAAGACTCATGCTACGTAACTAGGTTTCACACCTTACCTATACTCTAAAATTGTCAATAGGCCACCAATGATCCAATCATTGGAGATGGTTACTTTATTTTCTAAGAGGTTGATAATTTCCCAATCAGAAATTCATCACTCATATGTAGCCTCACTCACTCATTTATTCCATCATTTAAATAACATATCTTTATTGATTACCAACTGTGAGTGTTATACTCTAAAGAATATGATAATGTTGTAGGCAAAGCCTCTATTTTCAATGAGCTTATTGTCCAAAAAGAGACTGACATCTGAAAATGGGTAATTGATATCCTAAGAGTGGTATAGATTAAAAGAAAATTAAGAATAATGATAACGAAGAAGGGGGAGGAGGACGGGGAGTAAGAGAAAACTAAAATGTACATGAGAAATCATATTGGACCAGCCCTTGCTACTTTACTTTGCCATCATTTTATTGCAGATTTAGAAAGTTCTCCCACAGTAAATTTAAACAGGTCTGAGTGACTGCCCAAACAGAGTACAGAAAGCTTCCAGTGCTTTCTCATATGCTAGTGGCTCTCAAACTTTAGTGTTCACCAGAATCTCTGGAGCTTACACACAGATCGTGTATTTGATCCCTTTTCCCACCCCCAGAATTTCTGACTCAGTCGATATAGAATAAGATCCAAGAGCTGCATTTTTAACAAGTTTCCTAGATGCTGCTGCTAGTTTGTGAACCCCAATTTGAGAGGCACATTCATGCTCTTGCTTATTGTAGCTCCTACATTCTTTAAGATTTTGGAGACATAGGCAGACATAGTAATGAGATCTGTAGGAAGGCCTTCTTTCCAAGCCTCTCTGTCCATGCTGGGGCCCTATTTTCCTTCTGTTTCTGAGAAACTTTCCAGAAGCTAGGTTGGGCTACCAGTAACCTAGTAAGACTGTGAAATGGAAAAGAAAATTGTTCATGAGATTAATTAGCTGGTAGTGTCCCTAAAAACAGGGCTATCCAAATATGCCAAAGGACATCTATATTTTAGAATTAACATCATTAATCTGCATTCATTATCTGTGTTTCCTATAGTATTATGCTCTTCGATAGGAGCATTATCTACTTTTTTATTAACTAGTTCCAATGTACAAAAACAAACAAACATGGTTTATATGTTTCTTTTCTTCTAGTATCTGCACCTCTTTCATGCACAGGTTGCTGTTCTATGTATCCCATCCCATTTCCTATAGAAGACAACTAGTTCCTGCTTATTTGTTTATTTTCATTTAATTTATTTGTGTTTCATTTTCTTCATATGTAAAGTGAGGATAAAAACAGAATCCACTCTAAAGTATCCTTGTAAGGACTGAAAGTACTTTAACATGTAAAGCATTTAGAATAGTGAAGGGCACATAGTAATCTCTTAATTAAGTTTAGCTAGAACAATATATTTAATTTTTTAAACATTTTAGGGTAAATATTTTTAAACATATAGAAAAGATGAAAGAGTTTCACAGTGAATCCCTTGTATGAACCATCAAGATTTTTAAGGCATTTCAAAGTAAATTTCAAATACATTATACTTTCCTCTAAATATTTCATCATGCAAATGATTAATTATAGTGCAATGTTTTATAGATTTTTACTTTTGAGCTAAACTTTACATCTAAAGAAAATTTAAGAGTACATTAACTGGGTTTTGATGAATGCATGTACATTTGTAATCCAAACCCCTATCCTATCAAAATAGGGACCATCACCCGTACCCTAGAAAGTTCCCCCGAGACTCATCTAAGTCAGTCCCTGCCTCTGTCCCAACCCTTCCACACTCCCCAACCCCGTCTCTCAACCCTTGAGTTCTGAATGCTCAACATCTTTGCCAGCATTCACTGTACCATTTCTTTAATAAGTTGGTACATAGATACTGGTGTTTTGTTATGATTTTAATTTTAATTTCTCTGAAGACTGTTTTATGTTGACCATTTTTCCATGTGTTTAGGGGCCATTTTTATCTTTTTCTGCAAAGTGTCTGTTCAAATACTTTGGCATCTACCAAATTAAGTTGTTTTCTTTTTACTTTGAGTTGTAGAAGTTCTTTATCCATTCTTGATACCAATCATTTGGCAGATATTTATCTAGTGAATATTTCATCTCAACCTGTGACTTGCTGGTTCATTTTCTTAACAGATTATTTTGATGAGCAGAACTTTTAAGTTTTTATGAACTATAAGTAATCATTACATTTTTTAAAAACTTATGGTTATTGTTATGTGTCTTACTTAAGATAATTTTGCCTATTCCAAATAAGGAAAATAGTTTTTTCTGTTTTCTTCTAAAAAGGATTGTGGTTTTAGCTTTTACATTTATGTCTAAAGTCCATTTTTATTTAATTGTTACATATGATATGAGATATATACAGTAATACATAAAGAATACAGAGATATTCATACACACATATGTATATACAGATTTTTCTTCTTAAAAGGATATCTAGTTATTCTAGTACCATTGGTTGAATTTTCAATACCCATTGACATGCTTGGCTCTCCAACTGCAAAGCAAATGATAATATAAATGTGAACCTATTACTAGGTTCTTAGTTCTCGTAATTTTATCTATCTGTCAATCTTTATGTAAAACATTTAGCTGGCAGGCTGTACATGCCAGAAGTATATATGAGAGAAGAAACAGACATGAGTCAGGAAAAATGAGTAAATTATTAAAAATCCACATATGTACATGTCTGGCATCCTATATAGCGTCTCTAGTCGGTTTACCATTATGACCTGGACATTGAGGGGTTCCATGTCTTGGCTGTTTGATGACTGTATGATCCAATTTCTTGTTCCATTTCTATAGTTTTCATTTCAGTAGATATGACTAGAGGAAAAGAATCATTTGAACAGTATTGCAGGTAATTTTGATGTGCTGTGATGTTTTAGAACTGGTAAAATAGTGTAATTCCTTTATTTTGCATTGGCAGAGAAGCAAAATAAGTTGTCCACAGCTAACATTTAACTATAAACTGAGCTGGTATTCAAGCTAAAGCTTTCTTAAAGTAACATATGGGTAGTAAAATTTTACAAGGTTTGATTTAAGGGGATAAGAGAAAGTCTTCAATTTTACCATCCAACAAGAGGAACTTTCCTCCCTATCATTTCACCAATATGAAGGGGACCCAAAAACACTGGAAGTATCCTCTGGAGAGTGAGCCCCTTGTAGTACAGGCCTCCCCTGCTACATGAGTATCCTAGGAACCCATCTGTGGCAGTGTACTAGCTGGCATTTTTTTAAGAGGCTGTGTTCAGCCTCAGTGATTTTCTTTAATACTCTTTCAGTGCATGTCCCCATTTCATGATGGGTGATTTACCAAGTGCACCTGCCCACACCACATTGAGTGTTCAGCAGTTTTTTTACCAAAAACGGCATGACCCCCATGCCCCACCCTCCCTAGTCACTCAATATTGCCCCAAGTGAATTTTTGGGGTTTCTAAGCATGACAAAATTCCTCAAAGGGAAACATTTGGCCAATGTGAAAGAGGTGAAACAAAAAACAGCAGAAGCACTAAAAGGCATCCTAGTTGATGAGTTCAAAAACTGTGTTGAGCAGTGGAAATACATGTCTCCATAGGTGTACTTCATCAAATGCAGAATACTTTGGAGGTAACTGAAGTTTAAATATGTAAGAATAAATGCACAAATTTTTGTAAATAAATTCCGATTTCTGGGGTCCTCCCTGGTAAATGTAATGATAGAAAGCCCTTTGAAACATCAAGAATTCACTAATTAAGACAAAATACATTGATGGAATGAAGGAGGAGGTCACATCTTGTATCTTTACAACATAAGGGTTTTAATTATCTCAGAACACATTAATCATTAGCAATACTGTGCTGGTTAAACACCTAGTTTGGCTCTGCTCCCATCCATGCATCCCAACCCTATATGTGTGTGTCTGTGTGTGTGTGTGTGCACACATGCAATATAATGCATATTCCTGTTATAAATTTTAAAAACTAAATAAACTGTGGCACATAATTTACAAACAATGCAAATATACAATAGTTATTGCTGATTCCATATAGCCAAATGATGCTCTTAAAATGTTTTGTTGATTTTTGATGATCTCTTATAGCTGAGTTCAATCTATGATTGCAAATGACTAATGAGTAGAGATTGAGTTTAATACAGGTTGGTATTTTGTGTCTATCAAAAGTAAGAAGAGAGTGAAATAATGAAGGCATGCAGAGATTTCACTTATTCAAAAATGATATTCTTTACTGAATTTGATAATAGTTTTCAAACACTAGAAAAAATATTTCCTCAGTGTTATGCTCTTCTCAATATAAGAGCTACTGACACAACACATTTTTAAGTTTAATCTGTGTAAAGAACACTTTCACCACTGTATTCATTGCAGCGTTGTTTACGGTAGCTGAAATATGGACACAGCCTAGGTGTCCATTGATACATGAAGGATACAGAAGATGTGGTATGTAGAATGGTATACATGTGGTATATATATATAAACTCAGCAATAAAAAGTATGACATTTTGCTGTTCATCACAGCAAGGTGGACCTAGAGGATATTAAGCTCAGTGAAATAAACCAGACAGAGAAATTCAAAGACCATATAATTTCACTTTTTTTGTGGTATCAAATAAAATGAACAAACAGAAACAACTCATAGGTACACAAAACAAACTGATGATTGCCCTAAGGGATACGGATGGGATGATGCATGACGGTGAATAAGAGGTACAAACTTCTACTTATAAAATAAATAAGCCACGTAGATGTAATGTACAGCATAAGGAATATAGTCAATAATATTCTAATAACTTTGTATGTGACAGATGGTTGCTAGACTTATGCTGATCACATCATAAAGAATCATTATGTTGTACACCTGAAACTAATATAATATTGTAAGACAACTATATTTTAATAAAAGAAACTTCAACTTCAAAAAAGCAGTAACACTTGCTCCATCACTTCCTAAAGTCGAAACAATCAACAAAGCAATGAGTCAAGTCCTAATGTGTAGTGTTTACTCATTTCTGTGACTTTCAAGCCACCCATGTGATACAACTGACTGCAACTGAAGGTGGGCTTGGGAAGAAATGGGGTGCAGTACACCATTATAGTGCATTGCCACTATGGAGACAGAATGAATGTAACTATCCTCAAAAGCATAGAAATAGAAACACAGTAAAATATTTAGGAAGCTATGTGTTGAGCATTCTTTTTTGTTTTTAATATACTATATTTAAATAAAGTGAATGTAATCTAATGTTAGTAAGTACTTTTTTTAAAAGGGTGGCTTTCAAATTTCCTGAACATTTAAAAAATGGTGCATATCCACCAGTTCACCCAGTACAACCCAGGTTCAGTTAATCCTTTGGTGGTTAACATAAAGAAAGGAGGAACACTAAGATGAACAATGAATTCCACCAGGGGAGAAAAATGATGCTCCACGCAAAAGTTGTATGCTGTAAGATGATGTAATGCAAGTTGGAAGTTGAATTTCAGCATACAAATTTCTCTTTTAGTGTCCTTTTCTTTTCACATTTGGTGGTAAAGTGAGACCACTTGACTAAACTTAGGAAATCATGTCTTCTTTCTGGAAGAATAATTTCATGGCAAGTCATGGAGTCAGAAAAACTATTTGTAAGAAAGTTGGAGATAAACATGATACAAATACGCCCTGGCAACCAAGCTAAATTTCATAAGGTGACCACTGTTCCCGCAGCCCCTGCATTGATCTGTTGTTGACATCCTATTCTGGTTTGTGTTTTGTGAGGTTTAATTACAGATGAAGTTTACTCACTACTTTCCATTCCCGTGCTTGTCTGCCTGGAAAAAAATGGACACAACTCCAAAGATGGCTTTTGTTACGACTGTTATCAAATTTCAAAAGAGTTCCTATTAGTCTTTAAATGGGATATTGTTTAAAAGGAGTAGAATATCAAGGGAGGGTATATGTTTGTACAGTTTTCTGTCAATTTTTGCCTTTATGAAAGAAAATTGTTTTAAACCATAAAATTCATCTACATGGTTCAAGGACATTTACAGGAAAGGTAAATATCCTAAACATTTAATCAAGTTAAAAAGATCGAATTCCCCAAATATGAAGCAACTTTGTGGATAGAACCCCTGTAGAAAAGTTAATGCTAGTTTGTTTTTGATTTTCTAGTCTAAACAGAGGTATCAGTTTATTCCTTAGGAGACTGTGCTGTGCATTGCCAGAAAACCAAGTGTCCTTTGGAGGTTTCTAAAGACCCAAAAGAAGGGAAAATCATATTTCTTGCCACAGAGGAACTAGTAATCCAGTTAGGGAACTCAACTAATTCACAAGAAACTACTAGATATATTTTAGGACAAGATATAACTATACTCTAAGTTAAATGCCTAAGAGCAGACATTATATGGGATGAATGACATTGTTTGAGATGTACGAGAGTGCTAGAGACCTTCATACAGAAAGATAACATTTGTACATGTTAGCGAATGAATGTGTGTATAAAATTTCATAGGTAAATATTCATAGCAGGTATTAAAACTTAAGTAAGACATGTTCTCTGCCATTTGGGACTGTACCAGCTGGTTGCAGGAAAAAATAAGCGGAACATATACACAAAATAACTGAGCAATGACAGAAAACGAGTGTGTTCAGCTCTTGTGTTATGAGGTAGTACTCACAGTGTATATTAGAAAAGCAGGTCATCTTGGGTTGGAATCAGCTGGGAGGTTGCAGCAGAGAAATAAGGACTCAGTTGAAATGTGTAGGCTAGTTAGTATTTTTTTTCTACTCAATAGAAAAATAAATCCAGGAAGGAAGAACAAGGGAGTCAAGACTTTGCATTCTGAAATGAGAGCAGGGTGTGTGAGCTGTAGTGATGACCAACTGAATGTGTTACAGAACCACGCAGGGGAGGGGCTGGGACAATATACTGTTACCAAAATAAACCCCCCAGGTTTGTTATGTCTGCCGCCAGAGGAAAGACATTTCTCAATGCAAGAGATTCATGAAAAGGAAAGGAAATGTTTATTTAATGTTATACAAACTTAAAGTAGTGACCTAATGTCTTCATCAAAATCCCAAAGTCCCTTAAAACACCCACAAACACACACAATCCTTCTTTCCCCCTTTGCCCAATCTGGGGTACCGTATCTCGGGAGAATAAATAAAAGTCCTTAACTCAGGCAGCCCCTGGTTCTTCTCAGTAATCCATCTCAGCTGGCAGGCCTCCCTTGGTTCTGGCACCATCAGCTGTGTCTCCAGGATCTCTGCTAAAGCCGGGTGGTGGTTCCCCCTTCTAAAGCTGCGGGGGTCCCCACTCTGGCAAAGCCTTGTGGTTCTCTCTCCCAGGGCCACAGGAGTCCCCACTCAGCCAAAGCTGTGTGGTTTCCCCCCCCAATGACTGCCAAGTCTGGGTTTAAATCCCTGCGCCAATCTTCCTCTGCAGCCCCATTTCTGATTCCTCCTACAATCAGTTATACCTTCCAGCCCTCTCATATCCTTCCAGCTTTACTGGGCTGCCATCCTGAGTCTGGGCAGGCGTGGCCCCATGTCATGGAGCCAACCTTCTCCAAGCTCTCACGCAGGCACTGTAACTCGGGGGACCTTCCTCCCAGTTACATCTTGGTGGGGAAGTTACTTCCATCCCCCTGGCTCAGAGCACGGCCACAGCTACTTAACATATCTATGTAACCAGTTAAAAGTTATAGATATGTTAAATGACCATGCCAGAGGTTAGCTGCAAGGCTGTTGCTATGGCAGAACAGCTCTCAATGGCCCTGCTCCATTTATCCCTTCCCCCAACTCACACCTGTGTGTGTGGGGGGGTGTGTGTGTGAGGACATATTAATATTTCCTGGACACCCTGAGTTCTGGACCCCATTTAAAATGCCTATTTGGGGGGCCCTCTCTTGGCTGCACCCTGTTACAAATGGGCAGATGAATTGTGATTTAAGTATTAAGACTAAATGTGCAACAGAGTGATATACTCTAGTGAATTTTGGAAGCTAAGCTAAGAAGTTGGTTCTTCATCTTCATGGGCAATGAGAAGCTAAAAGTAACAGTTTCTTCTAGAGAGGGATTCAGGGGTTAACAATGTCAATGCTTTTTTTCTAAATGCCTTGGGTTACCAGGGTTTTTTCTAAGCTGATGAAGGTATCTGGTGCATTCAGTAGCTCTCTTCGCCTATCCTACAACAGTATGTGGTTCACTGAAACCTTTCCCACTCTACAACCCTGTAGTGCCTGTCCAGGTTGAGCACGAATACGCAGCGAGTAAGACACTCACCTAGGGGGAAATTGTAAAACTCATGAAAAAACTCACCAATCATGATAAATATTTGTTTTAATGTCATATTTTTAAAAAAGCAAAAATCAATGCTAAATTTCCTATGAACATAATATCAAAAATCAAACACATATTCAGCATTTACCATATGTATCTACATGCCCTGTCTCATATGATCCTAACAATCAGCACATGAGGACCACAGACAGTAATTTCTACTCCCATGTCATGCCACTGGCATTGAAAACTCAGAGAGGTTCACTCACTTGCAAAAAACACGGAGAACCGCAATTCAAACCCAGATTTTTCCCAGTAAAAGGAGTACATTTCCCACTCTGGGAGACTGGCATGTCCTTTAAGGATGCCCTCTGAACAGAACTGCAGGACAATTCAGAGAGCTCTGAACACTTCGCAGGGCTCACTAATTTAAGCCTAGGAGATTTGTGGTTCATGAGGCAGATTCCAAGGATACGTTCTTCCACGTGAGTATTTTTGTTAAGACTTTGGGGTAAAAATAAAACAAGTCTTGGGAATAGCTAAACAAGATCATCCCAAAATAAAAAATAAATAGATAAACAAATTTTCACTTGAAAAGAGACTGAGCAAAGCAACAGAGCCTAAATAGAAGAGTGTAAATTACATGCTAATCATATGCAAATAATGTATGGCCCTACAATTTCATGCACCTGCATTTGACCCTCAGGGATTAAAACTAGCTGAATCCATTGCCTTTTCAGGGATTAAAACTAGCTGAATCCACTGCATTTGGGTATATTCCCTGCATTGGATTTACTAGTAAAACCAACTCAAATAAATTTTTATTTATTATTTAAGCAATGAGAATGGTTCCAAGGTCACTAATTAGCAAGTTCGATCTCTCTAAACTCCCATCACGTTTGGATCCAGGGTTCTGGTCTACACCTTGTGTTCCCATCTGCATTTGCTTTGATTTTCCACTTGGATATTCATACTGATCCCATCTGCACAATGGTCTCTGCCAGCCTAGAAACTGGTCAGTTGTGTTAGAGGGAATGGATGCTGGGCCTGAAGATGGCAGTGAGGACTATAGGCAACCGCATCTGTGTACAGGAGGCCAAGGACTGCAGCCAGAGCTGATTTTCAGTCTAGTAGGCCTAGGAGTCGGGACTGAAGTGCTAGGTGCACGGCAGGTGGACTGATGAGATTGCCGGGCAGCGGCAGTTTGGAGTTGGCAAGGCTCTGCTCACAGTTTGAGTGTGGCAGCCTTATTAGCATGGTTGAAGCAGTGACTTAATCCACTGAACTTTCCTGACAAAAATCATTGTCCCACTTTCAAACTCGAATAAAATCTCAACAGGAAAGCAAGCTCCTGTGTGTGGAAATGTATTGCTCTTTGACCAAGCACTTTGCTTCCAGTGGGAGAGAGAAGAAGAGAACATTACTTGCCCCACAATGTTACCAATAATCCTCTGGTTATCTGCTATGCCCCCACAAATGGAAATAATGGCCTTACAATACTATAGGTGGATTATGAAAATTAAATGAAATAATGTTCATGACACCACTTTAAAAAGAACAAAGCCTAATATCTCTAAAAGTTCTCTTATATTAAAAATCATATTTATAAATAAATAGAATGGGTCTTTTAAATTTCTCCTGAAAAGGGATTTGAAAGTAATTTGAATCACTATTAATCTCACGCCATTTACATCTTGGCCCCCGATTCCAGCAAAGGTTTGATTTTTTCTGTTCCCTGATCATAAATAATCTTTTGTATATTTTCCTATTTCCATGCTGCAACTCATGCTATTTTTTTCTGCCAGGAAACTTCATTGAATTTTATTCATCCAAGTCAAAACTTTATCCACCTCTTAAAAATTCACCTTTAATGTTATTTTCTTCTTGAAAAATGTATGCCTCCTCTTGCTACTTGAAACTTTGAAAACACAGTCTTTGAATTTTGCCACACTACAACCTGCTCACTTCTTACAATGGAATCATTAATGTCCTTGAATTATTCCTTCTCATAGATATTAATTTTTGGAACAAGACACCGGTAAGGCCTAGAGAAGGCCTACACCCATACAACTCTTCAGTAGATCTTGTCTGTATGAAACAAAGACTCAAACTCTTGGTCCACAAAATTCCTTTGGTAAAATACATAAGCAAATCCAAATATGTCTTCACTGTTCCTAAGTAGGAATATTTAAATATAGTAGAAATTCCATTTTTTGCTTTCTTTTTGTGAATGAAGATGGGAATATAACAGGAGTGATTTCTGAAATAGAAATCTTTCACCAACCATGAGAAAATTGGCAGAGAGCCCTGAAGAGACTTCTTCCCATGTAACCTTAATGTCCACAGTGCAGTGGGAAGCCTGTGAGATGCAGAAGCAATTTCATCTGACTCACTTCGTAAGAGAAATTACTCAAATCTCAAAACATTTTAAATAACCGTGATATATTTGAAAGGCCTAGCATATTTCTGATACCCAATAGGTGTTCAGTACATGATAAATTGAAGACAAAAGAAAAAAAAACTAGTAAGCCTGCTTTTCATATACCAGAGTGCTAAGTAGAGCAGTAGAAATATTGATGGAGAAAAGACAAACTCAGCCGATCAGTCCTCCCTGCATAAGTCCCAGGACACGCAGACCCACACCCAGGGAGTTGTTGAGCACTTACATGTACAGGTCGTCATGCCTTTCATTGACAGGTTGGCTAAATCAGAATGAATTATTCATGATGGTTTGGGTTGCCCAAGGGGAAGCCATGCTGTCAAAATTCTTTACCATCTCAAGTTCAATGAGAAGTTGGGAGAATGCAACATTAATGTCATTTATCTGAGGTTATCATTATGATGTGAATTATCTTCAGACCTTGGGCAAAATGATCAGTACACATTATCAGATTGTAGCTAAACCATTTGTTCCAATACATTTCTAATGGAACTCTTGGTTTCTGGTGTTGTGTGACACTTAAAAGGCATGTGACCAAGCAACTCAAGTCTCCTACACCTTAAGACAAGGGTGAAAATTTGTTCCTCATTGCCTGGCATAGTCCCTGTTATCACTGATTAATTATTAATAGTATAACTCTTCATTCTCAAAAGTGTCTACATTTGAGTAGTAAAGCATTTGGTCACCCTACCTATCAAATAAGGATTGTGGACCAATCATTTGTAAAGTCTTTGGCTCCTGTAGATTTGTATAACTTTAACTAATTAAAGGAAAACACACATAAAATGAAACACAATTTAAATATATATATATACACACACACACACACACACACACACACATATATACACACACACACACACATATAATTGAATATCATATTATACCCACATACTTATATTCTATATGCAATACATTCACAATACTTCAATGTCTTTGTAGAGTTACACTCAACCAAGAAAGCTCAGTGATATTTTAAATCCTCTACTGACATTTTTTGATAGAGGAGAATGGACAGATAATTTTACAAACTGATGCAAAAGTTTATCCAAGTATTTTTTTCCTCCTTATTCTCATCCTTTCTAGTCTGAATAAAAGGTGTACTTTTCCCTCTGAAAGTCTTGTCTTTGGGAGTTCATTGGGCTTCAGTCTTCCAGAAGTAATGTTTCTCAACAAAATAAAATTTATAATAGCAAGAAATGTAAATTTAGTTTGTGGATAAGAATGAGAGCACTAAAATAACAAGGGTTGCTATGGGAAGAGGTAGGTTAACAAATGCTACTGAATGAAGGAGAGATAAATGGTAAAATATGAAAACAATGAGAGAATGCATCCAGATTTGCTAGGTCATGTCCTTGACTTTGGATATTTGTCAGATATTGTGACAACTGTATCTCATAGAATGATTTTTGGAAATAGGCTATTGTATTTGTTTACGGAAGAATTCATGTGCTTAGTCAATATACTGGAAGTAGATATATGAGGGAACATTTACGATAGAGCAAAGAAGTCTGAGGAAATGGTAAGGCCAAGTGGTGAGAACAGAACACCTCTCCCCTTCACATACACACAACACACCTCAGGACATGCTCTTTGGACATATGTTTGGGTGACAACCTTTAGTGCACTGAGAAAAAGAACAAAAGAAAGACAATGATGTATGATGTCTTTAAAATTACTTTAACTTTGGCCTGTGTCTTTGTCTCTCAGATTGCTCTTTTTAATGATGTTAAATAATCTCAAGTACGCTTTGAAGTTGAGTAACCCACAAAGCTCTTCTTCTGAATAGCTTTGAAGTTAGATTCTAAAAAGCCTCCAACTGAAGCATAACTCAGGAATGTTGAACGTGGTGTACATTTTCAGTCACTGTTATATGAAAAGTGGTCAGACAGAGGTTCCCTCTGGGAAGCACAAAGTCAAATGGGCTGTTGAAAAATTCCCCTGCGAAGGCGATCACTCAATGATTAGATTAATATTTATTAATTTATTGATGTGTATTAATAATTATTACCAAGATTTTAAAATGTGTGTTAATATCTCACATTTTGTGGAGTGATAAATGAAAATTACAGTATACTTCCACTTAGGTTAGAATAAAACAAAACCCAGAAGTAAAAATTAAATTGGTAAGAGGTAGGAGTAATGGTGAGGGTTTAAAACAATGGTGACTGCTCAATATTTCAAGTTCCTAAAAAGCAGAAAGTAAGTAATATGTACTTATTCTTGCTTTGTGCCTGTCATAGCATCATATAAACTCTAACTCTTCCTATAAGCTTTCCAGTTGAGGAGACAGAGACAGGAAGTCACAAAAGCCATTTGTCTTACAGAGGAAACTTGCTGGCAAGACTTGTGTGGACAATATTGAGGAAAACCCAAAGAAATGAAAATGAGTTTCTGGCCTTTTTAAAACCAGAATAAATACACTAAGAAAGGACATTAGACCTAAAGACAATGTGGCATACTCATTAAAAAATAGGTATATGTGGGAAAACATGAATAGTCTTTGAGTAAATAAGGTGTCCAAACCTTAGTAACCTTTAGTAACAAAGGTAATGTAAATAAAACCCAAAGCATGTTTATATTTAATGATCTTTAACTGGCTAAAAATAATAGCTCTATTTCCAAATTTTAAAAGATCCATAGGATGTTTTTAACACTGATGGTCAGAGTATAAATTGGTGCAACCACTTTGGAACATAGTTTGATATTATCACAAAATCAAACATTCACATAACCTATAGCCCCAGCAGTCTGACTCCTTTGTGCACAACCAGAGAAAACACTGCACATATTCTCCAGAACATATACAACAGAACATTCATAACAGTGCCATTTATAAGAGCACAAATCTGAGGGCAAGAAAACATATATACAAACTCTCACTAAGAGAACACTAATATAATTTGTTGTATAATAACACAGTGGAGAGTATGTAACTGTGAAAATGAACTACAGTCACATACCACAATCTGAGTGAATTTAGTTAAGAAGGATATTGACTAAAAAAAATTAATTCCTAAAAATTCTATAGCGAGAAGTTAAAAAACAGCTAATACTAAATTTATTTGGGTATGTTTAGTCCTAGCTGTTTGTGTGTATATGTGTGTACAAATATTTAAAATATCTCTACACATATTTTTTGATCATGCATTTTGCCATTCAAATATCATCTTTGTCTTATTAAAATTTCAGCCTCCTAGAAGATCTGTTAAAAGTGCACATGCCCCAAAGTAAATCCAATGCTTTGAGAATGAAGTGGCATTAAAACAACCTAGTATGAGCAATGTCTGGCTGGAATAAGGCAGGAAATCAGGGTGTCTGAGCCCTAGAACATTAGGGCAAAGCCAGTGTGAAGAAGTTTGGAAAGGCATCACAGTCAACCTTTCTAAGTTTATTCTCCCAAGAGCTGCACCTGCAACATAGCTTTAAGAGGTGAACTTGGATTTACTTCAGCAGTCCAGTCTTCCCCAACCAGGGTGAGCCAGGCCATATCCCTATTTTGGTGCTTAACCTAATTTGGAATCCTCCTTTGCAAAATGCCTTTACCACCTGCCTGAGGTGAAAGGAACAAAGCTCATGCCAACAGAATGTGTTCTGCAAGGCTGAGTTAACAGGGCAACCTTACTTTATCTTCTGCTGAATAAGGAGATTTTTCCCAACAGTGAAGGCTGCAGATGTACTTTTCTTTATTCTTTTAAATGAAACTCAGGTTAAGTGGAGAACAGCCAAAGCAGCAGATTTCACACCTTGGGGTGGTAGTGATGTTCTTAGATCCTGAGAAATGAAAAGGTACCTGGGAAAGGAAAGTAAGTGCGCTCTAAGACCAATACTAGAAAACCACACAACTCCCTCAGTGGAATAACCTCTATGGAGGGAATAATTTTCCATGTGATAGCAGCCATGTGATTAATTACAACATTCAATATATACAAGTCCTCCTAACTCTCCTGGACCACTGTGATAATCTTTCCACTCCCCTATCCAAAACACAACCCTCACTCTGTCACCAAGTTTCTCTCCCCCTCTGTCATCTATATCATGTCTCTCTAGAGCTCAAATACCTTCAGGAGCTCTCCAACACCTACAGGATGATGCTTGGAGTTAATCTGACATTGAAAGTCTTCCACATGCAGGCTCTGGTTCACTTTCATAAACAAAAGCCCAGCAATCCTCTTTGCGAGTGTTCTCTGGCTAGTGCTTTGTGGTCAGTTGGTTCTGTTGACTGACACTGCTTTGCCCATTCTACTGTTTTTTCATGTAGTTCCACCAATAGAATATGTCTTTTGTAAAATCTTATCTACCCTTTATGTCTTCCTCCTCTTTCCTAAAATCTTCCTGATGACTTCGGCATGTCCCACTTTGCTTTTCTCTACATCTTTGCAGTATTTATGGCCAAGAGAACCTCACGCTATGTACTATGTCATAATATAATTGACTTATTGGGCATATCAAATATGTTTATTTTATTCATTTAATCAACCCCTCTGACTGGATTATTATTATTTTTCCAAGTTCAATTCCTTTGTCTTAGGCTGATTTCTCCCTTCCCACTCAAACTAGTGCTATGGCTATATCTATATCAACACTTAAAAATGATTTTGTATTAATTTAAAACATTAAGAAAAATAATTCAATGAAAATCATCTCCATTAGATGCACTATAAAATTCACATTGACTGCAAGAAAGATCAATTATGGGTGCAATTCTTGAGAAAATCAGGTGTTTTCAGCTTCAGGACAATTGGTACAAAGGACACTGTAACATTTTGAATAGTGTCCATACAAACATGTGTGTCCACTCAGAAATTCAGAATGTGACCTCATTTTTAAATAGTGTCTCTGTAGTTGTAATTAAATAAGTGAGGATGAGTTCACACTGCCCTACTATGGGCTCCAAATGCAGTGACTGGTATCCTTACAAGAAGAGATGAAGACACACGGAGACACGTGCAAGGAAGAAAGCCATGTGGCAATGAAGACAGAAGTTAGAATGGTAGTGATGTGGCTGGAAGACAAAACAATCCAAGAAGCTAGGAAGGATTCTTTGCTAGAGTTTTCAGAAAGAACATGGCCCTACTGACATCTTGATTTCAGACTTCTAGGCTCCAGAATTGTGAGAAAATAAATTTCTGTATTTAAAGCTGCCTCATTTGTGGTAATTCACTCTGGCAGTCCTAGGAAACCAATACAGATGCTGGGTGTTATATTAAGTGTCCTGAATGAGAGCAAGGCATATCTTTCAGAACAGAGATTTTAACACTCACTGAAAAACAGTTCTGTCAGGGAAAATCTCTTTCTATAGAAAGCTTTAAAAATGAAAGAGCTTCTCATTTTTCTAGGATGGTTTTGGTGTGATCCTACTTGAAAGGAGGTGAATGAACCAAGTGACCTTTGAAGATCTTTCTCCAATCCTTTGATGCTTGGATTTTATGAACTCCTCTCACTTGATAATCTGGGCCAGCTTTACTTATGCGTTTATATTTCCAGAACAGTTCTCCATCTCAAAACTTCTATTTGAGACAAACAGATTTTTTCACGGCCCCTTCCTCCCTCTTTCTACACGTACACACTAAAGTGCAGCCATATCTCTGTTCATGCTGATATATTTGTGCTTACTAATATCTTCTGCAGACACCAGTGTTGAGGTTCTTATATGCTGCTTTTATCCACTGTTTTTGGTGATATTGTTTGATAAGATTTTTGTTTGCTTATTTGTTTCTTTTTATCCATTGGTATTTAGCATTCCATCAGACTAGATCATAGTATTTTTAGTTGGTTTGGGCTGCTATATCAAATTTCCACAAACTGGGTGGCTTATTAACAATAGAAGTTTATTTCTCCTGGTTATGGAGGAAGTCTGAGATCAGCAGGCTGATATGATTGGGTTTTGGTGAGAACAGCTTCCTGGTTTGTAGGTGGCTGTCTTATTGTTATATCCCAACGTGGCAGAGAACAGAGAGAAGTGGAAGCAAGTTCTCATGTCTCTTCTTATAAGAATATTTGTTTCATCCATGAAGTTGCCACTGTCGGGACTTGTTTACCTCCCTAAGGCTCCATCTCTTAAAACCATCATGTCAGGGATTTGGAGTTTAACATATGCAGTATGCAGGGACACAAACATTCAGTCCAAAACATTGGTATTTACTAAAACTACTGCAGTAGTTATAGTGAAGTAGGTTGAAGTAATATGCAACCCCAAAACTTACAGTGACTTAAAAAAATGTTTTCTCACTCTTACTTCCCTAACATGTCCTTCTTGGGAGGAGCTACAGCAGGTCCTACCCATTCAGGGAGGCAAATCAATGAAGTTCCAACAGCTAGAACATCTTGGAAGTTGGAAGGAAATGTGGGGAATCATGTACCAGTTCTTAACACTTCTACTTTGACATAAAAACCTATCAGCTACCATCATAGATCACTGGCCAGAGCAACTAAGATGTCCATACCTAACTTTCAAAGGGCAGAGAAATGCAAAACTACCATGTCCTTAGAAGAACTGTAAATATTGATAATCAGCATAAATGATTATCAACATTCCATACTACAGTTTAGATTATTTGTTATTTGACTTTGTATGGAATGTAATACGTACACAGTTAAGACAGCCCCTTCATCTTCAAATAATTTATAATTCAGCTAAGAAATTAATTAATTATTTTTGAGGAAGGAGTCACAGATATGGACAAACATTTGAATTGACCCTCTAAAAAGAAAGCAAGAGCCTCAAGATGAAGACTGGGCTGGAGAATGTTCTAGATAGACTGAACAGAAAAATGGAGGTCCATGTCCAGAGCTATGGAAGCACCTGACTTGAAAAGGGGAGCATCAAAATGTTTGGGACTAGGAAGGAAGAAATGGGAAATTCAATGTGACTAGAATGTCACCATGAAGAACACAGGGCTAGTCAAAATAATTAGTTCTACTCTCCTCGGATTGCTAAATTTGCATTTTGGTGTGCAGTTCCTCATCTTGGTCCCTGTATGACTTTGATCCTGACTTCTCAAATGGAATGTCTATCAGATCCACTCTAGCTTGACCTGACCTGTATCACTACTTCATTCCACAGGAAGTAAAATGAAGCACCTAGGCCACAAAATCTAAAGAGCACTATTTCTCGTACACTGACCTTGCCCCTGCACAAACCTGAAAATAAGTTACTCCTTAAAAGAAAAGCAGCAAGGCCAGTGTGCAAATTTTAAATAAAAATTTAAAAAATTTAAAGCCTATAAATAAAATAAAAATTCATTATTTCTGTGTTTCCTTTCATGTAGACAAAAAGGAATACATCTTGAGCTCCTGCTAATCCATAGATTCATTCCCTGAGTGTTGGTTATTCTGCATTTGCACCTGGCCCTTCCCAAACTTCTTCTGTATACCTATCTGTCCCACCCTGTGCTCCTACATCATGCCCCCTCTTCACCCCCAGTTCCCAGTGGGTACCACCAGCACTGTTGCTTCCCTGAAGCCCTTTGGCCCTAAAAGTGGGTTGCTAGTCCCTAAGTGCCTGAGATGGTTGTTAATCTCTGAGTGCCTCGCTATCTTCCCTTTGCTCCCCTAAACCTTCCCACACCTCTATAAAAAAGCCCTTCATTAGTTTCATTTGAACCTGGGATGCATTCTATTTCCTGATAAGACTCTGACTAATAACTATCTATTTAATTGCAAGTTGCTCCCCATAATATTGACGTGATTGATTTGCATATTTTCCATAGGTGAATGGTAAGGAAAAGGACAGGTTTCTGTTCTACTTATCCAGCATGAGGCATGCAGACCTTTGCCTGGGGCGAGTTTCCAGATAGATCACCTTTGTATCATCAATAATGATGCTCTTTTCCAGATTTCAGTATTATGGAGAGGGCTTTCTTTCATCTCAGCCTTTAAAATGCACACAAACCCAAGATTTAAAATAATAAGAAAATTAAGAAGCTCATCTTTTCCTCAATACCCTTCTGAAGATTCTCAAGAGAGAGAAAAAGGCTGTTTCCTTGATGATGAAAACCCACTAAAAAGTTTATACAAGAAACAAATCCCCCTTGGGCAGTAATCAGTGGTCAGACAGTATCTGACAAGCGCAGCGGAATTTCAGCTGTTGCTCTAGGGCTGTTCTTAGTTCTGGTCAATTCCTTTGTTAACTGGGATATGAAAGGAACCCAAGTGAAAATGGTTCAGAGAAAAAAAAATAAGCAAGATAATGTAAAACAAACTCATTATATCTGGAATATTAAGGCTTTTCCCTAGAAGATTTTCTTCTTTTTGCCCTAGAGCGCTTGAAAGTTTTGAAAATCCATTTAAAGTAAAGTAAAAATAATATTTCACATAATGCTTATTTAGTTTTGCTACAATGGAAACTAGAACTCTAGCAAACCTAAAGCAGCAGAATAAACTGCAGATGCCCCATAAAACTATGCAAGCGGTAGCCAACTGATGCAAACAGATAAACTTTATGGTATGCAACAACTGACTTACATTGACACCTAAATTCTCTCTGCCTCCTCCTGAGGTTCTCATGCAGTGGTAGCATCGCTTCCTAGCCTTTTTCCTCAAAAAAGAACAGCAGTCCTACTTCCTGACTAATTAGAATGGTTTATAATTAGATTTTGGCCTGTAGGAAGGGATTAATCTCTGTAAGAGGTGTCGGAGATTCAGCAGCTTCTGTTAGCAAAGGATATTCCTGCCAACTTTTATTTATTTATTTTTATTCTGAGTTTCATTTAATAGGATGCTTCATTCCATAGATATTCTTTTGATGTCAGGATTAAAGTAAATTTTCTGAATTCACTCCCTCTTGTTCACATAAACTTTAAAGTACATTTTCTATTTCACTTCCTTTTACACACAAATCTTCAGGTTTGGAGTAGCCATTGAATGCCTCAAGATTAAGAATCTGCTATGTCTCACATCATCCAAAAGCAAGTAATTTTGGTCTCCTTGCCCTGCTTCTTGATGTCAGTTAATCAAAATCATTGATTGGGTACAAGATACTCAATGAGATCTATGGGGTAATGAGACCTTCTAGGAGTTTATAGATTCACTAAAAAATATTTGTTATTAATAATAAAGTATCAATGTCTATGCCAGTTTGAACTGGACATCATGCAGGGCATACCTGATGAAATGATACATGAACTCTCTATATAATAAGAAATATACTTGCAGAGGAAGATGTTCTAATCAAGCCCTTGCCAATAACCAGAGATATGATTTGGGAAAGACTTTTTCCTCATTAGTACGATAAATAACATTACTCCTGTGGTTTCTTCCTGGTTCAAAAGTTTGGGGTTCTATGATTATATTATACCAGGTATCTTGGGGGTGAAGTTGACTTTATCATATTTACTTGGCAATATGGCCACACTCTCAATAAGATGGTGGAAGTAAGGAAGGTTAACTTTTAATATAGAAAGCAAATTCTAATAAAGTCTTTTCTCTCCCTTCTTCCAGAGATGATAAAGAACATAAACATAATTCTTTGGGAGAACCATTTCTCCTTTTATATTTTAAATATATGGAATTAAAATTTTTAGTTAAATGAGCCATCTATTACTGAAATTGTATTAGGTAGAGTGAAAGTTGTAGAGGCCGTGATTTTTCATACTCCAATTCCTCTGGACTCAGCTCTTTCCATCAGCAAGACAGGGAAGAGGGTATAAGCTCGCATAACCACCTCTCATTCCCAGCCTATAGCAGCTTACATCATTCCTCATGGCTCAGACCTTCATCCTGTTGCTGTGCCTAGACTTACACTCAGAATTAAAGTGAGATGGATGGATGGTCATATTTCAAAACAATGAACTCCTCAACCCTGCCAACTTTTATCCCCCAACTAGGTCATTGGCCTTGTCTCCCTCCTATAATGCTAATTTAAATTCCAACATATCATATCCATCCTTCAAAGTCCAATATAGATTCTCCTTTTTCAAAGCTATTTGTATGAGACCCAGTTCATTGGGACCTAATTCTCCTAGTTCTGAAAGTGGGCATTGTCTCTCCTGTGTGTAAAGTGGTTGAGAGCACTTATACAATCCTGTGTTCTTCAATCAGACCTCCTGGCCTCACACCCTAGCGATTCTGTTTACTAGCTGTGACCTTGGGCATGGTACTGAACTGGACCATGCCTCAGTTTTTACATCTGCAAAATGGGCTGACAATAATGCCTAACGTATAGGGTTGTAGTGAACATTAAATGAGTTACACTGGTCACTCACACCAAATAGAAATAGGCACATAGTAAACATTCAACATCCAAATTTGTTAGCTATCCATACTGGACGCCTAATGATATTCTAAAGTGCTTTTTTATATAACAGACTACAAACTCCTTAAAATTAGTTTTTACATCGTACTCTTAGGTTCCAGCACATAGTATAGCACCCCGCATGTGGTAGAGACTAAGCAAATATTATTCAACCAAACCTTAGCAATAGTGATTTATTTCTCTAAGGTAGAGATATATTGTAGGTTAATAAATAGTAGAACAAGTCTTAAACATGTAGCTCAGAGATATATTGATTGATTTGGAGATTGGATTAGACCAAGACCAAGACTGAGTGTATCTCCATCTGAATTCCCCCACTGGAAGTTATGTTCTGTGTATCTGGGACAACTAGCTGCTCCTTGTCCTCCCAATTCATTCTGGTTATGCCCTGGTTAGGACAGAAGACAAAATAACTCAAATCTGGCTTTCACCACAAATGTCTATGTTAAAACCTATACATATAGTAGTTTCCACATAATCTCCTCCTAATAAACCTGCCATACTGAGTGTTATCAGCTTTACCCACATTTTTTATAGTAAATCCACAGAAACAGTGAAATTTCTTGGCCTCATAAAACATTTTTCTTCTAGGAAACACATAAACCATGATAATCTTTTTTTTTTTTTTTTTTTTCAAAAGACCACAGTGCAAATGAAAGTTTCAGATCAAGATGCCCTTATTGTATGTCATCAAAAGGCTAGAGGAGAATTCAGCTCTGGTCCCGGCCCTGGTCTCAGCCCCAGACAACAGTAGACCTACCTCAGGGAACCCTCCTTCTCCCTCCCCACCCGGTGCTCAGGCCCAAATGCGCCTTAGAAAACAGCATACGAGCATTTGCTTGTACACAGTGCACATTCAATCATGCCTTAACTCGAGAAGTAGAAGGTTCTAGCTTCCGGACCTGACTTCTGTCAAAGTGGCCAGAGAGACCTCACGACGGTCAAAGGCTGGAAAGCAGAGATAAGGAGAAAGAAGCAGCTGGGATGAGGCTAACATACACTTCTCCCTATGGAAAACAAGAAGTAATTCAATGTAACGAAATGTTCTGTTTTACAGAAGGTCTCTCCCAGATGCACACAGAGACAGAATCATACACACACCCCTTTACAAAATGAAGCCTGCAGACAGTTGTTTCTAAAAATAATAATAATTACTACTGTTTCATAAATTCCAACTAGATTTAAGACATTTATACATTTTAACCCCAATTCTTGAAACAGTCTTCTAGGACGTGCTGTCTTCTTTATTATATGAATGTGACAATCAAGTTCCAAGAGCTGGCCCAGGCCATGGCCCGGCACGTGGAGATGCCACGCAGGCAGCTCCAGCTCCGAGAGACCTGCTTCCCACTTGGCACTTCCACACTGAGTCACTTCTGCACTCTCATTGTCTGTGATTCACAGACCAAGCCATGCTAACAAGCACCATTCAAATACCTCAGGAACCATAAAGCCATTTCAGACTCCCTTACCATTCAAGTTCTGTATCTATTTATTACAACTATCTAAAATAGTCCATTGCTTGCTTTGAATATTAGACTCAATCTCATCACCAAGACTACAAATTACTTGTGTTCATCTTTCATGTGATGTTGGACAACTCATAGATTATCTCTATGTATATCTCATCTTATTTCTGAAACTCGACTTATATATGATGTGATAATAAAAGAATCCCACAAAATACATAATTTTATATAGAAATAATCTCAGTATCTTCTTCTATATTTTACTTTTCCAAGAGCCATACTACAATGTCGCCAATGGCAACAATGTAGACGCAAAAATATAGTTGAAGTTCTCAGTGAAAAAAAGAAAAGCTGCTAAAGTTACAGAAACAAAGATTACAAAGAGAAAAAATAGATAATACAAAAAGCACGTGAGGTAAGAATATCAAGATAATGTAAACATATTTCAATGAACAAGGTCTAATGGACATCATCCCAAAGTAGAGAAAAAGCTTGTGGTAGAACTCTCTTTTATTTTTACAGTTGCTTTTGAGAACTCATGCAAGGCAAGGCAAGCAGGGGTCTCAGAGTGATCAGACGAGGTCCTGGGCAGAGGGACAATAGTGAATGCAAGACACGCTTAAGAAACGCTGTGCTCCCACTGAGCAAATCACTCCTCCAGTTAACAAAGGGGTATAAAGGGATTCTTTTCTAAAAGAAATAAAACATTTAATTTAATGTAAAATAGTCATCTACATTTCATGAAATAATCACAGTGATGAGGTTTTTTTGGACTTTTTTTTTACTACTATACTTTTTAATGGTCCTTAAGAAGTGACTAAGGGCAGATCCAGAATGATGATAATGATTACTAGCATCTACTATTATATAGTACTATGAAAACATATTCAGAAAAACACAAAATCAGGACACAAGCAGATGTGAAAAATAAATATACATTAAAGTTTTAGCTTTTTTCTTATGAGGAAACCGGGAAGATATAACCAATTCAAAGACAAAGTTAAACACACACACACACAGAATAAAGGAATGCATTTCAAATGAATACAAAACTGTTTTTTCTACAAAGGGGAGTGAAGGTCAATAGAAACTCTGTGGAAAAGATGCATTTTGCCTATCTATTGCTTACAATTAGCAGACAGATGCAAAAGAGTTTAATATAATGAACAGGGCTAAAATTAGTTCAGAAGAGTGTGATGTACATTATGACATTTCTCTACAGTATCTGCTGTTTTGATAAAAAAATAATCTCAAATATTTTTCTTGATTACAAAGCAAGGCTGGTCTCATTAGATTTAGTTTGATTATTGACATAGGTGCATCAAGAGCGTTAACTTACCACATAGATCTTTATGTATTTGTTTCATTAGAAATTTGTGTGAGGAATCTACAACTGGATTTTTACTAGCCTCTTTAGTCTAGAAAGCCAAGCCAAGAAACTCTACTTCCCAGATTTTACCTACAGTATAAATTGTGGAAATACCTTACTTTGCAAGGACCTGTAGTATTCTAAGTTTCCTGGACCAGCCTAGAATTGACTATTCTTATTCACTTTTCAGACTGAGAATTCTACAAACAAGGTACCAAGCCAATTGTTCCAAAGGGGGTTTGTGAGCATTGACAAAAAGGCAAATTTAGTTACTGCAAAGTGGATGCTTATAACTGATTATAACTGAACATCGTCAGATATGACATTCCAGAAAAAGACTTAACCATATCAACTAATGTTTCCAAATACGTCTTGTAAAAGGATAGTAAATTCTTATGAAATCTATGCAAATAACTATTCTGCCATGAAAGTGACAATAATCAATAAGAGGTTTGAGTCATGCATGGAGACAAAGAATAAGAAAACATTGTTACCTAATATCATGAGGCGCAGCAGCACCAGGACTCTGATGAACAGAAGCATGTCTGGGGGAGGAGAGCATTGACACCTCTCTAGCGACCATGCAATTTCCTTATATTAACAACAACGCACCCCTAAAAATGTAACCTAAGAACCGAGGAGCGTCTCTTCAGATTTGACAATTTCTTCCCCAAAATCCATTAGTGTTAATATAGCAAATAAATCTATTTTTGCCATCTCTCTTTTATAAGGAGAACAAATATTTTTGATTTTTCAGGAACCCTCAAAAGAATCTGAAAGACAGTTTTTGGTGTAAAAAATATGAGCGTTTCATTTCATTGCATTTTATTCTATTTTATTTTACATTTATGATTTAATTTTAGGAAGGCCAAAAATTTGAATGTGTTGTCATGAGATTTAAACACATAAGATATAAATACTACTTGTTTACTCATTTGAAAGTAACAATAAAATACTTAAAAATAAACATATACATAACATGATTATAAATGACTTTAGCTCTGTCATTAGTGTGGAGCCTTTGTTGTTATGTTTTTATAAATGATCAAAGTCAAAATAAAATAAACACAAAGCACAGAATATTATTCTGATAAAACACATAATCTGTGCAGATTACACAGAATTATGCACACAGGCCAAGGCAATACACAGGAAATGAAGAAAACAAGCCCATCAAAACTGAGCAAACTTTGCTAAGATTTTACATTTCATAGCTTCTTTACACTCCTTATTTGCATATGCTACAATCCAAAGAAAATAAAATTCTCTTTCATGAACATTCTACAACTTTCTATATCCATTCAGGTTTTGTTCCTCCTTATCCTCTTGTTATTCTGGAACAGTCACTTTACTTTAGAACAAAACTGTGTGTTCTCTTTTTCCCTTACTAAACAAAAACACATCGCCTCACATACAGAGTTGTCACTACTACTCTTAGTACACTCTCATTCGCTTATAGTTATAGTAACTGTGACTTTAAACTAAAGTAACTTCTATTTCACTGAGAAAAAGGGAACTGGGTGACTGGGAACTGACAGACACCAGGAATTTGCAGCAGACGAGCAGAGATCATCCATACACATAACCTAGCTTTATTCAGACACATACATCTCTTCAAGTACAACTTCTCAAAGTGGCAATAACAAACCCAGTCATTAACAGACCCAAAGATTTAGCCTCTAGGTAGCATATAAAAATAAGAAGCAAAAGCACATAAACTAAAAATCATGCTTAGTAATCAATGTTTCAGTGCTCTAACTTAGAAATGATCTAAATAGCCAATGAATGTGTACTAATTAACTCGATTTATAATCAGTCCAAGGATTTAAGTCACCTAAAGATCTTAGAAATTTTCATCAAGCTGACAACTACAAAGCACAATTACTGTGAGAATAAAGTTAATCTTAATAGATGTTCAAAATACAGAATTACATTTTTCATAATTGTGAGCATTAAGTAGAAATAATGCTAGCTTATTTGATCAGCAACTTGTATTAGTTTAGGGAAAACATACATAAAGAGAAGAAAAATGCACACTTGTATTATATTTAATACTGATAAATCATAGAACACACAGCTATTTATATTAAACCAAAAATATTTAAGTAGTCTCATTTGCCTGACTTATCTAAATTATGTTCCCTTGAATTATTCAAATATTTTTAAATTGTTTTTGTAAAATACATGTTTGCCTATTTGATGAATTAAAGTTCAATTTCCTTATTTTCTGAAAAATTTTGGAATATTCAGTTTATATAAGTGCTTATTTATCTCTATAAGCCAAACAAAACAAGTTCCTTAAAGAGACTTCATAGCCTAATTTATCAGTATCACCTAGAAGTAGGAAACCATTATGAATCTATACAATCGGAGGTAGAGGTCTGAGTTATAGACTCTAGGACATACCAGCCAACACAGAGAGCTTTAACTCTAAAAGTCACCCAAGGATCGAGAGTACTTGAAGAACCACAGAATTCTACCACTCTAACACAGAACTGGTCTCCTTCCCGCTCTGCAAGTTCCTACCCGAAGGGAGCTCAGACAAGGGTCTCTGTCTCTCGTCTAACAAAGACGACAAATCACCACGTGGGCAAACGATGAAGTTCAACTTCTAAACAAAAAGATGAATAAACCAGAGTCTCTGGTGTCTCTCACCCAGGAGAAAGTAGATTTCTATAAACAGTTAATACCTGCATAGAGATCGTCAAATAATACATCTATAAAACTAAATTCCCAACATAAAAAGTAAAAAAACAATATTAGAGAGTAAAATTAACATCAGAGAAATCTAGAGTCATTAAAGTTTTGTTTTCTCTTTGTAGTCACGTCTGAGACCTAAAAAAAGATATGCTTTGCATAAATTCCCCTCAATATGGCCTCCTCTGGTGAGGAAGATTACCTGGCTCTGGCACAGGAATCCATTAGTCATCTTGGTGGAAAATCTCTGAAAGTTAAAAAGTAATTTTCAGAATAAGGCAAAGTCATCTCTTACAGCTATGAAAAATAAACATGTTAAAAATCTGATATGTCTCATATGTGAAAATAGACAGATATTATTGCCTGTTCAAAGAAAAAGTCAGAAAAGCACAAATTTACATTGAATACAAATACTGTAGATGCAAAATTGTTTTTTCTCTGCTGGGGAGAGGGAAGTCATAGGAAACTCAACTAAACAAGACAGTTTGCTTATTTATCAGTTACCTACACTTTACAAAGAGGTGTAAAATAGTTCAAAAATAAAAAAAATAGATGTAGAAGCAGAGAGATCACAAGGTGTGCTATAGACAAGGCATAACTTTGCTTTGAAGTGTAAGTTCATGTTCATTATTTTATGAAGTCTTCATCTATTCAGTGAGGTCTGAGCAACAACCATTGTCATCCCCATTGTGTAGATGATAGGACAGAGTAAATAGGGTAAGAGCTCCTAAGTATTAGGAAAACAATACAATCCAGGTGTTCAGACACAAGAATTGAAACATTTTGTCCCTGTGTAGCACGTAAAAATCTGCACTAAGCACTGTGAAGGATACAAGAAAAGTGAAACCTCCAGATTGCCCATCTTTCCAAATTTGAATAATGCAAGTCATTCAAACTTGTGAGAGAAAATATAATATAAGCATGTACCTGATGGCAGTGTTAAAGACTCAGAGGAAGAAGTGACCACTTAAAATCCACTTGCCCCTTTTATCAAGGCACTGTGATTCAGGATAGAGTCTTCAATTTATTTATTTACTTTTATAACAGAAATAGAAAACCAACACAATGTGTTCTTACATATACCATCTTACCTTCAATATTAGCCTAATTTTTGTTTTCAGCCCTAGAATTTATCTAGTTAAACAAGAGGAGCATTTGACTGCAAAAACCCAGAAATACGGGGCAGTCATAGCTGGGTGTTAGTTATTTCCATGAATAGCAGCAAACCTCCCTGTGTCTGACGGAAACATCTTCAGTTTGCCCTTCAAGTCGGTTCCTCCTACACTAGGTCACACAGTAATAGAGGCTCTTTGACCTAGAGGTCATTGAAACTGGCATCAACCAGGAAATACTTCTTGAGGAAGAAGAAATTGTAATCTAGAGAAAGACTTTAAAACAGAGATTGTGCTAGATGTTAAGGTCAGCTTAAATTGTCAATGAGTTGGCTTTTCTCTAGCTTTCCTTCTCTAAAAATAAAATCTATGTTTCTTTGTTCTATAAGCGAAACTGGCTTCAAGGTTTCTTTTAGAATTTTGTGTTCAGGTTGTCAGGGGTTATCATCACAAAAATGTAAAATGAAGGGTGTAAACTGAGAACTACAAATTACATTAGAGAAGACTCAGAGTAAAGAGAATTACACTTAATGTAAACTGGGATGAGAGTGAGGGAGAAGGTGGTCCGGCAAAATAAATGTGAACTTGTCCAAGACCAGCTGAGCTCTCATACACTGAGAACAGTACATAGTATCTCCTTTTAGATTCTTCATCTCTAATTCTTTTTTCTTCCTCCACCTTCTGCAGACTTTCTGCTTCAACATGGCAGTCAATAGCTCCCGGGGCTATATACTTTGCTGTTTCTAGTTCAGAAAAAAATGTGCAGTTCGCTCTTGTTTGGAGCAGCTTAGATCATGAGCACCCCCTGCTCCATTCATCATGACCATTGCTGTATCTCGATACATTAAGCCAATGATGGTCAACTCTGGAGTTGGTAGTAGGGTAAATCCTACCCAAAGGTCCAGGACAAAAAGGAGATAAGGGTGGTTTTATATGGAAAATAACTTGATACCTTTATCTCACAGGTTTCTGAATTTTGGTTTTAATGGGGTTAGATCTAAATCAAAATATTAACAGTGATTATAAAGTGGATTATGAACGATGAAACCTATTGACCATCAATAGGTTTGAACTATTGAACTATTCAAATATATCCAACTTTTTCATAACTATTAAATATGCTTTGCATACTTTTTCTTTATTTCTCCTTTTCTTCTTCACCACATAATGCCATACAGCTCTGGGCTGATATCACCTGTAATAACAGTCTCCCTCTTAACATTCAACCACTTCAGTGTTCTGGTCTATTTTTCCTGCAAATTACTGTAAATTCATCTCAGAAGGAATAACACTACCAACTTGTACTCAAGTGGCTACATTTGGACAATGAGTTCTAATAGTACTTTTGAAGTTTAAGAAATTCTAGATTTTAACAATATATTCTATAGGAGATTTCTTACTCATTTAAAAGGTTCTGGTTATTAAAATTAAATTCAAAGCATTTTTAGTGTACTTTCTAGATTTTCAGTGAGAACAGTGTCCTAGAAATTAAAACACTAAGCTTCTCTTCCTAGTTATATCTCAAATTCTGCCCTGACCAGCAGTTTATTTCATACCAAGAATGTGTTTTACTCATATATAGAGAGGTGCTTATAACAAAAATAAACCTAGGGTCAGTTCCAGCTCTAATTATTTGTGTGTTTATTATGGTTTGATTTTAAAGGTTACATAAAGAAACCCAATGTAAAGCCCCCCCCCAAGTATATGCATTGTATATAAACATTTTTTAACTAAAGGTCACACATGTGTTGAATAAGAATTTTAGAGAATTAGGTTACTCCCAGTGACCATATCACTGTCCTACATAAAGCTTGTTGATCATCACATACAAGGGTCTAAAAAGAAGATACTAACATAACTTTTCTTCAAGGAAGCTTATAACTTGAAATACCAATGATCAAAGCTACATTAAAAGCACGAAACTGCTGACAAATATTTTAATTGTCCATAAATCAATAGGTTAAATTAATACCAAGCAAGAGCAAGAATAACAGTGAATTGTTATTCATAATGTAAACAATAATTAAAATAATAAACAAATAAAAAGACGATGTCTTGGTTTGTGTTCTCCAGAATCAGTTCTTAAAACAATAATTGAAATGAAGTGGTTTGTGTTGGAGATGACCTCAGTAGGGAGCTGGGTGCAAAAAAAGGCCAGAAGTTAGTCACATCCAGAGTGGGACCGGTTGCTATTGTGGCAAGTGCAATTCCATCCCACTGGGGAACTCTGGGAGGCAGTATATAATATGCCTCCAAATTATTCCAGCTCAGATGCAAGCCAGCAGCCTATTTATCCTTCTACTCTCCTCACTCAATGTTTGGGGGCAGAATCACAGAGCACACAAATCTAGATACAGACTTCATTTGAAGTATTTCAATACCCTGGCTAGTGGAAAACCCCAGCCTTGTATATTAGATTGAATCAACTTAATTTGTTTGTCCTCACATTTTAAAAACACTGGTAAAAAAATCCAATTTATTTTGTTGAAATCACTTACATGGATATTGTCTGAGCCAGAACTAGGATAAAATTTCCCTCATTTGTAGGTTAGAATTATATACTTTATATCATACA
This sequence comes from Tonatia bakeri, assembly GCA_004024845.1. Taxonomy (NCBI): domain Eukaryota; kingdom Metazoa; phylum Chordata; class Mammalia; order Chiroptera; family Phyllostomidae; genus Tonatia; species Tonatia bakeri. Next base: position 491,957 of record PVIA01000003.1, read on the forward strand.
TACCAGTTTTTCCCAAAGTATGATGTTCGAAAAAGTAGCATCAGGATCAGCTGGAAGCTAGTTAGAAAAGAAAATTCCTGGGTCCCAAGAACTCAGTGACTTGGTCCCAGCTGTCTGTTTTAAGCTGTCAAAGTGACTCTGATATGTGCTAAAAATTTAGAACCATTGATACTTGCTATTAAAATTTTATCTAGACCCAAAAGGGAAAGGACATTTTCCACACTCTTCATCACATACACATAAAAACTATGCTTGGTAAGTTTACAAAATCTATTGTATGCTGTATTTTTCTTTTCTGGTTAAATTTTTAAGTAGTACATGTATTCACAATGTATATTTTATCTAAGGGTTTTCATTAATAGGTCAAAATATTAACATATTTCCCATGTAAAAATAATTCTATTTGGAAGCAATTTAGTAAAAGATAGGAATTCTCTGTTCGAATTTGTGTGACTTTCTGGAAAACAATTGTTATATTTAGGCCGAAGTTTTCACAACTTAAAAAAAAAGTCTTGAAGTACATGATTTTTAAAACTCCCTCTAGCTTCAGATTTTTCTGCTCCAGTGACTAGTTGTAAGTGAAAGATAATTCTAGCAGAATGGTGGAGCTGTCCTGTGCAGATGTAGCCCTGCATTGTTCTGGTCCCAATGCTGGACTATTGTTTAAGAAAAAGAAACCCCAGAAAAAGCGTATAGCATCTGGCTGGATTTTGAATGATAGAAACCATCTTCCTTTATGTATCAGTTGCTATGCTAAAGTCTTTGAAGCTGATATATCGGGTTGTCTTGGTCTGAGGAGGCACAGTCTGTGATACTGACAATCCCCAAGACCAGGTCATCTGCTCAGAGCCAGTGTGTCCAGGGAGACCAGATTTCAGCATCAGGCATCTGCAAAGAGGGAGGATTATCTGGACCAGCAATTTTCAACTGGTATGTCACCCTAATTTTTAAAATATGCAATACCTGACTATTTAGTCAGGGGCACTGACATCTTTTCCCTTAGAATGACATACAAAAAAATGACAATAGCCAATACAACAATAGCCCTCCAAAGTGATGAATCAAAAGTATATCTAATTTTTTTGTCAAAACATATATATTTTTGGTGTGCCACAGAATTTTAGTAATTAGGTTATATGTGCCATCAGATGAAAAAGGTAGAAAACCGCTGCCTCAACTCATGGCTTGACTCCCCACACTGCTTGCCTTGGCAGCTCCTTTTCTGTCCTAGCAGACCTTACTTAGCTTTGCAGAACTGTTTGTAATTTTTAACTACCATTTTCCCTGATGCAGTTCAGTCCATTACACTATGTTCTCTTCCTAATAGTGTGAGTCACTGAAACCATCTTAAGGAGGTGCATGTTGCTTGTAAGTAAGCCACAATCAGCGTAGTTCCCAACTGATGCGCTGCAGCTCATTCCTCCCCCACAGTGAGCAAAGTAACTTTGAAAAGGACAGAATCACTCTTCTTCCTCTGAAGTGTCATCACTGCAGAGCTGCAGGGCAAGCTGGTGGTCAGTTCTGAGGCTTTGTGTTACCAATCAGACTCGCCTGCTGATTGGTGAGATTCGTTTTAAAGTATCACTGGGACACTCAGAGATAAGAATGCATCAGGAAACCTAAAGAGAATATACATCATGGCAACCTGCACATGTAACCAAGACTCTATTTTACACAGACAATAGAAAACTAATTGTCTGTTTAACTAATCACTACATGTTCTCTAGTCAAAAAGTGGCTAGCAGATTATAAGAATGTCATAAAACAGCATAAAGAATGCTATTCTAATAAATGCTCAAAATGATCAAAGCCAGAGCTCACTCTTGAATCCTGTGGAATGTCTGAGAGTAAAGTCAGGGTTTTATTGGCAAAAGAACCAGGAAGGCTGGGGACCCTCTATCTCAGGTGACAGGGTCATTTCAGGCCACTGGAATGTCCTCTGACATACTTTAAGGGAGTCATATATACAAGTAGAGTTGATAAGCAAAATATTTTATTTTTATTTGTTAAATATGGCAATGCTAATACAAACCATAGTCTTCTTACTGAAACTGAGGGAGGAGAGCTGAAGGAAGAAATAAATCGCATCTTAGCCAGAATAAATAATTTGCATAGAAATAGAAAGCTTATAAAAACATTTTAAATTATTTAGTCCCTTCCCAGATGAGGTAAATATTACCTCCACTTGACAAATGAGAAAACAGAGTAATTGAATGGTTTCTTATAGGCTCCTGAGTGGTATCAATAGGACCAGTGTCCGTGGCTCCAGATGCTGAGAAAGCGAATTCTATCCTGCCATGGCCCTCTAACATCAACTTACAGGCTTTGGATGCTTCTTATTTGCCCAACATCCAATGCTTCTCCACCCAGGAATTTCTTAAACTTCAAAAGTACTATTAGAACTCATTGTCCAAATGTAGCCACTTGAGTACAAGTTGGTAGTGTTATTCCTTCCGAGAAGAATTTACAGCAATTTGCAGAAAAAATAGACCAGAACACTGAAGTGGTTGATTGAAATGTTAAGAGGGAGACTGTTATTACAGGTGATATCAGCCCAGAGCTGTATGGCATTATGTGGTGAAGAAGAAAAGGAGAAATAAAGAAAAAGTATGCAAAGCATATTTAATAGTTATGAAAAAGTTGGATATATTTGAATAGTTCAATAGTTCAAACCTATTGATGGTCAATAGGTTTCATCGTTCATAACCCACTTTATAATCACTGTTAATATTGTGATTTAGATCTAACCCCATTAAAACCTAAATTCAGAAATCTGTGAGATAAAGGAATAAAATTTGATATTCTCTTTTACAGAGAATCCAACAATTTCCCAAAATATATTGAAACAATAAATGCACATTCTGTGAAATCAAGGAAGAAAACCTCCCCAACCACCCACTAACCAAAGAGTGAAGAGAATGTAAGTCGGTAGACCCTTTCATACGGATAGGCTCAGTACGGGTTCCAGTGTGAGCCAAGTGCAGACAGAAAACAACAATGGATGCTGATTTTTATCATAGTAAAATTTACATACAGCAAACTGTCAAATCTTAAGTGCACTGTCTGACAAATACTTATCAAATGTTGGAGGATTTCTAACACCCCGAATGCTCTCTTCTTCTTCTTCCCAGTCAACCCCTTCACCCCAGAAGCAGCCACTGAAATGATTTCTATCAATGCAGACTAGTTTTGCTTACTCTGGTATGCATATAAATGCATTATTTATTCTTTTGAGAAGAGCATTATTTACTGTAGCTTCTTGATTCAGAATAATATTTTTGTATGTATGCTATTGATTATATCAGTGGTCTGTTTGTTGAGTAGTGTTCCATTCTATGAATATATCAAGAATTTGTCACTCATTCTCCTATTTATACATATAGGTGCTCTTTCCTGTTTTATACTATTATGTATAAAACTGGTATGAACAATCTTATACAAGGATAGTATGAACCTATTTGTTAAAGTCTATTGGATAATATCTAGAAATGGAATATCTGGAAAAATCATAAATTACAAAGATTAATTAACACACAAATCCCAAGTATCCTATAAAACAGAAAATGAGAAAATATGTCTGAGTTTCTAAAATTTTACATCAATATGATTATCTCAATTTAGTGTAATGTCTGCACTCATATTGTCCCTTGCATCATATAGTAAACACATATATTTAAATGTTGATAGATAACTAAATAACACTAGTCACCAATTTAAAACCATTTGCCACAGAACTTTTAAAATAGTCTAAATAACAAAAAACTCGGGTGACTTGCTCATTATATTCTGTCATTGATAACATGGTATAAAATATCCTCAAATATTATTTGAAGATAAATTTAATATCAAAATCTATGTAGCTCAAGATTCTGACTCTCTTACTGAGGAACAATTTAAAGACACTTACCAATATCCAACAAAAATCTACCATCACCCCATGATCTATTAGGCATTTATTATATATAAACATAAATACCACTATTTAGTTGCCCTATTAATGGCCTTTTGGTAGCTCACTCAGAAAGTCCTTCAACATGTATTTTCTGCTGGAAACTGGGCTGTCTTATTGAGACTTCCTGTGGCCCTAAGCATTTCTGCCTCCTCTACCTTGCCCATCTCTTTCCCTCCTTGAAGTACTTCCTGTCTCCCTTCATCTACCTTTTCACCAGTCCCCATTCAAAACTGCTCTGATTTCATCCTTGGGTGAGGCTGAATGTAGCCGCTTGAATGAGCTTCTTTAGAATCACAATGCTTCTAATAAAATAATGTTGCATACATTGACAGTTATTTAAGGTGCTTTCACAGTTTTTTTTATTTTTGTTTCATTGGTTTGGCTATACTAGTCTATTGTAAGCCCGTGAACACACACTCTTGTCACTACTAAATATAGTGCTAAGTGCATCATATTCTCAAATCACAGCTGAATGATGAATATCCTTTACCATTAAAGTAATAGGTGAATTAGCTTCCAGGTAAAGTTATGCTTTTCTCTAATTAAATTATTTCATGTTTCAAAAGTGCTCTCATTTGTATCACTCTAGAATGAACTAGATAAATCAAAATCCCTTTCTCTGCTGTTTCTATTTCCATAGTTTTTCATCTAGCCTATTAGTCCTTGCCTCTGTGTACAATATTCTGATCTTTAAAAAGAAATTATCCTTTAGTAGGCAAAACGCATTCTCATACCCTGATTTTCAGTGTGATTGACAATTCTTTCCTATTCTGGATCTTCCTTCTGTTAGTATGACTCTCTTTTAGACTGACGATCAAAACCAATTTTTGGTAGGAATTACAGCAGGTTAGAGATCAGGAAAGTAGGGATTCATTTTTGTTTTGACATCAGCATCATTTCTTGGGGCTTTATATTCTTCATTTACATACATTGAAATGTGAGCACTTATTCTCTATTTTTCCCAATATTATAATTTTCTGATTAAAATATATGAATAATATCTAGAGACAATTGCAGCAAATGAAATGATCAATAGAAAAGTAAATTAGGATTTTCTTCTTGTTGATGATAGACATACTGTAAAAGGTGATACATATTTCAGTAAAAAAAAAAGTCTTAATCTCACTTTGATTGAGTAACATATCATACAGTATTTAAAAGAAAAAATGATGCATTTAAAAAATTTTAAGTTGCTTTAAGAATAAGATATATTAATAATAATACTTATTACTACTATTTGTAAAGTAATAATCCTTTAGATGTGAACTATATAACAGAGGACTATTGTTAAAATAAAGGTGTGCTTGAGAAACCTCCACTAAAAGTACATCTCTGTTTGTCTTGGCATTTTTTCATGAGATAGCATGATCAGAAAGTGTGGGACAATTGACCCTTTATCACGATAATAAATTATGTATATTACTACATTTTTTGTTCACATGTCCTTTGGAATAATACACAACTACACTTGTGTTAAAAAAGAGTTTCAGAAGTGCAACCATAGGATTTGCCTAATGGTATTAGGCGCATTCACCCAATTGTCTACCTGGGGATGCAAAAATTATAAGCAATCATAAGCATGATTGTTTATTTTCTCTTTCCATTGCCTGTGTCAACAACCAAATTAATTGTTCAGATAAATCAATACAGTGGAAAAGAAAACTGTCTACAGGTTGTTTGATGTAACTCAAACAAAACTCACAATTCATTGACAAAAATTGCCCTTTTTTGCTAGCAATCGTTCTATCTTGTTTACATAATCAGACAGCTATTTGTTCTTTGCCCATTATCAGTGGTAAATCTCATGACTGGGCATATCACTCTTGTGAGCACATTGTAGTGATGAATTATGCAGAAGGAAAATAAACCTGAAAACTTATGACCTGCTTTTCTGGGTGCATTTTTAATTCTGGTGTTCACTATGAATCTATTTGTTCCGGTTTCTTAAATGACTCTTACTTTGCTGCATGCAGACATTAAGAGCAGGGTCAGGAGACAAAAATGAGAATCTTTCAACCAATTACCAAACCCTGGGCTTTGAAATGCTTGCACTGAGATGAACCCTCATCAAAAGGAAAAAAAAAAGAAAAAGAAAAGGAAAAGAAAAAATTAACAAGAAATTATGTATCTCATTAAAATGAATATGGGTTGATTTATTGCAATAGTAATCAGGAGTTGCATGACCTTATAAGCTTTGCTATTCCATTTAAAATAAATCTGGGCAGTTAAAAATAGATGAGCTTTAGGACAGATAATAAAAGGAACACTTTGAAAAAGTGCATGGTTGTAAGCGAAAGGTCCGCATGGCGTCACTGATAATCTCTGTTTAAGCATCAGGCCTGGTGGGCTAGCTTGTTCAGAGGTCCTTTGGTGGTGGTGAAGAGTGGTATTGTCCATGTGCATTTGTTATACCAGCTATAAATGTTGAAGAAGCAGAGAGGTCCAATATCAGCAGCCTTTGGCTCCTTCCCAGCAGTCACTTGTAATTGGAACTGAGTCCATCTACGAGGTACGTAAAGCAACACAGCTAGATTTAGATCATAAATATAGATGTCATCCATAATCATGAATAGAGAAAATTTCAAGTCACACAGGCTATGCATTTTCAGAAATGCATATGCCATCCACTTATACCAGGAAGAAAAATAAATAGTTACTCTACAGCCTTACACACACACACAAACAATAAATGGTTTATTTGCCTCTTTTTTTTTTTTTAAACAAAGGTCAGAGGGAGGGAGCTTGTCTATAGAGGACAGGGCTAAAACTGGTCTGTGCTAATTAACAAAAAGTAATTTTATAAGGTATGGTAGATTGTACTGTAGTTAACAAATATGTGTCATCCCTCCTCACAGATTATTGTATTTCCCTGTCACTTCAATGTTAAAAGTGACATGTAACTTGAATTACTGTCTGAAGAATCTACAGTGATTTGCTTTTGCATCCCAATTGTTGTTTACATTATTTATCCGTGTCACCTGTTTATCCCTCCATTGTCATTCTCTCCCTCTCTCCCTCTGTCTCTGTCTCTCTCTCTCCCTCTCTCCTTCTCTCCCTTGAATAATCCTACCAGAAGATTGTCAGTGTAATAATGTTTTTTTTCAAAGAACTAACTGGTAATTGCATTGAGTCCATGTATTGTGTGTTTTGTTTTCTACATAAATTTTTTGAAACATATTATACTGTTTTATTATTACCTATTTTACATAATCTTAAATTTATTTTCTCTGTTATTTTTCTATTTTTAGAAGCTAGAGAACTAATTAGTTTTAATCCTTTTCCCCAAAGTATACATACATATATATGCTTCTTCTAAAAAATACACACACACATATATATGCATACATATATATATTTTAAAGATTCTATAAATGTTCATCTTAGGGCACATTGGCTATGGTACACAAATTTTGAATACTGGTATTTTCATTATAATTCCACTTAAAATATTTTCTAACTTCTATTTCCATTTCTTTAATCCATGAGCTGTTAAAAATATTTCTCAATTTAAAAATATATGCATATTATCTATTTATCTATCTACCTCTGTACCTATTTATCATCTGTTGTCTATCAAATTTACACAGTAGTTAGAGAAAACTTTCTCTATGATATAAAGTCTTTGAAATTTGTTAAGAGTTATTTTATGATAAAGTTTCTGGAAAATTTTGGTAAATGTGCTTTTTGTGTTTGGGAAAAAAATGTCTACTTTACTTGGGGTAATTTTCTATATATGGCCACTAGATAAATTCAATTTCTATACCAATTATTCATTGGCTATACCAATTACTGAGATATATTTCACAGTAAATGTAAAATTTTTAACTTAATAAATTTTGGTCTATAATTTTTGGTTATATTTTTAAGGACATGCATATTAATGCTTATATCTTCATCATCTGAAACTCTTTCTGCTTTTATTTTTTTTTTTAATTTTTTTTTTAAGATTTTATTTATTTATTTTTAGAGAGGGAAGGGAGAGGGAGAGAGAGAAACATCAATGTGCCGTTGCTGGGGGACATGGCCTGCAACCTAGGCATGTGCCCTGCCTGGGAATTGAACCTGCGATAACTGGTTCGCAGCCCGCGCTCAATCCACTGAGCTATGCCAGCCAGGGCTAAACAGAGGTGTTTTCTGCTTTTATTTTTATTGGCATTTATTTTATGAAGAATTTAGTACAAGGCCATAAGTATTTGTTTCTTTAGTTTCGTCTGGAATATTTTTTCTTCTGTGCAACTTCTGTTTTAGGAACAATCTACTCTTTTCTGGTAAGGATCATCTCGGTGTGGGGGCAGAGCTCATAGATGGATTAATCCACCCATAAGCCCTGTTATTTTATCAGGAGCTTCGTTTAGCTGGATATGCTCAGTGACCAGAGATCTGCATCTAAAACCTTAAATTCAGCATTTCTCTCTGTATTTTTAAGCATGTGCAGCAAAAATTCAGAACTCTCTTGGACCACTGACCCTGTGTCCAGCTGCACTGTTTGGTCTTGTCACACCTACCAACTCCACTGTTCTAACAACGGAATGACACACAGTGCTTCTGTTAAGTGACATCCTTTAGACACTTGGTGGCTTTTTGGATATGCATACCTCGATGGCCTGGGCAGTTTCACAAGTGTTCTTAAAGTGAACACAAAGATTTGAACCTCTTGATTTGCATGACTTTGTGGGGTTTTCTAGGTCAAGTGAATCATTTCAGAGGTTACCTCAGGCTGCTAATGGGAAGAGAATGTCATCTGAAACTCTTATTATTATAAAGCAATTATCTCAATTGCCAGTGTGTTTTATCTCATAAAATCTATGTTGTCTGATGTATAGTATTTGAATCTCAACCCTTCTGTACCTTATGCTTTATACAAATCCCCTGTGGATAGCATTTGCTTTTTATGCTGGCAGGAACATGCTGGTCTTTTACCTGGATTATCTTTTATAGTTAATACAGTGTGGACTTACATCTATTATCCTCTTTTGTGATTTTTTTTCTATTCTGTCTATAGTTATGCCCTTTCTTTCTTTCTCTTATGGCTAAGTCTAACAAAAGTAAAAAGTTAATAAAGTCTCTATTTTCTCCTTGGATTATCATTAATTCTGCTTATACCCATGAGATGTGTGTCTCGTGGCATTATATCTGGCATTTTGATTCTACTTAAAAATGGCCTGACTGAGGTGGCCCAATTGATTGGCATCATTCCACAAAGTGAAAGGTTGCTGGTTAGATTCCAGGTCAGGGCACATGACAGTCCCCAGTCGGGCGCACATGAAAGGCAGCCGATAGATGTTTCTCTCTGACATCAATGTTTCTCTCCTTCTCTTTCTTCCTCCCTTCCCCCCCTCTCTAAAAATAAATAAACAAACAAATATGGCACTATTATTAATGTTTTATGTAGTCAATACCTATTCACATTCATCAGATGTGTACTATTTTCATTGCTTTTTTGCATCACAGATAAAATATCACTGAAACTTTTATCGAGAATCACATTCTCTCTGGAATCCATATTTTAACTGCCCTTTATAAGGATCTCTGGTGACTAATTCTCTCAGTTTTTGTTTTAAAATGCCCCGATTTTCACATCTATCATTACAGATATTTTCGCTGGGCATCGACTGCACGAGCAGCTGATTCGCTTTGGTTTTTGGAAGATACCGTTCCATGGGGTTTGGGCTTTAATTGTTGCATTTGTGAAGAGAGCTATCGGTCTATCTGCCTCTCTTTAAAAGAGATCCATTTTATTTGCTGGCTGACTTTTGTTTTCCCCTGACTTTCATTTTCAACAATGTCTCTGTGATGTCCTTGGGTACAAATTTCTATTTAATTTATCTTGCTTGGGGCTGAGTCTGTGAAATAGTTTATTATCAGGTCTAAAGAATTCTCTGCCATTATCTGTCTGCTTAGTACCTCCTCCCAGTCCCCTCTCCACTACTCTTTTCGGACATACTCTATTCCCTAAAACTATATTCTGTCCCTTGAAGTTTATAGCCGGTTTCTCCCTTTGCTTTAGCAGAAACAATACCTTCTTATTTATCTTCTACTATCTTAATTCTCAATTGGGATGTGCCATTTCTACTGTTAAACCTTCCCACTGAGTTTTTAATTTGCTTAATTGTATTTTACAATCCTATTTTGTTTTCTTCATATCTGCCCTTACATACTTTGCTCAGTCCTGCAAGGATTATCAGCTTGCTCTTTACTTCTTTAAACAGAGTAAGAAAGGTCATTTCTTAATCTGTTTTAGACATTTCCAGTGTCTGAAGTGTGAGTTGGTATCTTTCTACCATCTGCCTTTTTCACTCCTTACTCACATTGCTCTGTTCTTTTGAATAATGTGTTATTTTAAACTTCATGCTGGACACCTTCTTTAATGAGTTTTGGTATCATTAATTTTTCCCAGTCCATTTAATTGTTTTGCAAAAGGAGTTTATTTTGAATAACCTAGTTCAGCATTACTAGTCAGAGAAGTCTTACCAATGCCCCCTTTTAAAATTTACTTGATACATTTAAACCAAAAAGCAAAAAAAAAAAGTAATAAATGAAGAAATATTGTATGTTAGAGGATAATTTATCTTACCTCCTTTATAATATATTTCTTTACACTTAGTAAACATGGCTTTTTTGTAAAGTGTTGATCCCCTTAATGTGGAGGAAGAAATTTACCTAAAACTATATTGAAATATGGGCGAAGATGCATAAACAATATTTTCCTTTCATTATTATTTTGTGAATTTTAAAACAAAATAAATATCCAAATGCTGATGAAAAACATACTATAAAACATCATTTAGCAATTGATTGAGATTTATAAGGCATTCTGAATGATGTAGGGAATTATTCATGAGATGTTTAGCATTAACTCATAGCATATAAAACCCTATAAAGAAAATAGTTTAAATTTTGTGTAATATGTAGAGAGACGCTGCCCTTGGGTGAGGAAGAAAAATATAAAATGTTGATGTTATCCAAATTGGGGAAATTTCCAAGTTTTCCACTAAGATAATCTTAGGGTCTGGTAGAAGTAACGCCTACTTGAGTGTGGTTGGTAGGGTAACAGTATGGGTATAAAAACTTATAGTTTTGCCTGGCTGGCATAGCTCAGTGGATTGAGCATGGACTGCGAACCAAAACATTGCAGGTTCGATTCCCAGTCAGGGCACATGCCTGGGTTGCAGGCCACGGCCCCTAGCAACTGCACATTGATGTTTCTCTCTCTCTCTTTCTCCCTCCCTTCCCTCTCTAAAAATAAATAAATAAAATCTTTAAAAAAATAAAATAAAAATTTATAGTTTTAATTTGAACATTTCACCTGAAATGTCATATAATGTGCTTGAGTGTGATATTGTTATGTTATAGAATTACATGCTTATGATTTTGTAATAAAACAGGGGCAATTTTTTTTGTGCCGGACCCTGTATATTACTTAAAATAAGGAGGAACCTCTAGTAAATAGATTAAAACCAAATGAAAATATCTGTATGCTTATTTTTTCAGGCTTTACATAGCAAGGGCTACAAATGTTTGTCTAACAATTCTAAGTTCTTTTTTTAGGGGAACAGCAACAATACAAAAGAAAACAAACAAAAACAGCAATAACAACAGCAATGATTTAGGAAAAAAAGTAGTCATGAAGTTCTATCTTCTCTTTGTCATCTGTCAGCATCATGCCATTTCTCTTCCACCACAGCTCATCCTCCCTGCAGTCTCCCTGCACTACGTGCTTTCCAATATTATTCCTGCTACTCTCAGCATCTTGGAGCCCAGCACACCTTGCACGGCAGCCTTCCCGACATGAGTCTCCACATACAGGCTTCTTGTGTGTATCCCTCCTTTCATCATCTGTGCAAACACTTTGAAGAATCAGAGCTCACATGAAAGTTTCCTGGGTCACAGAGCTGGCTCCTTTCAAATGTTAACTTCTTCATTTCAATCACGGGGAAAAACACTGTCAGAATAACCTTTTTTTTTCTTTTTAGTTGCCCATCTTTTAATCATTTATTTAAAAGATCCATTAGCGGGTTAAAAATGATCTTTCCTTCAAATTTATTAACTCCAATGCTCCTCTAAAATAAAATTCTAAATAAGCCCCAAGCGGGGTTTTTTTTTTTCCCTATTATGAAATCCAGGGTGGCACTCAGTCTAAGGTTCTTATCATTTCTACACTGCCACAAGTTCTTACCCATTGGTTAAAATTAGGTCCAGAAAAGAATGTTTCCATTGCTTTTGCCATTCACCAAGCATTAAAGTTGTCAGTAAGGGAAGTCACAATGAGCTTTTCAGGAGATGTCAGGATAACGGAACAAGGCTGTCATTCTAAAAATTTTGGGACAATGTGTCCAAGATGGATAGAGTCTATCATTATTTTTTCTTTCCTTTTTTTTTTGTTATCTGAGATCCCAATATTATCATCATTCTTTACCCTTGTACATGAAGACAGATTCCTTAAATTCTCTTTTCCTTTGACTCCCCATAGTGTTTCAACATTTAGATACAAAGTCAGGTGTTTTGTGTAGAACCAGGTTAATTTAAAACACATTTCTATGTACTATCCGTATTGCAGAGCTGGGATGATTTTCATTCTTCAAGAATATTTGAAATACTGCTACATACCTGTCTATATGTGCAACCAGCCAGGGTTATGCACAAATGTTGCCATTCACATGGTCTTTTCTCATTAATTTAATTGGCCTACAGTTATCTAGTCTCCCACAGGGAAACAAAATAGCATGAAACCCTTCACCATTTGTATTTTAAGAGGAGGGGGAAAATGCTTTATTTGGAATATTGCAACTTTTATTTGATGAAAGTTACTATTAACATATTTTCATAATCTTCTCAGCCTAGCAGCAGCAGGAGTAAAAGGTGTGAGGGCCATGTAATATTCATGAAATTAAGACGACTTGAGATGAAAGGGAGTTCCATTAGAGAGACCAAGTGTGACAATATGACACATATTTGCATATTTTACACTTTAAATCTTTTCAGCACATCCAAGTTGATATATGGATGTAAACATGCATTGCCAGTTTTTAGCATATTATAAGCCCTCAAGACTTTGCATGCATTTTAATATGTTTCATTATTGCTGTAGATTTTAATTTCCAAACTGCACGGCTTTGATGGAAGGATGCTGGAAGTCAAGGCATCTGCTCCCTGCCCCAGGCAAGCACAGCCTTTTCCTTGAATATTTTGGGCAGAAACCAGGCTATTTATTTGTGGACAGTGAGGGGGATATAAAAAATGAATGTGCTGCCCAAAACTACGTTTTGTTTGGTACACATACTAGTTAAGTATTAACTTAACCATCCTGGCAGGCGAGCTGAAGCGTTCATTCCACTGTAGATGTGCCAGACGAGCACAGTTGTGTAGGCTTTCTTCGCTCCTCTTCTCCCTCTTCCCAGCCAGCCTCAGCCCTCCACTTTGAACGTGCAGATCAGCAGAAGCAGTTTTAAAAAATGAGTTAACACTGTGTTTGTTCTTCAAAACAACTGAAAATATATGTATTTTTTTTGTCCATTTCATTTCCTGGAATGTAAGCTCACTGGTTAGTAGAGGAAAAGTTCTTCCCGTAGACTTACAAAGACACATTTAGCCCAAGAGCAGGGCACCTTAATATATTTTCTTAGTGTTATTTATTTTTTTTTCTGTTTTGCAAAGCTATATATTTAAATAGCTAAAGAAGTGTGATCTTAGTTTCCACATTGTCACCTAAGGAAAGTTAAAATAAGTTGAACATAAGAAAAATTATTAAATGTTTTAGTCCATTGTTTTAGCTTTTAATGAAGACAGATGACCTTTAGAGATAGTTGCTAAACATCATATTTTAAAAATATATTTTATTAATACTGAGCCATCAGCTTCACCTATTAGCTTCTTTCAAGTGTTCAATAGCATTTTATTTTAATTTTCAGTGATATATTAAGCCACTGGTTCAAAGAATTCTCTAGTTATGCCTTTTCTTGTAAATAGTGAAAGTACATAGCAATTATCAATATTCAGAATCATATTTGCATAATCTGCACATACAGAATGCTGCAAGAAACACAGTAACAATGGAGAAGAAATCAAAAGTGATATTGCTACTATAAACAAAAGAGAGAAAAGTAATGCTTATATTTTTAAAATCTGTTTTACCATCCTGATAACATAGATAGTCATTTGCAAATGAAACAATAAACAAGAAAGATAATTCTTTGTTTTTTTTGTAGTTATTCTTTCTTTTCAGAAGTTTTATATATAATTATAAAATAACCAGAATAATGTTTTCAAGAAGTACCTGTGCGTAAGTACTGTAGTTCAATCAGAAATATTTAAAGCTTTTATTTCATCTTCAAGCCAACATACAATTTACCAAAAAGGTTCCTAGAATGCTAAGAGTAGGTACAGGTTTTTCTGTTACAGTCCTTAGTGAATAATGTGGTACTGTCTGATAATGCATAGGTCTGCTGACTTGTACAATGGCAGGCTTGTAGTCACTGCTTTGATTCTCTTATATGTACCATTTTTCAGGTCCTTAAAGCTGAACTTTCTTATGGGTGCAACCACATGGTCCTATTTTCTGAGCCAGTGTTGACAGAGAGGAGAAGTGTATCAGTTAGGAAATGTGAAGTTAACAATTCTTAACATATCGATGGCCCTTGGTGGTTGTGCAAACAATATTTACAATATCTAGTGGAATAAGGATGAGCTTTAGATTCTGTTGAGGGTGTTCTATTGAAATACATGGTTGGCCTTTCAACTAAGCCATGTGTAATTCTTACACCTTCCTCTTCTCTTTCATCCTGTCTAGTAAAAGAAAAAAAAGGTTTACTCTTAGTCTGTGGCCCTAGGTGTCAATCAACTTGTATTGCATCTTATTTTCATACCTAGTTCCTGCTAGATCTTTCTCCAAGGACCTGAATTTCTCTCCTCATGGCCCAGCATTGGCTGGGAATCTACCACGAACGAATTGCTTTTCCACAGCAAGATGGTATTCTGACTAATTACAATCAACTTTGCTGTCAAAGATGCTGCTCTACACACCACTGGACTTTCTTACGCTTAGGACCTGTGGTTGAGCTTGCTGTTTCCTTGGAACTTTGCCTTGGAAAAACCCAACATCTTTTCAGAGCCAACGTCCTTCATCAACTTTGTTTCCCATGCTCTCCTGAGTCCCAGCCATCTCCTCACCCCACAGACCCTCCAGTTTCTCCATGTCTTATCCCAGAGCATACTTCTGTGAATTCATCTCTATGGGGTCCTGTATGTGGCTCTGCTTTGAGGGCTAAGCGGGCTCTGCTGTCATCAATGCTATTGTGTGCTATGTGAATCACATTTGTCATAAATGAATAGAGAATAATTGTTGATTTATCATCTTTGAATATTTGATCAAATGAGTAAACTCACTTACTAATTCACAGAACATCAAGTTCTTCTGAATGACTCACAGTCCTTCAGGTGAATTAGTGACACAAATGGTAAAATTTTCCTCATTTGTGTTCTGTGGTTCTTTAGTGGTATAACATCTTGTCTGCATGATTATTTATTTCTACTTTGAATCTTACATGACATTTAATCAAAAGCCACAATCAGAAAACTAATTTAACAAGGGTGTATAACTCACGCTGAACCTTTTTACCTTGGAATGGAAACTGCGAATGCACAATATTAAAAAGAAGTATGATATGTCATGAAAATAATAGGCACTTTCATTCTTTCATTGCATGTTTACTCTGAGTCAAGCACTTTACCTGAATTATATTACTTTTTCCTCCTGACAGCTTTATGAGGTAGATAAAATTATCTTTATCCCCATTTTCAGAGGAGAAAACTGAGGTTTAGCGAGTTTAAATAACTTTACTAATAACATACAGATCAGCATAAAGCGCATTGCTTTAAACTTAGCCATCAGACTACAAGGTTTGTGAACTTATGCTTTGTGGCACCCTGCCTGCTAATCACAGATAAAAATGTTCACTTCCGATTCAAGACTCGTAGCAAGATCTCTTGCTGCTCTAGGTCAAATGTTTTTAAATATTCCATAATTATTACCTCATCAGGGATAAATTTATTTCTTGTTATCAAGATCTTCTATATTCTTAACTACCCCCCCATGTATACACATACAAAACTAGATCAGTGTTCCAGTTTCTCAGTATTTTCAACATCCACCTACTGCTTCTACCAGATAGGTGGTTTCTCCATCATCATGCTAATACCTCTTTTCTAATGCTTTTTCTCTTGTGATTTCCCAGAATGGAATACTATCCATGGCTTTCCAAACCCAAGCCAACCTCAATCCCTTCCTACTGGTTCATAGATCATAATTATCCCTCTCTTACAGAACTTTCTTTTTACCTTTACCTAGTCCCATGTTTATTCACTCAACTATTAATTAGTGGCCATTTACTGAATGCTAGGGACTGAACCAGCTTCAGATGGTAAGATAACAAATAAGTTAACCTGAGTTCTACTCTTATCGAAGGACAGAGAGGAGGGCAAACACTAGAATAAACAATTACAATAAACTGATGATTGTACTTCTATTGTCTGGAACACAATAGAAGTACAAGGTAATGGAGCCAGGCTTTCCCATTATGGTGATAAAAAATGAACCATGGCCAGGAGTGAGGACAGAGGAGAAGCAGAAAGGGAGTCAGTGGGACCAGATTTGTACATCCTTCTCTTGAGTGTCTGGAGAAAAGCCCTGTGATTCAAGCTGAGGCCAGAGCAGCGGGTATCTTAAAGTCACAAAAAGGAGCCCAGGCTTTGTCTTAAGACCCATTCTTCATCTTAGGATGATTTTAAACAGAATGGTTTAAATGGACATGAGAAAAAAGGTGTGAAAGATTGGGGTTGTGTGTGAATTTGAGGACATTGTTATATCTGGCAGTTAGAAAGATTATCCTGGCTCAAGGTGCAGAATGCATTGGCAAAAGGTGTGGCTGGAAGTCAGGGAACCAGTTATCAAATTATTGATGTATCTCATGTAAGAATAGGTGGTGGTCTCAACAGGACAGTGGCAGTAGGAATTGGAGATAAGTGGACACATTCCACAGATATTTAGGAGTAGAAATAATAGGTAATTAACCAGGCATGGGAGATCATAAAAGGGAGGCATCAAGGATTTCTTCCAAGTGTCTGACTATTAGACCTGAGTGGATGAATATAGAAGAGAAACAAATAAAAAAGTAAATAATTAGTACAGATTGTACTTAAAAATCTATGATTAAGTGTTATTCCTTTTTTTCAGGTGTATAGTCGAACCATGACTTTTCTGTCTAAACACATTGTAAAACCCTAAGTCTGGAAACTATGTAGTTTTCTTTTTGCTACATGTCCCAAAAAACTGAGCATTAAACTAAAAGCTCAATAAGGGGTCGGTAAATATTTTCCAGTAGTTTGTTTCATTAGTGCTGGGAGGTAAGATACGGAGTTCTGACCAGAGACATCATTATGGCATGTATTTTCCCCAATTATAAAGTAATAATTGAACTCTCCGTGTGTATGTAGCACTTTACTTTCACATATCTGGTCTCAGAATGCGATCTCTAAAATCTGCTTCCGAGAAGATGTGTGAAGGTAGTGAAGGTAGGTAGGGAAAAAAAAGGCTTTCCTAATCGGGAAAGATGAAGGTTTATTGAAATACTCCTGTAAAATTGAGGGTGGTTAAAAAAAAATAAGGCTAGCCAAGCTTCTTTTTGTGTGGAAATTTAGTCAGGCATTGCTGTTCTTGTCCCTTGGGTTTGTACTTTTCCTCTCCATGACTATCTATCATTGCTTGTAAAACTCCTCCACTAAAAGATCTTAAAGTTCACAGTAAAGCAATGCAATTATTCTGAGTCATTCCTTCTTACCTTTTAACCTAATCTTCAGAGGTGCCGGGACTAAAGAAGCCTGACTCCTGCCCCAAATGAGCCTAATCTTGTCTCTGAAAATAGCACTTCCTTGCCAAGAAGAACTTTCTCCTTTTGAATGGCTGCAATGATGAGAAAAAGGAGCCAGGCTTCATTAATAGCCCCGGGCACGGTGGGCACTAAGTCAGAGTGCCCTTCCTCTCCACAGAAAATAGCACTGTCTGCTTTCTTTTTTTTTTTTCTTTTTATCCTTGCAGTGTCTGTTGGCAGAAAGCTTTGAAACAGCTCATTACTGATTTCTAATTCAACAAGCTAAAAGGGTGAGGTGGAGGGCAATGTAGATTCAGACTTAACTCTTAAGTTTTTGGAATACCTACTCTGTGACAGGCCCTGGGTTATGTGTTGCCATGACGACCCTCTAAATGAGAGGTATGAACTTGGTTTAGTAGCTAAAACAAAAGGCTGGCTCAGATACTGTAAGAAAATCATCAAAACTGTGGAATTTGAACCCAGATCTTCAGATTACAAATGAATTGATGACTTCACCACCTCTAACATCTGACAGGAAATGTTCAACCCCTGCATTCAACCCAGGATGAAGCCACTAGAAAGAAATGGCATTGTTTTCCACCTGTCAGCTCCCAAGCAGCCCCATGCATTCATCTAGCACTGCTCAGAGGTAAAAGCTAAGATACTGTAGTCCTTCTTATTGGCTAATACTTCTCTGCCTGGGCCCTGCATCCTTTGTCACATGTATTACTTTTTAAGATTTTATTTATTTATTTCTAGAGAGGGGCAGAGAGGGAGAAAGAGAGGGACAGGAACATCCATGTGTGATTGCCTCTTCCACACCCCCTACTGGGACCTGGCCCACAACACATGCATGTACCCTAGATTGGGAATCAAACTGGCAGCCCTTTGGTTCACAGGGGATTGGTTCTCAATCCACTGAGCTACACCAGCCAGGGCATCTCACGTCTTCTTAACTGAACTCACCTTCTCTATTTCCTCTTTCCCTTGCAAGTCCCAATTCTGTATAGGCACCACTCATCAGCGTTCAAGTTTGCTCAAGTCTCTCAATGTAGGAACAACAACAACAACACCCATAAAATGAAACTGAAAAAATAGACTCCATTATCCTACACATCACTAGAACTTCTCAGCTCACTCCCATCCTACTTCACAGGCAAGAAGCTATCTTACTCAATTAGAAAATTTATGTAAACTATTATAGGTCATGTTTGTGACATATAATGAACGCACAATACATTTGACCTGTTCCTCTTCACAGAGGTTATAAAACATTGCCTCTCAGTCTGTCTACATTGGATCTCTCTCAGGATTCAGCACTGTACATCCTATTTTATTTTTTATATCACTTTCTTCTCTTGTCTCTCATGACACCCCACCAGATTGGTTCTCCTCTCTTCATCACTGCTCTTTATCAGATTTCATTTATTAAATGTTAAATATATTTGGTACTCTGACTTATACCATCTTCTTGACTCACTATATTCGCTTCCTCTTTTCTATCATCTATTCTTATGATTAAAATTTGACAATGATTCCCACTTTACTTTGTACCCCAGCCTGTGCATATTAAATTCACACTCTAAATATCTATGTTGACAACTCAGAATCACTTCAGACTCAACACTCTTTTCTATAAAATTACTCAGGACAGGGGAAGGGCAAGTCACTCTTTCAGAGAAGAGTGAATGTTGCTGTGTTCTATATTAGTGGCAATGGGACTAGGGACAAAGCGGGCAGATTCTGAAGCTCTTTAGCAGGCAGAAGTGCAAGGATCTGATGGCTGATTGTATATAAGAATGGAGGCAAGAATCTAAAATCAGTAAAGTTGATCTACTATCTTAAGGTTGGAATTAGAGGACATGGTAAACCCAGTTCTTGATGAAGCTAGAGAGGTGGACATGAAACAGGCAGTGAAGGCCGTTACATTTGGACTTTATCCTAGCCACAATGCAGAGCTGTTGGAGAGCTTTAGATAAGGAAAAGATATAACTGACTATGTCTTTTGGGAACTTACTCTGACTGCTTTGTGAGATTTACCATATAGCTGGGTAAACAGAAGAGACACATATGAAAAAATAACTAGAATCACTAATGATTAATAGTGCCAACATGATTAATGCAAGTAATAAATGCGGGTGATGATAAGAGGAGGGAAGTTCTTACAGATTGCTAAGGAAGGCTTCCTAGAGAAATAAAAATTGAAACTTTGAGTTAAGACTTGGGTGATGCATTAGACCTACATGGCAAAAATAGTAGAACTTTTCAGGCGGAGAGAACTGGTGTGGGTGTGCATTATAGACAAAAGCTGAAACCCACTTGGAATTTTTGGTGGGACAGGGCACTGGTGCACGTGGAGGAAAAGCATGAGTAAGAACAGCAATGACAGTACTTGGGAATGTCACTGAACTCAGGATTGCACAGATTCTTTCCTAGGCCATGGGAAACTACCTCAGGGTCCTGACCTGGGAACTTAGGCAAAAAAAAAAATATGTTATTTAGGACAGTAAACATGGGGAAAAGGAAGCCTGTAGTTAGAACTAGATAGATTAGAGAGGGAAAAAAAAGAGTCTTGAGGGTGTTTATGGGGTCTGAGGTCATGAGGTATTAAACTAAGTTAGCTTCAAAGAAAATGGAGTGAAATTGTTGAAAATGAGAGCATTAGGCAGAAGGGCCATCAGGACTTTTAGAACATGAGGCAAACATTACATGCATTGCCCTAGGTGTCTAATGCCCCACCAAGATTTAAGAACAGAATACATTTGGCTCTGGCAGAATACAGTTCAGTGTCTCTCTTTATGAGGAAAACTTGCGTTCTCCAAAGGGAACAGAGGAGTGGTTCCTATCTGCAGTTTTTCTTCTAATCATACACTAGTCTTTATCTTAGTTCTACAGTGCCTGAAAATTTAGGAGAAACTATTTAAAGATGACTGCAAAGTTGGAAATGAAACCATAATTTGTCTCTAATATCTGTTTAGTCTTGTATAGGACACGCTACCAAGGAAAACAATGAACAATTGAGAAACAGTGCAGTTGTGATGGCAGAAATGCACAAGAGGTATGGTAGACAATGGGATAAAATTTCATTTTGAATACGGTATGTAAGTAGAATTTAATATCTTCTACTAAGGAAGCTGAAATTAATCACAGGGCTTTATATTATTTGCCTGGATAAAATAAGACTAAGAGCTGTTACTTCTGACAATCAAGAGCTTCTTTCCAGCGGATGCTGACAAGATGTGCTGTTTGATACATACCTTAAAAATAAATGGTAGCGAGCATTGGACCACTGACTGAGAAATGGAAACTCGGGTCACAGATAGTTCTCACTGAGGGAAGGAGCCAAGAACTAGCATAGGCTACAGGAGCCATAGTCTCAACAAGTATCAACAACTGGGAAAAATCACGAAGTAGGAGTATGTGGACTCACCATTTTGGGTACTAGTCTAACACCTGCCAGGATAAAAAACAAATAGGTCATTTCTTCCATTTTCTTTAACAAATTTGTTTCCTTTTATTGTGTGTGTGTGTTATCAATGGGGATGTTAATGGTATTATAGGTTTGAATGCAGGGTTACTCACAGGACTCTAGTGAGGCTCAGCAAAAACTCAAAGTTTTAGAAAATTGTAGTCTATCCAGAGACTGTACAACTCTCCTCTGGGTTTATGAGCCTTTGAATGAGAATGTATAGCAAAGACTGACGCACAGATCAAAATTTAAAAACATACTTTTTTCTTCCTTATCAAAGTTTCAACTCTCATCACTATGCCACTCCCAAATACCCAGTGAGCCAGATGGCAGCACTGAAAATGTAATCAGGAGACCAACCCCTCCAAGGCAACAGTGGCATTATGTAAACTGTGCAGGTTCTTAGTTTTAACTCACGCACCACTCTGGGGCCACATGTGGATCACTGGGGAGTTAATGTGGGCCTATATGGGCTATCTCTGTAATGTTCTCTCAGTTTTCATGTGAATTTAAAACTGCTCCAGAAAAATATAAAGTCTTAAAAAAAAAAGTAGCCCGTGTATCTTTTTGTCTGTTACTGCTCTTCCATAAACTTTATGAGGAGGTCTAAGAGTGAGAGAATTTCCATTTTTCTCCCATGAAGGTCAGTGTGTGATTCAGTAACACTCAACACCACCCCAAACCACTTTATTTACAAAGAGATGGTTTGACCCTTAGCAAAAGATAAGAGCCTAAATACGTGGAAAGAGAGGAGCCAGGTATCCCTTTGAAGAAACCATTTCCTTAGTAGTCTGGCAAGAGGCCTGGAAAGTGCTCTTCCCAAGAAAAGATTTCTCAGAAAATAAGAATAATTTGTGTCTTTGCATAGATTCCCCTATTCCCAATCACAGCCTTTCTCCAGGGACCAAAACACAGTTTTTGTGCCCTCTCACCAGCGCTCGTCAAACATTTAACTCCAGGCCAGAAAAATCCTTTCTGCACAGATCCAGCTGGGCTGAGAGAAGGGCAAGGATACCACTCTTAGAAGGTCCAAAGCCTCGCTTCAGAGACTTGAACGCCAGAGTGAGAGCAGCGTGGTGTGAGGGGGTGGGGTGGGACAATGAGATGGACAATTAAGAGGCCAACCTGGAGTACCTGCTCCATCACTGATTGCTCAGATGAAGTTGGGCAGACCATTCACCGCCTCTGTCTATCTGGGGAGTTTGCAAACAGGAATGGGGAAGAACTGGATTTGACGATTGCTTCCAGCTCTCACATTCTGTGATCTTTCTGTCTCTTTTTAGGCTTTTTGAGATAATCCCATTGATGTTTAGGCCTGTAGGGGGTTTGAGGGATTAATCAGTATCTGTTTCATTCTGGAACCATTCCAGCTAGGCTCAGAGAAAGGAAGCAAACAGTTGCAATCTGCTTATGTAAATCTATAACATGGATACCTACATGCTTGTAGGCACAATTATTAGGTCTGTTTACACATCAGCTCATATATGAAAGAAAACACTATAGTACTAGAGAGTTAAGATGAATGATATTCACCTTTTTTTCTTCTGTGCTGATAAAACTGTACTTCCCCTTAGCAAAATTATTTTTCATTTCTTTTTTCTTTCTTCTCAATATTAAAATGCATTCGTACTATTGATAATTATTAGACCTTACAGTACATATAATTTCATATGCATTATCCTATTTACTTTCCATAAGGGCCCCATAAGGAAAACAATGTAAGATATTATTTCCTAAATTTAGCAATAGAAGAAACTGAAACCCACACAAGATAAGTGAGTTAGGGATACTCATGCAACTAGTAAGGGGAGGAACTGAAATTTGAACTCAGCCTTCTCTGAAGTATGATTTCTTATGAGTATTGATGTATTACACTGCAGAGAGTAAAACAAAACATTTAATTTTATATTTAAAGTGCATTTCCTCTGGTTCCATCAGCTTACAAAATCACTTTGACATGATGGGAAATACAAAGATGCTTGCTTTCTTCCCGTTCAAATTTAAGAGAAAAAAAAAAGGAAGTTC
Organism: Tonatia bakeri; assembly: GCA_004024845.1. Taxonomy (NCBI): domain Eukaryota; kingdom Metazoa; phylum Chordata; class Mammalia; order Chiroptera; family Phyllostomidae; genus Tonatia; species Tonatia bakeri. The sequence goes on from PVIA01000003.1 coordinate 515,265, forward strand.
TTACATAACAGGGAAAGCTGGGATGCTGATTTGACAGGCAGATACATGAAATGTTTTGCTTGTTAAAGTCCAGTGAAGTGGTGGCTCTTTGGACAACAAATCCTTCATGAAGCTCCACAGAGCTCTGCTTTGCAGAGCATGCTGGGATTACCTGGGGAGCTTACATCAGGACACTGGACACCTTTTATTCTAAAAGGAAAAATGTACACCATCCGTATCTCTTATACCATTATTAAACCACATATTTATCCTTATATTTTAAATCATTTTTCCTTCTCTTTCCATTGTATCTCTTCCTCTCTAACATGTATCTATTATTCAGGGACCTCTAGAAAAACAGAGTCCATAGGATGGATATCTATCTTTGAATACCTGTCTATATCTATCTATCTAGAGTTATTATAAGGAATTAGCTCATGCATGTGTGGAAGCTGATAAGTCCAATGATCTCCAAGGTGAGCTGACAAGTCAGAGACCTAGCAGAAGCAACTGGGTGGTATCAGCCTAAGTCCGAAGAGCTGAGAAGCCAGAGAGACGATGGTGTAGTTTCATTCTGAAGGCCGTCAGACTTGAACCACAGAAGAGCCAATGTTTTCATCCAAGTCCAAAGGCAAGAAAAAAGATGGTGTCCCAGTTTGAAAGCAAACAAGAAGAATTATTTCTTACTCAGTGGAGGGGCAGCCTTTTTCTTCTATTCAGACCTTCAAGTGATTGGATGAGGCCCACTCACTTAAGAGAGCGTTCTGCTTTACTTGGGCTTCTTATTTAAATCACCATCTCATCTAAAAAAACACTCTCAAAGACATACCTAGAATAATGTCTGACCAAATATCTGGACACCCCATTGCCTGATCAAGCTGACACACAAAATTAACTATGACAACATACTTAGTGAGGGAAATTTACACTAGGTTGCCTATGTTATAACATGTCAGGAGGAAAATTGTTGGATGTTGAAGTTATGCTAGCAATGCAGAATGCTCTAGAAAGTCCCAGGAGACCAAATAAGCCTCCACACAGCTATCCCATCTTCCTTCTCATGGTCAGTCTGTATTCTGACTAAAGTTTTTAGAAGTTCACTTGTTCATTAGAACAGAAAGGAAAAAACATGGTAAGAGTGGCTTAAAATAACTTATGCCTACAGTAGCTTCAAAGGCTCAATTTCAAAAGCATATTTTAAAAGTCCTGGGGGAAAGAATGTTATTCTTTCTATTTCTTATATACAAAAGAGTAAAACTTTTGGGTGGGTGCTGTTCAGAACATAGTTCTACTATTATTAAATTAAAAGAGTCTATAAACTTCTAGGGCTCTTCACATTGCATTCAGAGAATCTAAAAATTCCCTAAAAGCATATGCAGAACTTTTTATGTGAAAGAATTATTTTAGGAGATAATTTTTTACTTTAGTCAGATTTTCTAAGAAGTCTGTGCCCCTGTCAAAAATAATACTTAGAGTTTTCCATCTAATGATGATGAATAGAAATAAGGCATGGAGTCTGAACGGGGGGTAGAACAGTATCAATGGTAACTCACATATGGCACAATCTGAAGAGATTTTTTAAAAATTGGCTTAACTTTTAAGGCCATCTGGAGTATCGTTCATATAGGCAAGCAGGGTTTAGAAGGCCAAAGACAAACTGAACCTCTGACTATTGTGGCCTAACAGACCTTGGGCAGGAGCCCACGCTCCAGGTCTTGAAACTGTCTCTTGTCCACACTCTTCTCTCTGCCTGATGCTCACCCTATACCCATAGCAAACAGGAGAAATCCCTCAAAAAATCTCTGAGAACAGGCAGCAGTGTGTGAGAGCGTTGGCTTTAATGCATTGCTCTGTTTCTTAATAGCAGGGGCACATAGGCAAGAAATATAAACTCTGTAAGCCTCATATTCCTTGGTTTAAAAAAATGGACCTAATTTGAATTTCTTCCTCAGATGGTTGTTGTGAGCATAGATGAAATAGTACACAAAAGAGATTTATCATAACAGTTAAACACAGTAGGTAGAATGTGCTCATTAGCTCCCATTCCCTGATGAAACCCCACTAAAATGACAATAAAGGAACCTTTTAAAAACTATACAAATGCACAAAGAGAAGAAACAAATAAAAAAATACAATAAAATTTGGAAACTGGAAAGTCAATGGATATTAAATAATTTATCGCCCCCAAAAGCTGAATTCAAACTGGCAGTGGGAAAATTGAAGAAACAATTCAATTTACATGGAAGAAACCCTAAAAACCTCCAAAATTGGTGGCACTCTGGCAGAAATGTTAAAAATGTCAGCAATTGGTGGTATCTCTGGAGGCGGTTTATACAGGGCTTAAAGTAAGGAAAGAGGGAAAAGTATGTTTAGAAATCTCTTCTCAATCTAGGCAGTTTCATTTCTAGAGAGGCTGGAAATATGGGAATATATTGTTGGGTATCACAGTGACTAATGGTGGGGGGGTGGCATGTGGTATTCAGAAAACTGGGACCCACTAGGATATGTTTTTGCAGTATGTGTGACAATCCTACACAACTAAGAATTGTCCAGCCCAAAATAACACTATCCTTCTCCTATAGAGAAACACTGACTTAGACTCTGCTTAAATTCCGTCATCTCTTTTGCATCAGGAAGTAACTACCCTTCTCACCCCATCAAAAGACTGGAATTTTATGCAGTTAAGTCTAGACAGGACAATGTCAATCACAGTTGAGAAAGATGACACTATACTGCACATCAGAATGTTAGTGACTGTAAAAACTCCTACTTTCTTTGCCAGCGCAGCCTGCAGACTTTCAGCCCCTTTGCCTCCCTGCAGCCAGAAGAAATCAAGAGCCTTCTCTGGGAAATATGACTAGCTCATGGAAAAAGTTCTAAATGTGCTGACATCAATGATTGCTCAGTGAAAAAGCCAAACTAGATTACCTTGAGTGAACATTACAGTTGCTATTTACCTCCTATCAATTCTGAGGTTCCAGTAAGAATCTTAGTTTACACTCATAAATGTAAGCAGACAACAAGTGATAACCAGAAAATAAGTCAGAACAAGTACATAAGAACAAGTAAGTGGAAGAAGAGACTAGGTCAGAAAAATAAATTTAAAACATATATATCTTTAATAATCTCAGACAAGAAAGTGTAGAGAAATAGATAATCTATGAAATAAGAAGAGGATAATGAAAAAAGAACCTTACTAGAAGAAATATAATCTTTAAGAAATGAAAATTATAATCAAAGAAATGAAAGAGGTAATAAAATATTGAAAGATAAATTTGAAAAAAGGTCTGTCACCCTGGCCAGTGTGGCTCAGTGGACTGTGTGGGCCTGCAAAGCAAAGGGTTGCAGGCTCAATTCCCAGTCAGGGCACATGCCTGGGTTGCGGGCCAGTCCCCCAGTAAGGGGTGCATGAGAGGCAACCACACATTGATGTTTCTCTCCCTCTCTTTCTCCCTCCCTTCCCCCTCTGTAAAAATAAATAAATAAAATATATTTTTTAAAAAAGTCTTTCAGAAAGAACAAAATACTGAGATAAAAATAAATAGAGACAACATAAAGATTACAAGACCAGTGCAGAAGATACAATATCTACATAATGAGTCCAAGAGAGAATAAGCAGAGAAACCCAAGCAAAAATTCAATGAAAGATAACTCAAGAACAATTAATTCTAAGAACCAAGGAAACTGAGTTGCTAGACTGAAAGAGCTTATGGAGGGTCCAAGAAAATGAATAAAAATATGTCTTTACAAAAACACAGCATACGTTTCAGAATGATGAGTGCAAGAAGATTATTTCAAAATGTTCAGAGCGGAAGTAGTTTGCATACTAATGATTGAGAATCAAAATGGCATCAGATCTAAAACAAAACAGAAGAACCAAAACAAAACTGAAGATTAAAAGACAATGGTGAAAGGTATACAAGATTCTGAGATAAAATCATTTTCAACCTAAGATACTATATCTAGTCATCATCGATCAATAGTGATGTCAGAATAAAGGCATTTTGGATACGTGAGATCTCACAAAACTTTCTCTTGTGCACCCTTTCTTACAAAATGAGAGCACAATATGCTTTGCCAAAATCAAGAAAATAAATCAGAAAGAAATGCTGTAAATCATGGTGCAGGAAAATTCCAAAGACAGCTACATTCTGGAGGTCAGATAACCTAGTGTGAAGAAGGCAGAAGACGCTTGGGAAAACCGTTTCAAAAAGGTGGCAGAGAGACACTCTTGTGTGTTGGTTGCAATTTAAAAAAAGCTAGAAGCATGTATAACATTGATAGAAAAAAATTAAATTTAAAAATTTAATACAGTGCCTACACATTGTAAGTTCTCAATATTAATCCTATTGGTATGAATAATTAAAGAATCGTATGGGTGTATTTTCTTAAGCACCTTAAATTTTCCTTTTTGGTACTAATATTATCTATTTTCTCAGTAAATACTTTCACTCAATGGCAAAGAAAGGTATTTCAAAATACCACAGTCTAAATTATTACTGAATCCGAGTCAGTCTGAGATTGAATTAATAGGTCCGATAGTACTGTAGTTTATGTACAGTCAAAAATTTTGATTTTTTTTGTGGTGACAGAATAAGAAATGTGTATAAGTAAATATTAAGCTAACACAAAATGTGGCCATAATGCAAATAATACTCATATTTTAGTAATATCACCAGAGAATAGTTGAGATCTAATAATATTTTAGTGCATCAAACGTGAAATAATGTATTTATCTCATTTGATCCTTGCAACATTCTATTTTAGTTGCTACTATCCTTATTTTAGCATAAAATACTAAAAATATTATTACATTATGCTTATTAAATGTTTTTTTTTGTACAAAACTCTGTATAGTTCTTTCCCTAAATTACCTCATTTAAACCATTTATAAAAAATGAATATACTCAGATTCAGGGAGGCTAAGTAATTTGTTCACACTCAAAGCTAATGTAAGATATAAAAAAAAATCAGCTTCAAGATTATAATTTGGATTCTATGTCCAGTGTTCATTATATACATATATATACTACATATATAGGTATACATGTTACATATATATTATATATAATATATAGCTCCTATGTTATAACAAACTTTTTTATTCTATTCTACCTTTCTATCTTCTGGAGAACAAAATTAGTGTTTAGTGGACTCCATTCTCCCAAAGAAAAGTGTGAAACGGTTTTAAGAACCTGTACAGTGATTTTAGTAAGAGCAGTGAGAAGTATTATTATAAGAATTTTAACAACTTCCTTAACTGTTGTAACTTTTCTATCCTTTCCATCTTGAGAGCCTTTTGTCTGGTGGTTTTGTTTTCTTTTGTTTTTTTAAATGGTTGTCATAGGATCTGCACGGAAAGTGGGATGCTGAGGCTGTGGAATCCCATTGCACAGCCAGTTTTCATGCATCCAAATGAATGTGAACCTATCAAAGTGACGGAATTAAGCTGTGGTTTAAAGATAGATAATAAATTGAAGGAACTGACAAATCCTAATCTGTTTGTCTAATGCTGATTTCCCCTTTAAACACTAGATGCATTAGGATGGCCAATGACAAGAAGTGGCTGACATCAGCTAGGTTACTCTTTCTGCTTGGTTTTGTAGTGGCTTTTCAGAAATGGATGTTCTCTGTTTGGCATTTACAAAATGTATTACAAAAATATTCACACATTGTGACTCACACATAGGTCTTTCTATATTCCTGTTGCTCAGACTTACTTCTTTCTGATCTTCTAATCTCTCCATGTCCAGTTCCTTGGTTCCAACCAACCAGCCAAGTCATTTTTTTTTTAAACCTCAGGCCATCTGTCTTTCTATACATGGTGAATAGCCAGGAGTATCACATTAACCTCTGGCTGTTGGGGGGATTTCCACTCACTACTGTTTTTATTGGCAACCTCTGAGAAGGGATGCATTGCAGTTGCAGACTCTTTTTGGTCTGTGCCCATGTACGGAGCCAATCACCCTATGAAATAAACACAGCCTTTCCCGCCCAACCCTGTTAGCCAGTCATATGGGGTTGGCCTCATACTGTCAGAGACACAGTCTGAGGAGGAGGCATTGGTATAATATGTGCATCACACCAGCTTCTGGGACCCTACTAACGCAGCTTACTCGTGAGCTCCACGCCTGTTTGTGACTTGTTCTGGATGTGAGAATTCTATCTTAAAAAGGATCATTGCTGAAAATGCCCAGTTTTACTAGTCGGCGGCACTGCACAGTTGAGTTCTTGATGGGTACTTCTGGTCCCAAGCCCACTCCATGACTCACGATGAAGTCATTTATCTCTTGCCTTGTATTAAGTCAGGAGATGTTTCTGAAAGATGTTTTCACCATTCTCTGTTGCAACTGGCATGGTCTTAGTCCAGAAACCTAATGGGCTACATTGTGATTCTCCTACTGGGGCTTTCCATATATTCCAAACAGCATCTGTTTTAACAGAGATGCTGTTCATGCCATACCTAGATATCCTGCAGAGTCCCTTCAAATTCTGGACTCCACCAAAACTGGCATCATTTAATGTCATCTACTATAGACGTCAAAGGAATATCCCCAAGTGTAGAAAACGTTGTTTCCAGAACCCATAGCGACTTATCAGATAGTATGTCTCCTTGCTCTCTGTGTTAATGTGAAGAGGTGAGGGATGTGATGATGTCCTCTGCCTCAGAATACTGCACCCTAAAGACTTAACTGCTGTGGCAAGACTATGAATCTTATGAAAGCCTTCTTAATAACTGTAAAGAATAGAAGATTTTATCCTACTTGCAAACTAAAATTGATAGCCTGCAGTGGTTTTGGATGCAGATACAAAACCCCTGGATCAGAGATGAAGGATTGTGTTACTAGCAATAGAGCAAGTACCATGAGTATCATGTTCTCCTCAGTTTTCCTTGACACCGAATCCTACTGGGGTGATGTGAAGGAATCCAGGTGAATGCTGTACATACAGTGGGTTCATTTCACAGCCAAGGAACTCTAGCCTAGTGAACAGAAATATTTTTAAATGAATAGTAAGCCTGCCTCACCTATGTCCCAGAGGGAAACTGTCTTTACTATTGTGGACAGTAAACAAATTTACCCTTTGCTCTGAAGAGAGACACTCTCTTTTCCAAGTCTCTTTAGTATACAAACATTCTTAAAAAGTCCAGAACAAAGGGCTTCTGCTTGTAAACATGCAGAAACACTAGCCAGGGAGAATTGTCTCCCAAAGGCCTTCAATGTACTAGCCACATCTCATTCATCTGGTTTGATCTCAGTGGGGAAAGACTAAGGACAGCATTTCCATATATATTTTCCAGGTGTTGTAGAGTTGTCTTCCCCAGAGATCCAGTTTCTCTTTTAATGAATAGATTACAGGAGATAAAAAGTAGATGACATCTGTAACTTTGCTAAGGGAATAATGATGTTTTATTGAGGCAGCAGCCCTTACCTTCCTGATTACCCATACCTGATTTCCTCTTTTGTGTACATTAAGCAGTAATTTTGTTGGCAGCTTGTCTATCTTGCCCATAGGGAAGTCTTCCTCTGTGAACCATCTCCATAGTTCTCTACAGACATGGATTCCCTGGCAGTCACTATGACTTGGTTGCTTTTTATAAACATTGCACCCACTTGTTTTCTGACTCGTGAACACTGATGTCTGACATTTAATATGTGGCAAGTCTACCCCCATGCTCAGTGAGCCCAGTTGTGTAACATCCTACCATCACCTCTGATCTCCAGAGGACAACCACTGCTGAGCTCCTCAGTGATGCTAGGGTTGTTTTTACCAGTATACTTGTTATCGCTTTGACAAAAAGAGAATTTTTTTCCTCCATGTCCTCCTATAGAACATGGGCGTTTTATATGTTTCTAGATGTATATAAAATATCCAATCTCTGAGCCTGTTAATCCCTTCTTCACTCATCTGCCACAGTAGTATTGTTGTTCCTGTATCATTTGCTTTGGCAAGGGTGTCAAACTCAGTTTTACCAGAAGCCACATCGGCCTCTCGGTTGCCTTTAAAGGGCTGAATGTAATTTCAACTCCTGAACAGTTATATTTATACAGTTATATTGTAGTTATATTTATATAGTCCTAAAATTATTTCAGCTCTTTGAAGGCAATGAGAGGCTGATGTGACCCCCGGTGAAAATGAGTTTGACACCCCTGTGCTATGGTCATTATTTTCTATGTTTACAAAGGCCATGCTAGCAATATGTTAATACTGTATTATTATAGGATTCTTTCCAAAGTGTTAAATCCTGTTTGTTTTGGGGCTACTGGTCAGGAAGAGAGAAGAAGTAAGGGTGTGTTGTTTTTCAAGATCATCTTCAGGTTTGGGAGGAGTGTTAGCTTAACTCAGAGAAGTGGGTGGACCACTTCTACAGTCCAAAAGATTCAAAAGAATCTGAGGATTTAGGTCTGAGTGTATCAACTCAGATATTCCCATGCTCCTTCTACTACTTTTCTCCTCAAGTTGAGAATTCAACTCTGCTATGCTTACAATTAAGCCTTAGGCCTGATTCTGTTTTTTCTGTTGTTATGACAAGGATGCTATCTGGGATTTATGCTTAGCCTTTGGTGATGAATCACCTTTTGTTTTTCCTTGTTTTTGTCCAAAATGTAAATATTCCCCAGCAACAGCCATTAAATTCTACAACTCCTATAATTATCATCTCCCCATAATTTTTAAACACTGCTAGTTCATTCCTTCCTATCAGCACACCATCTCAATTTGACACCTCCCAAACTCTTGACAATTGCTATATTACCATGACCAAAGCCACCAGGTATCAATAATTGTGGATGATTGAAGGAGCAGCCTTTGATGAAAGTTGGCCTGTTAGTTATTAGAAAAGACATGAGATAAATCTGTGGAAACTCAGAGATGGGATTGTTCTATTGTGATGTTCATATGTGAGGCAAATGAGGTAGATTTTTGACCAGTTATTGGAAACATGCTACTAACCTGAAGGGGGCAAGTCTTTGGGTGAGTGAGTTTCTTCAGACAAGCGCATTCCATGGAACGAGTTTCACCTGAAAGCTGCCAACCATTGGCTCTCCCAGCATCCATGGGTGTGAGTACCATATTTTGCCATGTATAATGCCCAATTTTTGCCCAAATTTTTTAGGGAAAAATAAGGATGCACATTATACATGGGTAGTACTAATTCTGTATCTATATAAATGTTTTTAATTCTTTCATTTATGCTTATGCATTAAAAGTGTAATTCTAGAAAGCAATAACAAGATCCATATGCAAAATAATACCCTGGAATATGATCACCTATTTTGTTGTATCAAATTTTTCTTGTACCTTGTATTTGTTCTTATGTTTTATAATTATTTATTACATAAAATTTCTTGTAGTGTAATATTTTAAAAAGTAAATGCTAAAATTCCTTTATAATAAAAATTTATCTAAATATAAATAAATAAAAATTGAATTAAAAAATCAAAATGAAAAATTGTTTTCCTAAGAGTCTGGGCAAAAAAACATTGGTGTGCATTATGCATGGCAAAACAATAGTTCATTTTAGAGGGGAAAGTCTGGGCAATATAGCACAACATCCACAATGGTATAATTTAATTATGTTCTCTGGCCAAAAAGGAAAAATAACAGAAATAAATAAATCCCTTCCCTTCACTGAGGATTCCCTGTACATTTTCCTTTATTTCACTTTGCATAGCCTTCACTTTTTCCTCTATTTTGTGACCATAGTCAGCCATTTCCGTGAACATCCTGAGTACCAGCATTTTGAACTCTGCATCTGATAGGTTGTCTATCTCCTCGCCACTTAGTTGTTTTTCTGAAGTTTTGATCTATTCTTTCATTTGGGTTATATGTCTTTGTCTCAGGGTACCTGTTGTAAGGGGCGGAGCCTTAGGTGTTCACCAGGGCAGAGTAACCCTGCATTGTGGCACTGTATGTGAGGAAGGGGTCTGAGAGGAAACATGCCACTTCCTTGGCTCTTGCCATGCTTTCAGTCACTGCCCCTACTACCCACAAGCAAATTGGGCCCTTCTGGTGCTGATTCCCAGGTGGACGGGTTTGTGTACATTCTAGGACCCTGTGGGTTTCTCCAATGAACTCTCATGTGAGACTGGGAGTTTTTCCCATGACTGCAACTCCCATGTGAGGGACAACTGGGGAGCAACACAGACCGAGCAACTCAGGGTGCTCCAGGGAAGGAAAAGAAAGCCTCAAAACCTCTGGCTATAAAAACCAAATTCTCCACATTTTGTCTATTTTCTCTTTGATCATCTTCTTTCAAGCCATCACCATCTCTTGTACTGCTTCAATGCCTTTTTATCAGACTTTGTTCCTAAGTCTCGCTCCCTCCTGTGAATTATTCCACACACAAGAGTCAGGAAAATTTTAGAACTATACGTCAGAAAATTCTTTTTATCTGTTTAAAATCTTCCAATAGTATCTTCTTGTAATTAGAATAAAATACAAACTTAGACCTTGCAACACAGAGGGCTATATAATCAGGTGATACCCATCTTTTTGATATTATTTTATGTCTCACTCTTCCTTAATGGTTTCTCCAGTCAGGGCCTCACTGGCCTTCTGTCAGTCCTTAGATCACCCCATGCTTGTTCTTTCTCAAGGTCACTGCAATGGCTGCACCATCTGTTTTGAATGAAGTCTCTGTTTTGACCACTGCTGATTCTAGCTTATAATTCAGCTTCTGTTTGGCTACTCACAATAGGAAAGCTACCTCATTATTTTCTACCAAATCATGCTGTTTACTTTTCATTGCACTCATTAGTATCTGATATTTTTATTGTTTTACTCTGAGTTAGCTGGTACTTTACCAGACCTACTTACTGTTTCATCTTTGATGACTTAGAATGTGCCATGCACATAATAAGTACTCAATACTCATTGCCTGAAAGAATAGGGAGAAGAAAGGAGGAAGGCCTGGCAGGAAAAAAATGGGAAAAAAGCAGTGTTTATTTACTAAATTTTATTTGCTGAAGTTAATGGAATAAAAACTAAAGTACATATTGCAGACATTGGAATGAACTTGATTTTATTGCTTTATTTTTTTCTTCTAGAATTACCTTAAAGATTAGCAAAGAGAGGCTATCATGAACACATTATTATATTATACATATAAATGTTACTATGCTTAGTAAAAGCATTGGATATAGCATTGCATTTAAAAATATTTTTCAAGTTGGTGGGAAGATCCAAGATGGCAGCAGAGTAGCTGTATATTAGACTCATCTCCTCCCAGGACCAAACTGGAATTAAAACTAAAATTCAGAGTAATCAATCTGATAACCCATTAAAGACTAGCTGAAGAGAAATCGTAAAACCAAAAATATACAGAAGAAGCCACATTGGGACTGGTAGGAAGGGTGGAGATATGAAAAGAGCTGGCCCTATTCCCATGGGTGGGGGCTCAGATTCTGGAGGGCTATCTCAGCCTCAAAGGTTCCCCCTGAAAAGTGTGGGGTCTCAATCCCTTGCCAGGCTCCCCCACCCAGAGCACCAGAACCAAGAAGAGGCATGTCCAAAACATCTGGCTGTGAAAAGCAGCAATGTTTCTGTTTGTCAGGGGGAGACAGAGTCTGCCAGAAACACAGGGGGCCTCTTAAAAGGTCTTATCAAGACACATTAAATGTATTTATCATGCTAAATGGGTTGATGTTTCCTTTTTTGATAAATCAACATATCAGGCAATTACTAGACTACTTTTTAACTGGAGATAGATAAAGATAGAATAGACAATAGACAACAGATAGAAAATTATTAATGGAAAGACAAGCAATAAACACAGGCATTTTCTTCTCTTGGTTTCTCTCAGAAGGCTTTACTAAATGCTTACTCAAAGAGATGTTCCCCAGGGACTTCTGGGTTTGATTGCTTAAGGTACAGGTTAAGTATGTGGTTGTCTTTTTAATTAAAGGGGTGAGCAGGAAGAGTAAAATATACCCTGATTTTGATTACATATTTTTCAAAGAGTTTTTTAAGCAACCTCCCAAGAGACTCTGGTATAAAAGCACCAAGGAGGTCTCCCTACATGATATCTATAGCAGCCTTGGTGCAAATCCAAATACCAAGCCCCACTCTTGTGTGGCCTGGCCATTTAAATCAAGTAACTCAAACAAAGCCACTTTATTTTATCAAAATTCTGTGGATCAGCAATTTTTTCAGGGTTCAGCTAGGTGTCTCTGCTGGTGGTGTTTCCCGGGGTCACTTATGTGACTATAATCAACTGATGGTTCAATTACAGGTTGGAAGTCTTCATAAGACCCAGTTATGCATAGTCCCACCCTTAGCAGGCTAGTGCAAGCTTCTTCCCATGACAGCAACAGGTTCCACGAGGGGATAGAAAAGCTACAAGGTTTTAGTTGCTTGGGAATCATGTTATTTTCACTGAATTTTATTTGTTGAAGCAAATCACAGCACCACCCAGACCTGAAAGGTAGGGAAATACAAACCATCTCTGGAGAACAGAAGTGGCAGTCACATTACAAAAGCCCATGTGTACATGAGTGGATTTTTTAAATTCATCCTTACAATTCACTACTCACAGGAATTCTCATTCCATAACCCTAGCCACTCTGGGAACTTCACAGAAAAATTCCTTCTAAGTTCTCATAGAACTCATTAGGATAAAAAAAAACTCTTACACAAACAAAATAAAGCATGAAGACCAAAATGAAATACTCAAAATAATCCCTAATACACCCTCTGAACTATTCAAATATACCAGTTATATGATACAAGCTTTTAATTAAATCATATTTATTTGGACAATAGTGATTAAATGTATTATAGGCTCAAGTTTCCTTCTTCAGCTGAAGTATTCACATTTCTCAAGGTTAAACTCTGGACCTATAGTATATTTGTCCCGCAAGAAAAAAACACATTCCTGCCAAAATACCTTTCAAGTCATAGTTGATTTAAACTTCTTTTAGTCTTAGTTCTGGCTGGAGGCTCCTCTTTCTGTACCATTTACTCTTTTTTATTGGATTCACTCCGTACTCCACGCTGATCTCTACCTCCTAACAACCAATAACACTACTTGATTAAAGGCTGGTATATTAATATTAAAGCATTTTCAAGTTCTTGCTCAACAATTTTTCAAATATAATTATTTGAAGCACAAATAATCCACTGATCACATTTTATAGCACAACTGTATTTTTATTAACCAGTAGTGGATATTGTCAGTGCTCCACTCAAATCTCCTTGAATCCCTTTTATAGTTTTTGATTTTGCCTCTAATGATCTGTGCCCCTGACTCTTCTTAGAGGAATATTCTGGAGAAAAAGGAGGAGATTTTTCTGTGCTCACAAAGAATGGGGAGATGCCTGGGAGTTTACATCCATGGGGCAGTCCTTCGCAAATAACTTGATGGAATGAAAGCTCAGCTCCCTTAACTATAGAAGCCACAACTCTGAGGTAGGTGCAGCTGACACACTCCAATGCCCTGCGGCGAGGACTGAATTACAGTCTGCAGGACTTGGCTTCAAACCATATCCTTGTCTGTCTTCATTTCCTTTCCTGCTTGCCATCCCTCACTCTCTTACCTATTACTTCTGGGAATATGTTCCCTAACAGATCACTTTGCACTTAGCTCAGGTTTCTGAGTAGCATGACTTAAGAAATGAGCCAAAAATATACATAATTTTTTGAACTTAAAAAATTTACTCTCCTCAACTTCATCACCTTTACCAAATCCATTAGCCTGATAATACCTAGTGTTAGCACCTTAACATCCTTCCTCTGCTTATGTATTGAGTTGAATTTTATGTGTACAAGGTTCTACAGTAAAATGTATGTTTTTTTAAAAACATATATTAAAGAGTTTTTACTTAATACTCAAAATTACATGAAAGTAACTTGTAATATAGCATAGACATTTTGTTATGCCATATAAAATATCCACTAAATTATATTACATCAGCACATAAAAATTAAAATAAGTGATTGAGATAACCATCAGGATTATTTCAGGCACCTGAAACAATCTTTCAAACTAAAATATTTAATTCAAACTCAGAGTTTCCATAAGTCTGTCCTTCCTCAGTCTTTAGAAAAAAAATCAACTAAGGTTCTTACAAAATCTGATAGAAGATTTCTTTTCTACACATTGATTCCATAAATATTTGGCACTTACTATACATGAGGCACATAGGTACAAATTGGCCAAAATAGGTTTTATCAGTGCTTAGGCAGTCCAGTAACAGTAATCTAGAATACTTCTGAACAAATGCTGATAGGCTGACAAATATAATTAGATCAATTACTAATAGAGATTTCTAGTTCACCATTAATTCCATTAGTTTCTTGACTGATCATTAGTGTAAAAGCATTGATTGAGTGCCGAGGTTGTGCTGACTATTATGAAAACATAGCAAGTTTGGGGGAGAAAGCGGCAATTGCAGGCTTTGTGCTAAAATAAGCAATTAATTTAACTGAGAAAAGAGTAATATAAAAAACAATAAATAATTCAAGTGAGGGCTCTGCAAAACCTTTAAATTGTTTGGTATTGATGATAAGTGTCAAGAGTTCAGAGTAGAAGAAAAGCAATGAGGGCCAATTTAGGGAAGTTTTTACTGAGAACTGGAAAAAGTAGTGTGATAAGGGTTTCCAAAACCACCGGCAGGCTTGATAATTGTCTAGAAGGTTATGGTTTATGTGTCAAAAGGGTACAAATGAAAATTAGCAAAGGGAAAACCACATGGGTGAAACCCAGGACAAACCAGGTACAAGCTTCCAGGAGCCCCTGCCAGTGGGAACATGTTTAGTTCTCCCAGCAAAAATGCGTGATCACACGTGTCACACATTTGCCAGTCAGGGGAGGTAACCTATGGCTCAGTGTCCAGGGATTTGACTGGGGTATAGTCATATCAGCCTGTCCTAGTCACTGTTCTCAGCTGCTCACACTCTACTTCTCCACCCTTCCAAATGAAAAACAAGCATTTACCAAAAATCACACTGTCAGAATAAATTTATGTGGTTAAACTGGTTTGCATGGCTCAAGGCCTCAGGCATACAAAACAATTTTATTATCAGGCTGAGATTATCTCCTAAGAATTGGCCAAGGGTCTGTCCTCAAGATAGGCCTGTCTTTGGAATGTTGAGGGTTTGATCTGTCCAGGCCTGTTGGGTTAACCTTTTCCCTCCAAAGCAGCTTACAAAGTAAAGCTCATAAATCGAAGTGCAATTTCAATTAAATGCATTTAATTCAACATCTGAGATACTGAACATCCCATTATCGGGTGTCTACCCACCAGCATTCTCTATTTGAAAAAGAAAAATGTATTCTTATTGCAGGAGTGAGTTATAAGGATGAACAGATGTGTGTCTGGGACAGGGAGTGAGATTGGAAACTAGTTGGGGTTTTTTTGTTTCTTTTGTTTTGTTTTTTATGGTAAGTTTGAGCTGTTTCATTGTATCGCTTCTATCCTACTTATTCTATCTCATCAAATCTTTTCAATATTTAGTGCTTTTTGGAGGATGGAATCTTTGTTCTTAGCAAGTTGACATGTTGTAAGTGATGAAAATCCAAAGCATGGGGTAATGAAACAAGCTTGTTTGACTTTGAAATGTGCCACTCTCAGCTAAATCCTGAACATAGCTTCACTTTCTGGTCTTAAAAAATACACTATAAATACTACTTGATGAAGAAGATAATCAAATTCTGTGGGGATGAATAGAGTTAAAAGGTACTAGTTTCATTAGGGAATGTATATATTTTATAACTCTATACATTAAAAATGGATTCTGAATTATTAAAACTTTAAGGAGAAATGACAATAAAATATATCAATTGTAATGGTCATATTTATGTTAGTATAACTCAGTAATAATATTAAATATTAACCATCAAATAATCAATAAGTAAAATAAATGAAAATGTTAAGCATCTGACATGCATTCATATTTGATAAATGAAAAACAAATGATATGTGAGTCGGCAGTATTTTAAGGAAGTAATGAATGCATCCCTTAGTATGAGATAATACCTGTACCTGGTAGTTGAGAAAATATAGAATGGCATAAGATTATAAGGAGATTTTACTTATTAAATCTGTTTTCACTGTATTAATCACACCTCTGCATATTTAAAGGATATGTATATTGCACATGTTCCCATTATTTTGTATATACACATTTCAATGTGTACTTGGAGCCACATAAACATGTTGCTATATTTTCACAGCTTCTTTGGTGTCTAAAAGCCAAATCATGGAGCCACTGCTTTTGATTAACCGACCTTAAGTAACTCTTCCTATCAGTTATTTTTTTAAACTTCAGTGGAATACTATTCTGTACTGCATCATATCTGTAAGATCTATATTGCCCCATAAATATGCAATATCTAATACTTCATGTCTTATACTACTTTACTTCCATCTTGTATTTATTCTTTTCTCTCTATAAATTCAAATATTAGCTACCAAAGTGCAAGACCTATCACCTTCAGGAAACCCTTCTGGATTGTTCCACTTTCACTGGTATTTCTTTAGTGTGAATTCTCATGAAGGCTAGAGTTTATACCATGAGATTTAGCAGTTAGCCTTACTACATATTTTTTTTCAAATTATTCAATTTTGTTTCACATGTTAGACTTCTCTAAAAATCTAGAACATAAGTTTCATGGTCTCCAACTGTAACCTTTATTTGTTATGTCTTCCTTTCTTTAAAACCAACTGTATTTCCAGTGTAGCACATTCTTGCTTTTCATATTATGAGAACATTCTTAGTGACTTTTTAAAAACAAGTATGGAGTCTTCCTGCTTCTCACACACATCTTCTTAACTAGAAGTCCCTGACTTTGGAGTCTACTTTTCCTAGAAGAATTCTACCTGTTTTTCTCTCCCAATGGTAATACTGTTCAGTCACTAATCTCCCACCCTGTACCTTGTTAGTATTTTCCATTTGGTAGATTGTATTGCATTCAATAATTCTTCGCATTTCCACATATAAATTTTATTTAACTAATTATATTAAAAGTGCAGGCTCAATGACAGTGTTTCATGCTTTTAAATATTACCTGTACCAACCTGCATGGTTACATCAGGAAAGAGTACACTAAGCATGTCATCTAATGGTGACTGGTGATACTGATGGACAGATTTAATAGAGCACAGTGGTAAGGATTACATTTCGTGGTATATCAAGTAAAATGCTACCTTTTTTATTAATTAAAAGTTAACATCATTATCTTTTTTAACCTTTTGGATGAGGCCGCAGGGGAAAAAAATACTAATTTCTTGATAGGTGCTTTTTCATCATATAGTGGTGAAAATAAGCAGTAGAATGTGTAATTGTTTTAGAAAATTATTCATTGTCAGTATTTTCTCAGCAATAACAAAAGAAAAGCAGAAACTCATTCTTCTAGATAACAACTTTGGCTTTCTATGTGAGAGCATAAGAACCCTTCAGGTTTGGAAGTTTGTCTGTAGCCCAGGAGATGAGGACGCCTCTGGCCAAGAGTCACAGATGAAGAGGAGCTATGCTTGCTAGCAGTATCACAGTTCTTGAATTTGTTCTGTGTCTTTTTCACACACCAAGATGGTTTGTCAGTGTGTTGTGACTGTGTGTCAAGAGGGGCCTCATTACTGGTCTGCATGGAGATGAGAAGGAAGTGAGGGAGGCTGACACGGTTTGTATTAATTACAAAGCTATCTGTTGTTCTTGCAGCCACCCAAGCATGTAATAATTTAGGTAGAATTTCAGTGAGCTAGAAGCTTCAGCCTGTTGTAATGTTTTGGCAAGTTGATTTCCTATTACAGCACAGTCAGTGCTTTTGTGTAAAGCCTTGACAGAGAGCAATAGTGGCCACAGATCTTTGTCTTCTCCTGCTACTCAGTGCCACTAGGATATCATCAGTGCACATACACAAGAGAGAAGGTCACTAACTGCGCCTTTGGAGCCAGAGTTAACTCCTCTAATCATTTAAGTGTCAGGTACTGGTTAAGTCTTTTTCCAGCCAGAAATCTGTTCCAGCAAGAAAATATGGTACACTACATACAAGGAAGAAGCACAATCATTTTTACAGAGTATATTAATAAAAGTCATCACAAATGACTGTAGCTTCTTTTACAAAAGGTATATGTTCACTTTTAAAAAGCAATGACTGACAAAAATTTGAGACTCAGTGACATAGTGTGGAGAATAGTAGTCTCTCCTACTCACAGAAAAATATTGGCATTCACAGTGTTTAACAACAGTGAAAGTAAAAGATGTTTTTCTCCTAAAAGAAATAAAGTAGTACTTTGCTCATTATGTAAACAAATCTCTTTTAAAGTTTTAAAAATTGACATTTACCTTCTTCTATTGTAGTGTAGTCTAGATTACTATTGCGAGATAGAAACCAGACAATTACACTCTGAGGGAGTAAAAGTTAACTTTGCAAATGAAAACTTTCTTAAATGGAGAGGCTTAAGAAAGTAGGGCCCAGATGAAATTCTATCTAGACATAAAAACAACGTTTGGCATTTTTATAGTCTTCTTATATCAGACACTCTCAAAGTGTTCATCAAATGAGAGTTAACACTGATTCATTAACCCATCTGGTCATCTCTTCTCTGTTGCTTTAAAAATTGAGCAGCAGTTTCTCCATTCTATATAGTTTAATTGCATTTATTACCCTAATTAAGCATCCTTTGTGCTTTAATTAAGTGTTCAAATGTTGGAGCATAGCATTCATCTCCCTCACAATGGAAAATTATCACCTCCAAGCTGAAAGGATAAACTCGAGATACTTACTAGCATTTTGAAGAAGAAAGAATTGAGTCAAGTTCTAAATGGAGAAAA
The DNA here is from genome assembly GCA_004024845.1 of Tonatia bakeri. Lineage (NCBI taxonomy): Eukaryota > Metazoa > Chordata > Mammalia > Chiroptera > Phyllostomidae > Tonatia > Tonatia bakeri. The sequence continues at coordinate 534,018 of PVIA01000003.1, forward strand.
TAAAAACAGATTTGGGAAGCCAACTATTTCATACCCACATAACTTATGAAAATTTCAAATGTAGACATCAATCAAAACTATTTATTAAGGATTTATTATGTACAAAGTACTGCAATAAAGAAAATAAAGATGTCAGTTAAGCAGAGTCCACACTGAAGCTCAACTTCTATGAGAGGAAATGCTAATTTCATTATTGTATTTCTGTCCCTAAACACATCCAAAAAAATATTAGTCAGCTTATAAGCTAATGTGATCAAATAAAACAAATGAAGAAATGAAGACCTCTAGGGCACAATGAGCTAATTTAAAAATATTTAAACCCTCTAGAGCCAGAAGGAAGAATATGTGAAAAGTATGAAAGAGTTGGAATCAACATTTCTAAGTCTGGATGGTTTATGAGTATTTAATTGAATTATTCTCTTATAGTTATGTTGGGGCACATTTATCAAGATTTAAGCAATTACTGGTTACTGTGGGCCTACACAGTTATGATGTGGGGGAAAAAAAAAAGAAGTGTCCTTGGTCCTAAACTATGCATGAAATCAGAGAACTAGAGCCCTATTCAATCAAGATGTTATAGTTAGAATCACAGAACCTGCTTCAAGATGGGAAGGCTTCCTACTGTAACCACCCAACTAGAATCATAGCTAGACCAGCATCATAAGAATTTCCTGGTAGCTTGTTAGAAATGCAGATTCTAAGGTGCTAGCCAAGCTGTACTTCATCAACATCTGTATTTTTAGCAAGATTACCAGGTGATTTACAACCATCCCTTACTCTTCCTCAAGTAGGTGTGAAAGTATGGTCTGATTTCAGAAAGTAGTAGAAGAATCAGAGAGTGCTTGGCTCCACACCTCTGGAGGTCTTTTGGTTCCCCTGCCTGTGGAAAAGGTGCTTTCTGGTCTGTATTTTACTATGATATCAACTCCTTGAGGCAGACTCCTGAGTCAGAATATCTATAATTAATTATATCTGTACTGTTCAGGGTAAGCAAAGTATTAAGACAGCTTGTTAGGAAACCATTGTGGCCACACACCTATTGCAAGTGCCTCAATCAGCTTTGTAAAACAAAAGTTGATAGTTTTATTATGTCTAATTGTCAGAGAAAAGAACAACTTCTAGCACAGGCAGTTGCAGATACTTCTAGCCCAGATAGTTGCAGAGTGCAGTTGTTTTATTTCTCTGAAGTGTCTCCTAACTCACCCCCTTTTCTACAATTCTGTTGTGACTCCCTTGGCTCACAGACCTTCACACAATGGGGTATTTCAGCCACTTCCCATGCCCAGTCTCCTTCTTCTCCAATTTCTCATTATTAATTACATCATTTATTTCTAAAATATGACATTTATTTAGTATTTTGGTTTGCTCACAGCAGACATTTCTATTTTAGAATGAATTTCAAAACCTTTGAGTGCTTGATCCAAGTTCTTGATCTCATCTCTTCTCCCATCACAGTGCCAAATGTGCTTTATTATCTAAGATACAGAGGACTTACTCCTGTTTCTCCAGTACAGTAGGAGTAACATGCAAATCCTACCCTTCACTCTTGTTTTAGTGACCATCTTTCTTAGGAAGATTTATCTTAAAAGTCACATCCAACTCCCTGCTTTGCCTGTGTATCCTTAGCTTGTTTAGATTAAATACAATGCTATGAGTATATACAATACACTTGACATAGTGCTTGTTCCTAATACCTGATAAAATTTAGTTCCCTTTTACTTATTTGTGCTCCTAGGGTACGATACTCATGATGATATGTTATGGTTTTTTTTAAATTTTTTTTTACAAAGTTGTTGCATATTAATGAATAGAAGAGTGAGTATATGAATGAATTAAGTACATGAATGAATGCTATAAGCATAGTGTATTTGTTTTGTTTCTTAATTTGACAGAAGGCACCATTAGTGTCTCTGTGTATGCAGATAGAAACATCAGTTTCTCATTTCACAAGATCATTTGTGCAACGATTGGGCCACAGACAACTGTGGGCCTCACGTCCGCCTCTCCCCACAATGAGCGGCAGCGTGAGGAGTTCACATTTCAGCAGTTCTCCTTCACTGAGCACACACTTCAAATGAGATGTTTAATACTGGCTGGTCATAATTTACATATGACCATATTTACATCTAAATAAACACATATGCATTATCAAAAATAAAGTTAAACAATCATCAATTTCATTAGCTATGTTGTTGTTATCATTGTTTATTGTTTCGTTGTATCAGTGCAAATTAGCAAAATCCTTAACATATATATAGAAGTCAATTTATTTATTTTGACCATAATGCATGCGTATCTTTGGACTGGTATCATTTAAATAAAAACAGTGGTACAATGAGGTAAGATTTTGCTTCAGATTGAAACCATGGAATTTAGGACTGCAGTCCTCTCCTTCCACAGTTAAAGTGCAGTTTGTTCAACATCATTCTTGAGCTCTGGCATGGCTTAAAGAGGATACGACCTTGTCCTTACATATGGATTTAGGTACATGGGCAAGTAGGAAAAGACATTTATGCGATATTCGTTATGAAAAACCAGAAACATGTGTGAGTGGGGTATTACTTAGAGAGAGAGAAATCAGGTACAATTCTGGAAGAAATAATAAATGAGATTAGGCTATTGGGATTTTGACCCTTGAATTCAGAGTCAGTACTTGAACGGCGATTTAATTCATGAAATAATTTTATGTATCTCTTTTAATTTCTGTCATATTCAGTCTTCCTTCCTATTGTCTCCTCTACTATCAAAAGCATAGTTCAGCCCCAGGCAGTGTAGCTCAGTTGGTTGGAGCATGGTGGGTTCAATTCCAGGTCATGGCACACGCCTAGAATTGTGTCCCAGTCAGGGCATAGATGAGAGGCAACAGACTGAAGTTTCTCTCTCACACACATATGTTTCGCTCCCCCTCTCTCTCCCCTTTCCTTCCCCCCTCTCTCTAAAGTCTGTAAGCATGTCCTAGGTAATGATTAAAAAAAAGAAAGCATAGTTCAAGCTCCACCTTCTTTTAGGCCTTCTTCATTATCTACACTTCACTGAATTTCTCCTCTTCTCAAATTTTGTAGTACATTGAATTTAGAAAACACCAAACGTTTTTATGTTCATTTAACAAGTATTTACTGATCAATCACTATGACCAAGGTGTTTCAGATGGACTATGGAAACCAATATTCTGAGCTGTGTAAGAGTATTTTCTATTTGATTTATGTGCTACATTGGCCTTCTAACGTCCTTTAAAAAAGCATATCTTTTCAATTGTCACAGCACCTAACAGAGGGATGAATCCAATTGGAGATGTGATTGATTAATACTGTCTGCCGTATCTATAGGCTTTTAAAAACTGGTGGTACTTCTATGCATCTTACCATGGAGGCCAATTAAGTGTCAGTGATAAATTACACCCCTTCTTGATTTTTTTTCCAGACATAACCTCCCACTTAATCTTTTGACCTGTGCTCTCTACTCTGGATTCTACTGTCCCTATGCTTTGACTTCACACTAAACTTTTTTGACATGTGTTTCTTTTCTCTCAGTTTTATAAAACAATATGTTTTTCTATTTTGGGTTTTACTGACTACATTTATTCCATTGGGCTATTTACACATCCCAAGTCTTCTTACAGATTCATTTAGAATTATTCTCTTTGTGAAACCTAACCTGTAGAATCTCTATTTACTTGGTTAACCTTTAATAGTAATAATGTTCCACCAATACCTAAATTCACAGCAAGAACAGAGATCCAATTATATTAATGAAGGAAAGTCAGGAATGGAAGTATATAAAAATTTATAATTTATTAAATCAGAACATTTTAAGAAGGAATATGTCATCAACAAGAACCAGGATAAGATAAACGAATTCCAGACAGTCTAACTAGATAGTGTATTTATGTAAAGAACTTAGTAGTTAATGTTGAAAATGTGGATTGGGGCTAAATTAATGCAGCCTGAGATGGGGTTTTTTTTTTCTATACCTTCTAAAAATATATGGTAAATTCTTTGTTCCTCGAGGGCCATTTTCTTTTTTGTGATTTCGCCCATTGTTTTAAACTTTGAAGCTGGCTTTACAAATATTGAAGAAGAAATTCTAAAGTTTTTGGATTACCTGAAAGGTGATTTGCTAATTTTATTTCCCTTTTAGCTTGTTGAAAGGTGAAGATAATTTTTGCCCTGATTCACTATCTCACACTCCTTCCTTGTTTTCAGAACAGTACTTAATAGCTACAATGCAATCAATATCGCTTTACCCTGTATAGCATCTCCCATAAGGCAATATTGCAAACTACTTTTTTCTTTAAATAATACAGTAACCAAGTTAAATAATAAATAATAGTCCAGAGAGAGGAAAAAAATGAATGTTGTGTACAAAGAAGGAAAAATCGGCCTTTCTATATGATTTGAAAAGAAGTTAGGAGTTTATGAGGTAGAGGTCCAGGAAGATCATATATCATGGGAATAACTGCTCTCTGTTTTCAAGCATTCTGGAGTCATTCTAATTTTATGAAGGCAGTTTTGAAATGTCACCATGAGATGATGAGATTTTCATGGAATATGAGAATTTGCCAAAAAAGCAGCATTGTATTACACGATGGTAAAAAAAATAAATTAAAAAAAAGTGGGCCTAGATTTTAAATCTAGAATTTAAGTGTAGAATATCATTTTGTGAAAGTATCAACTATTTTTAAATAATTTTCAAATTGTATAGAAGGCTCTTATATGACAGAATACATTCAGGACCAAACAAAGGATCTGATGAATATACTAAATATATGGAACAGAGAATCAGTATTAATATTGTTCCAAAAAGTGCATAATTGTGGAAAATCATGGTCAGGGTTCTTACCTACTCAGATTGTTCTGTTCCCATTCCAAGGGGAAGTAGTGCAGTTCCACTCATTCTTTGGGGTTTAGTTTCACTGCAGCTCCTCTGAGATGAAGCTCCCAACAAGTGGGAACTTTCTCCTCACCCCTACTCCCTCATCCCCACTCATATTACTTCCTTTGAGGAGTATCTCTAGTGTGCTGTGTGTGATTGCTATTGTTTTCATGTTACTTCCCATCGGAGGAATGCTCACCACTAACCTTCCCAAAGTACTTTATTCATAGTGATTGTTCAGTGACTGCTCATCTAATGAAATATCAACCAGGAACAGTACAGAATTCAAGTCCAGCAAGTGATGATGATATGAAGTTCTGAAAATGGAGCCAGAATTTTGAACATAAGATCATGCTTTTTAAAAGGCAACATGTTGGGCACAAAATATTGGGCAGCTCTCGAAAACACTCATGGAAGGTACATTTCTACTTGTCCATGGTTGAGTAGGCAAACAGCAGATGAACATTTCTAAGTCCTGTCTCCTGATTTATTAAAAAAAAAACTAGTCAAAGAGTTGAACTATTCAAAATGATTTCGTATCCTTCATGAAATACTTCAGATAAAAGTAGAATACATGATTTTCTTTCATCCCTACTAACCAATACTTTCTCAAATATTTCATAATCCTCATGTTATGTTTCTTTTTTATTTTTTATCATTCAAGTTAGATTCTAAAGGAGAGAAGTGGTAAAGGGAGAATCTAACATTCACAATCCCCAAACTACAAATATAAGTCCAGACAAAAAATGCTCAGTTTAATGGGAATAAAATTTAGTCATTACACTTGGGTACTCAAGTTCAGAGTGTCCTCCAACAGGATTGCATACTATACTTGCCTCAGTCACTGTCATGTGTTTACTCCTGATGCAATGTAGGTGGAAGAAATGGGTAATTTCTCTCCTACTTGCGTATCGATGCTTATGTTTGTTTTTATTTCAAAGAAGAGTGGAAGTTCCCCTACTAAATAAATTTTAGCTGCTGGAAATCAAGAATATGCCAGATTCAACTTGAATGCCCAAGGCCTAATACAAAGAATATTACACAGTAGGTAAACTATGTTAATGGAAGGAAGGACAGAAGGAAGGAAATTGTTTAACTCTAGGTCTCAGCTAACCCTGTTACCTACTTAAAGGACTGCTGAGATCAAAAAAGAGAGAAGTACCCACAATGTCTAACTCATTCTTTCCTGTTAGATCCATTGTTCCCATGATGCTGTCTTTGGGTAAGCACTGGAAGAGGCATGCACCAGTGAAGCTGCTTGTAAAATGTGGAGGATAAATCTATTTCTGGGTCATCAGTGAGTTACATGCACAACCAGGCAGTTAGTACCTAAAGGCTACTTTAGAATGGGATGGATTCCAAGAGCCCCAAGAACTCAAAGAGGAAAATCTCATGCAGGTTGCTGACACAAGTGAAGCAGTAGGTTTCACTCAAGGAGGGATCAACTCCAGTGTTACTTTAGTTTTTTTTTAGCTCTATGACCTTGTTGGCTAATTGAACCACTCTGATATTTTTCTCATCCATGAAAACAGTAAGACAATACTTGTGGAGATAAACTTCTAAGGTTGTGTGGGGATCACTGAATTAGCTTATGTTAAAACACTTTGAAATTCCTAAGCAGTAGTCAGGATGTAAATGACTATGTATTACTAGTTGAGGAGGCTTTAAGGAGGGTCAGTAGGGTTTGAATATGCAGACAGAAGGCAGAGGTGTATTGTAAGTGCAAGGGAAGTATCTGGGAAAATGTTTGGAGATGCAAACAAATCTGTAGTTATGCAGAATTTAGGTGGAGGGTGTCCTAATTGGTGCTGCAGTAGAGGATGTTACAGGAAGAGTGAAAGTTATAGAGACCTTGCTCTTTTTAACTATCTGTTCCCCCAAACCCCCCATTATGAATCGGTCAACAAAAGGCTGCCTACTTATAGGTGCAGAAGGCCAATTTTCTCAATGGTTAGAACACGGCCTCACTATTACTTAGTAAGGCAATGGCGCTGAATCCTTTACCAGTCTTTGTTATTCAACCTGGCTCTATTCAGAAAAAGAAATACAGGAAAAAAAATAGGGGATTTCCCGTCCTTGAATAGGTTCTTTGTCAAACGCCCAAACCTATGGCTGAATGTTTATAATAATTTCCCAAATCCACTCTCAGCTTTTCCATTAGTACTCATCTTCTCATACAAATGGTTACCAGTTCAAATCTAAGTATTTGAAAAACTCCCCCAAACAGGAAAAAATTCTGCTTGAAGCCTGAACATACAACCTTTTATAAATTATTTTAAAATAAAAAGAGGAAAGCTAAAAAATTACACACACACACACACACACACACACACATACACGACTTCTCTGTGACACAATGACCCATGGTGTTTTCTGAAAGAAATTTAATTTGATATTAATAGAAAAGGCCAGAAATAGAAGAATGTGCATGTGTGTCTATAAGTAAATATGTATGAGCATGTATGTGTAACAAATAATGGGCAGGGAAAAAAATGAAGCAGATACCAGCTGCTAAAATCTAGTGATTTTTAGAAAGCAGAGAAAATACCTCTAAGATAAAAATCACACACTTGTGATTTGTTCCAATCTCTCTGCCCAACATATAAGCAGGTGGGTACTTAACAAAGACACAAGGCAGCTCAGCCTGGCAGCAGAAACGCCATGAGAACGCTAGGAGTATATCTAGTCCAAATCTTGGGTCAACCATTAAATTTCTCTGATCTTCAGCTTCCTTATCTGTGAAAATATTACAGCAGCATCTACTCTGCTGCCTATTTAAAAGGTTATGTAAAGCTCAAGCGGGATGTCACATAGAAACATCTGTAAGTTGATAACAGGTATTTAATTTTTAAATATTATCATTTCTGGGTATATCAGCATTTACTGAAATCCCACTCACAGCAATGCCACATAAACCTAGTCCTTGAAGGTTAAAATATAAAAGAAAGCAGCTTGATAAAAGTTTCAGCAGCCCCTTAGGTAGTTGTGGTAGCCAGATTCCAAGATGGCCTCCTATGGTCACTGCTTCCTGTATGCATGCCCTTAGGTAGTGCCATCCACATTAGACCAATAGGTTATGGTTAACAAAGTGCTTGTATGTCACTTTCGAGATTAGGTTAGAAAAACCTGAGTGTCAGATATATTCCTTATGAAGCCCGTGAGATTTTGTAGGTATAAGATGTTTATTTATATAAATGAGAGCAGCTAGCATTTGTAGATGCCTTACTGTGTACTGAGCCCTGAGCTAAGCACTTCACAGGATTCTCTCATTAAATTCTCACATCAGCTTGGATGGAAAAAGTGAGACCGCCATTGTCTTCCTGTGATTCTCTGGACCCTTTCCATATTAGATCTTAGCATTGGGTCTATCTAAGAACACAAGAGGGGTCTGTATTCAAAATGTTAGCCCTTTGCTTCTAGTGCCTATCCTGTCACTCAGAAAATAGTTTCAAGGTACGGTGTCTGCCTTCTTTCTTTCTTTCCTTCACATATTTTACCCCTATTGGTGTGGGAAAGCAAAAGTCAAAATCCAAATTATACAACATGAATGTAAGCATTAAGTTGTTCTTATTAAAAGCATATTTATATTACAGGGCTATTAAAGTGTCAGAGAAAAGTAAGGTCACAGCTATTTGAGACACTGAAGTTGCCAGAGAATGCCTTCACTGGGATATTTCTAAGCTTTAAAAGAGAAAACAACATTGTTGTGTGTTTTGGAATGGACACACACAAATACACACACTTGCACACAATGCTATTTTTTCCTTCTCTGGGACGGGAAGGGTGTGTTTAAGTGTGTGGGAGCAGGGGGAGATTTATTGTGCAGATAGTGGGTAGGTCATACTTCAAAGTGGAGTGTTCCAGGAGGTGCCTCTTCAAACTTCATTTCTCAATTAAATGGGGTTGGGAGAATTATGGGCATTAATCCTCTTTGAGCTGAGGCAGGGATTAAAACAAAAACACGTTTCACCTAGTCGGTAACCCTTGGAATCCATGAGACCTGAGCTGCGCAGATCAAATTTATTTTGAGAGCTCACTGAAGTATTTAAGCTCCCCTTGATTAGATGTTATAATGATCAGACAGAGAAGTACAATGAGCTCAACTTTGCTGAAGGCTTGATGACATTGCCAATGTGGTTTATTCTCAGACATGGCAATTTCATTAATTTATTCATTTTAATTCGGAAAATTATTTTCTCTAGAAAAAAGAGTTACATGAGGACTAATGTTCAATTTGTTTTTCATGTTCTTTAAATGCTAATGATATGTATTAGTTTAGAGGGCCTGCCCTCTCACTGATTCCCCATCCTGTGATATATGATATAATTACAATGGCAATTGATCTTTGACCAAAACGTTGGTAAAATAGAATGGAAGTCACTTTTCATGTGCCAAGGTTACAGTTAAGGACACAAGGAGCTTTGCTCTGGCTTGCAGATTGGTTTACGGAGCTTTGTCTAACCCCAGATGTTGATGGCTTGCCTTTTATAGTCACTCCCACCTGAACATTAAGAATGAGATGAGGGAGTGCAAAAATGACTCATCATGAGAAGATAGGACACATCAGAAGTAGAAGAAAAGTTTGTCAACGTGATTTGATCTTGGAAATTTATAAAAGAAAGTTGGTGCCTCACAACAGATGAGAAATGGTGGGGCAACTTCTGGATCAGAAAAGTGATACACCCACAGGTCAGATGTTACCCCTGGTCTGTTGCTAGGCCTTTCTGAACCTATGTTTCCTTACTTCTAAAATAGAGTTAGTAATAAACGAACTACACTTTTTAGGAAATTCACTTAAAAAAAACACGTATTGTAAAAAAGGACCTAACTTATTCTCTCATTTTAGTGGAATTCAGAAAACTTGATAACGGCTCCAATAACACAATAGGAACCTTCACTCATAGTAAACTACAGATACTTTCAGTTTTAAAAGATTTGAGACTTGTCAGTCATTTATACCTAAGGGTGGATTTTATTTTATCAATTCTTTTTCCAATAGCTGCTACAGTTAGAAGAACCTTCAGAAACAGTCAGGACCTGAGGGGAAAAGGACTCAGGAAACAGGAGAGTGAGGTTAATTAGACTATATTGATAAATGACACTTCTGGCATGAGACAAATTAGTGACTCAGTGGATATAATACCTGCATCTTCTACTGACCTTATGTGAACTTCATTGAGCTGTTCCATCAGGGTAATCTGTAAGCCTCCTTGAATATTTGTGTGTCTAACTAGGTTACCCATGATGAAGAGGAGCAAGTCAGTATTAAAGGGACGCTGCACTGCTTCCATGGGGTCGGTTGTATGTCTACAGTTGTCAAAACATTCCTTGTAACTACAACTGGAAATTAAAGGTGATGTTAGAGAAAAGGAATGGAAGTAGGATTTCTAGACATGTAAGTTTTCATAGTATTGACTGTTCAGGAAAACTATCTTTGTACTAACTGGGTAAGTACCCAGAGTTTGTCCAAACCACTTTAATACAGAATTTCAGTCTGCTGAATAGCATATCGGTAACAGGGCTGCTGAGAAGCCAAGGGTAGTATTTGTTTCTGTACTATAAGCAGAAGACTTTGTTTGGTGAGCAAAGCCCAAAACACAGATTATTAGGAAGAATGTCATTTCTGAACATCGAATATAATCTCTCACGTACACACGCATACTTCTACACATATAAAGTGGTCTCCAACCTTCTACCTGCCACAAATACATTTACAAAAACCACTTCTTTCCAATATTTTACTGCTTTTGCCTTTCTTCTCTTGAGGTAGAGCTTGAGAACAAGCTGAAGGTCACTTCAGATTTTCCAAATCAATGATTCATTTAACAATGTAGTCGTGGCTTAGAAATGCAGCTGCATACCCGAAAATGAAAGGAAATAGGAGATTTCTGCAGCCCCAATGGGATCAGACTGAGCAGCTCACATTAGTCAAGAGCCTGAGCCAGGATTTGAAAAGACATGCTACTGAACATTGAGTAAGCCAGTTTCGTTTGATTAGGCAATGAATGCTTACTTAAGAATATTTGCGCTAATGCCCCCTCTGATTTCAGTAGGTTAAACCTGAGTTCCCAACTCCCGCTCATCTGTTTGCCAACAAAAACCATCACATAAGAGGACATTAGCTATGATTTATTCTAAAAAGTAAAAACTATAGCTGGTAGGGGAAACATTTCTAAAACTTTGTAAAAGACTCAAGTTCTTCTCTATTTGTTATATTGTTATAATAAATATATTATTCTAACAGTCTCTGAAACAGAGTCTGATTTTTTAGAAAGCACACATTTGTCACTATCCCTATATTAGACATATCAAAAAGTATTCCTGGGAACAAAGAGAAAATTAAATTTTCAAATGAGCATGTTAGAAGTAGGTAATTAAATCAGAAGCACATCTTTTTTAAATACCAAATACATAGCAATGGGTGGTAGCTCACAAAAAGAGACATGAAATATTAGAGATACCATTTTATGAAGTGGCTAGTATCATCTTAGTATTCCAGGATTTCTTAGAAATAATGACACTGAAATGATTTTAATCAGCAATGATATTGATCCTAATGCTAACAGCAAAATTAATAACCTCTATATCTCTCTCCAACAGAGAAATGTGTTTGCTAAAAGTAGTAAATGGAAATGTCTTTAAACTATTTTGAGGAAAACAAAGTATTCTGATTGTTGAAAAAATGTTAATAAAATGTTGGAATGCATTCACTTCTAAATATTTTAACTAAAAATGTGCACATATTTTAGGCTCCATATTAATCAATACATGGATAGATGGAGATACTTTTATAAAATACTTATAACCTAACATTTTATTTAGAAACTTTTGGCCTGGACAATTCGAAATTAAATGAACATGTTCATCAAGACTTTTCAAAACCATATCTGAGTTATAAATAAGTGTTTAAAAGTTTTGAAAGTGGTAGTTCGTGATGAGTGTTAGTCTACCCTGCTTTGCTAGCACTCTTCTCCTTTGAGGTTTGGAATGTCATATTAGTTGGCTAACTACTTCAGTCAATTCCTTCCTGCTGCCAATCTCTTCCCTGCAGCTATCTTAAACCCCTGCCCTTCCCCGTACCCTTCTCACACCTATGGAAGAGTAACTGAAAATATAAATATCATTGAAAAGGGTTAGAACTCTCTTCAACAGGAATGATTGCTTCTATTGATCTGACTACTTGACCTTTCTGTGAGTTCAAAGAAATAGATGTGGAAAAACAAACTCAGTTAAGCCACTTTTGATTAAACTAAACACATGCTTGTAGTTACTCATGCAAAACAATCTATGTGAACTGTTATTATAAAGTAACTACTATGAATGCAGCACCATGCTAGGCCTTTTAAAATATACAACAGAAATATGACATGATCTTAAACCAAAACATTTGTAGTTTGGCTTGGAAACAAGGTATGTATCAGTATAATAAAGAACAATGTATGATAATGTATGAACAAATACTAATATGTCTGGGTCGCAGAAATGGAAACTATGAGGTATCCAAAAGAGAGATGTTTGGACAAAGAAATCAGGAAAGATTTCTTCATTGGAACTTTGTAATGAACAACCTTACCCTTTCTTTCTGGGAATTTCCCTATCCCCCAAATCATGTAAGCGGATTCACAAGGAACTGCACATGCTAGCCTAGTACAGTGTTTTGAAATCAAGTGAACTAACTGTTGAGCCTATTACACATGCTAGACACTCCCTGACACACATGTTTGAGTTTTGGGAAGTTTGTGAACAGGGACAAAGGCTCTGCTTTGTGCTTTGGGAGTTGTTGGTAGATTTGCTTACATGTTTTAGGTTAGAGAAATATAAGTAGTCAGTCTGCAGAAATGAATGAAATAAAGAGAAAAAGATGAGAAAAAAATTATTTGGATTTTTAGTTTCCTTCTAGTTGTTTTAATGCTAAATCAAATTCCTTTTCTTGGGTCCCATGTGACCCAATACCTTTATAAAGTACCTCCTTCTGTTTCATTTAAATTGAGTGAAAATTCTTTAATTTTCCACAAAGGACTATGAATTGGTTTTATTTTAAGCTAGGTGTCTTATTCTCATTAGGAATAACTTGATCTGTAAAGATTTGTTGGCTAATGTGCATTATTTTGGTTAAAAGCACACATTTCCAAATCAGTCTGGACTCTTCTCTATAAAAGAGAGACACAGTATATTTTAGGAATTATGATAACTCTATAAATTTACCAAGACATTGAATCTGCATAGCCCAGCATCATCTTTATGAACATTTGGAGGACAATTCCTTACATTTGTTCCATCACTGAGAACTATGTAGAAAGTCATCCTATATTCGAGCAAGTCAAAAAGAATAGAGAAAAATATGTCAAGATTTATTTAGTTGTATCACACAGAAATACACAGATGTTTATTTTGCTTTTTTACAATCTATAGGATAATACATCTTATAGTTACTAAAGAGATGTTTAGATGTTTACAACATATGATTTTTAGTAAGGGGAGAAAATCTAGGAATGATGTAACCAATGACAGTATATTTGTATATCTATATACCTATACCTATATGATCAAGTAAAAAATCTCAATTTAGATTTAATTAAGCCTTGTATGATAATTATTATCACATTTTACAAGTGAAAAGACATATACACATAGAATAAAAGCCTGCTCTAAATTTATAAATGAAGCAGTGGCAGATAGATCACTAGAATTTAGATTTACTGATACAAATTGATCATTTCCACCCAGCCTTAATGAATTCTTTCTTAAATTTTTAGAAAAAAATAAATAACTCTAAAATAAGAGTAAGAATTATGTGACATTCTAATATGAAGTTGGAGAAACTAATCATATTTCTTATTGTTGGCACCTACTACATGACTTCTGGGTCTGTGGAACCAGAGAGTTGTTTTGTAAGGAGAACACTGAGGATGTAGTTGAAATCTGTTCTTTCAGAAATGAGAGGCTAAGGTTCTGGTCTCCTGCTCTGCTCTCTGTTGTCTTTCTAAAATAATGGATGATTGGATACCATATGACCAACTGCAGAATTTCTCTAAAAGTAATATAGTGAAGTTTTTATCTCCCACTCAGTCCTAGACCTCAAGAAGGACTTTCTCCCCAGTTTTGTGACAGTGGATAGTCTTACATATACAGTGTTCATTCACTATGTGGTTTATTAATTATAACTCGAAGGAAGGAAAATAAGGGAATGTTAGGTCAAATGCCTCATATCAAAGTCACGCATTTAACAGATTCCCAAGGGTGTATTAAGTGAGTGGAAATAGAGTTATCTCCAAACCTTGGCACAGCTTCCAGAACAACTCTTAACACTAAGACAAAATACTGCCTCCAAAATGTGAAATCAGTGAGTACTCAACCTGGACACCTTCCCAAAGTTGAATCAATTGGAGTGTGTGTGTGTGTGTGTGTGTGTGTGTGTGTTGTATGTATATGACCAGAATTTTGTGCAGGGCTCAAAAGAACTCCAGGGAAGAAGGACCCATGTCATCAAAGATGCAAAAACGAAATAATGTAAGAATGGAAATGAATTCACTTTTTCTGGAAAATAAGTTTTATAGAGGCCAAAAATACAAGGCTACATAGAAAGTGAAAATGGCACCACATTTTATGACCCTTGAATATCGAACAAACTTTTATACTTAATTTTGTAGGAATGATATATAATTTATGTTTTATAAATAAAGAAATGGCAAAGACAACTATGTAGAATAAATAGATAGACTGAAGAGGGAGTTGGCTGGGGTGGAAGATATATTCGGAAACTCTTATAGTTGTTACACGTGACCTAGGCACGGAAAAGAGGAGTAATTATGACTGCTGTTTCAAAGATTTCTTAAAACTTGTCAATCCCCTTTCTCCCAGAATCTTGTATATTTGACAGAAAATTCTGGACTGAAAATAAAATAAAACAAGATAACCCAGCACTACCAACACCAACTACAAAACACATATATACCTCTAGCTATCCTCCTTAAGTTCACACTGCTACTTAAATTCACAATTCTAAATGGTTTCCTCATATACTTGCAGGTGTTGTTTCTTTAAGGCAATCCTAAGTCTGCTAATGCAGTTGTTCATTGTTAACTTATCAGATTTTTTTATATCTAGACATTTAAATTTTAAGAAATTATATTTCAACAACCCTCCTGAGAGGACTGTTTTGCAAACATTCTCAAAGAATAGCCCTCTGAGAAAAGCAGGCAAGCTATGCCCCTACCCTGCCTTGAGTGTTGGCAAATAGAAAGTTACCTTTAATTCATCCCTGTGTCCTTTGAATGACTGTTTTGTTATTTCAATAAAGGTCAGAAGGCTTAATGCACAAGGAAAGGTTTGCTCAGGTTTTTTTTTTTTTAATTTTTAAAAATGAAAACATATGCAAACCCAGTTCACTGGTGACTTTGAGATACACAGTTTCTACCACCAAGAAGCAGTTGTGATTTTTAATCAGAGAAAAAAAGCCAGAATATTCTCAGGAACAGGCAAAACCTTATTTTCATCTGCCTCTTCAAGATCTGAGCCACACCCAGGATGTTGAATAAAAACAGAAATGGTATGGCCCTTTCAGAATTACTGTGCTGTTTAATAACTCATTTTTGGTTGAATTATAATTATTATCTTATCACTATGGTTATGTGGTTTAATTTTTGTTTTGTTTTTGTTGTCTGTGTTTGTTTTATTTTTTAAGATGAAGCCATTGGTCTGAATCTGAGTTTAGACAACACAACTTTCTATAAAAGGACACCACATCTGTTGTAGGGAGGCCATACTAGCTCTGCTCATGCTGATCTTCACAAATCTAAGGAAACATCATCTTGCTCCCTTCCTACATCTTGGCAGGCATTTTCTTATTCATGGGTTCAACCTCTTTTTTGACATAACTTGAATGTAAATATGAAGGTTTTCAACCTTTTCTCCTTTCCTCTTTTCATAAGTTATAAAAATAATGTCAATGAATAAGACTTTTTTTGTTTTGTTTTCATGTATCAGATTTAATGTTGTAATTCTGGAGACTTGAATAGGTTAATATAAAACCTGTTGTGATTAAGGAAACTGATTTCGGATCTTAAAAAAGATGGACTGAATAAGGAAGTCAGAAGGATGGCTGTGGATTATAAATTTGGTCACAAAGCTTCAAACTGTGGAATTCTAATTCCATTTTTGGTTTTGATTCTCTAGGGCTCCAAGCACAGATCAAAGGCCGTTTCTCGTTTTCATTTTTAATGGGTTATTGCTTAAAAAGTAAAACCCATTGCACTCCCGAGTCTTCCACAACACGACTCCCCTGTGAGCTGACCCCCAACTTCTCTCCCACCAGAAAGAATCTGTGTGTGACCTGTGTGCTGACCAGCTCACAGCAGGTGTTACTTCAAGGCCAGAGTGGCCTCCCTCTGTGTTCAACTTCCAATGTTTGGAACTTAGAAACCCACTAAAATAAGTACCAGTCCACCCCGGCACTCAGAGTTCTCAGGTGATTTCCATATAAGAACCTCTTTGCCAGGGCCCCACCTGTTACCTTGCGCCAATGAGAAGGTGATAAAACACTTCCAGAGTGAACGAAAATTGGAAAACTACTATGAAATGAAGAAAAAGTTTAAATCAATCGATTTCAATTAAAAAACATTCATATTTAAGTATTTATTCTTAACAATTTTTGAGTAGCTGAACCTTGTTATATTATTTAAGATGACTATGTATTCATAGATAAGGCTAATTGTAAGACCCTATGTCTGTATTTGGATGCTTTTCATAAACCCCATTTATGTTTCTTAGTTCATTTTATGTCTTACCACCTTTTTAAAAAATGTTTTAAAACATTATGAATTGGATCAACATACTCTATAAAATAGACATTTAGATATTCCTTGAATAAATCATGACCAAATATACATTTCATTGGGTTAATTCTTTTGGATGAAGAAATTATCAGAGAGAGACATGGAATGCATTGGGAAGAACAAAAAATGTACTGCTGTGTCTGTGTGTGTGTGTGTGTGTGTGTGTGTGTGTGTGTGTGTGTCCCCACATGGTAAGATCTGGTTCCATTTTTCCAAAACTGTGCTAACAGAGGCCAACATTCGAGGTAACAGAGACTGAAAAGAATGAAGTCATGAGAGAATTCTACTCAGAGGGTTACTTTAGACTTATGTATCCTAATAACGCACTTATGTCCCAATTAAGATGGTTCATAGTTGAACAAGCCAAAAATAATTCATTTTAAAAACTAGATTACAATTTAAATCTTCAAATCATTAACTAAGCACTGCACTGGGCATAATGATAAACCCCAATGTCTCTCTAAATTGCAAAAAGTCTTACACCATCAGACTTTTGCAAATGCTGTGTTTTGTTTTTTTTTCTTATTGGAATCTACTTCCTAAATAAAGCTGACCTCTTTCCTTCATCTACCACTAGTTACTTTTTTTCTAGTTGACTTCTCAGATATCAAAGTTTGGCTTTGCGCCTACATTTTCTTGAAACATGTCCATGCTCCCCTCCTACCTACCAAAATATCTCTTCCCTGTGCTTCCAAAGTATCCTATAGTTTCCCATTTGTGTCATTTATGGCATTGAATTATGAGTACTTGTTATTTGTCTGGTTTTTCAAGCAAACCATAAATCCTATAAGTCAGAATCCATAGGCTATCTAGTTTACCTCTGATTCACCAGTGCTTAATAAATATGTCTGGTCTAGGAATTTGAGCCAATTTACCAAGGCCGAGTGACCTTGACTACATTCATTAAGCACTCCCATCACCCACATTTCTTCCTTAAAGAAAAGAAAATCACTATCACAAGAGGCAAAACAAGGATGTATATTCAATCAGTTTATATTGAGCAAATGAATTATTGTCTACATATCTCCAGCCCTCTTTCAAATACATAAAAAATATAAAACAAATAGAGGGAAAGTCTTGCTTCTAAGTGGTATAGTCCTATTAATAATGTAACTTAGGACTTCAAGGTTTTAGACAGTATATCAGCCAGGTTGGACTTGGTTGTGCAAAAATGACAAATCACCCCAAAAATCTCAGGGACAAGAAACATTAAAGTTTATTTTTTTACTGATGTTATTTGTTTATCAGGGGTCAGTTGGGTGACTCCACTTTTAACATACCCAACCAGAAGATCATCTGAGGAAGGCTCTACTTCTGTTTTCACAATTCCAAAAGTAGGAGCAAGGAGCAGGTTAATTTGTAAGGTCAAATGGATATGTCCAACCTCAAGGGGTATATGGAAGTGCAATCCTACCACCTGCCTGGATGAAGGAAAATTTAAAGAGATCATTGAAAGGATTCCACTAATTTTGAGCATCAGGAGTAACTGCTACATTTGCAATGTAGATTATTCATGGTAAGAAAACTGAGGGAAAGAAAAGAAGGAGGATGGGCTTCAGAGAACAAAGGAGAGGATACATGGATCTTAAATTAGTGATCAAGAAGGAGTACATTATAAGACTAATTTTAAAGGATTAAATTAATAAAATATAAATTCACTATTTTCAAACAAATGTTTGGGTGTGGTGATGGGTAGTTGCAATTTGAGTGGGTTTGGTCCCAAGGAATCTGAGAGCAGCAAGAGGATACACTGTTGGGAAAATTGGACTGGTATAAGTAATCAGAATAGAAGTACTGACCTGTCATATGGTGTTAAAGCCTAAGTTGTGGGCACAACATCTGGAATTCTATTGAAAAGGCAATATATGAAGTCAAAAGTGTTGGGTTCAGAGAAGCACTGTGGTTCTGGTAAACTCTCACTGGCCTCATTCTTCCCTATGGTAGACCAGTAAGCCGAGGTGGATCCACCAGGAGACCGAACTGTTCTATTAGAGGGGCTATGTTCCACCCAGGAAAGTAGGTAGAACTCCCAGATCTGAGGGCAGCATGAAGTGTTAAAAAGGAAATTAAGAGAGAGGATGAATTAGATGAAAAAAAAAATCCTAGTGAAGTGTGCGTGTGCACACATGCATGCCTGCATACACATGAGCTTAAAATTAAAGAAATTTGCAAAGCTTATGAAAAGACCAGCATGGATGGTTCATGTACATGATGAGCAGACTAGGCAAATCTGATCAAGGAAGAAATTCATGATAAAGAGAACATTTCAGAAATTAATCAGATAAACATGACTTCCCAGAGAGCAGCCTTGTGGCTGCTTTTGGAGTACAAATAGGATAATTAGGTAAAGATATTTAAGGATGTGTTTGCTAAAGAAGCCAAACATAGTGGACTGAGTGTAGACAAGTGAGGAAAAGATGAAGATAGACAAGTCAGATGTTTGTGATACAGAGGATAAAGCCACTTTATAAACCATTCCAAAATTTTCAGACACCACCAGTTGGGGCAAGTATTACTGATACCAAATGCAAAGAAGCAAAGTGCTCATATACCATCCCTGAAGGCTTATGCAAGTGAACTTCTCGCAAGAGGATCCCAGCCCCTCATTCTACTAACTCCAGTTATTTCCTAAATGCTCCAAATAGAACTATGCTCACCCTCTTTGAATAGCAGACCCAACTCTGTGTACATTTTTCCTCCAAAGGATACAATAGAGTCTGTTGTATGTTCCCTCCACTCAGTTACCCTCTCAGTTTCTGTTGGTTTTTCCAAGTTAAAAGTCAAATACAATCTCTGAGAACTTTCCATTCAATGACTGTAACCATCAGTGTGGTTAACTTGCCACCAGACACGTGCTTAGGTGAAACCAACATCCCCTAACTTGCTTGGCCTTGTATATTACATCAAGTTTTCAAGAGCATCTTTTATTTCTACTCAGAATTGGGTACTTAGTTACTCACTAAGTTACTTACTAAGTTACTCACTTAGTTACTCATCCCCAATTCCAATGTTGCTTATTAAAAAAAAAAAAAAAACTCATATGGCTAGATCAAAATTTTGACTTTAATTTTTGTTTACATCATTTATAAACCCATTAAATTTTAAAATGTGCATAAAATATTCAGGGCCAAACAAGGAAATGTTATTTGTTCAATAAGCACTTCTTGTGAAATGATCATGCTTGTTGCCTGAACAGTGGTGAGGAATATTGTCTTTGCCATAAAATCCAGTGTGGATAGCAAGTAAATGGACAAATAGCTGTAGTTCAGTAAATTCTGTAAAAGAAGGGTGATGACTACACTAAA
Organism: Tonatia bakeri; assembly: GCA_004024845.1. Classification (NCBI taxonomy): domain Eukaryota; kingdom Metazoa; phylum Chordata; class Mammalia; order Chiroptera; family Phyllostomidae; genus Tonatia; species Tonatia bakeri. Next base: position 554,029 of record PVIA01000003.1, read on the forward strand.
AATGGTAGTAATGAAAGTATTCAATGGTTAAAGTCTCCTGTTAAGGCCCTGGCTAATGCTAATACAAGCCTCATATATCCAGACCTCTGTGGTTCTAAAGAATAACTGGTTGGACACACTAATTCCCTGAACTACACGTGCTACAATAAAGAATAACTCACTTCCATCTTCCCTCTGAACTCTGCCCCCTCTACCTCAGATAAGTGTTGAATCTCAATGGGCCTCAGTTTCCATCTGCCTTCACAAGAGAGCATGCCTTCTGTTCTAGGTGTGTTTGAAGGAGTAACTAAGGGAGGCAGTTGGCTTATGGGAAAAAGGCTAAATCTGGATGCTTCAGGTTTTCCAGCGGGCAGCCTTGCCTCCATGGGCAGTGCTCACTTGCTTTCTATAGTTTCCTGCTTTGTTAATCAGCTGGTTAGGGTTAAAGCATGAGCATCTGTGTTTGCGGGACCAGAGTGAGAATCTTGACTGCAGAGGTTTATGTCAAACAGAGAGAAGAAGATAAATATGATTTATATGCCAATGGTTACAAACTTTGGCTGAGATGAAGGATGGGAAGAGCACAATCAATATCCTGTATAATTGTTAATTAGTAGTAGTGTTCCTGGTAATTATATTCCTGAGATGGCCAGAAAAATTTTATTCCCCTAGAGAAAACTGCTAGGGAGTTATTTCATCAAGTACATATATTGATACTATAAAATAAGAAGTATGGGATATAAAAATGAGAAAATCATTATTTAATCTCACAGGTTTGTTGTTTCTTCTTCTTCTTAAAAAATTAACATCAGTGAAATGGATGCAAAGATTATTACTGAAAAAGAGAGTCGTTTGAGCTCTTATTTGCTAACACCTTGGGAACCTGTGGTGAGGATTTCTTGTTACATCTGGACATAAGCTATTGGCATCTTAACTATTGTACCCAAGAAAAGAAAAACTGATGAAAGTTTGTGAGAATGGGTTTTACTAGAACTTTAGCAAAGATGTTAACAGAATTGTTCATTAACCCTAATGAAGCCTAGAATCTCAAGGTTATCTGATGGGAGTCCTACCTAGGAGGAAGTCCTACCCGCTTCTTCTTTCCTTCCTTCCTTCCTTCCTTCCTTCCTTCCTTCCTTCCTTCCTTCCTTCCTTCCTTCCTTCTTCCCTTCCTTCCTTCCCTTCCCTTCCTTCTCTTCCTCTGTCTCTCAGTCTCTCAATCCTTCCCTCCCTTCCTCCCTACCCCCTTCTTTCTCTCCCTCCCACCTCTCTCTCTCTCTCCCCTTCTCTCCCCCCAACCTCTCTCATTCTGCAGAAATAGTTGTCTCTAAGTATCATATCTGACCCAGTGGTGGGAGACCACTAGAAAGTTTTCTGGGTCAGTGTGGTGATTTTCCCTCTGACATCCTGCCATAGTCTCCCTTAACTCCCGCTGACCACAAGCTACCTGCTGTAGTAAAGAGTCACTCCACCAGTGACCTTTATGAACTCTGACCTCTGAGATCACCCATTGACAACACCAGTGCTTATAGAATGTGTGTTCCAGGGCTATTATCCAGGATTCCCTGGTGGAACCACGGGACTTTCTAATCAAGATATCTAAGTTTTAGACAGTTCTCATGTGACAAACATTCATTAGACATTTATCATAATCCAAACATTATACAGTCATGTGTTATATTACATTTCAGTCAACAGCAACCTCATATATGACAGTGGTCCCATCAGATGATAATGGAGGTGAAAAATCCCTTTGCTAGTGATGTCATAGCCATTGTAATACCATAGTGCAACTCATTATGTTTGTGGTAATATTGGTGTAGACAAACCCACTGCACTGCTGGTTGTATAAAAATATAACACAATTAGGTATAGTATGTAATACTTGATAATAAACTATATTACTGGTTTATGTATTGGTTGTACTATACTTTTATCATTATTTTAGAGTATATTTTTTCTGCTTGTAAAAGAAATTTGCTGTAACACAGTATGTCTGTTATACCCACAGCAGCCTCATACATCTCGTGTTCACCGCGTCCCTTGATTGTATCATTTTCTCTTGTGCTTGATTTAATCTCATGTTTTGTACAGTAACATGTTGTGTAGGCTTGTAACTTAGAAGCAATAGGCTTTGCCATATAGCCTAGGTGTGCAGAAGGCTAGACCATCTAGGTTTATGTAAGTGTACTGTATTATGTTCACATAGCAACAAAATTGCCTAATGACATTTTTCAGAACATATACCCATCATTCAGCAGCACATGACTATAATAACACATGTATGTTTAAGACACATCCCATTGGAAGTAGCAAATCCAATGCTTATGAACAACAGAAATAGCAGTTGTGTGTTTACTGTATGGCTGGTGTTGTGTAAAACACTCAGTCCACATAGTCCATTTAATCTCCACAACACATCAACAAGAGATAGTTCTGATTACTTCATTCTTGTTTCAGATGAAGAAATTGAGGCTTAAAGAGATTAAATCATTGGCAGAGTTATCAGTTGTAATCAGTTGTGGGGCAATCTGATTCAGACCCAGGCAGTCTTACTGAACATGTTAAACACTGCAGATTCCCCTCTCTTTGTACCTTATCATAGTAACGTGTCTCTTCTCTGCTCAGTGAGGTGATATCCAGATGCTCCAATTTTACCATGTGATTATGCTGTTAATTGGTGAGTGGGGACCACCAATTCTGGCTAGATTTACCTACTTCTAACAACTAACATATCTTGAAGATCCCTAGGTATACTTCCTTAGTTGAGCCCATCTGTTCCTCTACTTTGTCTGCAAGGTGTCATTGTCCTTTTTCCGATCCTGAGCCACTTTAAGGCATGGTGACCAGTAGTTGTTAGTATCAGAGTTCACATGCCGTCTCTCTCCTTTACATATTTATAAATATGACCCATACTTCCTATCCAGTGCAACCAGCTTCCGCCTGAAAGAAACCATCAGATTGTAAAGCCTCTTGGTCCTACTTAGTCAGAGCCCAAGGACCCCAGAATCTCTCCGACTGCTAGGATTCCCTCTGTGGGGTCCTTGTTCTTTATACATCACCCTTAACCTAAGGCAAGAATTAATACAAGGTGTTGCAGCACAGCTATACTTCGTTGATGTCTGGGTTATCTTACCCTCTCAGTGGATCTTTGCTGAAGTGTTTTATTTTCACTCAAAGTAACAACCACTTTCTACAGCAAATATGAAAATTCCATAACAAATGGAAACCAATTCTCTCCTCAGTCCATCATGGAAATTCTTCCACCATTTGCCACCATAGCTTTGAATATCCTTCTGACTATGTTTAGCGGTTGAAGCCCTTGAAACACCCCTTCTGTATCAGGACCAAGGAAACCTCCTCTGAGAAATGGGCACCGTGTGGTACTCCCAAGGCATTTCTATTATTCTGTCATTACTAAACCCTACCTTCTTTCCTCTGAGTCTCATTATACATTTTCCTTCAGGGCTCTGCCCATAGGCTTATGGTATCCAAGAGATCTTTTACATCTAACTTCTGTACTCACAGTAGCTGACAGTGAACTTGTATATAACCATTGACTGATGTTAGAATGTTAGAGTGAGGTCCCTAGAAAACACACAAATACAGGTTAATTCATCTTTTACTGCACAACATCTCCAACTGGATGTCTCTTCCTGCACTTCAGGAGGGCTGGGGGTAATTTGATACCTATCAAACTGAATTTTCACTTAAAAAAAATAAACAAACAAAATAAATAAATAACACAATACAATATTATGAACAAAACACCAGGTACAAAATTAATATTTCCATGGCATAATAAAATAAATCAAGGCAAATTATAATTTTTAAAAGCTAAATAAATCCCACAAATATTACTATATACAGACATGAACAATATTGATTTTTGAATATTTTGTATATTTAAATAGTTTTAAGTTTAATTGAAATACTTATAAAATTAAGTTTTGGTATACAGTTTATAAGTTCTAACAGATATAAATTCATGCAGTTATTAACAAAATAAAGATACAGAACAGTCAATAAAACCTTCAAATTCCCTTCTACTATTCCTTTGTGGTTAAACCCATCCCCAACCCTAATCCTTCCATAGAGTTTTAACTTTTGCAGGATGTCACACAAAAGCAGCCATATACTATTGTAAATTTTTCAGACTGATGTTTTCTACTTTACAAATGCCTTTGTGATTTATTCAAGTAGTTGCATATATCTGTTCAGTCTTCTTTATTGTTGAATAGTATTCCATTGTATAAATGTATTCATAGTTTGTCTTTTCATGATATATTTTCTACATTCTGTGACTGCATGCTATAAGACAAAAATTTTACAATATTCTCTCCAAGGTAGTAGAAAATTGTTTGGTTTAACATGGAGATAAAAAATAAAATATATTCCATTTGTGGGGCAAGAAAGGTATAAAGAATGAACAGTATCCTGTAAAGAATAATAGAATAATCAACATTCTAAATAATGAATCCATTTAATAATTGAATTAATTAACATTGGAATTAGTTAACATTCCAAACTAACTAATCACTTTTGGATGAAATAATTCCACTTCTAGGCATCAATTTTGAGAAAAGAATCAATGAGGTAAATGATTATTTATGTGCCAGGATGTATAAGCATTATGTATTAATGCAAATATTATGAGAGAACTGCTAGTCACTGTATTAGTTTATTAGGGCTACCATAACACAGTACTACAGATTAATTGGGTGGCTTAAGTACCAGGCATTTGTTTTCTCACATTTCTGGAGACTGGAAGTCCAAGAAGTTGATAGCAGAGTTGGTTTCTTCCATGTCTACTGTTGCTGTAGAGGGTCCTCTTCTCTCTGTGTTTTCACTTGGCCTTTCCTCCGTGTGCCATTGTGTCCTGATCTCCTCTTCTGATAAAGATATCAGTGGTGTTACATTAGGGCCCACCCTACTGACCTCATTGTAACTTAATTTCTCTTTAAAGACCTTTGCTTCAATAGTCGAATTCTTCAACATTGGGCCTTAGGACTTCAACATAGGAATTTAAAGGGGAAACAATCCAGTTCATAACACTCACATAACAGGAAGTCCATAAAATGATTTCGTTACGTGTGCTTTATATTCTGCAGTCAGTAAGAGTTATGATGGTATGTGCATACTTACTGGTGTAAGAGTATGTTCAAGGTAAAGAGTTAATTTTAAAAGTAGATTATAAAATTATTTGAATATAATCTCAATTTATAAAAGTATACATTTATTAAAAATAGATCTGTATTATATATTTTAAATTAACCTAATTTTTGCCCCACTGCTCATATGAACCTAATACCTATGTCTCTGCTGACTCTCTTCTACGGGAGAGAGGCATGAGGCAGAGACAGAGGATTACTGACTTACTGACTGCTATTTCTCCTGAGTTGTAGAATCATGGGTATTTAGTTTTTTTTCTTTTACACTTTCTTAGTTTAAACTTTTTTCTTTAGCAAGCATTTATTATTTTTCACCATTTTTTTAGATCAATAAAGTTCAGGTGAAATACTGTCAACAAAGAAACAGTAAAAGAAAAGCTCAATAGGTCAGAATTAATATCACTTTGACATTTAAATTTAAAATTCTAACTTTACTAAAAAAAAATGTCCACATTGTACAAGGCAGGGAAATATGGTTCATTTCCAGATGATAAGTAAAGGTCCTGAGGTTTGCATTGTTCCACATGGAGAAAGAGCCCATATCTGGAGGAGGGTCAGCAGGGAATGCCCGACCCGGGGGCCAGAGTCTTCTTAGAAGACAGTTGAGAGCCCTGGCCACCATTACTCTAAAGAGGAGAGCACTTGGGCACCTTAGTGGTTTTCACATATGTGATGGGTATCATAGAACAAGAATTAGATGAATTTATTGAATTAGGTATATCTGGAAGACAGAACTAAGATTAATGTTTTCTTTTTTAAAAGAATTCTTATCTGAGGACTTTTTTCCCACTGCTTTTAAAAAGAGAGGAAGGCAGAGAAAGAAACATCAATGTGAGAGAGAAATATCAATTTGTTGCCTCCTGTAGGAACCAGGACCAGGATCACAGGAACCTGGGCCAGTGATCAGACCTGCAATCTAGGTATGATGCGCCCTGACTGGGAATGGAAGTCACAACCCTTCAGTTATGGAACTATGCTGCAACCAATGAATCCACACCAGCCAGGGAAATATTTTTTTTTTCCTTTTAGTACAAGTACTTTGGCCTCCTACAATATGCCAAGCATCAATAAGTGGTATAGAAGCAAATGTCTGCTTAATAGATTTTAAAAGGATTTTATAACAGCTTTTAATGATAGAACAGGTTGTTTTTAACATAGAAAGCCTCACATCCTTACAGCAATCAAAAAATGGAAAATGCCCAATGTGATAGAACTGTTTTTGGGGCCATGAGATGGTTAGAAGACAAAGTTTCAAGGAAGTACCTCCTCACTCCACCCCAGGAGATCATTTTTATAAAATGCTTTCAAATATAATTTTTTTCGCAGATCCACAATTACACTCTACACACATCTGAGATTGCTCTGAAAAAGCTTAAAAAAATAATGCACTTACTCCATGCAGGAGTCTCTGGAGTCGAAGCCCGTGTGCTAGCGATGTGTCGCAGCTGGTTTCGGGGCCGCGCTGGAAGCTTTAAGCTTTGGCACAAGCGGGCATTAACTCAGCATTAAGCGGAAGCTTTGACACTGGAGACTACACACTTGGATGGATTAAATACACATTTTGAATACCTCACAAAATACTAGCAGTGAGGGGGATACAGAGACTTTTTAAATGAGAGAGAGCAAGAGAAGGAAATTAAAAAAAAAAAAAAACATGCAAGGCAAATGAACAGAAACACAAGCCTGGCAAATCCTACCTGTGCCCCTGTGCCACAGCTCACTCCCCTTTCAGACCTGGAGCCCTGGTACCCGCCTTCTCAATAAGACTGGTTCTGTGAGATTTTAGCCTAGGTGGGCATCATTGGAACACAGTAAAATAAACTTATATGTAATATGGCAAACTCTAATCGAGCATTTTGTGTTTTGTTTTTGGGTTTTTTTTTTTTTTTTTTGAGAGTCAAGGAAAACACAGGCCAGCTCCTGTCCCCAGCACAGGAAAACCAAAAAGCCCCCATACAGTAACCATACGGTATGTTCACACAGGTCACTAAAATCAAGTATGTATAAGATGCATTTCTTAGTTACCTTTTCACAACAATTTTACAGATGTTAACTCATTTGATTCTTACCACAATTCATGTGTTAGGTCAGGATTATCACACCATAGTCCAGAAAAAAAAAAGATTATCTGATGGATTTAGGGTTTTGCGGGGGGTGGATCCCCCCTAAGGTTATACAGAAGCCTGTAGGAGATGTCAAGGCAAGATTCCAGTTTGACTGAAACCAAGTTCTCACACAACCCCTTCACTACCCATAACCAGAGATCCCAATACTTAGTACTAGCATTGTAAATATTGTAAATTTCACTCATGTATTTATTTGTTGATTCACATTCATTAGAGTCTAATAAACATTCTAGAAAATCCCCTTCTGGAAAACTAACACACTACGAATAAGGAACAATAATATGCTGTTCTATACCAAAGTTCTAGTGTAGAGATTTAAAAGATGCTCTTTAGAGATGTCCCCAACTAGATTGCTGGAATTCCACTCCAAACCCAGAGTATATTTATCAGTTAATAAAGCTGGCTTATTTCTCCCTTCTTCCTTCCTTTCCACCCTCCCTTCCTCCCTCCCTTCCTCCCTCCCTTCTCTCTCTTTTGTTCTGGGAGTGGTGTTGTGGGGGTGGTGTTGTGGGAGTGGATTTCTGAATAAATTGAGAAACCCAAGTGGATTAAGAGAATATTAGGTTATGCCAGCACAATTTCAATATAACCATATGTTAAGTAAGCAGTCTCACCAATAAAAGAACACTTTGAGATATACATACATATTTTGTCTAGTTGAACTATATCAGCAAATTCAAACATAATTGTTTGAAGGTATTAATCCATCCAGTCATCTATTTTTTTTTTTTTTTGTTGGCCCAAGACAACCATCAAGATTTTTTTTTAATTACTAAATTGCTTTGGAAAGTGTCCAGATATTATCTAATACAGCCCAAGATCCATTATTTTTTCATAATTCTTCAACTTCCAATCATTATTTATTTAAGCATCTACTCCTAAGGTCCTGGGTGAGAAAGATGGACAACACAGTCCTTGTTTTCAAGATATTTAGAGAGCGGGGAGAGGACACATATATTTCAACAAAATACGAACAATAAATTGTTACAGATATGCCAAGAGAATCTTGTGTGAGAAGGAGTGCTTCCCAGAGAAAAAAGTGGTCAGTTGTATCTGGGCATGCTAAGAAAACTTGCAAATAGATAGAATACCTTCCAACAGGATACAGCTTGTGTCCATACAGGTTTAATATGTAGAAACCCAAAGGGTAAAACACAGTGTTTATCTAGTTAATCTTACCAAAGAAGGAAATGCTAGTAAAATTCTGACATGAGCTAGATGGCCAATATTCTAGAGTGCTTCCCTCTGTGTACATATTCTAATGAATTTAGACAGCTGTCACCTTCTTCTTGCCTCCCTTCACTTAGGGTCGGTGGACACATCTGGTATCACAACAAAATTGCAATATGTTGAAAAGGAAAAGAATGAACATAAATGCAGTTGGGTTGTTGTAGAATTTATTTCACAATTCTGCTTCTTTACCCTAACTCTCTGAAAAGTTATTTATAGGTATATTCAAAAGTTCAATTTGTGACAAATCCAATGACTCCTACTAGGTAGCCTATCGTGATCCTTGGGGAGGAATTCCATGGGCGCATCACAGGAGGGGTTACAACCCAGAACCTGCAAAAACAAGGTGACAAGCATTGGCCAGAGAGACTAAAGAACTAGGCAGGGACTATCTGCCTTCAGGGAAGATTAGCAAGTGACTGGAGAAGAGCAGGCCGAAATGTAGGAGATCTGGAGACAATGGATGCAATGAGGCCTGGCAACAGAGAGTCCCGCCCCTGCCCACTCTGTAAACCTTGGTAACACAGGAAAGAATAAGTCTAGGTCTAGGGAATCTGAGAATTGGTTAAATGACTAATATGTACTTGTTCTGTTCCTGTAGCACCTCATAGAGTCTAAGCAGTGATTTTAGGAGGCAGTCTGATGCCCCATTTTGTGGGTGAGAGAAATGAGTCCCAGGAAAGCTGGAGAAAGCAAACAGCAGTAAAGCTGTGGATGCTGGGTACCTACACCCCAGCCTAAAGCTTCCAAAGAACCCTGTGACAAAAACTGGCTGGTCTGCAGCCTTGAGGCGGTGTCTCCAGCTATGAGGGTATGTTTTGTGTGCACAGAATGTGTGTGTGTGAGTGTTTCAGAGGGGAATAGAAAGTGGGAAGGGGGAACGAAGATGATCAGATTATTACATTACTCTTTAGGATCTTAAACCACGGCATTTATGACAATCATGTTGTGATCTGTCTACTAAAACATAAAGACATGGAGGCCTAATCTCCCTAGGTTTAGGATGCACTTCTGTCTCTGGAATATCAAGTAACAGTATCGAAGGCAAAGGCTGCCTTTGACGGAGGACACTCTGGGAAACAATTTTCCACTGCACGTTAGCGTATTTGCAATCAAAGTCTGTGTGTATCTGTGATTTCTTTTTAATCCCTTTACTTCTTTCTTCCTCTTTTTCTTCGTCGTGTCCCTGCCTTCCCCGCCTCCCCACCATCCCTCAAAACACTTTTTTCTCGTCTATGGAGATAGGAACCAAAAGGAAATTGATGCAGTGGTGAGTTTAATATGACATTTGAAAAGTGACTTTTTGATTTTCAATTAACCTTGCACAAAGAAGAAATATTGAAATTCGCCCCTTTGTTCTTGGCTGGATCTGCAGGCAGGCTGGTTGGTACCAAGCGCTGAAGGGGGTTGAGGTGGGGCAGCAGGGAAGGATAAGGCAGGCGGGTAAGAGAACCTGGCACCTACCAAAGCACTCCGCTTCTGTTTTGCACAAAATGAGACAAGACTAGCCTATAGTAATTACTCGCAGAAGGGGAAAACAGGTAGGGGAGAAAATGCTCTTGTCATTTGTGTGACTTAATTGTGTGCTTTTATGAGCCTTCTGGCTGGAAGGATTATAAAGTTACTTTTAATAACACTTCCTTTCAGAAAGAATTTGATTTGAAATTTCCCAGCAGGGCCTCCTAGTCCACCACAGGTACCCTTCCCCAATCCACACCCCCTCCTCCTTTTCTCTCTAGCCAACCCTCTCCTGGTCGCTTCTTTGAAAGCCCCATTGTTCCGTTTGTGGAAAAAGATGCTTGCACCATAACACTATGTGTAAAGTGAGCTCTGCAGTTAAGTCTCCTGTGTCTGGATTTTCTGCAGTCTTTACTAAAGGCAGTATCCGCCCCCCTCCTCTTTGCAAAAGGAAATCTTTTAAATGATGTATGGAAAATAATATCGCTTGATGCTTTGGATCTGGTTAAGCTGCATGTGATGACAGTGACCAGGTTCCTTAAACAGGGTCATGACACGTTATTAAGGCACAGTCTGGTTTCGCTGACCAACCCTAACAGTCCGCTTCCTTCCACCTTTCTGTCCCTGTCCTTGCAGCCTGTCTGTCCCTCACTACCTAGCTGTATGCTCCCGCTCCGTTTCTTCCTTAGTGTTTTGTCTGCATTTTTCTCTTGCTCCCCGGCTTCCACTCTGCAGTCGTGATCCAGGTGGAATCAGCGGGGTCCCGTTTCGGTAGGCGCGAGCCGGGATCTGTGATAGGCATAACTTGGGATTCACCGGGCAGAGCAGAGCCGCCAGGCCCGTGGGCAGGGACAACGGGCACCCCGCCCGAGGCCGCGCGGTTCCTCGCTCCGCACCTGCCTCGGAAAGACGCTGCATCTCATCCCTAGGTGGCAGCAGGATTCTGAAGCTGGTGCAGCCCTCGGCAGCCCTTGTGGTCTGTTTTTCTGAACAGATTGCCAGGGGATACGGGGGCTAAACAGCCAGGCGCCTCCCCAGAGTGCAGGTCAAGCAGATGAGCAAGCCGGACAGACACAGCTGGCAGCGCCTCAGGGGTCAGATGCCATAGCTTGGGATACCACATCTTCTCTCCTCACATCGATTTTTAAAGTGTTCCTAAAGGAAGGAAGGGAGGGAAGAAAGAAGGAAGGGAGGAAGAGAAGGAGGGAGGGAGGGAGGGAGGGAGGAAGGAAGGAAGGAAGGAAGGAAGGAAGGAAGGAAGGAAGGAAGGAAGGAAGGAAGGAAGGAGGAAGTCAGTTCAGTCTCTTGGGGACTGTGTCTTGTAAAGACCAGTGATTCCAGATGGAGACAAAAGTCCTCATGGCCCGAATACACACACACACACACACACACACACACACACACACACGCTACTCCTGGGCAGACAGTTCTCTCCCCTCCCAGGGACCCAGCAGTCCATGCAGAAAGGCGGCAGGTTCTGAAGTCTGGGACTTCAGTTCCAGCTTCTCTGCAGTCCTGTACACTTTGGATGAAGGATCTTTCTGTCCCTAAACCTCAGTTACATCATCTATAAAATTGGGGTGATTATAGCTTTCAGCTATGTGTACACACAAAAGATTTTCAGGATTATCAAGAGGAACAAAGAAAGGAAAAATTCACTTTGGCAGGAACAGTCTCACTGCTGCAGCCTTTGGCTTAGCACAGGAATTTTCCTTCAGAGGATACATCCAAATGGTGCTACAATGTTTTTTGTGATCACCCAGGAATTGTGTATTTGAAAACAAAGGGCAAAGGTGGTTTCACAACTTGAAAGCCAGGGATCTTTATCTCTAAACCATTTTGATTATCTGCACCCAGATCCACGGTTGACCTTGTCATCACCAGGAAATCCTGTACTCCGGAAATCTTTACTACCAGAAACTGCACTGGGCAGCCCAATGGCTGAGTCCCAGATGCTAAACAGGAAAGGCAGAGACTACTCTGATGTATGGTATTTTGGAGAACGTTACTATTAACATGGCATACCACACACACACACTGTGAGTCAGGGAATTTTCTCACCAAGGCTGACTCAGAGAGAAGAAAAATATTCAAAAACGTTTTAATCCCTCATAATACAGTACCTTCTCTTGTTTGCCTTAAATTCTCTCCCTTCCTAGAACCATGGTAACCTTTGTAAAAAAAGGGGTGAGAGGATGAAGTTTTCTGATGTTTATTTCATCTCACTTGGGGTCTTATTTCTTTCATTCTCTTCTCATTCACGATTTCTGCAAATATACCAGGGCAAGAAACACCTCTCCTGCCCGTTTATGTAATAGGCGTAAAATCTTGACTAACCTTGATTCTTTACACCAAATAGAGTGTTGCTTCACAGTCTACAGCTTTATTTGTTGGGGGTTTTCTAGACCAAAGCAAAGCTGTTCTAAAGTAATTATTGAGGTGGCAAAAAGGTGGGGGACAACAAGAAGATATGAAATAGAAGTCTAGCCATAGATAGTTAACCTTCCAGGGGGAAAAAAATCATTCCAGATTATATGGCAGGAGCAGAGCAGAAAGATTTATGTCATTTGAATTCTCTCCTGTTTCTTTGAATGTGAGACCTACTTGGTGTCATTATAAGACCCCTCTTGCATCTGTTGCACTAATAGGATTATATCAGTAATTCCAGCAATATCACACTAGAATACTGACTTGTAACATAACATCATCCTTATAGCTTTCTAATAGCCACGCCCATTGGGCAAATCACCCTACCTCATAGAGTTCACTCACTTCAGTGATCCCCTGCATTATCTGGGAAATTGGCTTCCCACTGCCCCTCATCCAGCTTTTCTCACAAACTTTGCCAACTGTACCCCAAGATCCATCTCTAAATCATGTTCTTCTGGAAAAAGCAGAACATTAACTGAGAACTTCTCGTGAAGAGATATCACTCCTCTCAGAGCCAGAGAATAAGACATTTTTGGTGAAACTCATCCAGTCTTTTTTATTGTCACTGAGGTACAGTGTACAATCTTAGATGGACCTTTATGTTGTTTGATCTTTTATTTGCTCCTATTTATTAATCACTCGTCACTTTGTTTATTTTTCTGCCAGTCATTCTTCTTCTTTCTGAGTGTCTTCAGTGAGTGTGCCCAAACTTTGGCCTTCTCCTCAAGGTTTTCACCTCCAGACACCCTCCCCTACAGCAGCTGAGCCCCCCAAAGGCTACATGGGAGAATTAAATCCCTTAGGTAGAATGGACCTCATTTCCTACTCCTAATCTAGATGTTTGCCTACCTGTGGCCCTTATGTAACTCTTGTCTTATGGGAAAGAGGTCCTTTATATGCTATAAGGCACCCCACCCAGAAATTCTCTTAACCTCATCTTTGTTTATTTATCTAGGACCTAGATCCATCAATCTCTTTCTCCCTCTCTCTCTGTCTCTCCCTCCCTGCTATGTCTTTAACCACCCAGTTTAACTCCCTATTTTCTTTTCTATCTCTTCACACTGGCCTTTCATATGTGCACCAATCATCTACCGGTGTTCTGTCGAAGCCCAGTAGTGCTGAGTGTGTGTGAAGGGAGACACACACACTCCCCAGCGTCTGCCACGCGTCTTTGTCTTTGCTCATGCATGTCTCTGTGCTGCAGAATGACTTACCTACATTTTTTTTCCTGACTCTTGCTGATACTTTAAGATTCAGCTCAGGGATCATATCCTATGAAGTAACTTTTCTTAACATCCAAAACAATCTAAGTCCCCCTCCTTTATTTTGCCCCAGCGGAGAGCATATACCTTTATCATAGCCATTTCACACTAAGTTTTTTCTCATTGTGTGTGAAATTCCTATTTAACACACTAGAATATGAACATATGAACTCTTCAATGGCAAAAAAAAAGTTTTATTTATCTTTTTTTTTTTGGGGGGGTACCAAATGCCGTCCCAAGCACATAGTTTAGCAGGCCCATGAGTAATATTGTCATTCCTCGTTTCATTCATTGTTGTTTCATTATGTGGATGAGATGCTGAAGCAATCTATTCTGTTTGTATCATCCTATGATGAAATTGGCCATGTTATAGATTGTCTGACTGAAAGTTACAGAATCTATCAACAACATTGAGGATCGACTTCATATATTAAACTTTGTTTTAAACATAGGAGTCATATGGCCATCTATACCTGTTGATTTGTAAAAAAAAAAATGTTTGCCTACACTATCCTACAGAACAGAGAACCCTCTAAACTCTAATCTGTATCAGCTGACCCCTCTCCTCATCTCAGCTGTAGAGACTACACTGACTGCTGATCCCAAGGCCAGCCTGTCTAGACAGTCAGTGAACTGTAAGATGGCCTGATACAGAAAGCTTTTCCAAAACAATTGTGACGTGGTCAACAAGTGGTTTGAAATTTGAAATGGATCCTATAGAGAGAAGGAGGAAGTTGGCAACAGAAGCAGAAAGTTTGTCATGAGACAGCTACAAGGTAGGAGGCAAGAAAACCTATGAGGGTCCCTCAATGAACTGACTTTTGAAAGAAATAATCAACAGATATGTGATCAGATTTAAGATGATAATCTTTCTCGAGATCTCACAGAATGCATCGGTGTGGACTGGAACCAATTCCCTTTATGTTAAGACTGATGTTCTTTCTTATTGAACTTACCGCTTTGCTCTCCCTATATGCACAGTAGTTTTCTCTTCCCTGTGGTTCACTGCCCATGATTTCAGTTACCCCAGCCACCTGCAACCTAAAAACATTAAATCAAAAATTCCAGAAATAAGCAATCGGTAAGTTTTAAACTGTTCACTATTTTATGTAGTGTGATGAAATCTCACTCCTTCTTGCTCTGTCCTCCCCAGGACTTGAATTATCCTTTTGTCCAGTATATTCCCACTCTGTGTGCTCCCCGACCATTAGTCATTTAGTAGCTATCTCAGTTATCAGATCAGTTATCATATGTAGAGAGAGACCACATTCACATAACTTTTATAATATATTTTATTGAATATATAATTTTTCTGTTTTATTATGTTATTGTTGTTAATCCTTTGCCATGCCTAATTTAAAAATTAACCTTTATCATAGTCACATATGTATAAGAAAAACATTATATAGAGAGAGTTTGGTACTATCCAAGGTTTCAGGCATCCACTGGGGGACTTGGAATGTATCCCCAGTGGATAAGGGGGGGCAACTGTACTACAATGGCATTGCAAAGACAAGTGTCAAATGATTTATTAGTTGATGAACTACACAAGACCAAAGTGGATTTTTAAGTTAAAGAGTCATTCACTGAGGATGTAAATTAATGATCACAATTGATTGGTGTTTACTGTGAGTCAGAAAGCCACTGTATCATTCCCCCAGTCTGTGGCTTGTTCTCTTATTCTCTTGATGTTGTTTTTCTCAGAGCAGAGATTTTTAATTTTAACGAAGTGCAGTTTGTCCATTATTTCTTTAATGGATTATGCCTTTGGTATTGTATTTAAAAAGGTATTGTTATTTGTTTAAAATATAAGATAGAGAAATGAGGGTTTGAGTGAAAGTGGTTGAACAACCATATTCAAAAATTGTTCATTAGTAAATCCCTGTCAATAGGAGAAACGTCATTTGGATGAGATATGGAATTTTATACTTGGTTACTTCTGTTCAATATTCTTATCAGTACGTTAGCTAACCACAAATTGCTTAGCGAAAATGTAGATAGGATATAGACATGAAGGATGTTTAGAGATGTCTATTCATTTGACAACACATCTGTACTGTCTCCAAGTCAACACAACTGTATTGGCTCCAGGTATATGATGAACCTTATTAAATTTTGTGAGGGCTCCAGAGATGAAGCATGACCATTAACCTGGATAAGAATACATTTCTAAAGAAGATATGAAATATGTATGCAAGGCAAAAAGTGTCATGTCATGAGTAGATATCCTTCCAATTGGCTCTCCACCTGTCATTCCATCTCTTCCTTACCATACTAGGGATGTTGAATTCCACTTCTTTCTTCAGAAACATCACATGCTTTCTGTCCTCAGAGATTTTGGACTGATGTTCCTTTCCACAGAATACTGTTTCTACCCAGCTAAACCATCAACTGCCTGCCACATACTGTAGCCCCACAAAAACACACTCAAACACTCACAAACATGCTTTGGATATATTCTAGATATTTTCCAGAGCTTACATAGAATGCCACCATCCAAATACCTCTACTATTTACTATTCTAATACTCTGCTCTTTTACTTCATAGAATTTGTAATTATGCATAAATTTATATGTATTTGTTTAATGTCTGGCTTCTCTATGATCAAAGAAGAAATAAAACTAGCTTGTTTTATTTTTTACAATATGTCAATGACTAGACCTACTTTATGTGTATGGTAGGTGACATATTTGCTCTATGAATGAATATTAAATAACTACTCCCAAGCTGAGTGAAGATGATGTTCATATCAAAGTGGTGACATTTGGACTGAAACTTGAAAGTTGCATAGGATTTTTATAGGATGAAGATTGAGGAGACTAATAGTCCCACTATGTTCCACACTAGCTAGCCCATGATTCAAATACTTTATAAAGTCACAACTGCCACTTTCAAAAATGGACATTGATAAATGGGAGTGCACAGAAAGAAAAGCAACCCAGATGGTAAAGTGCAAGACATATCAGACGTGACATTGTTGGAGTAAGAGGATGCCTAGCCTGAAGAAGAGAAGGAGATGTGTGATGGCAGCTCCCACCATTTCACCCATGTAAGAGGGAGGTTAAAGTTATTTTTGGAACTCTAGAGAGAGTTTAATGTAAGACAAATGGAGAGAATTTATTGAGAAACAGAATTGTGCTCAGTATGTGAAGACCTCTGAAGATCATAATGAATAAAACATAAAACAGGCTGTTCTATTGTATATTGGATCCCTGAATTTGCAATGGTTCATATGAGGACTGTGTGACCTTCTGCCTAAAAGTTACAGAGGGCAGCATTAAACTGGGTGCAAGATGCAAACAGATGACATCTGATCTAACATCAAACTTTTACTGGCTCAGAGTGGCAGATGATATTTATATCTTGCCCAGTTTTATCAATTGTAAAATAGGGATGATACTAATAATAACAGTAACAGTAATAACAATAATCTTATGAATTGCTGAGAGGGTTGTGTGAGAAAAATCTCTTATAAAGTGCTATTACATATTATATGGAATACAGACAAGTAACAGCAATGATGACTAGCATTTATTAGGCAATTATTAGGGCTAGGCACTACTAGGCACTGTGCTAATTCTATTTTGCTCCATAAATAATTATCTGTTTAATTGAATGCATTCCGAATATTGTTGTTGATATTAATGTTTCATACTAAAATGAGTAAGTGGCCTTGTTTGAGTGAGAATTATATCTCTTAGATCATAGTAGGTTATTCTGATTCCCTCTTTTTTTGCTTGGTGTGCACATTCAGCAGAGGGACCAGGTACCACAGTCCTCCATTAGTCAACGCTGAGGAAGGACTTATAAACACACTATGGTTGCTTCGACTTTTATGTGCAGAAATTGCATGTTATATTTCACAAGTAGAAATCAGCCCATGGAGTCATGATTGAAAACATTAAGTAGGAATTGGTAGAACTTGATTCTAGTCACTAATTTGTCATTAACTAGTTATGTCACATAACCTCATAGAATGTTCCTGGGAGTGGGATATGAGAATTCACTTATTTTGTCTACTTTATTTCTATTATCTGCTTTGAGTCAATATTCTATTTCTCCTTAAAACATGATTCTCTGATAGAACTGAAAAATTTAAACGTTAAAGTCACTTTAAATGAGAATCTAAAGAGCCAGTAAATGAATCCTAGGACTGGGGGATTGGTATGGGAACAAATTTATGCAAATGCAATACATAGATTAGATTGGAGAGAGTTGAGTGCCTTAAGAACAGAAATCATAAGACAAGGGAAGCAATCAATTTTGAGAAAACTCTGTTCCTCACTGGGCAAAAGACAATAGGATTTCTTACAGATAAGGGGTTCAGTGGTTATGTGTAATTTTTATCTATTTTCTTGTCCCGGTGAAAACTAAACATAAACATAGAAGTCCTTTCCTCCTTTAGCTTTTCAGGTAGTTTAAAATTTCCTTGCTAAGACGTATGTCATGATTGTGTAGGGGCTTCGAGGAGAGGCTTTGGGTACCAAGAGATTTCTGAGAAGCTTTAGCAAAGTGCCAGAAAGGTTTAATTCGCAACTCTTGTCATTGTGATAGTTCTGCAGCCTGGTTACAGAACCACTGTTACAATAAATCATTGACCACAATTGGGAGTGGAGAATGCCTTGATATTTAAATAGAATTGTACCCAATGAACAAGAAGAAAGATAAGTGGGAAGATAATTGATTATAATTGTGCTTCTTTTTTTGCACGTGAGGAACTGCTTAGGAACTTCATAACACTTCTATGACTTAAGTGTTACCCTATCATTGATAATAAGAGAAAACTGAAGTTCAAGAGGTTAAAAAAAACTCCAAATAATGCCACTACTGAGGAGCAGAGGTAGAATTTAAGCAAAGTCCTACCCAGATGTTATTCAAATATAATATTATTTTAATACTTTTTAACAACTATGCATAGCTGTTTTAATATAAAATTCAATTGCTGTTTAAACAACCAACAAATTTATATATGTGAATTAAACAGGAACTTTTTGCAAATTCGTGATTTTAGACCATAAAACTACTACCAAAGTAATCCCTGTAGCCTAGTAGCAGAATTATTTAATTGCCCAAGTAAAAATTAGAAAAGAAATGAGCAAATTCATAATTTTGGTTTATTTTCATCCCCAACCCAATCTGGTTATTTGTATCAGAGACAGATTATAGCATTATTACAAACTTCGGATTTTTATTATAAACTTCAGGTTTTTATTATACTAAATCTAAGAGGTACCTAAAGAATCAGGTTGTAGTCCCAACTTAACAATTTACAAATCAGAAAGGTGTCTCTCTGATGCAGATCCTGACCCTCAGGATCCATGTGCTGTGGCCAAGAGAGACAAATACACATGGACTACAAAAGTCCTGTGGAGAAAAGGGACAGCATGGCCACTCTCTAAGTGAGAAAGAGGGCCCCCACCTTGCCTGGACAGGCTTTTATTGTTTTTCTGGGCACATTACACAGAGGATGGTCCTCATTTACTATGCATGGGTTCGAACTAGGTGATTACCTTTCACAGACAACAAAGGAGAAGATGTTGCTAATTATATCAAAGAAGAAGGATATTTTCAAATGTAAAGGGAAAAGCAGTTGGACTGGTTACACTCTGTACTTGAGAGATTTAGCTCAGATTTTAGCAAGTTGCAGTAAGCCCTTGCTAGCAGCCTCAATTCAGGGTGAGGGAGTTTTAGCAAAAGTAAGCCTCATAGCAACCTAGGTACAGTGCAGGCCTGATTTCCCACAGGAAAACCTATCTGTGGGCGTGGTTCCTATGTGCCGATTCGATCCCCACTCGTTTTCCAAGCGGGGTCTGAGTTACATTCCCACGCTATGTGGAATGGCTCCCTGTAACTCTCAAAGAAGCTAATTGCCTTGAACACAGTGACACCTATAGTTATAGAATCAGCATGAGAACTTTGAAGGGCACTTATTTATCCTGCAAATATTTATTGAGAACTAACCATATGACAGGCACATTTCTAGGCACTGGGCACACAGTAGTGGATAATAAAGGCAATGACCCTGTTCAACTAGAATTATAATTTACTGGTAAGTGCAGAGAATTAAAAGGAATAACTCCTAAATTATAATAAGAAACTGAACACATAAAAACTTGGGGTAGAGAGAAGCATTCCTGGCAGATAAACTCTCAAAAACAATGAACTTTAAGGTCAGAACAATACTGATATGTCCCAGAAATGGAAAGAATGCTCTGTGGCCTGAGTGTGTTGGTCTAGGGGAGAAGGTGACTAGATAAGGTTAGAGGTAGACTGGAACCAGGCTATGTGGGCTTTCAAGGGTGAGAGTCAGAAATTTACTTTAATTCTAAATGTATAAAGACGTTTTTAAGATTTTAAGTAGAGAAGACATGATCCTGTTTGCCATATTTACAGACTATCTGGGCAACTGTGTGAGAGAATAAACCAAGTGGAAGCAAGAAGGTGAATCAAGAGGTTCTGTAGCACCCAGGGGACAGAGGATAGGAGATCAGCACATGAGGCTGGCAGAAACAAGTGAAGAGAACTGGGCAGAACTTGGAGATGAGTTGGCAGCAGTCAGCAGATCCTGCTTGTGTGTTTTATATCGAAAGAGAAGGGAAGAGAAAATCAAGGATGCCTTTTTTTTTTTTTTTTTAAGAAATAGGGTGGGTTAGTTGCTGGAATAATTACTAGAGCAAATGAGACAAATGGAGGAAACAAGAGACTGAAGGTGAGGGATGGGAAGGCATGGAAGAGTTCTGTTTTGAACATAGTAAATTTGAGATGCATATTAGAAATCCCTTAGAGATATTCTCCTGGAGATGGGGGGAGAGGTCAAGGCTGGAGATACAGTTTGGGAGTCATTATCATATAGATGAATTTGAGGCCAGGGGAGTAGATGAGATTATACCTATGGAAGGAGATGAAGGATCCAAAGAATGAGCCCTGGGGCACTTCAAAATTTTGAGAGCAGTATTTTTCCTTAAATAAATGTCTTTCTATTTAACTAGTAGATTAAATTTCAGAAGTTTTCTATTTAAGAGTAGTTAAGCGAAAGCAAAGCAATCATTATTTTTTCCTTGAAATCTTCTCTAATCCCCATGACCCAAAGGCCATATATAGAGTTATAAGTAAGTTTAATAAAAGAAATATAAAAATACACACAGTTACACAAATTAAGAGGGGCTTCTTGATTGTTGCTTTGCATTTGATAGCAGTGCTGTCTATCTTTGGACATCGCCTGTCATTCAGGCTTTCCTAATAATAGATTGTGACTGTGCATGTTATTATATCTTTCCAAACTCAGAAGATGTTATGTTCCATGAACTGTACCCTCATGAGTTTAATCCCTGTCAAAAGTACATCGAGGGAGTACTTTTGTCACTAAGCAATTGCAGCTCAGTATTACTAAAATCTTCTTTATGCTACTTATTGAAGAGTAGATGGTACCTTCCATCCCTAGTTCCTAAGTAACTCCCAGTTCCAAAGCACAGTGTTATTTTACTGTACCAATTCCAAAGCCTGCCAGCTGCAGGTTTGAAATAGCTGCACTCCATGAAACCCAACTTTTAAATCCCAGGAAAGGAAGTTCAACCCTTTATTGTCCTAAAATCGACAGATGCAGTATGGCTCAGTACGGGGTCTTTCTGCTGGTGCTTTAAAAGTTACCATCCTCAGTGTTCTGTGTGGGAAATAGAAGTCCTAGAGAACTTCACCAGTAGGTCTTTGGCCTGAGGCTTGTGAACAAAATCTTCTCAGTTTCTCCCCATCTAAATGCATCAGGATCCATTATTGCTTATCATCTTTCCCAGGGGAAGGGACTCCTTCTTTTATGAATGGCTGGGCTATATGTTGAGTGGTTGAATTGTCGATATAGCTTAAATTGGTGACAATGGGATTGGTTGCAAATTTTCAAATATCTAAAAGTTCCACATGAAGTATTGGCCTCCCCATGACTGCACAGCAGAGAGGGGATAGAAAACAGAGCTGCATTGATTAGAAGTCAGATCTGTGTCCAGCAGTACTCCTCAACCTCTCCCCGCTCACATCAGTGCATTATTTGTCTCTTTTCACAAATGCACGCCCACTTACTTTACTTTTTTGCTTTGCCTGCTGTTCATACCGAGCTCTTCATTCTGACTCTTAACAGGAATTACTGAAATCACTTTGCTGAATTCTAAATCTGGCTCTGGGAGAAGGGTGTAAACTGCCCTGCCCCCTCAGAACTGCCTTCTGGATCTGCTTCCTATTCGGGCTTCCAATACTGGCATGACTTCCTTACCTTTTGTGCCTGTATTGCTAACCTGCTTTCAGCTCTGACTTTTATTAGCTGAGGAAATTCTTAGCAAAGCCTGGCTCCTCTGCTCTCAGAATCCCCTGAAGCCCTTCCTCTGTGACATCCACTGCCTTCATCTCTAGCTTCCTTATTATTCCTGGATTTTCTCATTTAACTGAGTTTCATGGTTCTTGTATCTTCTGAAGGTAAACATCATTTTACATCTGGCTCCGCAAAGTCAAAGTCCTACAGAGAGGAGAATAATTCTCTTTATGCCCTTTAGAACATTCACCTCAATTCACTTAGAATGAAAATGAGAAGGTGTGTGGTATATTTCTCTCAAGTCCAAGCACTAATGCCATGCCTGACTCTCTATTTCATTTAGTAAACTAATTATCTCAATGGATATTGTCATTTTACTGTTCTTAACCATTTTCATACTTTTTAATATGATTGAGTTTTTCCTTTGAGGATTAACTAGCTTAAAACAAGAAAAGTCTTGAGCATCTCCTTTTTTTTCTTCTTACATACTCGTCTCATTGACCTTTCCAAAGTAGAGGTGATGACCTGTGGCATTTCTTCCATGCTGACCTCCCACTTCCTGTGCCAGTTTTCAACTCTTTACAAGTAAAGAAGTTAATAAAGGAAAAAGAGGGAACTTTGATGCTGCCAACTCTTAAGCAATTTAAGCTGTGACTTCAGTAACCTTAAAGTAAATGAAGCCAGATCCAGTAGCTGCACTATCAAATACTGCTACAGGATAATTTAGTCCAATTGAATATTACATTAGTGGGGGGAAAATGAATTCTGTGCACGTTGAAGTTTCTTCTTCTTCTCCAGGAGAATTAAATTGCTGAGTGCCCATGTACCCCACTAGAAGTATCTCAGAAACACCTAAGCCTGTTGAGTGAACGTGAAGGTCAGGTGCATTGACCTAGCTTTCTAGAATAGAACTCCAGGTTGGAACCACCTCTTTCCCTTGTTCCTCAAAGATTAACTATTATCTATAAAGTTTTGAAAGACTACCTTCATTTCATGAATGGACTATCATAAGATACATGAGATTATTTTCTTCATTTACCCTTATAGGTACAAAGATCCTATGGAATTTTATAACAATTGCCTGACATACAATTGAAATCACCTGTCTACTGACTTTCTCAGCCAATGAGAATCTAGTGTAAATAATCTTTAAATCTCATTCTGTGTAGTAAATTCTGAGTTTTATAATTTTATGGAAATATCTTGGATCAAAAAAAATGTCACCTGCAGAAAAGATGTGGAAGGAAAAATATTGAATGCTTATCTTATGGTCAAGTAAATACATGCATGTTATTTACTATTCTTCAAGCCAAGGCAAGAAGCTGTAAGTACCAAAATGTGAGTCTCTACCCTGAGGTAGCATGTTAAACGGGAAGAAACCTTAAACATGGCCACCATTCATTGTGGTTACAGAAAATATATGCTTACATGAAGTGAGTAAAAGGGAAAATTTCATACCCGTGGTACAGAAAGAAGAAGGAGTGAAGACGTAGAGGGAAAGTAGCACTTGAGACAGTAAGGCCAGAAGATTAGTAGAACAGAAAAAGTTAAGGAAAGATCTGATAAATATGAAAGAGAATACAGGACACAATGAAAAAACACAGTATGAAATTTAATCTAAGATCAAATATTGTCAGTATGTTTAGGGTCACCTGGTTCTGTTGTATAGTTTCAGAAAAGAGAAAGGAGAAATTCAGATACCCTTTCTAAAACTGGCACCTCAAATAATTGTATATTCCAACCAACAAAGTTTACATGAACATGTCTATTTCTAAATGAAGCAACTACTTTTTGACTACATCCTATATTTGGTAAAAGGCTGAATTATTGGTGGACATTTAAAAGACATCCTAGCTGATGCTGACCAACACCTGTCAATGAGCAATATCAATATGACAATGTCCTCTTGACCATGAAGGATATGTCAACTTAATTCAAGCATTTGTGTGAGACACAGGATGGCACTAAGAACTTCCTATCTTAGGATACTTCCTTCTTTAGTTTTCTAAATCCTAGGGTTCATCTCTGATTTTGTCCTGACTATTGATTGCACTGGCAGAGTTTTTCCTGTTCATCTATGCACCCATCCACCCATCCATCCATACATACATACATCATCTTTACTGAATATTATTTATTAAATACCTACTCTATACCCAACACAGTACTAGGTATATAGGAACACATACAAGGAGTATTCAAAATTGTCTTTCATTATATAGAACTCATCATTTTACAAAAATCACATCCAATTCTCATTTTTATTAATTTTTATTCTATTTTCTACCACATGATTATGATTTTTTCTGGGGATAATGATTAGCTTTAAAATTTGTTTATATTCCATCAACTTGCCACCTAAATCATAATTGAGGGTTGCCTAATCTCTCACTTTTGTCTAGATACACCACTTTGCCCACATCATTTTAGCAACAAAAATCTCTCCTTATGGCCTTCATTTCCTGCCTTTTTTTAAAGTCTTTCCACTCTGCAAAAATATGTATCCCAATTTCATTTATAGTTAGATGCTTACAATTAAAATGCCATTGCCCTTGTTAAGTTGCTTTAGTGATAACATTCTCTGCCAAAACCATGGTATCTGTAAATGAGATTTGAGGCTCATTTTCTTCACAGACCAAACAAAACCTAAATTTATGTTCTCAACTGGTGGCCAGTTTTCTTAGTTCTGCAAACAAGATGCAGCCCAGTGTCCAGGGACACATGTCTACTCTGCCTCTCTACACAGTGATGATTTCATGCCCTTGTCACCCTTTTTGTCCTCTAGAATGTTCTATCACCTCCCCGACAAACTCATCATAGTCATCACCATTGCCATTAGACTCAGATCTTCTGAGTTTAACTAAGAAATTCAATTTGTCCAAACGAAAAAGCTTCTGTGCCTGTGACTATGTCACCTTCTGTGTTAGCCAGGAAAGAGAGTAAGGAAGAGAAAATGTGTGAGTTGAAAAGAAACACTAAATGGAGTGCTTATTTAAACATATTCTAAAATATGTTTGTCTACTTGACCTAACTACTGACTTAAATGCAATAAGAAGGCATTTTAACACCATTAGTATCTGGATTTCTGCCAGAAGAAAGCTCCTTGCTTTATACTCCCTTAGGCTGTGCTGATGAAACTACCTAAAAATGGGGTTTAATAGCACTTAATTCATTTTAAATGCGAAAGCAACCAGTAAAGTGTATCAGATGATGAAAAAAATAAGACTCTAGAGGTTAAAGAAAGTATTCCAGCTGGAACTTCCTTGCTTGTATATAAAATGTGCCGTGTTTTCTCTTGAAGTCACAGTGAGGACTCATCTTTCATGAGGCAGTGGGTACTGGCAGGCACTGCTCTGCTCTAGTAGCAGTGATGTTGCTGCTCCCAAGACATATGATGTGTCTTTTAAGATATCACTGTTCAATTATGATAGCAGATAGGGCTAATATTGGTGGTCATGGTGGTGGATGGGGTAGCCGCATACTAAAATTCTTTCCACCCTAACAAAATTAAACCTTCCAAATCTGAGATGCAAAATGCTCAGGGACAAGATGTTAAGTGCTTCAAAAGTGTTTTGTTGAGAGCCAGTGTTTAAGTAAACATTACAAATTGTGGCTTTCTAGTAAATAGTGTGAACCGAAGCCCTGGAGAAATTTAATATTCATAATATACATCATTTTGTCAGCTGGATCATTTGCTTTTTTCTCAAAGAAATTGATGGAGGTTTGGGTTTGATTGCTGTCAAAGAGTGGCAAGTGCTTTTCAAAGACCCAGGCAAGGCCAGGACTTAAGAATATCCTAAGCTGAACCTCGGTCAGAAAAGACAGCCCAGAGAGCCCGCTGATCTTCATTCACTGCACATGCTTTGTCAGTCATTCTGGTGCCTGGTCAGCTTAGCGGCAGCATCCTCAGAAAGATTCATAGTCATTTGAGGACTTCTTCTGTTGTATTTGCCCTATGGAGTTATTCTGCAGTGTTGGAGAATTAGTCACTTAGGTAGGTAGAATTTTAATTGAACTTGTTTCTTCCCTTTCAAGCCCTCTCATGTATATATGTATGTGTGTGTGCAAGCATTTCTGTGTGTAGTTAAGTGAAATGAAGTTTAACAATGAAGTTAATTTTCAATACTAATTGAAGACATTAACAGTTGAAACAATTTTTTTGCCATTTCTTGCCCAGTATAGTGAATGCCCTTTCTATTTTTACTTTAGTTTCATCATGTAGGAGTGTTTGGCTACTATTGATGATTTTGTTCATTTATGCAGTGAATATTCTTTGTGCTCTTACTATAAGCCAGTGCTCTGCTGGGCCCTGGAGAACAGTCAAGAAGAGAGGTAAGCCCACACTTACAATTCAATGATATACACACTGTGGTAGAAATGAGAGTGTATTGGAAACATAATCAAAATAAAACATAGCACTTGTCTCAGTCTTTCAGTTCAGGGAGATCTTCATGGAGGAGGCAGTCTTTTAGTTGAGTCTTAAAGGAAGACTATGCAAGTAAAGAGAGAAAATTCAAACAGAAGAAAGAGCGTGTTTAAAATCATGAAGGAGAAAGAGAGGCCATGCCACGGAATTGCACTTTGGGGGCCTGCCTGGAGCTCAACATTTGCATGGGGGTAATACAAAAAATGGAACATTAGAAGTGAAAGATACTGGCTTTGGTGTACAGAATAGAGTTATCTGTGGCAGAAGAAACTAGAAAGCACTTTCTTAGTTCCCTTCGTGGAGACAGGGAAATCAGTTTTCGGTTTTCTCATGTGTAAAATGAGGTATTCAGACTCTACAATCACCAAGGCTTTTTCTAGCTTTACGAGTCTGTGATTCTATGAATTTTTGGTTCCTTGGGAAAAAAAACATGAAAGTATTCATGACCACATGAATCAACATTCTCTTCTGCAGGAGAAAACAATTCCATTATCCAAGATTTATATTTGGAAAATTGCTATGGTATTAGACACATTTCACATGCGATCACATTATTTAGCTATGAAAATGGTATCTATTGTTAGTATAAAGACAAAAAATAGATAATTACATGTATTTACTGTTGTTCACCATTCCATTTTTTAAAAAAGTATGAGATCTTTCAAATCATGTTTAAAATATTATAGTATATTAAAATGTTAATTAAAACTCATTTCCTGAAATGGAAGGCAAGATGTTTTAATAGAAATATAATGATGAAAATGCAAGCAAATATGAGTTATTATTTTTATCAATGCAAAAACTAGACCAATGAGATTTAATTTGGGAAGTATGTGTATGAAAATAAATAAATAATTTATCAATTTTCTCATTTTTCTCTTCCACAATTGTGCTCTTCACAGCATCATCATTATCAGTAATTTCTACCTTTTCATCAAGTAAAATGTCAGCCTTCTTACCCCTAATTAGATGTAATGTAGACACATGTATCCACATATATATTTTGTCTTGTGTTGCCAGAAATATGTAATTACTGTAAAAATCTAAAATGACTATATGTGTCATTTTATCTCAAGGCCATTTCCCTAAATCCTTTAAGAAGAATGGAGTCAAGTTATTTAATTATTAAATATTTAAATAAAAGAGAAAAGAAATACAGGAGATCTGAGTTATTATATTTACTTAGAATCACACAGCAAACACAGTGATGAGATGAGAACAAAATTTGGTAGTTCAGAGTCATATAATTATATTGCCATTAGACTTATCCACCTTACTGAACCCACTAATATACTGGTTTTCAAGTATTTCAATTTTATTCCAGGAATCCTAGAAGTTTCAGAAAATCAGTCTCTATAATTAGAGTAAAAATAAGCAATCTTTGTTATTCAATATGTATTTGTAATGTGACTAAGGTTTTCCAGGCGCAGAATTAAGCATTGAAGTTAGAAGAGTAAAGATAAGATGATACTTGTTCCCAAGAGGTTCATAGTACCATGATGATACCACACTGTAAATTAGCAATGACAAGCTTTGTAATAAATGCAAATAGAAAGTAAGCTAAGTAAGCTTGAGGAACTTTGGAAGGGCAGCTTAGAGGGGCTGCAACCCCATTTCTGGAGTCCTTGGAAGGTCCCTTGTGAGGGTGATTTGCCAATTAAGACATAAAAAATGGTGGAGTGACAGAGAGATGTTAGGGATTCTGAGAAGTATCAACATTCACAGGCTATTTGCAGGAAAGTAAGTGAAAAGAGACCTGAGTAGAACCATCCAAAGGGTTCATGGAAGATGTGGGAGATATTATCCTATGAAAGCCAAGGACATAGAGAATTTCTAGAACAGCATCATTGTCAAAATTGAAAAGTACAGAGAAGTGAGGGAAGAAAATAACCAGAAAGCAGATGATGAATTTAACAACAATATTGTTGGTATCTTTGGTGAGTGCTAGTTCATGAAATGACAGGAACACAATCCAAAAGGCAATGGGTTTAAGTTGACCTTGAGATAATGAAAGGTGGCAAATCTTTTCATAAGTGTGGTTAATATAGAGAAAAGTTGTAGTAGGCTGGAGAGAGGGAAGGGTTTGTGGGAGTTGATGATTTCTTTTAATGATATAAGGGACTGATTATGTTTAAGTACCAATGTGGAGTAATTGAGTTCAGGCTGAGTCAAGTAGAAAGCAGTTTAAGAGAAGTCATATTTGACTAAAAGTGGGCTGATGTTTAGGTAGGCAAGAAGGGATCACTTTGAAATAGAAAGGATGAAATTAGAAGGCTCTCTTGTAGTCAGGTATTGGCAATTAGTGGCATTCCTATCAAATATCTTATATTTTCTTGTGATGTAGCACACAGAACCAAGACTGGGGTGATAGGATGTTTGAGATGTTTTGAAACAATGCTAGAAATAGCACCATTACCCAGCAGCACAAAGGTCTTACTTGTGGTTGGATATGCTCAATTTATATTAACATGATATTGAATGATTTTTCAGCAGGATTTATAAATAAGCTATTTGGAAAGGAGGGTTCTTGGATGGACAATGGTGTTGATGTGTTGGGCAACAGAAGTCAGAGTGAATGATAAGGGGCAAGGAGACAGAAAAGGTACGATAGTAAAACACTAAACAGGTAAACACACCAGAGTATCAATGAGATTGGAATTTGTTATAATAATCAAGGAAGTAAACTGTAATGCAGCAGATTGCAATGTGATAGAATTTCATATTTCAGAATGGAGCAGATTAGTTAGTTTGTTTTTATTTGCTTTTGGTTTTGTTTTTTGTTTTTAAAAAAACCCATATTTTGGCCTTGAAAGTGGGCAGCTGAAATGAATGCAGTTATTCACTGACTTGAAAATGTTAAGAAACTGAGATATGAATGAGTTACATGAATGACACTGATGTCACCTGAGTGGTGGCAAAGCTCTATCCTTCCCTGAGTTCTAACAATGAATTTAGACAACTGGCAAAAAAAAAAAAAAAAAAAAAAAAAAAAAAAAAAAAAAAAAAAAAAAAAAAAAAAAAAAAAAAAAAAAAAAAAAAAAAAAAAAGTCCTATGTGTTAAGGCACATAATACCTTACCTTCCTATACAACACCACCCTTCCCACTGTCAGCCGCCATTGCTCAACCATATCCCCTCATCGTTAACTTGGGGGAGGACATCCACAGTCCACAGAGAAAAGTTTGAGGGTAGGCATGCAGTGGGATGGTAGAAAGGGACATAAATCTTCTGGAAAAATAAAATACAGCCCAGTTGAGAATGAAAATCAAGGAAAGTCCAGGTAAATGGGAGCACTTAAATTGGGGAATGGGAAGCATTATGAATAACATCAAGTAGCCAAAGTTTTAGAAAATAAACAGTTTCTGTAGGGTTCCAATGGGTAGTGAGAGGGCCAAGGGCAGGAGGCAGGGTAGGACACACACCTTCTCTGGAAAGAGTCATTGGTAAAACTACCTTAATATGGCTTAAGAGAGAATACTGCTCTGGTAGGAAAGGCAGGCTGCAGGACTAGATAGTTCCCACTTGCCATGTGTAAAGTCTATTCTCTCCCTCTTCTCTCTTTCCTTTCCTTCTCCCACCCCTCCTTCTCTCTTTCCTGCTTGCCCTGACCTCCCTTTTCTCTCTTTGTTCTGTCTTCTCCACACTCTCTTCTATTTTCTCTCTTCATCCTCCACCATAAAATAAGAGATTCAGTAAGGTACATGGACATGCAGCTGTAACAGAAAAATCTCTGCTGAGACTTTCTTTGCCCTGCTGTGGGAACTTCCTAGAGGGATCCACACTGTTCTCTGACCCATGATTAACCAATGGTTCCAATCCAGCCCAAGGCAGGCTGGCTCCACTTCCAGAAGCAGCCCTTTGCTCACAGGGGTAGCAGCCCCACCCCTCATTTTGCCTGCCCCTGACTTTTCAAAGAACATAATTCTGCAGAGCTGATTCTGGCACTTCATTGCTCGACCTGTAAGCACCATGTAGAGACAATTGGATGTGCTCTTGCATTCATCTCATGTGCCATCTGGCCACCTCCAGCCTCCACCACTAAGCCTTTGCTCCTTGACTGCTTGTATGTCCCATTGGAATGCCACATATCCACTTTCTTCATAATAAAGAAAACTCATTTCATATATGCTTGTCAAATTCTGAAGGCATCAGCCAGCTAGAGGTTACCATCAATTGTTGAGCCATGACTCATTTTATGGTGGGATATCACCTTTTTCTTATTTCAAATGAAGTGGTGTCTGGAGGAAATTGGCAGGCGAACTCTTCTTTCTTCCTTGTGGGAGAGATTAAAAAAAAAAAAAGGAAAGAGAGATACCTTCATGAATCATGCAAGTTGTCTCTACCATGCCAAGGAAATTATCTTCTCTACTCTGACCATCAATACCATTGACCTTTGTCATAAAAAGCAGGTCGCTTATATCTATATCCCATTAAAAGGCATCATCTTACAATCATTTCTTCAGTACTATTAAAGTCATGTCAAAAAGAATCATTGACTTATTGTCAAACACATCCAACCTTCCACATTAATGTACCTGGAGACACCTCAGTAATCAGCAGGCAAACAATGCCAGATGCCTAGGGAAGCCCAAGGATGTCGGGGGAGAAATGTCTGATTTCATCTTTTCTCACTGGCCTGTGCATTTTCTTTCTTCTATTCTTCCTTTCTGTTCATTGGTACAGTTGATAACATTTAATTTAGTAAATCAGTCCTTTTAAATTTTTAGTAAATACTACTTGTTGTATTGTCACTGTCTAAGACGTGTCAGTGGCAGAAATTCCATAGAATTCAAGAGAATGCAAATGATCCTTCTGGCCCTACCATGGCAGTGGGTAATGAATGGGTGCCAGTCACTGCTGGTTGAATATATCTTTTGGTGGAATTAACGGAAAAAATAGAAGCTTGTTAGAAGTGCAGAGTTTCGATCCCTACCAAGGACTACTGAATCAGAATCTGAATTATAACAAGATCCCCAGTTGCCCTGGCCAGTGTGGCTCAGATGGTTGGGTATCATTCCACAAACTGGAAGGTTTGGGTTTGATTCCTAGTTTGGGCATATGCCTGGGTTGCGGGTTTGGTCTTTGTCTGGGTGTGTGCTAACAGCAACTGATGGATGGTCCTCTCTCACATCAGTGTCTCTCTCCCTCTCTTTCACCATCCCTTCCTTACTCTCTAAGGTCAATAGGCATATTCTTGGGTGAGGATTAAATAAATAAATAAATAAATAAATAAATAAATAAATAAATAAATAAGATTTTTATGCACATTAAAGTTTGTGAAGCACTAACTTAGCACATCACCATCCTTTATTTTCTTTTAGCACTTATATTGCCAGATATTCTCCATCTATTAGTATATATTTGTATGAGCTATACTCTCTCATTAAATGCAGGCTACATGAGAAGATGGGTCTTGCTGGTATTATCCACCTCTAACGTGCCCAGGAATAAGAGTAGTGCCTGACATTCTCATATGGTTTGTTGAATGAATGCATGAAATATTCCCATTGGCCTGAGGCCATACTCTTAAATAGGGGAAGAAGTAGAAATGAAACTCTTCATTTCACCTCCTATATCCCTGGTTCATAAAACAAATTATGCATGTCTGTCTCTTTGAGAGGCTGAAGGAGGTTCTTAGTGCAAAGATAATACTGCATTCAAACTGAATTTAGATGCAATGGAATGTCAGGCTACTTCAAATCTTCCTCTTTTAGAATAGCTGCAACATATGAGGATTTCTGAGCACTGTCCCCAGAGTTCTCTTGAGTGATTCTGGCGTATCAGTGGCCACAACTAATGCTGAAGTTGTATTTACTCCCTTTACAGTGAATTCACTTAATTGAGCTGATAAAAAGTAAAAAAAAAAAATGAATAATATCAGGAAAATCAACAGGCTAGAAGGAGGGGTACAGGTTATGAGAAAGCCAGAAAAGAAGAGAAAAAAAGATACAGGAGAATGTCTGGGAAAGTATGTGAAAGGTAAAGTCAATTCCCCGAAGACATACCATATGTGGTTTTATAGGGGAGAGGAAAAGCATGAACATTTCTTTTTTCTTCATCATTATTTTGTGTCTACATCATCATATCACACTAACATCACCTCAAACACGATAAGTAAGATAATCTAAAGAATCAACTATTGAACATATAGTACATTTTTATTTTTCCAAACAGTGACTTTAACTCTGCCACCAGTGTGAAAATGTACATAATTTCATTTTCTCTATTTCTTGTTTTCTTTTGCACCATTACCCCTCCTAGTTTTTCACATGGAACTCTTTATTTCCAGACAACTTACATCTCTGCAACAAAGAAGCATAAACAAGTACTATCCACAGACTTAGAATTCTGAAACATAATGCAGATATGAAGCACTCTTCTTTTTTACAACAGCAAACATAAAGTTAACCTAAGGTATGAATAGACACAGAACCACAAATGTGAAAGATGAGCTCTTAAGGGGAAAAGAAAAAATAGATTGTAATAATTTGGGGAAGAAAGAAAGAAGGAAGGAAGGGAGGGAGGGAGGGAGGGAGGGATTATTCACACTTTCCTAATTTGTTTATGTATAAACATATATAAAATATGATTTAAAGTCATTTGTAAGTAAGTTAAGATATTAAAATAAATATAAAGAAAAAGAAAAAAAGGTCCATTCTTTTAAAGCTGTGGTCATATGGTCTTTTCTATACACCCCAAAGCCTTCACAAGAAACTTAGTTAACCTCACAGCTTCACTGCTTTTTTTCCAGAAGCTTAACACCTGTGCTTATAGTGGATAATGTTAACAATTACTTTTGGACTGGGCTGATGTATTTATTTGAAAAAAATGAATGCAGCCATCTACAAACAAGTTGGATCCACACATACATGCACACTCACACAGAGGCATCACGGACACACACCACAAGAAATTCAGGAGAGCAACATTAAACTCAACTGAGTGCTTTCAGAACTATTTGCTTATGTTTCTGAAACAGGTTTCACTTCATCTCGACCCTGGAAAAGCAAAGGCAGCAGTGGAAACAAACAACAACAACAAAAAACAATGAATAGCAAATCTGGTGTTTTCCAACTCAGGAAGCTGCAGTTGATTTGAGAAGTGGCAGAACATATAAGCTGCTTCCAATTTTATTTGAGCAAAATTTTCTATCCGAGCCTTTTGTATATGCCTGGCCTCACACATCACGGTTACACACCAAAACCCTCAGGAACTAGGGTTTTAGATCAGTGTCAGAGCATTTATATTTTAAAAAATACCCTGAAAATGCCAGCTCTACCCCAGCTAGGATTGCTTCCCCCGTGTCCTGCAGTTAGAGTTGTCAACATCAGTAATATACATGACGGTTGAACTTCTTCCAAGTGACTTACCCACACACTAACTCTCCTGAAAAATTTCAGTGTCTGCCCACCTGCTGTTCAAGTGTGGAGAAGAGATGAAAGATTCTGTTCCCCTGAAATTAAAGAGAACTGAAAACAAACAATTCTGACTGAATACTTCAGATTTTGCCAAGACCACATCTGCTCCGTCTTGTCACCTGACCTGGTATGTAAGTCAATTCCTTGTGTCACCCTCTTTAACACAGCCAGATGCTTAGGACATTTTTAAGGACTCTTGCATTGGTCTGATAGGCTGTGATTATTACATCGTAGTACCTAAAATAAACTTTAGCACCCAACACTTTTTTGATAGTGATAAACATAATTTTAACTGCCTTCATAAGATGAATTGAGGAACCCAATTTCAAAGGAACTAATGCACAAATGCTACTGCTTCTCATGAAGAAATAAAAAACTTTCCTTTATGATATCTAAGAGTAATCTTATATGAGATTTTTGACCACACTAAATGTTTTCATTTATTTGATATTTGTTCATTCATATTTTTTTCTATACTGCTACTTAGGATATCACATGATAACAATGAGGGCAATTCAAAAAATACACCTGCCTCAGTTCCTGCACTCAAAGAACTTTTATTTTATGGAGGATTAATGAGATATACACATAGAATAACTAAAATAACAATTAATTAATAATGAAAATTTTCAGCATATGAGATAACATATAGTAGTGTTAAGTATTACAAAATGGTCTTGGAATTTAGTCAAGAGATATTTTTATAGGCATAGTATTTAAGAGAGTGTGAATCTTCAACAGGGCATCTTATTGATAGGTAGGATTTGATTACAGTTGACCCTTGAATAAGGGTCCATATCAGCCTACTTATGCATTGTTGAATAACATAAGGATGGGTTGCCTTTGAGGCTGAAGCACTTCCCATCCAAAAAAAAAAAAAAAAAAAAACAGACCCAGGGAGTGAGTAGTACAAAACAGGGCTTGCTGGGGCTCCTCCCTCAAAGATATGCATGGGCAGGTCAGCTTTCTTAAAAGGGGCTCTGTCCTGTTGACTGACAGATCCAACAGAAAAGGTAGGGACCATATTTACTTTACATAAATCCATTGCAAGAAAGATGGCTTGCTTGTGTCATAATGGGTTTACTAATTGTCTACCATCCTATAGAAAAGAATGAGAACTTTACTTATATTAGGTTATATAATTTCCAAAATAATTCTGCCAAATAATTATGGCTATTCTCATTTTAGAGATGAGGAAACTGAAGCTTAAATAATTAAGCAATTTATCCAAAATCTAGTAACTAGTAATTGATGATTCTTAGGTATTAATACACATTTGTTAAACCTTGAAGAGAAATTTGTTAATATACTCCTAATCCCCCACCCCAACTTCCTCATTCTACAACTGATAATTTCAGAGAAAATTTAATCCTGTACTTGGTGACTTCAAACTGGTGTAATCAATCATTTGATGAACCAAATAATTGCTTTTGCTTTCTCATTTACTTTAATTATGGGCAACATTGGGTAACACTAGTTCTTATTTGTCAAATATGAAACAAAAAAAACCTTTTTAAACCCATTTTATTTTTAAAGTGTTCTTTTTGAATCATCTATTGATTCTAAAGTTGACTGCCCTTATGTTTTACATGTATGCTAAGGATGATATTGCTTAATTAAACTGTCTTTCTTGATGGTAGAGATGGTTTTTCTAATGACTTTTCACACAGAAAGTCATGATTTTTGTAAGAAAAAAAAATTTAGGTTTTTGAGCACTTAGCAAAACTAAATTTCAGTTTAGGGAAAAATGTCATATTTATAAAACTGTATCTGTCATTTATATCATATATTCATTCTACAATTAAAACATGTTCAATAAATCATTGCAGTGCAATCTGAGATGGAAATGCATGGTGTGATTTCTGTAATATAGCTCTGTCCTAGGCACTGGAGGATATCTAAAGGAATATTCATGATTTTTTGGCTTCAAAGAACTTGAAACATTCCACATGTGAAATGTACTCAAAATAAACAAGGCATAGAAATAAGGTATAATGTAGGCAAAAAAATGAATAGCATAGGAAATGTGTACTGTGGAACTTCAGAACAATAAATGAGTGTGGGCTGGAAAAGTTAAGAAGAGTATGGTGGGATCAGTGAGGGAAGGCTTAAGATTGCGTACAAAGGAAGGTAGATATATATATGAGCACATGAATTCTTGTTTAACTTAAACTCTGCTAAAAACCAGGCATATTTTATAATAAAAAGGTGCTAAGTAAAAATGGATAATTGGGATATGGGTTTTATTTTAGATTTGAACATTGCATATACATATATATATGAAATCATTTTATAGAAATCATTCATTAAAAATTCCAGTCAATTGTTCTATTCCTGCTTTCCTCACCACATCTACAACAAAAAGAAAAGAAAAATATTTGGTAATTAACATTTTTCTCTATAGGGAATGTCTAATCACCTTAAGGAAACTAAGGTTGCCTTGAGTAACAAATAGATCAGCCAGATCAAATTTTGCTTTTAAGAGTGATTTAGCTTTTGCAAAAAGGAAAGTTCCCCAGCCTTCCATCATCAAGTCTTTGCTAACTGGGAGTGCAGATAATGTGTACAGCAACCTTTGCTCTTTTCTTACTTCAATTTAGCAAACTGCTGAATGATTAGGGACCAAGGTCTATATTAGTCTTGC
Source organism: Tonatia bakeri (assembly GCA_004024845.1). Taxonomy (NCBI): domain Eukaryota; kingdom Metazoa; phylum Chordata; class Mammalia; order Chiroptera; family Phyllostomidae; genus Tonatia; species Tonatia bakeri. The sequence continues at coordinate 590,469 of PVIA01000003.1, forward strand.
CAGATCAATTTTGTAAAACTGCTTAGGACAACACCTTGTCATTTCCATTTTGGCCAGCAAAGCAAAGTAGGAGGAAAAAAATAAGCAGGCCATTGGCAACAGAAAATGTACTTTTCTCAAAAATGGGAGAAAATCTGTTCAACTATTTCCTTTTTTTTTATTTTTGAGCTATATTAAGGATCTCATAGCTCTCTGACCTTTGTTATCTAACTTATGGCTTTCTGGACTCTGAAAATTTAAGCTTTATTTATTAATAATTTCAAGGATCTCTCTATCACCACTGGAAAAACAAATTAAATGCAAAGATAAATTTTAGCTATAAGAAGCTGGGTATTTTGGATATCTGAGTGCTTGCATATGAAATTTAAGATGTCTGAATATAAAGATGTTGGTCTGAACCCCAGAATACATCTGAATATTTATATTGCTTGAGATTCATTGGGTTTCCTTAACCTAAAGATTTCTATCTTTCAACAAATCTGCTATATTTTCAGCATTCATTCTTCTAAGTTAGCACATTTCTCTGTCTATTATATCTATATGAAATCCTGACTGCATTCATGTCAGGTTTCTTTATCTTCCATGACTTTCAACTCTCACATATTTACTATCATCCAGCTCTCCGAGTTCTATTACAGATTTTAAAAAAGGAGTTGCCTATCTTCCATGTTTCCAATTTTCCCTTTAGTAGTGTCTAATCTATTAGTGCATCTATTATTTTTATTTTCAAATATCTTATTTTATTTTTCTAAGTACCATTTACTGCTAATTTAGTTAGTAATATGTGCCTTCTTATTTCTTGCTCTTGCTTTTAAACCTCTTTTTAGCTTATATATTAAACACAGTTATTTTATATTTTGTGTCTGTTGTGTCTGATACTTATATGAAGTTTTTGTGATTCTGATTCTACTATTTATTGTTTTTTCTATTTTCAACTCATTCTTTCTCTCATATATATATATATATATATATATATATATATATACATTTTTACTATGAGCTTCTTATTTTCCTTTGAACATTATCTTTGTGGTAGTTCTTTTTTCTCTAGTAAAAGTAGCATTCTGCAACAGGTGAATTACAATTGCTTATAGTCATTGAAAGTTGGTATGTATTGGAGCGGGGTGAGAGGTCTTTTCCAACTCAGAAACATTTAAAATTAAATACTTTACATGAAGTTTTTCTGACCACACAAGAAGAATAAAATAGCATCACAAACTTATGTGAAGGCTAGATTGTGGTTATAAATTTTCAAGGGATATTTTCTTTATTTTTTAATGTACCTGGTGCTAAGGTCATGACAGGCAAGTTTTCTTGTCTTCTCCTTTTGTGTTGTGGGTGGAGCCCTTGGGGTTCCTAACTTCATGAAGCAGTCTAGTAGATTCTCCACCTTGAATTAGCCCATGCTTCATCTCTTGTTTTGTGACTTAGATTGAAATATTAAGAATTAAAGCAGACTTTTGCACCCAATTACCTCCCTGGTTTCTAGCTTTCCTTTCATTTGGGGAAAAAAAAGAGTTTAAAAAGATTTTTATGATGCTTTAGAGTCCCTTATTTTTTAATTCAAGATAATCATTGGGTTAGGAAAATGGAATTACAATTGACTATCTACTTGAATCTTGATAATATGACTATTTCTGAGTGTAGAAATATAACTAAGCCATTTGCAAAGTTGCTCCCTCAATTGGGCCATTAGAAAGAAGCTCCTGGGTACCAAAAATAGAGACCATCAACTGGTTAACCAGGGTATTCCCAAAAATCTGAAACTTGAGCTCATACAACCTGCCCCTTATCACCAGCCTCGTTACCCTAGCAACAAGGGAAAACATTCTTCCCTACTTCTCATATAATTTTCAAATTGTCTTGGCTGTGGCTTTTCCTTGGATAAGATTAACTGATATAAAATAAACTTGATTTCACATCTATGAAGAAAATGAGAAGGTCAGAGATTTTGAGGCCATAACTTTGCCTCTGAAGATTCCATTTCTCCCTAAGGATGACCTGGGTAGAGATGCATGCTATAAAATGTTCTTCTTAGGAAAGAGGAATAAAATACACTCATTCAGTGGTTTCTTCTCATCAAAGATACAACTTAAACTTTTCTATGCTTTTTAATATCCTCAGCCTACATAGTTTATGTCCTACCTCTCTCCCCTGTCCCATTTTCCCTGTTTGCCTTAAAAGTTCTTTGCAGTCATTTGAACACGCCAAGGTGCGTCTTACCTCTTCCGCTCTAGGTTCACAGTCTGTTCCTCTTCTTCAACAGGTCAGACTCTCATGCTCCAACTCTTGTCTCAATTGCTCATCTTGTTATGAGTTCTTCCTGAACCTTCTCTTTATCCTCTACCCTGAGAAATGTTTATATCTTCCTTTAGGCTAGCACGATACCTTTGATAAAAGTCTATTAAAAACAGCTATCAACCACAATTGAACAATTTATGTATATTCTTCTGTCCATTAATGTCATCCAAGCTCCTTAAAGGTGAGCAGCAATTTTTTCATCTTTATATATTCAATGTGCAAGAAAATTATAATTACTCAGTAAGTGATTGATTAATGAATTAATTAATTAACACTGAAGACACTGTCAGTACCTGCTTTTGTGATCTTAGGTATGTATAATGACCCAAAATTAACCATATAAAACACTGATCAACCAAGGTAGAGATCCATGAGGTATGCTACAGGAACCAGCTGTTACAAGATTTTGGGTTTTAGGCTAAAGACTTCAGGCTAAAGACTGTCTTACTATAGTCTTCTTCCTTGATTAATTATACCGTCAGCCTGGATGCTGTGGGAGTTGCAATATCACTACCCCAAAGCGTTTCCACTTGCAAGATTCTAGTTACTGTGTGGCTTAGCATATGTACAGAGCAGTATTTTCAACATTTTTGATCTCATGGCACACATAACTAATAAAATTCTGCATCACACCAAAATAATTTTCTTTGCCAATCTGACAAAAATAGGTACAATATTGATTCATTTACAACAGACAGCTATCGTTGTGTTGGCTGTTGTCATTGTTTTGTTTGACAATTTAAGGGAAAAAAAGTCAGTATGCCTGAGTAAATGGTCAGGTATTGTATGTTTTAAAAATTCTTGCAGCACACAGTGTGCCTCTTATGATGCACCTTTTGAGAATCACTAATATAGAGGAATATATTCTGCAGTTAATTCGATTTCATCTGATTTTCTCCAAAATTCCTGGCAGATATCAGGTCAGATATAGCTATATTAATTTTATAAACAATGGCATTTTGTTTAGGAAGAGTAAGTGTGTCAAGATTAATCTCTACACTCAGTTACTGTTTGCTATTCACATTAACTTAGTGAGAGAACCAGGACTTTCCTCCCAGTAGTGAGAACCATGGTCTCAAAATTGACCCAACACTACCAGCTGCTTTATATGCCCACAGCTGAATCTTCAGCTCAGTTATCTGAACACTTTAAGATACTTAACAGTTGAGTCTTAAAAAAAAGATCTCCACAAAACCACTGCATTGCCAAATGAGGGTTCTTGCTGGGCATGTGAATCCATGTTTCCCACTTTGACTATTGTACTTGTGCCATGGTGCTTGATTCTTGTTATTCTTTGTTTTTGTTTTTGTTTTTATTTTCTATTTGCTTGCTTTTCTAGAATTTTGATTAAAACAAATGAGAAAGTAACTATTGCTCTTTTGTGTTTATGAGATTTTAAAAAATTGAAGAAGGTTATCCATTATTTTAAGTAAATAGTCTAGACAAGAACGAACATTGAGCAAATTTCTTGGGAATGGTAGGAGTTGGGATATGCTTACAAAATAAAGATTCAATTGCTCATTGAACTGCTGGGCAGCAGCAGGACCTGTGAGGGTTGGGGAGCCTTGGTTGCTGAGAGCTATGGGGAGAACAAATAGATATTTGTGTGTGTGAGTTGCTTTGGTAGTGGGAGGCACCAAATGAATATGAGGTGATGTTCAACCCCATTGTGTTTATATGAGTGCACATTACCATTTCCCGCAAAGAAGCTGATAACAGCACCTTGATACTTTGCTATAAAATCCATTGAACATTTTCCTGCATGCTTTACTCCCTTTAAAACAGCTCAGAAATGGGCATGAAAAGTGCCATTGCCCCTCAGTAACATTCTCTTTCCCCAAATGAGAACCCATTGGAACACACTGTAGGGGTGTTTCACTGCAAAATGCTTGGCAGAGACAACTGGAGCAAATGAGGGATTTCCCTTTAAACCCAGCAAGCAGGATTGGGGATTGCATGTGGTAGGGGTGGGTTGGCGCTCACTGTTTTTCTTTTCTCTCTGTATTTCTATGTTAAAGCTTACAGGAGCAGATAAAGAGCAAGGGGATTTAATTATGTGTAAATGGAAGACAATGAAGAGTCCTTAGGAGTGTAATTAGCTGTGGATGTAGATTGCGCATCCTTGTAGCTGTATTTTATTTGCATAGGAATGTAAAAGTTCAGAAACACACAGGTTTTGGACATGGAAAAAGTCTGGGGACACAGAGGCACATTCAGAGGTTAACACAGTATTGTGCAGATCTCGTGTGTTAGCACTGACTTCATTCAAATAAGTGAAATATTGTTATTGGCCCCTCCCAATAACAATAGCAATAGTAACAACAAATATCTATCCAATAAAAGAATCCCTTTTGTAGCAAAGTAACAATATTTAAATATACTCTAAATCATTTTAAAAGGAAAAAAAGAAGAGAAAATAGACTACAGTCTTAACTATGGCTAGAGTTCTATTCAATTTAATACTGTCTGCTTCTAAGCATCCAGGGGTGGAAGCTAGAGATTCGTTTACGCAGTTGGAAAGTTAAGATCATGTCAGTGGGATATGAGAAGTGAAAAGCTACTATATTATGGTTGAGATTCTGTAAAACAAATATGTTTCTTTCTGTATATATTTTATTAAAGAAATATCAGTACATATTATGCTGGCTTAAGGGGATAGATTCCTGTAGCCTGGAAATTTTTTCACTTTTCATAACCATCTTTAATAACCTGTCCTAATACTTAATAATAACTTCTCTCCTGTCAATAGTTATTGCTCAGTCTGATCACCTAAATCCTTCCTTTTTCCCTCTTGGTTCATTTCCTACTAATCTGTCTTTGGTGAAACTGAAGGACAGTTAAGCTTTCTATTTTCCTTTGTACCTGATCATTTTTTTTCATGAGTCTTTCCAATTCAGAACAGACCCCATGGTGAAGAGGTCCAGCCAGTATTTCTCCAGTTGGGGAAATTTTATTTCACTGTGAGAAAGGCCAAGCAAGGCTCAGTGACATGTGATTAAAGAACATTTAGGTAAAATATTATCAAGTAACTTAAGTTCTGAAAATGGTTGCTTAGCAACAAGGAGATTCATACAAATATTAAGAGAAGATATCAACCAATCAGAACTAAGAATCACTTTTCATATATTTAAGATAAGACTCATCTTCGTTCTCCCAAATACTCCCATGAGACTCATGGATCAATCCCTTACTTACCTGCCTCTGTAGGAACACACCCCCCTTTCTTTTCATTGAGCTATCCCTCATTAGTGAGCATACTCACTATTCAATAGTCTGAATAAAATCATCTTATTTCTCTAGTGTGTTTTGTCTTTCACATAACAATACACATTTTTTTAAAGTACCAATTGAATCTACAAAAATTTCTTCCTCAATAACACCACAATCTAGGAAATGATAATGACTAAGTTTTTAAGAAGGGAAGGAGAAAGGAGTAAGAGTAATTTAGGACTATTAACATTTTTATCTTTTCTGATGAAAGCTGCCTCTGATTCTAACTCAGGAGACAGAGGCGTCCTAGAGCAAAGGTGAATTACTTAGTTTAGGTCCCCACACGTCCCCAGTCTCTACAGGATAAACCTCAATAAGCAACAGAGGCTAAGAGAAGGTTCTCAATATGGGTAATTTCAGAGTTTAATTTGGACCCTTCTCTCGTATCCTTCTGCAGTCCTCCAGAGTTATTGTTGGGGAGATGACTGCTAGTCTAGAAAGTGGGCTTATTAGGAACTAGATGCTCACTCGTTTCTGGAGATGGAGATAAATGCAATCACTTTCACACCACGCTACTCCACTCCCACTTATCCTCTGTCAACCATGAAAGCAGGATTTCCCCTCTAATGACTTCTTAGTATACCTCACCTTGGGGTACACATTCACTCTGCTGAACTCCAATAGCAAAGAGTCTGTTGTAATCAGACAATCAGCTTCATCATATTCAGTTTTATGGTACTAATTTGCTGTCTTGAATTAATTTTTAAATAAGAAATATATATATATATATATGCACTCAAAATGATTGTAAATATGCAAACCATATATAGTTGAAATTAAGTTTCTTTTTCTCCCCAGACCCCCTGATCTTTGTTTCACTCCCCAGAGGCAAACACGGTTGTTAAATGTGTTAAGTGTTTTAAGCATTAATATGATATGTGTGCATGACTGAGAGAGAGGAGGTGGGGGTGGGCAAGAGAGAGGAATTAATACATATATTAATATGTGTATAGTTAGTTCACTATCCCCACATTTACATATGATATCTATATGTTTTGTGAGGAAACACTATATATCACACTATACTCATTTTGTACATTGCCTTTTTATTTTCAAAGTAATATATATTGAGGACCATTTCATATCCATACATAAAAAGCTGCTCCATTACTTTTAATAGCCACAAACCACAAAAATCCAGCAGATGATGTTCCATAATATTTTAAGCAATCCCCAATAATTGGGCATACAGATTGTTTCTGATCTTTTAAATATATAAAAAATGGCATGCAATTTTTTTGTTTACACATAATACTTTCATGTTTGCCTGTATATCTGTTGGATAAATTTCTCAAGGATGAATTGCTGAACCAAAGAGTAAATACATTTGTATTTATGACAGGTCATTGTCTTCTACAGGTGTTCCACAGTTTCACACCCCCTCTACATTATTTCCAAAATGACACACTGCAGACTCATCATTGTAGTCTGAGTATGCAAATAATTAAAATGTTATTTGTTTGCTTATGAAATGTTCATTCCTCCTGTTTTGAATAATTATTTTTTTAATGTCTACATCATCTTCTCAAATAGATAAGGGTCATCGTGAACACCAATATATTACATATATATATGTAATTACATATATATGTGCATACATATATATACACACATACACACACAGTATTTTGATTCATTGATTCTACCCCAAGATTGATTAGGTATCTCTAGCATGTGAATTCACTGTGCCTGGCTTCTTTCCTTCTCATTTCCAAGGTGGTCTCATTAGGAATAAGAACAGAAAATGATTCTCACCTCCCCCTTGGTGCTGTTGATATTTAATGAGGAGTGTTGAGATGGAGGATAAATATAAACTCAATTTCACATGTCAATAGAATGAGAGAGGATATATGTAAATGAACTTTTTGACAGGATATACAACTTAGAGCTTTTGTGGTGGGAATTCTTCATTTGTGAAGCATGTATTCCACCAGGGGAGTACAATGATATTTGATGTAGTTTTTTCTTAAATGAAATGGTCACATGGTCCCCAAAGAAAGACATACATACTTCAGATTCTGGTAGGATGATGGCTTACTCTAAAGCAAGTAACTTTTGAGTAAATTGGAACTGTCTCAGATGAGACATGGGGAGGAAATGAATTGATATACTGGTCTAATTAGCAATATTGTTTTTAAAAAAACATTCCAAAGATCATGGTGTCTTCATGGCTAGTAGTTGAGTATAACATTCAAGTGGGAAAAGCCCTGGCTGGCATAGCTCAGTGGATTGAGCGCGGGCTGCGAACCAGGCATCGCAGGTTCGGTTCCCAGTCAGGGCACATGCCTAGGTTGCAGGCCATGTTCCCCAGCAACCGCACATTGATGTTTCTCTCTCTCTCTCTCTCCCTCTCCCTTCCCTCTCTAAAAATAAATAAATAAAATCTTTTAAAAAAAAAAAAAAAAAAAAAACATTCAAGTGGGAAAAGCGTTCCTGCAGCAAACGTTGCTGGTGTTTGGACATTTCTTCACCTCTCCTTTATACCTCCTTGGGAGAAAATAACAGGTTGGGGATATTTCTTTATTTTTAATTGTGAACCCACTAACATGACTTTTAAAAAAGTCCTTAGTCAACAGTAGTTTTTATTTTACCAAATTAATTAGATCTTGTTCTACAGAGATCCAGGTAGGTTTTTACTCCCAGCTATGAGTTGCAACTGATAAATGTATAAAATGTTTATTAAATGGCAAGTCCTATGCTATTTACGTAAAAAGCACATGCACACACAGAATTAAGACGGAAATAAAACAAAACAAGCAAAAGGGGTATAATGTATACATATGAAACAAACATGATCACCACATGACCATAAATGCAGTAACCACTTTTCCTAAACAGCTGCGAGGCCTGACTTCCTGGCTCGAAACCTTGATTTCCGTGTTTACCCAGACAGGATAAAGTCAAGTCGAACTGATGTGAGTTCTCATCCCACCTCTTGCACTTACTGTGTGACCTCCAGCAAGCTTCTCTGAGACGTAACCTTTCTTTTGTTGTGATTTGTGGATAATTTTTTTAAAAAAAGGATTGCTCTCAGAGGATCCTTTATAAGGATTAAAAGTAATTAATGCATGTACATCATCAGCAAATGCATAACAGGTATCCTGAAGATTTAAGACTTCAGAATCAACACCTGGGATTCCTAATCCCCCACCTCAATTAATCATTTAGGTTTTTATTTTCTCTGTGATTCCCATTATCCTTTTCCTCCTTGAAACCCCAGATGCCAGCACCCTAGTGAGGCTCGTGCAAATGGCCTGGGCCTCCTTTCACTTCCCCCTTTGTCCACGAGAGCCAAATTCATCTTTTTCAAGTCCTTCTCTCAGAACTACACAGCCCTGGCTCCCGTTTTGTACTGAAAAAGTAAAGGCCCTAAACAGTAAGTGTCCACCATAATTGGGACCTATCTGTTGTGCCAGCTTTATTCTCCCCACTGCCATTCTCATAGTCTTTTCCTTGGTCACACTGGACTTCTCACCACGTGACCAAACACTCTGAGCACTTCCTCTATTAGGTCTTCCATAATGAACTTTCCTCACTGCCCACATATCAAACTCCTTTCAGCCTTCAAAACCCACCTCAACTCAACTTCTAACTACTCACCTTACTCATTTCTATTTCTATTGTTTTCTTCATACCCCTCTTAGAATACTTAGCTCACCTTTCTTTTGAGTAGTAGCTGTTTGGTGCCATTATTCATTTCTGTGTGATGATAAGTTTCACTGAAGGCAGAGGATGGAATTTTTTTTTCTGACCCAGAGACTGGTTTTTATTTGCCTTGGGAGGCAGTGAAAGGAAATGCTAGATCAGACTGCCTGAGTTTCCAGCCCAACTCACTGTTTTTTTCTCTGTTTAACAAATATGTCCAGTTCAGTTTCCTTAATTCTATTATTTTATTAATGTATTCATTTATTTAACAAATAAGTTGATTTAACCTAGAAATGAAAAAATGTGTCATTCAACAATTTCAAAAAATTAACTCAAGCAAGTACTAGGAGCTGGGAGTGCAATGGTGAAAAAACTTTGTGGGCCCAGGGCGTAGGCAGTCACTCAGGCCCTGTGCAGAGAAGTGTTCCGTACTGGGCTTAACGCCTGCTGCCATCATCTCGTCATTCTTAATAATTTTTTAACGAGGAGCCCACATTTTCATTTTTCCCTTGGCCCTGGAAATTATGTAGCCAGTCCTACTGGCAAATAAGATAAACATAGCCCCTGCTCTTATGATGAGAGAGACGTAAACAAGCAAATCTGGAAGCGAAAAAGAAAAATATTGGTGATAAGTGCTATAAATGTCTAAGCGACAATTTTACATTTGGTGACCAGGGAAATCTTACAGTTACACATAAAGCTGGGGTTTGAATGGTAAAACTTACTGTGCAAAAGGCTGAACAACATTTCAGGTAAAGGAAACCAGTGCTACAATGCTGAGGCAAGAATGAATTGGAGAGTTTAAGAAACACTGTTCTTAGGAAGGAAAGAGCAAGGTAGAGAATGATTTAGTCTAAAAATTAGCCTGGGCCAGATCATTAAGGCCAGGATACAGGGTTTGCATTTTATTCTAAATGTAATAGGAAGCCATTATAAGGTTTATAGTAAGGACATTAAATTTTATTTATATTTTAAAAGATCACTCCTTTCAGTTATAATGAGACAGAAATGGAGCAGGCATATCAGTAAGAAGACTACTGCACAAGTCTAGACTGGCAGTGATGGTGGATTGAACCAGGATGGTCCATGAGCAGCTGGACGGAAGTGGAGGCATTTAGGGTATATTTGGAGATGGAGTGGATAGAACTGCTGATATACTGGGTGCAGGGGATGAGGGGAAGAGAGGAATATACCAAGATTTTTAATGATGATGTCATTTATTAAATAGAGAGGCTGGGCAAAAGTAATTTTAGAGGGCAATGCTATGTGTTCTTTCTTAGACATCAGTGTGGGGAAGTCAAGACAGAAGGTGGGTATTATCACTGTCATAACACAGGGATAACAGCATCCACCTCATGCAATTTCTGTGCATATTTAATGAGATCACACATGTAAAGAATTATGCCCCTTACCTGCTGAATGCTCACTATAGGTTATGTATCTGCTTTTTTTATGAGACACATAGCTACGTGCAATCTTAGATTGTAATTCAGAAAACCTCATATCAGTAAAAGTAGTTCTAAAAGGTCTAAAGGAATAGCTGGGCAAGAAAAACAGAAAGATTTGAAATAGAAGAAGGGATAAGGAAGGGGCCTGGAACCTCTCTTTAAACAAATCCCTTGGCTCATTAAGCCCTTTGCTATATTTCCATGACCTCTTTTTCTAGGAGTTTCTCTCAAAATACAGGAGCCACAGACACAGCCAGTGACAATGACAATAAAGACAAAGAGAAGGTACACCTCGCACGCTGTGAAATGACAAGCTATCGACAAGCATTTCTTCAAATATTCTGTAATTGACACCTGATTCAAATTCCCACCACACTTCCTCTTTGTGGGGTCTGGCTTCGTTTTGGAAGCGGACATGTTCTTATCGTGAAAATGGAGGTAGGATTTCCTAGGTAACATTTTTCAGGTTTAAAAACATCTTTCTGATATTTCATGTGTGTAAAACTGTCCCCAGCCCGAGCAGGGAGTCCTGGCTCTAGGAAAAGCTGTTTTAACTTATCATTGGTTGGTTAGTGTGGCAGAGATCAGTTATTTAGAAGTGGACTTGCTGGTTAACGAACGGATATATAAATGACTTTTGTTATATCTTATCTGCTCTTATATTTCATCTTACTATGTGGAAAATATACCTTGAAGAATTCTAAATCGCAGATATGAGATATAACAGTATAAGTAAACATTTTGTGTATTAAGATTACTGATAGCTATATTAAAATCTTTTCTGAAATTTTGTTTTTGAACACCATCTCAATACTGAAGTAATAAACTTACTCCCATGTGTAGCCTTATTTCTAGGTAATATGTTAGCATAATTTGGATACAAAGCAGTGCAAAGAGAACCCTCCTTGGGGTGAGGGGGCTGGCTCAAGCCTCGCCACTGATGGTCCTGAATCATGTAGGATCTGTAAAATGGATGCAAGACCATGTAGCCTCACTACCAGTCTGATACCCAAATGAGAATTAAAATATATATATATATAGTGCTGTGAGTACAGTTTTCAAAGACAGGGTGTCAGGGGAAGGGATGATTATAAACAGCATTTCTGCTGTCCTGAGTCCCTCCCAGGGGCTCCCCAGATTCATCCTCTGCTAACTGGCGTTCCTCCAAAGCATTTTCTGTGCAACATGCTCACCAGGGGCCTTCGCATTGTCTCTATTCTATTGCTCTGCGCAGGAAACTAAAAATACATATCTCGCAGATTTGTGTTACGATAAATGATCATTTAAATGTTCAGATCGGAACCCCTGGAATTTTCCATCTGCCTTTCGTCTGCTGGGCTGGTTCTGGAAGAGCACTGCTGAGAGCTTCCCTGTGGGTTGGCTTTGCCGGTGGGTGTGATTGAAAATCTGTAGCTAGCACTTGGAGAAACAGGGTAGGGGGATAGTTAATAAAGGACAAAAATAGAGATCAAAAAGATATAAACACACATCACAGTTTGATCTCAATATCATCTTTTAAATAATACATTTGCACATTTTCAAGATCGGCCTCTCTGGGGGTTCTTGCAAGGGACAGAATATTCTTGCAAGTTGCAGGGAAGCTGATCTAGTTTTAAAGAAAAGGGTAGAGGTGGCAAATTGCCAATTAGACTGTGGATGGGGATGGGGGTGGGAGGGTAGAGATGGATGGTCTTAATGTCATGAAATTCATGAGGTGACAGAGAGAAGCTGAAGACACAGTCTAGGCTTGTGAAAAGGAAGAAGGCAAGCCAGGTGTAGGAGATGAAGCAAAACACAGTCTTGCTTTTTGTTTTCGCTCACAAAAAAGAGGGCCCCCCCCGCCAAACATGGAGATCATTATACAGAATGTCCAAGGCAAATTAAGGAAAATAATTATTGTAGCTGATGAAGCAGAAACCCTATTAGAGCTAAATGCTACTTCACAGTACTCAGTGGTGGAGGTTCGGAACTAAATGCATTTTTCAGCATCTTTAGTGTAGTATATTAAATTAAGTTTTTAACCACTTTTCTCCTCCCTTTATTTTGATTCTCACCCTCTCCCCAGCCCTTTCTTCAATCTCTTAGGCAGCTGGTGCAGGGGTAGAAATCTGTAAAATGTATTACAAGAAAGGAGCTGCTGAAAAAGAAATCCCATATTTCCCAATGCCTTTTTTTTTTTAAGATGAAAAGTAAATAAAAACCTAGAGGGGTAATTAATGATGGAGGGCTAGGCTTCAAGGAGTGACCTGCCTTGGCAGAAAAATGGGGTGGAGAGAGACTAACTACTGAGAAGCAGAGGGAATTCTTAAGCATTTTTGGGCTTTTTTTTTTAATTATTATTTCATTGAAGGGAGCTCTTGCATCCTGAAAAAGATGCCCTCCATCACCATGTTCCCCTCATCTCTGAACAAGTAGGTGTGAGATAGGGCAGAATTTTTGTTGATTTGGGATGCATGCATTTCTCTTATTTCTTAGCTCACATAGTACTTTTGTTGTTGTTTTCTGATTTTTGTTTTGATTCATGCTATTTGGAATATTTTTCTGTATTATATTTGAAGTCTTTAATCTATAAGTTAAGTAGCTCTCTAATTAGACAAGTTCGTTAAGTGTAGGAACTGAGTCTTATATTGCCTACATACCCCATGATGCTCCAGCAGTATTTACCGTATTTGACCATGTGACAAATATGCATTAGCTACAGAGGGGAGAGCATTCCTTTGATCATTTTTGTCTTTAGGAAAGTTTCTGGTCCAAAGGAAGCCCTAAGGATGCCCTATGACCACTCAGCCTCCTTTATATAATGGATCAAAGTCAGTAGTCTTCAGAACTGTTCTGGCCTTGCAGTGCCCGGCCCTCTGTAAGTTTAAGTGCAGAATATTTGTTTCCACTTCATCCATAAAAAAATGTGGGTTCCACATAGGCCCTCCCCATCCCAATGGACCTTCATGCTCTCTAGCACACTTGGTCAGTGCCATCTGTTTAGGCAGGGAACTGTTGACGGGTGGACAGGAACCATGCTGTAACACTTCAGTTTTTCATTTCAAGTCTTTATCAAAGCTTTGCACATAGCAGGTACTCAACAAGTCTTTGGTAATACTTTTGATTATCGGAAAAGGGCTTCAGGTTAGATAGTCCAACAAAGATTGAAATGCGTGTTTGCTAATAAGCCTCAACTCCTCTTAAACCCCAAAAATATCTGTTAAAGTGTTTGGGTCAGCTGCAGTGAATGCTCACCATCCAATACCCCAGACATCTGCAGACCTCGATGCCTATTTCCTCTCTGTCACTTAGCTAGCTGTGCGATCATAGGAAAATAAAAGACCAATTTCAATCATCCCTCGGATCTGATGAGAGAGACCTGAGTTCTCCTGAGTTCTAATTAACTTCTACCATTTTACTCTGTGCCAGCCACGTTCCCTAAGTGCCTTACATGAACTGATATATTCATTCCTCACAGTAACTCTGGGTGGTAGACACTATTGTTTTCCCATTTTACAGATAAGGAAGATGAAGCATGGGAGGCTAACTAGCTTGGCCCAGATCCCAGAGCTGGTACACAGCTACGCTGGAATGCAGTGACAGAGTGTGCCTCCCGTGCCCCCTGCTTGTGCTGCCTCTTTCTGATTATTTGTGGCAAGGATCAAAACAAGTATTATATGAAGAATTGCTACAAAATATTTTATTTTCAAATATGGGATAAGGAATTTTGAGATTACTCTTTAAAATGTAAGAGATCACTAAACTAAGCCATACTAGGCTCTCCCCACCCCCAGCCCCTAGTTCCCCCTTACCATTAGCAGAGAGAGCCAGTGGCAACCACACACGCCTCATTCAGCGCATTACCTCCTGAGGACCGGTTGTGGCTGTTTGCAGGGGTGACACATTTCTCTCTGTTCTCTGTAGTGAGAGCCAAGAGAACTGACTCTGGGAAGGAGTTCCAAGCTCTTTCTGCAGCGGTGTTTAAAATTCGAGAGATCCCTGTCTGGGAGAGAAATGACTTGAAGAGCCTTAATGCAAAGCCTCGTGCTGCTCTCCAAGCAGCTGTGAGGCTGGCAGACCCCGGAGGCAGAGAAGGAACTTGCATGGGCCATGATAATACATATTCAGGAGCGAGGAAGACTTGATTCTCCACCTTGCTGGTTACAGCTGCCAGATTGTGAGCGATCGATAGAGAACTTTGTTAATGATGTGGAATTCACTTCTGGCATGTTCTGCACAAATACATATGCAATTTATTATTAGTGCCCCCAACTACAGGCCTGTCCGGATGCAATTTCATTCAAAGTCTGATTATCTTTCTCTCTTTTTTACCTTCATAATTGGAATGTTGTTGATCAGATCCTGCTTTTAATAAAAATGGCAAACCATGCAGCATGGCTCTGAAACAATTTATTTGGCAGCAAACATCAGAAAATCACAAGGTAAAGGTAATGAAATGACAGTAGATGCTAACGCAGCCCAGAGGAAGGCAACTTGAAGAGTCTTGGAGTCCACATAGTAAGAAACATAATGTGGGGGTGGATTATCTTTGGAAATTATTAGAGAAGATGTATTTATATAGATTCCTTTCCAAAAGATGAATCCAATCATCATCCCATAGACAAATGTGGAGTCTTAATGGCAAATGTTGATTTAATATTCGACTCTGAGCCTTGCAGTAAAAAGACTGAATTGCATTAGGCGGGCTGGACTAGAACTGGGAAGACACGGAAACCTAATACCACAGCAAATAAATCTGGCAGCACAATTTAGAGCTGAAAAGAAATAGAAAGATAAATGATGTCATAAAAGATTCACAGGGGCGTTTTTAACTGAACTGCTAAATATTTTAAAACAGAATAGCCAAGGCCATTTTGTATTAGAAACTCAAATGAGTGGCTCTCTCAATTTATTAAATTTAGTTCCCTCAGTGTTTATCAAGCCTGTTCTATCTTCAAGGTACTGCACTAAACACTGGAATATTGGAATGTTAACCAAGGAGATTACTGGCTACTAGTGAGGGAGATAAGGCAAGTAGCCCAACAATTTAAATAAATGCTATAATAAGTTAGGAAAAGGAATGTGTTGGCAGGAATCTTATATTGTCATTCCTGCAAGCACGCTGTAAGAAAGAAATCTAGTGATACTGCCTTCTATAAAGCACCTACGCCTTATGACCCAAGTGCCCTGGCTGCAATCAGGGATAAGGCTCCAGCCAAAGACATTTATATATTGGCTACCATAAAGAGGCCAGGGACCACTGAAGTGGTCTTTCCATATTGGATGAGAAGTACACCATCCTGTTAGATCATCCCTTTAGAGGAGTGTTGGTCCACAACAGAAGTGGGAAAGCAGGACAACAGAAGAAGCACATGCAGATGGCAGGAATCATTGCTCAAAACTGAGTCCTTGCAATAAACCAGAGTTCTGATGTGGTTGTCTTAGAGTACCACCTGATGAACCATGCTCTTAGGTTCATACAAGACACGTCCTTCCATGAAAGTGATTCCTGCATTTAGACCCAGATGAGGGAATATGAGTAGGGCCTTGGATAGTAATAAACAGAGGCATCTTTAGCTTTAAAGCAAACTGCAGAATCTACGGACTCTGCTGACTGAGGAGTTGGTTGATATGCTCAAGGCCACTGTTAGTGAAAGGGGAAAAAACACACACACACAAAAAGAAAAACCACAGGCAAGAGGATCCTAAAGTCACAGCAGATTTTTTAATGGAATATTTACAAATTTTTACAAACTGGAAAACTTGTAATACAACTAGATCGAACTTTTAACAGGCAATGTTTGAAGTATTTATCTGAGCTAAGTAAATCACTGAGGAACAGGAAAAAGCAAGCACCCTTTGTTTACACTCCAAACCACCAACTCCAGTGACTCATGTCACAATGTTTTATTGTTTAGGGTGCATCAGCACCAGCAGACTTGGCTAGAGCTAGAAGAAATGGCCACTGAAGCACCCGGTATGTGTTGTTGGAAGACAAGGAGGATCTCCCTGCCTAAAAATGGCAGAGCTCTGTCCTATCACTCGAGAGATGATCTCATTCAGGTCTCACAACAAATGGAAATATCCTTGGGAGGGAATTTTTATTTGTATTTTTTGTTGACTATTTGGTGGGGATTTTGTTATTTGATTCATTTAGCCTATCAGCTAGCTAAGCATGGGAGTGGGGGCTGTATTATGTAGGACCTGTGGGGGTCGAGGAGACCAGGCTGGTGGGGGAGACACAGTAGGACAACAAGGGTCTGTGTAATTTGCCCAGAGCCTTGTTTGTCCTAAATTTCATGGGAAGAGTTCTAAAAGAAGTAGAGGGTGTCAAACATGCATTTCACTCATTTTTATGATCATGCTCAGGGCTACCTATGCTATGAATTTTCATAAATGTAAATATGAAATAAGTGTCTTTCTTCTTCCCCATAATCTACCATTTTTCCAGTCTTGTCCAAATTTTGAAAACATGTGTCTTTATATTTACTTCCAAACCTTTAAACAATTGCTGTCAGGGAAGAATCTTAGCAGAGTAATAAATATTTTAATATGAGTTACTTACGGCTTAACCTGTGCTCCTTTCTGGGCACCTGTGTAAGTAAGAAGGAGATGTTTCTAATCATGGAAATTATTGAAAGGGGGGCTTTGAAAGTGAGGATGTCTTGGGCTGGGGGTTGCCCCTAATAAACCCCACAATGCCAGCTCAGTCCCGCTGTGCTTCCGATGTGGCTTTGCTGGTATGAGGTAGAGAGACCTCCTCCCTTTCCCTCTCCCCACATGCCACCTCCAGACCAGGACTGGAGAATTTCACCTGTATCTTGATTTATTCTATGCTTAAAATCACATATACAAAAAGGAAAATCTCTGGTTCATAAAAACATATTTTGTAATAAAATCTCAACCACTTGAAATACTCAAAACTGCCAACTGCCTAGGTTTATTCTTATTGTGGATTTGAGTTTTGACAAATAGAGAAAGAAAAAAATAAAGATAAGAGGGACAAGGAGGCAAAGGCAGGTATGGTGTGACTTAGATATAAGAAAAATCATCTGAGGCTCTGTCTGGAAATACATTCTATAAAATAAAATTCAGAGTTATGCACAGGAGTCCAACAAAGTCTAATACTGGCTAAATAGTAAAACAGGACAGAAGGAAGGAAGGGAATATGGGATGGAGGAAGGAAGAGAGGAACAAAAGGAGAGACAGAAGGTGGGAGAGAAAGGAGAAGAAAAACAGAAAAGAAAAAACTAAGAAAATCAATGATGTTTATAAGATAGAAGTGTATAAAAACATGGAAGTAAACTCCAAATTCTGCAACACCAGATTTTGAAATTGGAAAATGTGATTCTCAGTTATATAGAGAATTTAATTCACTGAATTTTATATAATCTTATAAAAAGCATAGGCAGTTACCCTTTGTTTCTCTTAGTTACAATGACAATGGAAATGTTCAATGTCCTATAAAAAACATGGTTAGCAAAATAATCTCTGTAATATCTCCAGGGGCTCCTCAGAAGCCACTGACCTCTTGGACTCATACCTTCCAAGTCACCTCTGGAAATCATGTATATGTATCATGAAAAGTAACATTGTGATTATAATCATTCATGTTACCCAATTAAGAGGTGCCTTTTCTAAGTTGCTTAATATCTAAGAGATCTTCAAATCTAAGAGATCTGCTCCTCCTTTCTCTCACATTGTTACTTTTTCGTATCTTAAAAATAATTACAAAATATTACAAAAATTTAAGAAAATAGAGAAAAATTAAAACTATCTGCTATCCCATTATTCTACCATATTAAACTCTTCCATTTTAAGAAAATCCCAATGTGGGTGGGGGGAACTGCATTTATGTTTGCTTGTTTTTACAAATGATGCTTTAAAAAGCTATGCGTAAAATAAATTTGTGCATTACACAAAGTGTGTATAGTCACCTCACTGGCTTTAACATCTTGAATGTAAAAAGTATTTCTCTTTCCTAAGCCTTAAAATTTAAAGCACTGAAAAGGCCAATACTCACATTGTGTCTAGGTGACAGATTCTAGAAGAGCTTAACTAAGTTGACTGGAGGCTCCCAGTCGATCAGCACCTTCTAATTTCCCAGTGTTCCCTTGAGACTAAAAAAAAGTCTTAGCAACAGTGAGAATGCAACATTCAAATGAGGCTCTTAAGTCTGATCAGGCCAGAGGTAATGACTCTGACTTAAATCATTTGAAACTCCTATAAGTAGTAACTTCTTTCTCTAAACCAGAACTAGACAGACATGCAGAACCCCCATGCTCCAACCCAGGAGAGAGGGTCTAGACTAGCACCATTCCTGGAAAACCAAATGTGGCTTGGGGACACTAACTATGAGCCACTCACCAAGCCTCTTTGGCTGAGTAGGGTTTTCTTTTCTCTAAGAGTTTCCTCTTAAGAAACCCAAGAGACCCAGAGGCACAACCTAGGAGATACAGGAGCTCCTTCAGAACTTCTAGGTAATTCAGGGCACTGGCCTTGAAGCAGAAACCGATGTGCAGGAAAGAGATGGCAGGTAGTGGTGTGATTCTTCAACGTTACTGACCTGTGCCACTTTAGTGACTCTTAAAGCCATGGTCATGGTCCCTACATAATTGATGTCCCGTATTTAAGGATGACCAGGGCCACTGCATTGTACAATACCAGGGGACTCTATCCCCACTGTCAACACAGTCACTAGTGCTGCGTAGAATTATACAATTTTTTAACAAAAACATTTAATTCTGTCCTGACCAGCGTGGCTCATTTGGTTGGGCATTGTCCTACAAAGTGAAAATATTCAGTTCGATCCCAGGCACATTCCTGGGTGGTGGGCTCAGTCCCCACCTGAGAGGCCACCAATTGATGTTTCTTTTTCACATAAACATTTCCCTCCCTCTTTTTCTCCCTCCCTTTCCTTCTTTCTATAAATAAATAAATTAAATCTTAAAATAAAGCATTTATTAAACTGTTGCAAACAACAATAGCAGTAACACACACACACACACACACACACACACACACACACACACACAAAGAAGGCTGTCTTGGAGCATGGAGTCTGAACCACCAACAGAATGGCTAGGTAGAAAAGACACGTCCTGAGTCCAGGAGTTTTGCAAGCCTTTCTGAAAGGATTTGCATTATCTGCAGACAGAGGGGATGGGAGAAGGTGAAGCGGGCTAGTTCTGTGATAGGTGCAGTCTGTAAAGCTCATTTGTAAATTAGAAGTGGAGCCTCATGGGATTCAATGGCACCAAGCTGTTCTCTCTTTTGAGTATCACGGAAATAGCAACCTGGAAATTAACCCTAAATTCCAACAGATATCCAGGAATCTGAGCAGTCTTTTGTGAGAGCTGGTCCAGAGCTATTAACAAGCTGTTTTGTCTCTTTTATTCTCTGGCTGCTGCTGTTTTAATCTAGAACATCTCAGATTTTTTTTTTTTTTTTTTTTTTTTTTTTTTTTTTTTTTTTTTTTTTTTTTTTTTTGTCAGAATCCACAAGCCAGATGCTGGGAACCACATATTTTAGGAACTTTGAGTCCTTTGTATTCATACCAAAAGTTATCACTTTTTTCTTTTTAATGAAGTATGATATGATCAATGGCACAATATTCAGAAACAAAGAACCTTTATTTCTGATAGAAAATACATAATTTTAAGAGCAACAAAAATAATAGGGGCAAAAAGATGTAACTATTAGGATCTGAAGTCCATCATTAAGTAACAGGTATTGAAGGACTGTATTCATCAAAATTATCAAGCAACTAGGGAGTAAATAAGTCACTAGAGCCCTGGCCAGGTGGCTTGGTTGGCTGGAGTGTCAACCCATACACTCAGAGACCATGGGTTCAATCCTGGTCCAGGCCCACTGGAGGTTACTGATAGATGTTTTTCACTCACACTGATGTGTTGTTTTCTTTCCCTCTCTCTCCCTTCCTCTCCCTCTAGAATCAATTAAAAAACATATTCTTGGGTGAGGATTTAAAAAAAAATTAAGTAACTAAGTTATTTATGATCTAAACACAAAAACAGATATTTTTCTCTTCCCCAGAAATAACTATCCTCTTCTGCAAGATACTCTTCCCTTGTTTCTCAACTGAGGAAGGTGTTGCATTCAGTAATAGTTTCGCTTCCCACCTTCACCTACACTACTTAACATTTTTCTTCCAAATGCACATGTGACTCCCATAGATTCAAGTCAGAAGTTTGCACAAGCGAAAAATACTTCAACAGACTCCCCAGAATATTGTAACTTTTTACTAAATATTTTTCCAGTTGCTGGTGTCCATATTTGACTCCATATCCCTTAGAGAGACAAGCTTCTAGTATTATGTGCCAGGAATCACTGCTTTAAAAACAAAATTTCTTTATAGTAGAGCACAGCACAAGGATTTGGTCACAAAAGAACCTTATCTTTTTTATACATTTCCTCTAACATAGAACTGTGTGGTATTTGCAACTTTTAGACCATAAGGGAAACACATTTTTGCCACATCCTATACTGGAAATAGCAGTGGACTTTGAGTCATGTTGGGGGAAAAAAATACATATATTAGGCTTGGCAGTGTGGTTCTGGAATGGCTTATTCAAATGCACATACTTCCATGACAACAAAAGATTTGTTTGTTCACCCTCCCCCCACCATCTTTTTCTGGAAATGAAAGTGCCACATACAATGCTTCTGAAGAACATAAACTTCACTTTTTTTCCATCATATCCTAAGATGTGACTTTAAAAGGAACTGAGACAGAAAAAGAGAAAGACAGACAGAAAAGGAGAAAGAGACGCTACTTCATCAGGACATTCCATTTGCCTGCAAATACTGAGTGCTGCTGGGTATCTGCAGGGGTCTAAATCTTTCTGTGAATTTTTATATTTCTTCAAAACAGGACAACCTAAGTGGCTTTGGGGAGGGCGTTCATTTTGCTTTTACAATTTTTTTTTTTTTATGGTAGGACATGATATTCCAAACAGTATTTCGGTTTCACAGATTTAGTAAAATGTGCTGTTGTCCTCAGCAATTGGGCCTTGCCCGCATCTTGGCGTAGGGCAGCAAGGAGCTTGCGTGCAGGTGGTGTGACACAGACAGTCCTTGTCACACCACCTGCATGCCCATGGGACTCCCCACACCCAAGCAGGAATGTGAGGTGTAGGTGGGGGGCGGGGTTCTCTTTCCATTTACACAGGTTCATTCCATTTTTATTCCTGAGATCCTCAAGGCAAGGTTCCAGTGCTCTGTACATCACTAAGCCACATCCTTTCTTATGGAAATTTGGTGATTCAGCTGAGTACCTGGTCACTTCCCCCAGCTGTCACTTCCTGCTTTGACAGAGGCTGAAACCTCATCAGACTGGGCCCTCACTCAAATTTGGATGGAATTAAATTACTTTGGTCCAGACAATATGTTTTCCTGATATGAGTGCATGCAATTCCTCAAACAAGTTTGGTGACATGCAGGCTGAGATAGTGAGTCTACTTTTGTTTTCTCCGCCTTTTCCTGCTAGGAAATGTTAAAGGAATAGAAGAGAGAAGTCAAAGAGAGAGGTAAAGATTTGCACTTTGTTTTCTTGTATTTTCCAGGTGGTTACTTCACCCAGCATTTACGATTGTCACCCAGAGGCCACCTCCAGCTTTGTGTAAAGAATATGCCACTTAATGAATTCTCTTTGGCCTCCAGGCCCATGGCCTTTGTGACTAGGTCACTGAGGTTTCCTGAGATGGCTGTCACTTTGACAGGTGACAAAATCTTTTCTCTCCCTGCAAAAGAAGTGTCAATATATACATATGCTGTGTTTTTCTCTCCCAGAATTCCAAGTCCCTCAGTGCCGACAGTGTGTCAGGTGGTCCGGTCAAGACACCTTAGGCCTTTTCTGTCAGGAAAATGTTCGTGGGCCAGAATGTAGTGGCAGAGAACAGGACCAAGGCAGGGGCAGTGGCGTTTGTCTTTTGAGACAGAGCTGGAGCTCTCTTCTAAGAAGGAGAGGAGATGGCATGAGTAACCACAGCCTGAGGACCAAAAAACTCAATTATGCAAAATAAATGAATTATAGAGATCTGCTGTAAAACACCGTGCCCATATTTAACAATACTGTATTGGACACAAAAATTTGTTGGGGGTAGATCTCATGTGAAGTGTTCCTACCACAATAAATTATTTTTTAAAGAAATGGCATGCAATTGGCCTTTGAAATATCATCTTTCCCAAATACATATCTCCCACAGGCTAGCTGAAGACCTACAGCCTGTATCTAGTGAGTCTTACCTGTGATTTTAAGAAATAGTGCCAAAACTATAATACTGTGAAGGAAGATAATAGACAAGAAAGAATTACAACATCCTTTTCTTTAGGGTCCCTACCATCTGGGAACAAAGCACCCACCATTTGAGAGGGTCCCACTGTAATATGAGTGGGACCTGTGGCAGGCACTGCTCTGTCTCAGTTGACATTGGTGACCCTTTTTAATCTAGAGTGTGTGTCTACATGGTAACAATCAATCCAAAAACTAAGATGTGCCTGAATATCATTTTATTTTTAAATTACCCACATTTCCTTACATTTTCTTTTTTTATTTAATTTATTGGGGTGACATGGGTTAATAAATTTATATCAATTTCAGTTGTACAATTCTTGAATACATCATCTCTATATTGTACTGTGTGTTCACCGCCCCAAGTCAAGTCTCCTTCTATCACCATATACCTTCTTCTACTTCCCACGCCTCCCATTTTCCCTTACATTTTAGATACCGTCTGATGGTCTGGTGGAAACTTTCAGAATTCACCTCCTTTGACTCTCACTTCCTGATCTGAGCCAGATTTCAGTGAGCCTTAGCACTGAGGGACATTTTTCAGTTGAGGGGAAGTTTGGTTTTTGTACAGGTCTGTCCAGAAGGTATCCAGCCATATATTGTGAAAAATAGAGACTTTTATTGAAGAAGAACAAGAAACATTGTGCATAGGGCACTGACAGCCCAGTCCCCTGTAAGTAGGTACCTTGGGATCTCACATAGTTCTCCCAATTGCCATCAGCTGCCCTGTCATATTTTCCTGAAATTCATCAGCAATCTGAAATCTTTTCCCTTTCAAAGGTAATTGTAGCTTTTGGAAAAACCTGAAGTTGCAGGGCACCAAACCTTAGCTGTAGAGGGGCTGAGTCACCTGGGTGATTTGATATTTTACCAAAAAACTCTGCAGGAGATGTGACACAGGAGCAGGTTCATTATCATGATGAAGCTGCCAATCATCAGTTGCCCATAGCTGTGGCCTTCTGAATCATCTGAATAGTTTCTGCAGAGGAATGTTCAAGCTTAACGTAAAATATGATGTGGATTTATAGCTTTACTCAGTCATTTGGAATGTGACAGCCACACAGTACACATGCTTACTCAATGATGTCTGCCATCCCCACTGACTAGTACAGTGAGGTCATCATTGTTCTTGTATGCGCATTCCAGTTTACTCTCCTTAGTTGCCAGGTTACATCAATCTCCCACAAACCATTCTCGTTATATTAACAATGGCTGGATTTTCCTGGACAGGCCTCGCACATTAACCCGCAGAGGTCACCACTAGGAAGCTCTCTTTATTCTTGCCTACACGGTCACTCACTGTGGTTTCCAGATATCATTTGTGGGTGAAGGGTTCTCTGCTGTTACTGTACCAAAAAGGGCCTGGAATGTTTGAGAGGCTATAAATGACCTTTTTGCTTCAGTCACAACCATTCTCTCTTTGAAAATTTTTTTGTCTTTTTAGGGGATTTTCCTGGGAAGTTCAGAAACCTTCTTGTTGGACTCAGTCAAAGCCTGCTTGGGCCTCTTCTCCCTGATTCACTGTGTTATATCTCTTTCTTCGAATGACTCCTTTGAACAGGGAGATCCCTCCTCAAGCCTTAAGAATGGGGGTGTTGGGATGGGAATTCACCTTCCTTTAATCCAGCAGTTCTGTGTGCTTTCTTCCCTGAACATAGAGACAGCTAATTCTCTGAATGTGAAAAGGAAAACATAAAAAAGGTATAATGAAGATATAATTTAAAAATATATATATAATGTCACCACTAGGTATATTATATACCAGGTCCAGCACAAACAATACCCCTTTTTTATTACAAAATCTTGGATTACATAAAGCATGTAACTCTGTAACATAATAATATCACACTCAAGTGCGCCATATGACATTTTAGGTGAAATATGAAAATTGAGGTTCATCTTGAGCGAGGCATTCACATACCCTACCAACCACACTCAAGCAAGCCTTACTTCTGTGGGATCCTGTATATTGTATATGCATATTTCTGTACGTTGGTAACTACAAACTAGTGACTGGCCAAGAAGGTGAGTGTAGACTAAAATCTAATAAGAATTTAGCTTTCCAAGACATGCTCTGTCCACCTAAAAGGAATATCTTTGCTAATCCATGTGAGATACCCTATAAACTATCAATGACCTTACTAACATTTGTCTGTATTATCAGGCATTCCTGAAAGCTGAGAGAAGCTTTCCATTCCTGGCATTTGTGTCAACACACAGCAGACTCCTTTGGTCTTTGACCCATTCTCATTCTCTCTTTTGAGCACAGGTCTCAAGTATAACAGAAGGTGACTGCATACCTTGCCCAGTGTACATGGTCTGACACTGGAATTGTGACTTTTGGAGGGCTCCAATTGTGGAGAAGGTCACAATGATATTTTGATGTTTCAGGAAAAGGGAAGGTCATGAGGAAAGGCAAAGACCAAATTTTCTCCTAAAAAATGCTTTTCTATCCAGTGAAACAGCAAACCATAAACTGGACTTGGAAAAGGAATGTTCTTAAAAAATGACAATGACAGCTCTGGCTTTAATTCACTTCTCTGACTCTGACAATAAAGTGACAAATGAAATCAGTGACTGTCCTGGAATAGCTATTGCTTCGGTGGTTAAAGAATGTGGCCCTACACACCGACAGAAACATACATCATTGGAGAAAGTGGTTCTTCTTTACCAATCATTCATTTATGTATTGAACTTCGTATTTGGATATGAAACACTTGATCTAAGGATTCCAGCAAATGCAGGTGCCTCCAAGCAATAGCAGGTAACATAATGATATGGTGGCCATGCATGTACAGTGGAGAGTGGTAGAAGGCAGGGGAAAACTAGAGAGACATGTCTGGTCTAAAAGCATTCAAACACGTAACGAGAAACATGGTGTCTGAGAATATTAAGCATAGATTTGAGCCACTTTTTTCCTTGTGAGGATATCAGCATAGCAAAAGAAACAAACAGGATGAAGAAACAAACATGATTATGCACATCTGCTGTTTCTCAGGCACCTTAACAACCACGGTTTATTTCCATGTTACAAATGGGTAAATAAAGGCTCTAAGAGATTATGTAACTTGTCTAAGTTCATGCTTTTAGAGTGGAACAGAACAAGGAGTCAATCAGAAAATAAATGTTCTCTTAACAAAAGGGTCATCTTATACTATCATGCTGCCTAACTTAGCGACTGTGTCATCTCACCGAAGAGTGGAGATATAGGCCAGTTGGGTGATGTTGACAGAAGACCAGAGCTGGATATGGCACTATAAATCTGGATGGACAAAAGAATCGTTCCTTTTCCTCAAAGCTTTGGAAATAATAAAGAACACATGTGTAATTGCATGAGGAAACACTAAAGTGACTAGAGATTTAGGAACTATTGCTAAAATCCTATATTTAAAAAAGGAGAGAAGGTGGGTTAAACAAGGTGTATTGGCTAAGAGGTGGAAAAAATGGCACGTGATCTTTAGTAGAAAATAAACTTAAGAAATGGTTATTTCTAACCCATGAATACAATCATAATTTGCTTCATCACTTCCAACTTTAAATGACTGTGTTTTTCTACCCAGTAATGTTTAAGCAAATCATCCATAACTGTACAAAACAAAGGAGCTGTTTTCTGATCAATATGGATACTTAATTCTAGGTAATGTCAGTGGGAGAAGTGAAGAAAAGAGCAAAATGTAAGGGATACTGATTTGGGGAAAGCATTTGCCAGTGCTTCACAGAATCTTTGGGAAAAATTAATTCAAATTGGCTTGGAAATGAATCTTGTCATATGCATCAAAGACTCTCAGAAGAGTCCAAACCAATAACAGTAAACAAGACCCTGTCTTGCTGGGAGGAGGTGGCTATTACTGTGCCCCACACTACAAGTTCTGAACAGCAGTAGTCAGTTAATTGCTCTAGTGTGTACCATACCATGGGAATCCCTTTCAGGATTAAACTGCACGGAATTTCACAATTTGAAGGATTAAAAGACAGGAAGAGACATTTTATGTTTATTTATTTTATTTTTATTTTTTTTAGAATCCAATAATACTTAGCTTTGAAAATAGCTACCAGCCCACAACAGCAAGCAGGAAGTACATCTGATAATCATTACCCAAGGCTATGGAGCTCTTCTTACAATTGGATTAGTTTAGACCTACCTTTCTAGCCCTAGGCAAAATGAAATAGTAAGAACCTTGAATTTCTCTATTGTTCTTGTGCCTCTTCCTTTCAACTAAAAGAATTTCTATTTGTTGAAAACATATAGCATACAAGGCACATTTGTCTGTTAATGTAACCCTCAACATCAGTAAGCACTACTCTCACCATTTTACAAATAAGAAAACTAAGGGTTACTTAGACTTCTAAGCTACTGTAGACTTTAACTTCTATAAGACCTCTCCCCACAAGCAAATTGTAGGTGAAGAGTGAAGGTGAGGATATTATTTTGTGATGGCAAGTTATTCACAGTCAATGGTACTCCCAGGAGCAATAGTGTTGTACTCACGGAAATTCTCACCCCCTTCCTTCCCGGCAGAGCAACATGGCAGCTCTGTTCGCCACTCCCTTGAAATCCTGATAAACACTATGGACCTACCTTTGAGCCTTGATCCTACAACAACTATTGACCACATTCCTACTCCCCCATACAATATGAGATACAAACAAAACAATATTGGAAAATTTTCAGATGTGCCTGGAGTGTGAGTAAAATGCTGGGAGCAGTTGAAAACCAACTTTTTTCTCCTCTGTGCACTCAGATATTTTCAAACATTTTATTTATTAAATAAATGCACACTACAATTGGCTTTTTGTGTTGCAGAGCTGAGTGTTCACAAATATACAGATTCACCAAAATCAAGATGCAGAACAATTTCAGCATCCACGAGACCACCAACGAGCTGTCTCGAAAGCATGACAACCACTCATCAGTTCTGCATTGCTCTGATTTTTGCCTTTTTCAGGTTGTCATATAAATGGGATCATCTCTGGCTGGTGTGGCTCAGTGCACTGAGTGCTGGTCCGCAAACCAAAGGGTTGCTGGTTCGATTCCCAGTCAGGGCACTTGCCTGGGTTGCTAGCCAGGTCCCCAGCACATGAGAGGCAACCACACATTAATGTTTCTTTCCTTCTCTTTCTCCCTCCCTTTCCCTCTGTCTAAAAATAAATAAATAAAATACGTATTTTAAACAGAATAAAAGATTAAAAAAAAAAAGTGGGCTCATACAGTAAGTAACCTTGGGAGAATGGCTTTTCTACTCAGAATAATTCCTGGGATGCACTGATGATGCCACGTGTATCAGCAATTTGTCTTTTTATTTGTATTAGTATTCATAGCACTCCTTGCATATATTTGCCACAATTTATTTATCCATTCATTTGTTGAACAGTATTTGGGTTGTTTCCAGTTTGGGTCAATTATAAATAGGTTTGCTATACACATTCATGTAGTTTTTTGTATGAATGTAAATTTTTACTTTGGATAAATCACAGTGGTATAAAATAAATACATATATGTTTAACTTTATTAGAAACTGTCAACAATTTTCCAGAATGGTTGTAATATTTGAATCCCATAGGAATATATGCGAGTCTAGATGTTTCACACTCTAGCCAGCAATAGTGTAGTTATAAGGGGTGTTTTGTTTTGTTTTGTTTGTTTTGCTTTTGTCTATAATGGTCCCAATAGATGTATAGCAGTATATTACCATGGTTTTGATTTGCATTTCTTTAATAAGTAGTTCTATTGCACATTTTTATGTGCTTATTTGCCTTCTATGTGTCTCCTTTGCAAGTGTCAGTTCAACTATTTTGCCTATCTTTAACAGGGCTGTTTGTTTCATTATAATCAACACTTGATCATTTTGTCATTGTTGATAGCTTTATGTATTTCTCTCCAACATACTACACAAAGTTTAGTTGTATGTGAATAATCTTTTACATATTCTGGGTATGTGTCTTTTGTCAAATATCTGTTTGCAAATATTTTCTCCCTGTCTATATAGTTTGTTCTTTCACTTTCTAACAGTGTTTTTATAATAGTAGAGTAATTGGTGAATAGATAATTTTTCTCCTTTGCAATCTGTATGTCTTATAAATTCATTTTACTTACTCATTTCACTGACTAGAAAATTCAGTATGACTTGTAGAAGTGGTAACAGTGGACATCCTGGCCTTACTTATAATCTTTGGGAGAAACAATTTTTCCTTTTATCATTTGAAATATTCTCAACTATAGTTTCCTTATAGATGATCTCTATCATGTTGAGGAAGTTCCCTTCAATTCCCAATTTGTCAATTTTTTAAATCATATTTGGAAGCTGAACATTTTAAAATACTTTTTGTGCATTAAGTGATATTCTCATGTGTTTTTATTTAATCTTTAGTATGTGATATAGTAGATCACATTGATAGATTTCCAATATTTGAACTAGCCTTGTGTCCCCAGGATGAATCCCACTTGGCCATGGGTTATTATTCCTCTTACATATTGCTGGGTTAGGTTTACCAGTATTTCATTAAAGTTTTTTGTGTCTATGCTTATGAGACAAATTGATCTGTAGTTTTTTTTTGTTTATATTTATTTTTGTTTGTCTGTTTTTATATTGCTTGTATATGGTCTAGGTGTCAGGATAATTCTAATCTCATAAAAGGATTTGGAAATTGTTCCTTCCTCTTTTTTTTTTTGTTTTTTGAAGAAATTGTGTAGGCTTATTGTAATTCCCTCTTTAAATGTCTGGCAGAATTCACCAGTGAAACAATCTAGATCTGGAGATTATTTTTTTCCCAAAGGCTTTTAATAATAAATCCCATTTCTTTAATACAATAGGACTATTCATGTTATCTATTTCATCTTGAGTGAAACTTGGTAATTTGTGATTTTTCAAAGAACTTGGACAATTTCATCTAAGTCGTATTTATTTGCATAGCATTATTTTTCATACTTCCTTGTCATTTAAATGTCTATGTAATCTCTTCGTGATAACACTCTGATTTATTTTTATATTGATAAGTTATATCTTTTCTCTTTATTTTTAGTGTAGCTAAATGTTTATTAATTTTATTGATCTTATAAAAAGGAGCCTTTATCTCACCCTTGACACCATGACTTTACCCTGGTGAGAGTCATTTTGGACTTCAGACCTGCAGAACTGATTTTAGAAGTGGATTTGAATACAAATAAAGGTGAAATCCATAGACACAGGCAAGTCAAAGGGCAAACATGAGGCAATATGCGAAAGTGTGGAATAGATAGACAAATGGATGTTGAAGTCACCCAGGATAATGGCAGGACTTGGAGTGAAGAAGATAACCAAGAGCACAACGGATTCAATGTCTGTACTGAATAAGATAAGATTGAGGAATGGTTAACTCAAATGGCAAGAGCTTCAGAGGAGAAAGATTTTGTGCAGGAAGAAGTAATCATTTGGAAGCTACACTAGGACCCAGAAAATGTCTACTGACCTCACTTTCCAACCACAGATGCACACAGAAATGAGCTCTAGTGGTGAGTGTTAATAGTGCATGAAAAATGCGTTCTAAACACAACTTCAGTGAAGTATAATGAAGCCAGATGCACATTAAGAGAGAGAGAGAAAGAAAGAATTTTACAGTTTCATTACTCAGAATTCCCTGTGCAGCTGTAAGTTTCCTTGTGAACTCAGACTTCTGAGAGCTACTCATGGGAAGCACCAGGATGGATCACAAGGCACAGAGAGAGGGGGTTCTGTGGACAAACACCTTTGATGTGGTCTCCAAGGAGAGAAATGGGTGAGTCAGGTTTAGGATTAGCAATTTAAATAATTTTAGAAGTCTCTGGAGCCCAGGGGCTATCTCTAATTGTTTGATACCCAGACCTGGAGTGATTAGGGTGGGTGTGTAGAGGTTCAGATTTTGAGAGCCTGGCAGGGGAGATGATTGAGGATGAGGATTGGGTGGGCTTACTCAGAAAGAGGAAATGACCACCTTCTAACCACAGCTTCAAACCTGGGTCAAGATAGTGTTTAAAAAGCTGTATTGCAAAGCTGTAATACTTTCCATGCACTAATCTCATCCTTATATCAATAGAAACTTGTTATAACTTAAGGGTCTTGACCAAACTATATTTTCTAAAGAGGAAAACTTTTATATTTCAGATTCTTATTTCACAGTATTTTCATAACAGGTTTCATCACTATGAACAGATGAAAGAAATGTCACATTTCTTTATCTTTTTAAATGAATGTATATCTATTTTGAGACCTCTCTTAAGAGAGTCAGTTGCTTTGTTTATCTAGCCCTCAGGGTCCATCAGAAAGCAGAGGCATCAACCTCTTTCACTAAGGCCACCAATGCTATGATGCTTAGTGTTCAGTGCACAATGCCCAGACCTTGCTATGACTGGCACTCTGTTATGACTTGCTCTGTTCTGTGTGGGCATTATGGTCAATCACAGAACCCACCACCCCTCTCTTTTCAGACTCTGAGAACCAGCTTTCTTGAGACTCGTATCAGCATCTTTCCCTAGAAGCACCCGAGACCCCATCTCCCTGAAGATAATTCAACAGTATTATTTCCATCATAACTATAAATCGATATCATTTTCAGAATTTTCACATTTATGTTTTGCAACTTTTTTTTTATTCCTATGATTCAAAAACACAAAATCTGTGAATGTTCCCCTGGAATGAAGAAACTCTGAACATAATTAGACCTGGGAGATAGAAGTGGAAACTTGTACTTTTTTATACATCCTGGGAGAAAAGGGAACTTTTTTATTAATTTGCAAATAAGTCTATAGCAAGAAAAAATGAGTAATATTCTATTAAAGAAAGTATTGAAATGAAAGTGCATTTCCTTGGCACAAACATTGAAATGGGGGTATAAAACTTACTTGGGATTTACAAAAGTTATTGCCAGGGTGCAATTTACTCTCAGGGCAAAAAAAGATGGGACTCTGCACAATGTACTAGTAAGGCAACAATAAAACATTTAAAAAAAACAAAGCAAATAGGAAAAGCTAAGTTAATTTTTCCGAAACAATAGAGGAATACTTAATGTTCTTGACTTTCATTTAATGCATTGATGTAGTTGGGACTAAATCAAAATAAATGAATAATTTACTTAGTTTAGATCACCATAGAACACTGTACTAGCTTTTTTGTAAGTCAGTTTGCTTTCATGTCTGAAAAAAAATTCTTGAAGAACTCTTTACGGATAAATAAGAATTTTTTAAAACTAGTATTTTACATGTACCTATATTTAAAAATAAAAGTACCAATGATTATCTAAAGACTTGAACCAATTCACTTTTACAGAGGCACTTCTCTTTCTTCCACTTTAGCAGTGTTATTTATTTTAACTGCATTCAAAAATGTATGGTCATATAGTTTTTGAAATGACTCACTTCAGCCTAGTAGGTGTCTTTGTAATCATGTGATTAAAATATATTAGCTCCACATTAATGGAGTTTCTTGGAATATCTATTTTAGATTTACTTTTACTTTTGTGTTTGTTTGTTTTTACTTATATAAGCTTATAATATCAGCATTTATGAAAGATTTTCTTTTTCCAATTAGAATACTTTCTTTATATGCAAATCATAATAGGATGTTTAAGTTGCTTATGAATTATATCCAAATGCAGGGCACTTTAATTAAATAATGCAATGCAAATTTAAAACAAAGTAGTTTTTTAATCTTATAGAGTTAATTAAACATTTTCCTTTTGGCATGTATTTTCAAAACTCTTTTAGGTGTGATTTTTAGAGCCCTAAAATCAATGTTCACTGAATTACATAAAATATTTATCTAGAAATGTAGCACTTATTAGCTTAGATCCAGAGACACTGACTGCTCCCTCAAGAATGATTTGTGGTTGGAATTCTGAAAGAGTAAGATATGGTGACTATGTATGCTTTGTGGGAAAAAAAAAGGAAGATTTAATCATTTCATTTGCTTTAAAGACATACCTAGAATTGAATGGGGGGGCATACAAAAGCATCTTTGAGGGATTTTGGTGATGGGGGTGGCAGATATTGGGGAATAGAATGCGTTTGGATAAAACAGTCCAGTTGTCACCTCAAGTAATCTGGAAACAATGAGATCCTCTGTCACTATTTGAGGACAAGAACAATGAGCTGGAAGCCATGTGGGAGAAATGCATACTGCTGAAGTTTCACTCACAGAATGAGTTTCTCACATCAACAACAAGAAGTTTCACCATCAAATCTCTGAGCTGGAAGACTGATTTCCTGAATGCATTTTAGAAGCATGCCCATTGGAGACATTCGCTATACAACGTACAATAATTTGATATTCTTTGAAACAGCCAACAGCAGAGAAGGATCAGAAAGATACGAATTTGAAGACATTGCTTCTTAACTCATTTTAAACTTAAAGACTCTTTTTCAGTAGTAACAGGGTCTACGATGGGACATCAAACTTAGCAATCACAGCTTGAAGTGCCCATCCAGATGAAATCATGTAGAAAATGAAACGTATCTGGCAGAATAAGGCTGTGGTCAGGGAAACAAGGCAATGTCAAAGAAAAGGGCAAAAAGGAGATAATCAAAACTCACTTCTTTTTGCTCCTCTAGCTTTCTCTTCTTCCTAAAGCCCAGCCTCTTTCTCCGAAACAGGAGTCCTCAGAGTGCAATAAAATAAGGCAGAACCAAGCTGAAATGAACAGATTCCATAGGTCCTCTTTGGTGGCTGGGTAGCTCTGCTTAGCTGAGCACATAGATGCAGGAGGTCAAGAAGTAAGGAGACTCTGCAGTAGTCAAGACCTGCCAGATGTGCACGACCATATCCAGGTCAGAGATCTGGCAGCTTGCAGTGCCAAGCCAAGTTAGAATGAAAGAGGTCAAGGCCCTCCTGTTTCAGAATATCTATGTGTATCTCTTCTCATCTAACTCAGAAGCTGTTGAGAGGGAAAGTTACCTCAGAACTCTCTAAATTACCCCAGCACCTTGTACTTCTGGGACATGTAGAAAATGTAGAAAATGAAATTTTCTACAATATGTAAATATTTGTTTAGTAACTGTTTTGTTGTTGTTGTGAGTATGTGTCTTTTGTTGTTCACTAACTAGCTTTTAATATTATAGGAGAAATTTTGTTCTGTTTTGTTTTGTGGATTTTCAGTTAGTGGAGTTCCAAATGTCTCTCTTAAGGTGACTGAAAACTTTGCAATCGAATGAAAATTTTCTCCCCCTGCCCTGCCTAGCTGTATTTTTAATTAATACTTCACTGGCAAAATTCAGTAAGAATGACTCATTTCTTTATCTTCCCTCCCGGGACAGTGGCTACTGCCAAGCCACTACAACTGTTCTGGTGGTGAGTCTGGTGGTCTTCATGTGCTTGAGAAAAGTGGACTTGAAACTAATTTTTTGTGACCTATGATTTTATAATTTGTGTTTACAGGCCAATGATTGTGTAGAATGACCCTCATTTTGGATTTTTCTCCTGATGTTTCCTTGTGATTAGATTCAGGCTATGCAGCCTTTGGCAGGACTCTCACTGATAACCACACTGCTGGGTGCTTCTCATTGCTTCCTCCCACCTGTGCAGGCCGGAGTTTTATCCCTTTACTGATGGTGCTTGCTTGGATCACCTGACTCTCAGGTGTCCAGCAGGCTGACCCATTGTGATATTAGTTTTCCTCCCTTTGTATTTACTAAGCATTGTGTATTTTAGGTGAGTACATACATGTATTCTCAGGGAATATGCATGTGTGGTTATATGTGTGTCTTCTGTTTTTGGTGTGGTGAAGAGAGCTTAGTCCTCGCTTATTCTACTTTGTCAAAAAGGTATTTTCACTTTACCTGAAAAGTATCTTGTACATTACATCTCCTTTAAGATTAAAGAAATAACAATTCACTTAAGGTGCAATTTCAGAAACTGAGACAGGTGGTATACAAGAAATAAAAGGACTAAAATATCAAACCACAGAATCATTTAGTGAATTCCTAAAACTTCTGTAAGGGTATGTTTTGTGAGTCCTATTCATGTGGCACCTGTTATATGCAGCCTGTGAATGAGAACATGCTTGCATGTCACCACTGCAGCTCAAAAGAAACCCCTCAAGTCAATATTGAACTTTCTGTGGATTCTCACCTCTTGCAGACCCACTGGTCCTACAACCAGCACTCACATATAACAGTTGCTCCATAAACATGTGTTGAATGAGTGAGTGAGTGAATGAGCAAATTTTAAGTCTGGTCTTGCAAGACAGCACAGTATTTTGCAAAAGTACTTCTCTTTGTTGGGAGCTATATGTTGTGCACAAGTCTGAGGGGTATTGAAAAACTCCTGAATAATAAAAATATTGACTCACAGAAATATAAATCTGGAAGCGATGAATACACCAACTTTCACTTCGACTGAGTTTTCTGTGCTTCAATGTGAAAGTTTATTTCAAAGAAATCGAACAAGTTGTTTAACACCCTACAAAAAACTTTTAAAAAAACATGGACTGAAACCTTTTTAAAAAATCAATTCATTATCTTACCCATGTATAGAAAAACTCTTAGAGATTTTGGACAGATAAGCAGGCAAATGAAAACTAAATGTATTCTCCGGTGCATACCTGCAGATGCTGAAAGGCTAGCAAATATACTTTCCTCAGTCCTTCAACGAGGCTCATACATAGGAGGTTATGACTAAATTTTTATATATTTTCTCTACATCTCCCAACAATATTTTAAATTTATTCTTCCTACCTAGGTTCTACCTAAATCCAAAATATTCAGAGAAAACCAATGTACTGGCATTTTCTTTAACTTTTGCTGTTTTATTCATCTGTGAGCTAAACTAGAATGAATTCCAGACTTAAAAAGGATTAAGTTAAGATATAATCTTGAAAATATTTAATAAATATAGGGAACTGGAACATACAACATCTAGCCAGGAATCCAGCTGACTTTCCCTCAAAGTGGCCCCCCACGATAAGCCTACAGACTTGCCAACTACATTCACAGATTTGATTATATTATCCTCTCATTTTCCTAGCCACTGGGGTAGAGATTTTGCTGGCACATCTCAATGCCAGTCCAAACAATGATAGGACTTACCACTTACGGCAATGGCACACATTTCTCATCAGGAAGCTATATGAATGGAAGCTTGTTCGTCAAACAGTCACCCCCAGAGGCAGAGCAGAGGCAGAGTCTGAGCTCGGAAGGTGCCCAGAGCTGGCCGGGTGCAGAACCCTGCGTCTACTGACTCGTCCATCAGTGCCTGGATGTCGATAGGGCTTTCTAAATAACTGCTCTGGTCAATACCCCAGTTCTGGTTTCTGCATCCCTAAATATTCCACAGCTTGTGTACATCAGCTCCAAGACAGATCCTAACCTTTGCTCTCGGACAGGCACCAGGTGGAAATCCACCTTTAGCACATATTAAGTGGATGGTTTGGGGCAATTCACTTAAGTGTTTGGATTCTTAATTTTCTCATCTATAATCCTGTGAATTTTGTTACCTAGTTTTACTGAGAAAATTTTGTAAAATGACATAATAAGGAAAGGACCTAGCAAGGTCAAACTACAGTGTTTTATATTAATCCCTATAGAAAAAAAAAAGTGGGTTATGTATTAGCTTCCCCAAAACAGGATTGTTTATCTGTTATTCAGTCATATAATCATTATCACCATTGTCATCATTGTCATCACCTCTCTTTTGTTTAG
This sequence comes from Tonatia bakeri, assembly GCA_004024845.1. Classification (NCBI taxonomy): domain Eukaryota; kingdom Metazoa; phylum Chordata; class Mammalia; order Chiroptera; family Phyllostomidae; genus Tonatia; species Tonatia bakeri. The sequence goes on from PVIA01000003.1 coordinate 627,064, forward strand.
CATGCATCTTTGCCACACTCTCCTATGTGTGCGTAAGTGTATTTATGTAATCTCAGTCTCCTTTAGTTTATGTATGCACATCCAGTTAATAAATGTAATTTACTCCCTTTGAACAAGTAATATTTATATTGACTCTCTGCATAAAGATTGTTGTTCTCATTTTACAGCTGAGAAAACCAAATCTGAGGGAGATTAAGAAACATGAGCAGTATTAAGTGACTCAATGTCTCAAATTCAAATCAGTCTTTTAAACTCCAGTGTCTACCTGCTGCCTTCTGAATTAAAGACATCATTCCAAAGAGAAAGTGAGGGTCATGAGCCAATTAAGTAATCTGACTTTATATATTAGCTGTTCATTTCACCTGAAATAAGAAGTGAGTTTTCATTCTGCAACAAATGGGCTGGACAAAAGTGGACATGTAACTTAATTTCTCCAGGCTCAGTTGCCCAGTCATTAAACTGGGGGAGTATAAGAGGTAATCTTCAAAACTCCTCCATTTATATAAAACACTGGTAATTAGTTAACATATATTTGAAACTATGCTAGAAATTGAATGTGCAATTTAGGATAATGAATTGCACTCAAAATTTTACACGCAGGAATATTTTGTTTCACTTCCCTTTTATGAATAAAAATATGTTCTAAAAATGCTATATTTCAATATGCATCTATGTAGTAAAAGTGTTTAATATACATGTATAGATCCTTGCAGTGTGCAACTGCTCTCCATCAAAGTGTTTCATCGGAATGTTTATGACCACTGTGTGAGAAAGACAAGTAAATACAAACTGTTTTGAAAATGTGAGCACCTAGATTTTGAAAGTGTGACTGACTCATGTTTGTGAGTGCATTTGTCTTCCACAGGACTCAGTCACTACTGTAGTGAGTTGAATGGTGTTCTGGCAAAAGTCACTCCACTTGGAAGTTCATAATGTGACTTTATTTGGAAATAGAGTTTTTGCAGGTACTATTAGTTTAGTTAAGAAGAGGTCACACTGGATAAGTGTGGGTTCCTAAATCAAGTAACTACTGTCTTATAAGAAGAGGGAAGGAGACACAGACACATAGGTACAAAAGAAAGATGACTATGTGATGACAGAGGCAGAAACTGGAGTCATGCAGCTACGAGCTAAGCAACACCCAGAATTTTCTCCAGCCTCCACCAGAGGGTAGGAAGAGACGATGAAGTGTTCTCTCTTAGAAGGCTTCAGAGTCAGCGTTGTCTGCTGGTACCTATATTTCAGACTTCTGGCCTCCGGAATTTTGAGAGACTAAATTTCTGTTGTTTCAAGCCACTCAGTTAATGGTATCTTATTACAGCAGCCCCAGGGTCGCAACACAACTGTGAAGAGGCCAAGGTCTTTCCACCGTGCTTTCTGGGCAAAGCCTCGAGCAGCAATTTTCAACCTTTTTCATCTCCTGGCACACATAAACTAATTACTAATCTTTAATCTGACAAAAATAGGTATAATTTTGATTCATTCACACTGGATGACTATTACTGTATTGACTATCATTCTTTTTTATTTGACAATCTAAGGGAAAAGCAGTCAGCGCCCCTGAGTACAAGTAGTCAGGTATTGCATGTTTTAAAAATTCTTGTGGCTAACTGGTTGGAGATTGCTGTCCTCGAGTAGCATAAGGCAGAGTAGACAACACAAGGGAATGGACTTGACTTTATTCTTTCATTTCACAACTATTTACTCAAGTAATTGTCATGACCTAATTTACATTCTTTTATTAAAAAGGCATTATAAGGCAACACGAAAACAAAGTTGAAGACCAGGGACCCAGAGATGAGACTACACAGTAACCCAGAAAACAACATGACAATGGATGGACCCAGCAGGATAGGGTCGAGGATGGTGCGAAGCGTGGGATGCAGACCTTACAATATACCAGAGTCAAGTCCTGGGGATGAGTGGGCTGCTATAAAAGGGTGAGTCTGTCTACAGGAATGCTTGAAATCCAGATTTTGGAGTGACAAATGGTGGTGGTTTTAACAATGGGATTACATGATTGAAGTGACATGGAGGAAGAGATCACTTGAAGTGAAACTAAATGAGAAGCCAAACATTTTATACATGCTTCTAAAGTCATCCCTGGATGTGGCTGGGTGGTAGGTGTCACCTCTCCCTTAGCCCCTTCGGGACACACACTGCCCCGGCCGTCTTCACATTCCTCGTATTCATCACAATCCTGTACTAAAGAAGAACTCAGGAAGCGCTTGCTGCAGAACTGAAGGATTAGAATATTATCTATTCCTGGTTAGACTGATTTTTACAGGAGTCTCTATTTCAAGTAATTAGCGGTGTGCCCGTGTGTTAACACTTATGATGTGAAGCAGACAAGAACAATACACTTCGTGCAAACACATGCACAAGTACATGCACTTCATCACCGATTCTGCATTTTGGAAAAACACAGGATAATGACACCTAAGTGACCCAGAGTGAATGTGAGCTGAGGAGGAGGTGGTGGCAGTCTGAGACAGCACAGGAATCCTGCTGTCAGCAGGGGCTTTCATGGCAGAAAGAGGTTGAAAGCCACATTCTCCATAAGTAATATGTTTATGTATTATTCACAGTAGCAAATAATTGCAAAATGTCAACATTTCATTTTCCTCTTAAGAGCTTCTTTTGATTAGTGACCTAATTAACCATTAAGAAGAAAAGGTTTTTTAAGTGTAAATATGAAAAGAGGGAGTGTTTCCTAGCAGCAATTTGTGATCTTAAAATGTCACAGGCAGGCACATCACGGAGGTGCTACCAACCAGCATTTTTCAAAATATGACTCTGTGTCAGGAGCGTGTGGTGTGGATGTGTTTGGGGTTTTTTTGTCTTTATTCTGAAACAAGCAATGCAAATATAGATATGGTTGCACGAGAGATTTCCTTCCCTTTTTGAAAAACCTTCAACATTTTCTCTGACAACCTAGGAAAGGTTGTTTTTAATCTATTTAATTTGAGGCTGTATTCTCCACAGATAATGACACATTTTCTCTTTCACATCCTGAGAATATATTTGGATAAAAATGGAAAACTGCCACATACATACAACACATACACATTTCCCTGCATATGTAATAAATAGACAACACACATGCATGGAATATACACACACACAACACAACACACATGCAGATGCACACTGTATACAATACACATGTGCATACACAACACATACATGCACACAATGCACATGTATGCTCTCACATCCACACATATGAACAAGACACCCACATGCACATAATGACAGGACATATTTGTATGTGAATTTTAAAGGCATTTCCCTAAGACCTTATTCCACATGTCAAGGTGTGACATCTCCTGGGAGATCTCAGCTGGAATCATTTCTGAAACAGACTTTCTCACAGTTGACAGTAACTTGACCTTTCATTCCAGCTGCCCACAGGGACCAGGGATGAACAAGATGCAAAAGATGGGAAAACACAAACAATTCTATAACCATGTAGCTTTCTTTTAAAAAGGTCCGAGTCAGTTTTAAATATATTCTGACTTCTACCCCATAATGAAATAATGAAGTTGTGTTATTAGAAACAAAAATATTATAAGAACTTCTCCCTCTTTTGAGGGTGATGATCAAAATTGGAGTCTGAAAAATACAGCATATTGTTCAAATTAGCATAGATTAAATTGTTTTGTAAATTTTATTACAGCAATAAATGTGCAAAATCTTAGCAATTAGTTAAGCCTATTCTTCCAATGTTACACATGCACACAGAGTCTTGTAAATAAACCTTTCAAGATCAAGTGTTTGTTTTGTCTTTTCCTTCTCCCTTCTGACTCACCAAGCATAAATGGCATGTGCTAATAATTTCAATGAATAAAGGAACATATCTTTAAGGATAGGAAGTCATATTGAATTAAAGCATTAAATAAATGTGTGATGTGTGATTTATTTAGCAACTATTGAAAACCTACTATGTGCCAGGCACTGTGCACTCTCTTGTTAGGGAGTAAATAAGAAAAACTGCCTACCTTCCAGTAGCCTCTAGACTTGGGGTGAGATAGACACATTACAATACTCTGAGGTAGTGCTCCAGGGAGGGAAAGCATGGGATACTTCTAGAACAAAGAAGGAAATCTAACCAAACTCTGAGAGCCAGGGAAGTCTTCCTCCATCTCAAGCCCATCTTCAGTGCCTGAACAGAGTTTATTTCCAGAAATAGGCTCTTGAAGATCTACAAGCGGAAGCAAAGATAGTCACACTAATGGAGAAGAATCAGAATGCCACAATGCCCACAGAGGCTGGAACCCTCTGTCACTAACTCACACTTTGTGGCAAATTTCCACAGAAAAATAAATTGCTTAAGAAACAGTTTTATATTTTAGTTTGGACAGTATCACAGTCACTTAGCTGAATTATGTGAGGCCTACTTGACTATGTTGGGACTAATAATGTTTATTCTATTTCTTATTGGGTCCCTACCTTAGGCCTCCAGCTCTCATAAGGGCTCCAGATGCTGATAGGTTTTTTTATGTCTATGTGGACATGTGTCTGCATATGCCTCTTCATATGCACAGTTATGTTTACATGTATATGCACATGAGTATGTATATGTGTGTACTCCAACATGTGCTCTGAATGTCTCAGCAGAGCTCATTCCAGAAGTCACTAGACTTCCTCTGGTTCAGACACTGGCACTTATAAAAGTCAAATAAAGTAACCAGTGCCAAGCCATCTCTGTGAAAAGGATGATCTCAAGAAATAGCAGAAATAGAAAATGTCTTTGTGATATGGAATGTGCCAGAATCCAGAGAGGCTGAGGCCACGTGTACCAGTTCTAAGGGGGAGACCAGTTTCCATTCGTGGGAAAAAATAACTCTTTGCAGTTGATCGATTTTATCTGGTCTGGTGCCATTCCTCTACTTCCCAGCCTATGCAGGACTCCTCAGTCCATGGACTCCCTAACCACGTGGATGAGGGTAATTTTGTCAAGTATTCTACTAACCAGGCAGGAACCATGTGTTTGATTACAGCTCCTAATGACAGCTCCTTGCTCAACTACTGAGGAAGTATTGTCAGAGAATTTAGGCATATGTTTCACTTCAATGGTGATACAAGGATAGCCTCAGGAGCGGGTCCACCCAGGCTATTTATGATAGCAACTTCTTGAAAGTGGTACCAGTTGAGCTACTTGACATACTCAGTTCTGGCTTTCACCCTGGAAGATATTATTCTCTTTCTCCAAATTTTAGGTAAGAGACAAAAGACCAATGGGGATGCACAGAAGTCATTCTTCCCCCTAAATGTTGTGTATAGTCTTTGAGAATGTGGATGTCAATGGATCCTTATCAAGTCTTATCACTTACTAGATATGTAAGTTCTCAGAAAGGTTTGATCACCTATGACTTTAAAATGATATTACTAAAAGAACTATTGGTAGGAGAAGTGCAGGAGAAATGTAACACACAATGTTAAGAATTTGGGGAAAAGATGGGGGGTCAGATGTACATATTAGAAGTTATCTATCTCTTAAAGAAAAAGAAAAAGGAAACTTATCTTTAATCATTTGTAAAAGAAAAGAATTAAAAAGAAACAAGGTCCTTGGCCCAATAGCCTCCTATCTCCACCATCCACAGGACTCTATTAGGAACCTGTGACAGCCCCTGCGTAGAGAAGATAATGTCACTATCCGGAGAAGGCTAGCAATGGGCTGATTTTTCACACATGCTTCAGACTCCTGTTACCAGACAATAGCTAAGCAGGCTGTGCACAAAAAAGATTGGCAAATCATGAAAGCAGAGACTGATTTTTTCCTCTATTGCCTAAAAGCAGATAAAATTATCCTTACATAACAAGCAGCTAGGAATTCTGTGCCAGTTGCCAGAGCCCCAATCAGTCTTTGCTTATGGTCATAGTGCCTTTTAGTCTGATTTCAAATCTAAATCTATTTTGGTCACTGAGCAAAGCCAAGTGACATCTCTCAACTTTGACCTATTGCAAATGAAGGAAGATTCCTTGCTAAAGGATCCTTTTTCATCCTATCAGCAGTGTCTAAACTACCTCTTATTTTTATATTCTATCAGTTAATGCAGAATGCATGTCAATTTCTAGGTTAGTTTCTACAGAATTCACCTCCCCCAAATCTTTAAGTATTGGTTCCAGTGATCATTAAGTTGACCAATTATTAATTTAAAATTTATGGAAGCTGAGACATTTAAAACCATGTTCCTGTGGAAATAGATTCCTAAAGTAAGCTCATTCTTGGCATAAAATTTCTATCTTTGTATTCTGTTTGAAGATACAAGGGAACATGATTTTTAATCACATCTCTCCAAGAAGTTTGTGCAAGAGGTAAAAAGAACAGAAAGACTAAAAAAGACACAACTTCATTTTGCAAGGGTACAACTCTATGTTGATTTAGATAATGCAGCCACTGTCCTTTCTGCTCTGTCAGCAGAATTTACTCCAGATCTGCCTACTTCTCTTTACCTCCACTGGTACTCAGTTCTACCACCATCACCTCGTAGCTGGATAACATCAAGACCCTTCCAACTGGTCTCCCTCCTTCTACTCTTGCCAACCCATTCATTATCTTTTCTCCATAGCAGCAGCTACTTAGTATAATGTCACCTTCATGTCTAAACCTCACCAATGACTTCCAATATGGAACTCCATATTCCATGTTCTGGTGGCCTCCTAGGCTCCATGATGAGCCACTTCTGACTTTTCTATTATATTCTACTTCCCCTGCCCTTGTTTATATGTTGTTCCAACAGAGCACTTCAGACTCATTCTTAGGCCTTACACTTGCTATTTCCTCTGCCTATACTTAACCTTTCTGGCTCCTTAGTACCATGGAAGTTTTAGTTCAAATGTTCTGTGCTCAGGGTGGCTTTCTATGATCACACATTTAATTGTTACTACCTTTGATATAATCTCATGCAGTGTCTTTGTAGCACTCAGTGCTACTTGGAATTATGAGCACACAGCCAATAATGTTTGCCCAATGAGATTATCTCTGTAAATATATATTTAATGAAATATGATCTAAATTTTTATTATTGGATTATAATTTTATTAGTTTAACTATTAATCTTTGATATGCTGTCTTCATCTAAGGTTGTTCCAATCACATCATCCCATGGTTGAACATGGAGTTATTTGGGAAGACTTTAAAATACACTGTTTTCTAATAAAAAAAAATCTAGTATGCTGTCAAAGCATATGATCTGCCCTAGACTGAGAATAACATCATTGTGAGCGTAGAGTGGACTAGTTTCCTAACAATACACCATAGAAACGTGCCACTTCACTGATATGTGACCTTTAGAGCTTGTAGCTTTTAAAATCATATTTTCACCCAGTGCTGCATGTCACTCTCATTAAAATTACAATTAACCCTATACACTGCAGAGTGGCATTAGTATCTTTTGCAAAAAAAAAAAGCACATGATTTTATATTATGGAAAATGAATATAAAAGGTCATGCAAATAACTTTTCTCTTTATAAGTAAGTCATCGTGTAAGCTTGAAGAAAACCAGCACAGCTTAATTTACAGAAGCATAATCCAGCACCTTCCTCAGGAAAATAAAAGTGGAGGAAATAGAAGAGGAAAATGTCACCTGCAGAGTGGCATGCAGAATTGGGTACCAGAAGCCATGCATGATAGGTGAATGGAAATCCCAATCTGTGCACAAGTAAAATTCAAACATCCCAGACTAAATGGGTTTATTCTGCTGCTTTATTAAACTCAGACTTGCAGCCTTGGGTCATTTGCATTTACATTAATGACTTTACACTAATGCAATCAGTTCATTATTGCATATAGCCATTATTTGATCATACGGCTCACAAATAGGTGTTTCTGTTTTCAATAATGATAATAAAACCATTTGAATTTGAAGATGCCAGAGTTAAGCTAACAAGTCCAACAACAATTAAGAAGCCTTATGAGTGGTATAACAGAAAATATTTTAGTTATAAACAACTGACATAGAACTAAATCGTGCGATCTCATTTTCGTTAAATTCAAAAACCGGGAAGCAGTTATATTTTTGAAACTTCTTCCATCTTTTAAAATTAATACCAGATAACATGATTAAAAACTTAACTCTGTGTTAATTTGGGTTTAAATTTAGAAATTTTCTTCTAAGTGGAGAAAACATGGAAAATGTCCTCCACTACAAATGAAAGATTTTGAATGGGGAGATCCTGAGGATTCCTGTTGCAAGTGTCTGTTGTGAAAACCAGCCATGCAATTCAGCACTTGATTAAAATTGTTCATAGGAGTATCATTTGTCAGCAAAGAAAGCTTGATGAATGGAATTAAAATATTAATAAAATATTATTGTCGAAAAGACCTTTGGGTTCTTACAGTGCAATTTCCTAGTTAATAAGAAGCCCTTGTTGGGTGCAGATGAATATGGTCATTTAGTTCCGCTGCAATATTTCCAGTGATAGCATCATGACCATCTCTCACTTGTATAGCTATAAGTAATAGAAGTTCTCTTCTATTAAGAACAGAAATCCAATAGATTCCTGCAGTGCACCACTTCCACTCTCTTTGAGAGTACTCACAGTATATGCAACCCTTCTGTGTACTTCCTTGACATCTTTTAAGACACCTCTTTTCTAGGAAGCACCTCAACCATTCCTCATAGAGTTTCTAGAGGCTAAATTATCAAAACTCGCTGCTAGTTCAGTGTCTCACCTGGATTTACTTTTGATGGATTTGTCCCTAACTAAGGTGTGATATCTGAAATTAAGTACAGTTCTTTAACCATAATCCGTACTACTCTTTAGCTCTCAAGGCACCATCATTCTGTTAATGTAACTCAAATTCTGTTAGTCTCTAAATAGCCACAGACCTCATGATTGACTCATATTACCTTGAAGTCAAACTGCCTTTTACTATATTTCTAATGATCTCATGTAAATCTTGCAAATCTCTTCAGCAGAATGTGGTAATTTTACTTGATAGAAAGTTCAAAGGAACCCAAATATGTTTTGCTTATCTACCTTGCCTAGCAGAGCCTCCTCTCATTTTCCACACTTTACATTCACTGATCATTTAGTTCTCTGATTGTGTTTGTGTGATTTACTCTTGCTCATATACCCAAATTGTTTCTTCCATATTCTACTTCTTCTAATCTTACTGGACTTTGAAAGCTCGTATCATGCATTTCCATCATGTTATATTTCCTGATCAGGCTAGCCCATAGCATTCTCACTCTCTCCTCTGAATTTTCAGTCAAAATAGTCAATTCACTTTAAGATTAATTACCCATAGTTCTCTATTATAAGGAAGATTTTCACAAATACATATTTTGGCAGCCACACCAGAACCTAAAGTATTTACAGGAAGGGCTGTTATTCTTTAAACTTCCTTAAACACATTTTAATGAAGAATCAAGCAAACAAAAAAAACATTCAATGAATTTTTGATAAATGGTAAAAACAAGAAAGATTTGTCTATCATGGTGACTAGGAGAACCTAGACTTGGGTCTTCACCTTGAAGTGACCTTGTCAAAGATTTCTGTGGCCTTTTGTCCATTCAGGATATTTTGATCCTTGCCTTAAGTATTTCTGGATTATCAACTCAGCTCATAAAAGATAGTGTTGCTTGTTGGTCATTGTTGAGGTTTTGTCCATTGATGTACACAACAAGATCTGTCCAGAAAAGTATCCAACCGCATAATATGAAAAATAGAGACATTTATTAAAGAAGATAAATGACTCAAGAAACATTGTACACAGGACAATGATAGCTCAGTCCCTTTCAAAGTAGACACTCTGAGACTTCACACAGTTCTCCCAATCATCATCAGCTGCCCCTTCGTATTTTCTTGAATCTCATGGGTGGTCTAAAATCTCATCCCTTTCAAAGGTGATTATCATTTTGGGCAAAGCCAAAAGTCACAGGGCACCAAATCTGGGCTGTAGGGGGGCTGAGTCACCTGGGTGATTTGATGTTTTGCCAAAAACTCTGCACAAGATGTGACACGTGAATGGATGTGTTGTTATGATGAAATTACCAAGCACTGATTGCCCATAGCTTCTGAATCATCTGAATAGTATCCATGGAGAACTGTTTAAGCTTATTGCAAAATTTGATGCAGATTTGTTGCTCTACTCACTTGTTTTGAATGTGACAGCCACACAGTACACATACTCACTCAACAGGGTCTACTACCACCACCACTGACTAGTACAGTGAAGTCATCATTGTTGATGCACGTGCATTCCAGTCCACTCTCCTTGGCTGCCAGGTTAAACCTATGTCATGCCAACTACTTTTATTATATTAAAAATGGTTGGACTTTTTCTGGACAGACCTTGTATGTGCTGTTTAACATGTTTTGATGTAGGAATATGTTCTGCATACTGTATTTCTGGCTGGATTCTAGGTATAGGGATGATGTGCCCAAAGAAGCACAAGGACATATGTAAAATTGAATCTCTGTGTGCCCACACAAATAACATTTACTGAGTGCCTACTGTGTACACTCAACTAAATAATTACTGAGATTGCTCCCATTTATTAGATGAGGAAAATGAATCTTAGAGAAGTGAATTCCCTCTTCAGTTTTATGGGATGAAGCTGAAATTCACATCTTCACTGTGTCACTTCAATGTTAACTACTATATTGTTTGAAGAGAGTTGAGAGACAGAAATAAGGGGAGAAGTATTAGAAAATTAATTTATTAATAGAAATAACTAAACCATGGTGTGAGTTTTGTAGACACAGGTTTTAATCTCTAAGAACTCTGAATCGAATATGATACCAACAAAGTACCTGTGCCTTCTATGCACTTACTAAATATCAGTTAAGTGGGTCAGTCATGATGGTCCTCAGTGTGGGTTACACACTTCTTCCTGGCATGTTTGTGGGGGGATCTACCCTAAGTATCCCCCCCTCAGACCACCGCAGATGAGAATAAGTCTACCAAGACATGATCTTCTTGGGGAGGAAAGGTGGCTGATGTCTCAAAGGAGAAGGGCCAGGAGCCTGTTCCTCAATAAGCTTTTATCAGGTTTAATTTGCATAGGAATACAAGGTGTATACATAAAGCTCATCAGTCATTGTTAGGCAGTAATGATCAAACAATAGATAACATTCAAAGAACTATGCAGGCTTATTTTGAGTCAAGGTCAGATAGCTAAAGGTCCAAGAAACTTTGGGGAAACAAACTCATTTCATGCTTGGATCCTTATCATTTAAACTGAAGGTATTAACAAAGTAGGTTTCACAGGATTTTATGCATTCTTTCTTAGGCCTGGTCACCCCAGGGAACCCACCCTTTCCAGAACAGAGCCGCACCCACCTACTGCATTGTTTCAGGGGTAAGGCTTTGTTTCAGGCTTAATTCAAGTAGGGAAAGTAAGGCAGCCAAGAGATTAGGAGACTTCTTGTAGAAAGAATGAGGGCTCAGGCTATATCAAAGCCAAGGGGAGAGGGTCCATCACCCCCTTTTCCTATAGCCCCCCAAGTTGTTCCCTGAGGGCCCCTTCACAACCGTACTTGTCTTAGGTCATCCCTCCCTTGAGGAGTCTTACTCATCATTGGCTAACCAGTCACCCACCTGGGGCCAAGCAGAGTGAAGTAAAAAGTGGACAGAGACGGTGCCACTACAAGGAAGATAAACTTTGTCTCCTTAGTGGCTTATGGTCCCAAGGTCTTTTTACTCAGTGTTAGCCATGGGGAATTACAGGTTCTGAAACCAGGCAGGGCAGTTCCCAATAGGTGTCCGTGACTGTTTAATACAGTTCTTTCTGACATTACCAGTGATGACACTGGTAACCCTCAGGTGCATTTAGATTGATTCAGAAATTGTAACAATTAAACTCATGTGACTAATTCCAATTAGAAGGGTGGCAGTGCTATTCTGGGCACACATTGCTAGTACCTCCTCCCTACATCAGCTCATGATCCTTTCTTCCAAAGCAGATATGTTAAAATAAGGTACATTTCAAAAAAAAAAAAATCCTAAGAAATAGCCACATAGTGGTTCTGGATTGGCTGTGACTTTACTTAAGCTGCACCTGCTGGGTAGTGAAATGAGTAGAAAATATTCTCTAGCCTATTTTATTTACATATTGATTTGGGGTGGTAATGTGTTATTTTGATTTATTTTAAGTTTCAGCATTTCAACTAATTAATACAAAAAGAGTTAAACTTTTTTTTGCGGGGGGGGGCTTTGCATTTGAGGACAGTTTCTTGAAAACCTGGCTTAGATCCAAGGCTGGTTTCCCTCTCCCTAGGGGTGGGGCTAGAGCACACAGTTTTCTATTGCAACTCAGATGTGAACCAATAAATCTCAGAAAGTTCACAAGGTTTTACCTTCTATTAGAAAAAGAGAACAAAGAAATAACAGAATTAGAGACAAATGATGTGACCGAATGCCACGAAGAAGGTTCATTAGAAACTAAAGACAAACCTGTGAAACATTCACCTGAAAAATGTCTGCGTCTTCATAGAGACGTCTGTTCTGGATTCAGTGACAGATTTGTTGGGGGTCACAGTGACATTAGTGAAATGGCATCCTTTGTTCACTGAAGCTGCCACTGAAACAACCCGAATTTTAAATATCTCTCCTTTTGAAAGACATTTTTCTTTTCTCTATGTCTGGAAAGTCATCGAGAAGCTTAATTAATGAATTAGTATTTGCAGAAATCTTTGATATTCGAAGATGAAAGGTTTTGCATAAGGGTAAAGCATCGGTACCAGCAGTAAAATGTCCTCTTGATGACAGAATGCATGAAGCGTTAGGCTGGAATACATTTGACAACTGCAATTAAAGAGGCTTGATCCTGTTTTCCTACTCTGTTTTTATCATGGAAGATATGAGGCTAATAGGAAAGGTAAATTCTCATTGGCCAGAAATTGTTGATATACACACACATACACGTTCCCCAGTGGTTAAGGCAGGTGGAAAGTTTACGGGCAGGCTCTTTCTGGGGCAATAAAAGCTTCTTTTATTTCAAATTCTCTTTTTACACCAGTTGCTATTACTCTGAAAAGCTCCTGGCATTTGGAAAGCAATAAGCAAGGCATAAAATCCATTCTTTCCTGAACAGGTCCCATTCCTGGGACTGCTTTTAAACTGACTAGTTTACAGCAGAGAAACAGACAGCCAGGTCTCCTGCAACGACTCTGAGGAAAAGCAGGGGACTGGAGACCTGCTAACTACCTGAGTGCAGTACATAGGTAATAGATAAGTGAGCGACTGAATCTGTAACTATTTCCTTACACAACGGAAATTCTTTGGATCTGAAATATGATGAAGTTGACAGACTTGATGTCGGTTGTGGCTGGAGGAAATGACTTTTATGTTCCCATTTTCTACAGAATACCTCTTTCTTGGTCTAGGCTTACTGAAAGTCTTTCTTTTGAGAAATCCCCAGTCCCAGTTGCCTCTCAAGTTGGGGTGCAGACAGAAGTGAATGTGGAGCTGGAGTAGGTATTTAACGCCTTTCCGGGGCAATAATTCAGTACTCTGTCTGGTAAAATGAAGGTCTATGTGACATCCATGCAGTGCAGAAAAATCAAACGAAAGCATACTTCGTTGTATGTCTAAGCATCTCTGTCGAGCACAACTGTGTGACCATCCAGCCGCCTATCTCCACCATCTGCCTTGCTTGGAGAGAATGGTTGTCTGCACTTCTAAGAGAGGCTGGACTAGTCAACTCACCTTCCTGGTTTGAGTCTGACAAGGATGAAATTCTGTCCCAGGAGATATGTATCAAATTCAACTTCTGGGATTCTGGAGAGGATTTTGTGGGTGTTAACTATCCGTTTATAACAGATTCAGATTTTTCAGTTGTAAGACCAATTTCAGAACCACAGTGAAAATATCTAAGAATAAAAGGAATTCCCTAGGTCAGAAATAACTTGGAAACTGGATATGAATTTGGACCAGTTATCTAGCTGGGCCTTACATTGGGTCTTGTTCATGCCCTTTGAATGATAATGGTACAAAACTACTCATTGAACGAGAGGCAGAATTATATTTACTTGATAGCTAAAAGATTTAATGTTTCTCAAAATAGTAAATACTTTAGTAGAGAAAATTACATTAAACTTGTGAAGCACGTTGCTCCAGGAGGCAGATTTTATTGCTCATTTTCTTCTATAGGAATTTGTGCAAGGATAATAAAATTTTCCAATGTTGGGTTTGCGAGTATGATAGGGCAGCCTCCATTCTTCTGGGCAAAGGGACTGAGAAACATGTTCCAGGGAGCTAGAAGTGAACCTACCAGAGAAACTCAGGGCAGGGTATTGAGAGCAAGGAGTATTTGCATTTTCAAGAGGGATTGCAGTTACTTTTAAAGAAGCATTAATGAAGAAATTGTCAGGGGATAAAAAATGAAAGAGACACATAGACGGCAGGATATGTGGCCAAAGACATGACTAAGGTATCACAGGTAAGGGGAGAGAAAGGCTCCCTGTTCGCACTCTGGAGCTGGTGATTAGTCCAAGACCATGGTTTCTTGGTGCTACCTGCTGTCATCTGTAATCTGGAAATGTAATACAGGTTGACTTTATGTTAACTTAAATTGCTTCCTGCAATGTTACTTTTGATGATTGCGAGTGTGATTATGCTATAGATGATTTCTGTATAAACAGATTGGCAGTTTACTAGCTTTGAAATATGTGTCCAAATCCACAAAAGCTTTTTTTTAAACCCACAAAACAAATGGGCTAGTAATGAGCAAAAGCAAATAGAGATAGGCAATTTTATTGTGAACATTGAATAAACACTGTATCTATGGCTATGTGGTCTACAGCTTACATTAATTTTTATGGTCCAACAGAAACTTTAATTTTGGACATACATGTAATGAATTATTTAGAGTCTTTGAAGTTAATCCTCTGTGAAGATTGATAAGGACCAGGTCCCCTAATTCAATGCCCTATTAATGAAATAGATCCTGGGAAATTCTTCAAGTCCTACATTTTGAAGAATCTACCTTTTGGGCTCCCACTTCCCCTCTTCACTAGAAATGCAACTGTCTGTATGTGAAAACTATCTTTGGTGTTTTGAAAGTCCTTGGGGCACGGTTGTTTTGAGGGAAGGGAGAAAGTTGTTTGGGAACTAGACTGTGCTTATCTGGACACTGCCATCTGTCCAGACATGAATAAACCAAGGAATGTTGACTCCTTATAAGGCTAGATGCAGAGCAAAATGGTAGTTCTCCCAATTTATGATCCTTGGTAATTTGATAGATTTTGAGTGTTTGTGTATTTTTTACAATTTTTAATCCATTCGCAACATGTTTATTGATTTTAGAGAGAGAGGAAAGGAGGGAGAAAGAGAGAGGGAGAGAAACATCATTGTGAGAGAGAAACATCAACCAGTTGCCTCTTACACACACCCCAACTGGGAGTTGAACCCACAACATCTTGGTTGTCAGGATGACACTCTAGCAAACTGAGGCACGCCAGCCAGGGTGAAGGTTGTTTGTGTATTTTAAACAAAGTCTTTGCTCAAGAACTTTATTCATATACTAGTTTATTAACACATCAAAATTCTGTAGTTGGCAAAGCTGTCTTTCCACTCCGTTCACCAATGTGTGTCCTTTCTCTTCCTTATTCCAGGTAGTTGTGTGGCATTGTCCTCTCTCCAGTCCACTCCCTTCTTTTGCCATATTTTTGCTAATTCTTTAATCACAGTTTTCTGAGTCTGACAAAAGATCAAGCAGCACATCTGTCCTGGAGAGCTTACATTTTAAAGGAGGTGATGTTTAGGCTTAGAAAACATGAGAGCAATTTAGAAGAGATATTCTCAGTGCCCCGGATATCACATTCTAGAGTGGCTAATAAGCTTAGTAGAAAATTTGCTTCTTCAGTCCAGGGTGTGTTTATCTGCTTTTGGTTCATAACTTTTATCTCCTGTCTCATTATCAATGCATTCTGGTAATGCTCAGCCAAAAAAGTAAATTTGCCTCACAGTATGAAGGTGGGGAAATGAGACCTCAAGATGATTGTGTATGAATTATCCACCACCTGCCAATTTCCCCAAGACCTAAACCAAGTGTTTTAATTTGAAATTTTATGATGATCTACATATTTTGGGTCCAAATTATAGACAGATATTGTTGACTCTACCTTACTATATTCTGCATTCTCCATGAAGTCACCTACGTGTCTCTGCTTAGACATGCACAATTAACAACAATCAACTTTTGTTTTCTCCAAGTACTGATAGTACTAACTTCCTGCTTTCTCTGCTCATTGCCCAATCTCTGATTGTTATTACAGGCCTGCATAGTCTCGTAACAAAATCTATGCTTCAAACATTAGTGATTATCAAAGGTTTTAGTTACTAATATCTTCATAATAGTTAAATAAGTAAATACTTGCATAACCACAATGGGCTTTACAAAACTAATTTGTCATTGTAAATTTTTCAGTCTACAATGTCACATAAGGTATCATATAGTTGGAAAACAGATTTTAATTATTACAACCTCTCTCTCCTCTCTTTCTTTTCTTCCTTTCTTCCCTCCTACATAAGCACTGTTTTACAAAAGTAATATATAAAACTTAAATAATTACCACCAACGTATTCTTTTTTAGAAATAACTTTTCCAAAGTTGGCTCTAAGTAGACACAGTAAAACTGACTAAAAAGGCTTCTGACAAAACCTTTCAAATAGTCTTTTAGATTTAACTTCCTCAACAGACCTCAACTTTTGAGCTTAGAATTTCTTGAATTAAAGCCACAACTACTTCTGGTTTTAACAGAATTGGTCTCCTTATAACTACTTCAATAAAGATATTTTTGACAAATTTTAGGATAGGCCATCTGTCAGAATGAAAGTTTAAATACATTGGTTGGAAGACATATCTCATTTTCAATATCAGTGTATATTTTGGAATAAGAGCTATCATTTGTGTGGGTACTGATGTATCTTTTATCTTATTATTTCTACTTTACTTAGGATCTTATGGGAGCTAGAAATAATGGTTACAATCATTACAATATTTATAAGAATTATTATATCTATAGAATTAATCATCTTCAGAGCAATCTGTAATGAATATAACCCCCACCGCATTGTGGAGGAACACAAGCCACACTCAATTTTTTATTTTATAGTTATTGAACCTGGATGCAGGAAAAATTATTTACTGAAAGTAATTGTGAAATGTGAGGAACTTCACACACTGCTGGACTCAGAGGGTCCAGGGAAAGCATAGTGATTAACACAGCACATTCCATCATGTTTGATTAGTATTTTGAATTTATCTCTGATTTTCAGGGATATTTCTACTAATTGGAGACCCCAGAAGAGAACCTAGAGAAACAAAAATAGGAGTTTCACTTTTCAGTATAGATTGCCAGTACAGTAGTACAAAAATAAATAAAAACAATAAGCCAGTAAGTACAGAACAACATGATCACAACCATAAAAGAGAGGTGTGTACAAAGAAATCACTCCAGTGTGGCTCGTCCCTGGAAAGTCAGAGAATACTCGATTAGGAATGTGATTGTTGTGTCTAGTGCTCCAGGAAGTACGTGGATGCTGCTTGAGACAGCGGGGCAAGTAAGCCTGGGCTGAGAGTATAGCATGCCTGGAGCCTGGAGAGGTCCACTGGACTGTGGAAAGGCAGAACAGAGCAGTCGGAAAATGGGCAGGCAACACGTCATTAGAGGGCCTGGTTTACTATACTTAATAGTTTGAGGTTGATTTTAATGGCAATGGTGACACCTTGCCCAACTGTAAAGAGAGAATCCTATGGTGAGGTATCGGGAGGTGACAAGGGTGGATGCAGGAAATAAAATAGCCCCGGATTAGTAGAGAGTTTGTGAGAATGGGCAGAAAGAAATGGGTTCAAGAGATGACTAGGAGGGACTTAGAGATTGGTAGGAGGGTTTGGGTGACATATAATTTAATGTCTAAACCAAGACAGGTTTGCGAATGCAAGGAGGGTATACCACTAATGACAGACATAAACCTGTACTGTCCTGGGCCACCAAGGAGGCATGCTTCCCTTGAGGATAATACAGGCCACACATATAGGTCCTTGCTGGCCACAGCAACTAAGACACTAGAAGAAAGCAGCCCTGGTCATGGTGTTTAGGAAGACAAAAACCTGGTAACAAGTTAATACATTGGTACTCACAGGAGCTTTTGCGTTTTAAGACTATTTGCAGAACTGTAATGTGTTAACTCCAAACTTCCTAATGTTTGCCTGGCCCCTAACCCAGATTCACTAAGTCAGAAGTCCTACGGATGAAGCCTGTGCATTAACATTTTAAAAAATATTCCCAGACATTTCTGATATGTAGCCAATATAAGGAACCACTTGATTAGAATACAACCTTCTCAGTAGAATTGTTCATTTCTTATATTTCTTTACATCTATTCAAGTCCTTAATATATCACGTAATATTAGTATACTCTCAACATTTACTCAGTCATTTTTCTGGCAATCTAGGAACTGAGTCCCTTCAAATGAATAAATAGGATTCATTTGTAATTGGCATAACTGTATATGTAAACATGGTACCAAGATATATGAAAGAAAGTTCTTTTAAGTAGCTAAACAGACCTTTCACATAATCTTATTTACACAACTAATTTATTGGGGGAAAAACCCTCTTTTTCTTAGATAATACGAAGGCAAACCTCAGTCCCACGACCTTCTGAATTATCACAGTGTCCGTATTGGTGGGGGTCTGAATTAATGCGTTTTTACAGAGCAGATTGTTGAGCTGTCAAGTCCGCCACGCTGATGGTGGTAATGCAGAGCTTTTTAATCTCAGGGAATAAATGAAGTCTTCCTAGATGGTAGCTGATCTACAAGATATTTGTATTTCACACTGCTAATAAATGTTCATTAAAACATGTTTCATTATTAATTATCCAGACTAGCTTTCTGAGATCCAGTAAATTGTATTCCTATTATAATAAACGTATTTAATTACAGAAATGTGGTAGTAAAGCTTATTTTTGTAAAGCAGTTTCATTAGGTGTGTCATATGCTTCAAAAACTGCAGAAGCAGATCTCACAATGCATGAAAACTGTTTAAACATGCCGGGGTGGAGATTACTATATTATGTGATAACTGATCTCACATTTACAATTACCATTTTTTATTTTACTTTAGTATTAGTCTTACAGCATGATGAACTGGCCACTGACTGGTATTGAATAAATGAGAGACATCATCCACTTTGTATCTCTTGTGCCAATATATATTATCTGTGGTATCTGTGGTTATATCTTGGTCACACATTATTAAGCCATGGTAAATCATCCCTACCCAGAATGAGAATTGCATTGGGACATCTGGGTGCATCTACATGGTCAGAACTTCTAATGAGAAACAGACTCTTGAGGTGGTAGCTACGGCACAGCTAATAAATTTGAGCTTTACTGTATACATGGCAATGTTGTGCTGGGGGAACGTCGCCAGTTTTGAGCTAGAGGAAGATGTGTAGTCCCGTGAGGTTCAATGGGTAGTCCCAAATTACATAGCAAAATCAGGCAAGCATGTAGGAATACAATAAGCAGAGAAGCAGCATTATGTACTGTGCTCAGGAGATTCAGAGAGCCAAAGAATTACGCCTTGTGTCTGCTACCTACAGTTCCATAGCAATAGTCAAGTTGTCCCACCACTAGGACTCAGTTTTCTTATACATAAAGTAGAGAAGTCCTATCTGTCTCACAGGCCTGTTGACAGTAAAAGACTTACTACAGTGTCTAGCACCCAGGAAACCTCAAAAATGTGTTTATTCTCTCACTGTCCCCTAGGAGCTGCATTTTTCAACCTGTCATTCTGTCTGCTTCCCACTGGATCCCAGCCGCTGCTCCTCATTTTCACTGAGATTATGTTTTAGGTTTATTTGCTCCTGAATGGCACTCTTAAGAGCAAGTTCTACTGATGGTATTTGGGGATACTGGAAAGAGCTATCTAGTGAGGTGGAAAGTTCTCTACCTTTGAGGAGTTTCTCAGGATGACCTCAATCCACTTTGAAGATTATTAGAATAGAGATTCACGAATAAGTGACAATTTTGAACTAGATGAGTTCTAACTTCTCTTTACATCTGACACTGTTTTTGTTGACACCAAGAATAAGAGGGAACATTTGATAAAATTTGGTCTAATCCACTAACTTAAATCTCCTTGAGGACTGGAAGGATGTTTCATTCACCTTGTATTCCCTGTGGCTATCTATAATCACGCCAGATACACAAGCCCTGACACTGAACCACACGAGGCCTCTGAGACCTGGAGAAGTGGAGTGACTCTCCTAAGTTCCTGCAAATTTACCAGCAGAACGTGGAACCATCATTTCCTGTTTATTTGTAAAGAGCCAGCACAATTTTGGGTTACTTCTTGACCCTGCAGCACATATTGAATATTCAAATGCCTAGTTTTTTAGCCTGCTCTCACCCATTCTGACTGCTCCATTCTTTGCACGTTACATGGGAAGGCAGATAGAGTATATGTGTATGAGTGAGCATTTAATAGATTTGTTGACCTTCCTAGGAAGAGACATGTAGCTATCTGTTTTTTTCCAGTTTGTTGAGAATTAAATTGTGGTTTATCTCTCTTAAGATAATATAAGTAAGGTGGCATAAAAATCAACAAGGGAAATGTGTACTTTTTAAAAATGATTTTATTTATTTATTTTTAGAGAGGGGAAGGAAGGGAGAAGATGAGAGAAACATCAATGTGTGGTGATTCTTGTGTGCCTCCTACTGGAGATCTGGCCTGCAACCCAGACATGTGCCCTGACTAGGAATTGAACTAGTGACCCTCTGGTTCTCAGACCAACATGCAATCCACTGAGCCACACCAGCCAGGGTGAGGATGTGCACTCTAATAAAGCTATGTTACCTTACTGAAATGCCATCTTGAGTCTCTATAAAAGAAACTAAAGTATATTTTACCATAAAAGATGAAGGCTTTTTTTTTTTTTTTCCTGTTTAGCTCCAAGAAGAAGGTACTCTTATTCTTAAGCTTGGCTGCAGGTAGCTTGCTTAACACAGTAGAGATATTTAGCAGGGAAAAGTATCTAATATGAGGGTTTTGTATCTATATGAGTAAAAATAACACCTTCAGTGACATGAAAAAATGATACGCACCATTAAATCACATACATTGGGGCATAAACTGATCACCAGCTGAGGTCAGAAAGAAGTCTCCCTTCGTGGTTTAATACTGCACAATTAAGCAAATTTGAGGGTTTTGTCCCTTATTTTAGAATGTTCACTATCATCTAGCTTCAAAAATAAACTACTAGTTCTTGATTGTCTTCTTCTCAGAATTTCCAATGACCTTAAACACACACGGTTGACACTGAAATCCACACTGTCTTCCTTAGTACCATAGACAAGCCCAACACAGCCCCCTGCGGGTCTCAGGTATCTGTCACTCAGTGAGAAAGTGGTGTGGAACTTTCCACTCTCTGGGCTTGTCCTCTCTATAGTCAATAACATTCACTGAGGAGATGGATGACCAAAGGGCAGTAGGTAAGCTTGTGGTTAAGAGTTAGTGTAAGTTTCAAAATTGAACTCAGATTCACTTTTATCCCTTCCTTCATTCATAAGTCCTGCAATATAACTAATTACATGTTAGTATCTTAATTATTTAAGGATAACCTACTATATGATATACATTGTTCTAGGTGCTATGTTTATAAAAGTAAATAAAACTAATTATTTGCTTCATAGAGAAGACATACAATTAAAGGACATTTTAAAATGCCTAAACAAAAAAAAATGACAAAAATGCAGAAGCAGACAATTCAATATTGATGGCTTTCAACAGTAGATAGAACGAGTAGGTAAAAAACCAACAAACATGCTGAAGATTTAAGCAGCACTGTAGCTCACTAGGTCAGCAGAATCGTACAGAACTCTTTTCCAAACAACAGCGGAACACACTCTTCTCAAGTGTACATGGGACATCTGCCAAGAGAGGCCATATGTTCAGCCATGAAGCACACCTCAATGTATTTTAAAGAATACAAATAATACAGAGAATGTCCTCTAACCATAATGAAATAAAACTAGAAATCAATAACTGAATAAAGTTTGGGAAATGCTCACCAATGTGGAAATTAAACACACACACACACACATTTCTAAATAACTAGTGGTCAAAGAAAATAAATCCCAAATACATTTAAAAATATCTTTAACTGGAAAAAAATGATGACATAAAATTCCAAAATTTGTGGGATGCAGCTATAGCAGTGCACATAAGAAAATGTACAGGTGTAAATGTCTATATTTAAAAAAAAGAAAAAAAGACCTCAAATAAATACCCTACTCAAGGCACTGAAAAAAGAAGGGCAAAATAAACTTCAAGGAACCAGAAGGAAGCAAGTAGCAACAATTTAAGTGAACATTAATAGAATAGAAAATTCTTAAAAAAAAACAGAAAAATATCAGTGAAACAAAAAACTAGTTCTTTAAAAAGGCTAACAAAATTGACAAATGTTTAGCTAGGCTCATCCAAGAAAAAAGAAAGGAAACTCAATTACTAGAATTGAATTGAAAAAGGACACATTATCACTAACTTTACAGGAGTAAAAAGTACTATAAAGAAATATAAATAATTGTATACCAATAAATTATATGACATAGTTGAAATGAAGAAATTCCTAGAAAGATGCAGACTAGTAAAGTGACTAAGAAGAAATAGGTAATCTGCATAGGCCAATAATAAATAAAAATATGAATTAGATTATCTGCAAAAGAAAGCCCAGACCCAGGTGACTTCACAAATTCTACCCAACATCTATGAGGAATTAATAATACTTCTTCACTCTTCAAAAAATATATAATAGGTGAAACATTTCCCAGTTCATTATATGAAGCCAGGTAAACCCTAATACAAAACCAGGCAAAGACATAACCAAAAATAAAAATACAGTTCATATTGATAAAAGATAATATAAATATCTTTTCCAAAAATTTTAACAAAATACTAGCAAACTGATACTAGTAACAAAACAATTATACACCATGTCCAAGAAGGATTTATCCAGAAATGAAAGTTTGGTTTAATGTCAACAAATCCGTGAATGCAATATACTATATCAATAATTTTTTTTAATGTATTGTAATAGATGTGGAAAAAGCATTGACAAAATCCAAGATTTTTTTAGGATGAAACATGTAACAAACTAGAAATAGAAAAAACTTCCTCAAATTGTTAGAAGAGATCTAAAAATGTAATTCAAGTGATATCATACTCAATGATTAAAGACATATATTAAATCTGAAAAAGTGTTGAAAAGATATAAAGGATATCTAATGAATAGAAAAAATCCATATTTATGGATCAGAAGACTTAATATTGTAAAGTAGCAGTACTCACAAAATCATTCTATAAAGTCAATGTAATTCTTATCAGAATTTCATCTGGCTTCTTAGTAGAATTTGAAAAACTGATTCAAGTTTGGCTGGAGTAGCAGGGAGGGGTGGGGAGAAAATGCAAACAACTGTAATTGAATAAAAATAAAGTAATTTAAAAAAGAAAACCTGATTAAAAATTTATATGGAATAACAAGAGCACTAGAATGGCCAAAAATTCTTGAAAAAGCAAACAGAATTGGAGGACTCACACATTTTGATTGCAAAAGTTACTACAAAGCAATAGCAATCGAGAAAGTGTCTAACTGGCATAAAAATAGACATATAGATCAATGAAATATACTGGAATCCAAAACTGATTTTCAAGAGTTGTGCCAAGATCATTCACTGGAGGAATAAAGTCTTTTTGGTAAATGGTGGTTGGACAACAGGATACCCACATTTGAAAGAATGAAGTTGAAACCTTCTCTTGCATCATATGTAAAAATTAACTCAAAATGGATTGAAGACCTAAATGCAAATGCTAAACAATAAAACTCCTGAACATAATATCCATCCAAAATAGCAATTCAATCTAGAATAGTAGATTAGGGGTTCCAGCTTAGGGCTGGAGAGAGCACATTGGGGAAGAGGGTATGGGGATTTTTTGGAGACAGTGAAAATGTTGTAAACTTGGGTAATGACGGTAGGTATTTGTGAATACACTAAAAACTATCGAATTGTACACTTTAGTGGATGAGTTTTATAGCATGTCAATTATACAATGAAGCTGTTTGTTTCTAAAGCCAACACATAAATAAAGATCATGTCATATGGAACTGAATTTTCTAAAAAGATGGTGAAGTTGATGGGCTGCCATTGTAAATATGGGGAACATATATGACTTGCTCAAGAAGGGTACCTTGAAATAGGCCTTATTTTTATTATATGTAGGTATTGTACTGTTATAATAGTCAACATAGAGAGATTTCATTCCTCTCAACAGATGTGGTAATTGGTTCTTTTGAGGGACCCATAGAACTGAGAAAACAGGAGCATTACAGTACTCATCTAATAATTAAAGATGATAAGGTTCTGACTTATACTGTCAGCCCACCTCCTCCATTTCTTTTACTTTCTTCTTCTTTTCCTACTCCTTTTGCTTCTCCCTTTCTCCTTTATACACTCCTCCCCACTCTCCTCTTGTCCATTTCTTTCTTCTTTTTATTTCACTTCAGTGCCTTCGTTTTTACTTTCAAAGGAAGTGAAAGTCAAAATAGAACACACACCCAGGTGCTATAAAGCCAAAACCCCCTTAGTTAACATATGTGCATTGTTTTTATTCAAAAAATGTACCAGTAACTTGAGGACTTGGATTATCTAGATAGTTACTTGTCTGCTTCCTTACTATGTAAAATACATTTATAGTTATTGATATAACCCAGAATTTCTCAACTTCACCACCATTGACATTTCATACTGGATGGTTTTGTGTTGAGAGTAGCTATCCTTTGCATTGTATTACCTTAAATAGCACTCCTAACTTCTGTGCACTAAATATCAGTACCACACCCACCCCAGCCTTAACAGCCTAAGATATGTCCTGATGGAGCCAAATACCTCCTGGAGGCAATATCACTCCTTGCTGAGCACCACAGTAAACCAGGCCTCCAAGAAAAGTTCTTTTCCTGATTGACTCATATTGCTTCTTTGCTGTGCCCTTTGTCTTTCCTAAAAGAAAAGTAGATTTTGGAAGGGATATCCATAACACTGACAAAGGGCCAGGAGGTGACTTACTTTTCATTTTCTCCTTATTACAGGGTACAGATCCAGTGACCCTCTGAACAAGAGTGAAAATTCTCGCTTCAACATTTTGACCATATTCCATATATGGTAACTATGTTCTATCATCTTTGGCTTCCTTCCTGAAAGTTCAACAGAATACAATTGCTTTTCCCTTGGCTTATCAGCTTCAGAAAATATTTTCAACCCATTAAGTAGCTTCCTGTTTTGTTATTGACATGGCCAGCCCTCAACATTTGCAAGAATTGACACAAATCAAGCCATTAGCAATTTTGCATAGCTGTGTCTACCACAAGAGCAGCAATGGCTGACCTAAGGATAAATTATGAAGCAGCCCAGAACCTCGTCAGGACTTTAGTCTTTATCTGGCTATCAGTGGCCTCTGCCTTTCTACCCACTCTATTCCTATCATCAGGTCTATAAACACTCATTCATGGTTACTGTGTACAAAGCACTACATGGGCACCAAAAGCATCAATGAAAGATGGTAAGGGACAGGTTCCGAGCAAGCATAAAATGGTAAGAGGGCAGTGAGCACAGGCCCCGCCTACCCAAGTCCAAAGAGAGGAAGAGACCTCAAGCATCAGCTCTATCCTCTACTTCATCATGTGTGTTTGGATCAGGTCTTTAAAACAACCCCTAAGCACCTGGTTTATCAAGGAAAATGTTACCTCGTGGAAGGTGTTATCACTAAGGTGTCCTATTTTACCTTTTACGTCATTTTGATTCCTTCCCAGTTCTCTCTGCACAACTTTCAACCCCTCTTTATATTGGACCACACAGAATAAGTCAAGTCCTTCACATACATAATAACTTTAAACATAATAGAATGTGATTGTGGTGGTATTCCTATCCTAACTATTTTCATAAGTTGAAGTCTTGTCTGAGCCCAACTGTTTATCAAATGACATGACTCAGTGCCCTACACACATAGACTGTACTTCTAAGATCATGTTAAGTCTCCCAATGCGATGTGTTCAAAGTCAAACACAAGACCTCAGTTACCATCTCACATCAAATCATCCTGTGTTCCTTAATATGGGGGGACCCCCAAAAAACCGGAACTAGCTTCTGGAGGGCAGGCCCTTTGTAATGTATGCTTCCCCCACTATGTGAATGTTCTAGGAACCTGTCTCTATCAGTGCACGAGCTAGGGTTGTTATGAGAGGCTGCTTTAGGCTTCAGAGAACTTGTTTTGAAGGCTTTCAACACATTTGCCCGTTTCATGATGGGTTATTTATGAGTGCACCTGTCCACACCATGCTGTGTTTGGCAGTTTTTGCCCAAAAATCAGCATAACCCTCATCCCCCACCCTCTCTATTCACCCAATCTCACCCTAAGCAACTTTATTTTTGTTTTCCTGATGAAAAAAGCCCGCAAAGGGCAACTTTTTGCTCATGTGGAAGAGGTGAAATAAAAGAAATGGCAGCAGCACTAAAAAGCATCAAAATCAACAAGTTAAAAAAAACTGTTTAAGGCTGTGGAAAAAATGTCTCAATAGGTGTATTGCGTCAAATGGAGAGGACTTTGAGGGTGACTGAAGTTTAAACATGTAAGAATAAACACACAAATTTTTATAAATAAATTACTTCTTGGGGTTTTACTCAGGTACAGCAAGGCAACCAAAGCGTATTTGCAGAGCATGGTACTGACCTGCATAAATCTAGCAGAGCAACTTGCCCACCCACAAAGAAAATATAAACCAGAGTTTCCAAGAGAGGCAAATAGTCGTTCTTGAATCCTCACAGCTTTTCAGCAAGGCCATTTCATCCCTGGGGTGGGGATAAAGTCCCACCACCGGCATCAGCAGGCATTTGTGTGAGGACTAGCTATTTCTCGGGGCTGTAGTCGAGCCACGCAAGCAAGATAAGCCCTTTGGGGTTGGAATAGGGAAAGATCAAATGAGTAATATTTCAACATATTTTCTTTTGAATTAAAATGCATGGTTTAAGCCATATTTCAATTATCAGCTTGACATTACTCTTTAAGCAAATGACTAGAGTTAACAAGAGAGCTACTACATTTTGAATACATTGATTTTCTGCTTGGTGTAAACTCTAAATAGCCGATTAGAAAGCTGTGAATCAGACAGACTCAGTGTACCTAATACTTCCTGCCATATATTACAAACTGGAAACATTCTTATCTTTGAAGGTGAAATGAATTAAAAGCACATGATTGTTACAACTTCAATATATAAATAGTAACGACATACTAGCTCTTATCTGCCAATTTAAAAAATAGTCCACATTTTGTTATGCATATCAACCTAATGCATAAAACTACTGAGCTTAAAGGTATAAAGAAACACAGATTTATTTTTCAAAAATGACTGTGAAATGAAATGAATACTTAATTGAACAGTTTCCAGTTACAGAATATGCTGATCTGGCTCTCCTTTATTTCCATAAGCAGCAGTATATTTCCACTGCTGTCTCTCACTTCTATCTTGGCATGCCACTCTGGCTGTCCACATTTCACCTGGGCCCCCATGTTATCGATCACGGGAATATCTCATCAACTTAAATAGTATTCTTTGAATTAAGAACTAGTTGTCTTTGTTTAACACTACTCCCAGCACTGACGGTGTGACCTTGGGGAAATGGCTGCCCCTCTCAGTACCCTGAGTTTCTCTCTCTATAAAAGTGTATTAATGAAATGATAGCACATACCAGGGCATTGAGAAGAATAAAAGGTGATTATAACAACATAGGCTTCCTGTTGCAATTATAATGTCAGGAGGGACAAATTCATGTACTGTTTCCAAGGCCTCCTCCTTAATAAACACTAAAAATTATATTTCCCTGTCTTCTGGTTCAGAAATTTAAACATTCTAATAGTATTGAGAAAGTGGAAGGAGGCTTTATTTATTTGATGTGATTATTTAGCATATAAATTGCATTTATTGATGCAAAGCACCTCCCAGTAATTTTTCCAGGCTGTTTTGATTGTCACACAAATCCAGGTATCAGATGGTCTTTGAGCTAAGAAAACTCAAGCATGGATGATTTTAAGCCAAGCACGGTGCATAACAGCATACAAAGATGGGAGTTAGTTTTGATGGAATATATGTACCATCAGTTGCCTTTGAAGAAAAGTCAGTGTGAGTCCTGGGTGGACTCTGCCTTTACCTTTGTTTTTACTGGCTCTTACCTTGCTTCTGGCACACTTTTCACTGCCTGTCAGATTTAACATCTCCGTGCCACCATCTTATTTCCAAAAGAGAGAGGGAGTCTTTTCTCCCATTCGATGTTCCTAGGTTGGGCCAAGAGCTCCCAGTGTACTGTCTTCTCTTCCCACAATTCAGGGTACTAGTTTCAGAAGTCATTAATAATGTTAAGATTTTAATGGGTTTTTTTTTGAAAAAAGAAACAATAACAATAGCAACAAAAACAGCAATACATTGTCTTTCTTTAGGATCATTTGCTTTTTAAAATAGATCAACAACTTTTAAAGCAGATTTCAAAATCTAAGGGAAAAGAATGGAACACTGGATAGTTCCTACTCATTTAATATCATTCTCTCCGTGCAGTCAGGAATTGAACCTTATGTGGTAGATGCAATTCTATTGCATCATTGAAAAGGTTAGACGGATGCTCAGCCAACTCCACTTGTCCAGGCTCCCCTTCAGGAATTAGACATGCTTTGCTTGGTTGTCTTATGTTTAAACTGTCTTTTGTTTCAAAGGCAGTTAGAAAAAGTTTAGGCAATACAGCAATGAAAGTAAATGAATGAGTGGAAATATTTTGAGGGGGGCATCGTATAATCAGGCTCTTCAGTCTGTAAAAATCAAAGCTGAATAGACTAAAAGTCTACAAGTCTATGAAACTGAAAAGAATAGAGAGAGGATTGAGATGGACTTATTCATCAAACTCCTGAACAAAGGGCCCTCTTTGAAGCTTGAAAAAGGAGGATTTAGGATAAATGGAAAGAGCTATTTTTTAACACAGTGGGGGATAAACTTATGGAACTCATTATCCCAACTATCTCTATTCATTAAAAATATAAATAGATCCAGACAAAGATTGGTTTCTGACTAAAGATCAGTAATGGGTTATTAAGGAAGGTTCAGGTTTAGTTTAATGGCTGGGAGCCTTTGCATTATTATCATCCAAACCTGGTTTTAAGTTCTAGCAGAGGCCTTGCTGGAGAGATGACTTAACCTTCAAGGCCTCAGTTTTCATTGTGTCATAGAGTTAAGGTCGACAGTAACATTTTAAGGCTGTTGGAATGATTAAATGAGATGAGGAATGTTAACGTCATGGAAACACATGATGACAATGATGATGAAGATGAAGACTAAAGGGGAAAAGCAAGTGAAGCAGAAGTGGAGGGATAGGAGAGGAAGAGGAGGAGAAGAAGAACACTTTCCAGGTGGATGTCCTGCCATTCCCAACTGAATCTTGAACAGGATATTTCTGACATATGCAGAGCAGTCCTAGCCAATGAAGGAGTACAATGTTCAAAACACAAATAGGGCCCCATTTGAGAAACACTGATTGAAACCATAGATTGCACTGAGGAAATTTATTCTATAAATAGTCTTCTTAATTTTAAGTCCCTAAGCTCTACTGACATACATAAAGAAATGCACGCATACATGTATACACTAACTCAAGTGAACACACACACATATGCACACTTTAAATCTTTGGTGCAATGACTCTTCAATTTAGTAAGGATTTAAATAGATTTGTTAGTTTATTTGACCGGGAAATCCAACTCATTTGATTCATTTTTGGTTATAAATATAAACTATCTTTCAGTATATACTAAATGCTGAGATATTATCCTCTTTGAATTGTGTGTTCATCGTCCTCCTGAAAAGCCAGAAAAGAATGAGTAGAAAGTAATTCTGTATAAAAAAATTGTAGATAGATCTCTTTGCACACCCAACTTGTATCTGTTCTCCCATGTACATTGCTGTGTTATTCTCAGTAGCCGAGATATGGAAACAACTTATGTGTCTGTCTAAGGATTAATGGATTTCAAAGATATGGTGTATATACAATGGAATATTATCCAGCAATAAAAAAGAAGGAAATATTATCATTTATAACAACTTGGATGAAACTTGAGGGTATTATGTTAAGTGAAATGTCAGATATGGCAAAACAACTATCACTTACATGTAGGGGGGACAAAAGGTGAACTCAAGAGATACAGAATAGAGTGATGGGTACCAGAGGCCAAGATTGGGGAAATGGGGAGGTATTGATCAAATAACAACCTCTAGTTATGAGATCAACAAATTCTAGTGATCTAATTAACAGCATGGAGATTACAGCTAATAATACTCATATATTTAAATATTGCTAAGAGAATAGAACTTAAGTTTTCTCACTGCCAAAAAAGAAATGGTAATTACATGATATGACAGAAGTGTTAGCTCAGGCTATGGTGGTGGTCATTTTACACACTGTACACCTTAAACTTACATGACATTCTATGTCAATCACAAAGCAGTCAAGCTGAGAGAAAAAAAAAATTAGAATCAACCATTTCTTTCTCCCTTTTCTGCCCTTCCTAAGAATGCTTTTTTTAAAAAATGGTAAATTTTATGTTATAATTACTTTATCAGAGTTTTTTTATGGTTTATGCTATCACCCTAGGAATGTTCTAAATGAAATATACTATTTCTGAAGGTTCATCACTAATCAAGTTTTGTTATCCATGCTTGAAACATACTTTCTTTTAGCTTTTATTATTTCTTGTTTCGTTATTTTCTCATATACCACATGCCTCTTCTTTTCTGAACATATGTTTCTTTTTAAAGAAATTGTAAAATCAACTACATCTCCCCAATTCTTTCCAAGCTTTCGTGAAAAAGCCACCCCTGTGCATGTGTGTGCACACATGCAGGATTCCTCTCTCCTTCTCTGGGAATACACGTCTCTCACTCACTCTGACTCCCTCGCCCTTCAGGCAGAGGTCCTGACAGTCAGTCTGCATAGCCCTTATCTGTCCTCCACAGGAGGGGGCAAGGGGTCTGGGGGCAATGGAAGGAGTTATTTGTTGTAGTTCAAAGCAAGCCGTCTTTTTCCCCCTTCCTTTCTCTTTTTTTCCCCTTCCAAGATAAATAGAAGTAGAAAGGACAAGCAGTTTTGATTAGCATTTAAAATGTTGTCAATTTTTAATGAAAGCGTAACCTCCAACCATCAACTTCACACAAACTGGAGACAAGGTTGCAAAATGAATGCTAATATATTTGGCACACTTCTCACACTTGTCCTTCCGTGAACTTTTCTTGTTGCTAATTTGTTATGTCAGCCCATATTAGTAGGTTTCAAAAGTCCAAACTGGCAAGTGTGGTGACCCAAAGAGAACCAGTCTTTGGAAGATCTTTAAATCGAAGCATACGAGTTGGGCAGTTTATTAGCTATATACCTACAGTCCTATAGACGTGACAGTGTTGGCTAGGAGGAGTTGCCAAGTTTCAGGAGTAATCTTCAGAGTCTTTCAAAATCTGTTTCTGAATGTGACATTTTTATTCAGGAAATAAATGCTTGCCAGTCAGTCAACAACATTCATTGCATACAAATGATATTTGCTCTACCCTCTATTGATAAAGCCCAAAATAACAAAAGGAATGCAGGATACAGTGATTTCCTTATGGAACTTACATTTTTAATAGCCAAACAGGAAAGCAGATATGAAAAGGACATAAAAAACTCTGAGAAAAATATGTAAATAATATGAAAAATTCAAGCGCAAACTGCCAAGTGGAATTAATAACAGTGTTGTTAAGGGTCCATATACAATGGAATGTAGACTGGAATATCTCTCACAGAACAACCAGCTGCTTCATGAGTGAGGGCAGACAGCCTATTCTCTCCTCCCATTAATTTACTTAGAGGAAGCATGGTAATAAAACAAGTATGTCAAGTTATCTCTAATAGTGCAAAATGGAGAGGAAAACAATGAGCCACATTACACAAAAACATAAGACATTTGACATTTGGCTTCTTTGCTTGAATCTCATTCAACAATCAAGAAAGCAGCTGAACTAGTTTCCACTTCAAGAAGATTTTATATGTATATATACATATGTGTGTGTGTGTGTGTGTTTATTATTTAGGTCCACTTAGGTGTACTGTTCTCTCTGCCTGTCTTTGTAATCCAGACACTTTCTACAGACTAGAGTGCTGTTGTAAGGCCCGCTTAGAATAGGCAGTATGTGATTGCCATGAGATAAGTAGACCTAGTCTGAAAGGTCTTCAAGCACAAGGTGTTACTTATTGTGGCATCTTCCTGGGGAAGTTTACATTTCCCAGTTTTCACTGGGAACGGACCTTGAGAAACCTTATTTCGTA
Source organism: Tonatia bakeri (assembly GCA_004024845.1). Taxonomy (NCBI): domain Eukaryota; kingdom Metazoa; phylum Chordata; class Mammalia; order Chiroptera; family Phyllostomidae; genus Tonatia; species Tonatia bakeri. The sequence goes on from PVIA01000003.1 coordinate 659,473, forward strand.
GGTGCATGGCATGACACTTTCTCTTGTCGATGCTTCATGGACCTATACACATTAGTATTTCAGAGGTAATAAGTGCTTATTTGCTATGTGCTTAGGGTGTAAAAGGGATGTAATTGTTCTTTCAGGTCAACTATGCACATACCACTCTCGGCTCTATTTTTTTTTCAAATTCTCTTAACCATCTTTTGGGGACTCTTTTATACTCTGAAGGAAGTTATCCCATTGTTGTCAATGAGAGGGTTTTATATTAGTGACTAACGTTAAGAAAACACAATTTGTCAAAAATAGAACTAAATGAGTTCTGCATTTGTTGTAAATTAAAACGTGCAGGACAGTAGAAAGAAAATCAAAGATGGAGCCTCTGAATATTATACTGTGCCCCTAGCAGACTTTAAAAATAATAGTCTCTTAAAAGTACACAGTCATGAAGGTAAAATAGATAAGCTTACAATAAAAATAAGCATATTTATATTGTCATTTCCCGGCTTCTGCTCTAACTCTAAGGTGTTAATGTTTAATTAAGTGCCTGAGTTAATTTAGGCAGAAACGCACATACACGCACACACATCTTTATTAAAATAGGAATTGCTCAAGAAGATATGATGGAAGAATTAAAACTAAAGGTCATGAAATTTGATCATCTCCATATTTAAGGTTACTCTAAGTACTCTGCAAATAACAAGGTGCTTTAATGCCGTGCCTGCACTTTCGTCTCATTTAATATGAAACCTGTGAAAGATTGTTCCTGAAGTCATTATCTTCAACTGTTGAGAGCATAGATCATGGCTAAGTGACTGAAGTGCCGTGGGAACTCTCAATGGGATCCTGTTCAGGATCTGATATATGTCTCTTGGTATCCATCAAACTCAAATGATGTGCAAAAGAAAAGAAAGGCAGAACTTTAATTTTTGTGTGAAGTTTCTATTCTGTTTCTAAAATATAGGACCAAGGTAAGCTGAGAAACTGATGCCCAAGGAAATTAAAATATAATTTTAAAAAATTGTGAGAAAGAATTTTTAAAATATTCTTTGGGGAGCATTGTAACTGGCTTTGTCAAAAAGGTACATGCTGCAAACTTTTGAAACGGCAAATGTTTTGTGACTTACACCGTATTTGTTTCCTTCCTCTTTGCAAAAGTTTTGTTAATCTATTTAACAAGTATTTTCTTGTTAAATACTTAATTAAATGGACATAAGAGAGTCTGTCACGAAATAATCTTGACTTTAAGAGGGAGGTGACTTGGGGGATCAGAGGCGGCATCATGGACAAGGAGGAGCTTGAGAGGGACTCTGAAGGGAGAGGGTATGAGAGAGCATTTCAAGGTAAAAGGATTGCATCAGTAAATCCACAAAGGGGGAAACAAGGAGGCTTGATTCTATACATGGATATTATGATATGGGAGAAAATAATGTGTATCGGGAAAAAGTTGGTGCTACTTTAGCTTGCTGCACAATTAACAATTTGTACTTGGGGCATTGCGAAGCCTATTGACTGTTTTGAAGAAGAGAGTGACACCAATCAAAGGAGTGTGGAAAGATGACTTTACTGGAAACAAAATACATGGTAAAATGGAATGGGGAAAGACTGGGGGTGGGGAAGTTCATTAAGAGATAAGGCATAGCACAATACAGATTTCAACTGCAGTAGACATCGGGAAGACAAGAGGGGGGCATAAAACAGCACCAAAGAAGAGTAGTCTAGACTATACCCAAGTGACTTACTGGGGAGAAGAAGGAAAGGGTCTAAGTCAATAGTATTCCACGTTCAAATATCGGTAATAGTGACCATGACGGATATGTATTTATCTCTCTGGAGAAGAGAGAAAGGAGTCTTTGAGTTCAATTTCAGGTATTTTTAGTTTGTTTTAGTACACCGTCGAAATGAAGTGTACGCAGCTACTTGGAAAGTCAAGTTTGGATATTAAATAAAAGATGTTCACTGGAGATTTAGATTAAAAATCACCCGAATAAAGAGGCCATTAGAGAAGATGTCACAAGAAGGTAAAAAACAGAAGAGCAGAGAACACAAGGTATAGCAGGCTGAATGATGGCTTCCAAAGATATCCATGTCCTAATCCTTGGAACCCATCAGTGTTACCTTCTATGGCAATGGGCCTTTGCAGCTCTTGTGAAAGAGAGTCTATTCTGATGGGCTAACTATAATGACAGGTGTCCTTATCAGAGGGAAGCAGAAGGAGATTTGACTACTAAAGAAAGGAAGGCTACATGACAATGAGAGCAAAGATTGGAGTGATGCAGCCACAAGCCAGGAAAATCTGGCCGCCCCTGAAACATGAAGGAATACATTCTCTTCTGGAACCTCCAGAAAGAACCAGCCTTGCTGATACCTTGGATAAGCAAAAACTGACTTTGAAATTCTGGACTCCAGAAGAGAGAATGTTATTTTAAACCATTATGTTTGTGCTAAATTTCATAGCAGCAATAGGCATCTAATACAGAGGGTATATATATACAATGTATGGCAGGCAGAGAAGAAAGAGACTGAGGAGAAAGTAAGAGAGTGAATCCAGAGTGTTCGGTGAGTTGTAGAAATTAAGGGGGGAGAGAATTTCAAAAGAATGAATGGGAAAGATCACAGAAATTCTACATCTCTCAAGTTGGAAGCTTGAGACACAGAAGGGTGAAGGGAGTTGGTGTAAAGATTTTAACCTGGTTTGGGTTCCTTACTCAAATCCCAAAGAGAAGTCTGAGTTTTCCAATATACTGTCCCAAGATCTGCTCTCTTTTTCATTAAGAGAAAATATCCTTCTATGTATCTTCTATGCATATTTGGAGGCAGCAAGTAATAGAGTGGTGTTCTCCCAGGGATATTTCCACGTGAGCTCCAGAAAGGTGAGCTAAGCAGAAGGAATTACTCTGTGAATTTCTCATTCTCTTTGCTTGAAGTTCAAAGAAGTTAGAATACAAACATGTGTATGCTTAACTGTATAATAATTCCTTTCCAAGCCTCTATATTTCATAAAATGATGGTTTAGATATGTGTGTATGCGCGTTTCAGTAATGACATGACAATAAACGATTTTACATAAACTCAGCTTCATAGATTTGTATGACGTTGTGCTGACTGCCTACCGGATCTGACCTTGGAACTAAAGAATGTTCACATCGGTGATGAGTCTATCAGTGATGAATCACAGTGCTTGCTTCTGTTTAATCATTGCTGATAGTAACAGCTGACAGCAAGACCCAAGGAGAAAAGGGGGGAAAACCTAAAGCAAGTGAAATCTATTTAACAGAGGAGAAAATGTATTTTTTACAAATAACCATTTTTGCATATGGATGGAGTGAACCGAAGGTTATTCTTTGTATTTGTATAAAGTGTATGAAATGACAGTGGATGCATTCATTTCCTTCTGAAAATAAACCCTGAAAATATTTCCTGATAAACCTTTTAATTGAAGACACCAGAATGAATTATCCTCCGACTTTTAAGCATGAGAATTTCTTGTCCTGGCTTTAGCAAAAAGTGGAAGATACTTCCTCATACATAAAAAAAAAAAGATTTTTATTGGGCAGAAGGCAGGGGAAAGAAGACAATGATATTATTGATGGTCATAGCCATCGAGGGTAGGCAGGAACAAGCAGACTTGGTTTAGATAGCATGTATTTCCCTGAACACATTATTTACTGGGCAAAAGGGCATGTGCTGAGCCATGCTGGACAAATGCCTGAATTTTGTAACAATGTAAACCTTCCATTTCTGTGTATACAATGAAGAAATGGCTTTCTTTGCCCATAGAAAGCAGAGCAAAGCAGCACTTCATTGCCAGCCTGAACACACTAACATTTTCTTCTCAAATGTCTTTCAGGTGCTATAGATTCCTCTGCAAACAAGTCTGATGAGTCACAATTGAGGATGTTTTCAAAGGAATGTGACTGAGTGAATGCACTAGCTTTTGTGAAACCATGGCAACAGCAAGCTTCTTCTCTACTGTCTTAATTTGGGAAACGGCAGGGCAATAGCATGGGACCTGTGAGAACTCCTGTTTCAAGCTGGGAAGAGAAGGGGAAGTTTTGGCTATGGCAGGTAATTTGTCCTTTTCATACCACATGTTATAAGGGTGGACCTCAGACAGTTTCTGCATTTTTCTCCTTGTCTTTGTCATCCACTGTCACTCTTAACCACAGATTCAGTTGCAAGTAACGTTTGAAAGAATTCTCAGTGATGGCCAGTGGCTTCCCATTCTTCTACACTGACTTAAATCCAGTTGAACTTGGAATTATTCTCCTAGGCCCTGATACAAAAGTGAAGGCTTCAGAGAAAACTTCTAGGCCCATTTCCCTGTTCCTTTACACCTCCCATCACTGTAATGTCTTTCTCCCCAAAGCAAACATACCCCAGTTCTCCTTCATGACAACCAGACTTAGGTCTGATCCCATGGGAACCCTGAGCCCTTGTAAACAACCTCAGTTATTGTGTTAACCGCTCACCCTATTTTGCCCTCAGCTAGAGGATTGGCTTTAGTTCTGTTCTCACTTGCCTAGCTCACCCCAGTCTCTCAAACTAGGCCTCCGTAGGAACAGAGCTGGTCTCTCTCTGGCACTGGATGAGTCTTTGCCGACACAGACACCAGGCCAGGCATGGGTATAGTGAGAAGGTGACTGTTTCTTCCAGTTTCCTGAATATCAGTGGGTGCATGATTTCGCTGTGTGAAGAGTGTTTTGTAAACGAAGTCTGAGAGTTTTCCCTGCCTTAGGTACTATGGGTGTAGTTTTCACTGCCCGGCAGCCAGCTCAGGACAGTGGCCTAGTGAGTGGGCTTTCTGAGCATCTCAGATCCCCCTGTTTCCTCAGGTCATTGTGGCCAAAGCACCCCGATGCTTTTGCCCTAAGAGAACACGGAAAGCAAAACAAAGCTCGAAACTGCTTTAGCTTTGTGCCCCAAATCTATTAACTGCTCACTGTTTGCATTGAGGTGGGAGGCTCCACTGCATGTCCTTCAGCTCCACAGTAGGTCTCTGAGACATGCACTGCGGGGAAGCAAAGGAAGATGATGGCTGCCTTAGGTCAGGGACATCCTAGGGGGAAGGAAGAGGATGCTCATTTTGTTATTGTTGTTGTTGTTGCTGTTTGTATCACAATAACCTTGTTCGAGGGATGCTCAGTTAGGATGGAGAGAGGAGGCTAGAGATATGGGAGCCTTGGGAAGAAGGATAAAGTGGTGCTAGTCCCGACAGTGGGTGTAGGGGACAGAGGCATCACTAGAGTACCATTTCCACTCCAGCAAAGTGGTTCCCCCTTTAGGGGCTGGGATAAGTGGCTTCTGGGGGAAGCATCTCAAAATGCAAATATTCCACATACATTCAACTGAAATATTTCTGCACGACACAAGGTTCTCCTGGTAACCATTTTTTCCTAAAGTTGAACATTTCCAGGAGCTGATTATAAGCATGTGAAAGAAGTCATAGTTGCTATTTTTTTCAAACTTCAATCAAAATTCACAGGGTTGATTATATTCAACTATTGAGGGAAGAGGTGACGTAATCCTTCCAAACACGTTTCCGAGTCATAGCTGAAAATGTTTGTATCCACAGACTGCTGTATCTTGCCTTGCCATTTCTTTCCCTGTTAATTAGCAATCTTCCTCTCTTGTGTGTGTTTTTTTCTTTTCAATTCATTTAAGGTTTCTATCCTAGAAAAGACTCCTACAAACAGTAACCACTATTTGAATGGTGAAATCAACATAGCAAACGTGGTTCTTGATGAAGTGAGGCATGTTGCCTCCTCAGCTCATAAGACATATTTGCACATATATATATATTTTTTGCATATAAGCACAAGTTTATTAGAAGTCACAGAGATAGAAGAAGTGAGCCATGGAAGCAGTGAGCAAGCAGGGCTGCCCACATGGGCTCAGGAAACAAGTTACAGAGGCAAAAGAAGGGCCTTTGAAACTTAGGGAAAAGGAAGCAAGGACACGCAGACCTGTGGGGAAGGAGGGGGAAAGGCTCTGGCTTGCTCCTTCTGAGACTCAATGGCTTTTAAGGGCAGAGATTTTAGGGGAGGTCCCAAGGGAGGATCCCAATAGAATATTCATCAGCTTTCCAGGTGTGTCCTTTCAGGGTCATGATCTCCAGGGCAAGGGAGTCATTAGTCATCACTGCTGGTCCTGATGTCAACCATGGCAATGTCCAAATATATATATTTAAATATTAGAAAAACTTCTGTGTGAAAAGCATATCGACTCCACCATTTACAGACTGAAAATATTCTTGCTATTCTGTGTTAATATATTACTTTTTAAAATAATCATTTTTATAGCCATTTTCCCTTTCTATTACTTAGTTGTTCTTACTCCTTTATTTAGACTCTTTTCCATGCAAATATTATTTAAGCCTTACTCAGCTTATGTGGTAATTTAAAAATGTTTTAATGTTCCATTTGACATTCCCGCTGGTCCCATTTCTTGTGCTGAAAATGCATTAATTCCCATATCAATATATATGTATATACATTCTTACCAGTCAGGGGTATAAAAAGATATTTCTGTGCATATATTAGAAAAGTTATAAGTAGAATATAGAAGGAGAGGGGAAAAGGAGGAAGATAAAAAGAGCCAAGGAGAAAATGAGAAGAATCTATAGCAAAAGAAATTGGGTAAGAGAAAATTTCAAAGTATAGAAAGAGCAAGAAAGATGGAAGGAATTTTCAAGTTAAAAATGGAAAAGGAGTGAAGCAAACTCAGTGACAGGAAAAAATAAGCAGCAAAATCAAATAATAACCTAATAAATTATTAGAAAAAGAAGGAAGGAATGAGATTAAGGACTGATAGCCAATCACAACTAAGAGAAAAGAAAGGATGCTGTTGGTAATGGGTCATTTCAATTTAACTGAAATGCTCTGATTTCCTGTATTAGCTGGCACATTTTTTTTCCTAATTTTATCAAAAATGTTATTCCCCAAGTATTATTCTTATTAATGTTCTCTTCGTTTCTGCAGGAGGCATAAAAATAACTGATGAGTGTGGGAATATAAGCTGTGTGGTTAGTGAGGCAAGGGTGATAATTAGAACATGCTGTACTACGCAGTAAACAAAGCTATTATGAACAAGAGAGTTCTTTATAGAGTGTTTAAAAAGAGAATGGAAATAATATACTTTCCCTTGACTGGCTTAAAAGCTCAGCTGATTTCTACCCCGAGGAATAAAAAAAGGAGGGGGAGGAGGTGGATTTTATCAGCCAGCGGATTTGGAATCTGGTTGGACATAACCACAAATATCATTGATAGATGTGTTATTTTATAATAATGTTTTTTTCCATGATTCCTTTCTTGTCCCAAACTTTTAGCTTTTGAACTACATAAATCTCAATATTTTATAAAGCTTAGTTATTGAATGAAAAATATTCATGATTTTTTAATCGATGTTTGGAGAGGTTTTTTTAACTAATTTTTAATAATTCTGATTTAGATTTCTCAAAATACAAAATACTATTTTCAACCTCCAATATCACATTTGATCTCACTTGTCACATTCCTATTTGCATGGGCCAAATAATTCTCTGATTCTAGAAGTCTTCCCCATGAAGTAAGTCCAGCATGACTCTATGACTATATTTGAAAGGAGTTTTTTCAAAGCTATATTAAATTTATGAAATATGTCAAATATGTCTCCTCTCTTAACACTCCCAAAACCTGTAGTTATGTTTAAAAACTCATATTATACTTCTGCTTTCTCATTTAGTTAGACTGGCTATGCTCCCCTACTATCTTCAGAACACAGGTTCTTTTAGCTACTTGGAAAACACTGTATATTGTTTGATCCTCCAAAGTAGAAGAAATGTTTATGACAATGAAGAACTCTAGTAATTTAAAAATTGTGCATAGTGCTAAATTTCTCAAGTTCCTTTCATTGGTAAACATTGCTTAATCACTGATATGGGTTAGTCGGTGTGGTCTGGGGATAAAATGATGCATATATGTGCTTTCTATGGCAAGAGACTCTGAAAAAGAGCAGTAGAAGAAGAATGATTACCTATACAACAAATTATAAACCAGGTAGGGAAGTGCTTCGGTAACACAGGTGAAGCTATGAATCATTAGTGGTGAAAAAAGAAGAAGAAGAAATAAAGAAAAGAAAAAAGAGAAGAAAAAAAGAAAAACAAAAACAAAATGGCACCAGGTGTTAACCTCAGTCAGCAAACTCAGCTCTTGAGTTCTGACTAAGAGAGGAATTCAGAGCCAAGACTCAAATTATAAGAGGAAGTTTATTTGCAAAGTCACAGAGGGAGAAGAAGTGAGCCATCAAGAAATGGGCTCAGTCAACCAGTTACAGAAAAAGAAGAGCCCTTTGAACTTAGAAGACAGAAATATAAGAGGGAGGAGAGACTGGGGCATGCTGGGGGTTGGGAGATACAGAGGTGAAAGAGAGAGGCACAGACAGAGACAGGGACAGAGAGAACCCCTGGGAAAAGAGGTGGTGCAGAGAGGCGTTGAGTGTTCCATAGAGACCTGCTCTGAGTCCTCCATCCTCAAGGCTTTTATCTGAGGTCTCAGTAAAGGATCTCCACAAAATATCCATCAGCTTTCTGGGTGCAGTTCCTCAGGGTCCTAGTCTCCACTGATTGGTGCCAGGGTAAAAGGTCATTAGTCGTTGCAGCTGGCCCTGACATCACCTTGGTGTTACTCTGTCTGATATTTGCTGCCTTTTCTGGGCCTGGAGCTGAAACACGGTTGAGGCCTAGACATCATCTCAAGGGGTTAAAGCTTCAGGGAATGGTTGTGCAAGGGCTTCTAGTTGTACCCATTGCTAGGCACCTGTCACCTGGGGCGCTCCCAACTGATGACCCTCTGCACCTGGTCCATCATTCCTGCTCTGTTCATGCCTATCTAGCTGCCTACCACAGGATGATGCCAGAAGAGAGGGTATATCTTACTTGGTATGTAGAAATTGGGCAACAGAACTCAAAAAGACTTTTTAGATAAAGAAATTAATATGATTGACTTCAAATGCAGACCTTTAAGACCTGATGCTTGTAAGAAGAAATAGAGAACTTCTGCTTGACTTTACTTAATTATACAGGTATCCAGCACTGGACTGGGGGCCAGGCACAGGAAGAAAAGTCAGTCATGGTCCTTACCTCTGCAGAGCTGAACGGTGGAGGTGGGCTTGTGAACAGATGAGCCCACTGAACATGACTGGGGATGCAGTAGAAGATTGCACAGAAGAACATGGGCCCAAAGGATGAGTGACAGATTGCAAAGGATGAAGGATCTGAGAAGTATTCACTCTGGCAATGATCTCTGTATTTGTCTCCCTGCATCTGCTTGAACTTGCAGTCTATTCTGCATACAAAGTGATTCCTCTGAAAATTTTAGGCTAATAATACTATCCGCCTGCTTCTGATCTGCAGTAGCTTCCACCCCACCTTGAACACAGTCTGCATGATTTACCCTGAAATCCACACTCCTGCAACCCGGCCTCTGACAACTGTCCAGCCTCATCTCCCTCTCTTCCCTTTTTCACTAAGGACCTTTCTGCTGCTCTGACTCCCCCATATTATCCATGCCCTCACGACCTTGCTCTTCATTTCTGCTGCAATACACATTCTCACTCTCACTTTCTATAGGTGTCTATTCGTGTATCTTCTGTTCACACAGGGTGTAACTAACCATAGCATTTAATACAGATTTCTTCTGTCAGCTCTTCCTATCTCTAAAATTGCTTTACTTTTCTCATACCATGTATTACCTCCTGCTATTATATCATTTATCAATGTTGTTGCTTACCTTTGGTTTGTTTTTATACATAGAATGTAAGCTCAGAGAAGACCGAGACTTTCTCAGCCTTGTTCATTAAAATATCCCCAGTGTCTACTAAAACAATTCCTGCCACACACACACACACAAATAAATTAGTAAAAGAATGGAGAGAAGAGTTCCAAGAGAAATTATAATAATTGTCCTAAAATATGATCGGAAATAAAAATTTTCACTCAATCTGAATCACTTTCCAAAAGTTAAACATTTCCTCTTTCTGGCATTATGATGTTGTATACTTGAAGATATTTAAGCAAAGTCTGAGTTCTCATGTGTAGGAGGAATTCCTCTTGTAGAAAAAAGTTATGCATTGGATGCAGGGTTGGATTAAATAAGCTCAAAGCTCTTCCAATATTAATGGTTCATAATTATATAGATAAAATACCTAATCACAGGAAGACTTTGGTCTAAAACAGGGTTTTAAAAACTGTTTCAGAAAGTGATAGTTTCTTGGGCCTGAGTCTTCATGATAAATAAAAAGTTGTGATTCAAATATATTTGAGAAATTTGAATTAAAAAAATTAAAATAAGGCTCTCGACAGAATGAGTTTAACTATGTAAATGAATGTTAATCATAAAGCAGGAATATCATTTGCAGCATTAACCAGATTTATTTGAATGTAATATATTTGGTTATAGAGCAACTTACGTTCTTAGTGAAACTTTTTACTAACAAAACAAGTGAGTTCATAGGACTTAGCAAACATGCAAAAGGCTTGAGAAGCTGCTGTCGCTGTCCCCCACGTCTCTCCCTCAGGCCCTTTCCGCCCTTCGGAGCCCTCCCATCTAAAGTAACTCAGGATTCCAAGCTGCTCTGAATCTGACGTGTCACAGAACACAATCTGATAAACATTTTTCAATATTTTTATTTTTAAACATAATCCAAAATGCATGTTAGAGATTTCTCCATGTAATAAGTTATACTTTAAAATGAGTTAAATGATAATAAAAATAATTCATGTTTTTGTATATTTTCACAAAATTATAAGTGATTAACTCTTTAGTCTTAGAGATAAATAGCGTAGATGTGATAATATTTGCGGAGAGGAAAATTAAGGCTCAGAGAAATAAAATGACTTTTTCCTGTCTCAGAACTGTTTAAAGTAGTACCAGATCCTGGATGCAAATATCAATGACATGAAAACCAAATGGGGCACCATGAAGCAGCGTAGGATCTGTATACGAGGTATTGTCTGCTGGTTAGGGGAACATGGACTGTGTCAGGGTACTTCAAATAAGAGTGCAAAACAATGCCTGCCTCTCACCCCCATCCCACAGAATTATCTAGGTAGGAGAGTGAGAGGTTGGGCTTGACTTGGGGACAGAGAGAGGTAGCTCCAGTTGGTTAAGGGAGTTAAGATTCCACTTGTTTTTGTACCCCTGCACTGAGATTGACTGCTATATATCTTCTGCACTGCTGTCATCAATATCTGAAATAGAATTGTGTTTATTAGTAAAGACATGATGAAACTTGAATTTGGGAGGCTTGCCAAACATCTCCCATCTCTGAGCCTCCACTGAGTTTTCTTGCTACCAGCCATACAGAAGGTCAGGAGAGAAAGGCATGATGATAAACTCACTTGTAAAATGGTTTTAACAAAGCATCTGTGAGCTACTGCTTGATCAAAATGACAGACATCAATCAGAATAATAACTTTGAATATGAGATTTTCAATTAGTGAGTGAACATAAATAAATGTGTCTGGAAATCAGCATAAGGAATTTTAGAGAGAGACAGCCCATACATAACAAGGGAGAGGCGGGCAGCAGGGGAAAGGTATACTTACTTGACAAATACAAAGCAGCACCCCCCAACCCCCTCAACTCAGGGTAAAAAAAAAAGGCCTAGAGAAATCAGCTTGCAAGTAAACAAAGACCTATGCCCTGTGATCCTTGAGTGATGCTTTTGAGTTCATGTATGTATGCTTTATTAAAGACCTGTAAAGATGGCTAGCTTTCATTTTTAGGGGAGGAGGGGCAGAGAAAAACCTTCCTCTGCTGTTTACCATGGCTTCCCAAAGCTCCCCAAGCAAATGTAGTCAATTAGGAAAACTACCCAAATAGGAAGCCTAGCATACTTTAGGAGACACCCTTTATAAGTGGGAAAGGCGAAAGAGGAGTGTTATGAAGGTCAGAACATTTTTCTAAATGTTGGGTTTGTCTTTTCAGTTAACTAAATAATCCAAAGTTTGGTCCCTAGTGCTGACAGCATAGTAAAAAAGGATTAACACAACCAAGACCTGTAGTGTGTGACAGATTTACTTGTCGAGCATAAACAAGGAAGGAGAAAGAGAATGGGTGCCTGACAATGTACCTCTTAGACTATACAACTATTGTAATTATACCAACAACAAGGATGACAAAATAAAACCTTCAAATCTCCATGTATATTCTACCTTCCATCAGAAGGCCACGAAGGTCTGCACAAACAATAACTCATTAGTCTTTACAACACCCTTGTGAAAGAGTTGAGGATGTATATGTGATTACTACTTTGCATTTCCATTGTATTTGCCCTCTAAGGATATGGAAATGGGTAGATTGAGATTGTAAAGGGGAAACTACTTTAAATTGGTAGATGGTTTTAGAGGAGGGTTTTGTCAGGGCTGTGAATGTGCTCCCCTAGCAGGAAAAACATATATTGTGGAAAGGAAACAAGGAAAAATGAAATGAGTAGGCTGATGATGACTCTTTGATGGCTCATTTTTCTCATAACTCTGTATCCAGTAGCTCTGAGTTCAGCCAGTGAACACTTGGCCGCAAGGAAGAGAATCTCACCCTGCTTTCCCCTCTTAAAGAAACAGCAATGCGACTTTTCAGAATTCTTCTCCCATAACTAGCCAAGGGCCTCTTTGTATTTCTGTTTCTGGTATCAAGTGCCTTATCACAGTTCCAGAATCTTCTGTTTTGCTCACCTCCTCGCTTCTGGTTGCACAGGCTTGAGGGCTGATCTTTTTTGCTTGAAAAGTCTAATAAAGACTAAAAGAGTTTAATTTTAACTATTTTAAGCCTTCTGCTTTCAGTCTAATGAAGACAACCTTTTCTTAAACAAGAGACTAAATTAAGAGTCATCTCCAACATGCAGTTGAGATGACTGCATGTCATCTCAGGGAGTTTCTTAGATATTTTTCTTCGGATCTCAGCTGATTAACACCAGAATGAGAAGTATTCAGAAAGGTATGGGTGGACCCTCAGTTTGGTGAGATGGCTGCATCTAATAAATGGTAAGAACTCTTTAAACATTATGATTGGTGATACAATGTAAAATACAGAAAATAGTGGCCACAAAGCAGAGAAGGTTTGTTACATGTAATCAATAAATATAATCAATAATCATCAATAATGATGGCTTAGGCTAATAACATAGACTAAGAAGAAAAAGATTTCTTGGAATATGCCGGAAAATCTTTGTGAATCATGAGAGTCTTTTCTTTTTGTGTTGCTGTTTCTGACTTGAGAAGTAGGGTCAATCTTTTATACTCCACAGATTTATGATTTCTTTTTTATTACGTATCATGAAAATTTTAAAACATGGAGAAGTGTGTTCTATTATCCAGTTTTATTAAAAGCGAAATTGTTGCAAATTCAATTGAAATGACCTTTACCACCCCTAAATCCATTTTGCTCTTTCCCTCCATCAGGGTAATAAATATTTTTTAATCTGATGAGCATCTTCATATTTTTATTATTATACTTTTATTACATATCCTAACTATGATGTTTTAAAATTAATATTATTTTTGTAGTTCTATTCACCTTTCATGCATAACAGTATTTAGTTGAGCTAAATAGTATTGCTTATGTAGTCTTACCAGATATTTTTAATCTTTTTTCATTAATCCCTCTAGGAAACAACTTGTGATTTTATTAATTATCATATTTTTGTTCTGGCTTTATTTTCTATTCCATTAGTATAAGTCCCTGGTGCCTTATAAGCTGCTGCCCCAGCACTACAATTCAGAGGGAGTAAGTCTGAGTAAGTCCCTGTGTGGGCCCTTTAAGAGGAACTGGTTGGGACTCCAGAGCCACACTCTCCACCAGAAGTTATGGGGACTTCTCTTCCTGCCAATGGACCCCTGGGCTGGGGGACTTGGTGTGGGGCTGGGCCCCCTTGCTCCTCAGGGGAGACCTCTGCAGCCCAGATATCCCTCTCAATTTTGATCTGCCACACGTAGGTGTGGGGCCAGTCCTTCTATCTCCCTGCCCCTCCCACCAGTCTGATGTGGCTTTTTAAGCCCTAACTTGTGGGGCTTCTGTTCTGCTAGATGTCAGGTGCTCTGAATGATGGTTTTCTGTGGTTTAGCTGCAATTTTGATGTGGTGTGGGAGGATGCTAAATTTTAATTTAAGTACCATATTACCTCAGAAAGTTTGATGTTTCATGATTTAAATACTAATCACTTATAAATACTATTTTTTTCTATTTTTCCTTTCAGAACATGTATGCTAATAGATGTACATATGTTTTTTTTTAATTCAAACTGTCTATTATTTAATTTTATATTGTTAATGTCTAAATGTATGGAGGTGCTGTCATAAAATATGACTAATAAGACATTGGTTCTTTAAAATATATGAAAACATTTTTGTTTTCTAGAACATAGCCAGATTTTTTAAAAATATTCTATTATTTATTTTTAGAGAGAGGGGAAGGGAGGGAGAGAGGGAGAGAAACATCAATGTGTGGTTGCCTCTCATATACCCCTCACTGGGTACCTGGCCAGGGCAACCCAGGCATGTGCCCTGACTAGGAATCAAACTGGTGACCCTTTGTTTGCAGGCCTGCACTCAATCCACTGAGCCACACCAGCCAGGGCCTTAGCCAGATTTTTAAACAAATAAATCCTGTAGGTGTATTTGAAAATAGCCTGTTTTTAAGCATAGAGTTTTATAAATAGTTACAAAATAAATAGGAATAAACATAGACTTATACAAATATATTCAAATTTCTTAATATATTTATTCCAGTCATTTGACCTTTTGACCTTTTTGGGTCTGTTTGATCTTTCAGTGTCTGATAGGTTTATATTAAAATCTTCAATATGACAACTTTTGATTTTTCTAATTATATTAAATTGTTCTTTATATCTTGACATAATTTATTTAGGAATATACATGCATATGACTGTTATACATTATTTAGGTTACTCTTTTAATCACTATATTACTTATCTTTTTTCATTAGATACCCTTTGCCTTTTAAAAATTTTTATTTTTAAATTTTTGCATTATTTTTTATTGGTGTTTTTTTTTACCATTGCCATTTATCCCCTACAACCTTTTCCACCTCCATGCACTGCTCTCCCCTTTTTGCTTTCTGCTGTGTGTTGTGTGACTTCAATATTACACTATTATTTTAAAGCATTCCCTTAGTTAATTTTGTCATCTATATTACCTCTCTCTCTCCTTCTTTCTGTCTCTAATTTTTTAATAATTTTGTGTCATTTTACTTTAATGCATCTTTTGCAAGCAGCCTAATGGATTTAAAAATCTATATTATATTTCCAATATTAATAAGAAAGTTTAATCTGTTTATAAGTATTATGTTTATTGATATATTTAATCTGATTTTGACCATATTTAGTGTTTTCTGTTTATATTATTTTTCTTCGGCAATTTTTAAATTTAATTATTATGTTTTTTAATTTCCTTTGGTTTTCTTTCTCCTGATTCAGAAATGCTAAATTATATTTCTGTTCTTTTGAATGTTTAACTATATATATTCATATTAATGTATATGTAAATATTATACTTATATCCACATGTCAGAATCGTTTATTAATATGTATATTATTCATTAGTTTCTCTTTCAGAATATGAAGAGGAAAATGGCATATTTTAATTGCAGACTAAAAACGGCCTACTAAACACTCATCATGTATGGTTTAAAATTTTAGTTCTGCCTTTTAAAAACATAAAATAATTATTACTTACTTTTTAAATTTAATAGTTAAATAATTTACCAATATATCATATCTATTTCAATATTTGCCAATTTTTTCTTCTATCCCACTTCAACCATTGATAAATTTCATCCTTTACTTGAGGTTTCCTTGAATACCTGTGGGTCATTAATTCAGCATTTATGTAATGGAAAATTTAGCTGTATTGCTGACTCACTCATAATGTTGGGTATAAAATTCTACCCTGATAAATTTTTCACCCATCAGTTTGTCATTATTACCCACATTCTGTAGCGATAACTCCCAGGGGTGATGACAAGTCTGCTCTCAGTCCAGTTCTTTCTTTGAGATGTTTGTAATATATCTTTTCTGCCCCTAATTTTTCTAAATCTTGATATTAGAGCCTTTTCTGTTACCTGTCTAGGGGTGGATTCTTTATAAGACTTAGAGAGTAAGAAGATTGATATACGGGGAGAGGGAGGATAGGTCCAGAAAACAATCTTCTAAGCACCTTGAAGTTTCAATCTACTTAATATCATTAGATTCCCATTACTTAAGTACTAATGTTATACCCTATTACAGATAAGAAAATGGAGACCTTACTCCCCAAAAAAACTTATTTAAAGTTTTTAACTTTTGAACTTCAACTTGAAAATTCTTCAATTAAAAAAAAAATCCAACCACTGTGTCTAAACATTGCTTCTTCTCATTCTCTTTAACCTTATTTTTGAGAACATTTACAAGAACGTCCCAAGCCATTCCTGTAACAAACACACGGCAGTGATATGTATAGTATTAAAGGAAGACGGATAAGGTGGGATGGACTTGCCATCTGGATTAGAGCCGATGTTTTTCTCTGCGGTATTATTTCTTTCATCCACTGGTTAGTTCAACAAGGTTTGTATGAAATGTGACCCTCGACCTTTATTTAACTTGTTTCCAGTTTCTGTATCCAGGACTTGAAAGAGCACACACACTGGTTTTCACTCTGATTCTTTCATATGATGCATTGGAAGACTCTGGTCTGCAACAATGTTCTCTGATGAGTATAGTTTAATGAATTAACCTACCTGGGTTGGTCTTCATTTTCTCATCTGTAATATGGATATCACATTTGTATCTAATTAATTGGACTTCTAATGATATTAAACAGGTTGATATTTTCAATGTGCTTAAAAGAATGTTTCCTGGAATTTTCCTCCCTCTCCCCACACTCCTTCATCCTACCACTCTCCCAGTCTTATTAACAGTATTTTTGAAATATCTCAAATCACACCCTATTACCTACCCTGATGCTTCCTTAGCTCAAGGTTTGGTTATTGCTCATCTGGACTATTGTAATAATCTTCTAAATGTCCTATGTGCCTCTAGCTTTATTTTGTTCTAATTCATCCTCCACAACACCACCAAAATTCTTTTCTAGTCTGCAGACCTGTTCACATCACGGCTATTCAAATTCTTCTAATGCCTTTCACTCACCTTACCATGACCTACTTCAGATTCTGGCCCCAATTTGTTTATTCTCTCAGTCCATAAGTTTCCATGTACCTTTCCTCTTGGTTTTCTGGTCAGTCCCCTAATTGTTGTTGTTCTTTTCCCTGTGCTTGTGTCCATACTGTCCCCATTAAGAACGTCCTGCCCTACTGGATGTCCCCACTGTCCATGTGGCTGGTCTTCACTCATCTCCCAGAGCCAGCAGGGGCATCCAACACCTTCTCCTTCCTAGCAGTGTTTCTTAATCCCAGTCCCTGGGCTGAGGTTGGGCTCCTTCTCCATGTTGATGAATACGCATACTATAGCACTTACTCCTCCTTAATTTGATTGCACATTTTTTAAATCTCTTTCATTGATTCTAAAGTGAACTCCTGGAAAGTATGAACCATGTGCTATTATCTCTGTATCAGAAAAATAAGCACCTGATACATAGTGAGCAGGCTCAACAAATATTTGCTAAACTCACAAGTGCTTTTGAATTTTAATAAATGATTCACATTGTGGCTCATGGGGAACAAAATGGTTATTATTAGAGTCCCATAAGATTTATTTAAAAAATTACCATTTAACCCTGGCTGGTGTGGCTCAGTGGATTGAGCTCTGGACTGCAAAGCAAAGGGTCACGGACCAGTTTGATTCCCAGTCAGGACACATGACTGGGTTGCAGGCCAGGTCCCCAGTAGGGGGCACATGAGAGACAACCACACATTGATGTTTCTCTCCCTCTTTTTCTCCTTTCTTCCCCTGTCTCTAAAAACAAATAAAATCTTTAAAAATATATAAAAATAAAAATTATCATTTAATTGCAAAAGTAAGGAATGAGCATATACCTGTTAGTTACCAAATATGGGCCACATACAGGATATAAGCTGATTTTGCTCCATATGATGCTTGTAGGGACATTAAAAGAAATAGTTAATTTTCCATACAACATAACAGAAAGCATTATTTTGAGCCTTAATATCAACAATGGTTTCGTAAAATTTGATGATATGACTCAAACAGACATTTTAATCTATCTATTCCATTGAAGTCAATGCCTCGTAAAGATACCTTGGTCCCCACCCACCTCCGTCATTTGTACCTTCATGCCGTCTCAACAGTTTGGCCACCCTTGGCCCTTCTGCCCACATGTGAAATTCCTATTAATTTTAGAAAACAGCAACCTCCAAAGCAAAAAGAGTGAATTTAGTGTTAAAAGAGCAATCATGTTCTGCCTTGTGTGGAACTGGAATTAGAATTATTTGTGACTGTGATTTAGCATCATTTCTGGGGGGAGAGTCACCCTGTTTAATACTAATAGTGTTCCCAGGGAGTTTCATTAGAGCGAACTGCGATTTTTATTGCTCAGGAGTTAACAAACTCCAATCTGAAGTCTGGGCGCCTCTTCCTGACAGCCTCTCAAACTCAGATGAAATTATAAATTTTAACAATGTCAGCGCAGGACTCAGCCCAACGCCCAAGTTTCCCTGCTGAGTCTCCTGCACTAGAGACCTCGCGCCTCTTCCCTCCTCATAAGCACCTTTCTCCGGAAATTTCTCTGCTCAACACTTCTGACAACAACCTGTCTGCAGATGCACCAACAGCTGCTCCTGCTGAAAAATGGGCTTGTCTCTCTCACGGGGCCTATGATTTCTGGCATATGCATGCCTCCTACTGTCTCTTTGGTTTTAAAGAAATTTTCAGCACACCTGCTTGCTTGAACTTTACTGACAAGCCCTCTTAAGAATTCACTGAAGAAAAAAATATCTGTTTCCTAGGTACTTTCCCGTAATTCTAAATTTCACTTTAAATCTCCCAGTAAAGTGTTTACTCCTGTGGAGGGAGAGACAATCTGTGTTGAGACAGTCCCGCTGCCTTGGGCAGGATCTCATCAGCTCTCATATCACAGTGGAGAGAGAAAGGAATGATCCATTAAGGCAATAAGGCCAACTTGTTCCTGCCGCCAAAATTGTTCCTTAAAGTGCATTTGCTACTGCCACGTCCAGTCTGGGTTTAACCATCACCTAAGAGATTATATCTCACTCCAAAAATTCTCCAATTGGATGGCTCTACTCTTTTGATTTTGATTCTACCAGCTTTTCAACTTGAGTCAGTCTCTAAGAAGTACTACTTAGTTCATTTTTACTCTATTTTCTGTCCTGACCTTAAAGAAGTTCTCTATAAAGTTGCACTTCTGATTATGTAACAGGTGCTTTTGTGTGGCTGCTGTCCTTCAGGATCACCCTTTCATCTATCCATGGGTTATGCAAAAAGTGGATACTTAATCAGATTATACACAGCTACCCCACAGTTTAAAAACTCTTTTTTCTTCCTTTAGTTCAGGGGCCTGCTATTAAGGTAATTGTCTCTCTGCCCCAATGTAGTCTTTGTATGATATTGCTCAATGTCAGAAACCACTTCTGATCAGTG
Source organism: Tonatia bakeri (assembly GCA_004024845.1). Taxonomy (NCBI): domain Eukaryota; kingdom Metazoa; phylum Chordata; class Mammalia; order Chiroptera; family Phyllostomidae; genus Tonatia; species Tonatia bakeri. The sequence continues at coordinate 679,057 of PVIA01000003.1, forward strand.
TTCCTTTGGAAACGGTAGGCACTCTCAACTATGACCAAGGTCACTGGATCAGCCCATACTAACCTGGAAAGGCTAGTGAACTGGGGAGTAAGTGAAACATTTCTAAGACAGGCTCAAGTCAGCAAAATCTTATCCAAAATAGGAGACAGTAGTCTAAATACAATTGGAGAGAATTAACTGTGGTATCATACAGATAGTTTAGGTGGGCAGAATGAAAAGCTGAAATAATATTAAATAACTACTATATGTTATATGTACTTAATATAAATACTGGAGTTTACTACCCATTGATAGCATAGATATAATTATTCCCCTTCTACCTCTGATTAGGCAGAGAATCAGTGGCAACACAGCCAGTCAGTGTAGGCCCAGGATATGAACCCAGCTGATTCTGATTCTAAAGCTCATGCTTTTTCCATTTTATTCTACAGCCTCTGAGGCTTCCATCTCCAGCTGAAGCATAAAGTACCCAGTTACCAAAATCACAATGACTCTGGTGCCATCCTTCACTCTCTCCTCACTTTATTTTATTCTGTTTCCATGTATAAGAAGGCATTTACTATGGGAATGGGATGATCATGGCTCTGGAAAGAGACCAGCTGCATTTATTGTACACTCCAGCTCTGTTTCATACTAGATCTGTGAACTCGGGGAAGCAAATTAACCTCTCTGAAACTCAGGTTTCTCATCTGTAATGTGGGGATAAAGATACTTGAAATGAACTTGCTGGGAGGCTCAAACACTTGGTAGACAATATATGTGCTGCAAATATTACCATATTTTTTGGACTATAAGATGCACTCCCCCCAAATTTGGGAGGAATAATGGTTGTTAATACTGCTGTTGAGGTGTGTTTACATTTACATTGGTGAAATATTATGTTATTTATGTTATTAAATATTTTACCACATGTTTTGCTTCAAAAATTTTCCCCTATTTTCCTTCTCTAAAACCTAAGTGAGTCTTATGGTCCAAAAAATACGATAATCTCCTTCCCTTTCACTGTCAATTTGTGGACTCCAGATTGGATAAAATCTTCTTGCTTTGACCTTCCCTCTCCCTTCTCACAAAATTCAATTCCATTCACTTAGCATCTGAGCATAATTGACACTTAATGAATACATGTTGAGTGAATAAAAGATCTCTTTGAGTCTCCGATAAAATGTCCTCAGGACTCTGAAGCCCCAGCCCCACCCCTATTAAAATCTGTGACTGTCGTATATCCCCCCAGCCCGGGTTTGTGTGCCTTTATTAATGATTGTCAGGCCATCTTATAATTATCGGCTCTTGGACTTTCTTCCTAAACAACTTTCTTGAAAGCAAGGACAGCATTTCACTTTTCTTTGTGAACTTAGCTCTTAACAGATATCTCGAAGCCTTTATTTGACAAATTATTATTTGAAAGATTTAACCTGACTCATTAATAGAAGAAGTTAACACCTATTAATCTTGTTTGTAATATCTATGGAAGTATTTTAATACAACAAGGAGGTTCATTAGATAAATGTTGACTATAACCTAGTCAAAATATGAGAATATTGGCCCTGAAGGCAGATGTTTCTGTCTGTGTTTCCTCAGGAATCTCGACAGAGAAAAGTTAAATTCTAGATGCCACCAAGGAGTTCTAGAAGGCATGAATTAACTTTTCAGTAGGGATACAGCTCAGTAATCTCCTTCAAAATAGCCCTCACCAATCTCAATCTAATGGTTTTGGAGAATTCTTTGAATAGTGAGAGCGCTCCATAAATAGTAGACATTCACTGCCATCACATGCTCTTTGATCTCAACTGGACCCTCTCTCCACTTTCAAAATCACCAGACAACATTTTCAATTTATTTATAAACAACATGAAAGGATCCTTTTAAGTTTTCTTAAAAGAAGAAAAAAGAAAACTTAAAAGGTCCCTTTCTGGCTTTCTTGCTTTCTGACTTTCCCAATTTGTTCTCATCATTCTGCCCCCTTGTGGCTCAGAGCAACTTCCTCTCCCCACTAGTCCTCATTCACGACCTTCACCTTTAAGCCAACGGTCCACTAATCATCCCCTCAGATGTTATTTGATAATTACATAATATCTTCACTGGTCCTCTCAGGCTCGTCTTCAGCTTTCAACAAGCTATGAAGAGCCCTCAAGTCGAAGTTCACACTGTAAACACGGCTCTGCCACTCTTGGAATGCTCCCACCTCACCAGCCCCCCGAAATAGGTGGTTACTTGGACTATTCAGAAACCTCACCCTGCTGACAGGATACTCATCTGAGAGAGCCAAGCTATCTCCTTGGGCTGAGCCTGAGAGTGGGACCTGGAGAAAGTCAGGGTTGATTTGATTTCCCTTGGAAACATTAGTCAGAATGGGGAGGCTGCCCCATTAAGAGAACTTGCAGATACACTTGGCTTTGGGAGGGTGACTCACCTCTAGGAAAACCCATTACTTTCCTGGAGTCCTGCTATATTCTCAATTTCTTCTTTTTTTTATGGCAAATATAAAGTGGTTAGCACTCCCACACACTATTCCTTCAGCATCTCTGAAAATTGTTCAGCCCTGTTCAGGTTTTCACCAGTGATAAAAAGCTTATTCTGCATATTTCCAGACACTGAATGAAATAGAAGGCACTAATGTGAGTGCCCGGTGCATTGACATTCATATTTAGTATGCAAAGGCAAGTCATTTCTGAGGGAGGGAGCCCAGTTCGTTCTGTAATGCCCTGAGACAGTCCTGTATCTCCTGCTGCAGCTCCTGACAGATCTTATAAAAGATCGTAAATTACTATCTGTTGAAATATATGAATTTAATGGATTCCATTAATGCACACCTGCACAGAAGAGATTTCAGGAGCCCAAAGATATGATCAGTCAAACAGCTTTAATAGTTATTAATTACAGAAGCAGACTATTTATCCCCTGCCTACATAGAAATCTGCAAGTGGTGTAACACTCACACTTTAAGGCTTTCTGGATGGAAGAAGGAAATGGGCTTTGGTTGAAAGGATCAAACACTTATTTCAGCTAATGCATTTCCATGCTGGGATTTTTTTATTTATTTATGGAAGAGAAGTAACTACTTTTGTATGTGAATTTTAAATAACTCAGTGTCATGGAGAGTGTGAATTTTTAAAAGAAAGAATCATTAAAAAATGCTTTGACCAGCATTTAATACAGGCTACTTTCTTTTACCTCTAAGAGCATAAAAACCAAAATGTTTAGATAAAAATCTAAACTAACCTTTCAGGGAAGTTCACATCAAATGCTTATATGTAGCCTTGATGATACGCTGGCTGAAGAGGTTAGACAGGGTGGTGTACATGAGGTTTCCATACCTAAGGGCTTTCACCTAGTCATTCATGTACTAGGCACAATGATCTCACTGTCTTTACCTAATAAGAAGCATAATAATAACAGAAGTTAATGTTTACCATGTGCTAGATGTCCCACAGTGACTCAGTGAAGTAGATACTATCATTAGCTCCATTTTCTGGACAAAGAAATTAGGACACAGGAAGGTGAGGGATCTCACCTTTAATCTCACACTCAGGGTTCGAATTCGAGGGGGCTGTCGCCTGATGCTGTACCCTTAACCACTGCGCAATACTGCTTCCCACCATTCGGAAGGACTGCCATGTGGGGTCCTATTTCCATCCCAGGAATGATGACTGTATCTACCTGAATGCAAACTTTGTGACACCAGCTATAGAGAGGCACGTGCCCTAGAGTACGGTAGATCCCTTTTTAATGCAGAACCAGCATCTAAGTTGGCGAAGTCTGATGACAGAAACAAGTGACCAAGAAACATGTCCAACGCCTGAGGTGACAAAGATGCTGCTGTCCCGCAGTGAAGCCAGGACACGCCGCTGCATTCCGGGAGGATGACGTCTTTCCTCAACACTCAGAGCTGGACCAGTGTGATGTGAACTCCTGCATGCCGTGCCCTGTGTCTGGATATTTGACTATGACTGTGTCTCTACATGTACCTTTTGAATTAAAAAAAAAAATCAATGTGGTTCACCCTCCTGGGTGAGCTATATACAATAAACAGACTTGTGTCTGAGTTAGTGTTCCATTTTCCACAGGGTCTAACACAATGCTATGCATGTGGGTAATATTCCATACATGTGTACTCAGCATTGGAGACTGATTTTGGTATATAGGCCTTTGTTTTCCTCTGTCTCCAAAGACTTCTCTGATTATTTAAGGCCCTATTGCAGTCCCACGTCTTCTATGGAATGTTTAAAGACAATAGACCACTCTATTCTGTCTTCCTAGATCCACAAAAACTTACTGTTGACTGACCAGTCCCACAATTAGCAAACACTCATTGAGTACTTAACCACGTAACAGGCACTGTTGTAAATATTTTTAATGTATCTGAACTTTTAACAATTACAATAGTCTAAATTAGAGATACCATTTTCCCCATTTTACAGATGAGGAAATAAAGGCACAAAGAGATAAAAATAAGTTGTCCCTAGCTGTACCATTAGATACAGAGTAGAGCCAGAAGCCATACCTGAGCCGATTTAGAACCTGAGCTCTGAACTACTGTCATATTGCCTCTCAGAAGCCAGAGAACTTCTGAGGACTTCCAGTGAATTGGAGATGAGGACTTTAAACAAAGAAAACACTCTGAAGAAGTTGAGCAGTGAAGGGGAAGATAAAATGGTGTGGGTAGCTGAACATTTGTTTTGTATTTAAGATGAGGCCCATATGCATCTTTAAATGCTGATAGGTTATAACCAGGGCAGAAGCTGGAGAGGCAGAAAGAGACTGGTAGCCACTCAGCTGAATAGGGAGCATCCCCATTCACTGCACCTTGTCCCAAAGGCCATCCTTACTTCTGTGGACCACAGCAAGGATCTCCCAACTCTCATTGCTTATCTCACTAATCACCACAGTCCCTTCCTAAAGTGGGAATCTCCTCACATCATTCCCTGGCTTAAAATCTTCAAAGGCTTTCTCATTGTTCACATTAAAAAAGTCCAAATTTCTCCACATGACTAAAACTCTCATGATTTCTCCTTGTAAAGTGTGGCTTCATAATTTACTCATTATGTCGATCATCCCCTCCTCCGACCCATTCTGCACTGAGCTACTGTGAGCTCCCCATTCTCTTCCTCTAAGAAGGCTGTACTCCCTGTTGTCTGCCTGTAAAATCACTCATATTTTAACAATCACATCAAATGCCACCTCCTTCATAAAGTCTTTTCTTTCTCCCTAGGCAGAATTAAACATTCCCTTTTGTGTCTCCCTGTGTATGATGCATAAACTTCTATCATAACAGCTATAATGTTTTATTGCTCTGATTTGTTTACATGACTGACTTTCCCTACAAAATTGAAAGGTGCTTGAGAGCCAGGACAAGTCGATTAGCCTCAATATTCTCATATGCAACTAACACACAGTAGGTGCCCAGAAATTAGTTGTGAATGAATAAGTGAATGTGTCTTCAAAGAAATGGAGAAAATATATTCTTGGATGATGCGGGGAGAGAAAATATGATGAAGACATTTTTCCTCCTCTAAAGAGCTGAAATAATGTATCTGGTTTATAAACAAATCATTCTTCTTTCAAGATCAGCCTGGTAACTGTCTCAATAAGTGAAGGACATATATTAGAATGTATTACACTTGTCTTGACATTTCATTTCCTGTCTTTTTTTATGTGTCTATACAGCTGCAATAACCTCATTCCTACAATCCTGGTGATTGGGGGAAAAAAAACATTTCTATGCATAAACATTCTGTGTGTACATGTAGGGTTTAGAGTAGGTGAATAGAGATGATGTGGTTGATGGTTATGACTGTGAACTGCCCAACCTTACCATTCTTGGCCTAAGTATGTTCACAGAAGTCTTTTGAATGAGTTTCATGTTGCACCAGGCAGTATTACATTTATAAGGATAATATATTCCTTTGCATTAATAAAATGGGATTGTACATTTTGATATTCTTTAATTTGACCAGAAATGTAATCCAGTGGAGGAGGCCAAAATTATATCACTATCCGTTTCACAGTCGTGAAAGCCAAAAAGATGGTTAGTGATGGAGCTAAAACCAGCACCTAGCAATTCTAACTTTGTTCAATTCTGTTTTGTTCAGTGTGCAATATGACTGTCCAACAAAAGCAATGTTGGGAAAGAGCACCGATTCAGACCATGGTTTAAGTAGCAAATTTCTCTTTGTGTAATAGGATGAAGAAAGACTTGCTCATTTCTAATGTGCTTATCTCTAAACTATGTGAGTAGGGGACATTTTTGTATGTTTGAATACTTGCAAACTCATTGTCATTATCTTCATCATTAACACGATTATCTTCATCAACACAGCTAGCAATTTTATATTAGTTTATAATTACTACAACAATTTCACTTATGTCATCTCAGATGTTCACAAAAGCCTTATGAGATAAATATTACATTCTACTGCCATGTTACACTAGAGAGCATCAAGTCTTAGGTTTGGTAAACAGTTGAGCTGGTAAGAGGCATGGCTTGATCTTGATCTCAAGTATTTTAACTTCAATTACATATTGATTGAATACCTACATGGTAAGATCAGACTTTGCTATGGGAGTCTCATACCTCTTTTCTGGCACTGTCTCCATATTTTCTGGCATAAGGAGATCTCTGTAAGTCCTCAAACATAGTGTCCTAGCACTATCCCTTTGCTGAACATCTATTATAGGCAAGCATATGTCAGGCACCAAAGAAACATCAGGAAAAAGAAGACATAATCCTCATCTTAAAGGCACTTATTTATTGCTGAAATAATAAAACTGGAGTAAAGAGAAAGATTTTCAAAGGTAAAAATAAAGATTTCTATGGCAAGAAATATGTATATACTATTGAGATTCATACAGTAAGAACTGTGAATGTTAAAAAAGTAATAGTTTATTATTGCTCAGAATCATGAACTCTGAGACTCGATGGGATTGTACAAAGGTGATTAAGATTCCCATGGGTTTCAGATCTTCCTATGGCTTCTCATTGCCTATAATGCAAAATCCTCCTCCTAAAAGATCACAAGGCTTCCACATTCTGGCTTCTCTATAATCCCAGCCTCATCCTGCACCAGGAGAATGCTCTTGCTATACAGCATTTCTTACATTCCCCTAATCATGACACACAGAACGTATAGTCTCCATATTCTATGCCATTAAATATTGTGTATTCTTTTCCTGCAATGTCGGTTGACCTTGTCTTTCTCAGAAATCCCTGCCTAAATATTACTTTCTCAAAGATACCTTCCAGTGATCTCCAGGAGAAGTCATTTATCTTTTTATGTGCCAGTATACATTATCTTTCCCTCCATGATGGGGTTTTTGGTTATCCACCTGTTTCTCCTACTAGAATATTTGAGCTATTTGAGACCAGGGACTATAACTTGTGTGAGCTTTATAAACATAGCACTGAAACCAACACTGGGCATGTGCTTGTTGAATGAATAATGAATAGATCCTATAGATTGTAAAGGGCAACTTTCTCATTGAACAAAACACAATTTCAAATACAGACATTTCTTCTATATTAGCCTAAGAGATAGTCATTTCTCCTTTACTTTAATTCCTGGGAATATCAGGGCTACTGTTCAAACAAATAATAAACCCAAATTATTTTGTGATTTATCCATTGCAATCACATCCATGGCACTATTTGAGATAATTAAAAACAATCATGCTCTAAGTTCTTTCTAATCTAGAATAAATAACCGTTGCACATTCATACTGCAGAAATGACGTAGATACACAGAGTTCAGTTCATTGTTCTCTGGTTTCGAAGAACTTTGTCAGTGTTCCATTTCAAATGATTTCCTGCAGTCTGCTTGTAACTCTCCTGAACACTTCTTAGAAACAAGGAGAAAAAAGTCAGAATTGGCCTGGAGCTCAGAGCCGTCTTAACATTGGGAAAGGGCTCAGAGGAGTCTTCTAGAAGTGAGAAGGGTAGATTATTATATTGCATTATTAATATGCAATGGATATGCATTTATTCATGTACAGTTGGCTCTACCTTTTCAACATTAAATTACTTTCTACCTTATGAAAACTTAGTTCCAAATGCTGTTCTGAAGTGCAAATTGTCCGGGGAGAAAAGATGGTTCTGTTAGGTTCAGAGACCAGCCCCAGGTAAAATAGTGAAGCAGATGAAGATTTTTTTGGTGTCTTTCCGTCTTAAATGAAAAAGAAAAGAACAAAAATAAAGAAAGTTCACCCTGCTAAGGGATCACTGCCCTCATTCCATTCCTGTTGCCTGTAGTTACTACTGCAGATGCATATCCAACAATGGCGCCTGCCCCCTGCGCTCCCTGTCAGGGTAAGAATGGGAGTAGCCCTGTGCTGCGGTGACAGACAATTTCAGCTCCCAGTGGGTTAACACATAAAAAAATGGAGTTCTTGCTCCCACGAATCTGTCATCAGTCCAACAACTCCACAAAGCAGCTGGCTTCCAAGGCGTACCTTAGCAGCTCAGGGTGCTTCCGCCTTTGCTCCCACCACCCCAACATGCAGGCTGCACCGTCACTCCACAGAGGAAGGGGGGCTGCAGGTGGCCCACCATCTTTCAACGCTTTGCCCTGGCAGGAAGATTCATCACTTCCACTCACCGTTTTTTTGACAAGACCCAGTCACATGGCTGCATCTAATCACAAGGAGGTGAGGACATGTGGGTGAATTTACAAATATTTAGTGAGCAGGGACTCTCTAATGCCTTGCTCTTGATCTCTGGCCTCTGCTAATAAGAGAGCTGAGCAGGAAGTAACACTAAAAGTAGTTGTATTCTATTTAAACTATACATAGCTATATTTTCTAGGGGAGGCCAGGACAGGCAATCAAACGAATCTATGATTTCAATTGCTAAACTGATTAGGGTATTTCTCGCCATTATGGATTGAAACGTGTTTGACCCAAATTCATACATTAAAGCCCCACACCCTAGTACCTCAGAGTGTGACTGTGTTTCAAGATAAGGCCTTTAGAGATGTGATTAAGTTAAAATAAGTGGAGTAGGGCTGAGTTCAGTCTAACTTGTGTCCTTTTAGAAAGAGGACATTTGGACAAAGAGAAACCAAGGATGTGCTTGTATAGAGGAAAACCATGTGAGGACACAGCTAGAAGGTGGACATCTGAAGCCAAGGAGAAGGTCCTCAGAAGAAACCAGTCTCACTAGCACCTTGACCATGGACTTCTAACCTTCAGAGCTCTGATAACATGTTTCTGTTGCATGAGCCACCTTGTCTGTATTCTTTTTTGTGGCAGCCATAGCAAATTAATATATTCACCTTAGGCATTATTACTGTATCAGACAGGATGAGCTAAGTCACTCTGTAATAACTAGTAGATTTAAACTTTCAGTAGGTAGTTGAAACACAGCACTTCTATTTCTTGATCCCTGTATCTGTCCTTACATAGGCCGGCTGAGGCTCCGTTCTCAGTGATACTTACTCAAAACTGGACTTACCAAGCCTACGTTGTCTGACACACCAAGAGTTGCTCTGGTGGAGATAAGGAAGGTGACAAAATAATTTCTGGCATATCACTTTCTTTTCCATTACAGTGACAAAAGCAAGTCGCCTGACCAGGGCCAAGTCCAAATGGGGCAGGGAATGCGGTCCTTCCACCGTCAGGGAGGAGGAAGACTAGAGTATTTGTGAACAGTGCTGTGATTACACCACCACATCCTATGGAAGGGGAGGGTGATGAAGTGTCTGCAGATTTGGAGAGTTATTAGGGAAGGTCATTTAATGGTCCATTGACATTAGCCTCATTTTTTGGCAGCATGGTGTCATAGAAAGCCCTCTGGGTCAGGTATATTCCGCATCTGCCTACTTGACCCATGTCATTTATCTTCTGTCTAGACAAGTTATTTAAAATCTCTGAGACTCCATTTCCTTTCTTATTAAAAGATAGAAGAAACCTATATGATCACTAAAGACCTCTCATCTTTAAAATTCTTAAGTTTCAAGATTTTGTGTTTGCTCTATTTGATTATCAATTTAATTTTCTTTCTCTTCCTTTCTTCCTTTCCTCCCTCTCCCTTTCCTGTTTAAAAATAAATTATTCTAAAATTACATCCTGAAGACTTAGCGCACATTGGCCCCCGAGTGAAATACTCTGAGAGGTGGACAGCTGCCCACACTTCATTGTTCCCGCTGCTCGAAAGAATGGGGAAATGGATACACACATGAATAATTATATGCCTGTTAGAAGATACCTAGGTGACTTAAAAACAATTAGAACTCCATTCACCAGGGATTCAGAGAGGAATAAGTGTGTACTTGGCAATCACGGAAGAGTCCGTGAGGAAAATGCCAGTATCTGAAAACAAAGAGAAAACCCTCCTGATGGGGGGAAAGAAAAACAAAACAGCTAAGCCATAAGGTTCCAGTCATGGATGCCAAGAGGTAGACCAGCCAGGAGAAGCCAAAGTTTGGTTTGGAGGATGCCAGGCACTATCACTGTGAGGCCGGGTGGGCTTGGGTTGTTGGGAACCTGAGAATGTGATCAAGAAAAGGAAGGAGGACCTGTATCAGTTTTATAAAGACAAATAATGTGATGAAAAAGGTGGAATTGAATATGTAAATGTTTGACAATAACAAACATTAACAATAACTGTTAAGAACAGTAATAAGATGGAAGAAACTGGGGTCATTTAAAACAGAAATATTTTTTGAGGGACTTACAGTGCATCATAGACAGCTGCATGTGTGTGGGGGGCAGAGGGTGCTGTGACGGTTACTTTTCCATGCCAACTTGGCTAACCTCTGGTGCCCCGTGGTTTCATCAGCCAGGAATCTAGATAGTGCTGGAAAGGCATTTTGTTGATATGCTTGGAACTTATGATCAGAGGAGTTTAAGCGAAAGAAATTTCCCTGGATAATTTCTGTGGGCCTCATCCAATCAGCTGAATGACTTCAGAGTAAAAAACTAAGGTTTCCCAGAGCAAAACGAATTCTGCCTCAAGATTGCAACATAGAAATAACTGCTTGAGTTTCCATCCCATTGGTCTGCCCTACAGATTTAGCCTTTGCCAGCCCCCTACAATCATGAGCTGATTCCTTAAATTCTTTCTTTCTATCTGTCTATCATCTATCTATCTATCTATCTATCTATCTATCTATCCATCATCTATCTATCTATCTCATATTGGTTATATTTCTCTGGCGGGAACCATGCCTGAAACACTTGGGAAGAGAAGGGAAGAGGGATCTTCCATCCACTGTCCTGAGAGCAAAGCAAATTTTACTGTTCCATCTCTAGATAAAATTTACAGAGATGATTTAAATTGTTTTTTGTAAGTGACGAGGATCCATTCCAGAAAAATAATTTCTCACCAAAATTCCTCCTTTTCTGTATAGCACCTTTTGCTGCATCAAATATTTACTTTTCTTTTGTTGTCCTAAAGTGCTACAGAGATCTTTCATTATTTAATTTTTAACATTTACACCATCTTACTCCAACCATTTTTATGTCATGCATAACCCACCCCTCATCCCCAGCCCCAGCCCAGTTCTTGCAGAGGAGCATTTGCTGATTAGACTGGAGAAGAACATTCGATCCACAGTCTGAGCTCCTGGCATGCACCGTGGAGGTCTCCCTGAGCAGGACACAGCACCACTGGCAGTACGGGAGAGGCTTCTCCCTGCTCTTCATCCTGGCGGCTGCTGAGGCATCCAGGGCCCCCTGGCAGGAGAGGAACACCCATCTGTCTAGGTGTAATGCAGAACCACTTCCACTGTTTCCCATGAGTGCCCTCATCTCACTCTGCACAGAATAAGTGATATGACTGACAACCGAGAAGCTCGCCCAATCCATTTCCACAGACACTTCAATTTGGACTACAGTATAATCATAACCCAGATCAGATTGAACAGCTTCTTGTCTCTCAAATAGTGAATATTCAGACACAGAAATGATCAATTTAGCATATGTTCTTTGTCTGTCTTTGCCTTTGTTTGCAAACTTCTCAGAGGCAAATGTGTTAAGAAAATTTGTAGCAAAGGGTGCCTAGATCAGGAGATTAGAACTGTCTTTCTCTTTAAAAATAGATTCTTCATCCCACATGTCATATCAAGGCATTGTGAAAAAGCAACTTACATTGCAATGCGTAGTGAATTAAAAGATTTTTGTGTTGTTGCTGTTGTTCAAATCCTTATCCATATTATCACTACATATGTTTTCTAAAACACTCCTTATTTCACACTGGTTAGGTTCTGCCTCTGTCCTATTGCAAGAATGTGTTACAAAGCGCACTAGTATGGGGAGGAGAGAATGGTCTTTTCCAACTAAGGACTCCATGCAGAAGTTTTTTGTGAGTGGAATGTTGGAAGACAGAAAGGGTTTGAACTAGATGTGTCCAAAAAAGTACCTTCAAAAGATCTTCTTTCAGATTCCTTATCAGTACCAAGTCTAATCTCCTTGTTTGTCAGAGCAACAATAACATTTTCTTGGCTTAAGAAATTGGATGAAAAGAAGTTATATTTCTGTATGATTAACTCATGTCTTATTTAGATTCCCATCCAAAGGTGTGAAAGTCCTTAAGTCTGAAGCAGAATTTCAATAACAATTCTATCTTTAAGGCATTCTTATAGAATAAACATAGAGGACTGAGTTTTAAGAAAGCTTCAACAGAAGGTGGTAGAGAATTTTGGAGAACAAGTTATCAGACTGGATTTGCCCATGTAGTGATATGCCTCTTAGCACAGAGGACACTGTCCATACATGCTATGACATTACCCCCACACCCTCCTTTCTACCTCTTCAAATCCTGTCTGTCTGTGAAGAGCCTGCTGAGGTCTCCTCTAAGCATATCAGTGACTAGCCCCTACAGACAGGGCCATTCATTCATTTAGCAAATATCCATTGAGGGCTTAGTATTCATGGCTGTCTTTGACCAATCAGATTGCATTTCATTTTAGTGCAGGTCTTTTCACATCATCTTTTCTGTGTCTTCATGGTATACATTCTCCGTGGAGAAAGGATGGCATGCTTTCTGAAACTCTAAAACTTTACAGTGAAGATCATCACCCACACCTATAGTTTTAACTCTTTTCCAGATTCTGGGACCACTTATACTCCCGGAATAATTAGAACTCTGCAAATCCCACTGGTTTACCAGGAGTCGACACTCTTTGGACCTTGGAACTCAGAACTTCTACTTGTTTTTCATTTAACATTTCATTATCTACCCTGTTGCAGTCATGAGGATAGAACTGGATTGACAGAAAGTGAAAATGCATACACATTTCTCATCCAGCAGTGTCTAATTAGGCAGGTAGATAGGTAAAGGTGTGGTTTTAGAAACATGGAAGGCAGTAAGATAGCAAGGAAATTCTAATTTTCCTGGTAGTAGGAAAGGTAACAGAAATGGAATCTGCTTAGAAAACGTGATTTTTTCCCTGTTGAGTCATAACATGGCTGAGTCCTTGTCTGCCAGATAACCCCGAAATTCCCTGCCTTCCTGTCTGTCAAGATTCCTCTCTCTCGTTTCTCTGTTTGGCTTCCTCCACTTTCATCTTATTTTATCAGTTCAGATCACAAACTCTGTTTGGACTATTATCTAGTGCTTCTTGTACTCAATTTAAATATTCCCTAGTAGAATGATCTTCTGGCTCATGTTCATGTTCCAATGTGTCTGCCTGTCTCATGTCATATGTTTGTTGGGTGTTTTAATTTTCTAAAATCTATCAAGATTCCTGGGGTCATCCTAAAGTTAAGCTTACAGGTTAACTGAATGCCCTAGTCCAAAGAAACCCCATCCCTTTGTTTCCTTGGGCATCCAAAGGGCAAGAGTAATCTAATGTGAAAGATACCCAGTTCCATTGTAGCACATTTCTGTCCTGAGATCAAAGGAAGAAGAAAAATATTATAGAAGAAAGATACAATGCTCAAAGAATTAAAAAGCTAAAAGGAGAAATTTGCTTTTGTTTTATTCTTCACATTAAAATGTTTACTTGAATAAGGTTATTTGGGGACACTTAAAGATCAATTTGATTCTTCATGCATACAAGAATCTTTCTGTTGCAAAAGAAGGCTGCATGTGTAATGCATTAAGAAGAGGCATTAGTGGACGGAAGAGGAAGGGAGAGGAATAAAGAAACGCTGTGCTGCACCCAAACCCATATGACAGTTTCCTCAAGGCACTCCTTTAGTACCGGCATGGCCACTGATGTCTCTCTCCTACTTCATGTGACACCTCAGTCTCTGGAACAGAACAAAGAAGTAGGAAAACAGGACAACATCTGAGTAATCAATACACCATAAGCAGCTGAAATCTCATACCCTCACAAGATACCTTCTCTCAAGGCTTATTTCACTCAGAGTTCAGAAAATAATGTATTGTGTTCATTCTCGAAGTTTTTACTTTGGAGAATTTATGGTATGTTTTGAAAATTTTCAGAAAAAAATGGTTCAAAATATTTTGATAGTTGAAATAATCAATTTTAGTTACCTGAACAACCTATATGATTAAAATCCTTTCAATACAAATAAATATTGGTTTAAATTTTTAAAGTAGACTAGTTGTATTGTATTATACACATGTTGTTGCCTTGTTTAATACTATCATGACAGTAATTAATATCTTTCATAACATGTATGGAATGCCCAAACCTCAGCCACCAGCCTATGGGGACGAAGGCTACTGAAGCCAAGACCAGGTAGGAGATGAGGTATTAATTCGCATGGCCTAGTCATTAAGAGCTTGCTCAAACCATGGTTCACCACTTTTTGGGTAAATTACCTAAACATGGTTGGTCAGATTTACTTATGTATAAAAATTTATAATGATTATAGTATCTAATTCATGGTTATTATAAAGATTAAGTGAAATAGTGTACATCAAATATTGAGAATGGTGCTTGGCACATAGGAAATACTTTATAAACATGAGTGGTTTTGTTGGATTTGCCCCTGAGGCATGAAACTAGCTGCATCCATTGTGATGCTTTAAGATGTATCATTAACTCAGGCTTGATTTAGGCCAATGTCCATATCGGAGGGTGTCCAGCCCTGCCTGCTGGGGCACATGGCAGGAGGCTTCAGGCAGAGGCAGTAATGATGATCAGGTGGATGGCAGCAGTATGGTTCCAGATGGTCCTTTGGCAAAGGGTCACATCCATGGCTGGAAATCGAGGTGATGGGCTCCAACCCCGGGGGATGGTAATGAAATGCTGAACAGGAATCCAAAGTGAATATGATGATGCTTCAGGGAAGGTTGTGGCTTAGTGCACAAACAGATGTCTGAGGTTTGCTCTCCATACACCCAGTATTGGGTCATTGGCAGTTGAGGGCAGTCCCACTCTTCATTGTGTCTTCATGATGATGCTCTAATGTTCTCAATCTCAATTTTGAGGGCCAAGATTGACTGAAAAAAGTGGATTGGGCTAGAACTGCATTTTGAAGTGTGTGCAGGTGAGTGATTTGGGAAAAAAAGTAATTTTAGAATACACAATGGTATGTTCCAAATATTATCTCATATCTTTCTTTGTTAAAAAAATGTCAAGGTTGAGATACAGAATATTATCCTCAATGCATGACATTTATAAGTAACAGAGCCTGGCATAGAACCTTGCTCTTCACTTCCAGTGTAGTCAGTTGCTCCTCTTTTTAGTAGCGGTGCTGCCACAGCTGTTGCCTTATGTATGTTGAATCTTCCATTTGGAAAGTAAAGTGGGCGGTGTATTGGACTACTTGTATATAGCCAAGACTACTGAACAATAGTCTCCATAAATGATTATTGATTACTTTATAGATTGCTTTATATAGCCTAATTACCTCATATAACTGTGCCCACTTGTGCATGTAGTAATTATTGCTTGTAGAGAATGGTGATATTTAAAAATGTAAAATGTAAAGATTAGGTTGTAACTGTAGGATAATAAAGGCAAAGTATATTTATACTGATAATTCTCTCTCTCTATATATATAATATATATATATATATATATATTTGGGGTGACATTGTTTAATACATTTATATATGTTTCAAGTGTATGATTCTATGATATATTACCTGTATATTGTACTGTGTGCCCACCAGCCAAAGTCAGATCTCCCTTTGTCACCATACACTTGAACTCCCTGTATCTCTATTTGTCTCATTACATTCTGATGGCTTATGGAGAAAATGTAGTCATATATTTACATGTCTAGTAGGAAACATAAAAATTTAAATCCCAAGGGAGGTAAAACAGGTATACCCTGAAGATTGTTTCAGATAAATGAATGTGTGATAAATCCATGGTGTAAGCTTGGGATAGGCAGGGTTCTTATTGCAGACAACAGAATTCACTTCCTCTAGTTCAGGAAGAAAAAGACTCTAGCTTCCAGAATCACACTGGGGCACTTTATCTCTGCCCTGGGCAGGTAGTTACTGAATCAGGAAGCCTGGATCAATGCTGCTTTGATCAACTCTGCTTTGATCTACCCTAGAAAATGGATTCTCTGCACAATTCCACTTCCCCCGCATAATTCAATTACAAATCAGTTTTTTTTTTTAAAAGAAGTACCTGATTGGTAGAACCCAGCTGCAAGAAAATAAAAAAAAAAATGCACCCTTATTTATTTCTTATTATCAGTCTGTAGCTGGGAATGTAGAATTTACCTTGTCATTGTTTGGAAACAATCAAACCATTGAGTGGTATGTTGAATAGTACCAAACACTGAACAGCTACTTCAGATATCAAAGAAAGACCCAGACATTAGTGATGTTTTATCATTTTTTTCTTTCATGCTGAACAAAAATTCTCTAAAAGTTCATTTCTGTCTTCCTCACAGATTGGGCTAAATAGGCTGTGTGAACCTAAAATCGGCATGGGATTTTTTGATTAAAGAAAACCAGCTATTGCAATGTTCTTTTGTTGTTGAGTGTCTCCAAAAATGCCCCTGGGAGACTCAGGAATCTGGATGTGAGTCATCCACTTCTGAAACCATGTGCCTCCTGGGAATGTTGCCACCACAGAATTCATGAACTAGATTCCAGAGTCTTGGTTTTGATTATAATTAAGGAAGTACTTACTTACAGTAAGCTGAAAAGAAACATCCAGTCCAAATCCTTCCTTATCTTTATTGTTTTAGTACTTGAGATTTTCCCATATGTATATACAAAACTATACAGAAGCTCTTTAGTTACTTTATTAATCTGTCACTTGCAAATTATTCACAAAATGTGATACGTTGCAAATACAATGCAATTAAAAAATTAAGCTTTAAGATTTGATGTTAATAAAAGTTTAACATCTATAGTTTGATTAGTCAATTCTTATTTACTTTAGCCACAAGTCAAGTAATATATTTAGATCAGTGCCCACATTTAGACAAAGTTATTTAGAGCAGTGGTTCTCAGGGTGTCCAGGATGTAAGGTAGACTGGAGGATTATACCGTGACATAATAATGGGATAAAAGTAAAACAAGGGTGAAGTCAAAGAAATGTAGGTAATAAAGTGAAAACATGAATTATATGATGATGCCAATATAAATGGCAAACAGGTACAAATCTGGCTCTATATGTTCTGTCAGGCAAAGTAAAGGGAGAAACAAAGGCATGTTATTTAGAGGATTTTCAATGTTAGAAGTACAGCTGATAGAGGTCTAACCTCTAAGGGGCTCAGAAGTATCACAGTGGTTGGTAAAGAGAGATCCGATATAAAATAATGAAGTTTTCACACTCCCAGCTAAATATGACATTTCCGGGATTCTGATTTCATAGACAGTAACCATCTGTGTGACTTCTCTATTGGCAGCAAGTAGAAAAGTCCTCAGGGGGTGCAGTATAATTTGGGATAAAAAATAGTAATGAGATCTTCTAAAGGCTGGATCTGCTTGGAATGGAAGGAGGGGCAGCAGCAGCGAGACACAGAACTTTCTTGCTGCTCTGCATGCCACCTGCCCTCTCTTTTCTCTCTTAGTGTTCTTCCTAAAACAAACCCAAAATCTCCAAAGTCTGTAGGAAATCTCTGAGAAATGACGAAGTTGATCTTCACAATGTCTCTCCCTGAAAGAGAGAAGGGTGAGAAGGAAGAGAAATCCTGACTCAAACTCTCCAAATGAATATCCTACCACTTCCTTTCAACGTCCTATCCCACTTCAGCTGGCTGTTACTTTTCCTTTGCTCACAGGTTCTTCTTTTCTCAAGTCTCACCAAGCCTCCTTGATCCAGCTCACATCTCGGTGTTTCTACTCTTTTCTTATCCAGTTCACATGCTCGGGCTATACATCTCTGCCAAGTTCTTAGAGCATTTAAAGTCTGTAGCTTACAATTCAAACACCTAATACATCATCTATTCTTTGTTGTTGTTTCTTGTATTTTAATCCTCTTACTCTGCTTAACAAAACTGCAAATGATATAAAGCCGTGTGAGATAGCTAATCATAGAAACACAAATTACAATAGTCAGGAGTAATGGATGCAAGGCACCCTACTAAAATTTGATAGTAACAAATAAAAAGTCTGTCCTTGGCCAATGACAGTAGCTTGCCATGAACTACAGAGCGTGATTAACTCAATTATGTGCATTTTATCTAGATCCATTAAAATACAAGAAAAAGGTGAAATTCTGTACTTAGAACCAAAAATGGAGTTGTATATATACAATAGTAGTAAACATGTTAGAAAGTGTTTATAGAAGAAAAGGAGCCATGTCTTGCATTTATTAATCTATTTGCCATCCACTCATTAAGCATTTATGATAACTAGTCAGGTGCCTCACATTGTGTTGGGCAGTAGGAATTTTCAAGCGAAAAATGCTTTTCCTGTCTCTTCAACAATTTCTCACACTGCTGTTTTAACTAAAGACTGGTATACAGTTGGAAGAGCAGAAAATAGAGGCATATTCAAAATGCTAAGTGAAAGCAAAATCTTGATTAGTCACCATCGGACAAATTATAGTGAATAAGGGGTCCATGCAAACTGAGGTTGATTCCAGGATGCAGAGTGTCTAGAAAGAAGAAGAAAGATAGTAACCCCACACTCCCTGGGCGGTCAGAGCAGAAGGATGAAGGATGCTGTTAGATTTTACATAACACATATGGAGAAAAAAATTGGAGGTCATCGTATATTCTGAAGGGGGCCACATGGAATTAAACAATAGAGAAAATGAGTGCTGTAGTAAAATGTGGCAAAAAGGAGAGAAATAAAAAGAAGAGGTAAAGATGATTATATTTAAATACTTGAGGATTCATGTAGGGAAGAAAGTTTTAGACTGTCTCTAAAAACATTCACACAGCAAAATGGGACCTGGTGGAAGAATGGTGAAGAGGCAGATTTTGATTGAATAATGAGAATGTTCTAACAGTAAAAACTGAACTGTTCAAAATCAAAATATGTTGCTTTGGGAAGGAGAATCCTCAAGTAAATGACCCAATGTCCAGTTAGAATTTTATTACATCATGCCCGAGTTTCTTTCCACATCTAATAAATTATGGGCACTTTGATTATATTTATAATTTTATATTTATTTCCACACACTTATGAAAGTTTTAATGTCTTCCAGGTACCATATTAGGTCATTTATATTTTGCTAAAGTATTTAATATTTTGCTAAAGAAATGGGACACTGAGCCCTGGCTAGTGTGACTCTGGATTTATCACCGGCCTGAGAACCAAAGGGTCACTGGTTTGATTCCCAGTCAGGACACGTTCCTGGGTTGCAGGGCAGGTCCCCCATAGGGAGCCTTCAAGAGGCAACCACACATTGATGTTTCTCTCCCTCTCTCCCTCCCTCCCTCCCTCTCTCTATAAAAATAAATAAAACATTTAAAAAAAAAGAAATGGAACACTGAAGTGACTGATGGAAAGACACCAATAGACAGACAAGTTCAAGGACATGAAGAAGGTAAGTCAAAGAAGGAACATACTCCCAGGGGAGGTTCAGGTTTTCTAGAAGTGCTAAAGTTTCCCATAAGGACAGTGAAATGCTGTTGCTAATGCTGAGTTAAGTGAGAAACGGGCAGGTGCAAGAACTTTATACTTACTATTTTCATAGGTTTTTTAAGCTCCACCCCACTACTTTCGTGTTGTTGTAGAAACTCTGTAAGAGGAACCTGTTCACCAAGAGCAGCAAGTGGTGCAAAAACCATTGAGAGTTCAATATTTGAGAGAGAGCACCACAGGGCAATTTCCCTGGGGTAGGATACCTTCGCAGGCCTTGCAGGTAGGTTTGGTGATTTCAGAGACAATGAGCTAGGAGGTGATAACAGTTTTAAAGGATGCAAGGGGCAATCTGACATTAGATCCTGATACCTGCAAAGGCTCAAACTCCCAGAGAGATTTTTGGAAACCTTCAAACGCAGGTGTTTGTGAATTAGACCAAGTACCAAGAATGGCTAATTTTCTCAATCTGTTAGGAATCAAATCCTGCATTTACATAGATAGGAAGATGATCATAATTTCATATATCCACATTTACTTTCATGAAAATACTGATTTGTAACTACTTCTCACATGTCTATTCTTCCTGTGGGGCTGCATGAGGAGGAGGGCAGTGCTCCTTATTCGTCTTTGCAGTGGTCAACATTTGTACCCTGACCGGAGCAGGCTGCTGCTGTGTTCCTATCAGGTTGTGAGCACAAGGGTCAGTACAACAGAACAACACATGAGCAGAAGTACCATACTGATGGCGTCCAGGAATCCTGGGAACAGTAAGAGAATGCCGGACCCCAGTATGAATACTGAGAAAAACACTTGACCAACTTTCATAACTGCCATAATATACCTAGGGTACTGCAACACTGAGCTTCCAACATAAGATCTGATTCCAAACTGATTTTGGACTGTCTATAATGGGATTACAATTAGAATGACAGTCAGTCTCTGTAGCTTTAGCAGGTACAGAAGACAATGGAATTGAAACATCAAAATGCTGAAGTTCACACGAAAGATGCCATAAACAAAAATCCTCAAGTAAGCTAAAAGGTTGGAAAAAGATAAAAAGATATGTAAAAAGCAAATAAATAATAGATGACTATCCACTGAGTAGAAGTTTACCAAATACATATCATGGCTGAATAATAAATATTTGGCCAGCTTTGAATGTGAATATCTTAGAATCAGTTTCTTAAGTATAAGATTAAATCTGATTTTTTTTTTCAAATTGACTGTGGCAACTTATTCATGAAGAATTTGAATGGTTAAAATTAAAAGTTGAGCATCATGGTGCTGGGACAGAAATTTTTTCTGAACTGTTGACTTCTAATGGCTCCTACAGTCACATTGACACATTAAAAGCAAAGTTCACTTGTAGCAGGCATGTCATAACACTGCTAATATATTTATAAATACTAAAATGTAATTCAGGGGAAATCAATAATATTTTTAGAAGATTGTTTATGAGATTAGGCACATCGGAAAAATCCTTTGAAAGCTGATATTGAAAATAGAATTCTCTGAAAATTATTTCAACAATGCTAAAATTTTTGGCTTACATAGATCCCAAGGCATAAGACATTGTCTTCTTAATGCGTACTTTTAAAGAATGATATTTTGACATTGTATGAGCGAGAAGAAAATTTGAGTTATTTTTACCTTCCTTCCATTCTTTCTTCTAGCGTTTATACTTCTTAGAGTCTTCACTGTGTTGAGAGCAAGAATGATTTATCGTGAATACTTTTGTGCATGATTTTGCAATCTTTCCTCCCGTGACATTTAGAGGTGGCAAAGTTGAAATTCTGCTTTTAATTCATCCTCACAAAATATGGAGACTTCTCAAGTAGGACTTTTTCTTGAAAACTCTTGGCTTCCGCTGAATCAAATAACAAAAATTAAATATAGCTCTTAATGCTTCTAAAGATTAACATTGTGATATAATCTAATTACTATTATCATGCCTTTTTATTAACATTTAATTTTTTATAAACATTTGCTGGCTCAAAACGGATATTATGTTCTTGTTAATGTTATCTATCTAATATGCTCTCTCTTATTCATAATAACTGTTAATATTGTTTAGCTCTTTGAAAGTTCTTAATAATTTTTGTATGCCACATTAACAGCTTTCAAAATCTGCATTATTTCAATATATTATTGTAATAAATAAGTTTGCTTAAAATTTAGTTGCCTGAAGAAATGAATAGAGTTTTTCATTCTAAGTTGTATCTAGAATGCTCACCTGAATTTGCAGATGAATATACTAATGAACATCAGATGCTGACCATCAATTCAAGGGCCACACTGTTCACATTCCTGGCGCTGCTGGGTTGATTAGAGGTGGGGGGAGTGTGTGGCCATGCCCTCCCTGAGCAGGCAGATGATCCATGTGCCAGAAATAAAGTAGACATTTGGTTACTTTGTCTTTCAAAGTCTGAGACAGGGTGAAACAAGGTATCATATTTTTTTTCTGAACACTGAAGCCAAAGTTAAACTTCAGGGCATCTCTTTATAAAAAAAGAATTCCTACATAAAATTAAGAAGAAAGAAAACCATATAAAAATGGCCTATGTCTATAAGTAATCCCTAAAGAGGAAACTTGAATCATCAAGAAACCTATGGAAAGCTGCTTAACCCTTCCAGGAATCAGCTAATGAAAATTAAAACAGCAATAAGACACCATTTCACACCCAACTAGTTGGGGGTGAAAAAAACCCTGGTATTAAATATTAAACGTTGGTGAGATACATGTAACTGGAAAGCCATGACAACTTAATAATACACAATAAATGTGAAGATTATATACATAACAGCCAACAATTTCATTTCCAGCCTATACACTAGAGAATCATGTGCACAGGTAAGTCAGAGGAAATGTGGTGGTAGCCAAATGAGGAAATACTATAGAGCAAGCAAAAAGGGTGATGGGATCTACTTTGTTAAGTTTGATTTTTAAAAGTAATGAGTAAAATGAGCAAGTTGTGGGTGATAAGTAAAATAATATTTATGTCATATTTTAAAAGATGCCAAGTATGTATTTTGTGGCTACAAATACATAGTAAATACAATACATAAAGAAAATGCTGGAAAGCTGGTGTAACAATTGTATGATGCTGATGACCTCAGAAAAGGAAACCAAATACAGCTATTTTATTTTATTACTTATAAACTATATCTAAGAAATAAAATATCTGGAAACAAAATGATATACTATTGTCCTCTTGTTCCAGAGAGGAAACCAAGATTCAGAGGGGTGAAGTCACTGCCTCACAAATACGCAGGTAATTAGGGGTAAAGCAGGAACCCAGACTAAAGCTAACAGGCTCCAGCACCTGTGTTCTTAACACAACATACTGTGCTGAATGGTTGAAGTGTTCTAGCACATACAGAAAAAAAGCTATTTTCATTACTCTGTAGTGAGTTGATATGAACCCGTTTCTAGTTGATTCAAAACACTCTACCCCCATAGCCCCAGAAATTAAACAGAGGAGAGGATATCCGGATATTTAGTTCAAATGAAGGGAGACACTCTTACACAGGTATTAACAATTTATCGTGAACCATGAAGTCTGAGGAACTTCTATGCAACCAGTCAACGCAGGGGTTCGGTTGCTCTGCAGGTCGGCATTTCTGTGTAGGAATCAAGCCAGGCATTTCTCAGACAATTTAGATGGCTTTTCATATTCTGAGAAAAATCAGTTAAAAATTTGGGAAAATGGGAAAAGTATTATAACTTCGTGAGATTTAAAATTTAACAATCAGCATTGAGACTTTACTTACTAAAAGTAATGGGCATATGTGAAGTACAAGCAAGCCCAAGAAATAGAGACCAGTGCAATGGAAAGGTAGTGTGGTATTTCTGGGGTTCAGGACAGCAGTGCTAGGAGAGAAGGGTAAAAATCTCATGAGTCTTCTTATTTGTAACTGATACTACATTTTAAGTATGTATTTGTGGCCCTGTCTGTGATCATTTCATTCTTGTACATAAAACATAAAATAATAAATTTATGTGCAGCATATATATTATACAAATCCTATGAGTGATGCTCTAAAAAAATTTGGAAGCAAAATAAGTCCTTAAATTGTCAGTTTCAACGGGTGAGTTTACGTGATTTTCCTTTTTTCTTTAATTGTTGTTCAAGCACAGTTGTCTCCATTTTCACCCCACCTCAGCCCCCACCCCGTCCATCCCCACCTTCCACCCACGAGACTACCTCCTTTGGCTCTGCCCATGTGTCCTTTATGCATGTACCTTGATGGACCTTCCCCTATTTTCCCCCATTAGTGATTTTCTTAATGATGCTAGGATATCTATCTATATGTTGCATTATCAAATGTTGTCCAATCATGTTTCTGGTGTTTGACTATTTGTTATAAGCTAAAATTCTTTGGAAAGAAGACACAATGCTTTCATCACTGAAAAAGAGAATGAGCTTGTAGTAGGTAGTGACATAATGGCCCCCAAAGATGCCCGAATCTTAATCCCCAAAACTATGACTATGTCACTTTATATGGCAAATGGGGAAACCGCAGATGTGATTAAATTAAAGATCTTGAGAAGCTCATCCTGAATTATACAATGAGGCCCAATATAATTACGGGAGTCAAACAAAAGAAGAGGGAGGCAGCAGATGGTCAGAGAGAACAAGATCTGAAAATGCTTCACTGTTGGCTTTGAAGATAATGAAAGGGACCACTAGCCAAGGAGTGCAGGTGGCCTCTCGGAAGTGGAAAAGGCCAAGAAAGGGGTGTTCCACCAGGGTCCCTCAAATGGATGCAGTTCTGCTGATTTTACCCCAGTGACACTTCTGACCTTCAAAGTGTAAGATAATAAACTGTGCTATCTTAAACCAGTAATTTTGAGGTAATCCGTTACAACAACAATAGGAAGGTAATACAGAATTTATATAAAACATGAAGATGCTTTTGATTCACTCTTAACATTGATATTCTTCAACTGCTACATCAATGAAAAATGATATAAAATTTTCCATATTTGCCATATTTGTCACAAATCAAAAATCAAGAATATGGAAGAGGGAAATTAACAACTACCATATTTTTAAAGTTTTGGCTTAAAAGTGGATTTTAAATCATGTGTTATGTCTTTCAATATGTTAAATTATTTTATCTTTATGTTGTGTAAAGAGTTCACTTTTTTTAATGACTTCTATTCTCAAGTGACATCAGGTAGACATCATATGTGTGTGTTATATAATTTTATCAAAACATATGAGTTAATGATAATACAAAACTATGCATTTATTATTATATCTTTTTTAAAACAGATAATTTCCTAAGATTGTATATAATTCTGTCACAGAAAACTAGTTCCTTGTTTATTATTATTGTTGTGGCTCACTACAATTCTAAAATATGTAAATAATTGCTATGAAAAATGTGGAATATCTTATAATTCCAGGAAATCCTGAGGCTTCCTGGAAATTTTAATTTACTTTTCCTGATCCCTGGAGATAAATATGTGTTCATAATTTGGCAACACAAGATAGCAGTATGCAGGGACGTGACTCCTCTTAGAGATACAGAACTGGTATATCCATTTTTGAGTCCATACATTCAAGGCTATGTATTCTGAAAACAACAGACTATCAGATTTGTATTGTCATCTGGTCAACATTGACAAAAAGCAAATTGAGTGCCATAAACAACAAAGATGAATCACTGGAAAACTGTGATACACCAATGATTATAATTATGCTGATTCCATTGTCTCCACAGTGTAAGAACAATAGTTAAAACATTTTACATTTATGGTGCCACTGGGTGGAATAAGGAATAATTGGAATAGATCTGAGAGAGCTGGCCATATTGAATGAATCTCTACTCCTGAAACTGATTTCATAGTATTATCATTTGAGTCTTCCATTATTATAAATGGGAAAGCACCGACTTGGAGTGGCTTCGTTACTGACACAAACTCCCCAATTCTTATGTTATTTGATACATTGAGACATTACGCACATAATATCTAATGAGATATGAGCATAGTCTTTGAATGAAACATTTCTGGGATTGGAATTGATCATTGCATTCTACTTTTAACGATGAAGTGAATGCAATGTAAACCAATCACTGGCAGACTAAAGCTTTAAAGGGGCCACTGTTCACATTGTGTTTCTCATTTTGTGGATACAAAATCAGAGTGATCACACACATGCCCAGAGATTTCAGAGATTTTAGGGAAATGATGTAAGCTATTCAGACAAAACCTTGTGGTCTGACACCTGCTCTGCCAGGGCAGGATGATGTCTTTCCTGTCACAGTGAAGTGTATACTAGGCATGAGTGTTCCTTAGCAGCTGGGGCGAGGATGAGGACCTCTGGGAATGATTTCATGATAATTCCATCTCCAACAAAGAAAATAACCTTCCACTCCAATGTCCTAATTAAGGCTTCTGAAATTGTGATAGTGAAGGAAAAAGCAGAATCTGTTCTCTTTATTTAGACATTCTGACAGAAAACCGTAACAGAGCATCTGTTGTACACTAGGTTTAAAACAAAATCACAACAGAAACACATTTTTTCTCTGTTACTGAGCTAGAGCCTGCCTTTTTGGACCTTGACTAGACCAAGGCGCCAGCTGCCCTGCATTCACCTGGCTGTAGTTGGTGGGGCCTCTCCTGTCCCTATCACTTTGAAGAGCTTCTATACTCTGACTTCTACCTCCACTCTCCTGTCATCTCTCTCTTGCTCTCAAAAAAGTAATACCAATGAGACAAATAGTGTGTCCTTTAATTTGAATAATTAAACTTTAATCATGGAATATTTAAGCTGAACGAATCTTTAGTGATTATGTCTTTCAACCACTTCCATTTTTAGAGTCAAAAAATAAAATCAAATTGATTTTGTCCTCAGTGCATATTACTTTTAATTTAGAGTCCTTTCTACTAATCAATCAATGTTATGTAAACCCTTATTTTCTATCTTTTCTCTTCATTTTGCTAAATTTCAGAATGTTAAAATCCAACATGGGCTTACATTCACATTGCTAACTATCGCATTTTATTTAAAGCCACAATCAATCTTTGGAGAAGAAAAAAGCAAATCTTCAGTTAGGATTTAATTGCATAAGAAATCAACAAATATGAGGCTTTCATAAAGCCATAATGGTTCAGCTTGTTGCAAATCATCAAAAATATATCTGGAGATATACTTCATAAAATTAATTTAACTATAATGATAAAATTTTTCTGAGGAATTCTATAGAGAATACTTTTAAATTCATATACATTTAATTTCTTGCATTGTCTCATGCCAAAGTTCATTCTTCAATGAGATAAAAGTTTGTGACCTAGCATGTTTATAATGACTGCAATGCATTTCTTCTTTATAGCATTTGTCACTCTCCTAATAGTACAATTATATGTGCACTTATTTGTTTAGTGTCTCTAAGTCCCATATGGGCAGAGTCTAGTCTGAAATTGTTCATTCGTTTTTGAATAATGAAGGCAATGGGATGAATCACAGGAGTACAAGCTAATTTTTTTTCTTCAAGAGAAAACTCTTTGATCTCTCTTTGCAATTGTAGACTCGGGAGATATGTTGGGATTAATTCCAGTTTCTATTGTGTTGCATGAAGTTGTTGTGTTAGGGAAGATGATGGTATTCATTGCGCATTTTTTGAGCATCTAGTATGTAGAAGGTTATGTGCTTTAAAGAGCTCTCACACTTTTTTAATTTAACCACAAATTTGAAGAATGCAATATAGAGCAGATATGTTTTAGGTTAATTTTGTCCTTCAAAGAGATGTGTTGTATTCCTAATACCTAGTGTCTAGATATGTGATCATATTTGGAAATAGGTAATTTGAAGATGTAATCAAGCTAAAATGAGATCATACTGGATAAAGGTGAACCCTAATCCAACATAATCGGTGTCTTTATATCAAGAGGAGTAGAAACACAGGCACAAGCAAAGCGGAGAATGCCATGTGAAAACAGAGGCAGTGACTGGAGTTACGCCTTAGAGGTCAAAGCATACCAAGGATCACCTGCAACCACCAGCTAGAAGAGCATGGAATAGAATCTCCAGCAGACCATCTAATGTGAATTAATCCTGCTGACAGCTTGATTTCAGACATCTAGCCCTCAGAAATGTCAGCAGATAAATTTCTGTTGTCTAAGCCACTGAGTTTAGGTACCTCATTGTAGCAACCCTAGGAAACTAATACAAAAAGTAATGTGGTGTGTTGGAATCCATACTTAAGCAGAACACAAATGGGAGTTTGCATTCCAGCTCTTCTACTCCATGACTGTGTGATGGGGCAAGTTACTTAACCACCTCTACTGATTACTTCCTTCACTTATAAGAATCGTTCTGTATACCCTAAAACTATCATGATAAGAAATAAATTTAAAATATTTAATGCAATGTCTGGCAATGCTATGTATTCAATACATTTTTATCATTTTTACTTATTTTCAAAAGCATTTAATTATGCCTAACTTTAATATTGCTTAATATCTGAGTCACAGTGTATATTATTTTGCAATGAGTATTAGTTTACACTGCTGGTACTACTGGGATATGCACATTTCAGGTACCAAATAAATACTTTTTGATTGATGTAATGGTTTTGAAAGCAATTGCAAAAGTGAATAAAGGGTGTCTAAACCATCTTCTTTCTCCATATTTTAAAAAATTATGGGGAAAGAGATTGTTCTGTCAGTACCAATTTGCTTGAAATTCACACACAAAAAAATGCAGCCATTTAGGAAAAGCATGGAAAGATTTCAACTGGGCTTTGACTAGGAAGCATCTGAGCCAGAAGGTACCATTTAGAAATGGTGTGCCCCATCCTCATTGGCTGTCCAATTAAACCAGGCACAGAGTGTTCTTTGAAGTATCAGTATCTGTCTGTGACTTTTCAGACATTTTTTTCTAGAAATTATAAAGTCCAATGAAATTGAACATTTGTCAGTAGTGCTTATTCATTACTTCATTTCCCTCTCTGACAATATCATTTAATATGCATTGGGGAGGATTCCTGTCCCATCTTGATTGATCTTCTGTAAACTACTGAAGACAATTCCTGTTGGTGAATGAGAGACATAAATTCCTTTATCTTTATATCATATTTGTGGCAAATTAAAGTGAAAACGTAGAGTTTGCACACTAAAATGGCGCTACTGTGGAGCAATGTGGCCATAAAACAGCATGCTAACAAGCATGACATGATGAATGGAATTCAATAAACTGCCATGATTTCCATTACTCACCCAGCCAGTCTCAGGAGTCTCACCTACTGGGACACAATAACAATACTCCAGGGAGCCCAGTAAAACACACTGAGGGCAATGATCCTCAGCTTTCCCAGGATAGCTGTTCAACCAAGAAGGGAGGCATGCGGCCTCACAACACACCATTTCCATACATTTCCTCCTGCTTTATTTGAATGCAGATCCTGACAAGCACAAAATATGCAATATTGGCAAGGGGTGAGAGTAGTGTTAGAACATGCTTTGAGGTGGCATTATGCACAAGGAAGAAGGAACAAGGACTAGTAACTTCTTCAGACTTCCCAACAAAGAGTGGAGGGGGAATGACTCATCCTTTTCCTACTTTTTCAAGGTACTGCTTTAATAAGAGTTGGAGAGTAATTACTTTGGAGATATTTTAAGTTTGAAAAGAGTTCCCCATATAGATCAAAACCAATTTAATAAACTCCCTTTTTCTGGATTCTATCAATGCTTTATAGAAACTTGTGACTTGGCAAACGTGAAATATATAGGGGTAAATCCTCTTACAAAGTACCTCACTGTACTATAGGTTTTTTAATAATATAGGTCAAGTTTCAAGTTCTGTGTACCTAGCAATATTGAAGTCTGTCACTCACACTGTACCATGAGGACTCCATCTTTCCCACTTCCTTAGACCTCTCACCATCTAAACTCTCTATATCATATCTCCCTGTCGTCTCTAAAATATGCACGTGTCTGGCCAGTGTCTTCATTTTTCTATAATATTAAAGGTATTTTTCAGTTGGATAATACAGCATTAACTATTCATTCTTAATTTTTTATTGACTTTATGTTCAAGTTTAGTCTAGGATAGAAAGAAGGAAGCAAGGAAGAAAAGCCCTTTTTCACAGATACTTCTCTGTCTAGTAGACTTTCAAGAAATCAGACTTGAACAAACTGATGGTAAAGGTAGAAACTTACTAGCAAATTAAATAAATATTTTGTTGATTTTATTTGTGATCCAAGTGACATGAGGGTTGTTAAAAAGTCTTGTCAGAAATACTGTGACTTGTGTAATTTTCTCTCTAGACAGCAATGGCTAGATTTACATTTCCACTTAAAACAACACATAGAAAGAATATAAAACAAGGTTCTCAAGATGCTGAGCATCACCTTATAAATGACAGCAATCTTTGTATATGAGAATCAAATATGATTAGCTCCTTTGTATCTATTTACTGCTGGAAGAGAATTTCCAGGCTGCAATGCAAAGACTGAGAACCCAGAAAGAGCTCAATGCTGTGTTTTAAGGAGATGAAGCTGTAAGTCCAGAGAAGCCAGGGGGCTAATGTTTTCAGGTCAGAACACTTGAGAGGACAGAGCTACACACAGAGAAACAACTCAGGGGATCTACAGAGGGATCCACTCTGAGTACTCAGCTGAGTGCTGACCAGCACATGAATATGAGGAAACATCCTAGAGCTGGGGGGAATGTGCTCCAAAAGATTAGAGGGAAGAACCTTTAGAGCTTACACAGGGCCACAAATAATTTGGGTATGCAATAGCAGAGTTAAATTCTTTGAGAAGGTCTTTGCCTCAGTAGTAGAGAAAAATTAATCTTAGACTGAACGTTGTTTTTGTCTTACCTAACAAATTTAAAAGCAAGATCTGATGATCAAAATGTTTCAAAGTGACTTAACCATATCCCAGAACAAAACTCAATATATTCACAGGAATACAGAAAAACAAAGAATTCAGTACTAACAAGTTAAAATCTATACTGTCTGGCATATGATCAAAACTATTAAGCTTGAGAGAGACGAGAAAATACAATTCATAATGAAAAGAAAAATCAGTCAAAGAAAACTGACTCAGAAATTACAAAGATGAAAGAATTAGTGGGACAGGACACTGAAACAGTTATAACTGCATTCATATGTTCAAGAGGTAGGGGGATATTGAACATGTAAGCATAGACATGAAAGATAAGAACACAAGTTAAATGGAACTTGAGAGATAAAAAGTACAAAGTCCACAATGAAAAATATATTAGACGGTATTAATGGCAACTTTAACATTGAAGAAGAAAGTGAATTTAAAGTCATTGAAATAGAAACTTGGCAAAATGAAGTAGGGGGTGGGGAGAGAGCGAGAACCATGACTTAAAAAAGCCAAGTGGGAATAAATGAGCACTGCTTGAAAATTAGTTAGATAAATAGAAATACTTCTTACTATTCAAATCTTTCAAAAATATACTGGGCTGTTTAAAGCAATAACAAGAATACAGTATAGGACTAAAATATGTAAAAGTTATATGTATGACAAAGCTAATTTAAAGTTTACAAGGCAAGATATGAAATTATATAGTTGAAATGGTCTTCAGATAAAAAAGTTCTGGATCATATGACAATTTTTTCTTAAGTTTCTTTGAGGAAACTCTACATTGTTTTCCATAAGCTGTACCAATTTTCCCTTTTCTCTACACCCTGTTCAACACTTGTTATCTCTTTCGTGTTGATAATAGCCATTCTAGCAGGTATGAGGTGGTATCTAATATCTCATTGTACATTCCCCTAATAATTAGTGATGTTGAACGTATCTTCATGTGCCTGTTAGCCATTTGTATGTCTCCCTTGGAAAAATGCCTATTCAGAGCCCCTATTCATTTTTAAGTTCAGGTTGTTTCTTTTTGTTTTTATTATTGTTGAGTTGTATGAGTTTTAAAAATATATATATATTGGATATTAACTCTTTATTAGAAGTATCATTTTCAAATATCTTCTCCAATTTTGGTTGCATCCTTTCTGGTTTGTTGGTGGTTTCTTATGCTGTGAAGAAGCTTTTTGGTTTCATATAGTCTCATCTGTTCATTTTTGTTTTTGTTTTCTTTGCCATTGGAGTCAAATCCACAAAAACATTGCTAAAACTGATGCCCAGAATTTTAGCACCTGTTTTCTTCCATATATTTTATGTTTTCAGGTCTTATATTCAAGTTTTTATTCCATTTTGGGTTAATTTTTATGTGTAGTATAAGAAGGTGGGCTAATTTTATTCCTTTGAATGTGACTGCATTTTTCCCAACCCCATTTATTGATGAGACTTTCCTTTCTCTACTGTATGATCTTGGCTCTTTTGTTGTAAATTAGCCATTCATATATGTATGGTTTCATGTCGGGTACCTCAATTCTATTTCATTGGTCAGTGTGTCTGTTTTCCTGCCAATAACATACTGTTTTGATTATTATAGCTTTGTAGTATAGTTACAGAAGTAACCTAAGTGTCCATCAACCAATAAATGGATAAAATATTGTACGCATACACACACACATATAATGAAATACTACTTGGCCAAAGAGAGGTGAAATATTGTCATTTTCAACAATATAGGGAAATTGAGGGTACTATGCCAAGTGAAATAAGTCAGATGGAAAAGTAGAAAAACCATGATTTCACCCATGTGTGGAGTGGAAAAAAACAAATAAAAATAAAACAAAACCAAAATAAACTTATAGATACAGATGACAAACTGGTGGTTACCAGAAGAGAAGGGGGGAAGAAAAGTTGGTGAAGAAGGTAAAATGTAAAGTGACAGCTAAAAAGTAGATTTTTGGTGGTGAGTAGATGACAGTGTGTGTATACAGGTATTAAACCATATCGTTGTACACTTCGAAGTTATGTGGTGTTGTATACCAAAGTTATCTCAAAGCAAACAAAAACCCCAACAATTCTCTCATGTAAACTCGGTATGCCTACTGCCTTATTTTCTTTAAGTAGTGTCTACTAAATGACATGTATGAAATGCAGAATTTATTTAACCCCAATTGCTGGCTTCCACTTTCATGACTGTAGTATAGTTTACCCATAAAAAGAAAAGATAATAGCGCTTCACTTTTCTTAGTCAATGGAATTAAATACAATTGTAACTAAAATTTTTAGAGGTGTGAAGTCTTTTGAAAATAATATGAAATATTTGGGATGGGAGGCGATATGGATCCAGAGAAAATAATATGAGATAGAGGCCAATGTCAAGATTTGGTTGGCCTTCAGTATTACCAAACAGAACACCCTGAAACATGAGGCAAATTTCTCAAAACAATTACAGTCTTTCTCTATCAGTCTGCATTGATAGAGGCTACAATCCTCATTTAATGAAATATTCAGCCCATTTTTCACTCTGGGTAGCCAAATTCCTCTTACAGTATGTGTATTTCAGGATTTAATATTTCAAGAGACAAATGGAGAAACTCATTTGCCCAGAGGAGTGCCATAGCAATCAATGTTAATTGATTGTCAATTAACACTGAGTGTCAAAATCCTAAAAAGATTTTCAATTTACAAAAGCCACTCAAATGAGAACAAGGTTTCGAAATTGCTCAAGATGAAATATTTTTAAGGATAATGAAATATTCAACTTTAAGAAAACTTAGAGATTTTTAATGGTTTTCTTGAACAATATACAAGAGTGATTAGATTTGTTCTGAATGTACTTTGTGATCAGAGAGCTAAGAAGGAACCGTACCTGGACACCACAGCAATTTCAGCTTAATATAAGAAAGAAAATTTTAATAAATGGAACTGCCATTAGATATATTAATATATTGGATTGTCCATTCCTGTAAAGTTTAAAATAGAGGAAATATTAATGTGATCCTCAACATCACAGCAGATCAATCTGCAGGTGAGTAATTTAACCAAATGAAGTTCATGATTCCTTCCAAAGCTGAGATTTAATGAGTACTGAAGAGATTTTTCTACACTCATGGAGACTCTTAGAACTAGATGCCAACTTCATGATTTGTAAGTACAGAATGGCTTTGGAGCTCCTTAAATTACATTCCAATCAAAGTCTTTGCATTCCCATCAGTATTAAAAAGCCTACCTGACTTATTGCAACATATATAATCCCTCCTTCCAATTTAACCAATATACTCAGAGATGATTATTTGCCATTTTCAGATACTTTATTTCATTATTGGATTATTGTAATCATTAGACATTTCATTGTTTTATTATTCTGAACATGAGCAAATGAGTCCCCCTTCCTGAATGTCTGTTCCAATCTCTGAAATGAGGGAGTTAGATTCCAATTTCTGTGCAACCTATATGAACCTCATCACCATCAAAGACCAGTCCACTATTTAAAGAAAACCTGTTGGCTCAGTCTTTGACCCCTGTTCAGAAATTCCTCTCAGAGCACAACAATGTACGTCTCATTAGGTTGTACTCAAATCAAGTTTTCCACCCAAAGTGCCTCACACAGCCTGATCACTCATCTTATTCACCACACAGCTCTGAATGTCTGTTAGCTATTTTCAAAAATTTAAGCCAGCTGCAAGAATGAACATTTACCACTATTGAGGTCTTCTAAAAGAAGTGCTACAGGCTTTGAAGAAAATTGAAAAAGAAGAGTTCAAACAGCATTCTGAGCTATATAGTAACATCACTAAAATAATTGTATGATTGCCCGAGGGACAAAAGTTATTTGAAAGTGTAACTGTTTTTTATTGTTGTTCAAGTGCAGTTGTCCCCATTTTCCCACCTCCACTAGCCCCTACCCCACTCACCCCCAATCCTTACCCCCTTTGGCTTTGTCCATGGGTCCTTCATACATGTTTCTTGACAACCCTTCCCCTTCTTTCCTCCATTACCCTCCTCTCCCTCCCCTCTGGTTACTGTTAGTTTGTTTTTTTATCTGAAGGTTTCTGGTTATATTTGCTCGCTTGTTTGTTTTGTTGATTAGGTTCCACTTATAGGTGAGATTGTATGGTATTTGTCTTTCACTGCCTCATTTACTTAGCATAATGCTCTCCAGTTTCACCCATGCTTCTGATATGACCAAAAATAGTGACATAGCATATTTCATTTGCAAAAATACTAAGAAACAATACCATGTGAGAGTAGTATCATAAGCTTTATAGAAGCTTAAATAGTCAGAGAAGGTTAAATGGAAAAGGTAAAATCTGTTCTAGACTTTGAAGAATAAACAGATTATTAGATTCTATTGTTATCTGAATAAAAAAATATATTTTTACTTCATCAGAAAGTACAACAAGAAAGAGTGATTCTGAGGGATTAGACAAAAGACAAGCTAAGCTTTTGCCTTGGCAGAGGTCCAAAAGGGCGCGGCAAGGAGCCACAGTCAGAGCACAGTGGAATGGAAAGAATACCAGAAGGATGGCCACACATTCCGTTCTCTTGCCTATGAAGCTCAGCATTTTTCTAAAGAAGCAAAATCTCACTCACCACCAAACACCACCACCAAGGAAGCCCACTGACAACTTGGGTAAAAAATGGAAGCAGGGTCCATTCTTCCCATCAGGGAGGCAAGAGAGCACTCCAAGGACCCAGACACTGGCTACCACATGCAGCAATTTGGTCCTTAAATCCAATTTACTGACCTGAATTTATAGGGTTTTGTTTTTGTTTTTCCTAGAATGATGCTACAGAACAGGACTCAAATCTGATTTTTATAACTCTGCTAAAATAAGGGCTATTAAATCACGTGGTTATCCGGACAGTTAAAAACATAGAGATGAGTTCATGAAAAGAAACTGGAGACGATGAAAATGATCTTTTCCAACTGATAAGTGTCACTCAAGTGAAATCTACATGAACTTTCTGTGCCTCAAACAGCACAGGGAGGAGAGTGTCAGTGAACACGTGTGCCATACATATTGCAATTTGTAAGTGTTCTAAAAGTTCTTTGTAATCCACATGGCATTCACCTTCTACAACCAGAAAAAAAAGGAATTTAATTGATTCTTCCAAAGAAACATAATCAGACTTCATTGGAATTTGTGCTGATGAAAATATTTGAGTCTAGAATATGGATAATTAGAAAATAAATGATACAAAAGACATTTGTTAGTTGGTGTCAATAAATTAAAGTTGAGAAGGACTTGGAAAGAAAATCAGAACTTAATATACAAGAATTGGCACTATACATGAATTCAATTTAGTTCTCTGGTAGTTTTTTTTTTTTTCTTGGTCCCTCATCCCAGAGTTTTAATCTGTAGAAAATATATCGAAAGGAAGTCAATAACAAAGCTTGCCTCTGCAACAGGAGGCTCAACAACAAATACTGCCCAACTGCCATTGTTTAAGCTGCAGTTTACTCATGAGCAATTGAATCTCATTATTTCAGCCAAATTATGTTTTACTGCAGTGAGAAGCCAGAAAAATAATTTAAAATGTTTGCCTCCACTTCTGATTTCAGTGACATGGAAAAATGTTGAGCTCTCAAGAAAAAGGAACGTCTTTTTAGCCAAGAAGAATATCCCAGAGATGGTAACTAGAAAGTTTTGCTGACCTAGAAATTAGAGGAGAAAAAATAGCATTTTAGCCAGATAGTTACCATTCATATAGTTAATTTAGAGAGTGATTGTTGCCGTTACAGAGAGTAAACAGTGAATGTTTCTAAAGGTTATGTGTGTTTGACAGAAAAAGATGAGGAATGTTCTATCTTTCAGAACATTTGCCTCAAACTACTATAAATTTAGTGAGGCGATGTGTCAAATTATTTGCATGGATTATCTACTTTGTTACAAAAACATTGTGAGGTGCTTCTACAGATGAAAAAACTGAGAGGCAAAACAATAAGTAATTCCCTTGCAGCTAGCTACCCAGTTAGGGAGAGTTTCCCTGCTGCAATATAAACTGGCCGAGAGTTAACCAAATAAATAAATAAAGCAAATAAAGAGGAATGTATTTTTTCATGAACCTCAGCAGTCCAGTGGCAGATCTACGCTCAGTAGGGCAAAGATATCACTGGGATTCGGTCTTTTTTCTGCATCTCTGTGGTCCTCATTCTCAGGCGAGATTCCCACGTGACAGCAAAGATAGTCACTGGCATCCTAGGTTCTACCTGTGGAGGTAGACATTGCTTACATTCAGAGATGCAAAGAAGTGAAATTATGCTGCACGTATGACTGCTCTAATTTTTCTCTGAAGTCTCTGTTTGGTATCAATAGAGACTTCAGATTCCATTAATGCCAAGTAGATTCTGGCATTTGGTGCTGATAAGGTGGCACTTTTCCCCACCTTATCAACACCTGTTAAAAATACCACCAGTCTCTGCCACTTTAAACCAGTTTATTTCAGGATATTTCAAGGTGCTATAGGAAAATATTTATCAATTTCAAGGTTTAAATATTATTCTTAACAGAGATTGGTTCATCTGTTTTCTCCTATCCCAAATGGTGGCTGGGTTTAGAGAAAGCTCATGCATTTGTTTGGATTATGGGTAGAGTGGCTGGTTTGCTTGCCACCTTCACCAGCCTTTGTAGGGATGTTCTTTGCCTGCTCGACCAAGGCTGTTGCTGCTTGACTCTCAAGTTGCTCCCTCCTGCCTCCTCCATCAAAGCCTACTCCACATAATGTACAAGCTGGGGGAATGGGCACATGCACTCTGGGGCCAGCTGCCTTCCACCAGACACCTTCTTCCACTGTTTTACTGCTCGTTTTAGTCAGTGTCAGTTCCAAACACTGTGTGAATCTGTCTCCCCCACCGATTCCAACTGAGAAGCAGGGTGCAGACCCCCCCTCCTTAGGATTCTCCCCTCAACTTGAGTGATATTTCAAACAGTACCTTCTCCCTTGCTTCAAATCCACTTGAGGGGTAGACAGCAATGACCATGCACTCTTTATTTCATGTCTTTCTCCCAGAATCTAAGGCCTTTTTTCATTTCCCTTTCTTTGGTGAGATGAATTTCCTTTATGTAATACCCTTTCCCTTCCTGGGAGACAGAAATGCATAAATGCAACAAAGAAAGAAAGCACATTAGGGAGAAGGGAAAATATATCATCAACCCTGTAGTGAAGAGAGTTCTTTCTTGATGGCTTTAGTAACGTTAGGAGCATGACTCATGGCGATCCCAGGTGGATTCTGTATCCAATCTGAACCCACCATTCTGGAAAAGAAATGGAATTCTCTAATTAGCCAGACCTGAGTCAAATGTTAAGGTGGTAGAGGTGGTAGGAATAACATAGAAATTGAATTACCTCCATCCAAACATGAACAGTTTCAGACAGGAGAGTTTAGAGAGAAGAGATTTGGCAAAGCCTACACATAATCGTAGTCTGCATAACAAATGGAGTGGAATGTCTCACTTTATAATTAAGTGACATTAATTTCACTCTATATTCTTGGAATAATCAAGATATTAAAATATGTAAACCAAGACCTATCCATCTTTCCATCATCTATGTATATCTATTTATCCCTTTATGTCCCAGAAACCTGGCTTCTACAATCCTAAGAAAATATAGTTCTCCAACTAAAGACAAA
Organism: Tonatia bakeri; assembly: GCA_004024845.1. Taxonomy (NCBI): domain Eukaryota; kingdom Metazoa; phylum Chordata; class Mammalia; order Chiroptera; family Phyllostomidae; genus Tonatia; species Tonatia bakeri. The sequence continues at coordinate 717,385 of PVIA01000003.1, forward strand.
GTTTTAAGTTAATTCAGTGTTTCTGAGTATCAATTGCCCCAGTTTCTAGTGATAGATTATTCAAGCAATTTTCAATAGATTTCCCTATATGAGATTTAACCAAAAAAACAAACTTATACCTTAATTTTTTAGTCTAATTGCCAAGTGACTCATCCCTTACCTTATATACCTTTAGCATGCATGCATACCTAAGAGGTTATTCTTCTGTATTCAAAACTCATAACTAAAGATAGAGTTAAAATGTCTAACTTAGTGAAACTGTATTCTGAGTTGTGGCAATAGCTTCTAATTGTGGAACCAAGGTTTGTTTTTGTTTGTTTGCTTGTTTATTTTTTGGTGGATTTTTTGTGGGACTCTTGTTTTGTTTTTGTATCTATACTCTCTTCTGCAGTTCCTAAGGAGTACAAATGCCTTTTGCTCAATTATATGTAATCTTTCTATTATCAAAGAAACCCAGTTCTTGCCAACGCAATGAAGAACTACAGATCGGCACGTCTGTTCGCATGCAAGCAGGGTTTATTGGCGGTACGTTCTCATGGAAGAGAACGGGCCTTGCCAAGGTGGTGAGAAAGGCATAGGTTCAGGGCAGGGCAAGGTAAGGGCAACAAGAGGCAGAGCTAGGGTGGCAAGAGCAGGGTTGGCAAGAACATCAGGTCTTTTGTTCTGAGGATGTATGTACCTGGCAAAATGGGGGTTAAGAAGCTACATATTGATTGACGGGTAAAAGTGGTGCCAGCTTTCCTGGGGAGGGTCGTGACTACCCAAATGGAGGTATGTGTGGAGGTCTGTTAGCCCAAAACCTTATCTTGCTTCAGACTCTGTTTGTTCATCTTGTTGTAAAACAGATATGTAACAGGAGGCAGTTAATTAAAGTTAAGGTAGTTACCCACAGTTATTTATGGGCTCATTCCGTAAGCATTAAGGACTCCCTTGTATAACAGATAGTGACCAGAGATAGGCAATTAACTAAAGTTGTTTTATCGGTTTCTTCTGTGGGCACTACGGACCCTTTCCCACCTTCCAGGTCTCAGGGTGAAAACAGTTTCAAAGCTTTCTTTCCCAGATAGTGGAAACCATACATAGAATTTCAAGGACTTCAGTCCTCCTGTGCTAGTATAATGTTTCTTGTGATGTTGGAACATCTAGCAATATTATCAGACCAGGCTCAGGACTGCTTAGTGGGTGAGACATATCTCCCACCTCCTTCCTGCCTTGGTTTGTTATCCATCTTACCTGAGTGCTAAAAGGCATTTCCTGGCAACCAGGACACTACACACAGGCCAGCAATCACAGTACAGTCTCAGAATTTTTCCCATGCTGTCTCCTGCCTCATTTCTACTATCTTAAGAGCAGAAGTCAAAGTTCAGCTTAACATTTAAGACATTTTATAATTTGGACCTGATATATATATCAGGTCCAAATATATAAATAAAATAAGATATATATATACATACACACACAAAATAGGGGATATATATATATATATATATATATATTTAAGACTATTTTTTAAGACCAGTATCTCCATATACCATTAGTACTAGAAATTTAGAAAACCTAGCATTTCAAAATATTGCTAAACTTGTAAATTCTAGGCCTCACTTGCTCCAGGTTCTGATTCAAGAGATAGGACCCAGAAATCTATATTTTAAATAAAGATTTTTGCTAGTCAGGATATTTTAGGTTGCACTGCAATAACAAACAAACCTTTAAAACTTAAGGGCTTAGAACAATCAATCAAGGTTGATTTTTTTCTTGACAAAATATACAACATGTATCAGCTGGAAGTGTTTCTCTGGCAGAAAAACAGAAATGCTACCATTCAGCCTGACTGAGGAAGAGAGACTGTGTTGCACTGCCCTCTAGCTCTTGAACCTTCCACCTGGAAGCGACGCCCTCTCTTCTGTTTATACTTCTTTGTGTAAGAAGTATGAGCATGTATAAACAAGTATTGTGGTCACATTTCAACTCAAGGTGATAAAGAACTACTCGGTGAATTACATTTATGCAGATATTCTGAAAACTTCATTTGGAGACAGAGGAACATATGTCTTCATGTGGAGATATATATATATATCTTTTTTTTTCCTGAACCTAGCTTGTCCAATAAAGGTTTCAAAACCTGCCTTCAGTTTTCCTCTATGCAATTGGATATCCATTACTGATGCTGAATTTGTCTTCCCCATGTCCAGGTACAACAGCAAACCCACCTATAGGTATATCTGCTGGAACTAAGAAGACAAAAAAGGCATGTTCTGCTCAATAATTTATTTGCTTTTATTGTATTTTGAATACTCAATTTGTTCAAAAATCACTTAAAGTATATAATATACAATATAATCTTATTTTTAAGAAAAAATATCTTTCAGCAGAGTGGCTGGGAAGTTAACTTTATCTGCTCAGCAGAACAAAACTACCAATAAGTTACTTTCTAAAAATTTTTCTATAAATCAGTTGTTTGAAAATCTTTTATATTTCTCCACTGGGAAAATATTATAGTGATTGAGATTTCTGGGCGACTATTCAAATGCCTAATTAACTCATTAGGCTGTATGTTCAAAATGAAACAATGTAAGATACAACACTATAAAATAAAATACGACACCTTTGCAATGCTAGTAGTTCAATAAAACAAAAAATGCTGAAATTCAAACCATATTTGTTATGTATAATTTAAGCTAATACTGAGACAAGCCTGTGTAATTAGAGAAAAATGAAAAGATAAGTAGAGATTTTGCAGATATTTTGAAGGGAACTTAGGAGTATTTTCAAGGGTTTGTATGTTATTGGCAGTGGATCATAATTGTTCCTAATTGCCCCTTCAGAATGCATGATGTCCTTGCCTTTGCTACAGGTGTATCACTAATACTACTTTAAAATTTCAAGCTGTGATTAGTCCACTGTTGAGATGATGATTGCAATAATGAGGGCGAGGATGAAAAATTTAACGTGGAAAATTAAGGGAGAGAGAGAAAATATACTGTGCTGACTGGGAAAGAATTTTAACAGAAAAAAGAAGGAAACAATAAAACCGAAGTGAATGTATTTACATTGTGAAAAGTTGTCCAATGGGGAATACCTGAGTAAATAAGGAAAATACTGGTAAAGAAGGAAAACAAAAAGAGGAGAGAATAGGGTCTGCTCATGATCCATATGAGAGAAAAATAATGTTGGGTGTGGTAGAAACATTTGAGTCAGATAATTTATATAACCTAGGGCAGGAGAAAAAGGGGAGAAAAGAATTACTTGCTTGATTTTTAAAGTAGTGAGTCTGAGTGGGACCCCAGTCTGTGAGGGGACAGGAGTAAGGGTGAGGAGGAAGAGGATGAGACAGTGAAATGAGCTGAGATCTTTTACTTGATGTTTAGGAATGACACAGGGTAGGTGTCATCGCTCCATTTGAGCTTCCTAATGATGAGCTAGGCGTCCCCACAGTCCTACACCCTCATAAGGAGCCCTGCCCAGAGTATAGATCCATTTATCATTTGTTCAGTGATTTCTGGCAATTTTCTGGTAGTTAAGTTTGCTGAGCTAGGTTGCATTAGCCCTCCACCTTCTTTTCCCTCCTACTTTGCCTCAACAGGCTAAATTCTGGGAATTTTCTCAGAATAGATCACAAACTAGATGAGAATTTAGACTATGAACAAAAACAGTCATGGAAAAACGGGATTGGCAACAATTTAAGGAGGACAGTGCTTTGCTTCAAATGAATCAAGTGTGTATTGAATGATTATTATGAATAATTATTAAATGTACAGTACAGGTCAAATGCTGTACTATGAAATTTCACATCTAATCTCTATTTCAGATGTAATTCCTAGTTCAGATATAATTTTGCTTTAGCATTTAAGCGGTCTTTCAATTATCAAATTCTCAACAACTGGAGATAGGAGCCAGAACCCTAGCTGGCCTAGTTTCAGGTTCAAGTCAAAGGAGACAGAAAACTAGAGCAGGATCCTAACAGGCATGGACTACTGGAGAGGCGAACCTGAGGGTAAACTCCAGGGTCTCTGTGTCTGCATTTCTGTCTTTCCTACTTCCACCTTGAATACCAAGGAAGCATTGCATATAAAACTGACCTTAGAGCCTTCATCACATTGAAACCAGCCTTAGGTGCCAGAAATCTAAGAGCACCAGACAATTTATTTTGAATCAAAGCTTTGGGATAAATAAATCCACCCCTTTATATATTATTCAGTCATGTATTGACTACCTTCTACATGTCACATACTAGGGTAGGCTTTATTGTTACATGTCAGAAAAAGCTATAAATGGCACACAATTGTGTGATGGAAATGGCACAATTCCAGATTTTAGTTAAGAAATATGAGTTTAGAGGATGGAGATGTCCAGGCCTTCAGTCTACTCTGAAATCAGACCCTAGTGCATTATTTTCTCAATCTCCCCATCTTGATACTTGTCCAGGAACACTGGTGGTTTAACAACAATAACAAGTACAATTGACCAATACAGGTTGACTATACCTGAAATGAGTAGACAAACAGCACAGACCGAAACCCTGAAGGGAGAAAGCGACAGCAGGGACACACAAAGGAGTCAGTGCAGCAACTTGTTCATGCAAATACAAGAACACATCCACATAAATTAGAAGGAATTAGTCTAAAACTAAAATGAGCCTTCTTCCAAGAGATTGTCAACAGCAATAAACATATTCATGAAACGTAATTTTATGCAATGGGGAGACGTTCAAAGCATTATTTTGTATTTTTAAGAGCATATTTATATTAACTGTATATCTATGTTATATATGAGTGACAATCACATAAAATTTTAGACACAACAATATCCCATGATACTCCAGTCTTTTCCTGAAGCATAGAGGTGTGTATCTATTCTCTTCTGTGACAGGGCAGTGGTGTGCCAGAACCTCAGAAAGACAGGTATTGCTGTAGGAGAGTCCAGGTTTGGGATGGAAAGGCCACCCCTTAGGTCTTCTTCATCCAGAAATATTTTCTACCTTCTTCTATCACTGATCTGTACCCCAAGACATTCATTATTTTTCTGTATCAGGACCCACCATGGTCACTTCTCTTGGAAACAGACATTTGTAGGAGGAGCGGCAATCTGCTGGAAGTCACTCCAACTGAGAATTTGGTTCTCCAAAAGCTATTCCCCCACATGGCACCTCAGCCTTAGAGTAAAGCACAGAGGGAGGAAAGGCCAGTTTTGGTTGAGGCTTTTCTGTGAAGTCAGCTCATATCCCACTAGGCCAACATTTGAAGATGGCAGGCACAGCATTAGCTCACTAGTGCTCACAGTGTGGTCCTCAAATCAGTGGCATCAGCTTTACTTCAGCACTTGATAGAAATGCAAATTCTTAGGCCCCACCTTGCAAATGCTGAGTGAGAAACCCTGGGATGGGAGCCCAACGATGTGTTTCAACAAGCCTTCCAGGTGATTCTAATTCATGTCAAGTTTAGGAAACACTGACCCACCTGGCAGTTCCACTAAGGGCTCACCCAATATGTAGATTCAGTTAATGTGTTTCTGATGCTTTCCTGAAATCAGATTTGGATGTCATGGAGGAAGATCTAGAATAAAAGCTTCCAGTGCTGGGAATTGGGAGTGACAAAGGGTGAGTAGAGTGAGATGGAGCAGGGAGATGGATGATGTAAAAAAAAGTCTCAACAGAAAAGGTTGAGAAATTGCAGGAGGTCAAATATATTACTCTTTTTCTAGCATAACTCTAGCTTAGCCTTAGTATTTTCCATGACTGCACTTCACACAGTGGATGACACCAGGATTAGGGCTGTGCTGGGCACAATTTTATCCTGAGTTTTTGTTTTTCTGTCTCTAACTACAGTAGCAGCAAGTTAAGCTGCCTCCCATATGTGAGCTTTCTTCTGCCCCAACTTGTGTTTTTTTCTCTTTTGTTATGAATTCTAATGTACTTACATCTTTCCAGGGATAAGGCCTGACAGTGACAGCCCACAATGAAATGAGCATTCGGTCACACAACAATATATGAGAAAGAATGGGCTACAGTTAAGCCAACATAATTGCATGCAAGCAACACCCTCCAAAGTAGGGAACTTTGGTTCAGGGTAGTGAGGGACTGGGAGATGAGAACATTGGAGCAACTAACTCAAGCAGTCTTAACACTCACAATGAAAGAAGAAATGCACAACAAAAATCACTACGTATTCCAAATCCCAAGAAAGCAGCCTTTCCCCCAAAATGCAAGACTTGTACTTTCGAAGGTGCATCATTATTGCCAAGCAGTTAATTCCCTCCTGGCTTGTTGAATGAACAATGGTCTACATTTATTACTGGAACCAGTGTTCAATTACTAGGGTGATGGGAATACCCTTATGAAGAATTGCCCAAACCCAAAGCTAATCAGTACAATAGTCAAATTAAGTCACAATTCATCCTGTTTATTAATATTTTCATTATAGCAGCCAATTGAGTTTATACTTTCATCAAATGATTTTTAAAACTCTCCAGTCTCTATAGAATAGAGGAAGGTTTTTTGTTTAAGTAGTTTTTCTTACTGTAAGTCATCTAGAAAATTGACCTGGGCTGAGAAAGGAAATGTGACTGCAAGAGACTTAAAGGTCCATGCTAAAATGAATATGCTTATTATTTTTTATCTCTTCCTTGTGGAGGAGCAGAGAGGCCATTGCATTGTCAAAGTTTAAAAGAAGGACAGAGATAGGAACTCCCTTTTTGTTTAGAAATTATTGTCAACTTGGGACCCTATAGCAGAGTAGGAAGTAACTGTGGCTGACTCTATCTGTTCCTATACTTCTCATATCATTAAAAAAAAAAAAAAAACCCACCTTCATAATTAGGACGTTGCTGAACTAACAACTCACTATCACTGAAAAAATATTTAATGAATTTTCACTAGACTCCTAAATATGGTCTAGTTATTATCCAAACAGGTCATGGTATCATCAAGTCTACCAAAGAATACATATTCTATTGTAGGGGTAGGTGGGATTAAGATTAAGACATTTCACAAATCATAGACTAGTTAAGTGCCTAATTGTGAGCTACATATTATCAAATAATTTGGAAGCTAATGTAGAGATAAATTGCGTAGAACAGAGAAACTGAAAATATCAGAATTAAACTTATGGATAAAAAAAAAGGGGGGCTACACGAACAGCAACTCACAGGGTGATCTGATCATAACCCCTAACTGGGCAGGTCACAGTGGGTAGTCAGCCACAGGCATATAATTTCTTTACTGAAATGTTTTTAAACCAGTTCTGTCCATTGTTCTTGTGCATCTAGGTTAATAGACCTTTATAATACTAGAAGTAATGCCTCTCAAAAGGAGTATTACCCCTGGAGAGAGCATATCATTTTGTTAACTCTCCCATAATCCAATCCCTACCTTGCTTTCTCCAATCTTCCTTATATCCTCTCCTTAATTTTAAATTCATGAAAGGAGCAAAAACTTTTATTTTGGGGAGTTTTGAGATCTTGCTCCCTGGCATATGTCTTTAAAAAAAAAAACTCAAAAATTTTCTATAGGTTCCGATGTTTCTTGCGTAGATAAACTTGACTTGAAATGGAATTCTTTGCAAAACAACAAAGATCCTGTTTTCTACCTTCTTTCCTATACTTTTCCTGCAAACCTACAAAAATAGGCACCATGTTTTGAGTCTACTTGTAAACCAACTGGACCATAATCTCACTAGGGATTGTATCTCATCATATTAGCTTATTCCAGAATACCCAGGGTATCATTTAAAATTTAGTCCTTACCAATCAAAAAACTAGGTAGAAAAAGGCACCAGAGTAGTTGGAGATTTTAAAAATTTCTCAAAATAAAGAAATAAAAATGAGGCACAAAGAAAAGCAGAGAGAAACAGAAATGGAGGAAGAGAACAGTAATGAGAGGAAAAGAGACAAAGAGAAAGGAGGAGAACCAAAGGAGAGGGAAGAACATTTACAAAAGTTGACGAGAAGGAAAAACTCAGGATATTTGAAATAGTTTAGGTTTTCTTCTGTGAGTTTTTACACTTTGGAAGTACATTCTGCATGTGTGTGCGCTTCTGTGTGTGTGTTTATGTGTATGTTGGCCGTTCCATAATTGATCTCTCACCTTATCTGTGATTCCTTGAACTGTGATTGACTGCAAGGAGGAAGAGAATATGACACCCCAAAATTTGCCACTTCAGCATATGAATTATTTTGAGCTGAAGGCAATCAAGACCTAGCTGACTCCAGAAAAACTTTTAACTCTCTCTTACCTACCTAATATAATTAAAAAGGGGTCCTGTCTCAGAGAGAAAACTGTTACCAGAGCTAACTTGCAAATGACCTATCTGTATAGCAAATCAAACCCCTAATTACCAAACATCTGCTCTTCTTACTGTCCTGTGAAGTCCCCACCTCCCCTTTGAAGTCCCAGGCCTATATTTCTTTCCTTTGTTCAGGGGTATATAAGCCTTAACTGCCGGACTTGGGTCTCATATTTTCATGGGCACCCTTACATTAAAAACTTAAAAACTGTGTTTCTCCTGTTAATTTGTTTATGTCAATTTAATTATTAGACTGACCAAAGAATCAAAAATGGCAGATGGAAAAATGATCCTTCCCAGCAGCCATTTGTATTTGAAAACCGGTGCTATTAGGAAAACATTTTCTGCTCAGTATAACAGGAAGAGCAAGGTCATATGTCTTTTGGTTTTACTGTAGTGACAAACACAATTCTAGACCCATTGCCTATGCATTCCACCAGCTAACCTATTGACCTGAGTACACAGGGTCAGTATAAGCTTAGTTTTTGGCAGAGACAAATGAGGCTGAAGCTGTGAGGACAAAGGAAATCAAGGTACTCTGTCCCACCCCAAAAATGGAGCAGGCATGTGTTAGAAAGCTTGTGCTTATTAATTAAATACATTTACTTTTACATCTTTTTTGCTTAACTAAGGAGAAAATGTGCATTATTTTTTAAACCAAATATAATGAAAACGCAAAAAGAAAAGAGACCATTTTGATTCAAATCTTGGCAAATATTCAACTTGCAATAGCTTGAAGATTTAATATTATTACATGCACAAAAAAATAAAGCCTAATGCTCATCCAAGCATATTTCAATCAAAACTCTCTGGGAACCTTCCTACTGACAATACAATTTCGTGCAAAATAAACAATAAGATGCAAAAACTCCAGTAAGCAGTTTAGGAAATTACATATCAAATATCTTCCTATGAGCCTGGGGGTCTTACTGAGCAGAAGTTTTGCCTAACAGGTCTCATTGCATATGCAGATTTAAATAATTCACTTGTTTAAGAAATCTCTTCTCTATTTATTCAAGCACTTCAGCAGTGGGTTGTCGCCAGTAGTCATGCCAAGAGTCAAAGGGAAAAATAAGGTTGTTTTTCTAGTTTTGAAGGAAGGGATATGAAAATGAGTAGCAAGCCTAGGATTTTTGCAGCAAAGTCAGGTAACAATACTACATTTGCTTAAATCTATTCTCCATAAGGTAAGCGTGATTTCAGAAACTGAGTATTTGGGCAAGGTTAGCTACTTAGCCGGCTGGTCTCCAACTGTCCTATTATGCAGGGAGGATCCCAGAGAGAGATGCCACCCAGGGTCAGAAGACCAGGGAGTATAAGCAACGAAATGAGAAGACAGAACTTCCAAAGGTCGGTTCCTCTTCTCATTACTCAAACCAACCACGCACGGCATCCTGTACATCTGAATAAATATACACACATAAAGTCTTAAGTGTGGTGTGTGTGTATCCTGCCAGACTTCCAAGTTGTTTAGACTTTGATCAAATTATATCAATCTCCAGTTTTCTCATTCAGCCATGGATTTTCTCTGGTGATCTAGCCAATAATAAAATAATAAAATAAAAAGACAACAACAATGAACTAACCATATCTTCTCTAAGAGAGGAAATTAGCAAAATCAAAGTCTACAATACAAGCTGGACTGGGGCAGCTACTTAGAGGCTTTCTTCTCAAAGTTTGAATAGAAATGGTTTGATTGCTAACATTCTTAAACTTTCAAAAGATGCACTTATTTCAGTCCTATTTTTTAAAGAATTGTTCAATTAAACATGCACTGTAGGGGATATAAAACACTCTTTACCACCTCTTTTTTAGATAAAAGTGGCCTACAGAATCTAAAGCAATTGTTGACAATAAAAACACATAATAGATTGTGGTGTTTTTTTGTGATTCCCAGGCTCTCTACCACACTTTCTGTTTTTCTCTGTAAAACTCTCACAGGCATTCCAAGTTACCAACTTTCTTTATATAAAAAAATCACTGTATCCAGGACCGTGGTCAGTTCAAGATGGAAGAAATTGGCCTACCTCTAGTGGAATTCACATTCTTGCTGCAATAAAATGACCTTTTACCATATATGAAAACTTAATTTCCTGTTCAAGGCCAAAAAGACTAGCAGAGAAGAAAAGATGAATTCAATCCAGTGTTGGAGACCCTGTCCTGAGCTCTGGGGGTCAAGAAAGTTTTCCTGAGAAAAGAGATTTGCATGGGATAGCTATTGATGAGGAAATAAACCTTTTATTTGAAACAAAAAAAAATTAAAATTCTAAAAGGATAAAAGCTAATTATTTTTAGTGTTTTCTTCTGATAAGAGTTGTGAGATTATTGTGTTCAAGTGAGAAGAGACAAAGTTGGTTCTATGTCCATTATCAGTGATTGACATTTTTAGAATAAAATATTAATCTATGTAACACTAGTACAGTTATAAGAAAAAGAGTAAGTTAAGGTTTACAGGCCAGGTGGACAGTTTGAACACAGTAGCAGGAACTGGATGTCTGCACACCACTATGAAAATTGTGAGCCAGGCGGGTGCCCGGGGTCCATTATGAGTGGTGGTAGGATGCAGTGGTAATAGAATTTGCACTCCAGTTTAAGAAATGTTATGAGGTTAGGTTTGGAAATTAATCGACTAATATAATTCACATGATGACCCATACTCATTAAGTAATTCACCAATTTGCAACAAATATTTACTGAACATTGACTCTACCACAGGCATCATTCTTGGGGAAAATAGCTGAACTTTCTTGCAATATGCATTCCATGTGGGGAAAAAGTATGGTATGTAACTAATGCAATAATATTTTTTTAATCAGATGAAGTAATGTTCTATGAAGAAAATTAAACAAAGGGATGCAAAGAAGTTAAAATATGTGGCTACCATTGCTGACCGGGAACACTTTTCTGAGAGGGTGACGTAGTTTGATATGAATGATGGTAAATGGTCATGAAGAAAAATAAAGTGAATCACATCTAAGTAAGGTATAAGGGCCAACCAAATACACTAGGTCATCCATACACAGAGATATAACACAACAGCTGAAATCTCAAGACTTTTCAGAGCACCCTGAAAAACAAAACAGAACAAAAAATATGCCTGTCTTGACAACTCTGTTCAGCCTCCTCCAGGGCAAATTGTTCTGGTAATGACCTTCATCGCATCAGCTTATCCAAGGAGAAAACAACAAAAAATAAAAACAGACCAACAAACACAGAATTCTGTTCCGCAGATAGTCTGCAGTTTTCACCTTAATAAGCTTAACAACTTTTATCTTTGTTTGGAGAGACAGTCGACATAGGATTGCTCTCCTGCAGATATAAATAGATATTTGACAACACTCCAGTTACATATCTGGCAATTATTTCTTGATTATGTTAAGAAGAAATCAGTCATATGGATTTTTTTAATGCAAAGAAGCTTGATGAGATTGGGGGATGCAAACAGGTTAGTTGAGTAAAGCATAAAGTTATCTTTCTGGTATTTTCACTGGAGTTAATGTGAGTACCAGTCTTGTCCTCAGTCTCTAAACTGGCAATATTTTTGTTTAATTTATGGTTAAGTGTATCTCGGCATATTGACTGACATTAATCAGTATTACAAGAAAATGTTTTAACAGCCAGAATTCCTGTTTGTTACTTGGAAATGAGAATTTATCCTGGTACAACGGTCTCAACTCGTCCACTAAGGCACAACTTGGTCAAAATGTTAAAATTGAATGGAAGCTCTAAGACTAGATTTTGTTGCAATGAGTTAAGCAGTAATTCTCAGGTCCTTAAAGTAATTCATTTACCAAGAAAAATACCTTTAATTCAAACAAACCTGATTTTGAATCTCAATACTATAAATTACTAGTGACTTCCGGCAAGCTACTTAACATTTCTATGAGTTTCCATACCTTGAAAATGGGAGTAACACTACCTACTTCCTAGGGTTATTGTAAAAATTAAGTAAAATAATGAATGTGTGGAGGGATTAAGCATGTGACTGGCACCCAGTAACAATTAATGTTATCAATTGTTTGGTTAAAGTTACAGAAGCAGCAGCATATACTATTAGAAATTATACATTTGGACTTAAGTAATTGGATGCACACATTTAGGTTTGTTTTTGAGAGGTTTTTCTTTAAGTCTTGTAATAAATTTTAAAATGTTTTGTGCATTTTTATTTCTCCCCAGAGCAACCTTTGCTGATATAAAAATTTTCTCCTACAAATAATGGAATATGTTGACCCTTCAAGAAAAATCTCTGTGCTCTTACACACCATCTAGAATTCTACTCCATACCACCCGGATCCCATGCTTTGACGTGGAGATCCCATTTTGCTGTCTGAATACAGTTGGTTAATGTTAGTGTGGCATTCGAATCTGTGACATACACCTTTAAAGTGTTAGAAATATCCTAAAATTTGCCATATTGACCCATCATCTCTTCTAATAGACTATTTCTTAATAGGTTTTCACAGAGGGATGGATGTGCTCATCCACCTATAGAAATGGTTGTGACCTGAGGGTGAGTGACCTTTATTAACTAGTCCCTAAACCTAGAAATATGCTCTACAAATACAGACCCAGCATGGGAGGAAGTTTAAATTCACATCTGAGCTAGAGTGTTTGGGGGAAATTTATGAAGAGTTTAGCATGAAGGATGACGCACTCACGGCTGTGGTTCTGTTATATATTCACACAAATACACACATTATTCCCCCCCCGCCAAGTTGTATGTTTTAAATAATTTTGTTCAACAGTGTGATTTTTGACATTTTCACCAGTCATAGGTAGTAACTTGCCAAAGTTTATGATTAGCACAAGATAACTTACTTCAACCAGGGTTCCTCCTTGAGTTGCTGTCATTTTATCCAAGGCACAGAAAATTGACACTTCATCTAAATGTGAGCAGAACAGCCTGAGTTACCTAAAAAAGGGTTTCGTGGATGTTATAGATGACTCGTGTGTGCCTTTATCTTTCTTTGAACACTTATCACTTAGCCTTATAAATAAAAACACCCAGATTATAATTACTGACCAGGGGTATAATCTTTCCTCTGTGGCGGCCAATGTCGGAGGAGTATTTGGAAGTGGGGACAGGCCTGGTAATCAGTCCCTCAGGAGGTGTCTGGGAGCTCCCTTAATCAAAAGATCAGTCTACAACGGCTTAGCCATCTTTTGTTTAACTTCCAACGTGTTTGAGATGTTACATAGGAGCACGTTTTCACAATATTAAAATGCAAGCAAATTCAATGCAACAATAATGCAGTCCTTTTAAAAAATCAATCTTACTAAACTAAAAAAAAAAGGAGGATCAGTTGAGCCTGCCTCTTATAAGCCCCAATTTCACAGAATACTTCTTTGTACTTTATAGTCTTTTACTATCTCTCACTGCACTTAGCATAGAATTGCAAATTCCCATTGATTGATTAAACCAATTTAGACTGGCTCACTTGCAGATGGCCTAAAGGGAAAAACACAAAAACAAACAAAACAAAAAAAAAATCCAAGTTCTTTTACTTTCAGAGCCTTTGGATGCTTTGTAACGAAAGGAACTAAGCTCTTCGTTTCTTTTTCCAAGATTCCATATAGGTTGTTGTTGTTTTCTTTTCTTTTCTTATTCTCCACACAATTTGTAAACAGCTGAAAATAAAACAGGCAGTTTTTCTAGTGATTTACAGTCTCAGACCATCTTCATGCCTTTTTTTCCCCGAGTTATTAATTACAGCATAATGTAACAAAATACCGAACACACAACTCCTTCAGATGAAAATGACTAGTTTCGTAGTTTCAAGAAAGTAGGCAACTCTATTTCCTTTAGAACCTTACGGATTGTGTACACACCCAATCCAACTTTAACTCTTTGTGTAAAATGTTTGTGAGCCAGGTGGGTTGGGGAGACAAAAACTGAAACTAAATGTGAGACTGCTCCTAATCTGGTTGGCTCTGTCCACAGTGACTCCAATAGGAAAAGGAGACGTCATATATATATATATGTATTTCATATATATATATATATATATATATGTATTTCCTATATATATATATATATATATATATTTTTTTTTTTTTTTTTCCTGCAGAAAAAGAGGAAAGAGCAGTTGGGAGTAAAAAAATGTGGCAATGTTTCTATCCATGGTAACATTAATTTCTCAATTTCTAAACAATCAGAAACATAGAAAATGTTCCCTAGTTAGCCACAAGGTTCATTCAGTCTCAGACTGTGACCCTTGTGAGTGTCATACCCCTGTTTTGGGAAATGATTGTTGCTCTTGGCAACAACATCAGTGCTTGGAGGGGTGTTCTTATGGATATATTTCTTGATGATCCATGTTAGTGTTATCTTAAACTATTCAAATTTATTAATTACTCTTTACTTATATCACTTCTTGGGATAGTGGCATTCACCTCTATTTTCTAACAGTCAAAGAGAACTTCGTATATTTTATTAACTTCAAAATTTATTTTAACCTCATAATAACTGGGGAGGGGGCAATAATGTTCCAGATCATGTACTTCATTATTACACGGACATATTCTTACTTCAACTACTTAGTCATCATGATTTACAGAATATTTAAATGTCCATTCTAAGTCTTTGTTTTATCAATAGGTTTTAAATTATGCTTCTAGATTCCTTTCCAGGGTCAAAGCGAAAAAGAAGGAAGGGGAAATGGGTCCCTTCCTCCCAATCTAACCAGAGAGTCTTCCCACTTTCAATATTCTACACATTGGGTTACGTGTTTGAAAAATAAAAATTAAATAACCACCACTCAAGACTATAGAATTTTTAACCTCTAATTAAATAATACCTTTATTTATTTGATAGATGTTGATAGTTTTGGCCCCCAGGTGCCATTTATATGCAAGGAAAGAATGTAAACATAATGATTAACCTTTCCTTCCCAGTTCCTCCCTTGCCCATCCCAAGGCATATTCTAGGGTGTTTCTTTTTCTGTTCCCAACATCTTGTTTCACATGCCTTTTTAAAAGCACCTTTGTAGCACTGCAATAATTTATTTCCTTATTTCCTATCCCCCATGCTACAACATGAGTTCATTGAGAGCAAAAACTTTTGGCATTTTTCATTGTATACATAATAGCCAGCAGGGAAGAAGCCCCTAATAGGTGTGTAAATCAAGGTGCCAATTGAATTTGATCTAATCTGAGCAGGAGACCTCAAGAAATGATGTAAATTTCACTCAAAATAGGTAATCAAGTGGGAGAAATACTTTCCTAATCACACAGATTGTATATTCTCTTCACAAAAGAATGTGTGAAAGACAATTATCATATCTTTGAAATAGTAACCCTTTGCCACTGAGTTAAAGACCCAATTACCTGAGTGATGAATGAATTCTTTCCTTCGTTCTTTTATCAAATGTTCATTATACAGATACTTTATATGCAGGGCTGTGCTAGGCACTGTGGGGGTACAAAGAGGAGCAAACTGGGGTATACATCTCTGAGGTTCTCATAATGTCAGTAAGGAAGTAAGACCTACAAAAGAAAAAAAAACTGTCAAATTGTAACTCAAGGCAGAATACAGGTGGTGAATTCGTTCTAAGAAGAGAATGCACTCCAGGAGAGCTCAGAGGAAGGCAGGATACTTGGGAACGGGGGTGCAGGTTGAGTGGAAACTGACAAATGCCTTGGGGAATGGTTAGGAATGAGAGAGGCAAGCATGTTGTGTGCATGCCCCTACATGGAAGGAGGTGAGATGCAAAGGGAGCCTGGACGGGGAGGGGAGATGTAGGTGACTGCCAAGCTCAGGATGGTCAAGAAACCAACACAATAAGCTGAGCTGCCTGATGGGAACAAAGGACTCAGGTTCAATTGTTTAGTATTATAACATGCTTTGGGGGTTACCACTCCTCCAAATACCTTCACTGAAACACACACACACACACACCCCGATTGAGAATTCCCAGGTCCTCCCAACTACCCAAACAATAATAACAACAACAACAACAACAAAAAAAAAAACCATGAGCATTATGCTTCGGCAGCAGGAAGGGAACAGAAAATAAAATATAAAATTATATATGAAGTCCTTAAACTTTGATATGGGTTAGCAGAGGAAGATATAAAATCTATTCTTTTTTGTTTGATGGTTTGTTTAATGCTCACCTGCTTAGCCTGGAGGCAAGAAAATGAAACTTTCAAGGTCTCTTCAGATAACTCTAAGACACTGCAATCAAAAATTGTATTTCTTCTCCCTTTGTTTTGCTATCTTTTGATGTCGTGAGGGAGTAAAACACAATTTTCCTTCTGCCCATTTAAATTTTCCTGACTATACCAGCCATCAATTAAAATGAGACAGATTAACAGGAAAAAAGGCCAAATTTATTATATATGTACATACAGATGTCCCTAAGAATGTGGGGCCTGAGGGTACATTGGGCAGTTGTGGCTTATTTGCCATTGTGGGGTGGTGAACTCTGCTTCCCCTCAATGTATATAAGTGGGGGTACCTGAATGACCAAAGGAAAAAAATAAAATGAACACATTTGGCATTTAGATGTTTCAGTCATCTATTTTTTCCCCATCTAAAAAATATTGGTGGCTTATTCAAACTTAAATATAATTGTTTAAAGCATTAATGGATAAGATTTTGCAATTTAAATACAGGGATAAAATCATCCTTGAGAAACAGAAGCTTCCATGGTGGCATTATAAACATCACTGAATTTGTATTCAGTGTTTCTGAAAACAGACTGAGTGGGCAATCTTCTTGTCTTTCAAGTGATAGAATTAATGCTCCTAAGACTCAGTCAGTCCAGGTACATTTATCTGGAACAAATTTTTTACCTGCCTGGTTCTCACCCTTGAGAACAGACTCACTCTGTACCAGCAGTGGCTGGGTCTGCTTCCCAGGAAGGCACATGTTTAGTTCTTTGATGCTCACTTGCCTATTATTGTTAAAACAAAATAAAACAAGACACTTTGACCTAATAGATACACAAAAACTCTTCATTCATCAGAAAGAAGACTTTTATGGTCTGCAATTTCCGACAGCTCAATTTTTTTTATTCAACTTCCAAATCCAAACACCTGCTTTTTTCTCTCTCTTTAAAACTTTCTGTTTTCTCTTTTATCACACAGGTTCTTTTTCTTCTCCTTTCTTTTTAGCCTATACTCTATCTTTTCCAGGAGTGTGCTGGTAATACAGCAACCAACTCTCTGGAAAACAGACAAACAAGCCTAATGTGTTAATGCTCATGGCATTGCCGATTTCCATGGTGTAAATGCTCTCATAATGGCTAATTTGGCTTGGGTGAGTAGGTAATGAGCAGGCTCCTGTGCACCACTAATTCTCTCTCTCTGTCTCTGTCTCTCTCTCTCTCTCTCTCACACACACACACACACTTACACACAAAATGCACCCATTAGAAAGATAAAGAGATGAATAGAGAAGAAAACCCTGTAACTAAAGAATGTACTCAAAAATTTCTCCACTTATTGAAGAGTCATTTTGGTCTCCCAGTATTTGAAGTTTGGGGTCAGCAATGTTCTGCCTCTTTTTCTGTACAATTGAGGAAAAAATTTAGATCTCAGCTGGGTTCTTACATTTTTTCCTTCTAAGAAAAAGTCAGCCCTGGGGAAGAAGGAAAATCTGAGGAGTTTATGTGTGTGTTTTCATGAGTCGCTTTGAGATTCAGAACTTCTGTTCTTTGCCACATTAAAAAATATTTTTTTCTTTTTTAGTCATCAGGGAACTGTGGATGATGAGCCTAGGACTCAGTTTCAGCCCTGGGGCACAACATCATAAGATTTAAATAATGTCTTAAAGGTTTTCATACTTCTCCCCCCCAGAGAGTTCTAAGCATGTTGAAATGTGCAAGTTTTGCTCTTAGTATTCATTTCCTACTGGCTTTCTTTTCTTTCAACAATTTCTCCCCTCTTTCATTCCTCTTTTTTCCTTTCATTCCCTCTCTTCTCTAAACTATCTATTCAATTTCCTTTTTCCTCTGCTTTTCTTCAGTCCTCTAACTTTCCTCACCTCCGATTTCACTCTTTTAAAAATCTTCACTCAAACTTTTCTTAATATAACACCATCACACAATAATTCCTGAAGGCAATGTATTGAAACATTTTGGAGCAAGGAAAAAGATCATTAACATAAATGATGAGAATAGCCCAAATAGGAGTGGAAGCCTTGGAAGGAGAAGCCATATTCAAGTCAAAATCTTAAACAGACACTGAGGTCAAAGGCAATGTAGCTGTGGTTGTCATTAGTATCACTCACTACATGGTTCTGTTTCCTCTTTTTCCTCTTCCTGGCACATGATCATGTTGCATTTCCCTCTTACCTACAGTTGGGTGTGACTGTAGGGCTTGCACAGGCATGGAAATGAGAGTGAGAGCAATACTTTTTCAAGACAAATGTTTCAAGAGCTGCTGCCATGACAATTGACAATGTTTAATCAAGGTAGTGAAGGCTCAGTCAGCCTGGGTCCCAGAGTGAGGATAGAGCAAGACAAAACCTCCAGAAGACTTGTGGTAGAAATGTAAAATGAGCAAAGCAATAAAATTTAAGACTGAGATTTGGAGCTTCATTGTTGCATGGTGCATGACATAGCCTATTCTGAAGAGCAGAGTAACCAAGAGGAGAAAACACAGAATAAGCTATTGGCTTTCAGAGGTAAGAGTACAGAGGCTCAAAAGAAAATGAATAATTAGGTTAAATTATTGTCACTTCAAGGAAAACTTGCCCAAGACTATAAAAGATGGCTGAAACTAATCCTGTATTTTGGATGAAGGCAGAGAGTGCTAATTCCTGTTGTCCGTGCAGATGACATGTTTAAGGCCCAACAAATACTTCAGAGCCTTTGCAAATGTTGCTGCAGCTAGCCAAGAGGAAAATGTGTCTTGTTGAAAGTGTTCCCATTCATGATTGGAAAATCTCTGCTAGATCCAAACTTAGGCCTGTGCCAACCTAAGATGTAAGCGAACATATTACTTTCTTATGATATGGGGCAGGCAATATTCCTTCACCATTTTCATGCTTTATTCTTTAAAAATGTATCTATTGAATGTCTATTTGAAACTAAAATAGACTTTCTAATATTACTTTTATTATAGTTGATAAAATATATTGGAGAGAGTATCAAACAGGAAATAAGAAAAACTGGCACCTGCTCAAATTCTGCCAATAAATAGCGATATTTTTTTGGTAAACAAACCTGAGCCTCAATTTTTCTCATCTGGAGAATGAGGGATGGACTGGAAGATCACATCCAGACTGAATATCCCCTGATAGCATGTATTGAAGCCACAACTTACAAGGAATACTAATAGTACTTGATCCTCAAAATGACAGTGGTTGGCTAGAAGAAGACAGTCCTCTACTATTCCATGAGGGACTGTCAAGAACTATGAATAGGATGTGATTTTACCTTATTTGCCAGCTAACAAGTTAGTTTGCTCTAGTTTCATGGATATGGGCAGAAGATATGACACTCCTGAGTCAGAGACAAAAGGCTTTATTGCTCACAGCAATAGAAATAGTGAGAATATCAACATTTCTTGTGCTGGTTTCTTAAGCCCCAATCCCACAGGGTGATGTAAAGAAGGCCAAGTGACCCCTACACAGGCAGAGTTGCATTTTAAGAGAAAAACTTTTAACTTTGGGAAGCTAAGTCTTTTACAATGGACATTAAGCAAGACTGCCCTTAGCCCCAGAGGGAATCATTATCTTTATTACACTGGGCAGGAAGCATGACAGCCCTTTGCTCTGGAAGGAGATTCTATGTCTGTCTTCCATGGCAGCAAGTAAACTTGCTTTTGTTCTGGAGGGAAATAGCAGCTCTGTTTTCCAAAGCAGATCACTATACAAACATCCTTGAAAAGATGATCCAGAACAAAATCAGCGTATTTGCTTCTAACACATGCAGAAATGTGTGAGACCCACTGAGAAAATAAGTCTCCCCCAAATAGTAGCAATTGTTTTTACATCATCCTGGCTTCTGGAAAATTTTCCCAATTTGATTAATCTGGAGCCAAATTTTCAATTTATTTCATATAGCATTTAATTAATGAATCCAATAGGATTCTAAGCAACAAGATGGTATCAACTTGCAGTATTTGACCTCAACAATATCCCCAAGTTCTTGATCCCAACCAGTTTTGGTCAAAGATGATACCAGTAGAGTCTACCTTAAAAAGCTAGGTACCTCTCTTTACATTTCTGAATTAACCTCTCCACATGGCCCAGGTTGTAAGGCAGGCACAGATTGTTTTAGTGATTGCACAGACTCTTCCTTGGTCTGCAACAAGGACTTATATGGCAATCCTATCATCCATAAAAATGGTTGATGAATATAACTCGCCAGGAAAGAGAAACAAAAGAAAAAAATAAACAAATGGGACGTCATCAAACTAAAAAGTTTTTGCACAGCAAAAGAAATCATCAACAAAACAAAAAGACAACCCACAGAAAGGAAGAACATACTTGCTGATACATCTGATAAAGGATTAATGTCCAAAATTTATGAAGTACTACAAAATTCAACACCAAGAAAATAAACAACCCAATTAAAAAATGGGCAAAGGACCTGAATAGACACTTCTCCTATGAGGACATACAGATGACCAACAGACATATGAAAAGATGCTAAACATCACTAATCCTCAGACAAATGCAAATAAAAACCACAATGAGGTACCATGTCACACCTGTCAGAATGGCTATCATCAATAATTCAATAAACAACAAGTGCTGGTGAGGATGTGGACAAAGGGGAACCCTTTTGCACTGTTGGTGGGAATGTAGACTATTGTAGCCACTGTGGAAAGCAGTATGGAGATACCTCAAAAAATTAAAAATAGATATGCATTTAGACCCAGCAATCCCACTTCTGAGAATATATCCAAAGGAACCCAAAACATTAATTTGAAAGAATATAAGCACCCCTATGTTTATTGCAGCATTATTTACAATCACCAAGATGTGGAAGCAGCCCAAGTGTCCATCAGTAGATGAGTGGATAAAACAACTATAGGACATTTACACAATGGAATACTTCTGTGCTATAAAAAAGAAGAAAATTCTACTTTTTGCAATAGCATGGATGGTCCTGGAGGAGAACATTATGCTAAGTGAAATAAACCAGTAAGAGAAAGACAAATGCCATATGATTTCACTCATATGTGGAATCTAATGAATAAACTGAACTAATAAGCAAAACAGAAAAAGTCTCATAGATGGAGAATAGACAACAGTTAGTGGAGAGGGGGAAGTTAGGGAGTGAAGGGATTGAGCAAAAAGGATAAAGGACTCATGGACATGGACAACAGTGAGGTGACTGCTGGTGGGAGGCAGGTATAAGGGAGCTAAATGGTAATGGAAAAAAAGAATAAAGATTATATGGAAATATATTTTAAAAAAGCTGATGAGGCTGATCTGAATGCCTCCCAGGCCTGAAGTGGTATTATTGAGCACTTCAGGTAAAGTAAGGGATAGATTTTGCACTTCTTTTTGACTGAGAGATTCCAAAAACATATCTGATTATGAAATTGCTAGAACAATGCCAAACTATAGTATTATAAATGATATATTTCATTTACTATGTAAATATTATAATTGAAAGCTCTGCCAAGGCTACTCAGTGCAAGTTTTATTTTTTTGTAACCCCTAGGTCTCTTTATTTAAAAATAAAAGTGAGAACAAATGTTTACAAAACATCAAATTGGACAAAATCCCTATTTGCAGGCAGAATAGTTATTTTCCCACATGGTGTGCAGATAAGCAATGCTGATTAAATAAATTCCTGTCACTTGCCTGCCATTGTGCCTGAAATTCCCACCATTAATATAAATGTGTTTGTATCTAAAAATAAGATATATCTTTTTACAAATGTTTATTGTATTTTCCCATTACCCTTTAGTCCCCTTATGCCCCCTCCCCCCACCCACAATCACTACTGTTGTCCATGTCTATGAGTCCTTTTTCCTTTTTGCTCAGTCCCTCCAACTTATAGCTATATATAGCTATATCTTGTCTACATCTATATACAAGGGAGAAATTCTTACTCAAAGCAAATATCCTTAATAAAAGTGTTGCTCTCAGTCAGTGTTTATTATTCACACATTTTCAATTAATATGATACCTTTTCCACTGTGACAGCATCTATTTAAAGGAAATTTCTTATGAAATGAGATCCATAAGAAATCAGTTTTGAAGAGAGCATAATAAAAAGGGAAAGCCTTAATGGAGTAAATATAAAAATGGAGAGATGATGGGCAGGGAGCAGAAGAATAAAAATTGCACTTTAAGGGTACAAGGCATCAAGAGACAACCCCCCAGGGCAAAAAAAAAAATACTGTAGAGATCAGATTGTGTCAAAATCTCAGTTTTGCCTAATAATGCTATTTTAGGACATAAGGGATTGTAAACGACTGCAGGCTGGAAGCAGGGCCTTTTCGGTGATGGAGTGTACCATTAAAGCATACTGGCTCCTTTTATTTCAGAACAACGTTGACCCAGGTCCAATGAGATCCATCAACATCTCATCTCTGCTGACTCATTTAGCAGCAAAAAGAGGTTCACAAATCAATTCTGAATAGAAAAACAGGAACGGTGCACAAAATAACGAAGAATTGAAAGAGATATCATGTAAGATTTCTAGCACCCTTTAAAAAAATTTAAAACAAACCAAACAACAACAAAAAAAAAAGAACAAAGAAATACCTGTTTGGAACCATTGGGGCAGAGTCGGGGGGGAGTCTTTGAACACACCACCCCTGTACCAGGTGCACAGTTAGCAAAAGATATAACCTCTCATCTCTGGGAATGAGAGATGGATGATCGTGAAATTGTACAATCTGGAAATGGTTTTCCCCACCACTGCCTGAATACCTGGCTCTTGCATCTCACATCCACAGCCCAGATTTTATATCACAGAAGCTAAAGGGAGGCATTCGGGGCTCAGCTGTCAGCCAGTGTTGACATCAAGCAGCAAAGACTTTCAAGTGGACAGATCTTCACTGGGATTATGCCTAACTCAGTCGTTAGTCACTCACCCTCCCTGGCTTATCTGCTTTAATTGTTTACCTTGTTTGTTCATTAGTTTTGTCTAGATTTTATATTCATTATTCTGTATCGTATCTCTGACATTTCAGTTTAGAAGGTGATTGTTTACCATATACATTGATTCTCCCAGGCCCTCAAATATTCCACAATCGATGCTAACAAGATAGTAACTACGGATAGTCATTATTTGGCTATTTTGGGACACATTCTCCAGCTCATTTTAATGCATTCTTATGTTTTCTGTCTCCTGGGGACTCTCACATATTCCTTTTGAACCTTTACTCTTTAATGCTACCCAGACAGCCTTTGTACCTCTTTGGAATGAATAAATACAGACTATCTCTGGTGATTTAAATCTCTCTCTCATGTGCCTTTAAAAATGCACACTTTGCTTTTATCAACCCCATATTTTGCACTTTCAAGAGAAAACACTGCAACTGGCATAGGTTCTCTTATCAGCCAGTATTATAGATGAGGGGACCAAGTAGGGACAGGCTTGTCTTCTGGGCTCCTAACAAGTCACAGACACAGAAGGAATGTATTATGGATGTTGTAGATCATTTGTCTGGCGTGTTTGCTATTGTAGTTTTTGTTGCTAGTTTATCTATTTACTGCACCTGGAGTTTCCATGTGGCCTTTAATTGGGACTGAGCAGGGAACAGTTACTCCCGGGGCCTAAGAAATATGCACAGCTTGGGAGTTCGCTATGCCTAGTGCAACCAAAACCCCGGTGACAAAGGAGAGAGCTTGGATACCACTGGAACAACTGCCCCTTCTATTCTCCTTCTTTGTGCCTTTCTGGCTTTACTTGACAATTTTTTTTTTCATAATGGAGTTAGTTAGCACTTGTGTAATTGTCACTGCTCCACAGTTAAAGTAGTCTGTGGAAGCCCTTTGGGATGTTTAGATATATTCCATATATTGGCAAAACTGATGTTGCTGCCAATTATATTCATAATATAATAAATATAATATATATATATAACATAATATAATTAATATACTCATAAGCTGGTATGAAAATAGTCAAGCTAACTTTAGATGGCCGTGGTTTCATGAGTAGACCTGAAACAGGTTCTGCTTCATGCTATTCTAAAAAAAAAAAAATCTTACCTGTTTATGTCAAAATGGTAAGACACACTGACAAGGCAGTGAATGTAAAATGTGGATGGCTTCCGCAGGATTGTGCAAGCAGTCAAGCCCTTCCAGCCAAGTGCCAGAACACCCAATATGAGGTCTGTTACATCGTGTCTCATTGCACTGTGCCCCGAGACTTGCTTTGGAAGAGACAGAAGATGGAAGAAGGGGAGGGGAAAAGGAGTCTTCCTCAACATCGTGTGAAGCCCATGCACTGGTGACTGAATTCTGAGCACACATGAGCCACCTAGCCATAGCCAAGCTTTTGTTTGCAGTATTCTGTTATCGTCTTTCCCACAACAACCAAATTATAAAAATGCTTTCAAGGAAATGATAAACCTCAACGTAGAACACAACTCAGTGTATGAGGAATCCAGATTAACTCAGTTAGATGTCTAGTCCGAGGAACAAAATATTCAACCTTTAAATAAATACACAATAAAAATAGCACACTCTTACTATAGGGTTACTGGACTGTAGCAGTAAATGAACTGAATAAAATTTTATGGCTTCTTAACATGCTGAGGTTTTTGCAGTGTCTTCCATCTTGGAGCTTAACAACATTTTGCAGTCTGCTATCAGTGAAACTAATAGTGCAGATGAAAATTTTATGAAAAATGGGGAATCTGCATTGGTTTTATATTATGTCAGTGAAATGAATAAAGATCATATTTTGGCATTAACAGCTAATGGTGAGAAAAGGAGTGGGGGCTGGTTACTCCAATTTGGCCCTGAAATTGATGATTTTTAAAGAGTCAGCTGTAATTATGATATTTGAATGTCATTATCATTAAACTGATGAATTATTTAGAAAGAAGGTGAACAAGGCAAACAGTTCCTCAGTGTGTTCATGCATTTAGTTGCATTTTTCCAGCTGAGGTGCTCCTTTCAGAGGGCGGTATTAATCACACGGATGGTGCAGGTATGTTGTGATATTATTTCTCTTAGCAAGGTCAAAGTTTTCTCCTACAGAGCATTTGGGGGAGAAGAATAGAGGAAAAAGGGAACTAGCAATTCCCAAATAATCAATCATATTGCAAATGGTGATAGGAAACGGTCCCTTCTTTTTGAAGTGGATTGCTTTACGTCTTCCACTTGAACTGTTATAATGTCCTCATTCACTTTCTAGCCTGCCATATTGATTGGCTTCAAAAAATCTTTTTGATAAGAGAAAAATAATTTCAGAAAAGACTACTAGAATAACATCATGTGGATGAAAAGAAATTCAAATTAAAACATGAGCAACTTTAGCTGAAAACATTTTCCTTGAACCAAACGGCAAATTAGTAATGAGCAACTTTTATTTTCTCGTTTCCCTCTCTTCCTCTCTTTCTGCACAAAGATTGTTTTCAGTGATTTTATTTTTTAGAAGTCTACAAAGTAATTTTCTCTTTAGAAGCATTTTAAAAATTGTTTCATTTACCTGGCTTACATTATATGCCACTGTGTTAAAAAAAAAAAAAAAAAAAACTTGCCAGTAAGAGTTCTTCATGACAGGCTTTGCCTGGTATTTATTGCTTGTCAAGATATATAATTTTGTATGGCATACAAGATGGAACAGACAGAATATTTTACTTCTGATGCTACAAAATATGTTAATTTTCTTGTGTCCTATAGCAGGGGTGTCAAACTCATTTTCACCAGGGGCCGCCACATCAGCCTTGCAGTTGCCTACAAAGGATCAAATGTAATTTTAGGACTGTACAAATGTAACTACTCCTTAACAGTTAAGTGAGAGCTCAGTGCTGCCACCAAGTAGAAACAAGGTGCCAGGCTGGATAAAACAAGGTGGATGGCTGGATTCGATCCATGGGTCTTGTGTTTGCTACCTGTGTCCTACAGACTTCTGCGTATTCTCAAAACTTTTACTATGAATATTTTTGTTCTAAATCATTCCAAATGCTACCTTGGTTATGGATACCCTGTTTTCCCCCAAAAAACTTGTAAAATTATGTGATTGCAGTGACATGATCTCTCCCACTGCCTTTATTTTTGCCATTTTTTTCTCATTGGGCTTTGAGATTGTTTCACTGTGGATTTTCCTTGGAGTCGGGTCCCCAAAAGAGAATAAGCAAGGAGATGCTCTCTAGGAGTGGACTTTGAGTTGTGTGATTTTAAAGAGCACTGTAAATATAATTTTCTCCCATGTTTCATCTATTCAGTTCAATTCATCCAGGAAAGGTCCAGAAATGCACAACCCAATTTCTGAATAGTATAATAAATATGCATTGAATGGACTATCATATTCTACTTTAGGTTAAGAAAAAATGGAAACGGAGCCTATGAAGTTAAGAGACACTCAACATCCAAATAAATGTCCCATCAACCTGGCAAGAATTAAAACAGGGAAATACAAATCACAACCACACTGAGATACCATCTCACACTTTTAGAATGCAGATCATCAAAAAGACAAGTGGCAAGTGTCAGTGAGGATGTGAAGAAGAGGGAGCACTTGTGCAGTCTGTTGGGAATGTGAATCTGTACAGCCAACCACTGTGGAAACAGCATGGGGATCCCTCAAAAAAGTAAAAATAGAACTACCATATAACCCACTGATTTCACTTCTGAGTGTTTATTCAAAAGGAACAAAACCACTAATTTGTAAAGACATGCACCCCCGCATTCACTGCAGTACTATTATTGCAGCATTATGTAATGCAATATCCAAGACCGAGAAACAGCCTAAATATCTATGAATGGATAAATGTTGGGAACTGCCCTGCCTGGTATCAGAAGCTGTAACCCCCCGCCTAGGCTAAGGCTGAGGGAACAACCTTGGAACCATAAGCCAGCAAGGAGACAAAAGCTTATCTCCCTGGCAGGAGCGCCACTTCTGCTCCTTTTATTTCACCCTGCCTGAACCCCAATGCTTGGTCAGTTAGCCAATGACAGGTAAGATTCCCCAAGGGGGGGAATAACCTAAGTAAGACAGGCACGATCACATGGGAGGCCCCTAAGGAAGGACTTTGGGGACTATGGCAAAAAGGGGGTGATGGACTCTCACCCTCCGGCTTTGACAAAGCCTGAGTGCCCATTCCATCCACGAGAAAATCTCCTTATCTCTTGGTTGCCTTAGTTCCCCTTGCTCAACCTAAGCCTGAAATAATGACAGGGTGGTGCAGCCCTATACTAGAAAGGGTGGGTTCCCCAGGTGATCAGGCCTAAGAAAGAATATTTTTGAACCTGACTCAAGTAGGCTCTCAGAGTTCCTTGTTGTTTGATCCTTACTTCCCTGCAATGAGTAATGAGCTTTACCTGAATTCTTATACAAATGAACCCAATAAAAAGCCTACTGGGACAGGAGAACACGAGCCCTCCCCTAGCAAGGGTGGCCACTCCGTCCCTACTTCTCCACAGAAAATTGCCTGTTTCTGTGTATGTTCATTTCTCGTGTGTCAACGAGCCATCTGCAGTGTTCTACGGTCACTGCTGGTCGGTGATCGCACATCAGATAAAGAAAATGTGTATGTGTCTGTGTATCTATAAAACATTTTTCGGCCATAAAAATAACTAATGAAATCTGGCCATTTGTGACAACATGGATGGGCTTGACATCATTATGCTAAATGAAATAAGTCAGAAGACAAATAGCATATGATCTGTCTTACGTGTGAAATCTAAAACAAAAATAAAAACACAAACACTAAAAACAAAACAAAACAAAAAGCTGAGCACATGGATATAGAGAACAGATTGGTAGTTTCCTGAAGTGGGGGACAAAATGGGTAAAGACTCAAAGGGTACAAATTTCCAGCTATAAAATGAGTGAGTCGTGGAAGATAAAGTACAACATGGTGACTGTAGTTAATAATGTATTGCATATTTGAAAGTAGATGGGAGAGCAGATCTTGAGAGTTTTTATCACAGAAAAAAATCGTTGTAACTATGTGTGGTGATAGACTTAACTGTACTTATTGTGTTGATCATTTTTCAATACATACAAATACTGAATTATTGCATTGTACCCCTGAAACTAATATAATGTTATGTCAATTATACCTCAATAAAACAAAACAAAAAACTAATTGTTTACTTGCACTAATCTTTTTGTAGATTTATTTTCCTATATTTCAGGCTTCAATATTTATGGTAAAGAACTTTTGGTACATTACCTTGAGCAAATATTCTATTACACAATTATTACTGTTAAGAGAATTTCTTGATTTTTTAAACCAATATTCTTTACTTATGTCCCTTTTTTTGTAGCAAGGTACATTCTGTTATCTCTTTAAGCAAGGTCTTTTTCTTTCCAGTGCTTCAAATATTTTATGTTTTCACATACACGGAGACCCACTCAAATACACACATACACTCTCATTACAAATGATTATCAAAGAGAGGCCAGTCAATTTATTAATTTATTCAGTGTTATTTACATTAGATGAATGAGACTTTATTTTCTCCAATAGTATTTACATTTCATACTGTTTAATTTATAATAAGGAGTAAAGATCAGCCACACATTTCACTCACATGTGAATTTTTATGAACTGGAACTTACACAAATTAACAAATGATTAGCCTTGACTAAAGAGTAAAAGCTGAATATTTAAAATGTGATAACATTTTGTTCCTTATTACTCAACATGAATTCCTGTAAGATCTTTAACTGTTGTGTGTCTCTTTTCTCTATTTATTTTTTATTAATAAATGCCTTTA
Source organism: Tonatia bakeri (assembly GCA_004024845.1). Lineage (NCBI taxonomy): Eukaryota > Metazoa > Chordata > Mammalia > Chiroptera > Phyllostomidae > Tonatia > Tonatia bakeri. The sequence continues at coordinate 746,482 of PVIA01000003.1, forward strand.
GCAATTTTATAAGCCATTCAGTTTTGATTCTAGATACAACCCAGGCTAGTTCTACCTGCACTTTCAACAAAAGTGCAACCATATACTAAAATATGAACACTTTACACATGGATGCCAACCAGTTAGTGCTTGAGAACCATATACACATGCAATAGGTGTATATTCTTCTCGATAATTAAGATTATGCAGCCAATACATCAAGTTGGGAGACTAAAATAAACTTCCTAGGAAATATTTTGATTTCACTGACATTGTTTGTGCTTGTTTATTTGTTATTTGCTTGCTTTTTTACTCTCCGTGCTCATTTTGTATATTTATTTTTATTCTGTCCTAGTTTAGTGGCTCGAATCACATCACCTTATTTTTTTAAAAGTTGTGATAACTGACTTTTCTAACTTCAGAATTATAAAAGAAGGAACACAGATTTTATTTACTTCTCACATTGCTCAATGTGGAGTAGGGAAGACAAGAACAGAGACCACGTCTTTGTTTCTGGAGCATTTCAGAGCCAGAGTTAGAAAAAGTATTTCTTTGGGATTTCATCAATCAATATTTACAAGATTTCCATGAAATGGTTAGAACTGAGACGCCATGCTGAACAAGTCAAATGTGGCTGAAATTCACCCGGGGACGAATGTTGCAGGTATTAAATTATCCATGGGCTCCAGTCAAGCAATTCAATTCTCAATCTGCTCAAAGCCCAAGGAAATAAAAATCACATAAGGAATTCCGGTTTGAAAGAATATTTTCTTTTTAATTTCTGACGTACAATGGCAGGCCATCTGACATCATGTCACATCAGCTTAACTCCCTGGCTGCAACAGACCTGTTGTGCCTTATCAGTGGGGGAAACGTACAAAGAGATTCTTGTCCTCAATCAGATTTCTCTGGTATCAGTCTGGACAGCAAGCAGTCAATCCCAATTGAGCAGGCAGATGGAGACAGAGCAGATTAATAAGTGGATCCTCTTTATCTGAAGAGCTGGCAGGCATCATGGTTCGCCAGGCACCTGAGTTATATTTTTAAATAGGTCAGCACATGGAGCGTTTACAAAGGGGAAATGGAGTTAGCTGGAAGATTGGCACCAGTGGGGAACACAATGTGGGAGGTGGGGCTCGAGGTGTGCTTTGATGGAGTCAGGATTCGCGACAATGGAGGATAGGAAATGAAGAGTCACTCTTTCTGTTCTACCGTCTTATTTGAAAAAAAAATTAATGCACAGTGGAAAGCACACAAAACATATCTGGGTAAAGTCTCTGAACCTGGTCAGGCATTTAGTTTTAAAAATTTTCAACAATATCATCACTGCCCCTACACACTATCATCAGGGCAAAAAACGGGTTTGCTTGTTTTGTACCTTGTAAGGCATAAAGTCCTCGGAAAGCTATGCAGAAAGTAGAGGAATTGCACCTAAACAGAGACAACATATAAGATAACATATAAATAACACATTTATAATGATCCCCAAGATTTTCAAACCACGCTGCCTATAAAAAGACCTTTTTATATTGTAGTCAACAGTGTGATCAATAACTTACATACTGAATAGTAACCTGTACCAACCAGGAAGTTTTAGTCCCTACAAGAAACAGAGAAACCTTGAGACCACATTGTCCGCAGTTTGGCTTTCCAATGATGAAATTACAGTGAAGTCCAAGTTCAATCCTTAAACTGCAGTAACAAGGTGGTCAACTTACAGTACTTATTTCCAAATTTTATATCAAAGAAGTCCAAGGGATGCAATAAAGATTCCTTATTTAGCTACCAGTTTGTGTTTGAATGGGTACTGTATAATTAAAATAAATAAATTTTCCAGCATTTTGAAGTTATACTATTTGTCTTTGACTCCTTTCTCACTAGGTGGTAGGGGAGGATTCTTGGGACTGTGCCACATTACCCGGATTGAACAAGGCAAGATTGAATGATTCACACTCGCAGGGTTTTCCTCAACACTTGATTTGACAGCTGGAAGTCAAACTCCATTTGCTTGTGTTGTTTCCAAGGATAGATAAAAAAGACATTTGAAAAGAATAATTTGGGATCTCTAGGGAGAATAGTGTATTGATTGAGATGAAGTGTGCAAGGCTAAAAGGGTGAATTTCTCCTAAAATGAGACTCAGGAAAATTAAGTAGCAAGGGAGCAATGAAATAACAATAAATGCTTAATTTGGAGATTTTTCTTGTTCTTGTGCGTGATTCCACAACACATCTGTACACTGTTCATGTGTTCACCACCCCACGTCAAGTCCGCCTCCATCACCAATACATCTGTACACTGTTTGTGTGTTCACCACCCCACGTCAAGTCCGCCTCCATCACCAACACATCTGTACACTGTTCGAGTGTTCACCACCCCACATCAAGTCCGCTTCCATCACCATTTGTCAACACTATACTCTCCTCCACCTTCCCACCCCCGGCAGCCGTCATTCTGCCGTGTTATCCTTGTTAATTTGGAAAGGCTTTTAAAGTCTCCCAGAGTTCCCGAATCCTCTAATCTCAGTGCCTTACATTTAGTTAGTGATTAAATGATTACCTGATATGACAGTACAGTGTGGTGGGAGTTTGCTCTATAAGTTCTCTGCGAAAACAACCATTTTCTTCCCTTGGAAGATAGAGGAATAAGTATTGGTATTATGTATCTAAGATATATCGGGATATAAAGTAAAATGACAAAATTATGAACTCTCGCACCATTTGAGAAACTGAAGAAAACTGAGGAAGTGGAAACAATCTCGACACTGACAGCTGAGGCAATCCCCTAACTCAGAGAGGAGAAAGGAGCCTGGAAGACTGCTGTCACTGTGGAGCACCATCTTGGATCAGGGAGATGCCACAGAGCTGGGCAGGCAGCCTAGGAGGACCACTAGATTAGAAGTGTCTCGAAGACGTCCACTTGTGATTAGAAATTTCAACAGCTTTACTGTTTTGCTATTCTTTTCATGCCCAACACAAAACTTTTGTCATGTTTTTGGCTCTTATAACCTACTCCTCCTTCTCTCAAACTCCATCTCAATCCTTGAGCAACCTTGCTCTTGCATAGACCAATAAAGGATTGACTACGTCCCTGGAAAGAAATTCTTATTCTAACTTCTGATGTGAATACAGCTAGAGATAGACACACGCTAAGAAAAATAGCCATACAGCTTTTAACAAAATCTAATAAAAATAAAATTTAGAAGTAAAAATGAGCTTGCCACTACTGTAACACAACACTTTTCATTTCCTGCAGTCTCAATTGTTCAATTCAATCCAGTATATCAGACATACAGTCAGCTCTATAGCAAGAATAGAAAGGTGACTAAGACATTATACCTGTCAACAATGTTCCAAATTTTATATGCGAAGAAACTATTCAGCTATAATTATAGAGATGTATTAAATATTACTTTATCTGAGAAATAGTCTACAGAAAAAAAGGAGTATATTTTAACAATTTCTTATGCTAGCTGAAAATATTTTTCACATTTTAGCATAGACCTTATATTTATTTTTTTATTGTTGTTCAGCTACAGTTGTCTCCATTTTTCGCCCACCACATCCCCGTGCCCCAGCCATCCCCACCTCCCACACTAGACCCTACCCCCCCTTTGGCTTTGTCCATGTGTTCTTTACACATCAGTCTTGAGATACATATGCATTATGGGCATATACCATCATTTTCTTGGGTACGTTCTTACTATAAATATAGCTCTCATAAACATCTATTAATATATTATTCTTGTATTCTCTTTTATTGTATCCTTATACCCAATTACTATTAATACATTTTGTTTTTCCTATAAAGAAGCAAATATTGATCCTTTAAAATCCATTTAGCTTTCTTTAGTTCCTCATCCCAGTAAGAATTGGCTGGTTGCTCATATAGGAAACAAATGACATTCTGAGGTGGCTTTGACAGAGAGTTCTAACATCACCTAGTGGGATTTATTTTATGTATTAATACCCTCCATCTGGAACTTAAAACAGTTTTGCTAGTTTTCTCTCCTTATTTTATCTTTTCCAAGTTCTAACTTCTCTTGGCTTTATTAATTTGGTTAATGTTTTTACACTACTGCTCTAGCAAACTCTCCCTCTGAACAATATTGAAAACTTTGTCTGCTTGTTTTGTGCAGAGTAAATACCAAAACACCTAGCCCAAACCTTCGTTCTGTCTCCTGTAGCTACCTGCAGTGGGGCAAGACCACAGATGAGTTCAATCGTTACAGTAATTAAACCTGGCTCTAGAGTTGCCGTTCAAGCTGCCTTATTCCCAGGAGATGTGTGAATGACGCAAGTGTTCAGTATGTAAGAAACTTCTGAAAACTTTCCAGGGAATGTCTATACCTATCATTTTTTGCTCAGCTGAAGGTGCTAAGCCATTGTCACTTATCATGAAAAAAAGCTTCAACTTGCATTCATCTCTCAGCATTCCCTTTTCCATCCTTCACCCGGCCCTCCTTGTCATAGTTACACAGAGAATGAGTGTAGTGACTTGCTTAGAGTAAAAATCTCTATCTGACAGTACATCTTTATATGGAGAAGATTTGTAACTATTCATTAATTATGTTTTTGTGATATATATATCACAACAATGTTTTAGGACATAATATGCTTTTGTGAGAGAGAGAGATGTATACATACATATATATACATATATATACATATATATATATACATATATATACATATATATATATTCACACAGAAAAAAACTTTTTTTCTCAGCCACTTAAGACCACTTTAAAATACTTTATCCAGCAATAATGGCTCCTTCCTTTCTCTTAACTGAGGGCAGAGGTTGTACGTTGTATGTGTGCTATGTGTTCCCCTAAGTATCAGACTAATACGGACTACAGTAAGTATCAGTTGGTGGGTGAATTAATGATAAATATTGGCTATACCACTAAGTGTTTTTAGTCTGTTATCACAAATGACCCTAAAATTGTGCTTTCCACTTATGGATTCCTTAATTATTTTACTATCGCTCACAAGCAATTGGATGACCACCAAGAAGCAGATGTGTTTATAGGGGCTCTTAATAAAATTAAAGTTGTCAAAGAAAGCTATTTTTGAGGAACAAGAAAGAAGGACTCGTGATGTGGCCAGAATCAGCTCCATTATACCAGAATAGGCAGAAACCACAGTATGAAAGCGATCCGAGGTCCTGCCCCTGCTGTATTTTAATCAGAAACGGTGGTGGCCTCCGTTTCTCACCAACTATTGGTTTTCACCTTCTTCCCCACATAGAAACCACTTTGTTATTTCTCTTTCTTTTCCCCTTGATAAATGATTCCATTTCACCCCAACTTTGTTGGCAGAAGGGCCGACATTAAATGTTCATTTGTTTAATTAAAAAGTGTGTACAGTTTATTCTCAAGGGAGGAGAAAAAACCCAAACATGTCTAAAATGGCATTATTTAAGAACACAATCAATTTGTTGTCTTTTTGATAAAGTTCACACATGCATGCATTAGTCATTATAGCATGGCACTGGGTAAGAAGTCTCTACCTAAGCAAGCTCTACTCCACAATAGATCTTTCGTGTGTAATGGCCTTTGCAACTTCGATTTTATTGGGTGCTCACTCATCTATTGTTTTATGAGTCAGTCTATGTATTTGTGATGAACTGATTAAGGAACTGGTTTTGAAGTTGAATTCATAGGCAAGGCAACACTCCAACCATATCTTGCTGAGGACTTTGGCCATTATGACCTCATCTCTTCTCTACTATGTAGAGTGTCAGGGATAGGAAAATCTTGTGGAAGAACTTAAGGTTGCTTAATAAATTCAGCAGTTGAAAATTCTAGATGATGACTAAAAAAAATAGAACATTAAGTGAATATCTTGATGGTCATCTTCACATATGTGAAGTGTTATCTATATTAAACTAAAAATTAAAGACACTATGTACAGCTCCAGAAAAAAATATATTAGTCTTATGAAAAATAATAAGGATTAAGATAAGAAATAACTTTCTCAGCATGAAACAAATTGAGGAAACATTGTGATTTTTGTCAACAAAATGATTTGAGAGGAATCTGGATGAAGATCTGTCAGGAGTATTGAAGTGAATTACTCATTTGCAGTGAGACTGGCCTTGGCAACCTCTACAGTTAGAATCCATGATGTTAAGCATGATGTGAAGCATTATTTGACATCTAATGATCTTAACCACCACAAACTAAACAACCAATCTGGTCAAATCACCAATTTAGTTGTTTTCTGCCTTCTTCATCTTTCCTCTTTTCTTCTATTTCATTCTTTCTGTTTGTATTTGTTGATTTTTTTTAGTTCAACTTAAGTCTCTTAATAATGGTTTTATTAATTTATCTCTTATACATAAGCATAGTTGCAGATGCAAATATCCCACCAAAAGAATTAGATCTAACTTGGGTACCAGAGGGTACCTTTAACTCTTCTATGTTAAGCTACCTTCCCTGGTTAGTGTGATGCCACTCTTCTAATATTATCAAAATTCAGAATAGTTCACCTTATTTTTCCTAAATAAGGAATTAAAAATTGCTTTAATTGTGTTATGTTTAATACATTAGCTGTTAAATAAATAAGTACTTTGATGAAATAAACACTTGCTGATCACCAGCCAAAAATCAGTTAATCAATGAAAAGCCTAACACTTAGAACTAATCAGGTTAGAGGACTTCATTTGCTTTTCACCATTATTATGTGGAAAGGTATTATTGCAAACACTCAAAGTCCCCAATACTAAATGTGGAAAATGACTCCCCAGGTAAAGGTAGTGAGGAGAATATTTTAAGAAGATAGGACCAGGTCCCCAGGAGGCCAATAAAGTTTTGTTGCCTCAACCTCATGATTCAGTGTTTATCAGTGAGATCATTTGAGTAACAAATGCAAGAGAACAGCTGCAAGTTTGCATGGGGTGGAGGTAAATTTAGGTGCTAAGGGAAGCTAATTGCCTTAGTGTGTGCCAAACTTTTCAGGTGCTAACAAGATCCTGCTCAAGGACCCTGGGGGAGCTGGAAGAAGAACCTGGAATGCACTTGAACTCAGCTACTGACTCACATCCTAAAACCAATCATAAAAAAAAAAGACCTTGATGGAAGTTGAAGATAACAAAGGTTAATCTATCAAATGTCAACCCGTATAGATAAAATAAACTTGATTTAATTAATTTGACAATTCTTTCAGGAGAACTGAAGATTGTGTCTAAATCAAATGCTTTGACCAAGGTGGATACTTAGAACAAGATTTAGAGTTTCTAACATCTCTGCTCATGTCAAAAGAGTGATAAATATATGTTGTCCACAATTTCAACAATATTTTGGGAAAGGATGCTTCTAAATCAGACATAAAGTAAAAGTTACTTCAGTGCTTTATTTAGTGATTTTGAATGCATACTGTTTACATATGTGTGTATATTTGTGTTTAAATTTTCTGGGTAAGAATTAAATTAAAAAGTACTCAGTGCTTAATTCCATATACTTAACAGTTACTTAAATATCTTCTTATAATGTTCTAAAGCAATAAAGAGAAAAAGCAACATGGTGAAGAAATCAAGTAGTTTTCAGTTAAATAGTCAGTTCAGTGCCATGGAAAAAATGGATTCATTTCAAAAGTGATTAAGTTGTTCCACAGTATCTGCCACCTATTGGTTGGCACAGTACCTGTTCCTATTGGTTGTTTGGTGATGGGACTAACCAGATGAGACATCCCTACCTGAGCTATTACAGGTTGACCATGGGTAAGGCTTAACAATAAGACAGATTTCCAATTCTGGGGTCTTAAAAAAATCCACTTACCTATTACTATCCTTCCCAGCTTTGGGACTGGACTATTTTCAAGTAATAACACACATAGATGTTATCCTGTAATTTGTCTTCTAGGGAAATGACACACCACCATTTCCATCAGTTCTTTACTCTTAATTTTTTCAAAGATTTTTTAGTAAAGGCTAGAGGGCAATGATGAGCCTGACATTTCAAGCTGATATTTGAGCCTGATCTCCTACTGCACAAAGCCTTAACTGATACTTCTGGAAAAGGAGACACACTTTCTAGAATTTTTCTAAATTTGCACATTCCCTAAATCTATTTGCTAAACTTTCTTCTCTATATTTGGTCAAAGCTACTCCCTCCTAGGAGTCTTCCTAGATTCCCCCACTCATTCTTGTGGTGTAGTGTTTCATTTACATTTAAAGTAACTCACCCCCAGCCTTGAAGCTACCTGTATTTTCCTGTGCCCCTCTGAGGGCTCCATGGGGTGCTTTCTGCTTCTCAACACAGACAATAGTTTCTAAGTCTCTGACACCCTCTACTCATGAAAGGCCAGAGCACTTAGGCAACTTTTCTTCTTTCCAGACTTCTACACTAATCCCTTCTCTCCCCCATGGTTTTCTTTTCTCCAAGGCCTGATGTTGGCAGCAGACACATTTTCCTTAGGTTCTGCTTTCTGTGGCTTGTTTATTCAAGCACACCAACCATTTTCACATTTGAAGTTTTACTGGTTACAGGAAGGCAGGCGTAGGGAAACAAAATTAAGAAATACATAGGACAAGCTTATTCTAATTTCTAAAGCTCTTTTAATCATGCCCATACTTTTTTCTTCCTGCTGGTTGTGTTGAATGGGCTTCTGCAATGGGATTTAATTCCTGAAAGTGGGGACTACCAAATCTCCTGTCTAGTTCCTAACTTGCCTTTGGGAGAAGCAATGTGAGCCTCTTCTTACTGAAGGCCACATTTCCTCACCATTGGTCCCAAAGTTGTAATCTGTGATGCTCCCTTTATTCTCAGTGATGAATTATACTTTCAGAAATCTTTCATTGTCTACTCAGCCTCTTTCTCAAACTGGAGTATTCACAGTTGAGAGATTCTTCCTTCTCCTCTGAAGGGTAAGTTCTTACAGAGGAGGCATCAGATCTTTTTTGTGTCTATATTTAATGTATTTTGTAGTTTATCATTATATTATAAATAACAGGCTTACTGTATATTTACTGAGTGGTATGATTTGGGTGTAATTAATATTCCACAAAGAGTGACATGATCTTCCAGGTTTCTCTTCCATCCTGTGGAAAGACTTTGCCTTGAAAGACGGTGCATGGCTGATAAAGGTTGTGATATTTTAGGACTCAGGAAATGAGCAAGAGCTCTCTGTGGGGCACATATGTGATGAGTTGGTGGTGTGATTAAGAGAGATGTTTGTTGGTGTTCAGCTCACTGGGAGAGTCTGAGTAAATTTAGGTTTGTTTTGTAACATAAAGTTTTAGGACACCAAATAGACCATAAGGACAATAGTTTATGCCATTGAGTTGCTTACTGAAGAATTGGAAATAAATCCTATACTCTGAGTTTAGCTCATGGCAGGTACTCAATATGCTTCTTAATAGATAAAACCCAAAATATCTTGAGTAAAATTATAAAATAGAAATATTAATATATGTAGATTGCATACTATATGCTGAGACCCAAGTCTCTGTTGAAGAAGGATAAAGTACTCTTCAGAAAAGGAGTGGGATCAATTAGGAAAGCCCTATTAGACCCAAATCCAAATCTATCAAGTCCATTTCCCATTCTTTCCTCACTAGAGATGAAGAACAGCTGGTTCGTGTCCTCCGTTTAATAGATCATCGTATTTCAAGCACAATTCTCAGAGCACCCTTTAGTCTCCTCTTCGCCAAGCTAAACAACATCACTTTCTTAAACTTTTCTTATGGGACCTATTTATCCTTGAATCATCGTGCACGTACTTGGAGTAGATTACCTTCCAAAATCCATAGATCAAGCCTGCTAATTTTAGGCAAACAGAAAAGAAAAAAAATATATTGTGACAACTGTTATGCCTTTAGTAATTATTCCATTATCAAGAAAAAAAATTGCTTGCACCATGGACACATCAAAGGCAATTTAACTTAAAGGAGGTGCAGTTATGTTTCCTGTTCCAAACACATTTTCACAATACACTCATCAGATAATAAGAATGGTGGTTGCCTTGGCCATCACAGTGGCCTTTCTGGCCTCTAGTAACAGCCACAAGGGAATGTACCATGTGACGATCCATTTGGATCAACAATAGGATTAGGTCAGACAATCTATTGACTTCAAAAAATAGACTATTTTTAGAGCAGTTTTAGGTTTGCAAAAATATTAAGAAGAAAGTAAAGAGAGTTCCCAGTCCCCTCTTCCCACCTTCATTTACATAGGTGGTTTCCCCCATCAATAATGTCTTGCATTCAGTGTGGTACATTTGTTACAAGTAATGAGCCCAAACAACTTTTTTTCCCATTTAGTTAGAAGCTATTTTCTACCAGAAGACTTGAATCTGAGCTCCCTAAGGCTGTTCTGAAAGGGAGGTTAGGCCAACACAAAGGCAGTAAATAGGTTTTATCCCATTTACCAAGTGGATTGCTTAAGTATTTTGATGAGATACAATGTTTTCTAAAGCTGCTTCCGTATGTTGTGGAAAAACAAGTCCACTATTGATTAATAATGACTACCAAGCACATGGATAAAGACAATGGTAACATATATCATATCGATTTGTCATACTGGCATACCAAAAATATGCTATATTGTGAAGTTGAACCCTAAAGTCTAGATCTCCCCAGCATAATTTTATGACCTCAAGGTGCTAATCTAACCATTCATTCTGAACTTCAGGTACAGTAAAACATAAAATACTACTTTAACCTCCTGAAAGCAATACTCTGAACTATATGAAATCCTAAAATTACTTATAGCTCTACAATACCGTATTTTTTGTGTCTTTGAAGAACACTGCTGACCTGATTTTCACCTGCTCAACCCACAGACATGCGGCTGGTATTCTACCGCCATGCAGTCTGTTCAGCTGAAAGGAACTGTTTCCATGATTGAATCCAATAATTTATTCCTCGACTAAGTAAATCCAAAATTACACACTAAAAAATCAAAAACCAGAAAACAAGGTGGGGAAGGAAAATAACATTTCCCATTTGATCATTACATTCTTTTTTGGTGACCGTCATAAACGATATATAATTTACAGTACTTTATGTTTAAGCATCTGGCAGTTTGATTAATTTTATTAATTAATTTCTTAGAATTCTATCAACTCTGCTGCACCATAACTTGTATAAAAAAAAAAACTACACAGTGAAAAATAGCTTTGAAAGGAATTAAAGATGTCATTGTCAGAGATTTGATGTTATTAAGTTATCATCTGGAAAGGGCAAGATAAAGTAAAATTAGAAATTTAAAAGACAAAAAAACAATTTTCAAGCTAAATGTTCATTTCAAAGATATGTAACAAGCACTTAAATTTAAGGTGTTCAAAATTACATAGCTTCTGAAAGATACCAGATTATTGTCTTCTTTAAAGAAATATTTGTTGGGAAATATGTTCTTACATTTTGGAGCTAGTCCTTAAATTCCAGTTAAAAATGAGAGTGCCTAGCGCTTTGGATTCTGCCTCCTGCTTGGCACTCAGTGTGGTGAGTCCAGCAGGACCCGCATGGAGAAATTCTGCTCGAGCTCTGGATCACCTCCTTGTGTCAAAGATTTTCCTCTAGGGGGAGAAAATCAATCCATTTGCTGTACTAGTTGTTATGCAATCTGCTATCTGGGCATCATACCGCTGATATGTTGAAAACATCTCTCAACTGACAGCTTTCTGAAACTGGTTTTCCCAGTTATCCAGCTGATGAGCTTATAGCCACCCCACATTTTCCTGACCACTGCAATTTCACAAGCAGGGCCTAGTGAGGTAATCACCTGACCTCAGCAAAACCACTGCAGAAAGGAAATTTTGTGAACATTGTTGTCAGCACAGCTGGATGGACTCACATTGCTTTCCTTTGCAGATTTGTGAATTCCAGCAGCCAGCAGTGGCGTTCCTGGGTTCTTGCTGGCATGTGTCTGCATCTGGCTCATGCTTCTTTCTCAGGTGGTTAAGCAAACTGCCCATTTCTGGAAAAGTTCAGCAGTACAGGAGAAAATTTGCATGTGGCCTCTGTCTCATGAGAAGGAATTGCAGAATTGACCTATTATTTCAAAATTGGGGTAGAAAAGTATGCTGGAGGGCAGAATCCCTCTTCTTGAGTGCCCACATGCAGGTATAAATGCTGTTTAGGTCTGTGTGATCAATTGAATAAAGGTTGCATAAATTTGCCTATTTTATTCTTACCCATATGGACTGCTACATAGTCTAAGGCAAGATTACCATCCAGAATAATAGTATCTTTTTAGATATTTTATGTTTTGAACAATCTCACATATTTTTGAAATATCTTTTCTATTGATGAGTGCTTCCTGAACATTGAATTAGGAATCGTTATGCACACAAACTGAGGGAAGGGAAGAAAGGGCAAAGACCCCAGAGACTCCAGCAAAGGAAAAGAAAGCCTAAGATCCACTCAAGTTGGGCAGGAGAAATGAAAAGTTGGGAAAAGGGACGGATGGAGTGGTGTGAGCTTTTGCAAATTTTGAGATTAGTATTTGTCTTCTCCCACCTCCCTTTGCTCTCACCATGTCCTTGAGTCCCATCTAAACTCCAAGTTCACTACTGTTTTTTTCCTCCCTTAACATCATGGTCTGCCTGCAGAATAATCCAATGACTTCCCTCTGCCCCTCAGATTCAACAGTTTAGCCCTTTAGTTATACTATAAGAGAAGAACTTATTAACTAATAACCCCAAAACAGTGACTACCTAACAGTGCCTTAGAATCTTAGATTTCAGTGAGATGTTTATAACTAAATAATAAATTGGTAGGGACTGAGGTACCTTCGTTGAAATAAACAGTGAGGGCAAAACCAGTCTCTGGTGCCATGGAGAAAGGGAAACATTGGTCAGAGAGATCATCCTGATGTTTATGAAGTCAAGGCACAGGTGTCTGAAATTATAAAGCGATGTCCAGTGTTGTTAACAAATTACAGGAACTGTAATCGAGAGGTGCTCACTAAAATTGAAATAATTGGTTTTATATTTAATAAAAGGAATCTACCTTATCTCATTATACTTGTAACCAGACATGGTCTCCAAAATAAAGACAAAAACAGATTCACGGGAAACCAAGAGGAGCTTACAGGCAGCCTGATGAGATGTGTGGGTGTTAGGGGACAGGTTCGCTATCCAAAGCCGACACAGTGAGATGAACCTTGACCACCCATCAACCACCCTTCCGTGGCTCTAAATCATATGGCTCACTGTGCAGAAATGGAGCAGTTGCAGTGTGACTACACTCTGACTGCATTTGAAAAATATATATATATAAAGCCTGAAATATTTTACAGTCAAACAATTGCTCTCAGGATCTACTTTCCATCATGAGATCATCCGAGACCACCTGTGAGCTCCAGGACTTTGAAGCACAGGGTTGGTCACACCCTTCCTCAAATATTTAAGAAATCTTGTGTGGAGTTGTAAATCAGGACAGAAAAATACTGTCCTTCTCATTCTGGGCCTGAACTTCTAAAGAAAAAGAGTTATAATAGCTAGTATGTCTCTTCCAACAGGGCTGGTGATATATTTTTCATCTAATCTATATTTGCTTTCAGTACTATAAGGCCAGTCTCCCTGAGTTCTCTCACGCTGTGACCACACTAATTGAAGTCTCTTGAATATTATTCTTCATATACGGAGTGTTCAATAAAGTAAAGTGCCTTGACCCATCGATTCATCTCGGGTTATTTGCTCCCCCAGCCATTCCAACCAAACCTCTATGAGGTAGCTCTGGGACCCCTTGGAATCCTGGCCCGGGATGAATTTACCTCTTTAGTGTCTGGTCCTTAACACAGCTTGTTTTATAATTGCAATGAACAAGGGTGGCTGGACCCTGCATCTTCGTTTTAAGCACTTTGAGTAAGCAGATGAGAACATTTGATGACTGACCACTGTAAGTAGGGCACTCTACTAGAAACTGAATTTATTCAATATAAGCAAAGCACTTAAATATTAAACACACAAACATTGCTTTCCTGGTTCTAAAGTTGGAATAGAGGAGGGATGTTATAGGTAAAGTTAATACACACATCCTATTCTAAATCATAATCAGAACTCTAATTAAAAATCATCTGAGAAATGAGTCCCTCTTCTTACTAAGATTCAGATTTTCCCTCAGGTCACTGTCACTGCTCTGTATTCTAATGCACTCTATTCTCCCCCCCCCCCCCCCGCCTCTTCCCACTCCTCAGGTCCAATTTGATGAAACATTCAATAAGTTTCCCAGGATTGATATTTATTTCTTTGTGCATGTTCCACCTCCCTACTTATATGGTGAAATTTCTGAGATCAGGGATCTAGATTTACACCTTCTGGTATTACTCTTGGCATAAGACCCCCCACCCAAATGAATCAGTAATGCTCTCTTTTGCAGGCTGCTACCAGACTAGCCACTTTTCAGACTTAAGGTCTCAATCTAAATGTCATCTTATCAATGAGGCCTTATGTGGCAGTGTATATCTAAAACATTGCTCAGCATTGCCAAGGAGTTAGTCTACCCTTCAGCATCCCGTTCGATTGCTTCATAGCAGCTTTTTTGTAATAATTTACTTTATGTGCTTCTTTATTTTTTTATTTTCTACTGGACCAAAATATCCACGAAAGAAGGGACTTTGCTGATTTCCTTCCCTATCATACAAACAAAGTTTAGTTCATTCTGTACCACATTCATACATTCAAAAATGTTTATTTCAATTTTATATTTCAAATATAAATAAAAATATTTGAAAATAAGGATTTATTATTGAATTATATATTATTCATTCATCTGGATTCTCAAGATAATGATGAAGAAGATAATGACAGAAATAAACCTTTGGGAAAATCTCCTGTATGTAATAAATTAACTCCAAATAGAGTTTTGATTCCCATTTAAAGACAAAATTAAAAACTTTAATTAATTTTAAATTAAAAGCAACATTTGCTAAAAAACAATTAGTACATTTAAAATAGATAGAAATGGATGTAGTTTTTGGTGAGTTGGGCACAAAAGTGACTTTGAATAGAGGTGATCCATTTACTGAGTTCCATGGAACAAATCAATCCAGGTTTTACAGGTTCTGGGCAGTTGAGCATGGCCTGGAGTGAAATGTGACTAATGAGCAAAGGTGATATTAGGAGTAGCTCTATTCAGATCATGGCCTTTATTTCAGATCGTGTAGTCTATTTCTTGATTGTCAGCCATCTTGACATTAGAAATAATCATCCCTTTTTTTCCCCCAATTCAGTTGACAGGCATGATTGTTTTTATTTCTGCTGCCAGTGGTTAAATATCTACTTACACGGGGTTCTTGCCCAAATGGTGTTGCTATTAGGTACCACCTGGGTAACCAAATTCTAAAACCCATGTATTTGGCAGCAGTTTGGCAGCAACTTTTCATGTCTTTCTCTCTTTCTTTCTTTTTTCGCTTTGCTTTTATTTCTGTCTATAAAAAAAAAAAGTGAGGTCAAAGGGAAAGGACCTTAAAATTTCATCAGAAAAACACACTAACTTTCTTCCCATTCTTTCTTTGGTTATAGCTAAACATTCTCACAATGGTTTTCACAGTATTTTTGAACCAATATGGAAAGATCAACATCAAATCCTAAGGTCATGTATACGGGGCCATTTTCATTCCTTGTCTGTTATCAGCATGACTTTAGGAAAAGCCAATGGTTTGACTCTGTGATTACCATAACTGTCATCAAAGTAATCAATTAATCAGAACTATATGTTTAGGAGACTCTTAGGATACAATGAAGTACAAGAAATTGTTAGAGAGCTCAAGGAACTCAGAAGGCACAGGAAGGAGGTGCTTTATTGGCCAACTAATGGCATGGACTGTATAACCATAGGACTGGAGGCATCATTAGAAATCATCTAGTCTAACCCTCACTTCATAGCTATGCAGGCAGAGCCCAGAAAATGTAGGTGACTTGCTCAAGGTTATTAAATGTGCCAATGGCAGAGTCAGAGCCAGGGCCCTTGATTCCCCACCAGGTAACAATTTAGAAGGAATTAATTGACATCAACCGAACATAGAGCAGAAACTGGGACAGAACCTTGGGGAGTACAGAAATGCTTCGGAACTGCCAAATAGGAACCCGGAGAAAGGAATTACAATAACAGCCACCATTTATTGAGAAGCTATTATGTGAGAGGCACATTCTTGACATTTTATAAAATGATCTCTAATGTTCACAATAGCTCTGAAAAGTGGATATTTTTCATTTTATTTTCCAAATGAGGAAATGAATTCAGCAAAGTTAATGAACTAGCCTAAGGTCACAGAGTTAGAAATATGATTCACAATGAACTACGGTGAACCAAAGCTCACATTCTTTCTGCTAAGCCAAATTTCCCCAAGGGAATACTAAAGGTGTAGGGGCCATGTTTGATCTGACCAGAGGGCTCATCTACTGGAAGCATGTGGAGGGTAAGTTCAAATGATCCCCTGACTATAGGAGACTTGCATGCTGCACTAATGACTGGGGACTTTAGAGGATTCATTAACTAACTAATGTTAGTTTTGAAACTTGGTGCTTCGGGAAAGGGCCTCTTGTAGTGAAGGTCATGTGATCAATTTGGTTAGAAAACTGATAAAGACATGGATACCAATAATGCAGATTTATTTTTTTCCCTCCTGTTTACTCACAAAGCTAAGAAATATTCAGCCAAGAGGATTTGAAAAAATGATCCCAAGTCCTCAGCAGCATTTTTCCTTCCTGTATAGCCAGTATTGATTTTCAGTGTGTACTTAACTACTATTGGCTATTCTGATTGGTTATGCACCTGTTCTGTCGGAGGTACCCATGCCAAAGCCAATGTTCCAACTCTGTAAAGAACTTCTTTGCCTATCTAAAATAAATCTAGATTATCCTTCAAAGATACAGTTCTCCTGCACCATGGGTGTCTCTCTGAATACCTCAAATCCAGCATCTTCATTAGTAAATCCAATATTAGTTAACCTAATGTCAGTGTTGTAGAAGGCCCTGGAAATTTACATTTTGTTCAACAGCAAATAAGGCTGTTCAGTATTTTGCTAGTGTTTACCTTTCACCCTCTATCTTCCTACCACTCATTAATAGGTGTCAGTCATTGCTAACCACTCAGAGAGCTCTTGTTTTTTTTTTCCAAATACCCTTGAAGATGGCCTCCTGCAGTAACTCACCCTATTTATGCTACCATAGAATCCTATGCTGAAACATCTCAGATCAATTATATTTTATGACTGTTATTGAATTGATTGCATGGTCACCCTCTATATTGGAAATTTCTCATAGATGCAATTTTGATTTTCAACTTAGGTTTGATTTTTTCAACCTATAAAAGACTAGGAACTGCTTTATAAGTATTTGAGAAGAAAATATTGAAGAAAGAAAGAATACGAAAAAGGAGGAAGGAGGTGGAAGAAAAAATATCTATGTGTGAGTGAATTAAATCTACAAGTAATTGTGATTGTTCTGGGATTTCTAGTTTATCGATTTGTGGTTGATTAAAGAGTTAGGTTGGCTATGTTACCTCAACAGGGAGACCAGTTAGCTACCCTATTATACCTGAGCTGCCAACCAATAAAAATATCTAAAAAAATGTGAATCCTTGGGTACATCAATCATATATAAATATTGAATAAGTAAAGAGGAATACAGATTCAAGTGAAGTTAGATCATTGTTTAGTCTGAAACCATTAATATTCTTAGCAGTCACCCAGTGCCTGGCAAAAGGCTGGGCACATGTTACGAGGGAAGAGACAATAATGGCTCACTCATCGTATTTTTTAACCTCTGTGCTAAGCACAGTGTCTGGCACATAGCAACTTTTTAATTAGAATTTGGGTAAATGTTAAAATGACATTCCATACTTTATGCTTGTTGACAGAACCCTGGTTTTATTACTTACCGTCCTGTGACCTCTGTGAGCTCCAGTTTCCTCTTCTGGAAACAGAAACAAATACATATCTTCTCACCTCTACTATTGAGATTACCAAAAGTAATATATTTTAGGAGACTTGACATCAGTTGACCACAAAGCAGAAATGTCTATGAAATATTTATTATCAATTGCTACAGGAAATATTCTTTAAAAAACCAAGATTCATCAATATGTGTCTGATTGGATGCAATTCTATGAAATCTATTATTAGAAAGTTACTATTCCATTGCTGGCTTATTCCTTTGGTTTAGTGTTGATCGGAAGAAGCTGGCATTGTGGGCTTAGTTACTGAACAAGTACCTTCACATTTGTTCACAGAGTAAGGCGTTCCCTTTGTATAAATCTGATGTCTGTCAAAGGAGAAACCAGGGAGAAAGCGAGACTAGTTATATACAACCAATTGCTGCTTAGAAAAGGATTACAGAGAGAGAAACTCATCTTTTCATTCTTCCTTTACTCTCAGCACTGGGCCTGGTGATATGCACGTAGTCTCTCATGTAACCCCTGCAAGCGGGTAGTTAGAGTCTTCATCCTGCAGAGGAGAAAACTAGGGCTTAGTTAGCCTGCGTAGTTTGCCTAAGGTAACTCCCATGCTAAGTGCCAGAGTAGGTATTAAAACCAGTGTGTCATGCGGGTTATGCCAAAAAATCTTCCATTTGCCTCTGTGACCTCTCCCCACCTTCTCCATCTTTCTGTCAGTCGTGCAAGGCTGATATGTGATGGACCACATTAAGGAGCTCCCATGACTTCTGGTTGCTATTGGATTTAATTGACAAAAGCCTCCAAAGAAGATGAGAGGAAAGAGGAGGGAGAAAGACGTGAGGTATTTATTACCTAACTCCTTCCCTATTAAGTCTCCTTGGGATGTCTGTGTTTCTCAACAGAAGACTACTGCTTTGGTGGTTTGTTTAACACAACGGTGTGCTTCTGCACCCTGGTAACTTCTTCCTCTCCTTGTACTTCAAGCCTAGGGGTGGTGATAGCTCTCAGGTGCTACTCCCAGTACCTGTACTATTTGTGCTTCCTCTGTAGGAGCCCACACCTTTGTGTTAGATCCTCCTGGAATAACAGTTGTCAGAATGTGCAGTCTATTTCCTACTGATGCTCTGGCTGGAACAGGTATATCTGGAATGTGTTACTTGTGCATAAAAGTTGCATGAAAATTCAGTCGCAAGCTAAGCTAAGTTCTTTGTCAAAAATTCATAGTGACACAATTCTGTTGCTAAACCTATGTATTTTGAAGTGAATCAAAGTTTAAAACTGTTTGTGACTTAGGAATTCGTAGCTCAGAAGGACCTAGAACTATGTTCCCCAGACGAAAAGCAAGCTGCAAGTTTTAATCGTGAAAAATGCATTCACTGCAGAAACTTAACACTAGCTCCCTGAAGTTTATGTAGAGAATGTTTTCAGTCAACAAAATGCATCAGCGCAGTGAGTAAAGTTTTAGAGGGAAGGCTGAGTTTGGGGATGCTGGGGGAAATAGAAATTGAGGATCACACATTTTGCAATGTCTGTCTCAGGCTACAGCAAACAAATGTATCCTTTGGGAGTTTACAATGATGTAGAAAAATCATTTAAGCTACTGTTAAATGCTTGTGATAATTACTTGCTTTGTGATAAAATCAATTTCTTAAAAAAACTGAAAAAATATTTTTTAAACAACTTTTTTTTTTTAACACAAACTACATGTGTTCCCTGGGAAAAAGTAAATGAATAAAGAGAAGTGGTTCTTGGATAAACTGGGTTTTTTTTTTTTTCCTTGTTTGTTTATCTCTTCTTTTCTCTTTCTTGTAAGAGTCTTTAGAAAAAGAGGCAAAAGCATTAGGTGAAAATTATGAGCGCTTATTAGATACACCATTATTAGTTTCAGGGGAGTTCCAATTAAGCGTAAAAACAGGTAGATTTAAAGTAGAGATGGCTATTCTAATTCACTCATTAAGGAGTAAATATTTGGACTTTACCTTTGAGGATTTAGACAAATTCACATGTTGAGCTCCTTTAAAGTAAGTAAGGAAGTTTATTTTCTCAGATTCATGTCAAGAAAGTTAATCATGTTTTAATGTTTCTTAGAAATAGAACCCAAGGCTAATTATCTAAACCAGTGTTATATTTTTATTTAAAAATTTACTTGCTTTTCAAGTTATTTTTAAAAGCTATAACCCCCCCCAAAAAAACAAAAATAAAGAATAGGTAAATCTGAATTACTTTTAAGAATATATATGACAATTGCAACAGTGGTGCCCAGTGGAGCATCCATTCCCACCCACCTCCTCACACCTGGTGCTAGATGCTCCCCTGCAGGCATCCCATCCCCTTGCAGCGTTTTCTGAGTCCTCCCTGAAAGCTGAGCTCAATGGTTCTCAAACTTCAGTGTCCATATAGAAGTTGTAGAGGATTTATTATAAAGTTTCCTGAACTCCCCCTCACTGATTCTAATTCCATAAAGGTCTAGGGACCTGTGTTGGAATCCCAGGTTGCCTGATGCAGATGTTTGGAGGACCAGACCACCAGTAACCACGAGTCAGTGTTCCCTAGGAGATTACATTCCTCTTGGCCACAGGCACATGTGGGTGGACCGAGGTACTTTATCCAGCGCAAGTCTTGACTCAGCAATTAAGACTCACTTTCTACAAATGTAGCTTTATCTGGGTGCCCTCATGCTAAAAACTGGAATTCTACTTTGTTCTCAAGGAGTACAGAGTCACCAGCGGTAACTGTAGTATGTGGTTTGCCCAAGCTACCTCTGCCTTACTCTTGCCAGTCTCGGAAATTGAAGTTCTTACTTGATAGCTGCTTGCTTGAGAACTTGGTAGCTGCTTCAAAGACTTGGTTCATGCAAGTCTCTGCAAATAATATCTTCCCAATTCTTTCTTCCCCAGTTTTACCATTATTTCATGCTGGGTTCTCTCTAATGAAAGCAGAAGAGTGGATTAGTTGACATCATGTGCATTGGAGTTAGACCACCTGAACTGGCATATTGATTCTGTTCCTCGCTAGCTGGCTGACCTTGAATGTGTTACAAACACCCTGTGACTCAGTTTCTTTTGTATAAGATGGGAATGGCAACATCAGTGACAACACCATAGCACTGTTGTGAGAATTAAATGTGGTAATATACATAATGCACTTAACACAGTTCCTGGCACATAGTTAACACTAAATTAAGTGTTAGCTATTACTGTTATCAAAGAGATTACTTTACTGGATTGGGCTATTATCATCTTGTGACAGAATGGACTCTCTCTAGCTAGATCTGGTGTCACTTTCTGTCTCAACCTAGCAGAAATGCAGAGCTACTCCTGGCCTGTCTCACAGCACTTTAGACAATTGGCTACTTGCAGCCTCAACTACTTAAGATCATTAATAATGTCTTCATATTTGTCTATCCTTTGTATTGGCCTGAAAAGAAAATGAATAATCCTTTATTAACTTAATATACGAGCAAATGGATAAGCTTCCTAAAATGCCAAACTGATCGTTCATGTGTTTCTTTGTTTGTTGGTTTGTCAGAGTTATTGTGCTGTCTTAAATTATTTGACTAGAGTTATCTGTTCCTTTGACCTAAAAAGGGGAGCGAAGAAAGCTGCGATGAAAACGATGAAGAAGAAGAGCATTACCAAGAGGAGAAGTGGCACAGACCGCCCCCGACCCTTAGTCACTCACAGACGGTCCTTTTATGCCTCTGGCATGGACATGAACACTGAAAGGCGATGGCTCTGCACAACCAGCCTGTGCCGGACTCCTGAGTTGTGAGCTGACGTGTAACAGCAGGTGAGGCTGTTACTAAATTCTCTTCCTTGGAAAGCAAACTGTCCCTGTTCACACATTCCACCATTGTGTAGATCCTTCCATAGGACTGGGCTTCAGAGTTAGAGAAAAGAGTGGATGATATCCTGACCCTGCGTCTTGACTTAGTGCAATGACCATTTGCCCACCCCTCTCTTCAGGCCCGAGTCTGTGATGGAAGCTGCAGCAACGATCACATTACAGATCTAGAGGATTTCTGAGAAGTGATAATGCTGTCTCCTTCTCATACTCCGGTGACTCTGAAAGGCCTTATTCACTCCCCCTTGCTGAGGAGGCAGCTGTGTTGTGGAGATGTGGGTCCATCTGACTTTGCAGCAGCCTGGGAGGCCTCCTGTGACATGAAATAATGTTTCAGAGATCTAAACAGAAGGCAAGGGCTGCAGATCAGCAGAGCATTTGTGGTTCTTGGGGTCCTGGTCTGACTGGGATATCTCTATGTAAATGAATACTGTGGACATTTGGGCAGCGTAATCCTGTGTTGCAAGAAAGGCTGAAGTGCACATAAGCTCCAGACTTGCTTTTATTCAGAATGAAAGTAAAATTTTACTATCTCAAATTCTATTTCTCATTATGTCCCAGAGACCTGAAACACTGTACTACAATAAAATGAGGGGAAAAAACAAGAGAGGTGAGAAGAGAGGAAATCAGACCAGTCTATATCCCCCCTGAAATCCCATTCAGAGGATTTGAGGCAATGGCATTCCAGCTCAAATAAGACTGATTAAAATAAAATTACGCAGTCTCCTGACCCATAGCAAATTTCATGAGCTGCAATTTGTCCAGCAGTTGAGCTGTGAGTACAATCTGATTGGCCATAATTTAGGTTTATAGTTCCTTTTTCTCCCTCAAATGCAGTAGAATCCACTGATCCTGAAATAAAAAACTAGAAAGGAAAAAAGGGAGACTTAGTATAAGCTAAGAAAAAATGCAAAGGAAAAAAATTAAATACGATAACATTGTTTGTTTTTCCGAAAGCTTGAATCCTCAGTGTCTCTGGAGCTTTGCAGCGGGAGACTGTCCTTGCATTTGCACTTGTGCATTCCAGCATAAACTTCCTAGCTGTATTTGCCCTGGTACACTGCCCTTGTCTTTTTTCCCCCTGTAGTCTCTGATTTCTAGGACTGTGAATCATGAGGATTTTCAGCTCTGAAAATGCTAAAGCTCCGCAGTGCCAAGAATGTCCAACCCATTATCCAGGGGGAGCGGCTCCTTCTTTCCAGGTCCTGCCATTTTGCCTCCTTCCACGGTTATCAGTGATCTTGATAACAAACTAGTTTCTTTTCCAAATGCCCAGGAAGGTACATCAGCAGCTCTGGCTGGAGGAAACTGTGGAGAATACATTTGAACTCCTACTGTCTGGGATTGATGGGACAAATCTTTTCAAAATGCAGAAAGGAAAATGTATGCTAATGGAAAGAGAAATATTAGGCAGCAGACATCTGTTTAATTCCCTTCTTACCAAGCAAAACCGCGGAGGTTATATAATATATGGAGTAGGCCTTCTCTGGTTTTAGAACATCAGCCCTGCTACTCAGATGAGTTAGAGGGAGGTGTGCTGCTTTGAAAGGTAGAGTAGAGAGAGAATTTGAAGCCCAGGCAGGTGTTTAGACTTCTCAGTAATGCATCAAGGACTGAACCATGATTATATATGCTTTTGGCAACAGAATTTCTTTAATTCTCTATAAGATGTGGAGATACTCCAACTCTTCCTTTTTCTTCCTGAAGCTCAGTCCTGGGAGTTTGGGAATGAATTGCATACGGGGTGTCGCCGCTAAGAGTCCATGACGTGAGCACAAATCCCTGCCACTATGCAGATCTCCTTAGGGTTCTAAGAGGGAGGTCAGCAAGCCCTTCCTTGCTTCCCAGTTAGAGGCATCTGTGGTATTTCTTCTAACACATAAATAATTTTAAAGAAACGACTCCAGTCTCATTTTACTGTCCTGGGAGAATCTGGCTCTCAGTAGATGCTCAACTAAAGTCTGTGGAAAGGTGAATGAATGAGCAGAGCTGCTTCCTCGTCGATCTGGCCTTGCTAATGGGGAGGAGAGGGCCCTGAGGGCCCCTCACTGTCAGGGAGGCAAAGCAAGGACGCTGGATTGCCTGCTTCTGGGACTTTGTAAAACCATCTGTTGCTAAGAAAAGATATTTTGAACTGCTCCGTTAGAACAATGGGTTCAGGATTTTTTTCTCTTCCTTTCTTTGCTCTCTAAATGAAAACAGGTTACTTCTATGGAAAGAAAAACAGCTTGGATTCAGACAAGACTCAGACTGAATATTAGCTCTACAGGTTGTGTGTTAACTGGGACAAATTGCTTTGTATCTCTGAGGCTTAGTTTCCTTTTCTACAAAATGAGAATAATAAATTCTACCTTGCAAGAACGTTAGGAGGATTAAATAAAATGAAGTATCTAA
The DNA here is from genome assembly GCA_004024845.1 of Tonatia bakeri. Taxonomy (NCBI): domain Eukaryota; kingdom Metazoa; phylum Chordata; class Mammalia; order Chiroptera; family Phyllostomidae; genus Tonatia; species Tonatia bakeri. The sequence continues at coordinate 770,543 of PVIA01000003.1, forward strand.
AACTCTTGGTACCTAGTAGGATCTTAATAAGTGAGAACTGTTATAATAAAAACATATGAAGAGCATTTGGTGCTTTTCTGCAGAAATCTCTCTCTCTCTCTAATTCACTTCTTCTCATATATTGCTTAAGGCCACTCTAAAAAAGGGGAAAGTTTATTGAACTACCAATGCTTATTTTAAAGTATCGAATCACAAGAGAGTCTAAAATGAGAATGCACCATTCTTCTTTTGTTTCAGGATTGCCATTGAGTCTCATTAATCTGATATTCAGGAGAACATGGAAATTGATTCCAACTGCAAGTTATTTAATTTTTTTATTATGAAGAGATTCAAACATATGCACAAGTAGATAATTAAATCTCTGTTTCTATCCATCTTCTTTGGGTGATATGGAAACCCAAACCCTAACAACCCCAGAGAATCTTAGATTTTCATTATTTTTCCTCAAGATCATAAAGAAGACCTATACTTACATTCTTATTTTATAGTTGAGAAAACAGGTTCATAGAGATTATAAGGTATCTAAAGTCACACTTCAACCTGAAAAAAACAGCAAGTCCAGGACCCAAATCTGGTTACTACTTCATAACATTTCTCTTTTATGACACTTTCCAGTAGATAAGGATGGGGAACAGGACTCTTAAGAAAAAAATCAATATGTTAGGTCAGTTAGTACCTCTTTAGCCTTTCCATCCTCTTATTGGAGCACTTCACATAGTTAAGGATTCCATTATAAACACTTTTTATAGAAAATTTTACTTTGTGTAAGTGAAAATAAATTTCAGATTTTACAGCAGGCTATTTTCACATTAGCAAGTCACAAAAATATACTGCTTAGGTGATACTGGTTCCCCTTAGATGCCAGGAGAAAGGTTTTTCCCATTGGTTGTATTCTTTAGCCAACATGAATGGTGAAGTCAGTTAAAAGAAAGTCTCTCTCTGGATTCCTGAACATCACAAGGAGGTACATACCTCTGGGCAGGAATGATCAGTTACCTTTTAAAAAGCCCAGGAGAATTTTGGGTTTTTGGAAGACTGGACACCAGAGGGTGCTAAAGAGCTGCACAATTTACTTTTGGGTCTTTCTCCACCAAGTTTCTATGGTAATGGGGTCACCTGGCACTGGGAAAAGAGGTTGGGCATGTTTAGTGCTGGGGGATGTATTCCCTGGCCTGGTGTTTGTTGGAGGTGTACCCCCATCTGGAGCCACAGGCCACATTAATGGGCCTCAGTGTGGTTAGCCTCTTGTTACTGCTGACTTGACAATTGGTTTGGTCAATCCCATTGATTGTGAGGAAGTCAACTGTTAAAAATAGAATCAATGGTGCTACCACCAGTCACTAGCCACTTACAGACACACATAAATACTGAAAATGACTGCCCAGAGGCTGAGCTCCCAGGCCTCTTTTCCCTTTACTTTAAATTTGCTGCTTCTCACTACCTCAGCAGAAGAGAGGACTTGAAAGAGCCGAAAAGAGCCCAGGCTGCATGATTCTCTCAAGAAAGATGTTATTAATAAAACACCAACTCCTATGTGCTATGCCTCTTTTGCAAAAGTTCCCTAAATTCATGAAATGCTGGGTGTGCTGCTTTGGGCCTGCTCTGTATTCTTGGAACCCACCCTTCTGATTTTCAAGAACAAATTACCCCTTTACTCATGAGATCAAGTTCATCTCCCCACATGAATATAACTGCTGAGGGCTTAACACAATGCTTGACACAACATAGAATGTAAAATAATAACAGACTTTGATCTTAAGAATCTTACAGTGACTTAAATAGCAAAATTTATAATGAGCAATGAAAACTATTTCATAAGCTGCAGGTCTGGTTGGTATATGGAGTTAGGGCACTAGTGGAAATTGGTCTAATTTATACATTAAGAATATGGGAAATGTGTGTGTATACGTGTGTATGTATATTTGTATGTGTATATACAAAATGTGGATACACTTAGTCCTTGAACAATGTAGAGGTTAAGAGCGCTGACCTGCATGTAGTAGAAAACCCACTTAATAACTTTTGACTCCCTCAGACCCCAACTAAAGATAGCCTACTATTGACCAGAAGCTCCACTGATAACATAGTCAACTAACACACATTTTGTTTGTTAAGAGTTTATATTCTGTATTCTTAAAACAAAATAAGCTAGAGAAAATGTTATTCAGAAAATTAGAAGGATAGAAAATCCATATACAGTACTGTACATATTTATTGAAAAAACCCGTCTGTAAGTCAACTTGTGCAGATCAAACCCATGTTGTTCAAGGGTCACCTATATATGTATACATGTAGAGAACACACAAATATTTATACAAACAACATATGACTGACTGTAATTTGTGTGATTTGAATACTAAGTAAGAGACAATTTTGAGAAAACTTTGGTATCATACTCTAATCATTTGATATTCCCTTATAGAGTCCTTTAATTCTACATCCATGATGGCATTTCACTGATTTTATTCACACAGTATACTCTTCACTACCCATTTATTTATTCATTCATTCAGGTTCAAGTTTAACAACATTTGGGAAAATCACCACTGGTCAAAATCTGCCTTAGGATACCACAAAGAATAAGATGTAATTCCTGACTCCATGGAATTGACAGTGCACCTGGCAAAACAAGTAAACTGTTCCATAGACAGACCCTAAAATAGAGGTACATTTAGTGGGGTGTTACAGGAGAGATGGAAGACTATCAATCCTTGAAATGTGAGGTCAGACAAAACACCCAGGAAGAGGTGGCATCTGGGCCGAGTTATCAACAATGAATTGAAGTTAACCAGGTAATAAAGGGAGTATGAGGATATCAATGGGGGGTGGGGGGTCAATGTGTGAATGGCCCCATGGTGACAAGAGTTTGCTACATGCTGGGAATAACAAATCATTCAGGGTGAAGAGATGAAGTGTCAGGGACCAGCAGAGATGAGCCTGGAGGGACAAGGAGAGAGGATTGATCACAAAGAAATCTGTGTGTCATCCTAAATGGTTAGGATATTATACTCTTGGAAATGGGGAGTCATTGAAGTATTTTAGGGAGGAGATTGGTAGGTTCAGAGGTGGATTTTAGAAAGATCACACTGTGTAGACTGATTAGAAGAGGACAAAGCAAGAGGCAGGAATAGCAGTTAGGCAACTGCTTCAATAATTCAAGCAAGACTTCACAGACAACCGCACTCAAGTAATAGCAGTGGCAATGAAGATGAGTAAAGGTTTTCTGAGATCTGGAGCTTTGGGTTGCTACTGATGAACTCTGGGGCATAGGCGAGCAGTGGGAAGTCAGCAATTAAGCCCCGGACTCTGGATCAGTCCATTCTCTGGGTGACTAGTAGTGCTATTCTCTTGAAAATATGAGGTCACAGGCCTTTTGGAAGATTCACTTTTTGGACGAAGTCTTCTGTGCTTCATACTATTACCTCTGTGAATTTATATCTCAGCTAAATCATACCACTGGACACCTACCACACATTATTTTGTATTATTCTCTAATTATGTATAAAGGGGGTCACATCTCCACATGGACAGAATAACAAAAAAGAATCCTCTACTTCGTGCTTATCTGCACGGCTATTTTTTTCACTGAAGCACCATAATTATATTCAATATTTGTCTGATTTCAGCTTAGGGCTTAGGTTCAGAGTGGGTGACTGTTGGTTACAAAAAAGACAACCTTTTAACCATGGGATACATATCTACAAGTACCTTTTAACGTCTTTCCTAATGTCCATGAGGAGTCTTCCAAGTGGAGTCTTTTTTTCTCACGCCATCCTGACTTCTTACACTTCCCATACTCTTTGTATTCTTTGGATTTTAAAGAAAGGCAGAAAAATAAGTTACAATCAATAATAGCTTGGAGACCTTAAATTCAGAGAATACCATGTATTCACAAATCCAACTAAAGTGGTAGTTTGGGGGGAAAAATTAAGTTTCTTTTCCCCATTTTCTCACAAATGCATTTGGAGAATTCTTCAGTGTTGCATTAGCACCTACGTGCAGAAAGCCGTCTCCCCCACACCCCTGCACTGTGTCCCTCCCCCACACAGGGTGTCATCCTTTCCTCAATTCTCTGCTTGCTGGCCCTGTCGGTGGATTAACCAGAGGCACAAAATCGCAGTCAGAATCCTGCACCTCTGTGGGCAGAACTATAGACGATTTTTCCAGTTTACTTGGAGAGTAGGAGATTGATATACAATTTAAGTTCCCCAAATAAAAGTTTTTGTCTAATAATATTGCAAACTATTCTTTGAAAGGCCAAAAAGTATAAAAAAAGAAAATAAAAAACCTTACCTTAATCTTGTCAACTATTATAATGCTGAACTTTTTGAGACTACCTTACAACTATCCTCTTATCTCTAAAATGTATTAGATATCTTAAAGAGAGAAGTAGATGTGTAAATTTGTGTATACACATACCAATTACAATTTTAAAATGTGAACATACTCTAATTTCTATTGTGTAATCTTATTTTTCTTGGTCAGTAATTTTAAAAATATCTATCCATGTCAATAAATACCTATCTACACCATGACTTAATGACTACATAGCATACTAATGTGTGTGAACACACTAGACTTTATTTAACCAATGCCCATTGAAAGGTTTTTAGTCTTTGACTAAACTTTTGCAAATATACACTCTGATACCATGAACAAATGTGTACACTCAGATTTTTACCCTTCTTCACAATCTTTTTAAGACTAATTTCTAATTGTGAAATTTAAGAATTAAAAGATGTATATAGGTTTTAGTAGTAGATTCACTTTGCCAAATGTTCCTCTAGCACTGTTAAGTCAACTTACTGCCCCGTGACGAGCACACGTCATGAGGACACACTCAGCGGTCCCATAGTCACAACATAAGGCCTGGTCCGTCTCTGTCAGTTATGAATTCAGTGTCTATGCAATAATAATGTACAGTTTTCTCAAAGTGGGAATATTTATTCGATACTTTAATTGTATGTTGTCCATTTATCTTTCTCCCTTTGTATTTGCCTCATGTTATTTGTCTCTTTCTGTAAGAGTACCTTAACTGTATCTCCACCAATGTGTCTGTCTGATTCTGACCAACAGTTTAATTACTGCTTCGCCCTTTGCTTATAAATAGTAGAACTGTGACAGAAAATGCATGTTTTGTAAAGGGTGAAAGGAAGGAATCCTTGATGAAATAAACAAAGTAGGCCTCATTAAAAAAAAATGACTCTACTTAATTAAAAATTTCTACATTTCCTGCATGGTTGAGTTTTGTTTTTTTCATTTTTGAAAATCACTTTTGGTGTTTGTTATTTTCATTTCCTTAGAATCTTATTTTTATATCATTTGACAATTTTTTTTTGTGACTAGCTTATTAAAGCTATGCCCTCTTTCTTTTTGTTAATTCTTAAATTGTGTGTTTTTAGTTTTTAACATTTTCTTTGTTATGTAAAGTGGAAGTTTATTTTTTCTTTATATAGAGACTATCTTTCTGGTTTATTTATCAACTGTACTTTTCAAAAATTTATAATTTTTTATATCAGTCTCATTTTTATTTATTCTTTTCCTTTTGCCTCAATAGGACTAAATTATTGCTTCATTTACTAAGCTCTTGAACTGATTAACTCATTATATGTTTCGTTTAATAATAATTCACCTTTATAAAAATTCTTTAGTTTATTTGACCCACTTTACTGAGTCATACCTGACAAGCGATAAATATCTAAGCTGTAAAGTGGATATGCTGTGAAACCGTGATCCTAATCAGAATCGTGGACAGCTCCATTCCTCCCACATCTTTTCTATTCCCTCTCTCCTGCCACATCCCACCCCATTCCTGTTCATTCACAGACAACCGCTTTACTCTCTGTCATTTCACATTATTTCTCAGTTTCTAGAATTTTATATCAATAGAATCATACAAGAGGTACTCTCCCCCCCCCCCTTTGATCTGTTTCTGTTGTTCCTGGTTTGGAGCTATTACTCATAAAGATACTAAGAGCACACATGTACCCATCTTTGTCCACAAAAAGTGTTTTCTTTTTTTTTCTTTTTTTTTTTAATACCTAGGACTAAAATGGCTGGATCCTACAATAGGTGTATGTTTAACTTAAGAAATTGCCAGTTATTTTCCAAGTGACTGAATTATTTCACCTTCTCTTGGCTGTGTATAAGAGTTTCAGTTCCTCCACATATTTCACAACATTCTGTATGCTCAGTAGTCTTTTTAACTTGTGCCGTTTTAATAAGTACATAGTGGTATCTCATCGTGGTTTCAATTTGCATGAGATTCTACATGTTTTAGTGTATCCCAGATATTCTGTGCTTTCCTACAGCTGGGACATTTTTTTTTTCATTAGGATTATAATTATTATATAGTATCCTAAATTTATAATTTATACTTTTTCTATGGAGACAATAATAGTATTTATGTCAGCTGATTTCAGGGAGTCATGAACTTAAGTATAGTTATATGAAACAGTGGAAGGAGTAAAATTAAATGGCTTCTGCAAGTGTCATACTTATTTAATATTATCAATGAAAAGATGTCTTATTTATGATGGGACACTGAAGAGAAAGAACTGGGGATGTGAGAGGAAATTGAGATTCCAATTGTGAGTCTGTTTACCCAATATTACCGCTTGGATGGCAGACCTTGGAAATTCTCTCTCAAGAATCTGGATACACATTACCATTCTCTTGAAGGACTAGCTCAGTACTACATGAAGTTATCAGTCTTAAAACATCCCAAAATTCTTAAATTCCATATTTAATACTATTTAGAATGATAAAGTCATAAAATAATAGTTGTATTAAAACAATAATTACAGTAGTTGATATACAAAAGGTTGCTTATTGAGTGCTAAAATGTCTAAAATTAAAAATCCTAAACCTGTTCATCAAAAAATTATATTTCCACATTGTGCTATATGTATTTTTTCCAACAGCCAGGACTTACCAGCCTGTATATGTATGTGAAGATAAGTATCTGAGGACAATAATTACTATTTCATAGAATCACAGATAAATTTTGATACCACCAGTTTAAATAACAATTTACACAACTGGTCATTAAGGAATGATACAAATATCATTAGAAATATCATTGTCAAGTCAACAGCAGTCATAAAACTAGAGATTCTTGTGGATTTCAAATATATATATATTTGTTTTTCCTTCAAAGAATCATAGGTCTATGAGATGCCACAGTCATATTTGTGAGTACCCAAAAGAGTCATTACCCCCATTGAGGAGACTGCCCAAGTTTCCTCATTGTTAGAGGGAAAGTAGAAGGAGTAACCTTACATGTTCTCCACATATCATTAAAGCTCATGGTCCACGATGTTGTGTGTATGTACCCTACTTTGATAAGACGTAAAACAATACATGGCTTCAAAGGAACTACTTACGGCTCCAACTGGGAACAGTGGCCAGGGAATGTAGTACTATAGAATCAGCTCTGTTAAGAAATCCTGGAAGAATTAGGTCCTTTAGCCTGGAGAAAAGAATACTGAGGGAGGGTTTATTAGGATCTCCTGGGGCATTTTCTCAGCGTCTAAACCAGATGGCTTTCCTTATTTTTCTTGTTTAGGCCATGTGTAAATGAAGTCATTAATATGACCTGATGGCAGCTTACTTTCTGTCCATTGGCCTCACGGAGGCTGTTAGAATGTGTGTGGGCTATACCTGTCTGTGAATGTATCTTGCCTTGGATCTGAGTGACAAGTGTATATGGAAAACACAATGTGAGGATTCTGTTTGAACAAAAAGAATAATCCTCCCCACAGATCCCTGAGGAGCCTGGGACAATAAGCAAAACCTTAAATCAACATAGAAAATATAGTTTTGCTTTTTAATATATACAAGTACATCAAAGATCCTTTATTTAATAAAACAATGAGTTAGCCCACTGAGATCAGGACTACCTTAGCTAGTGTTAACAGACAAACATTCCCACACACATAACTACTATTTTAGTCATGACAATTCTTTTCACAGTGGACATCTTGATCCCATTAAAAAAAACTTACTGAATATTCATCCTTTTACTTATTTCACAAACATTTTCTTAGACCCTACCATGTAGTATGCACTGTCCTGAGAACCTAGCATATTGTTAAGCAAAATCATGTAAATTTTTCTCTTGAAGTGTAAGTGCAGGCAAGATAATGATCAAACTTTTGCAGAATTAAATGCAAAATTATCATAAAAATGCTATAAATGGAAATGGAAGATGCCACGAGAGTCCAACAGAAGGAACTAGCCTGGGGGTGCAAATCATCCTGAAGTGATGTTTGGGTTAGGCTCCGAAGACGAAGCTGGAGTAAGGGTGAAGCAGGAAGGTTATTCTAAGTAGATAAAACAGGGCTTCAAGCACCCTGCAATCTAAGAGATTTGGTTTGAGTAACTTCTAATTCTATGTGAGTGGTCAATATTAGATGCTACCCAACACTCATTTGTTCACTCATTCCACAGTGTTTATTACAACTACTGTGTGTTACATGGAGGCACTATGTTCTATGTTGGGAATAGGGTGATGGAAAAGGAAGAGAGGCCTGGGACCTCATGGAACTTTTAATCCGAAAGAAGAGATAAATATTAAATTAATAGAAAAAATTAGTGAATTATAAGAAATCCCAGGAAGCAGATGGCATAATGCCTTGCCTCAGGTATGGGGCACAGTTGTGAGATGGGAACAGGAAGAATCCCTTGACGAAATGACATTTAAGCTGGAGCTTGCAAGATAAAGAGTAGGACTGATTCTTCCAAAAACAGGAGAAAAAGATCTCCAGGAAGGGGAAATTATTGATTCAAAGTTGCTGAAACAGAGAATATCTTAGTGCATAAGTGGAAAAGAAAGATGACCAGGGAAGTTGGAGCAGAGTTGGCAAAGAGATGGGCAGGGGAGTTGGCCTGAACTTGGGAGCAATAGTAATGAGTTTGGTCTCTATTTCAGCATTGTTAGGCAGCTACTGAAATTGTTTGAAGAGAAGAACATATAATAAGATTTGTGTTTCAAGAATATGTTATCACTGTTGCATGGAGAATGGGTTAAACGTGGGCAACTGTAAATCCAGGTGATCAATGTGGAGTCTATTGAAGTTATCCACGTGAAAGAAGATAGTAGCTCAGAATAGAGAGGAACATCAGGATTAAACTTGATACCTGTGTAGGTAATATGTTTAAGAAAGATTCACATCTATTTTGATGCCATAACCTAGACCCTGTCGCCTTGTTGTCAATGCAAACAGACAACAGTGTGTATCATACTCGAGTTCTCCTTGTATAGTGTTGCATGGCAGGGTTGTATTTCTATTGATCATTGCTTAGTGATCTTATATTTAGCATTGATCCAGATGTAAGCTGCACTGATGAACATATTTATATCAGTGCACCAAAGTTTAGTCATAAAAGTGCATTTTCTAGACTAGGAATCACTGCTTATCTGAAATAGGAAAGAGTTTTTTTTTACCAGTAGAGGTCAATATCACAATAGCACATTTTCCGAAAGCATTGTATCTGATGGTAAGAGCCTTCCATAATACAAGGAAATGCAGTTTAAATTTCAATAAAAAGAATTTAGGTCAGAGATAGAAGAATATCTCGATAAGAATGAAGAAAATGAATACTTAAAGGAGATATGTTAAAAAAGTTTGAGCAATGATATGGACTATGAACCCTAGAAACACCTAGGGATATTCCATGGGGTTCTGCAGATGGTTCACTGTAGTTTTATGATTGGCACTTCCTAGAATGATGCAATAAGCAACCTGATCAAACATTTGTCACTGTCTTGATCTAGTTCTGCCCCTTGTTTGCTCTTGACGAGGCCAGTCATTTCACCTGTTGGATCTTCAGTCTAATTTCAAAGAGTTGGGCTGTATTGCTGAACATATTAATCTAGCTCTACAATTCTATGATTCCAAGCCAATATATCTGAAGTAGACAATAGGTGTTGAAGCAGTATTTTCTTTCTAGGTCTGAGGTAGATTTCTGCTCATTCATGGGTTTTTCTAAAGGTATCCAAACCAGATTGGGAGTTTTAATAAAGGTGAATATCTGACTTCGCATCAGTCGACCTCAGCATGGACTCCCTTCCTGATCCTGTGGTTCATGCAGGTATGCTTTGTCTCGCTGTGTCTCAGATTAGCAAGTGTTTTACATGATGAGGCTTCAGTAAATCTGCCAACACAAAAGTGTGCAATCCTCAATTCTCAAACTCAGTTTTCCATACAACTTGACGAGATTTGCTATAGACCAAAATATATTTTCAGCTGTTACAGACAGCCTTTAAACATTTGCAGCTCCATGTAGTTGAATATTCACACTGTGTTTTTAATTAGGCTAATGTGTGCTTGCTCCAATGTATAATAAAAGACATAATCCATAATTATAACCCCTTTGCACTGCCTCCTGTCAGAGGGACTGGTAAAAAATTTTTGTTCTATCTTTCAATTTGTTAATGGGATTATGATGAGCAAAAAAGCCTGATTACCATGGCCGAGCAGGCAGGCCTTAGCAAGGTGAAAGGATTAATACTACAGGTCATCAGTAATTTAAAGATGTCAATTGCTAGGCTCATTCGTGGGTTTATGAGAATCCAAGAATCTAGAAAATGTTTGCTTGTAGAAGATGAGCACGACAGCTGCCCTTAATAAGTGCATAGAGAAGAAGCATCCTCACACAGCTCTACAACTGAAAACTAACACAGTAAAAGGTAATACTACAGTCAGGAATCTATGTAGTGGGAAACAATAACAAAAGAGAAAAGGAAAAGTGTTTTTCAGTGCATAGAGTTTAAAACATATTCTATATCTATATCTGGGGTTTCATCATAACTCATCATCTAGCCCCATGCTCTGTTATTGGTATTTTCATGTGTAAGATTTTTTTTTCCCTAACTGGATTTCATACTCCACAAAGGTAGGGATTTCAGCATGAAGCAGTGGACACTGCCCATGATGGGTGTGGGGCACAGCTCACTGGTAATTAGGAGATGGGCACCTTAACTTCCCATGGATATGCAGACCAAGAAAGCCATTACAAGCCAATCTTAGTGGACTTAATGGCAGGTTTATTTTCTCTTAAAAGTGGATAAATTACTGTTCAGTGAACTATAAAAGAAAATACTGATTCCTGTATCTTTTGCCAAATACCTTTTTGTCTTCTGGATTTTTTTTTAATAAAGAGGCTTTTGTGGGTGCTTACCAACTTCATAAGCTATTATAATATCATATGCCAAAGCTGCTCATACTATCATGATGATGTAATTCTATTCCCTTAGATGACATGATGATGCAAGCAAGTCTTGGGTTGCACAGAATGAGCATTTAGAGTCTAAAATAATTAGTGTTATTCTCAATCCATATAAAAATCAATTGTTTAGAGGCCAGAAATTTTTAAGTCCCCCTGAGAGTTATTTTACTAAATTATCTTCCCTTTTCCTAACTAAAAAAGTTTGTTTTCTTTTACTAGACTGAAGAACAGCAGAAGGGAAAAGCAGCACAGCTGGAAGGCTCCATGCATGTCATGGACAAGAAAGCATAGTCCATGTTGGAGATAGAAGAATAGAGAAAGTAAATACTAATTCTTTTGAATACATTTTAAACAATTACTATTTAAGGAAATAAAATTCTAAAAATAATTATTTAACAATAAAAACAGTGATTTAAATATCTTCATGTCAATAAATTAAGGAATTTATAATTTATTGCTTCTGATTTCCTATAAATAATAATAAATCCTTATTCTAAGACTGTTTTTCAGTTGTTTTTCTGGATCTTTGTTGTCTTGGAAGAGGATAAAAGTGCAAAACTGTGTGGGTTATTTTTTCTGCATTAATTTTTGTCAATACCGTCTGTTGTCTTTATTATACAATATGAGAACAATTAAGTCATTTTTAAAAAGAAAGTAACTTGGAAGATAACAATTTTAGGCTATTGCCTTTCTTTAAAAAAAGAGAATGTGAGACCTAATAAGGAAATGTATTTTATTACATTTGTTATTGATGCTATAAAACACAATTTTAACAGCCAGGAAATGTAATACAATTGATCATATGTTAGAAATACATTAATTTGAGTTACCGTATTTTTCATATGTAATTTGAAATTATGTATAGACATAAAAATGTCTTATTGCATGGAATAAATCCATGCATTACTATTTCGTTACATTAAATTAAAACCATGTCTGTAAGAGATTTACCCTAAAATTTCCCTGAATATATGACACAATGTCCTGGAGGACATTCTCTTAGACTGAGCTGACCATGGTCTATTATTCAGGATAATTTTCTCAAGAATCCCAGCTCTGGTCTACAGTTTGTTGCTTTTGACCTATTGTTTCTTGAAACAGTCATCAGACTGAAATAATGTTGTCCGTAAAAATGACCATTTAGTAGTAAAAAATAAAGGACTTTACCGAGGACAGAATAATCAAACATGAGACAGCAGTTTAACAGCCCTTTTTAAAGGCTACTTTGTTTTCAGGAAGGAGATGGTGCCTCCCAGATCCATCTCCATCAGTCAGAATGTCAAGAAATGATGGCAAAAGAAAGAACATGTTCCCTGTGTATCTGGATTCCTCCTGTACAGCCAGATGAACTCAGAAGAAAAGGAACTCTTTCCATCAGCAGGGTCAGAAGCATGTTTCAGATCGCTTTCTGAAGTAGTGGTGTCCCTTTAATCTAGCTACAATAAAACCATTAGTACATTTACAAAATATCCTGATTGTAACTATACATTGGACCCAAGTAACCTAATTATTTACTAGGTAAACGCAGCGTGCTGTGTGCATGTGTGTGCAGCTGTGAGTCCCCATGCTCCTCGAAGCCCAAATGTTTTAATTAGTTGTTAATCCCTCCTTTAGGCATAATTTCAAGGAACATGTTTAAGCTGATATTGCACGGATCTACTTTCATCACCTTAGCTGCCCGGAGCAAGATGATCTTGGTATCTCACGCTCTACCTCTGTGTATCTGAAACTTTCCTAGAGTTAAATCGGTAAGAGTAGAGTTTCTTTGGCTTCCAACTGACTGAAGAATGCTTCATATTTTACTGTCCCTTTTTCGTGTGATGATGCAGTCTCCTGCTCAGGTTCATAACCTTGGAGGTCATCTTTCATCCTGAACACCCTTTGATTATAAATTTACATCACACAAATCTCCTTCTATCATCTCCAGAACATAGCAAGGCTGTGACCAAAGCTGTCTCAGGAAGATGCCAATTCAATAATTCATACGGTTATTATATCTCGGCTGGTCACAGTAATTCATCCTAGTTGTAACACCAGTAACTCTCAGCCCCGTATTTTAGTAGTGCTGAAGAAGTCTCCCATTTATTGCCGGTGCTGTCGCTCTAACGTATCTCATCTATTTGTCTAATACTGTTGAATTATGCATCCAAGTGTCTCCAGTCCATTAATTATTTATATAGCTTTTAGCACCTCAATACCTAAATTCTTCAACAAAAGAGAATATAATCAATGGTTATGAGGACTGTGGGTGGTTATCATAACCCAAGAAGCAGCTTCAGGAAAGCTAAATGTTGACCCTATTTCTGTCAAAGGACCCACACAGAGTACTACAAAGCGATCAAATACATAAAGAGAGTAAGTGTAAAATCAACCAGATTAAAAGAAGAATCTAAAATTCCAAATATAATGGAATAAAGGAGAGCCATTTGAAACTTCTTTTTAAAGTTTTGAAAGCTCTACATTAAGCTAAGAGGGAGAATAAAGTGGTAGGAAAATAAGGCTGCTGTTTATTCCATTATTCAACAGATATTTATCAGGCAGCTAATGTATGCTGGATGTTATTCTGGAAACTGGAGACGCAGCAGTAAACAAAACAGACAAAGTCCATATGCATTAATGGAAGTGGATGAACAAAGACAATGACCACTATGTGACCATTCTTTAATGACAGCCACCTGAAAATGGAAATACCTTGGCTTAGTTTTTGAATCCCATTCTCACTTTCTAATAACCCTAATAGAATGTTCTCTTTTGTTCATGTGGGAGCTTCCTATTTATTTGTATCAAGGAAGAATATGAGCAAACAACTGTCCAGTTATGTAAAATAATTGTGCTGTCTTGTTGTGTGCAGGTCTATTAGAAAAGAATGGGCCAACAAATGAGAAAGGGACTATTAAGAAAGTTTTGAAATTCAGTATTAGTCAATGCTGAGTTTAAAATTCTATAGAGTAATGGAGGAGAAAACAATCTACAGAAAGTAAATGAAAATCATTAAAAGTTTTCCTTTTGATGAACGGTTGTGGAGAACTCTCAAGAGAAGACTTAGATTTTTCATTATGCCTCAGATTCAGATGAAAAATAAAGTAAATTTTTATGGTACAGTATAGACAGTTCTTTCAAGAAGTATGACTGACTATTAAATTAGAGTCAAACAAAGCAATATATTTGAGAATGGAATTTTTTAGAATGGGAGAGAACTGAGCTTTGTGTTCTTTGACAGGGATAGGTCAGCTTGAAAGAAAAATGATGAAACAAGCAGCAGAGTGCATTATTTTAAAAAACAAAGTCCTAAAGAAGTAGTAGAAGGGGGGGCACCAGTTGAAGATGAGATTGAGCGGTGCACTTTAATGGGAATACAGAAAGTGTGGATGGGAGGGAAAAATGTTACCGAGGAGAAAAGGACTCTGAGATTGAACTCCCTTTCTGTCATCAGACAGCATCAATGTCTCATGAAAGAAATTCACACTATCTTTGTTGAGAGTATTGTGTGGATTTACATGAAGATACGGTAGAGTTGCAAAGAAGAGGAGTGGTTTGAAGCAAGCAGTGTGTGTGCAAAATTTCCACATGGAATATTTGGGTTTCCAGCATCTTTGCTGATCCCACAATAAGAAAAGATATTTTCAGAAACATAACAATAGCATTGATATAATAAAAATGCTGGTTTAGTAATGTTGTCCAACTGAAGTTTAAAAAACTTGTCTATCTTATGGTAAGAAGATGCTTAATGGACATTTACCTTTTTGTTATAGGCTATGTAACTATTTGATATGGTATTTATGTACAGTTAGAGGATCTAAATTCTTGTCTGAGCTTGTAAATTGATGGTCGCTTTCTCTCAACCTCATTCTGTCTGGCCCAACTTCTAACCCATGCTACACACTCAGGAACTCCTCTTTCAATACTCCCAAAATTCCCTATTGTCACTCGACTTTTCTTAGAATTATCTGTACCTCTTCAATAACTCTAAAATGTTAACTTTTTTTTAAACAACACCATTTCTTAGGACTTCTAAGTGGTAGATTTTCATCCTTCTTTAGGGATTCTCCTAGGGCCAAACATCAGCTAGAAGTTCCCTGGGTTCACATGACTGTTCCCTGGCTGCTAGTCACCCACTGGCTCCTCCCTGACTCCCTATTCTTGGAAGCCCACCTTTAATTATACACTCTCATCACCTTTCGTCATCACCGATTGATGTCCAAATGACACCCACAGTCAGTGAAGGTTCTGTTAACATGTTTGGATCCACCTCTATTCTTCTGTTTATCCTGTAAGAATTCAATATTCACAATTATGCTCACTTAACTCTGGACTTTGAGTTTGATTCCAGTGAGATTTTCCATCCGTTCCTACCTTAGTAGTCCAAGATGAGGGTCATATTTGGCTTGGAGTGTATACTCATGTCATATATTACCTCTTCAGTTTATCTCAAAAACTACATCCACAAGTTTATTCCTAACACCATTGATCATATTATTACCCCAAAACATCTTGTAGGTCCTGACTATGCATTAGAAAATATTATTTGTGCCCCTCGGCATGGAGTCTAAAACCCTTCACAATTTCACTTTGACTTTCCATATCACCTTTCATGAAAATGCTGTTTTCTGTAGAAATGAAACAGTTCACTTTATGCTGAGTAAACTGTGAAGTTTTCATGCCTCCATGCCTTAGCAAATTTTGTCTCCTATCACGGCAAAGATTTTACTCATTTTTCTCTCTTTCTCTATCCCAGTTCTTCTGGGCTCACCTCTTATACCCCACATTTAACTTTCCTGAGATCTTTGCTTGTGACCTAACCACACGTGTTCCATCATGCTTTCACAGCACTTGGTTTATATCTCTCTCCCCCTTATTATAATGAATTATTATTACAAATAAAGTAGGTGTACAATAGTGATTTGCTGATAACCTCCTTTGGTTTATGTTCTCATACTTATAAAAAGAGAGAACTAGAATAGACTCCATCTAATATTCCTGTTAGCTCAAATGTGCTATGATTTACTAGTAGAATATCAAACTTTCATCATTTTGTACTTCCCAATTATCATTTCTAAATATTTTGTATAGAACTTACTTTGCAATGTCTGATCAGCTTCTTTAACCTGGTTCCTATTTGTTGAGAGCTTGCTACATACAAAGCACAGTATGTGTAGCATGTGTATGTGTGTGTGTGTGTGTGTGTGTGTGTGTGCATAAAATCATGAGCCACAACCTCAAGTGGATTATGAACCAGTTCAATGAAATTCTGTCCTATTGACATTTATGAACACTGTCAATTCTTTCTATAAAACACAGTTATGGAGGCCTCTAGGAGACTGAAAATTACTCTTATCAACTGAGTTGTATACTTCTTAAGACTTAGCTATATTTATCTCCAAATTGGTTTGTACACATATATTATACTAAGTATATAATTTAATGATATATAAGATAAATTGATGAAAGATGATGCAAAAAGTTATTATTTCTAATAAAAGTAATTTAATTTGTATACTTGTGATATACATACTTTAAAGTGACCCCAAACAAACATAGTCTTGTATAACCCCTCACCTTTAGTGCAGGTGAAGCCTGAGACCTGCTTCTAACCAATAGAATGTGGCAAAAGTGATGGCCTATTTCTGCTGTGATTATACTATACTATACTATACTATACTATACTATACTATACTATACTATACTATACTATACAATACTATACCATACCATACCATACCATACCATACCATACCATACTATATTATATTATATTGACTCCATGTCGGCACATAAAGATAACAAAAAGTATGCTATAAAGAACTCAAGGAGAGAGCCATGTGGCAGGGAACTATAGGCAACCTCTGTGACTTGGTGGTCACTGCCAGCAAACAGCCAATAAGAAGTAGGTACCCTCAGTCACAAAACCACAAGGAAATAAATTTGGCCTACAACCTGAAAGAACCTCAGAGAGGATTCTTTCTGGGTTGAGCCTCAGATGAGAATGTGGCCTGGATAACACCTTGATGCAAGCCTCAGCAGAGGATCCAACTAAGCTGTGCCAAGGCATTCTAACTACAAGACCTGGGAGATAATAAATGTGTGTTATATTAAGCTGTTAAATTCATGGTGCTTTGTTAAGCAGCAATAGAAGACTAATACAATGCCTTAGAAATATTTATTAAAGTCAATTTGTTAGCCACCAAAAGGACCAACATGTAATCCTTTTGACAAATTCAGCCCAGGCTGGACAACAACAAATATTTGAAGAAAAAATGTAATTGTCAATAAGTGTTTTTTCTTTAGATTTTTGCAAAAATATATTTAAGATGTTGGTCCATTTTAAAGAAATTCAATATAGAAATCATAAATGAAGCATTAAGGAATAGTTCATATCAGAAATATAGTGATGAATTACAATCACCAGATAGATACTCAAATTAAAGTCTTGGGCAATCCCAAAAGATTTAAGAATTATCTCATGTATCTCTCTTTTCAGGTAAAGTAACAAATTGAAAAGTAATATCTTTTTTTTAAATTATTTCGTACACTAAGTCTTTCAGTTAGCAAACTAACCATAGGAATTGATTATGTTGGATAGAAAGGCTCTGTCTATGGTGAAGAGAAGGCCCTGGCCTAATCAGTGACCCCGGGATGAACACCACTGTAACCCTCTTCCACAAGCGTCTTTGTGGGGTTAAAAAAATTCTGGCTGAGACTATGGGAGAAGTTTTCACAGAAATGAAGGCCTTTGATATGGGCAGTTCATGTGAAAACACAAATGAGTAAGACCTCAGCAAGTTATGATGGTTAAGGAGAATCCCGCCATGATGTCAAGTGCAATGGTAGACAACGTGGGTTTCAGAGTGCTGAGACTCCAGTGTAACAGAAAGAAATCAGCAAATAGTCATGAAACAATGGAATGTGTTCTCCTCTTAGTCTAACAACTCTGTCTTTCAGTTTGCAGAAAACAATGTTCATTTGAAAAGAAATCAGAAAACCATTGAGTCCACTACATTTTCAGGAAAATCCAATTTGGAGCTTTTCCTATAAGTACAGCTAAAAGGTAATCCAATTCCCAAAAGGTACAATTTAAATGAAATAACCTCAAAATCTGAGAAAGGAGCTCATTAATATTATTCTAAGTTGGAAGAAAGTCAGAGGAATGCTCATAATGATCACCCTACCCAGGTGTCTACAGTTGGGCAAAGCTCAGCTAGCCAAGAACTCCATTGAAAAGTATGGTATCTTTTGTTATTGAATATCCTTTGGTTATTGAAATTTGTATTGCTGCTATATTATCCTTACACTGAATGGCCATTATCCCAGCTACTGGTTCTCATAGGCTTCTGTTAGCTGCTTTATCATGTTGCAGTTTGTACTACTTACTCAGGCTGTGATGATAGATTACAGTCAGCCAAAGTGTAGAACATTCTTAGATTTATTTTGACACCTAAAGCAACTTTTCATTAGGCTGGTAACAAGCCATATAGATGCCATAGTCCTTGCAAAAGCATCATTAGGATGTCTAAAAAGTGCTGACATAAATGTGGACATTCTCAAGAACTTGTTTAAGAAACTGATAGGGTGGAAGCTCTTAATTTTCTCAGGTGGCAGTGGGGGGGAGGGATCTTTATGCAAATGGCAAACAATGGTGCCCATTTTTCTTTACAAAAAATGTTCTTATTATGCACGTCTAGATGAGCTCCACCCACCCTTCTCTGACTGGCTTTTTATGAAAAAAATTACAGAGCACACTGGGATATTGTTGAGCAATACCAAGTGACTCCAGCAGCTCTATGCTACTCTTGGGATGGCACACATTCCACAGGACACATAAAAGACTCAGGATTAGAGAGGCAGAGGAATTCACTGAAATGTATTATTAAGTAATGAAACTTAGAAACAAAATCAAAGTCATGAAATTTATTATAAATTTATCTGTAAATTTGTTTCATCACCAGGCAAAAAAAAGTAAAGAAGGTAACAATCCACATGGACCACTGTGCCACCATTAGTTAGTAATGTAAGGGGATTCTGTACAAATCACTGTGAAACGATTCCACTAGAATTTCTTAGGTGGTAAATTAAGTGGGACTACCAGCCTATGAGATGCATTTGCTTTAAAAAAATGGGGTCATCTCATACTTTAAGATTATTAGAGATATATTTTAAAAATAATCTGCCAGATTAAATTAAGTTTATCGTAAGAGAGAATAGCATCTCATCTCTCTGTTTATATACATATGTTCATATTACATAACAGTAATCATGGCTGCCCATCCATATTCACCCTCAACTTCATAGGGATTAGTGACCACGTGTTTTAACTCTGTTACTTCTGCTAAACTCATCTGCTCATTCTTTAACATTATTGATATCTTCAAAGTTTGAGCCATTTTAAATTATTTTCTTGGTCATTTTGTCTTCCATTGTACCAAGTCTTCTCATATTTTTTCAAAACTTGGCTCAACAGTTTTGAGAAGCCATTTCATTTTATTTTCACCTTTCTATTCAGTGCCTTTCAATGTCTATATATGTAGTTTGAGTAATTTTCATTATTTAACACTTACTATTCTATAACATATAATTTTCTCCAATTTTCTCTGTGAATGGTTTGTTACACTAAATGTGGTACTTTCTTGTTTAGTGGAAAGCACCTGAAGCATTTCATCCTCTACCATCCCCCCATGAAGAATTTAAGCAAAGTGCTCACATCAAATTGTTATTGATTGCTATTAGCATTAGTGGTAGTAATTAGCAACCAATATGATCCATACTGTACTATTTTGATTCTGCTGACTATGCTGTGGTCGGTGTTTTGGTACAGGTATGGAGTCAGCCACAGTGCTACCAACCACATGTTTTCTCTCAGTGTTTAAATACCGAGATTGCAGGTCATTTTCCTCTGTCATAATGATGTATCTGGTATACTGCACCATCTATTTAGGTACATCATAACTGGATAAATCAACATAATCAACAAATAAGTTTAAGTTTCTTGCTAGAATTACATGTGGTAAGTTGAATCATTATCTGGTGAATGTTCTTTAATTTATTCATCTTTTCATTCTTGTCCCAGGTGAGTAAGAGTTGACCAGAGGAAAAAGAGAACAATTTCTTGGTACAGAACAAATAAAACGCAAATAAAGTCTGGGGAATCACATCCAAGAGATATGGGAAAGTTTTGAAAGGCATTTAAAAGATCCTTTTATGTGCAGTTTTTTCCTGTAATTTAATCTCAGTTCTCATATTCAGTATCATATAAATTTTCTGATTTCCTGTGTGTCTCTGGGTTCTACTATGGATACTTGCTCTTGCGAGAGCCCACAACAGCCATTGTGTCTCACCTCCATGTATTATTTCACCGTAGCAGAAGTGCCAGGGTCAATGCACAGCTCATGAGAAGCTTTATCTCACCAATACAAAGAACTCCTTCTTTCACAAACTAACACACTACACACATTCAAATCATGCACTTTTGGGAGTAGCATATGGACCAGGGAGACAGTGAATTTAAAGGGAGATAGCATGAGCAGATGTGCTCTGACCCTCTGAGGAGGATGCTATTGGCCATGGAAACAATGACTCTCTTAGATAAACCTTCATGTCTACAAAATTATCACTGCATCAATCCTCAAAGCATCTCATGAGCAGACCAGGTGCTCACCATGTCGGGCCAGCTTTTATTTTTTGTTAATCAGTTTTTATTGTTATTCTATTACAGTTGTCCCAATTTTCCCCCTTTGCCCTCCTCTACCCATCCCAGCCCTGATTCCCACAGTCAATTCCCACACTGTTGTCCATGTCCGTGGGTCATTCATACATGTTCTTTGACTAGTCCCTTCCTCTTTTTTTCTTTTTCCTCTTATTTATTAATTTTATTCTTCTATAATGTTATAAAAAGTTGGGATCTACTCATAATTCATCCTTGTTCTTTAAAATTATTAAATCAAAATAATATTTCTTTCATAGTCAAAAGAGTGGGGTAGTTCATATGTTTCATATGGTTTATATTTTTATCTTGCATAAAAATATATGTATGGACAATATTCAATATTCAATATGTATGAATATTGTCCATACATATATTATGGGTATGAATACATATTGTCCATATGTATGTAACATATGTATGAACAATAACCAAAAAGACAAAAGTATAGACTAAGTGTGCATCTGTTTGCACTCTTTTAAAAATTCAGACTCTACAACAATTCTAAACACTTTTAATTTTTCATTACTATATTTTCTTTTCCCAATATTAGATACTTAATTTAAAAAATGCCTTTATAGATGTAGGTGTTTTGTTTTTGAAATGAAAGGATATTTAATCAATACTAATAAAAATGAGATTCCCTGGAAAAAACCCTAGAAAATTGACCCAAATATAAAAATAAAATGGTTTATGGTCTCAGAAATTAAAAAAAAAATCAGTGAAAAATTGCAAGCCCAATACCTGTAAGGAGGAAACCCAGAGAGGTGAGACCAGATTTCAACAAACAAAAATAGACTGACAGGAATTAAAACTCAAATCATTTTAATCTCCAGTCAAATTAAAGTCATTTGGAAATGCTAGCCTCGATCTAGCCATGGAAATTAAATATAAATATTTTCTGAGGGAAAGTAACATTTTCCTTCACCTTGAAGTATCAATATACCATGGCTAGTACTCAATCAAAAATATTCAGGAAAGCAAAAGATAAGATAGCATAATTTACAAATCAGGAGAAGCTAGACTGTAGAAATAAACTCAGATTATCCACAACGGAGTTAATGGTCATATGCTATTCATATGCTATAAAATAAGTAGGCTTAAAATATCCATGAAAAAATAGAAACTGATTACAGAAAACCCAAAAGCTAACATGTGAACCAAATAAATCATATCTGAAACAACAGTCAGATTTACCAGAGAACTGTGCTATACATACATACATACATACATACATACATGTAAATGTTAATTCTAGAAATGAAAAAAAATGAAGACTTCAATAGAAAAGCTTAACAGCAGACTAAATATAAGAGAAAAAGGATTGATCATTAAAAAATATTAAAGTTAAAGAAGATGAATATAAAACAAAAAAATCATTAAAATGCATATGAAACTTGGTGAAACATCCCACTGTTTTCTGCCTTCACGGCTTCTGATCAGAAACTAGAAACGAATTTTACTGAGGATTCTCATATATGATGAGTTACTTTTCTCTTGCTGCTTTGAAGATTCTCTTTGTTTTTAACTCTTTTATTATAATATTTAATTATATTAATTAAACAACTTACAATATATAATTAATATTATAATTTTATCTTTATTAAAATTAATATAATAACATAGTGGTAATATTATGTATTATTAATGTATTTAATAAATCTTTGAATTGATCCTTCTTATAATTTGTTGAGTTTCTTAACTGGGTAGATGAATGTTTGTCATCAAATATTATAATTTTTGGCCATTACTTCTTAAAATATTTTCTGTCCCTTTGTCTCTCCCCTCACATTCTGTGATTCCTAAATACATATCTTGGTTTATTTGATTATGTCCTATAATCTCTGATTTTCTATTCATTTTTTTTAATTTAAAAAGATTTTCTATTCTTTAAATTAATTGATTTTATCAGAGCAGCTTCGCAGCAAAACCGAGTGGAAGAAACAGATATTTCTCATATACACCCTATCCCCAAGCCCTGAGAATGGGGTTTTCCAGGGAACTGGCACACAGGACAAATAATATATGCGATCATTGTCTGGGGGCGGGGCTTCGGCGATGGTCCAGTGCTCTTCGGCCACTTTCAGCAGCTGTCAGTTTGCTGGCTTCCACCTGATTCCAAAATGGTTGCCCCTCGAGCTGTCACAGAACTAGAGGTGGGAAGTATGAGTAAAGCAAGTTAAAATGTCCTAAAGCATACTAACTGTATTACCAAATTCAGCCAGTTCTTTAACAAATGATCTCTAGCTTTTGAAACCCTTTGTTTAATTTGCAGAATTCTGAAAAAGTTGATTTGAAAGCATTCTGTCGATGTTTTCATTACTTTAATGGATATGTTTTGTTGCAAGATTTTACTCACAAGGTTCAGAGATTCCTACTATAGTCAATCCTTCCAAGACCAGTAAATATTATTTTTAGTGGTGAAATATTAGGAGTTTTCCCCTTGAGGTCAGGAAACAAGGTAAGGATGTTTACTTTCACTATGAATATTTGTCATTATATTGATGATCCTATCCAAAGCATAGTGCAAATAATAATAATAATAAATGTATAGAATGGGGAAATATATGTAAGTACCTATGTATAGAAAGTCGATTCTAGTTATGTTTATCATGTTCTATTAAGTCATCATGAATACTGAGCTAGCATAGACTGAACCGTTACTCTAGAGGAAACATAGGTTTAGGTATCTGAGAGCCTCTATTCACATTATTTTCATTAATTAATTAATCCATAATCTTGTTTTATATGTATTGACATTTAAAGCCATGCTATTTTGTATATATTCATTCATTTGTGTGTATATATAGGCAAAGTAGATTAATAATAATAAATAATACAATAATTAATATAAGAATAAATTCTTGTGATTCATGTACTCACAACTGTAAAGCTATTTTTGCTAACCATATATATATATTTGTGTATATGTATGTATATATATTATTCATTACATTGTACTCATTATCACTACTGCACAAAGCTTACTTAACACATTTATCTTTTCTGTAAGAACATCACACTCTAATTACACTTAAGAAGAGGGATTTCCGGGGAGAGGGGGAGGGGTTTATAGGATCAAAGTTAAAGGACACATGGATAAAAGCTAGGGGGAGGGTGGTAATGGGAGGGAGGTAGGGAGGGGGGTTGGGAGGGCTTGATTGGGTGGGAGGTAGGGAGGGGGGTGGGAGGACTTGAATGGGAGTAAGGGGGTGAAAACTGTACTTGAACATTCATTTAAATTAAAAAAAAAAAAGAAAAGAAAAAAAAAGAACACCAGCACGCTTCTGCACTAGGCTTGGTGGCCACTTGAAACAGTAAAATCTCCAACAAAAATGCAAAACTTGTGGCACCAAACAGACTGCCAGAAGGACACTTGTTTACAGCATGAGAGGTGAAACAAGAGGGCAGAGTACCGCTTTGTTTGTCTACATGGAAATGTATGTGCTGGTGGCTCAAATTTTCGTTCATTCAGTGCATGTTCACAAGTGACCATGGTAGTGACATGAGTATTTATTACAGGATTAAAAAATAAATTGCAGTATGTGAGTTTGCAAATGTGGAATCTGTGGATGAGGACTGACTATACACACACACACACACAAATCCATATTAACTATTTCAATTGATCGGCAAAATTTTCAATTGATAAGAAGAGTTGCTAGATACATAGTTGATTTACAAAAATTGATTTTTTTCTAAATAACACCAAACATCAATTAGAAAATATTTTTTAAATTATGTTATTTTCAATAGTTTCAATAAAACATCTGATTCCTATAAAAATATAATGAAAGATGGGCAAGACTTTCTCGGAGATAATAGAAAATATTATTACACTAATGAGTTGGAAGAGTTTGTGTTTTTAAGTCAAGTCTCCATTAATTGATGTACAGACTTGATGCAATTATGCCATCATGATGCAAATTTTAGTAGTTTATTTTTGTGGAAAATGATAAATTATGTACAGGAATGCAAAGGGCCAAGAAGACTCAAGAAATAAAGGACTAAGATGAAGACCCTAAACAAGAAGATAATCAAGCCTTCCCAAAAGGCTGTAATAATTATTTAGTATGTATTTAGTTTACAGTTTTTCTATTTGTTTATTTTTTTACATTTTTTAAAATTTTAATTGTTGTTCAAGAGTAGTTTTCTGTCTTTTACTCCCACCCCAGCCCACCCCGCAGTGCTCCCCACCTCCCTCCCATTTCCACCCGCCCCTAGTTTTTGTCCATGTGTCCTTTATACTTGTTCCTGTAAACCCTTCCCCTTTTCCCCTCTCCTCTCTGCTCTGGTGATTGTTATCTAGTATTTTTGACATTAGTGCAAAGTCAGAAAAGTAGACCATTGGAATGAAATAAAGTTCATATTTCATATTTATGCCTGATTTATGAGAAGGCAGTCCCACAGAACAGACAGGAAAAGACAATCTTTTCAACACATAAATTGATTGAGTACATTAAAATTTAGAAACTTTCTTTATTAAATGACCTCATAAATAAAATGAAATGAAGATACAGAGTAAGAAAAGAATCTATATTATACATGGTGTGTAGTTGAATCCAGTTATAATTGCCCTCATGAACAATGAGGTAGGCTTTAGCAGCACCAACCACCTGTGCAGTTGAAAATCTGTGCATAGTGTTGATTTCCCCAGAACTGAACTACTATACCCTATTATTGCTTGAAAGCCTCACTGGTAATGTAAACAGTTGACTAAAACATATTTTGTATACTATATGTATTATATACTACATGATTACAATAAAGTAAGCTTGGGAAAGGGAAATTTATTAACAAACTCATAAGGAAGAAGAAATACATTGACAGTACTGTATGTATGTATGGAAAAAGACCCCTATATAAGTAAGTGGACCTGTGTGGTTCAAGGGTCAACTGTACTTCTAAGGCCTTTCAGTCCTGTATTTGTAGGAATTCAGTGGACAATAAGCCATGACAGTTTTTGATTCACCAGAAGGAAAGATATGCAAGGTCAGCATGCAAACATACATTTAACCTTGTTCTATTAAATTCAAAATATTTCCTTAGCTGTAGGAGGCAATCAAAGGGTGACCGAGTAAACGTCCTGGGCTCAGCGGCTTGCAATAAAGTCACCAATGCTCCTCTTTGCAGGCACTATGATTTCTGCCTCATTCAAGTGGCTAAGCTCTTTTCTTCCAGCCCCTTCTCTTTCCCTTCAACTCTTCGTCCTCTTTAATTGTGATTATTTTTCTCTCCAATTACACTGCAATCTCAAGTCCTTGAAGCTTGCTTTTTACTGTTTAGAATGAAAAAAGCCAGAGTCTGTTTCCTTTACATGACTGGCTGCTCAGGTAATAAAATGAATGCCCAAGGGAATTGCACATTTGGTTGTATATACAGAATAATTCTCTGAGACATTTTGAAAAGGAAAGCACCTAAAAAGTACCATTTAAAAATCATCCTCTAATTCTTTCTTGTCTTTTAAATTTCCCCTGAATTTTCCCCCTAAATACTTAAAAGCTTTTCATTGTCTCCTCTTAGAGGATCTAGAGAAATAAAAGTATTTTAAATGGGCTATTTATGTTTCTACCTTAAACTTTCATTTTTATTTTCTTTTTTGCATTGATCCATATCTGCATTTCCCTTCCCCAACCCCATCCCTACCCTGTATATGTGATTGAAACCTCTGCATTGCTGCAGCAAAACTATCCAGAAGGCAGGGGCAGTGCAGGTCCAATCCCATGCATAGAGTGGATTAAAATTTATGAGAATTGTTAAGAAGAATGTTGATTTGCTGTTTTTCCTCTGGCCACATGGGCCTGAGGAAGTTAGGAAGAACAATGAAAAGGATGACAGAAATAAAGCTAGGCTTATGCGATCCCTTTATGACTTCTGGTTTCTAGGCCTCCAGCCTTCTCCCTACACCCAAAGGAGAGCGTTTCCTGTGATTCAGAGTGCCTGGTTGTGACCAATAACAGAAAGTGCCTCTGAAGGAGAAACTGGAGTCAGTCATTTGCTGGATCTTATTCCAGGCTCTCCCAGAAGTAATCTCTTGTTGAAAATCCAAATAACCACTTTGCTTTGCAGAGTTTTCAGCTGTCGTGTAAGTATCACTCTGTTCTTTGCTTGTAGACTTGTCAACGAGGATTCAGACAAAATAGAATGAAAACATTCTGAAATGCGTAAGAGATATGCAAGTTGAAAATGTTATCATTATCCAGGTGATTATTAACATTGTTATTAATACACAAGTGTTAGTTATAGTAGAGACTGATGCTCAATTACAAAACAGAACTGAGCGTAAGTAAAGTCAGGCATGACTACAAACACTTCTTCAGTATAGGGGAGTGCAACACAGACCCTCAAGGCAGGAGCCTGTGAGGGTTCAGGGCTTTTAGTTAAACAGAATGCCTTCCAAACTCCTTCAGGTGCTTCCATAAACACAGGAGCTCAGCCTAGGCTGGGCAGGATGGAGCTTACATTTCTGAACAATGCTAATGGGGAGTGTGTCTCCTGGTTGGTCATTGCAAGAGGAGAATGACAAGAGAAGCTCACTTACCACTGTCCTATGCAGGGGAGAGCAAAAGTCTCCGTCCCTAATTTCTAAGACAACTATAAGCTTGTCTTTTAGTTTTGTGTTTCAATGATGATTTTTTTTAACTAGCTGTAAACTATAAGCAAATGTCTTTATTTTTAAATTTCGGTCCTTATATATTGGTAACGGTTGTTTGAACATAGTAAGTCTCCAGAATGATTGATCAAATGCTCATTCTTGGCCTTCTGTTTATTTTTATTATGTAAGAAATACAAATTATCAGGGGGAAGTCCTTAGATTTCTCAATTTTGACCCAAATGCAGGCAATCTAAAAGCTTTTATCTGAGTTTTAGAAGCAAAAATTAGGTAGCCAACAGCGAGGTTTTCCTTCTGAGACATTTTATTTGCATGGTAGCTCTGGTATACGTTTCAGAAGGAAGGAAACGCAAATAAGTAAGAAGGTGCTGTCCCCAAGAGCTCCAGGAGTGATGGCTGACCTAATGCCAGTCCCAAAGCTGTATTTACAGTCATTCTGGCAGAATCAGCCACTAGGGAACGATTCTGTTTTCTAATTTTGTCTCATTTAACCATGATACCTTTCCAAGGCATCTTGGAATCTAATCTGGTAACAAAATGTTGTCTAATTGGCAAAAATTAGAACAAGTAGAATTGGATGAATTGTATAGATATTTCTCTTTCTCGAGTGCTGCTAAATAAGCACCGGCAACTTCTTATTGTTAAATTAACTGTTTTCAATCATGAAAGCTTATTTTCTCTTTTAAGTTCAGTTAAGACATAAAAACAGGGATTACAGTTTTCATTGGTCTGACCCAATTGTTCTGATTGTGTTGGGGAGAGAGCTTATTCTCATTTCCTCAAAAAACTTGATTTAAAATATTACTTATTAGGGCAGACACAAAGGTGGTTGCTGTATATGACTGTATTCACTCATTTTTAGTATATTATGACTTATTTACATAAGTGTTAACTCACTTAAATTTCTAAAGGTTTCCGTTTTCTCTGATTTTGTATTTACTTTCTCATGCTGGAGGGCACTTTTAACATCTCCAGCTCCCTATGTACCTAACAAACTTGTGTGAAAAAAACAAACAGAAAAAAGGTCTGCCCTATTCCACCCCTGCAGAACTCGTAGACATTCATTTTACTACTAGTAAATTAGTGGCCACTGGATAACCGTGCTTCCTCCAAGATTGATCCCTTCACTCATCATCTTCCATAGTGAGAGCTTCCAAGGTGAGCTTCATTCTATTGACATGATTTGAAGAATCTAAAAGCCCCAGAATAAACACATACGTATTCCACATGGAAATATTATCCTTCTATTAAACTAAATACACTTTGATTAAACAAAGTACACTTCCACATATCTTGGCTGAGAATTCACTTTAGATTCCCAGTCCTGCCTCTTGTACGGAAGGACTAGTCCTTTTTTCCCGACATCTGAAGCAGTAAAGTGGTGATGTCAAAGAGAAGAAGAAATATTGGAGAATGAGGGGAAAATGTCTCAAGGAGATCATTTAATTTTTAACCGCAACAGTAATTCTTTTCAAAATTACTTAGCTAAATGTCTTATTTAAACAAAGTTTCTTTCTGGAGAAAAGCTTTAGATTCTAAAAGGATGCACTGTGTGTAACATCCGTGGTAAAAAATATATATTTATTTGGAAAGAATTGCAATTTTAAAAACTCAAACCTTTATTTTAGGTATTAAATAAAAATTTCTAGTAGTTCGAAAATGATATAATTTACTATTGTGAAATATTCCTAAATCCTTCCATCTCAAATTTGTAATAACTTAAGTTCTTCCTAGGTTCCAAGTCAGCCACTTCCAAGGTTCAAGTGTAAGTAGCCATGAACATTTTCAACCCATAATAATAGAAACTATATACCAGTCATCTCTCCTTCTCTTCAAGTACCTATCACAGTACCTGGCACATAGTAGGCATTTGCTGTGGAAAGGGTGAATGTATTAAAAAGTTTTCTAACTACAAATATATCTCAATAAAGAGTCAATGACTTATTGTGACAGAAAAACTGAACTCAAAGTTCAAATATGACACATTTTCAGGTCAAATTTGTATACATTTGTAAATAATTTTTATTCCCAGTGAAAAGAGGATTATTATTAATTATTTTATAAGCAAACTAAATCCAAAATATCCAAACCAGTTGTTTAGGTATGTGAAACAATCTTCCCTCTGTTGAAAGGTTCATAGTTGTTTGCTTGTTTTTTGGTTCATTTCTAACCATATTTTCTGAAGCATGCCTTCTCCAGAAAAAGCAACCACATTTTATCATTATGAAAAGTCTGTCTTTCTCTTGAAGTCCTCTCTGATATCCAATTCACATTTCTGTATATTATGTTGAATAGATAATCAAGGTTATAAATGGAAAATAACTCTTACGATAAAACACTTTATCTCTGAGGAAAAAACCTTTGAGGTACCCCTGGTACCTGAATTTTTTTACATCTTTTTGGCTGAACATAAACATATAAGCCTATCCTGCTCTTAGGCTGACTACTTCCAAGAGGTAACAAGTAAACCTGTGATAAATGTATTATTACTGTATGTAACATAATTGTCTGAGAATTCAGTGCTTGGTCATCTACATATGTATTAAATGTGTGTGAAATGAGACAATTACCCTTCCAATTTTGCTTGTAGTATTAAAAGCTGAAAATATCTTTTCTAACAATATTGTAATTTTATGTTTTGTTAGGAATTTTCATCCAATATTGACCAAAAAGATCAATAGACTATCTCAGCATGTTGTGCTGTGCATTTATTTAGTGTTGCCACTGATGCAATAAAATTAAATTACAGTACTTCATCAGCCCATGCTATCCTGTACTTAAATTACTTAAGAGTGTCATTTCCAACTGCATCAGGTTGGTCCCATGAAAATTGTGAAGACAACAGCCTAACAAGTGAGACAGGTGGGAGTCTGCAGGAAAGGAGGACAAATAAAAGCTTATGAAATATGTAGGAGAAATATAAGGCCTCGATTCACTGTGCCTATTCTGACAACCTTCTTAATCCTGTTTTACTTCTTATATTTGATATTGTCATTGGTGTCAAGGTTATCAATGAAAATATCACAATTGTCACCACCAATATTAGACTATAGATCACACAGGGGTGTGTGTGTGTGTGTGTGTGTGTGTGTGTGTGAAAGAGAGAGAGAGAGAAAGAGAGAGAGAGAGAGAGAGAACGGGAACTCCAGGTAGTTAGATATTGTTGAAGCCTGGCTCATAGTAAATGTTCAGTACAATACACATTGATGTTTTCCTGGGTGTGTGCAGAAGATGGAGAACAAGAGAAGGGCCTGAGTGGGTTCTGTGATAGACTTTTTGTTGATGTGATTGCCTCCTGTTTTAAAAGTGGGGCGAAGTTTTTTTCTTTTCATTTATTGTTAAGACCATAAGGTCAAGGTAATATTAAAAGGAACTTGAGTTTAATTTATGCAAAGGAACCCGCAGAATTAGATTTATATTTATTTTAGGTCTCTTCCCTTTCTTTTTCTCTGCCTTTATCCCTATTTCCATCCCTTCCCTTTTCACAGCAACCACATTTCTCCTTTTGTCTTCATTTTTGTTTTATTTCTTAAAATTGTATAGCTACCCTGGCAGGCATAGCTCAGTGGATTGAGTGCGGGCTGTGAACCAAAGCATCGCAAGTTCGATTCCCAGTCAGGGCACATGCCTGGGTTGCAGGCCACAGCCCCCAGCAACTGCACATTGATGTTTCTCTCTCTCTCTTTCTCCCTCCCTTCCCTCTCTAAAAATAAATAAATAAAATCTTTTAAAAAAATGAACCACCTCCAATTAAAAAAATAAAATTTCTAAAAAAAAAATTGTATAGCTACCATCAGAGTCTGGGGCTCTTGCTTTTTGCTTTACATATGTAAAAAGAGATAAGAAGTGTTTTTAAAATCCTAAGATAACATGCCAGCTTTCTATGGAGGTGCTCAGGGTAAGGCATAGTTATCTTCATCATAGAAATTAACAGATTAACTGCCCCCAAGAAACTTCCAAATTAGTTTTCCCCTGGCTTTTATCTAATACCTTAACTTCTGCTCTAATACCCTGAGTCCCCTAAATCACACTCTGATCTTAAGTCAGCTCTCTCTCACCACCATTCCTGCTCTTTGGCCTACAGTCATTTGTACCTTGGGTACGCTTTTTGGCCCCTGTCACAGTCCTGCAAGCCTGCTTGCAGCCCCATCCTTCAAGGATCCATGAGCCTGTGCACACTCACAGTTACAGCCACAGCTTCTGCTTCTAGTCCAGTCTCCGTCCAGCCTTAATACCAGAGTCCATGATGTTGATCACTCTTACGTCAGTTACGTGCACACTCTTGTCATCACACCCCCTCTGTAGAACCCTCTTCTTCAGGTATTTAGAACTCCTGGAGAAAAACACATGCCTGTGCTGATGAGTGCCACTAAAAATTTGTATCTGCAACCTAAGCTGGACCTCTCTAGTTTCAGACATTTCAAGACCCTTCACGTAATTTCTCTCCCCCTCTCTTCCTCTCTTTTTTCCTCTTCCTGATCTTCTAAAGAAATAAAATATTGTATTTAGTTATTTATGTTTCCCATTGAAACTCTGGGAATTAAAAGTGAACAAACTCGCCTATGAACTCTTACATATTAGATAGAATTCTTCACTGAGCAATAAATAATGACAAACTACTTGCCACTTAACTCTTTTCCAATACATGGACTAGCTGGACTTGGGTCTTTTGGAAAGATTTCAGGTGAGAAATGGAAGCATGGATTAAAACATTGTAGTGACCACTACCAAATTTCATTTTCTTGGTTGCCGAGACAGTTAGCTGTCTTAGCTGAATTTCCAAACCCAGGAGAATCTGAGAAATTTCAGTCTCAACTCATCTGGCTTTTTGACAAGGCTTCAAAATTATTTGACTTGAATTGAATGTAAACTCTTTTGAACACTCTGAGAAAAGGCTAAGTTTTATGAGAACACAGCTTGTCTGTCTCCAAAGCATTGGAAACACCTGACTGGTTAAAAGATTTCTTAGTCATTAGAGTTAATTCATTCTCAGCCCCCAAACCAACACTTTGAATTATTACTTTATTTGATGTCCTGGATGTAGGTTCTGATACCTGAAAGTGATATGCCTTAGTAATTTTTCTTTTTTAAATTAGAGAATGACCACAGTGAGAAGGAAGGCAGAAAAGGAAACCCAGGAGAAAGAGTAGTTTCAGGACAGATAACTCATGAACTGCTGAGGATTTAGAGGTTGATATCTCAAATACCCTCCAAGCCTTCATGTTCTTATGAAAAACATCATCCCCGAGAAGTATGAGAATCCTAATAGAAAGACTGTTGCACATATACCCTACTCTGCCTCAATGATTCCCTTTATCACCCTATATCATAATTATCTCATGTTTGTGTCTTCACTAGAAGATGCTTTCCTAAAGGACAGTGCCCGTGTTTTTTATGTGTTTCCAGGTTCCAGTGTTGCACCTAGGAAGTGTCAAATTAATGGTTTTAGGATGAATGTAATCAAAATTAAAAAAAAAAAAAACTACCAAAAACTCTCCTATTGGGTTTACTTCCTGGTTTGTGCCTTCCTTAAGTAAAAATTCCTCTGGAAAAAATAACATTTAAATCATCTAACTTCATCATAAATTAGTTATGACTTCATTTGCTCAGAGCAGCAAGTGAGATTAAAACAAAGAGGAGGTCCAAGGGATCCAAGAGGGAAGAAATGAGTGCAAAGCAGAAGAAGAAAGACAATGTGGCCAATTTTATACTTGGGCCTTAAACACACCCCCTCGCTGGAGGAAAGTTAAATGGCTGAGGGGTTACTAGCATCCCAGGGTAATGCAATCAGAGAAACAGGCCACCTTGAATTCAGTATTTTTCTGAGCTGCTGAAAAAGATAGGAGATCCCAATTAAAAGTGAAAAATGATACTTATGCACAAATTTAAGGTGGCTTCATCTCTGAAACTGCAAACTTACTGCAATAAAATCCATCCTTTTCCCTACCTGAGCTTATTCAGTTCAAGGTGAGTTTATTCTCATATAGCTCCAAGGCTGATCTCTTGGACTGATAAGGTCTTGGTTGGATTTCCATGCAGGAGAATGAAGTAGAGGATCTTGTGAAATTAATGTTTCTCTGTCACTCTGAAGATAAGTGCTTGGCTGACCCCAGAAGTGCAAAGCTGACTGTAAAGTTCACCTTCTTTCCATATCCCAGTGTTGAAAGAAAGCTAAAATTGTGAATAATTCATCTGGCAATGATAAGCAATGTGGCCTTATTGGTGAGGGCTTTGTGATGCTATCACTATCCATTCTCTGCATGGAAACCTATCAAGCGGTTTTACTTCATGTCTATTGCCCTTAGGAAGCAAACAAAAGAAGCTAATGGAGGTCAAAGTGCAAAGGTTCAATTGGAATAACTTAGGTCATTTTTAAAAGTCTGATATTTTTTCATTTTGGATCTTGATTATATTTCAAATCCAAGTTTCTCCATGTGTAATTCTTTATTTCTATAGTTTAGTGAGTCAGTTAAAATGCAGCAATCTACTGTGGACCAGGAAAATCCACCAACAGTGTCTTTCCACACAAGCACGTTGACCTTCAATTCAGTGCACTGCACTTCAAATTTTGAAATTCCATTTCCCTAAATTTCTTCAATCTCCTTCATAGAAATTTCTCCTTTGTTTTTCAGGGGTACATGTACTTTTGTACCCATCACTAAGAAACTTTCAGTAATTTATCAGAAACTTAAAAACCAAAGTCAATAAAAAGCATTGATCCTGAGCACAGAGTGTGATCAACTTCCTCAGGCAGTACCTTAAGCTCAAAGGGAGTCAAGGAAGAGTAGGCAAACCCAAGGGAGTGAATTTAGTTGTCAACATGCTGAATCTAGAATAGCTTAGAAATGGGTAATAAAGAGTTATATTTTCAGGGAACATTTATATTTAACTGGAATCAAAGCCATAAGTTAAAAAAAAAGAATTGTGATACTTAAATGTCTGCATCTAAATAGGAACTTTTATGTGTATTTTTCAGAAGCATTATGTAGTTACATATAAGTTACATGTAAGTGTGTGGTGGTGGTGATAGGTAGAAGTACATTCCAAACAAAAATAGCATTATATTTTAAAACAATAAGGGAAAATACATTATAGGAAGTACACATGTTTCATCTTTGTCCAAGTATCAAGTAAAAAAATGGCCATAAACTGAGCTAGTCAGGTAGGTAGAGTAGTATTTATGAGGATCGCATGCTGTGCACAGAACTGAATTTTATTCTGTAGGTGCTGGGAAGCCATGAGAACAATGACTAGAAATGTGGCCAATTCACTCACCCCATTCCTTTCAGGCAAACTTGCTCTATTCATCGGTACTTCCATTCTACCTACAGAGTCTGCCTTCCCTTAGCAATTCTGCGTCCTCATCTCAAATTTTATCAAGTAAGCCATAAGTATGAGGCGTATACAAATTCACTCATTTTGTGTTTGGATAAGCCCACCAGGACGATGGGATGGCATATATATATTGTTATTCCCTGAGTCCATGAAATAACCTTATGAAAATCAAAATAGTTTCTATAGATATATAAAAATGAGGCAAAAAAGAAAATGTAGGAAAAAGCCACAAAGAGAACAGAAATGCACTAAAATTTAAGTCTGGATATTTCACAGTTTTGAAGAACATAATTACAGCTAAAATGTTGCCTTCCGTTGTGTTCCTCTGAATGAGAATCCCTGTCCCACTTTTTAATCAAATATTAGAAATACTTAGAAACATTGACTGAGATTCTTAAAGGATTACTTAGAGCTATGGCCTTCAGAATCCACATGACGCTCTTAAAGAGCTTTCGCCTACTTCCTGACCAGTATCTGCAAGTCTTTCCTGTCCACGTGAGTTCATATTTGAATTTTTTTTTTTACTTTTGTCACTCTTAAGTACCACTCATCTAAACTTCTTCCTGGTCTTAACTGTCTCCGTATCTTCCCTGCCATTCTACCACAATTGTTTCCATCTGCCTCTGAGTCTCTTTAGTTTTTACCTTCTCCAAAGCTGTGAATCCTTATTTCCTTAAAAACCATCAGGAACTGACCATTTCTGAGGTATAGAATTATAATTCAAATATTAAGTTGTCTAGAAATATTCCAATAATTACAATCTCATCTTTTTACAGTAGTATTTAAGAAAACTATTGGTTTATGGCTCCTGACTGGAATGCTTATAAAAACGAGAACAAGTTACAGAAAGAACAACTCAAATTTACTTAAACAATAAAAGGGATTTATGGTCCCATATACCTGGGAAAGCCGAGAGCAAAGCTGGTTTCAGAATCTGTTTGATTCAGTAGCTTAAAGATGCCAAGAAGACTGTTTCTTCTGGTCTTTTTGCTATGCCTTATATAACGTCAGGTTTATTTTCATAATGGCAAAATCTCTATAGCAGTTTCAGATTTTGTATCTCCACACCAAGCTGTCTAGTGGATTGGATTTGGAATGCATTTAGGCTTTTAGGTAGAGTCATAGATCTTGTCTCATCAGAATATTTGACTGCAGAGATATTGGTGCACTAAGCAAAATATTTCAAGCCAGGCCATCTCTGAGGCCCTTACTTTAAAAGTGCGTATACCAAATACCGCCTCTGCCTTTAGATGATTCACAAAGGCAGATTCTGGTAGAGAGATGCCATTCATGCTCTGGTCCTCAGGCTGCCTGTCCCTAAGCAGCTTGACTGTCCTTTTTGCAATCATAGAATATTTAAAGGGGGTCCTTGGAAAGGCCTCTGTGTGAAGCTTGGATTGTGTCATATTATGTTACGTAATCTACCACCTAACTTTTATTATGCAAATTTTAGCTGGAAGAAAAATAAGTTGTTTCTTTTAGTCCTTCTGGACTCCATCTGTCTAGAGTTTGAGCCATTTGGTTTGGTCTGCAGGCAGAGAAGTTAGCTGATTGCCTCCTACTTACCACACTGGTATGGAAGTATCTCCCACCCTAAATAGTACAAAAATGGCAGAACACAAGACATCTGACACTGGACAGGTAATAGTGACAACAGTTTCTTTATTAGTCACCGATACTCTCATCCTTGGAAAGGAGGACAGTACATGCCATGCAGGGTCATGAGAGTTGCAAGTTGGGAATCACAAGGGATTGTAGGAGGCAAGCTTTGTAATAACAAGAGGGTGAAGTGGATCCCATGGGAGTATGTAACTGACTTCATTGAATGCTTTTGAGGTCTGGCAAGGAGGTGTAGCCCATTAGGTTGAGGACTAGATGGGGAGCAGCTGGCCTGATTAATAGAAGAACTAGCTTAGTGGGAGCCTTTTTTCACTTAGAGGGAGGCATAGCTAAGTAGAACAAGGGAATTCCCATTTATCCCTTCCGGACAAGGTAAGGATCAAAGATCTTACAACATAAGATGTTCTCTATTAACAAAAATTTTGTGATACAAGAGGTTCTCTGTTAACAAAGATGTATTTTAGCCCTGACCAGCATGGCTCAGCTAGTTGGGCATTGATTCCCAGTCGGGGCACGTGCTTAGGTTGCAGGTTTGTCCCTGGTCAAGTGTGGAGGAGAGGCAACCAGTCAATGTTTGTCTTGTACATCGATGTTTCTCGCCCTGTCTTTCTCCCTCTAAAAATAAATAACTAATTTTAAGTGTATTTTTTAATATTTTATTTATTTATTTTTAGAGAGGGAAGGGAAGGAGAAAGAGAGAGAGAGAGAAACATCAATGTGCAGTTGCTGGGGGCTGTGGCCTGCAACCCAGGCATGTGCCCTGACTGGGAATCGAACCTGCAATGCTTTGTTTCACAGCCCGCGCTCAATCCACTGAGCTACTCCAGCCAGGGCTAATTTTTTAAGTGTATTTTAATTCTTACTGCTTTCAAACTCACCATTATCAGGCTAAGCTCGCATCTTTGTTTCCTTCTAAAGCTGGCAAGTGTTCCAAAATACTGCTTCTTTTTCCTCTGCTGCTATTATACTTGGTAGATACATGATCTGACTTCCAATATATAAAAGTTGCGATTCAAACATGGTTTATACTATCAAACAGTAAGGGTTTCAAATACCCCAGACTGGAACACTGAGGCCTCCTCTCACTTATACTATATATTGTGTGATTAGCTGGTTTTACATTTTAGGGGTAGTAATTTTCAATACTTAATTTCTGATACTTTTCCAAAAATGAAAAAGAAACCTGAGATTCTTGGTTGCAAGAAACAGAAATCAACTCTAGAAAATTTATACACAATAGACATTATGAGTTACTGAATGGCTCACAGAATCCAAGGGAATGCTGGAGAACCAGGTTCACAAAAATGGGCAATAGCTAAGGAGGAGTGGACAGTAAAAATTGCAGGCACATAATAGCACAGGGGAGTATTGATCTTGAAACTGTTGGCCCTCCCATGCCACCATTATGATGACAGGCCCGCTAATGATGCAACTTCTGGTAAATTCTGAACTATGCTGTCATCACCATTCCCTTAAGGACTTTTTGAATTACTTCAGGTAGTTTAAATGTGGTGAAACTTAATTCATTAATTTCACTCTTGTGTTAGGTTTTCTGGTATAAAGTTTAAAATAATATATTTGCTCACCATAAGTTCTTAAAATATTTTCTAATGTTTCTGCATTATTTTTATTGTTTTTTATTTATATCAGTGATTCAACTGGAATTTATTTCCATATATGTTGTGAGGAAGGCAGGTCTATGTTCATTGTTTTCATATGTTGATGTCCAGTTGCTCCTTGCCATATCTGTGGAAATAAACAGGCAAGACTATTCAGTATTACTGTAACAAGTGAGTCAGCCCTCTCTCTTGCATTTGGCAGAGGCTCAAAAGCAGGCAGAGGACTGGGAAGGCTTTGCAGTAGAAAAAGGGGGAGAACTGGGGCAGGCTCTGAGTGGAGGCTGTTGGCATGCGAAAGCTGGGGGCACGCAAACTAGAAGGGAAGTATCCTATGTAATTAGAGAAACATATTTGGTTTTCTCCAGTGTTCATAAATTGGTAGCAGTGACCAAATTTAGGAAAACTGTCAGTGATTAAGTAAGTGCTGCCCAGAATGGGTCCATTGCTACAGAGATTGTGGTTTGACTTCCTGGACATTTATTTATTATTATTTTTATCATCATCATCATCATTATTATTTTACCCTCACCCAAAGATATTTCTTCACTGCTTCTACAGAGAAAGGAAAAGGAGAGAGAGAGAGTGAGAAAATAAAACATCAATATGAGATGTAGTAATATTGATGTTTTAAAATTAAGTATTGAATATTACTACCCCTACCAATCAGAAACACTGATTGGTTGCCTTTTCATACATGCCTGACTGGAAATCGAACCCCAAATTCAGGCACATGCCCTGACCAGGAATGTAACCTGTGACCCTTAGGTCTATGGGACCATATTCCAACCAACTGAACCACACTGGCCAGGGCACTTCCTGGACATTTTATGCAAACACTGTAGTTTGCTTCCAGGCTAGTTGCTATCAGTTGTGGGTCAAAGTTCTGTTTTTATATAGAACTTTGTTTATATTTGTTCATTGTTCAGTTTGCATATTCAGTCTCTTGTGTTTGAAAATATCATCTATTTCTCTGCATTCCAATAGCACCTATAAAATAAATGGACTGTATTCATTCATGTTCTTCTGGAATCTTTATTGTATTCCATTAGGCTATGAGATTCTCTTTAAGCTAATGCCAGATTATCTTAATTATTATAAATTCTTAATGAATCTTGATATCTGGTAGCTGTCCATTCTCCAGCTTTCTTCTCCCTCAAGATTGCCTTTTTTATTCTTAATTTTTCACATTTTTATTTGAAATTTAGAAATAGTCTGTCAGTTCTCATAAAAATAATCTGCAAGAATTGTAAATACTGTGACTTTGATTAAAGCTGAATTATGAGATGATATTTTTTGCAATAGTTAGTCTTCCAATCTAAAAACATAGTATATTATTCCTTTTATGCAGGTCTTTCTTTTTCTTAGTAATGATTTACTTACTTCTTAGGTATCTAATGAATTTTGTCTATTTTAAATTCTGTTTAAAAATATCTTCTTTCCTAATCATTTTCTTAATGTGCTTATTAAGTCTGATAGTTTATCTGTAGAATACATAACTATAGATATCTGCTTCCTTTCTCTTACTGAGAGGGGTGTGGTAAAAATCTCAAATTATAATTGTATAGTATAAGTCTATTTCTCCTTTTACATTTTTTAAATTGATTTTGAGAGAGAGAGAAACATCAATTTGTTGTTCCACTTATTTATAGTTCTTTGGTTGACCCTTGTATGTGCCCTAACCAGGGACTGAACCCGCAACCTTGTCCTATAAGGATGATGCTCTAACCAACTGAGCTACCAGCCAGGGCTTGTATATTTCTACTCTTAGCACTATAAATTTTCTGCTTTCAGTATTTTGAAGTGCGCTTCTGCTTCTGCTTAGGATGTAGAAAGCTTCAAAGAAAATCACTCCCATCTTAATAAGGAATAAAATCCAGATAAACTATAAAAGTATTATCTTTATGCCCACTAGGGTACTGAGTTGGCAAGGCAACCTGATAACATATAATATTAAGAGAAAAAGGCCTCTCCAGTGAGAACTGGGATAAGTGATCAGTCTTACCTATGGCAGAGCATAGGAAGAAGGACTCCTTATAGGCCTTAAAACAAGCAGATATGAATCAGCTGAAAACTTAAAGAACTCCTATTGGGGACTTCTGGCCAAGACGGAGGCATTGGTAGACACACTGTGCTTCCTCACACAACCAAAGTAAGGACAACAATAATTTAGAAACAAAAAAACAACCAGCACTGACAGAACATTGAACTGTATGGAAGTCCGACAACCAAGGAGTTAAAGTAGACACATTCACCCAGACTAGTAGGTGGGGCAGAGTCAGTCAAAGAGGGGTCGAGGCAAAAAAAGCGATGGCTGGTGGACCCCAGGCATGCAGGCAGCGGCTGGCAGACCCAGCGAAGTGGTAGATTGTGAAGGGGCACAGTGCACAAGGTGGCTGGCGGACCAGGTGGTCCCACATTAGAGCCAGATAAACCAGGGGAAACTGGGGAGTGAGACAAACTGCGCAACCCAGGGTTCCAGTGCAGGGAAATAAAAGCCTCAAAACACCAATTGAAAACACCTGTGGGTATAGAGGTGCCAGGAGAGACTCCCAGCCTCACAGGAGAGTTTGCTGGAGAGACCCATGACGTCTTAGAATGTGCACAAACCCACCCACCCTGGGATCAGCAACAGAAGGGCCCAATTTGCTTGTGGGAAGTGGGAGCAGTGACTGAAATCTGGCAGAGAGTGGAGCAAGCACCATTGTTCCCTCTCAGACCCCCTCCCCCACATATAGGGTCACAATGTAGCGCCTGGGTTGCCCCGCCCTGGTAAACACCTAAGGCTCTACCCCTCATATGTAACAGATGTGCTGAGATCAAAAAAAATAAAAAATAAATAAATGGCCTGAATGAAAGAACAGATCAAACTCTAGAACAAATACAACTAAGTGGCAAAGAGATAGCCAACCTATCAGATGCACAGTTCAAAACACTGGTAATCAGGATGCTCACAGAATTAGTTGAATTTGGTCACAAATTAGATGAAAAATGAAGGCTACGCTAAGTAAAATAAAGGAAAACGTATAGGGAACCAATAGTGATGGGAAGGAAACTGGAACTCAAATCAATGGAGTGAACCAGAAGGAAGAAAGAAACATCCAATCAGGAAAGAATGAAGAAACAAGAATTCAAAAAAATGAGGAGAGGCCTAGGAACCTCCAGGACATCTTTAAACGTTCCAACATCCAACTTATAGGGATACCAGAAGGAGAAGAGGAAGAGCTACAAGTGGAAAAGTTGTTTGAACAAATAATAAAGGAGAACTTCCCCATTCTGATAAAGGAAATAGACTTCCAGGAAGTCCAGGAAGCTTAGAGACTCCCAAAGAAGTTGGACCCAAGGAAGCACACACCAAAGCACATCATAATTACATTACCCAAGATTAAAGATAAGGAGAGAATCTTAAAAGCAGCAAGAGAAAAGGAGACAGTTACCTACAAAGGAGTGCCCATAAGACTATCAGCTGATTTCTCAAAAGAGACCTTACAGGAAAGATGGGGCTGGAAAGAAGTATTTCAAGTCATGGAAGGCAAGGACCTACATCCAAGATTGCTCTATCCAGCAAAGCTTTCATTTAGAATAGAAGGGCAGATAAAGTGCTTCCCAGATAAGGTCAAGTTAAAGGAGTTCATCATCACCAAGCCTTTATTATATGAAATGTGAAAGGGACTTATCCAAGAAAAAGATAAAAAACATGTACAGTAAAATGGCAGCAAACACACAATTACTAACAACCACACCTAAAACAAAAACAAAAACAAACTAAGCAAACAACTGGAACAGGAACAGAACCACAGAAATGGAGATCACATGGAGAGCTAGCAACAGGGCAATCAGAGGAGGAGAGAGGGGGAAAAGGTACAGAGAATAAGTAGCATAAATGGTAGGTAGAAAGTAGATATGGGGAGGGTAAGAATAGTATGGGAAATGTAGAAGCTAAAGAACTTATAAGTCTGACACATGGACATGAACTAAAGGGGGAGAATGTGGGTGGGATGGGGGGTGCAGGGTGGAGGGGAGTGAAGGGAGGAAAATGGGACAACTGTAATAGCATAATCAATAAACTATATTTCAAAAAAAGAACTCCTAATGACCAAATGTTGGCAAATGTGTCATTGTCGAGTGTTGCTGGGGGCATCTGACCAAAGGAAATTCTGTAATCACTTGCAAGCCCCCACCATATATGCTCAGGAGCAAGTCTGGGACAGAGCTGGAGACTGAGTAAGCCCACTGGTGGTGCAGGAGTTGATGGGGGCTGCAGGAGAGGGGCATATATAAAGTATCTGCGTATTCTCTACCACAAAGTGAAAGTTTTATGTCCACAAATAAGGGATAGAAAAGTGAACAGAGAGCACGGGCAACAAAAGTGCCACTGGTAGATGGGCAATAGAAAACTCTCCATCCCAGAGAGAGGGGCAAGAAGATTTCTTGGCCAAATCTGCTATTGAAGATAGCAGATGTGCTAGTGCTGGTGGTAGGGTGGGCAGAAGAGGGGCAGCAGCACACAGGACTCATCAAATTCAAAGCAGTTGGCTTCCAGGAAGGTGGGACAGGGATGCTGAAAAAGTCCCATCCCAAAGCTGGTGCCTAGGGCCTTGCTAAAACTGCAGCTGGACTGCAAAGACCAAGATGCGCCCCTGCTCCATCTGCACCAGCCAGCACCGAGGCCACAGGGGTCCCATGGCATTTGCAAATATGTGGTTAGAGTTGCACGCTGCAGGCGTTTTCACCAAGATCCCCCTGGGGGTATGTGGAGACTGAGCATCTAAAAGGGGATATTCATTCACTCTAATACTGTTCCCATCATTTGTTTAATGTGGAAAGTTCCAGCTCTAGTGTGCTTTCTTTCTGAAGTCCTCTGCTTCATCTACAGGAAGA
This sequence comes from Tonatia bakeri, assembly GCA_004024845.1. Classification (NCBI taxonomy): domain Eukaryota; kingdom Metazoa; phylum Chordata; class Mammalia; order Chiroptera; family Phyllostomidae; genus Tonatia; species Tonatia bakeri. Next base: position 813,534 of record PVIA01000003.1, read on the forward strand.
AGACTGTCATTCTTTTGCACTACAGACCTCTCTCACAGTTCTGTTATCCTTGAGCTGTGACTGATATTTGCATCTCAAAGGCGGGAGTTGAACATCTTTCATCTTTCAATATTTTTTTTCTATACTGGCACACTTCGGTGTTATCTGTCATCTACCAATGAGCAAATCCATGGTTATGTAACTCCTGTCAATTTTCTTGATGTTTCTCAGTTTGGGTTTACAAATCAGTAATAATCACAGCCTCATTTTTAACATCCCAGGTATTAATTGTTCTTGTTTTTAATATCTTTATTATTTTCAAAGTATCTCTGGTTGACCACTGTGAGTCCCCAGAGATCCTGAGGTGGCTACTATGTTAATTTGGATTCCCTAAGTCTTAGGTGATCTATCCACATAAACAAGTTTTTCATGATTCTGTCTAACTGTAAATTATTTCGAGGTACCCAACAGAGACTTGAAAGGAATGTAAGACAGAGGGAGCTCTCTCTGGGACAACAAAGGTGTTATCCAAAGGTGTGTGCTTTGGGTTAACAAAGTAAAAAAAAAAAAAAAAAATGGTACTGCCCTGGCTGGGGTAGCTCAGTGGATTGAGCATGGGCTATAAACCAAAGGGTTGCCAGTTCAATTCCCAGTTAGGGCACATGCCTGGGTTGCAGGCCAGGTCCCCAGTGGGGACCATGTAAGAGGCAACCACACATTGATGTTTCCCTGTCTTTCACCCTCCCAACCCCTCTCTACAAAAATAAATAAATAAAATATTTTTAAAAAAGTAATACTAAAAAAAGATTGGTACTAACCTTTTTCTGGTTTCTGAAGTAAACATAAACCAGTTCTTATACCCTCATACTAAGGGGACATTTAGACAGAGGCATATACTCAAGTAAGCCATCTCAAAGAGGTAATTAGGATTATAAAATTAGACAAGCCTGGCTAGAAAAGAGGAAAGCTAACAGGCAAAGTGGGGTAAGGCTGTTGAAAGCTACAGGTCCTGGGAGAGCTGGGTCATTTCCATCAGTCCAAAGAAGAGACTGCTGCTGTTAGTGAAATCTAGTTAATGTCAAAGTGGCAGCTCTGGCCAAGTGCTAGTCTGGAGAAGGGCCATTAGGGCCCCCCTAGGACTTACTCAGGAGCTTCCAAGAAAGTAAAAATCTGACCCTTTATTTTATCAGGTACAAGTAGGTATTTAACACTGAACTGCCCAGGTACATCAGATGTAGTCAGTACTTCCCTGGATGAAAAAAAAAATTAAAAATAAAACATCAATTCTTCAAAAGCACATGGCACTCATTTTTCACATAAAGCATTGATAGCTAAGTTCAAATTCCATATTATGTGGAATTGTTCAAACAGCTCAATATCTAAACTTCATAAGCTTTAATCTAGGAGAGAGTATGATTACAAAAAAAGAAAAAGTCGTATCACAAAATAATGCTTTCCCAGAAGGGGGTACATGCCAGGAAGGATTGCCCCACCAATTCTTTGTCATCAGAACAGAGTTGTCCCTGGACATGTGAAGGTAGGGATGAGTTAAGAAAGGTGCATGTGTAGCTGCGAATATGTGTGTTTATGTGTGTATATCTCTTTACCTTCTCAATTAAAACAGAAATGCTCTCAGGGTTCACTTGAAACCAATTCTAATTTGATTCATATAGAAAAACATATGACAGGTTACTTATAAAAACATATTTTAGTAAAAAATGATAGTCATCAGAAAATATTTATGAATCCTATACCATTTCCTGCTGTGCAGGTCTTTTAGCCTTCTGGGATAGTTGAGAATGAATATGGTAAGAAATTTGCATTGGTTTTTAATTATTGTCCTGATGTTGCTTCCAATGCTGGAGTTGATCCCAGGCTGGAGTCCCCAGTTTGAAAGACAAAACACTGAACAAGAGACTTGAAATGCCCAAACCTTCCCCTCTGAGATAAAACATATACATGGTGGTTATTCCTTTCAATTTGACGTCCTAACTCTGTGTCTGGCCTTTGCCTTCTTTAGAAATTCTCTCCTAAAAGACTTCTGTAGGACTGATGGAGTTTTGTTTCCCATAATCGTAACTCTCCACCGCCCTCCTCTGTCTTTGTCCTTAACATCTGACACTATAATGATGATCTCTTAGTCTTATTTTTTTTTTAAACTGGAGCTGTCAACCCATTGATCATTAAGGAAATCTAAAATATACTCTCTGTGGGAGTTCTACAAATAGAATGATTTGCAAGTCCTTCCTCCAACTCCTCCCCTTCACACCACGGATTTTTACATTATTCAGGTCTCTATTGCATACTACTATTTTAAATTTTTAATTTTTTTTTCCATTTGTGTGACTGACTTTGAAGATCTATAGTTCTTTTCAACATTCAAGGTCTTTGGTCCCTTACATGTTCACAAAGCTATGCTTTCAGGATGAATATTAACCATCAAAACTTTCCGAATTCCATTGACAATAGTCGTTGTGTAGTCAGCTTTGTTTAAATGCTTATTGCCCACACTGTCCTTTGGTTTTCGGTGGCCTTACCATCTCTGTCACCAAAGAAGCTATTTGATTGAAAACCTAACTGTTCTTCAATGGGGAAATTTTATATCCCTGAAAGAGCAGAACTAGGATCTCCTTCTTGTTCTTTTTTTTTTAAGACCATAGAGGTTGGAGGAGTGTGTCATCTGCAACAAAATGTGGAATTAAAAACAATGCATTACTTTCAAAATAGAATAATTAATTTAAAAATGACAATCAGGAAAACTTTTGGCTCTAGATGGATGTGTCACACTAGCGATTCTTCAAAAGATGATTACAGGTTCCTAAGTAGATGGGGAAGAGAAGACAGGGCATTACCATCAGGCACTAATTCAATTCCTCATTCATTCACTCCCTTATGCATTCAATTTCATTTAAATATATTCTGAGAATTCACAGCAGAAGACACTTCATTAAATGCTATGGGGACTACCAATTTTCAAGGAAGAAGAAAGAGATCAATAAAAGAAAAGCAGAAGGAAGAGAAAATTAAAAACAAGGGGTGAAAATTAACATTTATTGAGTGATCCTACATTGCTACTTTTCTTAGTACTCTTAACACATGACTTTGTGCCAGACATAATTCTTGGTACTTTTAAACCATTAGGTCATTTAATAAAAATAACTCCATAAATTGCTGGTGTAATCATCACAGTAAAAAGGAGAAACTGAATGGAGGTTTCATGACTAGAATGTGACTATCAGGATTATAACCTTGGTTTCTTATTCTGAAGTTACTATGATTCCAGTCTCCCTACTATTTCAGTAGGAAACCTCTCATATCAAGCAAGTAAATAATCAACAATAATTTACACCTTTTTTGCACAGGCAGTTGACATTTACTCTTTGAAACTGGTTTTGCCACTGAATCTTGCTGGTGGCTTGAGGGCACTTGCCATTTGGGAGTTGAAGTAGAGGGTATAAGGATCACCAGGAAAGTAAGACGGGGGGCCAAAGATGAATTTGGCCAGGTCCCCCATTTTGACCAGTTATGATAGAATGGCCTCTTCTCATTCCCTTTGCTCTCTTGAACTGTTGTTGGTGAGCCATCTCCTCTCCAGCCCATCATACGCTCAACAAACACGAATCGCCACCACGTGCCATGAGTGGTGCATATCTATCCCTGCAGGAGACTTCATCTTACATTAACACTCAGGTAACTTTAGAATCAGAGCAAGCATCCAGGTTGTGGGCTCAGAATGTGAATGCACACAGAGAGGAAGAAATAACAGTGGAAATAATAAGGATGCAGCCTCCCAACCTGCTCCGGGGACAGGGCCGCCGAATATGAAGTTTGGAGCAAGTAGCAGAAATACAATTTCCAAATGAAGGGCAGGAGCATTCGTTTTGCTTCTTGCCTTATGGTTGTATTTCTTGATGCTCATGTGCCTGGGTTAGTGACACTGTAACTGCTTTACAAGAGGAATAAAGGAGGAGAACCTTGGCCCTAAAGAAATTACTGTGGACTGGGTTTGACTAACTATGAGAAAGGTAGGCCAAGCAAAGTCATTGACAAGAAGCAATCCTGCAATAAGTGGTGCCTGGAGAATTGTTTCCCTTTCTGTTCCTGTAGTCCCCCAGGCTCTTTCTGTACTTTCCCAGATATACTTCTCTCTTTATTTCTGTCATTTAACTTCTCTTGCTCCTCCTACCCCAACTACCCTTATGCATTTACTACCCCTTATAGACTGAGCAGCTCATCAGGAAATAATGAGTATACTTAAAAAATAGTTTACCAAGGACAATCAGTTTTCCTAACCAGGGCATCTTTGCTGATACTATATAAATGCACATGCATACACACATACATAACATTTTAAGGGTCATGTGAGAGTGTTAAGAGTTAGAGACCAGATAGCAGCTCCTTGCTCCAGTTAAATTTGTTGATCTGTTTTCCATCCAATATACACCTCCTTGTCTAAATGCCTGTGTTCATTTTGATCTTTCATTCTACACTGCCCTGCTGTATACTTAACTCCATTGATAAAATGTTTCCCCATCCTTAGAGGACCAGCTCAGGGATCAGTAAATATTTAGTGAAAGTATTTGTTAAATGAATAACAATGCTTTACTCTGAGATATGCTCTCATTTCCCTTCCTTACATGCTTAAAGATTTCACAATCTACATAGAAACTTCTTGGAGTAGAGGGAAGAAGAATGGTTCCTAAATGTGATCCTGGTGGGGCTGGAGCATCTGTCACTTACTAATCACACCAGGAATCTCACCTGGTTGGGTTGGCTGTGCCATCCTTCCCCCATTAAGGATGGCTCAATGGATGAACCTGGAGAGCATCATGCTAAGTAAAATAAGCCGATCAGGAAAAGACATGTACCATAGATTTCATTCAAATGTGGAATCTAATGAACAAAATAAATTAACAAGTAAAATAGAAACAGGCTTAGACAGAGACTGACAGGTTTTAGAGGAGAGGGGGATTACAGGGCTAGGTGAAAAAGGTGAAGGGATTAAGTAAAAATAATCAAACCAAAACAAACAAAACAGCGCCTCATAGACAGACAACAAACAGTATGATAATTCCAGAGGGGAAGAGGCCTGGGAGGAGGTAGAGGACAGTAAAGGAGGGATGGGTGGTGATGGAAGGAGACTTGACTTGGGGTGGTAAACACACGATACAATATACAGATGATGTGTTATAGAATTGAACACCTGAAACATATAATTTTATTAACCAATGTCACCCCAACAAATTCAATTAAAAAGAAAAAGAAAAAAGGATGGCTGCTCATTTTATTCCCCCATCACCAAGAGCCCAGAAGGAACATCTGCTAATTAGAAAAGACACCGATGATTATACAGGTTGTGGACATTTGGGAATAATCTCCAGAACTTGGTGACAGATGAAGTAGAGGAGGGGAAGGAATAAAACAGCCACAATTATTAGGGCAAGATCTCAGGGAATACAGGAAGGGAGTGCTGAATCTGGGAGTATTTTGGGTCACAGTAAGGAGGGTGGATGATATTCCTTCTTCCTACAAAGGTGTCCTGGTAACATCTTTGGGTGAAGATATATGGAGCTGGATTAGTGGAATGGATGAGATTAATTCTGTAACTCTGATGATAAATTTAGTTTTTGTCTTTGCCCTCTTTTGCTTTCAGTCTTATTTAGACAGGAAGCCTACCGAACCGAAACAGGCACCCCTGCCTACCGTACAGAGCTGAGTGCACTGTCACTGCTGTATAAATCACCCTCTTCTTCAGGATAATAACAATATAGATCATTCCTCGATTCTGGGGTGGCAGATCTCATGTTCATTTTTAACATTTTGGACATCCAATTCGGTTGGCATGTTCATATTTAAACACCTTTGAATTTGTAATAATAATAATAATAATAATAATAATAAACTGAAGATGGCTGGTATATTTCACATTTGAGACATGGGGTTCAAAAATCTCAGGGAGAATTTTCTCTCCTGTCTCTTTACTTTGTATTATCATGATGATTTGCTGGATGTATATTCTTTACTTTAACTAATTGGTGGAATTTATTCTGTGTTTTGAGGGAGTTTTCTTATTCCCCAATCTAAATTCTTTAATTCATTGTTACCTGTGCCATATCCCATGCATGCACATAACATGAATACTGGAGAAGTTTCTTAAGTTTAAAGAGGGTTTAAATACCTTTAAAATCACTATAACAACTCCGAATGATCTGACTACTTGAATTAGATTAAAAATTAATCCAAATAAAGGAGTACTCTTCTATCTCTATATATGAGTATTTTTGTGTAGAATAATTGCTCTGTAGATTTTGTTCTTTGAGTAATGGCTATCACTTTTGTGAACTACCACTGAAGTGTTAAATCATCAAACATTCCTAGCATATCTCTCTCTTTATGAAATCAAAACAATTGGTTTGTGAGAAGGCCTGTGAGTGATGATTTGATGTCAAGGAGACAAGAGCAACCTCTCGTGCTGTTTTAGTGAATTGAATCTGATTTCAGTCAACATGGTATTTGTATATAAATATCCTGAAGTCCCTAGCTGGAAAACAAGTCCAAAACCATTTTCTTTAAAACTTTAGTCTGTATGGGAACCATTTTGGAGATATCTAAACTTTTTCAAAAGAATCAGTCTTGAGAAGGAAAAAAATGCCCATTACTCTGAATTGTGCATATCAACATATGTATGACATTGATAAGACAATTACATGTTTTTTTTTTATTTCTCACTTGGCTAAGTAAGTAGTATGTTTAAAATGTTCATATATAGCTACCATTAAAGCATCTTAAATACATTCAGGCAGTCTAAAACAAATAAGCAGTTTGTACCTATTTCTATACTAACAAATAGCATAGAACTGGGGAATTAAAATAAAAGCATCTTTTATGACCCTTATCTTAAAAGTTGAGATTATATTAGGCAAATCAGAGAAACCTAATGTTATGTATATACCAGAGTAAAGATTAATTATTGTGTTATGACTATAAAATAGGAAATTGGTTTTGGTTTCAAAAATTTCCAGTCTGAATTCCTGCAGGTAAAAAACAATAGCTAACTCTCAGTTTATGTTCCTCAATATATGTGTTCAGCTTTCATTGCAACTCAATTTTTCACCAGAAAAGACACATCTGATGACTCGATCTGTTTCTGTATTGTAGTGAAGTTGCAGCTTTATAAAGTGAGAACCATCATTTGAGATTCTCACCACGGAGAGTTAAAATAAATTAATCTTGTCAATTTTAGTGTTTTCTCTTGTTTTCTTTTTACTGTAAACTGTTCTGTGGAAGAGAAAAGTACAGTGGCACTAAAGGTTCATCAGAGTAGAAGCTAAAGGTTAAATGACTTTCTCAGACTGGGCTCATTGAGAGGGAGAAGGCACACATATCTGCATGTAACACACACATTAATCTGCATTTACTGGACACCTAGCTAATTTGGTAGCTAAGTGTTTGTGATTAGAATATTAAAAGCCATATTTCTATTTCTTGAAAATAGCAGGAGACAGTTAATGTTTATATGTATATATGTATGCATATAGACACACACACACACAGGGTGGGCAAGAGTAGATTTACAGTTTTTAGTATGTGAAACACAGTTTTTTCCTGTACTTTATTTACTAAGTGTATTACTTTTCATATGAACAACTGTATGACTATACAACTGTGTGTGTGTGTGTGTGTGTGTGTGAGAGAGAGAGAGAGAGACAGAGAGACAGAGAGAGAGAGAGAATGAAGCACACAGAGCAGAGGTAAAGGCTTTGTAACTTTTCATGTAGAATAACTTTTGAAGAATACTAGTGAAAAATACCACATCTCTGGTTCTGTCATGGTGGCTAGTATGTTTATGATTTCAGAAACATGGATTGTTAGAATGCCATCTTGGAAGACACCTTAGAGAATCTTTACTTCGGTTTCCTCTTTCTTCAACCAGAGAAACTAAATTCTCTGCCAGAGTCTGTGGACCTGGCTAAATAAACAATGCGAACTGGAATGTATCTCCTGGTTTCCAGGCCAGCATTCTTTCCCTTGTACTTACTAGAGATTTCTACCTTTGGCTCTAGAATTGTGAAGACTTCAGTTTCCCATTTAAAAAGGGAGAATTTTGCATTGTTATTCTTTAAAATTTCAATGTAAAATAAGTTTGCAGAGATTTACAGTTTTGACAATTGACTAGCAAACAAGTTCCTGAGGGAACAGCATGTAGAACTCACATGTGGTTGGTAAGGATTCTAAAAGGCAGAAGGAGGCACTTATTTTTTAATTGCATTCTAGATGCAAAGTGAACAGACTGATTAGTGAAATCCTATGCTTTCAATATGGTACATAATCATGGTGGGTGTGTTAATTTTTTTGTGTGTGTATGTGTGTGTGAATTTTCTGACCAACACAGAGGAACAAAGCACTACACTTAATTTTTTTTTATGTATTGCATATTACAGAAATCCATTTAGCCTTTAACATTCCTTTGAGGACAGGCTTCATAATTGTTGCATTATACTACATCCAACTACATGCAAGAAAATCAGGCTGCTGGTTTGGGACAGGCCTGTGCACAATCATCTAAGTTTAAAAACTTTAACCTGACCTGTTCTTTATTCTCCGATGGTATTTTTGGATTAAAAGTAAATGTACTTTTTTCCTAGTTTGATCAGAGTCCCTAAAGACCATGAAAATTCTGCCTGAGTGGAATAAGCAGAAAAGTCAGTAAGGGACACAGCATTTGATGCATAAGAAGCAAGTGAAAATGAACAAATGCTGAAGGGTCTGAAGCAGTAGTTCTAACTTAACTGAGTTCAAGCTTTCGATGTACTTCGAAGGACAATGGGAAGATTTTCAGAAGAGCTCTCAGCTCCTGCTCCTTGAGCCTCCTTTGTGGAGTTAATCACAAATCCTAGTGCCACCCTAGTGCCTTTGGTGTGTTCAGAACAAAGGCAACAACTCAAACCTGTAGATTGCAGCACATTACCCGCAAAGTAAATCAAGCGGCAGCTCCTCTGAAAGCTGAAGCTTGCCGCCTCCAAGCAAAGACCCCAAAGATGACTTTGTGCTGCGGACCCACCTTCATCAGCACCTTATGGAAGCTCAAATACTGGGTTCACCTCCTCTTCCTGACCCTTGCTACCCAGGTAAGATGCATAACTTCTTAAAACAGAGTCATTTTAAGGATTAGATGAGATAAAAAGTAAAAGTGCTTAACACACACACACACACACACACACACGCACATACATGCACACATGCACACACGCAGCCTTATGAAGGGCAAAGGGGGTCTTCTTGTAATGAAAGCTTTTATGTCCCTGTTCCACATAGCAGTTACCACTCTTTATTCCGTATAGCTCCTTTCTGCCCATTCCAGCTGGGAGGCGTGACACACTTTTCTACCTCTTATCTTTTTTGCTGTCTCAAGAATATGCCCAGAGGCCCTTTTCATGCAAATCCATTTACAGCAACTCCTTTAGGAGAAAGTATCTTGGTAGGCAGAAATTATCAACAAACCTGGGGCCCCAGTGATTTTAAAAGTTCTTAGGACTAATATTAGTAGATCTATTACTTTCTGACATATTTTTAAATGTATAGCATTTCCTGCCTAACTACCATTACTCTTTTGTGATAACAGAATCATCATAAATATAAATATGCTCTCCAGTCGTTGATCACCATACACAGGAAATTTAGTCATGGTTGGGATAGTTGTTTCTGAAATATACTGAATCGATTCCATGGATCCTCTTCTTCCATCGTCAGAGGTCTCCTTAAGCACTGGTAGACTCATGGCAATCAAGTGCTCCTTAAATTCAACAGCACAATTCTGTTCCAGCGCAACTCCAAACCACGAAACCCATCTCAAGCACTTCCCCAGTTGACAGGAAAACACACTCCTTCAGATTTTGTTGCATCTTCCCATCATATCAGATAAGAAGGGCCTGGTCATCTTTCCAAGGGCCAATAAGAAACATGACTGGATAAAGAAACATTGTGGAGTTCCATAGGCAATACACTGACTTTTTGCAACCTACAGAAGGCTGGGAGTCAGGACTTATAACAAAGCCAGCAGAAAAAGTATCACGGTTGGGTTGAAGCAACCCCCCTGGCCTCTCTTTCTGAATCAGTCAGTCTTCATGTAAAGTTTGACACTCAGACCTGGTAAGAGAAGAGGCCTATGTGGGGTGTGGGAGGGGGCAACAGGCAGGGTGGCTTCCCGATGGCCCTGGAATTGTCCTGAGTGGGCTCTGCCATCTGCAACTTCCTTCACTGCAAACACAGAATCCAATCTGACTTCTTACTACCTCCAGAGTACAGCATGAAGTAAATGTGTTAGCTCTTCACTCGCCTTTATAACCTGCTTTTCATGAGCTTTCCTCTGCTCGGCAGAGTTCGGTGACTGACTTACCTTTATTTCTCTGCAGCAATCAGCATGTTTCCCTGCAGCTCAGCAGAGGCGCAAACCTGCTGCCTCCTGACTTTTGAACTGGAGGCCAGACTTTCATGGAGGTCCTAGGGTGAGCTGTGCAATCCGTGGGTCCCTGGGAAGATCACAGAGCCACCAGATAACACCAACGACACAGTGGGAAGCATTAGCAAGGAGCGGAGAGTTCATGGCCCAGGGAATCAATATAACACATTTGAAGTTTTCAGCCTATGCAGGCATTAGTATTGCATTAATGAGAGACTAGAATGTTGTGATTAGGAAAATAAAGCATAAATCCAAAGATTTGTTGAAGCGTATTCTCTTACAACTGATTAATTAGGAGTAAGAAGAACACTCTGAAATGCTTGAGTTCATTTACCTACAAATTATTAACCTTAACTTTATGATATGCCAGTCAAGAAAATGAGGTATTATAAAGATTATAGGAAAAAGTCATTTGAATTCACTTTTAAATTTTGAAAACAATACATGGTGTTTGAAATTCTATTATTAATTTTGTGTTTAGTTGACTAATATGAACATGTTTCTTAATTCATGGTCTCCTTGTGCCCTCAGAATAAATGATCCATAAATACAAGGGTAGCGTCTGGTTTGTTCACTTCATGCAACTTGGAACTCACGTTCTGAGACAGAAAGGAAAAGAGGTGGATGGGACAGTTGAGGAGCAGGTAGGCAATGCAGCTCTCTAGGGAGCCTGGAGTTGCCTTGTGAGCAATTGCCTGCCTTGTTTGCTCTCTTCCAAACAGAAAAGAATACAACCTAATTTACTCTTTCTTAGGGAGAGCAGCTTAAGCATAGAAGGGGCTCAGTAAATTCACATTCATTGAATGAATACATACATGAGTAATGTATTTTACTTTTTATAGATGGAAGACAATCACTGTGTTACCGGTTAACAAAGAAGCTGGTCCTCAGCAACACTTTGGATTCCTTGGCTTTTGGTAGATCATTGTCCTGTTTCTGAGTATTCCTGTTCCTAGTTATTACCAGTCTTCTTTCTGGTACTTAAGAACTTTACCTGTTTCTTCTCATCTATTATCCAAGTCTGCCCACCTACAAAGCTCAGACACCTACTGGGAATGGAAGTCACTTTGTTTCTTCTCACATGGTTATTTCTATATTTTATTTTATAATTGCCCTATGTGGCTTCCCAGGTCCCTACACCTTAGTCTCAAGTATTACTGGCCTGCAACCGCTATCCTTTAAAGTAATCCTATTAGTGTCAGGTAATACGTTAAAATCAGTAACAACTGAGATAACTTGGTGCTGATTTCCTCTTTGACTGTGAAAAAGAAGACTTGGGTATATCACTGGTCTTTTACAAACCACTCTCTTTCTTAACCCGAGCTACCCCTTGCTTGCCTCTTAAGTTTCTAGTCCTGAGGACAGTGTTTCTGCACAAAAACAAAACAACATACACATGCACACACAAAATTCTCCAGATACTGCCATTTACCACCTCCTCAAATAATATCCAATTCATCAGAGTAATCTTGCATATCCAAAATCAAAATTGTTTTAAATCTCTCCATTTCTCTTATCTCTTATTCATCCGCTAGGTCGAGCCACCAGCATATCTTGCATGAATTCTATCGCAAATTCTCTGTTGCTTTTCTCTGCATTTTCTCTGACTCAGTCCAATCTCAGTCTCCAACTAAGAGATCAACAAAACATGAATCTCTCGTATCCCTCATCTCCTACAGAGTCACGCTGGTCCAGTCTTTCTGTCCAGCATCATATTCGCCCCATTTTTCCATTCCTTACCATGCCCCAGCCACTATGGCTCCCCTCATTTCTTAGAGGAAAAGGAATAAGCTCTTTCCCATTCTAAGACCTTTGTGTGCATTCACTTACAGAATGGGGACACTAGTTTGATGTTCTCCATCTAACACCTTTCTTTCTTCTTTTACCTCTTGCTTTGCCTTTCCTATATCCACATCTTTTCCTGTATGAGCATTTACTTCTAGACATCCTTTCTTTATATTCTATCCCTGTACTTGGTTTTCCTCATAGCATTTACTTATTTTATTTACCTATTATTTGTCTTCCTCACTGGAGTGTAAGCTCAATCAACAATGTCTGACTGTTCAACATTTATACCTCCAACACAAAATACTGTGGTCAGCACAGGTTGATGTTCAGTAAACAATGGGTGAATGAAGAAATGAATGGACAAACTTAAATCTAGCTTTTTATGGTGGGTAATCATGCAGGTTTCTCTTAATTTACACCAATCAATCTTTAGTCTCATAAACCTAGGTATTTTATAATCTGGCTATGGAAGAATCCACACACTCCTCCATTAATCCAACTAAAACATCTCTCTTTAAAAATGTAATGGTTTTCAACTATTTTTATGTTTTTCTCTTTCAGTTCTGAATACCTGTATATTTGGCTTGACAAACTGATTTTACACACACACACACATGCACACACACACACATACATATATCCCCAAACTGAAATTTAGTTATTAAAAATGTATACTTATTCTTATATGTCTAAACTTCAGTCACCCTCAAAGCACTCTCCATTTGATGCACTACTCCTGTCAAGACATTTTTTCCATTGCTCAAAACAGTTTTTGGACCCGTCGATTTTGATGCTTTTTAGTGCTTCTGCCATTTTATGTTTCACCTCTTCCACATTGGCAAAATATTTCCTTTTGAGGACTTTTCTTTCCCCATCTGGGGAAACAAAAAAGTTGCTTGGGAAGAGACTGGGTGAGTAGGGAGGGTGGGGCACGGAGAGTATGCTGTTTTGGGTGAAAAAACTGCTGAGAACTCAGCATTGTGTGGGCAGGTGTGCTTGTAAATCACCCATTATGAAATGGGCAAATGCATTGAAAGAGTCTTCAAAAAAAGTTCACTGAAGCCGGACACAGCCTCTCGCAACAATTCTACTTGGTACAGTGATACAGATAAGTTCCTAGAACACTCACCAAGTTGGGGAAGATTGTACTACAATGGCCCTGTCCTCCAGAAAATAATGATGATTTTGGGGGGGTCCTTCCTCATATATATTATTTAAAGGACATTAAGGTTTTCTGTTTCTCTCAGGTGACACATTGCTTAAAATTATACTTGTATAGAAAGAACGCAAAAAGAAGAGGACAGTGACAACTAATTGCTTTTCCCACATGTTTTATGTGTCATTTAATAACATTGGACTCTCTTTATTTCAAAGAAGACAAAACCAGTATTTTAACATTTCCTTCTGAAGGAAATTAAGTATTTGGCCAAATCACAACTTGTATTTCTTTTCATTGTCATTAATAAAGCAGACATATCAAAGAAGTTAGAGGGCTAATTACTCTAACTGTGAAGAGAGAAAAAGAGAAAGAGAGACTTGTTTGCCACCATTCTTGCTTCCAGACAACCACTACATCCTCTTCTTGTGCCTTTGCTTCCTCTGAGTATGCATTTTATAATTTGATTCCATGGGATTTTGCTTTCAGAGATCACTGAGGTAAATTGCCACGAGCTTGGTACCAGAAACAGCTGGGTTAGAGCATCAGCTGTGCCACTAAAGCTGAGTAGTTTTAGAGAGTTTTGTCATCTGTAAAATGCTACCACTAAAACCTATCTTCTTGGATCTTTGTAGCAATTAAGTGAGATACTGAGTGACTAGTAAGAGCATAGTGGCATAAATGTGGTAAACCTTTATTTTCGCCTGTTTTTATTGATTAACACATTTCGACAAGGGATCCAATGACCAGAAGAGCCTTTCATTACCAAAATAATTGATAGCAAATCTTAGAATATCAGGCACCACCATGGGATGTTACTGGGGGGATGGATTCTTTAGGTGACTCATTTCTTCTCTAGACCTTTCAAGACTTTCTTAGTTATTTCTGAGTGCTCTTATCTATACATAACTTCAACCCAACTTCATGCAAGCAATTAAGCCCAAAGCAGAGTTTGTTTTCTTCAGCAGGCCATAGATAAAATATAGTGAATGGGTTCAACACTTACTTAAAGGAAATGTGTTTGGCTACAGGGGTGATCAGAGTTGACTGCAATCAAGATTGTACCTCTCATTCATTCATTGGGAAATTCGTGCTGTAATGGCAGAGACATTTTGCCCCAAGCAGGAGACTATGTATACAAATGTTTATGGCCGATGACCCCAATTTGTGTTCTTGCTTTCCTACATTCCTCTGAGCAGGGATAGAACAAGAATGACAGTGCAGGATGAGCCAAGCTGCCATTCATCTATAGTGCTTAATTGAATGCCCTGTCCTTGTACTTTACCTATTATTCTTGGCCTCTAGGGACACTGGGCAGTATGAAGTTTTAAGTCACAATTCCATTCACTAAGTGTGTGCTGGAGCTTGTAATAAGTTTGTCTAAAGTCTTTCACACCTCTGCTTTCCATAGAAGGTTCATTTACTTTTCTGAAACAGAACAGAGCTGTTTTTAGATTTCCCTGATTTCCACAGACAAGACACTCCTGGGAGCCCACTGTAGAAAGTGTTTGCTAAGGCACATTCTTAGCTGACTGGCTGATGAGGGAATAGGGAAAAGCAGCCAGAAAGCCCATGTCCTATATGCCTCATCCCAGCCTCAGAGTTATTAATTGTACATCACAGCATTCTCTTTTCTCTAAATACATGTCTAACTCATTTATTAAAACTTCATACTAATTACTTCCATTGCATCCCTCGATGAGTTGATTCCATATGCAATGTATTAATTATCCGCTCTGAAAAGACTCTAACATAAATTCCTCTGGTGTCTGTCCATTATCGCTTCTTAAAACCATGCCCCTTCATTCTTTTACTTGATGATTACTTATTCTAGTTGCTTTCTCTCCTGCTCTGCCTTTATCTAGACACAGCAATCATGTTAGTAAGAGAGATTTGCAATAAAATACTGCTAGAATTAAGTCCATATCCTTGCATATAGTCCTCTATCTCAGCAAACCAGAAGGTCTGCTGGACCTTTTGTAATAGGCTACTACTTCCTCTCTAGGTTTTTAAAAGCATGTGAACATGAGTGACTGAGACCAGATTCTTGGGTTAGTATAATTTAACATAATCATTTTCCTGTATTAATGAAAGTGTAAATGGTTACAGCAATAAAGGAGGAAGGGAGAGTGAAGGCAATAGGAAGACTGATTAAGTAAAGGAGAACTCTTACTGATAAGTAATGTCCCATGTGTATTACTCTTGAAAAGCAAGAAACAGCCATTGAAAACCCTTGGAGGGACCACAGCATACCATGTGTTCTCCGTCCATTGTGATAATGGTTGTCACCAAAGACAAAATCAGAAAGGTTTCACTTCTAGTAAAAGAGCAGCAAACAATCAGCTTCTTGCAATCATTTCCTTTGTGTTTCAGAAGAAATACATGATTTTTGACTCAGATCAAAATGTACAGACTTCCTAATGACTAAGCTGGATGCTTACCTTTCTGGTATATAAATAATTTTAGAAGACTGAGAGGCAAGTCTGCTTCTCAATTATCCAAGTGGTTTGTAAATGTGACATAGTTTTTGATATTTGGAAACTGTCAAATATTTGGAAGACCACTATTCTGAAGACTTGATTGCCATTTTATTTCCTGGTAATGCAGATTGACCGATAAATACTATTTCTTGTAGCAATTGATACTGGTTGGTCAGCATGTGGCCAATAGTCCGGAGAGTAATTTGGCTATATTAGCATGGAGAGTTTAAGCCATAACTTACCTTTCCCATTGGCTTAATCACCATGTACAATGATCACAACTGATCACTGCATGTGACTAAAATGGACTGAGGTACCAAGTAAATTTCAGCTGCAAGGAAAATATGACATTTAAGACCTGAGGATGTGTGAAGGCACTGCATAGGAATCCAGACACATGAGATCTGTCTCTGATTTAACATAATCCCTCCAAGCTTCAGTTTTATAATCTGTACAATAAAAACAAAGCCTGCTTTACCAATACTTTAAGGGTCAGTTGTTTGATGATCATAGTGCTTTAATACTAGAAAAAATTAGTAGTTATTATCTAATATGTTATATCATTATATTATTGGTCAAATTGGCCAGTGTCTACTTGAAGATTAATCCTATATTAATGTTCTTCTTCCTCTTTATTTTGGAAGTACAGGTGCAAATTATTAAATTCCAGGCATCTATTGTTTGATTCCTAATCTATTGTAGTTTGTTTTGTTGTACCTATTCTGTTCTATTCTATTCTACTCTATCCTATCTACATTTTTGATATTTTCTTCATTATTTAACTAATCTCATTGGGTACTTAAAGCCTACAAATTAATCCTGGAAATATCTTGGAACTCACATTTAATTACATGGAAATAGTTTTTCTCTATCTATTCTGTGAAATAACTGGACATTTAAAACACCTCCCCAAAGATCTGCATCTCAAAACATGAGCCTGCCTTGAAGGAGCCCTTCATAAGAACTTGGGTCTGGAAATGGGATCACCAGTGCTTTATTGATGTTATAGGCCCACGGCAGCCTTCTAGAGAGATTTTCTATGTTGTATTTCACTATTATAACTCCATCATGGTCAATTAGCAAGACAGACTCCTGGCTTTTAGGCTTGAAAATGAGGCTTCTTGATTATTTATGTTTCTAAGATGTTATTGAGTAATTCAGCTTAGTAAATAACTTCAATGTGTTCTGTCATGATGACTGTAAATCCAGGTGTTAATACTCTCAGATGGCCCATCATCTCACCGGAGATACCTAATAAAGCAGCCATTAACCGACCGTATATGGTGATGTAAACTATACCACTCGCTGAACTTCCCATTATCAAGAGTACCACTGTGGAGGTGGAGGAGATTATCTAAGTAGGGACTTGCCATGATCATAAAGAAACCATGGAAACAAGGATATTTCCTTTACTCAGTGAAAAATGTGTGTGAACAAGGCATCAAGCCTGAAAGGTAGGTATGAAGGAAAATTTTGAGAGGTTGCATTATAAAATTAGAAGGATAAAGTACTCTCACACTATAGACATTAAGCAAATGTGGGATGTAGCAGCTTCTAGTGATGCTGATTTATCCCAGAGGGTATTCAGTTACATTCCCTTTGGCAAATCTAACATCTCATAGGATTGAAAATCAGACTCAGGAGACGAAGGGTGCTTGTGTTTCCATCCATGGATATACCCAGAAAAGCCTCTGACATTGTAAGAATTTGGGTCAAAAGTTGTCAAGTGGCCCTGGCCAGGTACTGGGTAGTTCAACTGATTAGACCATCATTTCATATGACAAGGTTGTGGGTTAAATCCCCAGTCAGGGTACATGGAAGGATGGGCCAATGAATTAATAAATAAGTGCAAAACAACAAATCTCTCATCTCTTTCTCTCTCTCAGATCAATAAGTAATTTTTTTAAAGTTATCACTTGGTTTTATGCTTTGGGGAAATGAAGAATAAAGAACCCACATGTCCTAAACAAAACAGCACATGGATTATGGGAACAGTGAACAAAGGCTAGACTGTGACCCTAGAAATATGGCTTCTGGTCTTAGTTCTTCTTTCAGACTAATCAGCTGTTAGAAACTTGTCATGTCACTTTGGCTGTCAGTTCCTTCTAGTTGAGGGAAATTGGATTTATACAGACAGGGTTTGTGGGTGGTTACTGTCTTATCTTTTACCAGCGCAAATATTGTTGATTTATTTATGTTTTAAAACTGTTGAACCCAGCCATGACATCACAGTCCTCTACAAGGTGCTTGCTGCATGGAACAGCTGCCTGCTCTGTGAGCAGAAATAGGATGTGGAAGAAAACACTTGGGCTGAGACATAATTACAGGACTGTATGATCTTTTCAGTTGTCAGTCTTGGATGGTTAGCAAAATTATTCAATCTCCTACCAATGTGGAAATCAAGGGCATTTCCCAATATTATTGAGCCTTAAGAAGCCAGAATTTGTGTTGACCCATTTCATGTCTGCTTCTTTCTTTTCTTTTTCTCTCTCTTCCCACTGCTTCTTCCTTTTCTTCTTTTCCCTTTTAGCCTTCTCCTCCTTTTCAATTATTTCTGTCACTGGACATAGGCCTCTGAAATTTCTGACTCAGAAGAAAAATCCTTTTAATTTTGCCTGGGGAAGACATTGTTGCTCTGTTCTCAATAGCCTTAAATATTTGAATATCCCCGATCATTAGGTGGCATATCTACATTTTTAATCATTAAGAGTAACAGACCGGCACTGAGCTAGGTGCTGTGGGAAACTGAAAGAGCAGCACACATGGTCTCTGCCTTACCAGAGTTTATAATCTTATGGAGGAGAGAAAAATATATACAAAACACCCCCAAGGAAACATAAAGTACTATAACAATACACAATCTTTAAAATAGCATCCATCCTGCAAACTGTTGACAGATTAATCTTCCCCAAGCACTGCTTTTATCATGTCCTCTGCCTCTCAACAGCCTTCACAGCCTTATTTCTTATCGCATTAAGTTCAAACCCTCTGCTGTTTTTCAGGACCTCCTGAATCTGACTTCACCTAGTTTGTCCAAATTTATGTCCTAGCCTTTCCCCACCGGACCAGAATGTCTCCAAACTTTTGATCACGATGTCTTCCCCAGCTTGAATATAGAAAGTATGGCCCCAATCCCACCTCACCTTTCAGCTCCTTAAAATATTAGAATACCACTCCATAATTCAATACATACATAAAATAAGAACAACAAAAGGTTAAATCGAACTTCCCCCTTGAAAATATTTTTGTGTGGAGTAGGTCATACTGATCTTTCATTTATTTAAATACCAATATGATGTCAATAGCCTTTAATTATGTATTTTTGCTTCCTGGGCTTTTCACTTACTACTTGAGTGACTGTGAACTGTAATCTTATCCTCCCTAAGCCTGGTTGCCTGAACTATAAAATTGGAATACCCTGCAGAATTACTACTGTGAGAGCTAAAGATAATATATTTAAAGAACTGGTAATTGGGCTTGGCTAGTTAGCATTCAAAAAATATCCTTAAATCACTGCAAAAGTAAAAATGTAGAACTACAGTAATATCAAAACTGACTGAATCTACCGGTTTATATATTTTGACATATCAGCAAGATTATACATTTCTTAGATTTAGGAAGCAAATATTTTGGGTTTCATGTTGCATAGCAGAGATAATAAATATTGGACAATCAGTTAAAATGTAGGTTTTCAAGTTCAAATTTGAGTAGCAATGTAATATAATGAGTGAGAGGCTCCAATCTGGAGCAATATTCCTGAGTTCAAATCCCTGTTCTTCCCTCACTTACTGTGAGGCCTTTAGCAAATTACTTAAACTCTCTTTGCCTCAGATTTCCTCATTTAAAAGTAGAGACAACAGTACCTATCTCATAGGGTTGTTATGAGAATTATGTGAGTGAAAATTTATAGAGTTAATATGTGTAACATAAAATATTTATGCTTGGGATAGTAATTAGCAAGTAGCGAGCACTATATCAGTATTCATGAAATACAATTCTAAACATATATGACTTTCTTTGACCAGCATTTCAGTTCTTTTATCTCTTCTGACTCATTTTTCACATCACCAAAACATTAAAAGCAATCAGAAACACAATCTACAGATCATCTGTAGATTTTTTCCAGAAAACAGAGTTAAATTACAAATATCTATGGTAAGTGCAGAGCATAGTACATTGGTCTTCAGTGCTGTGTAAATTTAATTCAAATAATAAAGGCTGGCCACAGGGCAACTCGAGGAAGAGCAAGGCATTCCAGCAGGTACTCTCCAAGTCTGTATGGGACCTGGAGCCTCATTCATCATCCTTCCAGATGGAAGCAATTGTTAGCATTTCCTTTTTGTTAGCTCTAGAGAGTTGACAGAATCTCTTGTGACTCAACCACAAGTCTTGGGGTAGGCACTCAGTAAAGATTGTCAACTGCCCCAACTCTGATGCTCTTCACTATGGTCATTGAATTCTCCCTCTTTTTCTTTTTACTAGGACCACTTCTCTAGCCAGGAGCACTA
The DNA here is from genome assembly GCA_004024845.1 of Tonatia bakeri. NCBI lineage: Eukaryota > Metazoa > Chordata > Mammalia > Chiroptera > Phyllostomidae > Tonatia > Tonatia bakeri. The sequence continues at coordinate 833,904 of PVIA01000003.1, forward strand.
AATTCAGTTTCCTCTCCTCATAATCTCTTACTCATAGTTTCTGCACAGTAGTTTTCCCCTTCACAACCCATTGCCTTTGTGCCTTGCTACTCTGTGTCTCACACTCACACATTCTAGGAGGCTCTGTGGGCAGTGCTCTTGGGTGTGTTACTTCATGGGCTGTTGGACCAGCCATAGGAATTCCCTGTAGTTCAGGAATCCTCCAAGACAGCTTTGATCTAGGTAGGGGCACAAGGAATTCGCAAACATTCAAGCCAGTACACATGGATTAGTTCATGCTTGGTCCCATGCAGAAGAGAGCAAGCAATTTTAGATAATATAGTGAAGTGTTAGACTCTTAGGGCTAGTAAAGGATTCCAGGCATCGGTTGTATAAGACAGAGGTTAGAAAAATCAATTTAAATCAGGCCACAGATGGCTAAATAGCCCTTGCACCTTCACTCTTCTTTTCTCTATCTCTTTTACTTTATTTTTCTATCCTCTGAAACTTTTTTTTGCTATAGTTCTGAGAATTAGTATTCATAATTTGTTCACAACCAGATTTTATTTCCACACCAAAGTACCAGGCATCTGCCATTTAGTTTAGCTATTAAAAACTTCCTTCCAAAATTGGAAGCATGGCCAGTATGTTTAACAGTATGTTTGAGAGAAAGATCATCATATCAGAAGAGGAAGTGCAAGACATTCTACAAAGGCATTTGATGTAGCTCGACCAAAGGCACTCCTAAGTCCAGGGGTGCATAGAACCGACTGGGGGTGAACAGAATTCTTCAGTAGACTATTGTTTAGGCAATCTCTTTACCTCCGTGATGAGTATTGGGAGCAGTAAGAACAATCGCATAGGTGTTTTGGATCTGACCAGTTTCTGAACTTGATTTTCCAAGTCCGGCAACATCAAGTGCTTCCAGACTGGAATGTTGTTGTCTTGTTGTTACTTTGCAAAACTGCTCTTCAGTTTTTAAGTAGAATGTGCATGCCCACGGAGAACTGGTAAGGAAATGCAAACTACTTTATTTTTCAAAATAGTATTTATTTGCATAATAATATACAGTGATGTGAAAGCTTGTTCTGGTACTGCTTCACAAAGGCCATATGACCTTTGGCAATTGACCCCTAACTCAGTCTCCAGAAAAGCTAACTAAATCATTTCTGCAGTTTCTCTGGTTCCCGTAGTACAGTGATTTCATTAATCTCCAAACAAATAAGGTTGAGTTAATTCTCAAAATCTCTTAACCTTTAAAATGAATTTTAAGGATATTACATAAAGTGATATAAAGTGATAGTACTTTGTCAAGTTCCTGCTGAGTTATTTCATGTGCTCCAGTAGTCTGGTCAATTTTATAAAAGACTGTAAGTGCTGGGCTTCATATGGAATTCTAGGTCCATATTCAGACCAACATACCAAACCTGTCTTCTGACTTCTGCGCACCCCTGTGTGAGAATGTGTCTGTGTTTTGTTGATTAGGTGGCTGCTGGTGTGTAGGGAAGAAACATGTCTAGGAATCTTCAATGATAAACAACACAGCCTGTTAAAGGGGGTTGGGGGCTACCACATCCATCCTCATGACCTTTTGTGGTTGGCTTGAGGGCCCAGAAACACTTAGCCTGGCAGTTATGATTATACTTGGCTTTATTCAAGTCAGCCATTAAAAAAAAAAAGAGGGCAGAACCAATGTTATATTCATTGTTTATATTTCTGGTGGTGAGAGGGTACATTTTAAAAATGCCCTAATAAAAATTGAAAGCAAATGGAGTAACATCCAAGGAAAATGTTGGTCCTGTATTAAAAGCGGCTTCTCCACATCAGCTCATTCCAGATGCACAGCTGGTCGCCCTGCAACAGCCACCGTCACTCCGTAAAAGGCTCCCTTACAGGCTGCGCGGCCTGTCTGCTTTGCACCCCCTGCGGTGCCTTAGCCCCTTTTTACTGTTTCTGTGTTTATCCCAAAGAAAAGTGCAGCATGAAGCAACATATCTACTGTGCCTAGTGATTCAGTTGGGAACTATAAGACTATACTACATGCCATAGCTTTGGCCTTTTATGGCACAATAAATTTGGGGTTTGTTAATGGATCTGCTATAAAAGATTAAAATTCATTTATAAATATTGATTCACAGTCTATTATGTTAAGATTATCTACAGATTAAAAATGAAAACTATGTTAAAACAACATTAAAGTATTAGATTCAGATCTTCACTGCCTGGCACAAATCATCTTCAGTCTTGAGAGCAAAATGAAAGAACAGAGAAGTGATTCTTTTGTTGGGGAAAGAAAAAGAGGAAATCTTAACATCCTGGTCCAATATGCATCCAGGTAAAGAGTCCTGTGATGAATATCTCTTCCTGTCTGACCAACTTGAGATTTCTGCGGTTGAGAGGAACAAGTGTTGTTTGAACAGGAGTTCCAATTACAATTTAATGGTAATAATCAAAGACAACCTCACTTATTTTTAGATTAATGCTGACTGGCATTAGTCATTCAGCCGACCTTCTTATAGAAACAAAAATCTCATGCATTCTATCCAAAGGGCAATTATTTTCATTCCATTGACTTGTCAAAGCCATGGACATGGTCACAGGCTCAAACATAATGGAGCTCTGTCACCATTCACCAAGCCAACATGGATTTACTTTCCAGTCTTTTCCCTTATTTTTTATGATTACCAAAAATATGTCAATCTTGAGTTTCCTGGTTAATCACCAAGTTGAGGGTAACATGCCTGGCATTTGTAGAGCCTTTTGTACTTAACAAAAGGGATTTCGTAGATGCTGTCTGGATGATCCTACAATGTTTCTGTGAGGTGGGTGGAGCTGAGCTTAGCCTACAGTCTAAAGGCCTGGAGCAGAGAGGATGGAGTGCCTGTCTCAGGTCATCACACCATCATTTGCATCTATTGCTCCTTAGCTCCCCACACCTGACCACTTTCATTTTTGCAAATACATATTCAGAAATCTATTCTTAGACAGATACCTAAAAATATATTCTTCCCTAAAATCTAAAACTTCACCAGAGAATTTCATGTTATGCTGGCTAGGTTAATATTATCTTAATGACAATTGGTTACATCTGGTAACATGACTCTAGGATACTCAAGGATAGCTTGTGTCTTTGGTGTGTGTATATTCATTTTACATCCAGACTTTTAAATTCATATTGACTTAACCAATCATACAGACTCTCTCCTGTGTTTGAGTGTGTGTGTGTATGTTTGTGTGTAAACAGGGGAATAGTAATGCTGCATTTTCTGTTCTGTAGCTAATATGATTTATTTTCAATAAATTTGTTTACTCAGTTAATATATGAATATGTTGTCTTTGTTTCAAACATTAAATTTAAAAAGCTACACCTAAGACAAAAGTTTCCTTAACCAATCATCCCCAATCTGGCCCTCCACGGATGTATCAATCATTGCTATCTTTCTACAGATGCTTTTATGTGTATTCTGTGCCCAATTGTTTTACAACAAATAGAGTATGCTTTGTGCAATATTCTAATGCTTTTGTTTGATTTTTCAGTCAAAAGTATGTCTTGACAATCTATAAATATACCCATTTATATATTTATTGATTGTCACTATAATGTGCTGTAATATGAATGTACCACATTTAAAGACATTTCCTTGCTAAATTAATATTTGTATTATTGCCAGATTTCCCCCAATATAAACAATGCTGGGTGAATATTCTCCTACATGACTCACTTGGCACATGTGCTTATTTTTCTAGGGCAGAATCTGTTAAGTGCTGATGTTAGATCATAGAGTATGTATTTTTTTTTATTTAAATAGCTATTGCTCAATGTACTTCCCTTCAATGATTGTACCAATTTACATTTCCATCAGCTGTAAATGAGAGTATGCTATACCCCCACATAGTTGCCAATATGTGATTCTAACAGACCTTCTGATCTAAGCACTTAAGAATAGTTGAAATAACAAATGTACAAGCCATAAGTACCAAAAGCCTACTATTATGTTTGGTTCCCAAGGTTACGGAGATGCAGCAGCTAAATGGAAACCCGGATGGGGAGAGCAAGGAGATGCTTTAATTAGGTTGGAGTGTGAGCCCAGGCTGAGGCTGTTTATCTGGAAGACAAGACTTAAGAACAAAAACACGCAGCTGTCCTCAGATGTTTGAAAGACTCACACAGCAGAGCCTCCAGAATGTAGAACCAGGGCCAAAGTACAGAAAGAGGAAGGACAGAGGCATATTCAATTCAAGCCAGTGAAGCCTCACACATCAGGCAGAACCCTTCACTTGTGTGGCCTGGACATAGCAATAACCCATGCAATAATTTACATGATCATATATATCCCTTTGTAGAATTTGCAAAGATATTTTCACCTCAATAGGTTAAGACCACATTCTCTGTCCACTCTAACTTTTCTCCTGCCAGTTTAGCCTTTTGTCAGGTGACCTTAGGGTAGCTGCAGGCTTTCTTGAAATTTGACTACAGGGAAGTTAGTTTTGAGATACATTAAATGTGGATTTAGTGGGTTAGAGTTATGTGGTACACAGTCACTTCTGCGTATGGTTAAATTACCCCTAGCTAGGTTCCACAGGCTAGTACATTTGCAAGAAATGAATCTGTGGAACTCAAATAAAAATGGTCATAAGGCTATACTTCATATACATAATAGTCTATGAATAGGCTGTCCTTCCCATAACTTTAAAGCCTGACAGACTAAACACCAATATTCAGCATTCAGCACTACCTTCCGACTCCCTACCTGGCTCCACCCAGTCTTGTAGTCTCACTGCCCTGAGTGTTCTCCATCCACTACGTTGAAACCATTCCCCCTGTTGGTACCAGACTGTGCCATTGCCACACTCTATCCTGTTTAACACGGCCTTTCCCTTTGCATCTGTATACGTTCTTATTAATTCCTTGATAATCTGACACAAAATGTAAACACTGTGGAAGATGACATAAAACTCTTAAATGTCCTACCGAAAGGACATCTATCATAAGTTGGTCAACACATGTCATCAATTCACAGAGAACTTTAGGTTTTTCACTACATCATATATTCATATACACAAATTTAATCACCCTGATATCTTATAGCTTATATATAGAAAAAAACTTGAGAGACCTTTGCCCAGTTTCTACAACAATCTTAATTCATGTAAAATTGAAGACAATAAGTTATGATGCTAAATCAAATTGAACAAACTATCAATGATTTTTAAAAAACACATTTCCATCAAACATTGTTAATGGAAAGACTGAATTATCTTCCTAGTCACTCCATAAAAAAAGTGACATTAAAAATTATTGTCACATGGAGATGTGATCAAAGGGCCAGCCATCGAAGTTTCAGGAAAACAGTAGATGAGTACACTATACAATTAATAAATATATTATAAGAAATACAGATGTGCAATTTTCCGGATTTAGTAGTTTTAAAAATGTATAATGTGTTATGTTTCACTTACCATCAACTTTCATACTTGATTTAGTGTTTATATGCATTAGTCTTTCCCTTAAAGAAGGCCACCAACACACACAGGCCTTTAGCTCTGTAAGCCCCGGGTATTTTCCTGGAGAAGCAGATACGTTTTGCTGTTTCTTCAGGATGTGTGTTCCTCCCCGAGGAGGCAGTGGGGCTTGCACATCTGAAATAAACTAGAGGCTGGATTATTTTTAGTATGAAATTTAATAAAAAAACTGTGAACTAGTTCAAAAATCAAATATCCATGATTTTTAAAGCTGCTCTATATCCCCATTTCTCAACATGAGAAAGAATATCTTAAGAGAATAGATTAATTAGACCCAAAGACTTTTTTCACAAAATAAAGGGCAAAAAGAAGAAGGAGGCGGGAGTGGAGGGAAAGGGGAGTATGCTATCATCTAGCTGTACAGAGAGCTTTTCTAGACTGAGATTTAAAGTATCTTTCTGTAAGAGGATCCAGACCACCTATGTGACCGTACAAAACAGAGATGCCGGAGTGTGCACTCACAGCACACCACCAAGAGTTTTCTTTTCCTCCAACTTAGATATTACTTGAGATCTCAAGTTCAGAGCGAAATAGCACCCTGCTCCCCTGGCATTCACTCTAGTTTGCCTTTGGCAAAATGCTACTTCTGTTACTTCTTATATTTAAGGGGAGCAAAAAAAAGAAAAAAAAAAGAGTTTCCAAAGCATGTTTGAAACGGCCCAAGGGCTCTTGAATATCAAATAGCTGATATTAAATAACATGAATGATTGAAGTGTAAATGAATAACAAATTTTTTTAAGTATTTTCCTCTTTACATTAAATTCCTTCAGAAAGCTAAAAGAAAAGGGAACTAAATATCTGAAAAATGCTCTGAAATATTTGATGAACAAAACCAAACCATGCTTATCTATGCACACAGAACACATGGGAATACAGGGTGGGGTGAAAGCAGGTTTACAATTGCGAGTATGTCAAACACGGAGTTTATTTTTGTATTATTATTTATTAGTTATTGTATCATTTTCCATACAAACAACTGTTAACCTACTTTTGCACAACCCTGTATGTAGAAGCGCATAAGTATATGGGTAAAGACAGAACTAGGTTGTATTTCTTTTACAGCCTGAAAAAACTTTGATAGCGAAAATTTTGTGATAAATGTTGATAAAATGGGAAGTGATTTGTTCTGTTGTTCTGCTTCACCTCTGAATAATGAGATAGTTCGACTTTTTTTGTTGAAAATAGCATTTGGAACTCCCATAAGTCAGTCTCCCCAGTTTGATTTTTCTCTCCACCACTCTCACCACTGGCATCGCCCTCCTTTCGCCAGCACTCTTGAAATCCTGCTGATGAGCAGGAGACAGCAACTGATTAGTGGGCTGGACCCATGAATGCAAACACTTCAAGTTTTCTTTCACAAAAGGGCAGCTTGGTCCATGGGATCCTTAATGTCAGCAAGCAGGTATGCAAATGTATCTGCCCTCATGGCCCACACACATTAAGTAAAAATACAGAAGGCATTTTCATTAGATGATAAACCCAGCTGAAGTTCAGGTTCATAGAATTCCCCAAAGAATTTCTAAATTCTTAGCATTTTTTTTGGAACTAGCAATATGCAGTATCCTTTGAGCATTTTTTGCTTTCCCCTTCTTTAATCTTGTGCATTTTAAGTCTGGCAGTGGCTGGAAGAGAGACATATCTAATATTTGAATCATAAAATTTTATGGGCGAGTTTCATTCTTCAAAGTATATGTGGATATTAAAATTTAACTTTTGTCCAAAATGTCCTGTTTTAATCACTTTGAGAATTGACTTGATCACAATTTCAAAGTTTCATTTATGTCTCAGATTTTTCTTTAAGCTCCTCTTTTATTCTGCAAACTAAAATGAATATTAATCTTTCTGTTCTCATGAGGGACACAGCATGGGTGCATTTCAAAAATGCGTGTGAGTACTTTTGGTTTTCACAATGACTGGCATCGAGGGGTGGCACAACATATCGAGGGCTGACCCCGCACAAGAAAGAACTGGTTTGCATTCCATACTATTTGGAGGCATGCCAGTAGACATCCACATGGGTAAAACATCAGCTTATTAATACCTAAGGCTAGAACACAACCCAGTCTGAGGTTATAAACTCAAAATATTACATTCCAAGTGATAATGTTCATGACAATGTCAAACATGCAACTATTGTGACAGTCAAGGGTAAATGTTACTTTGTTTTATTTAGAACTTTTCTAGAGATGTCACCATTGCAGGAAATCATTCACTGATGGTGTCACTGCCTTTAGTTTTGGAGTTGCCCGATCAGTACAACCCTATCCGTCTATACTCGCAGCTATCACCCATGCAGTACATATGACCTCTGCACTGTGACTTCCAGGGTTAATGTGCATGACCACTTATGTTTTGACATACTTCAGTGACTTTTCTTTGTAAGTCATGATGCATGTGGGTTAAATTGTCTATAACTTTATAACAAGATGTAAAGGAGTAATATAAAGTATTTGTTATCAAACCAGGTCACTGGGACTGATAGGAATGAAACTCACTACTCAAAAGGAAGCCAGGCTTTTCAGAAAGATGCTGATTCTCCAACAGTACTTTCAAAGGGTGACTAGTGTCTCTTCTCCTTAATCTTAAGCCATCAGATTAAGAAATTTTCTCCTTATCAGTGCCATTTATCAATTTTGGGGGCCATTCTATCTCATTCCTGGAACATTTTAGCTCCTGGTTCTTTCTCATCCTAACACTTCAATATCATCCGGCATTGTAATTTCAGTGTCCACCGGGATGATGTCTCCAAAACCCTGTCTTCTGGGTTTTTTGTAGTCCCTCTTCTGCAAGGCTCTTGAATTTCCTTTTATCTCTGCTGCCAGCATAGATACACCTTGGACCTTACCAACATAGTGGACCCACTCTCTATACAGCTTCCATTTTAGAAATCTCATTCTCTGGTGATTATTATCCACTATTAGACTTTACACTCTAGAGATTTTATTTTGTAAAAGATTTTATTTATTTATTTTTAGACAGAGGAGAAGGAAAGGAGAAAGAGAGGGAAACATCATTGTGCGGTTGCCTCTAATGCTGAGGACCTGGCCTGCAATGCAAGCTTGTGCCCTGACTGGGAATCGAACCAGCAACCCTTTCGTTTGCAGGCCAGCACTCAATCAACTGAGCTACATCATCCAGCACAAAATATCAGATTTTATAAGCCTTTGGCTGCACAAAGACCTATGCTTGATTCTGTCACCCTTCCAGTATCCCTAACTCCTTCTCCATAATTTCATTTCCTTCAGTCCTTATCTGAGATTCCATCTTTAGAAGTAGTTTATTGTTTACCATAACTCAACTCTCTCCATCCTTTTTCTCGTTATTATACTCACTCGGAAAAAAATGCTAAACTTTGTTAAATTTCACCCCTACCTACTCTGAGTCCTGGAGCCCAAAACAAAACAAACAAAAAACATAACCATGCTGACTGACACCGCTTTAAATTTGTGGCCACAAACATCACAAGGATCCTGGTATTGTCTGATAAAGCTAAAATATATCCCTTTCACTGGCTTTTTCCTGTGCCTGGAGGATGCTTCCTCCAGATATCCTAATGGCTCTCTTCTTCACATCTTTTCCTGAGAGCTCGATAACACAACATCAGTAAAACCCATCTGGACCTTTTTACTTGAATTAGTGCACCCAGGCTTGTCAGGCAATCCCTAACCCTGTTTGAGCTTTCTCCTAACCTTATCAGCATCTACCATACTATATATTCTATTTACTTGTGTATTGTCAACTCTTTGATCGCATTAAAAGGTAAGCTTGATAAGGGCAAAGAATTTCCCTAGAATAGTTCACAGCATCTCTACTTTTGTTTGTATGACTGCCAGATATAAAATGTATCCCCGCTTTCTAAGATGTAGAGATCAATTTCCTTGCTCAAGCCATCTCAATTGTTCTGTAGCTAACTTAGTCTAAGGAAACATCTTTGACCAATTGATGTTCAAGGGCTCCATAAAAATTTCAAGCCTTCCATAAATATGGTGTAGATATCTGCATGCCATACTGTAATGCAATCTCCTCTCAGTGCTTTCCATTCCTTCACCATAATAATTTATAATCCATAATGCACAAACTCCCTTAACAAATAGGAGGGACAATACAACAATGCTTTCCTGCCACTGGCATGGTTTTGGCATTCTCTGATCTATAACATAGACAATTAATTGCATGGATACCAATTTTCACCATCTTTTCAAACTTTCCATCATAATATGTTGCATTATCATTGAGTATAAGATTTGAAGTCACTTAATGATCTATTTTATGTCATATTTATTTATCTTTCTCCATATTATATATCAGATAGGGAAAATAAGGTATCTGTCTAGGGAAGCATAGAGGTGGGCCAGTGATGGGCAAAGCTAAGAGTGTGAGCAGTACTAGAGGGAGGGAAAGTACATGATTTTTGCAAGGCAGTCATCCAGGGGTGGGAGAAGGAAAGGATTCCAAGAGAAAAGGCCACATTTAACCAGGTTGTGTTCTGGGCAGTTCACAAGAAGTTACTTCAGAATCAAGCATAGAATATTTGCCATCAGAAACACCCTTTAAATCAAGAATCAAGAAGCAGGAAAGAATAAGAAGATTGGGAAATGAATCCAGAAACTATAAACTGATTGAATGACGTATAGAATCAAATTTAAAGTAAAAAGACAGAGAGCATGGTAGGAGAAAGAAGGTTTAGGATGGATTTGAAATATGTCTAATGTAAACGGTAGCTATGGTGATTTCTCCATTAGTGAGTAGCCAGATTTTATTAGGTGATAGAATGATGTCTTCATTGCATCAGAACCATACTGTGCACAAGTGTTTGGGGAAGATAATCATTAATGAATGTATGAGCACTACCACATGCCTAGAACTAGAGAACACATTAAAGCTTTGATAAAGTGTAATGACAGGGTCTTTCTTCATAAGAAGCTTATAATTTAGTTAGAAATAAAAGGCAAGCTTTCTACATGGCATAATCAGCAAATTGGCTAGGGTATAACATAATGTTTAAATTGCATGATAGGCAATAAGCTAAACTGATTATCACAGCTGACAGGATCTCAGTTATCTGGCATTCAGATGGGCTGGTCTTACTCCCAAGAGAGGCATTGCCACATGAAGGGAGGGATGAAAAAAATCTTCACCATGCAGATTATACTTGCTATTCAAATTGCTGCATGAGACAAGGCTGGGTGGGGATGGAATTAGGGATTCTAGGTGACAGTTGTTTTTGGTAACCAACAAATGAGTTGTCCTTCAGAAGGTCTATGCAAGGCAACACAAGGGACTCCAGAAACAAGGCACAGCACTGCAGAATGGCAGGAGTTGTGTTAGAAAGTTAGAAATGATGTGAATGCACTGAGCCATAGGCAGAGACCCAGGCACAGGCCAACAAAGAAAAAGGAAATCCCAAACAGGACTGGTCAGATATCATTTAATGATAAAACACATGGTCCTAATGTACGTCCAGGGTTTCTTAGTTTATTAAAAAACATAGGTAAGAATGAATACATTGTGCAGGGCAGATAACAAAAGCAATAAAAACTCAAAGGCAGCCCAAAGTCACAGGTCATAGGTTTGATTCCTGGTCAGGGCACATGCCTGGGTTGTGGGTTTGGTCCCCATTCAGGGCATGTACGAGAGGTAACCAATCGATGTTTCTCTTTCATATGGATCTTTCTTTCTCTCTTTCTCTCTCCCTTCCTCTCTCTCTAAAAATAAACACAGTCTCTTTAAAAACCCTTGAGGTACAGATCAATGTGGATTAGAGACATCAAGGAAAGCCCCAAGGAAGAAACAAGGCTTGAGGATAGCCTTGGAGCACAACAGCTACAGGAGTAAGGCACCGAGGAGAAAATGTTCAAGTCTGTCGTATGTAGAACAAGTATAAGCATCTTAGATTGAAACATGAAAAAATATTAAAATGAGTATGGCCATGAAATAGTGAGAAGTCTTGGCTGGAGAATGACAAAGATGGCCATGTTGCTGGTCCCTTTTCAGATAGACCTAGTACTTGGTTGCTAGTACATTTGGATGTCACTCTTCCTCCGTTCTCATCAGTCTGGCTGGGTAAGCTCTGTGCTCAGGCATGTGCATAAAGCTCCTGAAGTAAACCCATACACAGTCATTAGGAAAATGAACCAGGTCCCTGGGGAAGCATTGTGATATACAGTGTCTGAGCTTCTTCAATATCCTTATGTAATAAGGTGCCTTATAAATGTTATTAGCTGCAGGTTTTATGGCAAATTTTATGCCATTTTGATTATGATGCCGCTGGATGACAGCTAGTTTACGTTGCTTAAACATCCTCTGTATCTAATGTCGAAAGGAAGCTAATTAGCTATAACCATGAAAATGGCTGTGTCATGTGAAAAGGAAACTATGTAGAGTACATTTCCTTACCCCAGGATGGAGGATGTTATACAATGATTACCTTCAATTTTAAAACATTTAGGCAAGCTGAAAGTCAGAGAAAGGGAATTTAAAAATGAGAATGTATGACTGTTGCTTTCTGAATACATTTGTATTTGCAGCAGGCATTCATGACCCAAATTCTTTAATGGTTTATGGCCCAATGAATCACTTTTGCTCGGTCACCAAATTCCATGTGCTTGTCTGTTTATTAACGGTTCCTGACAGATCATCGGTCCGCATTTCTCTAGCATGCCCACAACAACAGATTCAGAACATTATTTAAGACTCATTATTCACTGAAATCAAACATGGAAAAGCACAATCTGGGTAGTGGGGATATTTTATTAGTGTGTGTTGTATGCTAAGTTCCTCATCAACATAAAACACTATAAACAGTCTATAAATCTAATTAAGAGCATTAGAGTAAAAAAGAAATCACAGTATTTAGTTAGGATAGGCAAAGCTTATGCAGAAGGAGAGTTCTTAGTTGCAGTTATAAATGGCAATTGAAAAATCCTTCTTACTTTTTAATACTTAAATACAGAATTGATACAATGTTTACCATAAAAGAAGCATAAACATGGGAAACAGGTAAAAATTACTACTTCTTTTGTTGTCGAGGGCAGATTTTTATCCAGAAAAGCAACATCAAAAGTTTAGGGGCCTGTATTTCAGATTTTCTCATGCACCATTGAGAAAGGCATTTCTTTAAGAAATAGGTTTTCCCTTTGTTCATAGGCAAGGAATCTATGGGGGTCGAATCAGCCAGGATGGATTTTGGAGAGGTAGGAGTGAGGTGACCACTGCTTTCAAGACAGCCTGTATCTTACCACACATTGGCTTTTGAAAACCAGAGGTGGCAAACTGGTGGCCTATGGCCTGGATAGGTGCAATAGATAGATTTTGTTTATCTTTAACAGCATATCATTATTTTTAAGCCATCATTTAAATTTAGTATATTTCACATAAAAAGCCCATTTTCTGGCTTTTGTGAGTATCCAGCAACATTGAACTGAGCCTGCATTCTTGCATGGCAACAAGCAGGTGACACCTGGAGGTGGGGCCTGTCTTCTCTAGCCCGCTACCCTCTCGCCCCTCTCTGGTCATCCCCGGTTTGGCTTCCTACTTTGTTTTAGGAACTGCCCTACTTTTGGAGGGGCCCCTTCCTCCAAAACTGAGAGAGTCCTTCACCAAAATCCGGTAGCTGAGAGAGAACACTCACATAAATTCTCTCTCAACAGAGAATGTTGTTTACTAGTGGTGCCTTGGCTCCCATATATGGGGAACACATTGGATATTTCTTTAAAAAAAAAGACCCCCAAAACAAAACAAAACAAAAAACATATGGATGGTAGATGTCCCTTCTGCCTTTGAGGTCATAATGCCTTATTGGATTCTTTGTCTGTAACAGAGGTAAGTACCTGAACTTTAGGAAACTAATGAGTTAATGCAATAATCAAACAGATGTCTATTGAGCCCAGGTCTCTGGGCCATGCTGACTTTTCCACAGTGATTAAAATGTTAGTTTCCCAATTAGTTTAATTTCTCTCCCACCTTCCTGATGTCTGGCATTCCACAGATAGTGGTGAATCCCTTAGAATTTCTCGTGAACTCTCTTCCAAGGGCAGGGGAATTTATCTGATGTTTTCTGATTGATCTCTGTTGGGGAGAGAGAGTGAGTTCAGAGAGCCTCAGACAGGGAGGAAAAGTGAGAATTAATGAGGAAGAAAGGAGGCATCAAGAGGCAACTGTATGGTGTGAAGTACAGTGAGGCAAAGTGGGCCCCATGTATCCATGTATTTCTGTATGGTCGTGTATCTCTTAGTTGGTATCAGATGCCACTGTATCCCTTGCACTTTGAGAACTGCTCCAGGTTGATGCAGAGCTCACCAGATTGTGACTGAGACTTTGGATGACTTTTATAGTTCCTTTTTTTATTTCTAGGCCAAATGAGATACAGGGATCCTAACTATGTGCCTTTGCACCTGCTCTGTGACTCCTAGCAATTGACACAGGTGACTTGTAGAGTACATATCTGTGCATTAAAAAAAAATACTGAACCACATCTCAACACTTGGTTTTCTTGATTCAGCCTAATTATTAAAATATCCTGACTCACTTTTGACAAAAAGAAACCAAATACAAGAAGTAAAAACAAACAAACAAACAAAAATGTCTATCACCACTGCTGTACAATAAATATGCAGACAACCAGTGAAAAAGAAGAAATTAAACCAAGGAACTGTTTGATCTACATTGGCACACGGTGACCTCTTTTGATTAGTTTTTCCCAAACTTAGATGTTTAGTTTTCTTGAAATCATATACACATCACTCGATGCTCATTACATTATTCTGGGAAAGCGGCAGCAAACTCTAGAATGAGTAAAGCAAGGTCTCAGCCCACAAGGAACTTACCATACTGTGCTGAGATGAACTCCATACACAAGTTACTGTAACCTCAGTCAAAATACAGCACATGTTATGTGAATGATCCAGAGAAGGAACTGGTATTTACTAAGAAAGGGCACATCCTAACAAAGAAAGAACTACTGTAACTACTGTTTCGTAAGAAAGAGCAGATCCCACCACAATGCGTGGTACACATTTGTATTGAATGATTGCATAAATGAGTGAATGAGACACTATTTTTCAACTGGGTAGATCAGGTAATGCCTTATAAAAGGGCTCAAATATGTGTTGGTCTGTGGAGGACAGTAGAATTTTCATAGCTGGAGATAAGGCAAATGAGAATAATTTCTAGACAGAGGCAGTGGCATGTAAGAGAGTGTGAGAAATATTTGGAGGACAATGAATCAATACATTTGGTTAACTGAGAAAACTGGTAAAGTATAATGGGAGAGTAGGACTAAGAGTATGGAAGTAAGTTAGAGACAAGCTTACTTATGGGTATACTAGTTACGTCATTCAAAACAAAGACGAGCTTGAGAATGCTGGAGATCAAGCTTTGTATCAGATGTCTACTAGCCTATTTGGGCAGGAGCATACCAAGACAGATGCTAAATCTATTTTTGGTTCTTTTTTCCTATTTTTCTCTTATTCATGATATCACACTGTTGAAACTCACAAAAAGCCAACAATATATGTACCCATGAATCAACCAGAGAACATATGTGGATATGATATATTTGCTATATATACCCTTTAAGTTTTTGCACTACATCACTATATGTTTGTTTTTAAAAATTAGTTAACTTAGCTTTTAAAATTGTTCGCATTTACAACTTCAGCTAGTCATACTTATCCTCAGTGTAGAAAATCAAAATGGATAAGTGCTATGCAGCCACGATAAACTGAGTCTAAAATTTTAAGTTTTTAACTATTTTATTGTCAGCCAGACATTTACACAAAATAACCATTGATCAATTAAAGAATAATTCCCCAAATTGTACTTTTAAGCGTTTTTTCCTTACTTGGCCATTTTACCATCTTTTTCAAAGTAATTAAAAACAAACCTTCAAAAGGTTAAGCACATAGAGCCGACTTTCCAAACAAAGCAGAAAACCTACTCAGGGAGGAACAGGCATAGAGATAGACAGTTAGGATAGACAATTTTAAATTCCATATGCCACTTACAATCTTTGTCAACATCCAAAATATAATTAAAAAGTTTAAGAACACCCAATACTTGACACTGTGAAATTGAAACTGAAAAAAAGAAGAAGAAAGAAAAACCTCAGAAGCTAGCTTGGTTAGCTATCGTCAGACTTTACAGTGAGATGTCCCTTTAGCTGAGGTGATCACTGCAAGTCAGTTGTTTTATGGGGAACACGTTGTCTGACCCTGGTCGCTGCCTCCTCGGTGAAATGTTTAACAGTTTTCTCTTGCTAGAACAGGGCCTTAGTGTCTTCTGTGCTACTTTTGAAATTAATGAAAGACGTATCTCTAGAGTTCTGACCAATTGCCTCATATTCTAGCAAAACAAACACCTCGTGAACGACTTGCACAATCTTTTGAACGCGCTAATTACAAGTCTACTGTTGACATTTCGCAAAAGAGTAAGAATCTTATAAAAGCCTGTGTCCCTGCAACCCCTACAGCATCAGAACAGAGTGCTCTAGGCTCCATTGCTAATTGTTTTATTTCTTTCTAAATTTCTTTTTATTTTTTCTTAAATTATTCATCATGCTGCTTAAAGATATATTCGGAGATAAAATAGGAGCATTTTCAAAGAAGGAATTTCATGAACAAAATTATGAAAGGTATATACTTGTCTCCCTTTTTATTGTCTTACATAGTTTCTGCTCTGTTTAATTATTTAGGGGGTAAGTACCACTTCAAATGAATATCGGAATTGACCCAATGGGGAATCCAATGTCTCCAAAAGGAGAACAAGAATCCTGATTGCAATATATCCATTAAAATGTCCCCACAAACTGTTCCAATCTAAATTATCTCAGGCCGCTGTGTCTTTCCAGCCTTATTGATCTGAAAAATAACAAACAAGTATAAATGACATTTACAGCTCTTAATTGGTGTCATTAGCAGTTCTTATTATTCTGCAGGACAAGCACTAACCCTTTATTGAGAATTCAGTGATGCAGGTCTGCTTGGGACTCATCAGCCTTAAAGACAAGTAATAAAACAGCTGAGTGACTGACTTAGAGCCCTATTCATCAACAAAGGCCACAGGCAGCTGGGCCTTATTTTCCCTTGATTTGTTTTATGCAGTTATTTAGACCTTGGAACTACAAAAGGAAAAAGGCACAGCAATGAAAGGAATTTGAATTGATTTCTCATACCCTTTGGTGTTAGCAATTCATGGGGCAAATTTTAGAGACTTCGCATCACCGTTCTGTGTTTGCTCATTGATGGAATCAGCTAGACCCACAAAACAATGGGTAGGTAGGTAAGGATGGGGACTCCTCTCAGTCCCTCATCCAAAGTTGTCTTTGGCACCCATTCGGTTTTCACTGAGGAGGTAGTCATTTATGGAAGGGTCTTCCCTTTTAACAGAATTCAGGGTCTAACTTCGGATGTTCTAGGTTCAGCCACTGACTGTGGCAAGATATTTGGAGATACTTGGCCTTTCTGGCTCCTAGAAGTCATGACTGGTTTTCACTTGACCTCTAATTGATTCCTGACGATTGCCTGAGCTTCTTCAAGCTTCTCACACTTCTAAACCAGCTGAGGGTCAAGAGAGAACTAAGTGGGTATTTTAGGGCCAGTCATCCTGTCAGGCTTTTAGACCTCCCCGACCACTCTCTGCAGTGATCTGTGGCTCCCACACTCTTAACTCATGTGATTGCCTTTTGATTTAATTTAGACTCGCTGCTTGTTCGGAGAGTTACTAATGTTCTACTTGGATAGCTGTGATGGATATATGTTTTTCTAAATCTTTTATGTTCACTTCAAGGTGATTGCATCTTGATACCTAGGTAGCTGTTCTTGTTACATTAACAAAAAACTCAGAAAGGTAACAAAGAATGCGCATCCTTCACTCTTGTCACCCTGTCTTCATGAGATTGGCTGAATAACTGAATGTAAACAGCTGTGCGTGAGAATGTAACAGTCTATGAATCAGTTTCCTTATAAATGAGTTGCACAATCCATGTGAGACAGTTTATCTCTTTTAATTTCATAATTTATTTGCCATGGAAGTCTCAGCTGAGAAGCAGTATCTGGTTTTCACCGACAGCCTACTTTTTACATAGCTGCATAAGCTTGATTTTGGGAAGTAAATGCAGGTCAAGGGGAAGCCTAGGCAAGTGGCTCCATTAAGAGCTGGACCCTGCTTTGCTCCAAAGCCTCTTCAATGCCCTCTCCTGCCATTAGAACCTCGTGCAATGTGACTGCTCAGCCTTGCCCTGAGACTTCAGTGTGGCAGTCTGCAATGAGCTCAGAATGACATGTTCAAATTAATAATCCAAGAATTCAAGAAAAAAAAATACTCCATTAAAAGCCCAGTTTCTATTATGTGAGATTGGGAAAAGTATATATATCAAGAAATCAGAGACCATTTAATGAGCTGGTTAAAAATTACCATTCAAAAATTGAGTAAATATATATGTCTGCTGAGTAACTTATATGAATCTCCTTACAAGTATGAAAGTCTAAAGTAAATTTTAGAGTTGGGTGTTCCAATGTTATGACTTGTCTATGAAAAGCAGACTATAGGTGACAAACGCAAGCCTCTGTGTGCTTCCTGCTATAGACCTGTGAGCTCACTGGAAGCTGCAGTTCTCTTCTGGGGCTTACACTGCAGGAAGCAGCACCCTTTTATCAGGAGGGCGTGGTAACCAGGGGAGGACCTTTTCTACTTTCTTGTGCAAAGTTCCTTCATGGGTCAGAAGACAATCTTAGTTGGTAATAAAAATTCCAAACTCCCAAACCTAGTCCTTCTGGTCTTTCATGATGCCAGCAGGAGAGTAGGAGTGGTCCTGTCCCTGTGTAGCGCTACTCAACAGCCAGCTGTTGACATCATGTCTAGAGAGCTACTAAGCAGTAGCACAAAGGACTGGTTTTAGGGATGGTCAGCCACACGGGAGCAGCAGAGAGAGAAGCAGGTGGGATGGCATCAGAGTCCAAACTTTTGGTTTTGGTTCACAATGACAGTTTTCATGTGCCTACTGTTCAGTTGGTTCTTACATTTCTTGGATTAATTTTCTATAGTGAGCCCTGGCTGGTGTAGCTCTGTGGATTCACCTCAGGCCTGAGAATCAAAGGGTTGCCAGTTCGATTCCCAGTAAGGGCACATGCCGGGGTTGCAGGCCTGGTCTCAAGTAGGGGGCATGTGAGAGGCAACCATGCATTGATGTTTCTCTCCCTCACTTTCTCTCTCCTTCCTCCTCTCTCTAAAAATAAACAAATAAAATAACAATTTTTTTCTATGGTTAGCTTTTGTGTACTTTTTTTCTCAGGCCAGCTTCCTAATATTTATATACTTTTTAAATAGATGTAAACAGAAAAATTTAAGGTGATATAAAGGAAAAAAAACATCTTGGTTGCCCTAATACATCAGCAGCAGTTTTGAATTCTCTGAAAGTTATATCTACCCAGAATTTGATAGCACTTCTTAATGATTAGTTTTATTTTCAATTACAATCACTATTCCTTCAATTTGCCAAGCATTTTCTGTGACCAGGTGCTCCGCTAAATGGCCTGTCTACATGATTTCATATAAACGTCACCATAACCTTCAGAGGTGTGTGACACCACACTTAGTTCTTAAAACATTTTGAAAATCGAGATTCTCAAAGATAACATAATTTGCTTGCCACCATGCAGTGGTGAGTAACAGAGTCTGGGTTTTAAAGCCCATGCTCAAATTCAAAGCCCATGGTTTTACTTACTATTCTGTGGGGTTTCGTCTGATTAGAAACTTCAGTCCCAAAAAGGAATCATTTCATATATTCCAAATGCAAGGTTCTTGGACCCGTCAGAGTCTATAGATGAACTGTTGAGGGCTATGAATCCACTGAAGGACAAATGCGTGTAGCTGTTTGAATGTGAGATGGCACTCAGAAGATTCGCACAAGGACTGTAACCTCAAAATGGCTGTGGACCCTACATGAGCTTAGCTGCGATCAAGGCAGAAGTGCGGCAGAACACTGCAAGCCTGGGTGCCCTGGACTCAAGGGCATCTTTCCAAATGGACGTGCTGGGAAGCTGGTGGAAAGCATTCATGGTTAAGGACATGCTATGGACTGTGAAACTTCGAGAAGATACAGACAGTGGAGATCAATGCTTCCTTTCACAATGTTGAGAGGGCAAGTACCTCCAGAGCAAAACTTTTCACATCAGTTCACAAAAAATGGTTAGGCACAAAGGTCAGCAGGAGCCAGAGGTTGATGATGGAAGCAGGGATATGCAGAGGGGTCTGGGCCACAGGTTCTCAACCCTTGATGTGTAATAGTTTCCTGGAGACACTTTAAAAAGTGTCAGTGAACCAGAATCATGGGGGTTGGGATCAGTTATCTGTATTTTGGGTGCAGAGAGGACTGGGGAATGCTAATCTGGTGGACTCTTCCAAGATAAGAGTTGCAAGGCCTATGAGGGAGAAATTATTATAGATAAATTTCACTGCTGGAATCTTCTCTTGATTTATCACTGTCTCCTAAAACATAAGTAAACACACATACACACACATACACACACACTTACAACCTCTAGGTTGCCCACTGTCTCCTATTCCCTCCTTAACTCTATCTACTTTAAAATTGTGCTAGGATATTTTCAAATAAACACATTTACTCTAAGTTGTAAATGGCAGGTAACTTGATTTGCTACCTTCCCAAAGATAATCACATGGTAAAATTTCAGGCATTCAAAAATATGGGGTTTATCAAAGAATTCCACCAAATCCATATTATCACATTGCATGTGGATTTATATGTGGGTAACAATGGTTGTGAGGAGTCATCTAATGAATTAATTAATTTCCTATGACAGCTTGAAAAAAAAGATGGTGAGTAGATTTGAGATATTTCAAGTTTAAGGTCCCTGTGGGAAGGAAATGGAGCTGGTGAATGGGGATTATATATCTTAAGAGAGACCTCAAGGGTGATGAAAATGGAATTTGAGGTTATGGGTTCTGATTTGAAGAACTGATGGTCAGACACCTGTTTTACTCGATACAATTGTTGAAAAATAAATACAAGGTTCTCAACGACTGGCCATTTGTGGTGGCTTATCATTTTGTGGCAGAACTTATTGACAAGCTCCACACTTGAGCACTCAGCACTATATCCAGCAAAGCCTTTGAACATCACTCGGAGCTGAGGAGATCCATGAATCTAGATCTACAAAACATTTCCACATTCCTGTTCACCAGGTTTTGTGAAGAGGGGATTCTTATTAAGCTCTCCCACTCCATGCTTCAGGACAATGGGTGCAAGGCTCCACGTGTTGCATTCTGCAGGTCCTCGAACATTCGCAAACCTACTCGGTTGTGATGAGAACTGGCTCAAAAGCCCTCAGGTGCCCATGCGAAGATTTTCTTTGATGATAAGAGGCACTTTACAGTGCTCAATAAAGGATACCAAATTGGCGACATTTATTTCAGCAGGCTGATACTGCTCTGTGAATGGCACTAGCCCCCTTCCTAGGCAGATCGAGATCTGTGGGGTTGCCATGAAAAGCCAAGGTGGAGCCAGAAAAGGCTATGAGGCCTCCATTGCTCAAACCAAACATTCAAGGGAAGCAGAGAAGTTTTTCCATATCAATCGGGGGGGCGGGGGAAGCACGAAACCTATTATCAACAGGTCATTAAATAAAAAGTGGGTACTGAGGATACTATTTTAAACAGTATGACATTTGAGTCTTTTTATTTTAAAAGGAATTGTTTAAATCTATGCCTTCAGAATAAACTCATGTGAAAAGTGAAAGGAGAACAACCAGGAGAAGCAATATTTAAAGATTTTACTCTTCTTTTGGCTTATAAACATCCTAACCTCAAAGGAAAAGTGGCATTTACTCCAATGTCATCTTAACTAATGATTTAGAAGGAAGTACATTCAACCACGATTCACAAAAACCTGAGTTTTATACCTGGCTTCCTCACTGATTGACTTTGTGACCTTGAACTATTTACTTAATATTTTAGGACTTCAGTTTTCTCAACATAAAATGAGGGAATCAGTCTAAATGATCTCTAATATTCTTTCTAGCATTAACATCCTGCAAATGTATTTTGTTGAAGATAGGAAACCTCAAATGAGCATTTGGTTTAAAGTGTGACTGGTTTTACAATCAGATTTATTGTCTATGACCTATTCAAAATCCAATATCTACCTGAGGAATTCTCAAGTCTAGTTTCAGACAACACAGCATTCAGAATTTTAACACTGAGAGACTTTAGAGGCTTTTAAACTGACCCTTTTTTAACAGATGAGGGAACCATGCTCCAGGGAGAGGATGCCTGGCTGAGGCTGCTGAGGGAGTAGACTGAACTGGATGTGGTACTGGCATACTCTCGTTAAAAATCGAATCCAAATTTTATATCTTTCTTTAAAATTTTTATCTCTATTTCTAAATAGAAATCTAATCCTTGAGTTCACCTCATTTTAAGGAAAAGTGACAGAATTAAGTGAGAGCAAAGGTGATGAAAATTGGAGGTCACACAGTGGTCACTCTTAACAGTGTTGTACCTCCAAAACTACACGACAAACACCGCACAATCAATACATTTAAAATTGGTCCAATGACTTCATGTTGCTTTTAAAGTAAACACTGACTAGTCTTTCAGACTGTCAGTTACCTAGGTCTCTCCAAGTAAGCTCCCTGAAGGCAGGGCTCATGTTTCTCTCCCATTTTATTATCCGCTCTGTACCCGTAGGCTAGGCAGCGGGGAACTGAGACTAGAAATCAGCTTTGGGACAAACTGCCCGAGTAAACTTGAACAAATCGCTGCATATCTCTTCAAATATTTTCTCCATATCAGCAATAAAACATGACTGGAATACAAAGACTTTAATGTTCCTTTGGCTCTGAAATTCCAGGATCCCAGGAAGAGAATAGATTAGATAGATAGATGGATAGATAGATAGATAGATAGATAGATAGATAGATAGATAGGTGAAGATATAGATACAGATATAGATGTAGATACTTGATGGACAGAACTTTTTTTTTTCTGAGTTAAAGTGGATATAAGCAAAAAGTCAAAGTGAGTGAGACATTCAAATTCCCAGCTCAAGAGAATGTTTTTCTCCTCTTCTTCTCTGGTATGCAGGAGGACGTGGTTAAACTAGAAAAATTCAAGTTATAAATATTTAAACTGCTTTTTTACAACAGGGAGCTTAGATGCAAAGGCGTTAAACACTTTAAAAAATAGATTGAAAAGAAATGTCATTATCTTGATTTTCTGAATTGATTTGCTTAATAGCAATACTTAGCATTTATATAGTGTTCTGTATTTTCAAATTGCTTTATAATCATTAATCAGTTAATTCATGCAACCTCTCTGTGAGGTCAAGATTATTATCCCAATTTTACAGACAAAGAAATTGAGATGTGGAGAAATTAAGTGACTTGCCCAAGGTCATTGAGAAAGTGAGTGACAGGCCCTGGATTAAAACTTTGAGACTGAGGCTACATGGGCTAAATGAATTATAGAATTGACAATCAACTGAATAATTAAAGAAGAAATAACCATTTTCTCCAAAATAGCTAGAAAATTGATATAATGATGGACACTTACTAGGCTTGAATTATCTAAATGGCTGTTATCTTACATTTCACATAGAGAAATAAGCCACAGATATACTTGTAAACAAAATCTAATTTGCAATGCTTTGTCCTCCTTAGTCGTAACAGTCCACCCTAATCTCGTTGACATATTGGTGTTCTGCAAAGCGTTTTCTCTTTTATTTGAGAAAACCTCAGAACAGCCCCCATTAAAAATTCTCTACTTTAATCCCAATGTTCACTAGTGTCCTCCCTCGTGATGGGGTGGGGGGAGGGGGAACACTAGCGAACATCTGGATTGAAGCAGAGAAGGTTTAACTTGAAGACCAGGGTTCTGCTTATTATACGGCCACGGTTAATAAGGAGATGAAATAAGAAATATTGTGTGGACCAGCTAGGTTTTTATTTGGTCTTTGAGGGATGAGTTATATTCTGATAAGAGAAAATTAAGACGGAAGGAACACCCTGTGTGCGAAGAAAAAATCGAGAAAGAAAGAGTTTAGTGGGTAGAGGTTTCAAGACAGAAGTCAGGCCGGGTGTGAAAGATGTTGCAAAAGCGAAGGAGGCACGGGTGTGCAATACGACGAGGCAGGGACGCATTAAGCAGACCATAAGCTTGATTCAGAGCAACATCGGTGACTTCCAGGTACGAGAGTGGGAAACCGTAGACCGGTTTATTTATTCCTCTCAATTAGTTTTCACTGTTGTTATTGTTTCCCCCAAACTATCTTTAAAATTTTATAATGAAAACAATGCTTGGAAGAGAGATGCTGGCAGGCTTCTAGGTTTTGCTGTGCTTTCAACCAGCTCTGCAACCTGCGACAAGTTGTTCTTGTCCGCAGACTCAGTTTCCTCATTAAAACGGGTGTAGTGGAGGCGAGGAAGAAAGCATCCAGTGTTACCTGAGCGCCACATAGTATTGGGCCGTGTCCTACGAATCTATCATCTTGTTTAATGCCTGAGGCCATTGGGAAGTGGTTGTTATTTATTCAGGGGTGAGGAAACAAATATTTAGAAACGTTAGGTAATGTAGTCAAAGAAGTGTAGAGCTGTTTTTTAAATTCACGTCTACACACTCTTTAAAGCCTAATCTCCAGTGTATTTATGTGGCACCCATCTCTTTCCGGATAATGGAAAGTTAAGACAAATTTGGGATAAAAGAAAACTAAGTTCATTTTCAAGTAAGCTGTTATTTTCCAAACACTGTTGCACAGTAGAATGACCTTGGAATTTTTAAAAACTATTATGCCGGACTCCTACTAAAACTTTTATATCTCATTGCTCGAGTGTAACCTGGACATTGGGATAATATAAAACTTCTTATGTGATTGAGAACCACTGATGTAAGCAAATCATTTGCCTCATCTGAGACACACACCAGCTAACCATACTCAACATAAGAAATGATAAAAGCTTATTCTGGACTGAGAGTTTTTTTACCAAATTTAAAAATAGAATTAACACAATCTATTGGCTGCTTTTTGTGAAGAGTCTAAGATATATGAGGATTTTCAAAAGAATGGAAACCATTTTACCTGACTTACAATAGTCTAATCCTCTTCCTCCTAGAAAAATTATGTATGAACACATACTAAAATACGGGGACTCACACGGGCTTCCTTGGTCCCCACCCGGGCATACACTGGCCGTCTTTCTTCGTACTCCATCCTGTCACTAAATAACACCATTCCAAGCAGTCATTCCTTCCTTCCTTCCATGACACTGTCTTTTCCACACATCATGGCATCTCTCAAACCACATTGTCTCATACAGACTTACTTACTATCTCTTAATGTCCCTTCCTGACACCATGCTTTTATTTTTGTGTGTTTTTTGTGGAGTCACTTGTCTCTTCAAATAGTTTATAAGTTGTTTAAAGATAAAAGACTGTGATGTTCAAAAACTTGTTTTTATTCAGACCTCCAGCCCTTTCCTCTCTCACCCCTCTCCTCATTCTTTGTCTCCACTCCTGGGCATCAAACAAAATGGAACACCTCATAGGATCTATATCTGCAGTTGGTGAAATACACAAGAAACATAGTTTACAGTCATGTTTTCTGAAAAGCAGTGAAATTCTCATTACTGACATTTTTCCAGTTGGTCTCAGGGATGAGGATTTAAACAAGCAGAGTCCTTGGAAGATTATCTCAATCTTGAGGTGCAGGAAAGTGAGAATGTGTCAAAGTCCGCAGAAATGTATTTTTTGTCTCAGGCTATGCTCACACAGGACATCAGTAACCTGATCTTGAACACGGCTTTTTCTTGATGTTACATGAGGATGAGACTGGGCAAAAATTCTCACTAGGGCCCTACAGCAAAAACCTGATGCCCTAAAGCACAGGATTTGATCACCCCTATTTTAACACAAAACTTCAAATGTTGTTTCACTTTAAAATTCTTTTAAACCCCACTGCTGTGCTTAACTGGAAGGAGATAGTGAATTTCAACAGCTGACTTACACTGTTGTCCATAGGAATTTACCCTTCTTTCATTTCAAATTGTCTAGGTAATATCTGGATTCAAGATTCTTTATTTAAATTTTCTGGGTAAAATAAATTAAGTTTGCTTAGCTTCTGCCCCCAAACGATAGATATTTATATTGTATAATGCATTTCCAAATCACTATGTTTTTGGACACTGGAATCTGGAATCTGCTTCTCTCCTTTCATTCTGTTTATTAAAATCCTGCTCAGACTTTAAACTTCGTTTCCAACACCCTTGTGAAGCTGTCTCGCACTTTAGCAGCTCCTACTGACCTCTTCCTTTAATCTCTTATGGCAAGGATGCTCTGCACCACAACGACTGAACAATTAATTATTATACGATATTTTTTCTGAGCTGAAATCTCTTAATTTCTTCCCTGTGTATGTTTTAGCTTCATATGCCACCACTGGTTGGAAGCTTCTGAATGGCAAAAGACTTATTTTCTCAACATTCATTCTGTATAATTCTGTATTTGTAGATAGTACTAACAAATTCAAGTTTATTTGTTGATCTGTAGTGACTTTGGTTTTGAGGAAGACAGAAATGGAAAGAATTTTAAGAAAGAGAAGTTGGCTTACAGAACAAAGGGTAAATTTAATGAAATCTGGATTATTTACATACAAATTTACTTTATGAATTCTCCATGGCATTTCAAAAGCTTATCCTGGTTCTCTCTCCTTTGCTTTTTTTCTAAGTCCCTTTCCTCTGCTGTGACTTGGTGTGTGCTTTGGGAATGCAAATTATTTCCTTAACGTTAGACCAAAGCAAAACATAATTAGAAAGGGAGATCAAAGATGCATCCGCTAATACATCTCAAGGCCAAATATGATTTCTGAATGATCTGCCATTTTACCAAATCACATCACAGAGATAATAAAAAGTTATGCTACCATATTTAATCTTACATTAACCCCTGCATTTTGAGAAGGATAGTGTGAATTTGTCCAAAATAGCATTGATCTCCTTTAACACAGTAAATGGACTCTTTGTCTTGGCAAACCAAGGCTTAGTCTGAAAGCTAAAGACTATGAAGATATGTTAAAAGGCATAAACAAAAATAAAAAGTGGAAAGCGATATAAAGCAAAGCACTGACTAGAATCACCAGCTCCCAGGGTGCCTTTCAAAGGTCCGTGGACTGGCAAGAAGGGGGAATGTTCATCATAATAGCAGGAAGGAAGGACTATTCTACATGTTGTCTGCCTGCCCTGGATGAAATTATGAAGCCTAATGAAAGTAAACACAGTATTTTTTTCTTAAAGGAAAAATACACTTTAGAGTCACACATACACTTTAATCTTTGTGTATGTAAAAGACTATAATAAATAGGAGTAGGAAGACCTTTTTCTCAGCCTTTTAATATATGATAGATGGGAGCAAACAAACACAATCAACAAACGACCAAGGAGGGAAAACCCCACAATATTTATAGGTACATCACATCTTAGAAACCAATTAATACAATCTCATTCTGCACATGAAAAAACTGTGCCCTAAGGAGGTGAAATAACTTGCCCAGGTAACACATTCTAGCCAACTTGGCTAAATATAGCACAAATTAAAAATGGCTTATCATTTCTTACCCAATTTACCATTTCTTGCACTATTTCATCATGGGAAAAAGAAACCCTAATAAAAGTAGTTAAGATTATGGGATGTATTTTCAGAGAGCAACTTAGATGTACTTTTTAAGAAAAGTTTTACAAAGTGTAGACATATACTGAATGGCTAGTTCAATATGCAGGCTTATTAAGAGAAGAGAAATTGATTAGATGGTGTGAAAATTAATAAAGGAGACCTCAACTAAGATTGGAGTCAAGAGGACCTATAGGGGAAGCTCTCACACCCTACCTACCAACTCACTGCTGTTTACCCTACACAAGAAGAGATGTGCCCTGCATCTCCAACAGGAAGCTTTTTTACAGCAGGAGGAAGGAAGACTTTCTCCTCTCCCAGCAGTGGCCAGCCAATGAGAGATTTTCACAACCCAGCCTGTGAAAATCCACTTCACTTTGAACTTCCAGCATCCTCCAATAGATTCGGTATAATTGTGGACCTCACCTGGCTGAAATTGTGAGGCATAATGAAAGTAAACCCAGTATTTTTTCTTAAAGAAAAATGCTGCCCTTTTCCTCTATGGCTTTGCCATAGCTTACATGTCCTGAATTATAATTCTCTGCTATTCCTGGATATACCCATTTTTGCTGGTAAAATAACCGTTTTATTTTTAAGGTCAACAATGTCTGGCATGTCTTTGTGTCTCAGAAAGGGGTTTCAGTGATATCTTTTTTGGAAGTAGGCCAATCAAAATGTCAGCAGATTTCAAAAATGGTCATATGTGCAAATTTAAGGTAAATAGTAGTTCCCTGTTTCTATAGCAACTATAATCAAAGCCACTCACTTCCCAAGAAGAAATGTCAGACTGGAATGGAAAATGTTCAACACCCGGCTTGCACCCAATTTTGTGACCAATTGATGTGACGCCTCAGAGGAAGAACTAGTTATCAAACCTAAAGTTGTTGACACTGGAGAAAGCTATGAGTGGAAAACTTCCACCATCCAGAAATTCCAGTAATGAATTCTGTATTACTTTCTGTCTCAGCAATTGGAAAAGTTGAGTTACTATTAGTTTCATTTCATAATTCATTAGCTTGATTGAGTGTCACTAAGCTGAACATCTGGAGACAAATGAAAGGTACATAAATAACAATCACATATTTAGAAGATGGGAAAATAAAAATCTATTTTGGAAAATAGAATGGTAATAAGCTGCTCTAAAAACTGTGCAAATGGAAGGAAGCCATCCATATTCCACTTTGTCATAAATCCAAGCAAAATAGCTTCATAGAAAATATTTACAGCATTCCAACTGGATATGTTTTACTTTGGTAACCTCTGTTAGTGTGTGAGTATCTTTCAGAAATATGTAACTACTTATTGTATATATAATTACACATATGCATAATACGTAAATCTACTCATCTCTATATTCCCCAAAATATTGTTAGAGAAATTTTTTCTCTACTTTGATTTTTGTGTCAGAACCCTAAAGTGGAAGGGAATTGTTAAATCCACTGATTGTCCCATCATGGGATTCCCCACAGCATCAACCAGAACTCAGAATCTTGTACACATTCAGCTTCTAAATGGGGTCATATTATTTCTTTTCTTAAAGCCCTTAGAAGACTCCAATCATACTTCAAATCAAATCCCCACTCCGTACTGTCATCACAAGACCTTAATTCAGCTGATTTTACTTTTGATCAATAGATTTTACTTTTGTGTCTGTATTCCCCAATAGAATCTAAACCCCTTGAAATTAGGACCATTGTTCTCCCTATTACCTCTATGTCCCTAGTACATGAAAGAGTAGGTACCAAGGAAATATGAAACAAATGAATTTACTCATTGAAATATGGGGCTGAGAAGAAGAAAAAGAGAAATTTATCCACATCCTAGAGTATTTTATAATACCACACAATCTGAGTTTATCTCTCTAGTAGAGGGAGAGTGGTAAGGGACTGAGCTCTTTTCTCTACCATAAGGAAGAGAATTACAGGATCTAGAGAAACAAATGATTGATGAGTAACAAATGCTTTCCCACTGAGACCTTCTTAAGTTTTATGAGAGCTGAGGAAAACCCATTATTGGACTCTGGAAGGTGGATGCTGCATTCCTTATTTAATAGCTTTGTCCATACGATTCTGCTTAAGTTAGTATGAGATGGGGTAGAAACAACTAAGATTTCAACAATATCCCCAGCTGTTTCTAATGTGTAAACATTTTGGGAATCAAAGATGGAAAACCCCTGTTTTTTTGACCATTGGACACACAATATGCAATCTATCTTCATTGATGCTCTGGCACAAAGAAATGCCTTTATTCAAGTTTCCACAGATATTAATTTATCAATGTGAATGAACCATGATGGATAGAGTGGCAGATGCCTCACCTTAACAATATCTCTTGAATATCTTTTGCATTTCTGGTAATGTGTTGAGTTCCTCATGGTTAAAAGAAAAAAAATACATGACATGGATTCTACTTTAAGTAACTAAATGATATTATGAGGAAACAGTCTTATAGGACACACTCAAATAACTGCAAAGTCAAATTGCATGCTGTACAAACCTAGCCCATCTTTCCTTGCCATATTCAGAATCATGAATCTTAACTGAATGGACTCTGAGTTAGGATGTTAGAGCCTACTTTAAAAGTTATATGTGTTTGTGAGTGAGTTGTTTGTGATGCAAGAGGGTTTGGATTCCAAATGTGGATCTATGAGGTCTGTCCAGAAGGTATACAGCCATGTAATTTGAAAAATAGTGACATTTATTGAAGAAGATAAAAGATATAAGAAACATTGTACATAGGACAATGACACCTCAGTTCCCTTTAAAGTAGGCATCTCGGGTCCTCATATAGTTCTCCCACTTGCCATCAGCTGCCACATTGTATTTTTCTGAATCACATCGACAGTCTGAAATCTCTTCCCTTTCAAAGGTGATTTTAGTTTGGGAAAAGTCAGAAGTTGCAGGGCACCAAGTCTGGGCTACGAAGGGGCTGAATCACCTGGATGATATGATGTGTCACCAAAAAATTCTGCATGCGACAGAATGCATGAGCAAGCATGTTATCATGATGAAACTGCCAATCACTAGTTACCCATAGCTGCAGCCTTCTGAATCATGCATTTCCGTGGAGGAATGTTCAAGTTTAACACAAAATTTGATGCAGATTCATTGTTCTACTTGCTCAGTCATTTTGAATGCAACGGCCACATGGTACACATGCTCACTCAACAGTGGGAGTGGTTCATGCATGAACAATGTTGAGCGTCTACCACTCCCACTACCTGGTACAATGAAGTCATCATTGTTCATGCATGCACATTCCAGTCCATTAGCCTTGGCTTCCAGGTCACATTGATGTCATCAAACTGTTCTCATTACATTAACACTAGCTGTACTTTTCTGGACAGACCTCATATACAAGGCAAACAGGGTTAAACTTGGCCAGAACCCCAAATCATCAGGTTTTAAGGCTCACTTATTATAAAGGACCTTCAGTAAATCATTCTAATTCTTTGGCATAAGTTTGCCCATCTCTAATCACAAAGCAACCCAAGTTTAATTATGCGGTAACTAAGAAAACCACTCAGAATCAAAATCTTTCAGAAATTAAAATATAAAACAATAATTTGTGATGACAGAGAGTGAAATCAATGTGGCCTGAAGTAACCATGAAATGTTTGATATGCAGGTGAGACTGGTGTTGGTTTCTGAAAGGGTCTTAGCATTTGTATGGGCAAAAATAAGTGAAGAAATCAACTGAAAGAATGAAGATGATATAGATGCTGTTAATAGTGACAAAAGGATATAATATTCCTTTTTGAAAGCTTTCTCAAACTATTTATTCATTTATATCTTATGTTTGCATAACTGAGATATCAAGGAAGACAGTGGAGAATCCAATAGGGACCTCAAGATCAGGATTCAAATGTTTGCTGACTTTTTTGCTAGATTCATGGCCTTGGCTACATTACTTAATGCCTCTGAATCTTTCTTATTATTTATTTATTTATTTATTTATTTATTTATTTATTTATTTATATGAAATGGAGGCTATAACACCTACTTCACAGAATTACTTAAAGATTTAGGTATAATAAATAATATTGACCACCTATCTCAATATTTGGCATATTCAATAAATCTTACATGCTTTTCTCTTCACCCTAAGGTGAGAGGTGGATTGTGCCCCAGGCGGTGGGTCAAAGCTAGCTGATAAAAGTGTCATCACTATACCAAGTTAAGAAACACTCATGATGTTGGAAGGACCCCTCACAGACTATGCTTTGTCCCTGTTATCCATAGCTAGAATACAATTTCCCAGAATTTAATCCCATTGCATATAAAAAAAGTGTTTAGTAAACACTACTGTGATCCAAGTTGTATGTTCACAGAGGAGCAGATAGTTTTCACATCCTTAAAAATATAGCTCCTCTTGGTGGAGAAACCATTGTGAATCAACATATAAAGCAGGCAGACAGAAAGAGGAGTGCGACTAAGTCTTTCAGTGACTGGTGTAAACTAAAAGGGGAAAAAGAAAATTCATGAGGAGCATGAGTCCAAACTGGTATGTGAAGAATTAACAGTGAATGGATCAGAGAGAGAGAGAGAGGAGAGAGAGAGAGATTGATTGTTCAAGGTAACAGAAACTGCTGTAATGGGCTGAAAATGAATGCGTCCTAATTACGGGAAGTGAAAAGCTAGCCTGACTGTATAGTGTGAGGAGGAGTAGAGTGAGAGATAAATTGGAAAAGCAAAGTTAGAGTGAGATTTTAGAAGGCTTTAAAAGTCACTCTGGTGTGTTTGGAAATTAACTTCCACATGAGATATAATAGCTAGCCTCACTTTGTAGATGAAAGAAGAGGATTTTGAGTCAGCTATTCTCCTATCTCCAATGGTGCCCTAATGATGAGCTTCCAGTCACAACAGTGAAATGCACAGAGCCCAGGACTATAAAGCTATCCCACAAAGAAGCTCAGAAACAGCACCTTCACCAACATACACTTAAAATATTATTTGATTGTTCAGATATTTTATTTAGGCACACTTATATGCTTTGTAAAACATATGGCTGCATCTGTAATAGTGACACAATATTCAGAAGAGAAAAAAACAAAAATCAAGCTCATGTAGTTCTATCTGATGCTCATAATTTCAGGATAGTGAAAATCTGATGGATTAAAATAGCTAATAGACTCGCAGCCTTTACAAAACTCTATGGCATGTTTCTGGTGTGAAAATCAGCAATTTTAAATTCTGGTGAGCAGAAAATATTGTTTGGGCAGACTTTTTAATACTTCTGGTCCTTAGACACCTAATCTTTTCCCATTTGGGGGTGACAGTGACCTTAAATCAACTATTCACAATCTGTTGGCAAGTGAAATCAAAATATATGCTTAGACAACCTTTTTTGCACATCTTCATGGAGGGGAAAAATAATAAAAGGAGTTCTCTGCCTGGAATATAAACTATGCTGACAATTACACTTGGCCTGCCTAGACATTTCCTGTGCTAAACTCCACGAGCAGAGTAATGCAAAGCTGCCTTGCACATGGAGAAAAATCAATTTCATAAGAGATATATCTTTATGTGTCATGATCCAGTGTATGATTGTGGCCTTTGATGTCTATTTAGCTGGCAGCAAATTTACAGCCATAACTTTTAATTCCCAGCAACGAGTGCAGCAAAAATAACTTAACAGTTAAATAGGAACCTTGTGTTCATTGGGTGACTGTAATCAACTGCCAGGAATGACCTTGAGATTGGACATTCCTCTCTGCTTAAGCGCCATTAGCAATATTTTTCAGAAAGCAAACCATTTAGTTGGTTGGCAAAAAAAAAATACCGATAAAAATCTATTCTTGGCTACTCTCTAAATTGCATTGCACTGTCTGTTCGCCAGCTGAGGGTGAAGAGCATTGTATATTAAAAGATTTTCATTGTGTAATAATGTGAATACCAGCAGCAGTAATTATAAAATCAATAATTCGTAATAAATATGTCCTCCTTATATAATTACTAAATGATTGCAAAACCAATATTATGCACTCGTTAGAATGGAAAAGGTTGCTGTTAAAGACTTTCTATATTACACATTATTGTCGAAATCTTAAACACCCAGGTCAAATGAAGCAAAGCTTCATCCTCATCAAAATTAAACTAAATGCTATATCTTTTCAAGCTACTAAAATGTATTTGATTCATGGTGAAACTAATTATTAGATTAAAATACCCATCTTCAACATGACTGTGTATGGTACTTCTATTGCCTCCTTTGTTTTGTGTTGGATCCTGTTGTGATTTTTACTTCAATAAAGGTATGCTGATGTATCCACATTCATCTGCTTTATGAATTCATCTAATTGCCATTTATCATGTCTCATAAAGCCAAGCCAATAGGCACATTTTCAGTAGGCCTTACATTTTATTCACTATACAAGGGAGCATGTTCGCATTGGGAGAAATTCATTTAAGTTCCCTATTTGGAAAGGCAAAGTGTGTGATTTTGTCTTTGATGACATTACTTGTCAATGCCCATGACCCTGTGAGGTTGCTTAGAAGAGGTCACCACTGTTTGCTGCTGGTCCTACCAACATGCCAGGGCTGAGCACTCGCCAGGGACACTGCTCATGTTGGAACACAATGCCTTAGGCATCAGAAGACTTGGAGTTTAGGCTCTGAACTCTGCCCATTCTTCTAATTACTCGGGAGTATTTGATGTGTGTATTTGTTAAGTCCCTTCTGTGTGTGCAGCCAGCCCTGTGTCAGGAAACAAGAGGGAAAAAAAGAGAGCAGAAACAAAGGACAAAATGTAGTTCTTAGCTTTATGCAATTTGTGATCTAATTCAGATCACAAGAATTTTTAAAATATTCCAGAGGAAATCATTTTTATGTCACACAGACTGTGATAGTAGTCTTAATTCTTATGAAGAGAATATTAATTAGCTCACCTGATGAAAACTCTTATACGTGACCACATGACAAAAACATCTGATTGGTGTATACTAGGCTAATGTGAAGATTAAAGTGGATCCTGTGGGCCACAGCCTTGACAACTCAAATATGTATCATGGACTCCATTTTTCTAAGCTATTTCTCTAACCAGTGAGCCCTAACCTGATAACTTACTTTCCTGACCTGCCACAAGACAGAATGGTCATCAGTCCTGCCTAGTATTTTTCTCTTCTCACTTTACTTATTGTATTAGTCAGAGTTCTCCAAGGAAAAGAAACAATAGTGTGTGTGCATGTGTGTAGATGGAAAGAGAGAGAGAGAAAGTGAGTGAGTTTCCATAAGGAACTGGCTCACACCATTGTGGAATCCAGAAGTCCAAGGTCTGAAGGGAAGTCCAAAGGCAGGTAGGCTAGAGACTTAGAGGAGAGTTGATATTGCAGCTCAAGCCAAAGGCAGTCTAGAGGCAAAATGCCCTCCTCCTCAGGGGACCTCGAGACAGCAATACGAATAGTGTCTCTAATGTATTTAATTTTACAGAAGTTCAAATATTTTGCATATGGGCATCATTTGGTTGTTAAAAGAGCCAGATAAAATATTTTTAGAAATGAGACTGAGAAGCTCAGAGACACAAAGACATTCAGTGACCCTCCAGCCCTTACCATACAATGATTCTATCAGTGGATGCCTCACTTTACTGGTGACAGTACCCACTTCTACCAACATCTTCTGTTTCTCTGTGCCCAGCAGGGGCCCCTGAGATGCAAGGATGCTGCTATATTGCTCCTTCAGGGTGAGAACCAGAGGTTGATGGTGGCCCAGAATCAACTGTTACGGTTTTCTACAAACAGACACTGAGTATTAGCAAAAACAACACCCATCTTTTGATTGGATAACAAAATAATAAATTATGCAAAGCAACTTTGCTCCACATTTTTTGTATTAACTATGTGCAATATTAAATTACATTCCATTGTATAACAATAATATTAATTACCACAGTTTACAAAGATGTGTTTTTGTAATTTTAGGTACTTGGTTATTTGCTTTATATACATGGTCAAATTTTATTCCAACATAATTTGAAATTGTTATTAGCATCACTTTATGGAAGGAAAAACTGAGACAAGAGATTTTGGAAAAGTCTCCCATATCCTACAGTTATTAGTAAGTGGAAAGTTGACTTCCACTACAGGTTTGTCTGAATGCAGAGCTCAAGCTCCTACCTTTGAAAGCTCACTGTGTTATCCTCATAACAAAAGCATAATGTACTGAATTGCATCCTCACCTGAATTCATATATTGAAGACCTACCCCCAAGTGTATTTAGAGATGAGGTCTGAAGTCATTCACGTTAAATAAGGTCACATGGGTGAGCTCTACTCCAGTATACCTGGTGTACTCATAAGAAGACCAAAAACCAGGAATATGTGCACACAGAGAAAAGGCCATTTCAGGCTTCAGTGAGAAGGTGGCTATCTTCAAAGCATAGAAAGAGGCCTCAGGAGAAACCAAACCTGCCAACATCATCATTTTGGACTGTCAGCCTCCAGAACTTTTGGAAAATACATTTTTGTGTGGCAGCCACCCTGTCTGGTTTTGTTATGGCAGCCCTAGCTAATACACACAATATTAACAGATTTTTGTAAGTATTGACCTGCCTCCACATACATTTACCAATCTTCATTGTATTTTTGTTAAAAAATAAAAGCTGTGTGGAATCTACACACCCCAATGTTCATAGCAGCACAATGTACAATAGCCAAGTGCTGGAAGTAACCTAAGTGCCCATCAGCAAATGAGTGGATCAAAAAACTATGGTTCCTTTACATAATGGATACTATGCAGCAGAAAGAAAGAAGGACCTCCTACCCTTTGCAACAGCTTCGATGGAACTGGAGAGCATTATGCTAAGTGAAATAAGCCAAGTCATGAAAGACAAATACCATATGATCTCACCTGTAAGTGGAACCTAATCAACAAAACAAACAAGCAAGCAAAATATAACCAGAGACATTGAAATTAAGAACAAACTGACAGTAACCAGAGAGGAGGTTGGAAGGGATAATGGGGAAAAAGGGGGAAGAGTTTTCAAGGAACATGTATAAAGGACACATGGACAAAACCAGAGGGGGGTAGGATCGAGGGTGGGACGTGGGGATGGCTGGGGTGGGGGTGAGTGGTGGGGGAAAAATGGAGACAACTGTACTTGAACAACAATCAAAATATTTAAAAAAATAAAAGCTTGTATCTTTAATACAATGGTACTTTAATTCAAATAAACCTATGTTATCAAAAATAATTCAAACTTTATAAAAGTGTGTATAGTGAAAGATAATTCTCCCACCCACCTTCAATGCCAGGAATCTTCCCCCAGAACAGTCCCTGTTAACTTTTCCAGCTTATACTTTCCAAATGTGCTGTGGTACGTGTATGTGTATTTACTAAAGTAGGAAAATATTGCTCATATTCCTTCCTCCTATGTTTTTAAATTTAACTATATGTCAGAAATAATTCAGTGATTAGCAGTTACGTTTTAAGGATATTTCAAGTTTTAAACAAACTTTACAAAAATAAAACATTTATTTAACGCCCTGGCTGGCGTAGCTCAGTGGATTGAGCGTGGGCTTCGAACCAGGCATCGCAGGTTCGATTCCCAGTCAGGGCACATGCCTAGGTTGCAGGCCATGTCCCCCAGCAACCGCACATTGATGTTTCTCTCTCTCTCCCTCTCCCTTCCCTCTCTAAAAAATAAATAAATAAAATCTTAAAAAAAATAAAAATAAAACATCATTAAAGCATATAAAGAAATAGACAAACCCTAGCTTCATAACTCCTCTCTCCAACACTACCTACTTTTTCTCCTAATAATTTTCCCTAGCATCTATTTCTCTATTTTATGTAATAATTTTTGCTGCCATGTCTTGATTTATGCATCTTAGATCATGTATCTATTGACTTATATGTACAGGACAGAAAGCTTCAACTTTCTTAAGACACCTTCCCCTACTTGCCCTAACCTATTCTCCCAATGTGGGTATTTAGTTACTACATCAAATTTATAATGTAAGAAAACTAATTTTTTTAAAATGTTACAACTATAAACAGGGTCTAATTATTATAATGTAGAAACATTGTTTGTTGACTGGCCAAATGTTTTACTATGATAAATTTCTTAGAACAGTTTCTGTTATTATTGAAGTTATGATAGTAACTGACTTTTTAAAATAATTTTCTATGTATTTATTCATATTTTCCATAAAACTGTCATACACATATCAACAATTTTTTTCCAGATGCCCAAACATATCACATGACCTACCAAGTCACCCTTCCTCCCCAGCGACATTTTTCCTCTTTTTCCTCCCTCCCTCTTTCCCTTCTTTCTGGTCTCCTTTTCTGTTTGTATGTCCAGGTACATGCATGCATCTCTCTCTGCATCTATCTAACTCTCCATCCTGGAGACTGTTCTTCCCATACCTGCTACATTCAGGCACCATTCCTCTTTATGCCTCCAACTTAGTTGATATTCTGAAACTTCTGTTTGCTATTTATTTGTTTTGTAATTCCTATTTCCAGTAGCTCATACCTTCTCTGCTAGCTTTATCCTCTTTTTGTTGTTGTTCACACTCAACAAATTTCCTAAGAGAGTCCAAGGGACATACATTTGTTGAGTCCATAGGTATTTTCAAATGTCCCTGACAGGTTAGAATTAAAAACAGCTTAAAAATGGTTTTCATGCAGGTCTTTGAAGACTTCCTTCCCCTATATTCTTGTTTCCAGGGTTGCTTTTGAAAATTCTAATTGTTCTCCGGTCCCACTTCTTATTGTATAACACTACCGACCCTAGTTTAATTGATTCTCTCCATCTCTGTTTTATAATTTTTCAGTTTCACGCTTCATTGTATTAATTTCCAGCCCTTACTAAGGGAAGCATCATCAACCTTGTAACTATTGTATTGGAATATTTCTAAGAGGCTTCCCTTTGACAAGCATTGTTTAGGATTACCTTTTTGGAAGCATGTCCACAGCAGCCATAGCATGATGCTCATTTGAGATTTTCACGCTTCAGCTGGGTTATCATCAGCATAGATATTGTATAAGAGCATCTAAATATTAATGGAGGCTGGACAAATCAACTCTAGTGTCCCTTTCAATTCTTTCTTGTGCAGCTCAGACCTAGCAATGCATTACATTGTGGCATAATGCTATCTTGTTAAGACTTAATATATGTCTCTCTTGTTTTCTCACTAGATTGAATATTCCTTTGTAAGTGGAGACCCTGACTATGGTTGTGTGTATTGAATGTGCCTAACACTTTACAGAGAATGTAGATAATTTTGTATGGGTTTCTGTTGATTATTTTATCATGAATCCATTCATGTAGTTTTAACTCTGATCCTTCACGTGGGTTCTTCAATAATCGTCCACAAGTCAGACCTGATCTTAACAAAGAGGAAAGTGAGGTAGCACAGAGGATCTTGTTATTTTCCCGGTTTCTTCTGCTCAAATACACTTTCTTCCTTCTTTGTCCTCTTTTTCCTAGGGGATGGATGCTCTTTTACTGTCACTTACCTTCTCAGTGCTCTCAAATTAAGCATGCTAGTAGCACCTGCTCTTCAACTAGGGGTGCCCAAGGAGTTGTACAAAATGGATTTTATAGGAAGAAGATTGCAGCAGGGGAGTTATTAGTAGAAGAAAAGAATTATTATTTTTTTAAAAGATTTTATTTATTTTTTTAGAGAGGGAAGGGAGGGAGACAGAGAGAGAGAGAAACAGCAATGTCCGGTTGCTGGGGGACATGGCCTGCAACGTAGGCATGTGCCCTGACTGGGAATCGAACCTGCGATGCCTGGTTCTCAGCCCACGCTCAATCCACTGAGCTACACCAGCCAGGGCGAAAAGAATTATTTTTAGATGAGAACATCTTTTATTGGGGGGAAGGGAGGAACAAGGGCTTTATTATGCATTTTGCTCATTTTCCTATAAGGGGCAGGGGGTGGAGGACCCATGTAACAAATGATTTCATTGGCATTGACCAGAAAATTCCAGACTGGTTTATTAAGGTTACATTTCTGGGGAAAGCTAAGATCATATTAAGATATGGTCAAGTATTAAGTCTGGATTTGGTATCATGGATTTTAACACAAGTGACACCATTTTGGATGTGTGGTTTTCTCTTTAATACTTTCAAGTTATTGTACGTGGAAGTTTTACCAAATATTTGGCTGCCTGTTACTATTTATTTTCTTGTTGTCCACTGTCTACTGCTTACCTAATACCATATATTTTAGTTTTTTTATTATGACACTATCTAGCTTCTATTATCAATTTATTTTTTTGTTAATTTAGTAACTGCTATTACAAACAAAACCCCTGAAACTGTGAGATCAATTATGACACATGTGTTTTTCCATACCACCAAGCATTTAATTCAATTCTGATACTGTCACCCTAGAAATAGCATCAGATCCTACGAGTGGGCAGTCCCATAAGACTGCCCCCAATTCAGATGCCAGTTGCAAGTCCAGGTTGTTAACTGTATTTCTGACCAAGAGACTACAAACTGGAGGTTTCCAGGACCCCCTTCTCATCTTTGGTTAATTTGCTAGAGCAGCTCACACAAGTCTGAGATCATTTTACTTGTTAGATCACCACTGTTTTATAAAAATATGCAATTCAGAAACAGCCAGAAAGAAGAGATGCATAGAGCAAGGTGTGAGACAAGGACGTGGAATGTCCATGACAGCTCCAGGTGCCTTACTCTCCTAGCACCTTCACATGTCCAATCCTTGTCCTTTCAGATTTTTATGAAGATGTAACCTAATAGATATAGAGAGCCTAGCAAGTAGCCTAGCACTGACTGTTACTTAGAATTCACAATTTTGCTCAGGTTAATCTGTAAACGCACTTAAATCACACTAAATGTTATAAGCTTTATGTAACCATATCCTGTAATTTCATAAAAGATTAACAGAAGGCCTGAGACTTAATTAGTTAAACTCTCTTTCATACCTATGTCATTTCTGACTTTCACAATTGCCAGGTCTTTCTTTTCAGGATGATGCCCAGGATGGTCTGCCGAACCAGGGGTCCGATCTGGCTCAAACCACCTGGGGCTGGCTGAAGTTGCCTGGAGGACCTTCCAAAGACCTCCCCATGAACTTTTCTCATTATACCCTCAAAATCCTACCAGGGGCAGGGATTTTCCACCATTCTTGAACATGCGGTGTACGTGTAGGAATGTGTTCTAATTGCACATGTGCAGGAATGTCCCCATAAGCATGACTGTTATCATCAATGGCCAAGGTCCACTGGCCCTTGGCCTTTGAACTTAATCTGCATCCCCCCCCCCCACTCCTCTCCAGAGGTCAAGGGATAGAACTGAAAGCTCTAATCTTCTAATCACATTGTTGATTCAATTTACAACTAGCCCCCATCCTTAGGTGCTTTCTAAAAGTTGCCTCATTAACATAACAAAAGACACTTTTATAGTTCTAATCACCAAAAATCCAAGGGTTTTAGGAGCTTTGTGTCAGAGTGGGGATGAGATCTAAATATTTATTTCTTGTTATAAATCATGAAACTACAATCCTTATCTCAGTGGCTTAACACAGTCAAGAATTTATCTCTTCCTCAAGCCAACTGTGCTGCTGGTGTTAGCATGGCAGCCTTCTACGTGGGAGGCAAGAGCCCAGGCTCCACTATTAGTGGGAAGAATAAAGAGAAGACAGATGCCAGATTCTTCAAGAGTTTCTCACTTAATCATAAAAGGGAATAGAACTGGCCACCCCAAAAGTATATGTCTTTGTCATCAGGATTATTTGAGGTTAACTATTTTTTAAGAAATAACAAACATAGCAAAAGCCCAGAAAACTGATTAGAACTTATTGTTTTATAAGGAAAAATGCCATTTGTGTGTCTCCCTGACTGTACCAAAAAGGATAGCTCCAGATGTGTACCAAGTCTTATCAATGGAGAAGACTATGAATTTCAGCTGCATAACAATCTCATCCTTGTTCATTATGCTTTTCCTGATAAGCTGCCATAAGTGGCCTCCTCCCAGCATCTTTAGTATTTAGCCAGACATGATATTTAAGATGGTGGCTTTGGCCATTTTTGGCCATTTTCCTGGATATCTCCCATGTATACAGGAGATATACCAGTCATTGAACTTCTGTTTGTCTTCTTCCTGTTAATCTGTCTTTTATTGAGAGGGAGGGTCTCAGCCAAGAACCAGAAGGGGAGAGTAAAAATTATTCCTCCCATCCAATGGGAGAATTTTCCAGTTCTCAGAATCTACTACACAGGCTTCCCAACTTAGGCCAAGGACAATAAAGTAGTTGAGTTAGGAGGATGATAACTAATTTCACCCTCTACTTCTGTAAACTCTCCTCCAAGTCCCTATTATTTGCTTTTTATTACTAAAACTTTGGGCAAGAGAGTGTGTGTGTGTGTGTGTGTGTGTGTGTGTGTAAAATATGGTGAGAAAAAGGAAATCCTCCTATTTATATGGAGGCAAGAAATCAAGAAAGCTTTGATGTGGGCCACCTGACATAAAGGAGAGACACAAGATGGAGTCAATGGTCACTGAAATGATGAGGTTCACCCAAGACTGTTCTCATTCCAGAAGGGAGCTGACGATACACCCTGGTCTTACAATGCAGGCATATTTTCCTAATTTTATCTCTTCGTGATTTTGACCTATATATGCTTAGAATTTCTATGATATTTGCCATCCCTACCACTAATTTTACATTTCAGAGATAAGCATCCTTTAACTATATTTTTTCAATAAAACAAATTGTCTAGATCAGTGGTCCCCAAACTTTTTGTCACCAGGAACTGGTTTTGTGGAAGACAATTTTTCTATGGACTAGGGGGTGGGGTGGGGGATGATTTCAAGATGATGCAAGCACATTACATTCAAGCTTACCTCCTGCTATGCGGCCCAGTTCTTAATAGGTCCAAACTGATAGGGGTCCTCGGCCCAGAGGCTGGGGGCCCTTGGTCTAGATGTTCCTTAAGGGCCTTCATCTAAACTAGTCTGTAACCTCTATAACATCTAGCAAAAACCTTTCACGTAGTATATATCAAGCAACTCTTTTGAGTAATTGATCAGTTGGCCTGAATTCTTACAGACCCACTGATTTTTTCTGCTCCTGACATCACCTACATAGTGTCTTTTCCAACACTTCTCCAACTCTCTGACACCAACAAAATGTAAACGATTCAATTTAATTTGGACACTATCTACTGGAATTAGGCTCAGATCCCCCAAGTTAAAGGGCTCAGTCTCACAAGACCACCTCCATTTTTGATGTTAATTGCAAGTCCCAAACCCCGTATTTCTGACTGATCTGAAATGCCCCCATGACCCCCTATTCAGGTTTGGTAATTCGCTAGAAAGGCTCACAGAACTCAGAAAAGCACTTCTGTTTTTGTTAATGGTTTATTATAAAGGATAAAACTCAGGAACAGCCAAATGGAAGAGCTGCACAGAGCGAGGTGTGGAGGGAGATGCGTGCAGCTTCCATGCATGCTCCTCCGTGTGGGCCACCTTCTCAGCCCCTCTCTGCTCTTCAAGGAGGGAGAACTGGGCTGGCAGTTCTGAGCTTCTAATAAAGATTCAGTCATTCTTGCTACCAGATTCCATCTTGAAACTACCTCGGGGTCCACTGAGAAAT
This sequence comes from Tonatia bakeri, assembly GCA_004024845.1. NCBI lineage: Eukaryota > Metazoa > Chordata > Mammalia > Chiroptera > Phyllostomidae > Tonatia > Tonatia bakeri. The sequence continues at coordinate 876,651 of PVIA01000003.1, forward strand.
TGCCTCATTAGAAAAAAAATTCTCCTGTCACTCAAGAATTCCAAGAGATTTCAGAGCTCGGCATCAGGAACCAGAGACAAAGACCAAGCACAGGTTTCTTATTATACCACACCCACTTGCTTCACTTGGTACATATAAACCACCGCAGGTGCCGGGCACTGAGGCATCTGCTCTTCTGCGGTGAGGGAAGTGAGTCTGATGACGTGCACGCTGTCAACAAGACGGCGGTTTTCTAATGGACAAAGTGCACTTGGTAAATTAAAAGGGTTTGCTGCTGTGCTTCCGTAATTCTTTTTCAGTCCTCCAACTTAATAAAACAAGAATACAGCAAGTAAATAAATAAGTAAATAAAATCGACAATAAAATCTTTATCACTTCTCTCTATCTAGAAATATTATACAGGATACATCTATCATAGTATTTTTTTTCTTTTTCTAGTATATAAATGTCATTTCCTCTTTGGTGGAATGATCTATGTAGGAGTCTACCAAATGTGTTTTCTTTTTTAAGTGAAAGGAATTTTTGAAGAAATTAATTAATAAGTAAATGAATAAATATAGTATGAAGGTTCAGTGTCAATGGAGTAGATAAAGTGAAATGCTACTACACTTTTTGTAAATGCAAAGAAGCCTCATGCTTTCACCTGCCACTTATCTGGAATTAGTGTCATTCATTCCTGTTGGACTGAAGTTAGCTCTTATTTGACTACTTAAAAACAAGTTAAATCGATAATGTTAAAATGGAAAAGTATTTATCTCTTTCCATACAGAAGGCCAATAAAATTACCACTTAGGCTGCATAAATAAAAATAATAGGTTCATTAAAATTGGCTCCTCTAAATAGATAAGCATGTCTTTGCTTTGTTAAAATATAAAAACCTGTGTCAAAATTCCTCCCATCTTTAAAACAGCATCACTATATTACTCTATACTCAAAAAAATGTTGTACAAATAAAAACTTTTATTGAGCTTTTAGTTTTGTTACCTGTTTAAAAGGCAAATTTACAAGGTTTTACCAGACTACACTACTTTCTATGAAATTTAATCATTTTTATATTAAATTTGCAGATTGTCACTTATTTACTGGCCTGGGGCAAAACATGTTTTTACTTTTCTTATCCAAGTGTTAAAGAACTCCCATAAAGTAAATGAGTTTCTAATATTAGATATTCTAGGGAAGCAAAGGAATAAACCACGCTGTGAGCTGGAACATAAATGGTTCATATATGTTAGGCTGCACTGAGATACATTCCAATGGAAATCAGAAAGCTGGGCTTATAAGATGAATTTTTGGGCAAAATAACAGGAGTTCTGAAAGGTTAACTATGTGGGTTCCCTAGACGTAGAAATAAATTAAAATGGCAACATGTCTTGGATGTTCTGCCATTTTTATTGTTTTCTTTGCCATTACCCTATTTACGGCGAGTGTGCATTTTTCTGAGTATATGTGCTTCCCTAGTAGAATCCTTGTTATGAGAGCTTAATGTGTCACTAACTCTGGAGATTTTAACTGGAAACCATGCCAACTGTAGGACCTTCCCATATTAAGACAAATCTTGTCAAACATTTTTTCTTAATATATTTTATTTTTTATAATAGTTTATATTTTCAGAAAAATAATGATAGTAGAGTTCTTATATACCTCTTAGTGAGTTTCACCTATTATCTTACATTATTATGATTCATTTCTTATAATTAGTAAATTAACACCGATACATTATTATTAATTAAAGTCCACATGTAATTCATATTTTCTTAGTTTTTCCTTATGTATTTTTCTGTTCTATGATTTCAGTAAGACTATCGCATTACATTCAGTGATCATTCCTCCTTAGATTCCTGTTGTTTGTGACAAGTTCTCAGGCCTTTCTTACTTTTGAGCTTGAGGACTACTGGTCAGATATTTTGTAAAATGTCCCTCAATTTGAATTTATTTGATGATTTTTCTCATGGCTAGACTGGAAATATGGGTTTTGAGAAGAGAACCACAGTGGCAGAGTGACATTCTCATCACACTATGAATATACACTGTCAACATAACTCATCACTGCTGATGTTGACTTCCATCACTGGACTGAAGTGATGTTTGTCATGTTTCTCACATGTAAAATTGCATGTGCTCTCTCTCCCTCTTTCCCTCTCTTTTTTGGCCTTTTACTCTTTTCTTTGGAAGGAAGTCACTGTGCACCATCCACCCATAAGGAGTGAGCAATTATGCTCCATGCTTTGGGGGAAGAGAATCTACATAAGTTATTTGGATCTCTTTTGCATGCAATATTTCCCCTTTTCTCTGTTTTTTTTTACTCACTTATTTATCTATATCAGTATGAACTAATGGATATTTATTTTATACTTTGGATTATAAAACCCAACACTATAACTTTTGTTGATGAAGTTTTTCAAAATTTACCCATTGAGAACTCATGATCATTCGACATACCTCCTCTTTGTGTGTGTGTGTGTGTGTGTTTAGCACTTCCTTTCTGTCACTCTAAGATGTTCTAAACTCATCTTGTATATTTCTTGCCCATGTTACTATCAGCTATTTCTCCATGATCCCTGGTTCCTTTAATTTAAGAATGGTATTAGAAACCAATATGTGGGCAATAAGTGTGCTCATTTCTACTGAGGTGTGGCTTTCAGAGTTCCTCAGAGCAAGAAAGGGTATGTGTATACTAGCAATGTAAATACACATATCTATAAATATTTCTATATGTAATGATCAAACTAAACATAAGTTAACAATGGTATTTCTAGCTCTAACCCATTACCATAACATAATTCTAGCATCCTCTAGGTGCTTATCTATAAACCACTACTCCAATAATGAGATACACAGTTCCCAACCCCTTCCATCCACTTACTTCAGTATTTAATTCTATATTGAATATTTGCTGTGCATTACATTATAGTAATACCAAAACTGTCAACCCCTATCCAAATAAGAACAACTTTAACAACTAGTACAGAGCTTAAACTATTTCTTTAGCCTTCATCTTTGCATATTTCTCCCATTTCTAAGGTGACACCATTGCCCCTGTATACCTTTCAGTAAGGTCATTTTATTAATCTGTAACAGTTATCATATTGTTGTGTTACACTCTTTATCCTGTGATTCTTCTGACCTCATGAATGACTTTTTAAATATGCACTCATTAGGTTCATTCCTGTGCTGTGCAGTTCACCAGGTATTGACATACACATCATCTCCTGTATCCACATTACAGCATCACATGGGATACTTTCTTGACTCTTCCCACTCAGCACCTGGGGGGGCCTGGGAAGTGAAGCCTACAAAAATGTGCTCCCAAGACTGCAGCCCCCATAGGTTTCTCACTTTCATAATGTACCTCCCTAGCAATTGTGAGGAAGTGTACCTCAGCCCCTAGTAATTTGTGAAAATTATTTAAGTACTGCCACCAGTTTATAGCTCAGGGGATCTTTCCTGGGACACTCTATACTTACCTCTCTCTTCAGATTTCTGGTATGCCAGAACCCTTAGTTTTCTGGTGAGTTCAACACAAGTATAGTTGATTTTCAGTTTGTTCAGGTTTGTTTGCTTGTTTGTTTCAAGAATGGAGGTGTTGACTTCAAATCTGTTTACATGTATGAGCTAAATTTGGAAGACAACATGTCAAACAATTTTATGGAGAGAGGGGAATTTATCTGTTTTCTTAAACAAATACTCTTACCTCATTGGCCATACATCATCATAACTTTGAAAGTATCCATATGATAACTCTAATGAAATCTTGGCCTATGACATTGGTCAAGTGAACACTGTCTTGTACTTAGTTCACCTTGTGTTGTCCTTACATTCAGAAAACAATATTAAAAAACATAATTTTACAAGTCTGAAATGTTTTCTCATTCTTATATAAAACACCTATTAATCTATTATGAACAAAAATAATTTCAATATAAGAATAAATCTCTTTCAAAACTAGCAGAGACCCTTACCCAATGTAATTAAATATTTTTCTAAATCATTTTTACAAGTCATAGTTTTTGGTAGTGGTCCTTACTTTTCACATTTTCTCATCATTTAATTATCTTCCCTGAAAAATCATACATTGCGCATTTATCATTATGATTAGACTAATTTGGACAATACAATTTCATCTAAGGAAAATGTTCCTTTATTATCTTTTTTTGTTTGTTCATTTGGTACTATTCTAACTCTATTTTGGTTTTCTTCTTTGAGGACTCACTGATAGAATTAAATTTCATGTTTACCTTTTTTTCTGATCTAAGGAATCTATGTCTAGAATTGCAGAATTGTGTGAGATTCCCTTAGATATTATCTATTACACTTCTCAAATAAGAAGGGATTGTCTTCTAAATACATCACTTAAAACCACCCATCTGTTATTTACATACCTGCAATGGAAGATTCTCTAATGATGTTGAAAGTATGGAATATTTTGTGAATCTTTCTAAATCCTCCTTCAAAAAAAAATGGGCCATGAGGATAACAAAACCAAAACCCATGGGTAGCTTCAAAAAAAAAAAAAATTAGGTGGCAAAGTAGTCTCATTAACCCCAAAGGTAAATGACATTATATCAGCTTTCTGACAACAGCAAATTTCTAACTATTCCCTCCAATTTAATTTTTTTTCTCCTGATGATTATTTCAGACTAGGTGTACTCAAGACTACAAAGTGAGTGTTTCTTTAATTGGTTCTTGAATTTAAAAAAACAAAAACAGAAGCATACAGAGATCTCATAATTAAGCAGTTACCACCTATATTTGCTAAATATTTAGTGTTTGTTTAAAGTGACATTTTAAAAATCAATACTTATTAATTACAAAAAGAAATGAAATGTAGTAGAGCATGTATTCTGCAGTGAGGCCTCATAAACACTGATGGCAGAGCTCTAAAATTTCCATTTGTGTGCTCTCCTCTCTCTGGGTAGAAAATATATTTGATATGATTTTTAAACAGTAAAATACTTTTATGTATTTCAAATTAATGGCAGGGATGGGAGAACCAAATTAACAAATAAAAATAAAAGATATCAGAAACTCATTTGTTTTTCCTTCTCCCTGCAATGCCTCCCACTCTCCCTGCTAATCCAGACTCTCAATGCCCTTTGCATACCAATTCAAATTCTCGCCTACTCAAAGTCTTCTTTGGTCATATTATTCTATAAACAACTGTCTTTTAAGATTGGTTTAGTATTAACTAATTCCCATCCTGATTCCTTATGTTATTAAATTAATCTTAGTGATTCTACATGTGCATGTCTGGCTCCCCAGTTAAACATGAGCTCTTTTTTTTTAATATATATTTTATTGATTATGCTATTACAGTTGTCCCATTTTCCCCACTTCACTCCTCTTCACCCTCCACACTCCCTCCCACCCCCATCCCCCCCTCTAGTTCATGTCCATGTGTCATACTTATAAGGTCTTTAGCATCTACATTTCCCATACTATTCTTGCCCTCTTCCTGTCTATTTTCTACCTACCATCTATGCTACTTATTCTCTGTACCTTTTCCCTCTTTCTCCTCCTCCCACTCCCCTGTTGCTAACCCTCCAAGTGATCTCTATTTCTGTGGTTCTGTTCCTGTTTTAGTTGTTCATTTAGTTTGTTTTTGTTTTAGGTTTGTTGTTAATAATTGTGAGTTTGCTGTCATTTTACTATACATGTTTTTATCTTCTTTTTCTTAGATAAGTCCCTTTAACATTTCATATAGTAAGGGCTTCAAAAGCAAGATCACCTAGTGATTATTACCTGGCTAAGCACATATGTCAAAATTAAAGGCTCCAAACTCCTATTTCATCAATCTTGGAATCTCTCTCCTGATATAGGTATGCCCTTTGTTGTAACAAAGTTGCCTACTTACCAACACTTAATACCTGTCTAAAATTTTTCCCAACATTCTTTCCACCCAGAAAACTTTTACCCCCTTTGTTTGGTTCATATAAGTCTGACTCATAAGCTCATCTACTATCTCCCCTATTCCAGAAGAACTTCTCACCTTATCCTATAGGAATCACTGTTATTGCATTCACTGTCTATATAAAAACCAATTGTATTTTGTGTTTCATGTTATTTCTAGTGCTTCCTTTTGCTTTGTCATTTAAAAACTTCATGAAATTTTACTCATCTCCAAAATAAATTTCAAAAGATTTCTGGTGCAAAGATTATATCTTTGATTTGTTATGTTCTTCAAATGCCTAAAATGAGGGATATGCAAATATGTGATTCATACCTGATGAATTTAACTTTGTTAGCACCAAATATTTCATCCAGTAATGGTAGGATGACCAGTTCACTTCAGGTTTGAAGATACTATGCAAAGAGTTCAACGTTAAAGATACAAAAAGGAGGGGGCGTGGTAATGAGTCAGGGTCATCTAAAAGCAGTAAAGAACATTTGTTTTGGGGAGTTTTTGGATTACTGTTTCAATTTCACTAGGTATAACCTGCTTATTCAGATTCTCTGCTTCATCCTGATTTAGTTTTAGAAGATTGCATGTAGGAATGTATCTATTTCATCCACGTTGTCCAGTTTGTTGGCATATAACTGTTCATAACACATAAAAGAGTTGATAAAACAACTATGGGACATTTACACAATGAAATGCTCCTCAGCTGTAAAAAAGAAGAAAATTTTACCCTTTGCAACAGTATGGATGGTCCTGGAGAACATTATGCTAAGTGAAATAAGCCAGTGAAGGAAAGACAAATACCGTATGACTTCACTCATATGTGGAACCTAATGAATAACCTGAACTAACAAGCAAAACAGAGACAGACTCATAGATGGAAAGCAGGATGACAGCTAGTAGGGGGAATGGAATTTAGGAAGTGGAGTGATTGAGCAAGATGGGAAAAGGACTCGTGGACATGGACAATAGTACGGTGACTGTTGGAGGGGACTTATGAGGGGAGTAAATGGTAATGAAAAAATATAATAAACAAAATAAAATAAAATTAACACAGAACATAGGCAGAAGTAGAGATAATGTATTTCTTCTTTTTCAAAGTCACAGTAAAATATTCAATTTGATTAAGGAAAATGGTTTAATTTGAGGAGAAATAGAAAATTAAAGCTAAAAAGTAGATGAAACATGAACCCTAGACTTAAAATAGTAGAGGATAAATTAAATTAACTAAAAAGAACTTAGGAACTGAATTAACATATTGAGAATTTCAGTTAAGAATCAATCCTTGGATTTCCCTGTCTTCCTTCAAAACATTTTCTTAGCATTTATTATGGAAAAAGTATTACTTTATGAATTGTGGAGCTTCAAAGATATATAAATCATGGCTTTTGTCTTCAAAGGGCTTACACTTTCCTGATGAAGTGTCAATATCACCTCTCTCACCAACATTCTGTCAAATCTTGGATTAGACGGTTTGCCTCTCAGGTTTTCATGTTCTTCTTTAGTACATGATGCATTAGACTAGATCAGCTTTTTCCTTTCTAACACTCCGCAACCGGGTGAAACAAATGGCCCAGTCATTTTCCTTCTTAGGATACTTCTGACCCCCATGCCCCCAAACATTTGTTTGCTGTCATAAACAAAGCTTTGAATACTAAACTGAGTCTGCTAACAGGATGGGGTTTTGACATTTACCACCCCTACCACCAAGGAAGAAGGAAGCCTTCGGGAAGGCTAATTGTGGGACCTGTCATTCCAAGGGCATGGGCAAATGAAAAATTAACTGATGCTTAGTGGGAGGTGTGGAAGCCTGTGGGTGATATATGCAGGAGATGCAAGTGTTTCAGAAGCTGCCAAGAACAACCCTATAGTTATCTCAGCAGCAAGAGCAAAACTTGGGAGGGAAAGCTTTGTTGGAAAGAGGAGTCCACCTGTTGGAGTACAGATCTGTGTGCACCTGCAGTGTGTGCAAGGAGAGGAAAAGTGCTCCGAGGGAGGCAGGATGCACCTGTTAGACTTCACATTGACAGCTCGCTGTAGCATCTACCTAAACAGTACACTGTAAATAGGATTTCTCTCACATTTAATGAAAACTATTGTCTTGGTTCTCATTTCTACAGATTCTATCAATAATTTCTCAGTTCTAGTTCACACATTAACTCTTTCCCCAAGTTGCAGTAGTCAGGTATGTAGAAGTAGCTGTATAAAAATTATTTCCTATAATTTCAGCTTCTTTGCACCACATTTCCCCCTTCCTCTCTAGACAAAAGTGACCCTCTCTTCTCAATCTATTAAAAGTTTATAAATTCCTAAAAATACAACCAAAATCCCATTTATTATGTTTGTATTCTCTTTGCTTTCATGATGCCAAGTACATGAGATATAATTTTTGAAAGGCAAGGAGTGACCTTCCATGAATACTGTTTTCATTTCTTTCCTCTTTTTGGTTATTAGCTAATACTTAAAGTCTTATGTTTTTCTTGGATTTTAATCTGATGTCCCAATGATACTATAGCCGATAAGTTTCTTGAGGGTATACAGCAGGACAACTCTCTCTCTCTCTCTCTCTCTCTCTCTCTCTCTCTCTTTCTCTCATCTGTATCTGCCATAGCACATTGTATTGTTTGGGGCACATATTGGATATTTAAATACTTTCCTAGAGATTGTTGGCTTGATTTCCTCAGTTAAAAAAATTGAGAGCCTACTACTCTAGGGACTTTTATGTTTGATTGACTGCCACAAAATGGACTGGGCAGATTTTAATGATGTCAAGTCATTGATAAAGGTTTACAAGGGTCTGGGTTAACCTTTTTCATTCCTTTAAAAGGGCAGATTACCTCACAGGCCACAGTGCAAATGTCAATGACTCACTGCAGGGAATTGGGTCCAGCTGGTGCATAGCTTAATCATTAGCTCTAGAGAGTGCTAATGAAATATTGATCTCAATATAACACTCTTTGGGAGAGTAAGTTAATTTCTGCCCCCTAATATGTGTAGGTATATTAAGATTATTGGGCTGTGAAATCTACAGAGATGGAAGTTCATGGCTCTCTTCAGTACATGAAAACCACTGATTCAATGTTGTTTGATGCAATTCACCACTAAAGCAGAGTCTACTGTGGTTGATGCATTTAACCATACCAATAAGCCAAAAAAGTGGGGGCAGGGGATAGATTTGGGATCTTCCATGTCACACAAGTGGTTCTGGCTCAGCCAATATCTGATTCAGACTCCCTCTAAAGAAAGGGTCACTAATTCAGTGGACTAAATGGTGTTGTATTTTAAGAGGTCATGGAGTCTGATCTGCACGTAGAAAACCATTAATTGTATCTAGGGAAAGAGTCGGAGATGAGAGAAGTAAAAATATTCTAATAACTTTCCATTTATAATTCTAGTCCCTCCCTGAGGACTGGCATTTTTCCCCACAACCTGGGGAAAATATTCCCTGAATAATAACTTTCACCCTCTTTTCACTTGTCTTAGCTTGAGTCTGTCTATTTAACTTGATTCTAATAGATTCCTGCTCGATTCAAATAAATCAAAGTAAATGCAGAATGGGCTGAGTTGTGATGGTATAGTTAATGGTGTAGAGTCACTCTTCAGAGGGAGCAACTATGAAAACATGATATTGACGGTGAAATACGTTAGATTCTATGAGGTTTGTCCAGAAAAAGTCCAGCCATTCTTAATATAATGAGAACAGTTTGCATGACAGCAAGGTACTCTGGCGGCCAAGGACAGTGGACTGGAGTATACATGCTGAACAATGGCAGCTTCACTGAATTAGTCAGTGGGGTGGTTGATGCTGTTGAGTGAGCATGTGTACTGTGTGGCTGTTACACTCAAAATGACTGAGTGAGTAGAGCAATGAATCTGTACCAAATTTTGTGTTAAGCTTGAACCATCCCCTATGGAAAATACTCAGATCATTAAGAAGGCTGCAGCTATGGACAAGTAGTGACTGGCAGCTTCATCATGACAATGCGCCTGCTCATGCATCATGTTTCATGTAGAGATTTTGGTAAAACATCAAATCACCCAGGTGAGTCAGCTCCCCTACAGCCCAGATGTGGCACCCTGTAACTTCTGGCTTTTCTCAAAACTAAAATTACCTTTCCAAGAGAAGAGATTTCAGAACATCAATGAAATTCAGGAAAATATGACAGAGCAGCAGCTGATGGTGACTGGGAGAAATGTGTGAGATCCCAACATGCCTACATTGAAGGGAACTGAGGCATCATTGTCCTATGTACAATGTTTTTTATATCTTTTCTTCAATAAGTGTCTCTATTTTTCAGATGATATGGCTGGATACCTTCTGGACAGACCTTGTATCTGTCATTTACTGAGACTGGCCACAGGGATATAGTTGGTGAGATCTTGGAGGGTTAGAATCAAAACAGCAGCAACATAGACCCCATTAATTACTCTTGGATGTCTTCAGTAAGTAAAACATCCAAGAAACAAGCTCTAAACTGGAGTTTCCCACTAAATGAAAAATGCAGAAAATCTGGGTTTCTAGATTATACTTGTCAAATGCCAGAAATAATGCATCTGATTGATAGTATTATTTGCTTTCTTCTCTTTCTATGAATATGTTTTTAAGAAATGCTAGGACACTGAAAAATAGCATGAAAATATTTGGGATTAGGAAGAAGTATTAGGAAACCACACCTACCAACTCTTTAAGGAGTAGCTCTTGCTGCACCCGTCTTCCCTCTTCTTCACTTGTCATTGAAAATTATATCCTATGGTCCTGGCTGGGGTAGCTCAGTGGATTGAGTGCAGATTGCGAACCAAAGGGTTGCTGATTCTATTCCCAGTCAGGGCACATGCCTGGGTTGCAGGCCAGGTCCCTAGTGGGGGCCATGTGAGAAACATGATGTTTCTCTTCCTCTCTTTCTCCTTCCCTTACCCTCTCTCTAAAAGTAAATAAATAAAATTTTAAAAAGTAAACTATATCCTATGAATAGACTCAGAATATAAGAAGGGAACAAAATTCTCAAAAGATTATATACTATTTCTTTTTAAGTACATTTAATTGTTTGTACTATTATAGTTTTCCCAAATTTTGCCCCTTCGTTCCTCTCCACCCAGCACCCCCACACCCTCAGGCAATCCCCACACTGTTGTCCATGTCAATGGGTCCAGTATAAATGTTCTTTGGTTACCTTATTCCCTATGTTGTAATTTACATCCCCATGACTCTGCTGTAACTACCAATTTGTACTTAATTCCTTTACCTTTTCCACCCATTCTCCCAACTCCCCTCCCATCTGGCAACAACTGAAACATTCTCTGTATCTATGATTCTATTTCTTTCTGCTTGTTTGTTTATTTTTTTTTCAGATTCAGTTGTTGATAGATATGTATTTGTTGCCATTTTATTGTTCATATTGTTTATCTTCTTCTCTTTTTAAAGAAGACCTGTTAACATTTCATATAATACTGGTTTGGTGATAATGAACTCCTTTATCTTTTTCTTGTCTTAGGAGCTCTTTATCTGTCCTTCAATTCTAAATGATAGCTATGCTGCCTAGAATAAATCTTGGTTGTAGGCCCTTGCTTTTCATCATTTTGAATATTTCTTGCCAATCCCTTCACTTGCTTGCAGTTTCTTTAGAGAAATCAGCTGATAGTCTTCTGGGGAATCCTTATAGGTAACTAACTGCCTTTTCTCTTGCTGCTTTTAAGATTATCTCTTTGCATTTAACCTTTGGCATTTTAATTATGATGTATCTTTTAGTGGGCCTCTTTGGGTCCAACTCGTTTGGGACTCTCTAGGCTTTCTGGACTTGTATGTCTATTTCCTTCACCAAATTAGGGAAGTTTTCATACATCATTTTTTCAAATAGGTTTCCAATTTTTTGCCCTTTTTCTTCTTCTTCTGCCACCCCTACTATGCAAATGTTGTAATGCTTAAAGTTGTTCTAGAAGCTTCTTACACTATCTTCATTTTGGGGGGTTCTGTTTTTCTTCTTGCAGTTCTGATTGGTTGTTTTTTGCTTCCTTATGTTCCAAGTAACTGATTTGACTCTCTCAACCTTCGTGCACACTACTGTTGATTCCTTATAAATTGTTCTTTATTTCAATTACTGTACCTTTTGTTTCTGATGGGCCATTTTTTTATGCTGTTGAGGTCCCCACTAAGTTCCTTGAGTATCTTTATATCCAGTGTTTTTTATTCTGCATCAGGGAGATTGCTTTTCTCAAATTTGTCTAGTTCTTTTTCTGGAGTTTTCATTCATTCTTTCATTTGGGCCATGTTTCTTTGTCTCTTCATTTGCCAGCCTCCCTGTGTTTGTTTTTTTTTTTTAATTACATTTTTCCATTACCACTTATTTTCCTTATACCCCCTCACCCTGCAATCACCATACTGTTGTCCATGTCCTTGAGTCCTTTTTCCTTTTTGCTCAACCTCTCCAACCATCCCACCCCTCCCTTAGCTATGATCCTGCTTTCTATAAGTCTGTCTCTGTTATGTTTGTTAGTTCATTAGATTCTACAAATAACTGAAATCATAGGTAGAGCTACTGCATCTCTCAGGCTTGATAGTTGGCTTAATGTAGTAATTGTTCTGCAAGATTTTATTTCACAGCCTCCCCTCTTACCCAAACTGGGTACTCAAAGTACACCCACTGTGTGGGCTGTGTACACCCTCCTTTTGTAGTTGAGCCTCGATTGCTGTTGGCATACCCAAGGTCAGCCACACCTGTGTTCTCTCTTAAGGGCTGCACAACATTAGCTACAAAGTGATCTGCAGATGGCTTCTACTTGTGCTGGGCTTGGAGGTGCCCAGAAGAGGCCAAGCTATGATCCAAGGCCAGCTGCTGCTAGTGCCAGGCTTGGGGAAACTTAATGAGAGATATGGGGCACACCAAAGCCAGAAGCTGCTTGTTTGAGAGAATTTAGGAAAATCAGAAGCATGAGCCAAGATAAGTGATTCAAATGGAAAAGCCATTGGGAACAGCTTGGGTGGGCTTGGAAGTTGGGTGGAACAGGGCCTTTAGGAAATCACTAAGGTGGGGCAGACAGTGTGAGCCAGGTTGATGAGTCTCAGATATGGTGCCAGCCTGCCAGCTTTGTGTCTCTGTTGGAGGAAGGCTCAGAATAGGAACAATGATCTCTGTCAGAACTTCTGTCTGTGAGAAATCTGTCCCCCAGTACTCACCCTGATGTGAGACAATTCTGTTCCTCCCCTTATGTCTCTGATGTCTTTCAATCTGCTGCCCTGGTACTGGAGGTCAGTGGGAGTAAGTCTGAGTAAGTCTGTGTGCTGCCCCATTAACAGGAACTGCCTGGGATTCCTGCAGTTTCTGTCTTCCACATTCTAAATTGCCACTGGTTTTTACAGTCAGAAGTGATAAAAAACTTATCTTCCTGGCACTGGAAACCTTGGCTGGGGGGCTTGGTGTGGGGCTTGGACCCCTCCTGAGATATCCCTCCAGATTTTTATATACCACACAGGGGTATGGGACCAAAAAATTTCATGTCTCCACCACTCCTACCATTCTCAGTGTGGTTTCTTCTTTAATTTTGTAGTGTTGTAGGAGTTCATTTCAGCTCAATTTCTGATGGTCTGGATGGTGGTTGTTCTGTAGTTTAATTGTACTTTTGATGTGGTTGTATGAGGAGGCAAGTTGTGTTTACCTACACTGCCATCTTGACCAGAAGTCCCTCAATGAGTTTGATTATGTACTATTTGATAACTCGACCCAGATCTTTATTCTCCCATCGAGTACTGAATCTATTGCAACTAAGCTAGAAAAACAAGAATGGGAAGAGCTCTAGTACAATAACAACTGCAAATTAATTGAAACAAAGTAGTTATTACACTGAATAACAGAAAATTAACATGTCTAATGATTAGGGTTCACAAATTACTCTGACCAGCAAAGAACTCTGGAGTTACTTTTCAGCAAATGCTGTCTTCAAAATATTAAATTAATAAGTAACTAAATAAATTTAAAGGTTTATTACCAGGAAATTATAAGCCTGTTAAACAGAGCATCAGAATTAACTTGAAACCAATAAGGTAGGAAGTCTCAACCCTTCATACAGAATAGTTTGAATTAAACACTAAGGATTCCAGTAAAATTTTGACATGGACTGCTAAGTCAATGCCATCCTCTACTGGGACATTTGCCAATCTTTCTTTCAGGTCAAGAACAATTCTCTGAGCAGATAAAACCTTGGACAGCTGAACAAGGAACTAATTCCCATGACAACTAAATAGGACAACTTAATGATGTCTTTGGACATATGTGGTCCTGTCATTTACCTTTCTATGTGTGTCCAACAGAGCACAAGGCATCTAGATATATTGCTGTCCTTGAAGTTTCTTTCTCTTTGCCTTTATTTTTTACTAGTCTATGAATGCATGTATACACACATGTGAGTTATTCTTTCTTTATTCTTGTATTTTTGGTATCAGAAGAGACAAAATATGTTATTTTATGCCCTTCATTCCAGGATAGGGTGAAGTTACAACTGTCCAAATCCTCTTTCCATGATAAATTTTATCCCAGCAACAAACAGAATGCAAAAAGGTGGTAAATAAATGGTTTGGATAAATGATATCTAGAGAGAAATCTCAGTATGCATTATAGAAGAGTGTGTGACTCTTCAAACTTTTTACCAAATCATAGTAACATCAGAAAGAAGTGTACAATAGTGTACAACAGACTGAGGTCTGTAGTAGAAGCACCTTGCCACAATTATGATAATTCTGGGGTATTGTGCCTTAGGTGATAAATTTAGGTAAGTTTTTCTTGCTGTTCTACTACCATTGACTTCAGATGATTCTAGGAAGATAAGCCCTGTTTACCTGTGGCATTTGTACTTCTGGCACACTGTTTGATGCTCTAGTTTGAGAGGCATGACTGTAGATGTTAAGTAACCAGACTTTTGGTCCAAACAGCCTAATTGCAAAGGTCTCTCTTAGGAAATACATGGTCTTGAGCAAGTGTCTTACCTACTCTAATGTTTGGTATTATTTTATCTAAATTTCAGATAATACCTACTCAAAAGTGTTGTAAGAAAATGAAATTAGGTGCTATATGAAAAGCACATAGCACAATGCTTACAACATAATTGATACTAGGTGATTAGTAGACAACGTCAGTACCATTTGTAGTTAATGTCTCCTTTAGGGTATGTTTCCAATACGTAGACATTTACTTTCATTAAGGACCACTTTCAGATAACACATTTTAAAAAATATTTTTTAAATTTATTTTCAGAGAGAGGGGAAGAGACAGAGAAAGAGGGAAATAAATACAGATCGGTTGCCTCTCACATGCAATTTTACTGGGGACCAAACCTGCAACCTGGGCATGTGTCCTGATGGGGAATTGGACCGGCAACCCTCACTTTATGGAACAATGCCTACCAACTGAGCCACAACAGTCAGGGCCGGATGATATATTTTTGAACATGAATAACATCAAGGTGTGCTAGCACTTTCCAATGCTTGATTCATTGACCATGTTCATTGCAAAATGGCATTTACTGTGTGAGTCTTTTATATAAATATTGATACTATTGGGTCACATTCTCAAATAGTTGGTATACTGAAGCCATATCTAAGACCATTTACATTTTAGTAGGGAATAAGTGCCCCTTCAAAGAAAATAGATATCCCAGTGCAAATCATCTGGGGGAAAAAGACAGGACCTCAAGAGAAGAAAAAATAATGTGAAAATGGGACTTTCATAGAGAAAAAGGGAACTCTAACATCTCGGTTTTAGGCTGTTTAGTTTTGGATATAAAGGGGTAAAACAGGCTTGAAAACATTCTTTTGTGATAGGACCAGATGGCTTTCCTACATGAATACTGGCCATGAGTAGGCACCGTGGCCTCCCATGATTTCCCTCAGTTGACTTGCATATTACCTCTATCTCTAGGTCTTTTTCATAAGTTGTCAGTTAAATTTTCCACCCACGCTTAGATATGGAGGATTAAGAGGGTCTCTGATTGGATTGCACAGGAAGCTATGACACTGAGTCAGTGAGAGCAGAGGTAATCAGCAGGGCATCCCTAGGGGAAAGAAAACCTCTTCATGGAGCAATACTCCATTGGTGGCTCCTGTTGGTTTGTGATATTAACAGACTCAGCATGTTTTCTTACAAATTCACCTGTAAACCTCTCATCTTCACAGAGTTACTTGGTCAACCCTAAGGCTATCTGACTGGAATACATGTTTGCAAAATCTACTGAGCTCAAATTATGAAGGTAAAAACTTTCCTAACTCAGAAGCTCTTAAGATATGGTCCATGTGGCTCAGAATTGTAAAGTGGGAAAAACATAATTAGCACTTTTCAGCTTCAAAGAAGATTATAAACAATGGCTAATTAAACTTACCAACACCTCTTTCGTGCGGATGTAGTTATTTCCCCTTTCTGGACAGGTTAAGATATCTATTTAAGGGAGGGGAATACAGCTGCTTCTCTCCTGCAGGGCAGCAATAAAATCTTTCTCCACTCAGCAGGAATCTAGGCTCAAAGTTAAGTTTAATCAAACATTTAATCAGTATCATTTTACTAAAAATCCACGTGCCATACTTAGTGCTCTTTGGTTGAAGAAATAAAAGGTGTCACTATCTCCTGTCCTTAAACAGTTTAACATGAAGTTGAACAGACAGGACATTAAAACATCATACTAAATATAATGCAAATAGGAATATAATTAAGTGTGAAATGTCCCCTTCCAGACTGCCTTTCTGTCCTCCATTTTGTGCCCTTTTATCAAATAAGATCTTTCTAGACTGCAAACCCAATATTAGTTTTCTGCTTATAGTCCTCTATGATTTTGTATGATTTGAAAGATAAATATCAAACACACGGGGTAATCTTCACTAACCTTCATGATCTTGTCATTATCCACCTGTTTTGTTCATTTTCTTCTATGCCCACATCTGCACAGCAAGCCCCGATCCTAGAAAATTGCTAATCTATATGTGCGTGTGTTTTGATAATCCCCATGCCTGTTATTGTCATGCCCGTTTTGCCCAGAATGTTTTTCTTATTGTTCCTTCATGAACTTCTCTTCTTTTAAAAATCAACTCAAAAGTCATGTATCTGCTGGCAGCTTTCTTGACCCTGCTTTCTCCCCATTCCTGCCTCCTCTGAGTCTCCGTAGTATTTTATATGTAATAAAATGAGATAAAATGGTTATTACATTTTCATGTTCTACTGTAATTATTTGTCTCTCTCTAATTAGACTCTGAATAAGGCCATAAAGAGCATTGGGTTTTATATATTTTTTGTTTCCCCAGAGTCTTGCATGGTGTTTGGCAAATTACAGTCATTACTGAAGACCAAATGGTTTCTCCAGCTCATGCCCTGGCACCGTATCCTTCTCACACTACACCGCACACTTAGTGACTGTTCTGTCACCCTCCGTCCTTTGTAAATACTGTTCTCTTGGCAGGGACACTCTTTACTTTTCATGTATGTCTCCTGACTAACACCTACTTCTGTATCAGCATTCAGCTTTTGAGCTCACGTGGAGTGCCACTCTAACTAACATCCAGTGACTAGATTAAGGACATTCTTTCTGTGCTTTCATGAAAACAGTACACACCCATATCACAGAACTTTTCACTTAGTGGTTTTGGGTGCTCACAACTTAGCCCATAGTTGATGATTTACATTTTGAGGTGAGGGACAACTAATGAAATAAATGAATAACAGATTCAAATGGACATACAAAACTTGAGAAGTTTTCATAGAACAGAAGTATAGTAAATGAGTATTTGAGTGATAGAAGGCATGTGGAATTTGAAGAGGAAAGAGATAAGTCCATCTACAAGATAACATCAGCAGAGACCTGTGTAATAATTATTGTTATCGCTGCAGGTACCCAAGAGACACCAGCCTTATCTCTGGAAGGGGATTCATTCATACTGTGGAGTTGGCCAAGAAAATATGTAGATAGTTATGGTGAGGACAGTTAGGAGAAAACAAGGAAGACACACTCTATTAATAAATTTAAGTAAATTCTCTAATTACCATGCATAAATAAAACAAAGGTTTATTTCTATGTCAGAGTCTAATGTGAATCAGCAGTAGGGCAGGGGATCTTCCCACTCAGACATGCAAGAACCCAGTTTCCCTACAGCTGGTGGCTCACCATGTGCTAGGGCTACACTGTTTTCTTAAATAAGTCCACGCTTGATAGTCTGCGACTGGTTGCAGACAAGTTAAGAGAGAGCGCGTGGAGAAATGCAAAGGATGTCCTAAGAGCCAGACTTGGATAAAGCATCCAGCACCTCCATTCACATTTTGCTGCCAGAACTCAGTCATATGGAAACACCTAACACTAAAGAACTTGGGGGAATATAGTACACCTGTGTTGCTAGGACCAGAAAAGAATTGGGAATTAAGAAACTTTTAAGATCGTGACTGCCATGCACATAGGAATTTTATTTCATGCACTAGGGAATGGGGAGCAACTAATATATTCCAATGGGAGAAGAGTGATTTGAAAGAGAGCTCAAGAAAAACCTACTCACAAAGTTTTGGAGAAAGAATTAAACAGTGAGGGAAACTAGAATCAGGGAAATTATATAAAGTTTCTGCAAGTTTACTGAGAAAATTACATTAACATTAACACAGTGTGAGTTTAGAGGAAACAGAAGTGGTGCCAGTTCACCAGTTCACGTGCAGTGACTCTGTCAAACTCGGTCCTATGCCCTAGTCTTCTAGGGAAAGGCAAATTTAATGAAAATATCCAATTTATAACTGGAGTTCCCAAAATTATATGTGGGATTATATTTGGTCAATATCTGACATTTTGGGGGTTTAACACTTAAAACTTCTTTAATGTATACACATGTGTGAAAATATACATATATTTGTATAAACACATACATATGAATAGATATATGTCAAACATGCAAAAATACACACATCTGTAAATGTGTTACATATTTTTATATTACACGGGAATTTGCCTCTGAAGTCATCCCATGGTAGTGTTTGTAGAAATGCTGCAGATGCCTGGCTCACAGATGGGAGCTAAATGTTTTGTTTCACCAGGTTCTTCCAGGTGGTGAATGGTTGGATCAGGATGAGAACCTGGGTTCTCTCATGACCTGCTCAGCACCTGCCCGCCTGGCCACTGCTCCACTGGATTACTATTATGGAGGCACCTAAACAGGACAGTGAGCAGTTCTCATTTTGAGAATGCTTAATTTTAACCTCTTAGCATGCTTTAATTTTAGCGTATTTCACTGTGGTTTTCTACAACACTCATAAGAAGATACGATAACCTTGGCTAGTATGGCACAAGGTGGGAAAACTTGGGTTTGAAATCACAATTAGAGTTCCCTGTGAAAGTTTAAAATATGTGGCTCTGTAAAACACAGGGCTAGAACTGTGGTTTTCCCGAAAATGAGTGTGGCGTGATGCTTCAAAACACAGGTACAACTGACAGTAATGAAGACCTAGGTGTGCACTCCGGTTTTCCCCTCGAGTGGCTGTGTGACAATGGGGAAGGTAGATAAACTCTCAGCCTCAGTTTTCTCATCTGTGTAAAGCCTATAATACAATAGCACATACCTGATAAGACAGGTATAATGTTCAAAGGACACAGTAGCAGTAAAGTCCTTCTTTCAACAATGTCAATCATAAAATAAGTGCACAATAAATTAAGCTCTTAAAATTATTATTAAAGACAGTTGTGTGAACTTGTGAATGTTAAAAAAAAATGGCCTTTGACACTCAGTTTCCTTATCCATGTGGAACTCAGGTGTGGTGGGAACACTGGTTTCTGTTCTGTAGGATGCCTTCGCAGTTTTTCCAGGGCAGAAATCCTCAAGGTAGGACCCCTGACAGGTAACAGCAGAAGCTAGGAACTTGATAGAAATGCAAATTCTCCGGATCCTAGTAAGTCAGAGACTCTGGACATAAAGTTCCACAACCTAGGTTTAACAATCTTCCTTGAGATCCTGAGGCACTCTAAAGTTTGAAAACCACTGCTCTATTGGAAAGGAGAATTGTGAGAATAGCTCTTATGGGTTCTAATATCTGTGGTTTCTGACACCCTGGAAACTCTAAATGAAGGGTCTGTGAACCTTGAGCCATGTGTTAGCCACACCCGCTTATGGATCAGAAGCCTCTTGGCATAAGTCCAGTCCTATACAGATTTGAAAGATACTGAATGACAGAGAAGGTTTTGGCTACTTTTTCAGTGGTCGGTCATGCAGATGTCACGAGGTTGAGGACTGGAGAGCTGTGCTTTGTCTTACTTTTTCGGTTAAACCACAGGAGGAGGAGCAGAAAGAGAGGCCTGGCAGTTTCGAACATCAGAAGAAAGATAGCCCACGTGGATGTTCCCTTGTTCCTAGCAGCTCTGTCTGTTTTCTATTCCTATTGTTTTTTTCCCCCTCAGCCCTTGGAAAACTCTGTGCTTTTACTCCCTTGAAACAAGCTCTTGAACCTTTGTCAAATTCTGCGGTGGCTTTGGAAACTGCATTTGGACTCTTGGTGAACCGTGTGAATGAACGAAGGGGTTGAACACTCAAATCCAACTTCAGTCTTGTCACCCATCGTGGTTACAGCCCCTTTGGAAGCTAGTTTTCTTAGATAGAGAGTGCTTTGCTTGAATCTGTTTCAATTTTGTTCGTTTGTTTATTTTGGTCTTTAAATTCCACATATAAGTGAGATCATATGGTGTTTGTCCTTCTCTGAGTAACTTATTTCACTGAGCATAACACTCTCTAGGAGGACCCTAAAAGCCTGGGTTATCTAATCACTCGCCAATAATTGTTTATGTAAATCAGTCAACTGGCTAATTGATTTTTTGTTTGTTTTAACAGACTGTCCTTATGGTTCTTTGTCATCATAAAGTATAGTTTTAAAAAAAGAACCTAAGTACCTCACTTTGGCAAGTCTTCATTTTCTCCCACCAGAAACATAAAAGAATCCTATGCATAAAGTATATATTTCCTATTAACATTATTTAGATGCTACTCTTTGAGGAATACTAAACCTGCTATCCTGTGCTAAGAAATATTTTGACTCTTATCAAGGCAGATTACGTTTTAAAGGTCATCAAATTAGCTGAATGAACCTAAACTCATTTGAGCCACCTGGAACAATAGGAGCTAATCACAAATGTATTGTCTTTGATCCCTAAATCTCTCCTGAGATAGAAAAGAGTGAGAGATGGGTCTTCAGATTAGCTCTATGGACTGGTTCAGGGGCAGAACCCCCAAATACTTTAAGGGCTGATGAGCAACTGTTAAAGCAGTAGTCATTAATCCCCAAGGGAGACAGATGCCCAAAGTAAGAGGCAAAGGGAATCCTAACTAGCTGGGTTTTTTTGGCCCCAAAATCTAGGTGGTGTCTTGGGAACTGACCTAGATCACATTAAGCCACAAAACTCTTTCCTATAAGTAGCACAACTGACTGACTTGTCTCCCTTAAAAGTCAGCGCTTCAAACACTTAATTAAGATTCAGTTTTCTGACTTCAGAGTGGGGGGAGGAAGAGTCTTATAAAGTACGTCTTTCAGGACTTCAAGCTCATAAAGCAAACGCAGAAGATGTGAGGTTGCTTTCAATAGTGTGAAACTTAACCAGCGCCCAAGGTCCTCTGAGGAAGACAGTGGATTAGACTACAGCCCACTAGATTTTAGGATTACAATGGTAAAGAAAGAAAAACAACAACACTAAGGGGGAAAATAATGGGAAAGAACGCTTGCCCAAATGCCAGGGCAAAACTTAACTAATCAGCCTGCTGTAGACAGAGGCAACCTGTCGGCTCCCTGCTCCTGCCGAGGTTCGCACCCTTCTCCCACCACCTGTGGTCCTTGATTACAACAGTTCTTTGAGGGAAGGAGTCTTGAGCTCCATCTCGTGGCCAGAGGGAGTTTCTAATACTATTATGTTTATTTTGTCAAAGACCAACAATTAAACGATGCAAACGTGTTTAATGAGTTTCTTTGCAATCATAGCTAATATATATAAAAGCTTTCCTGAAATTATTAGAAATTACAAAAAAGAGAGCAAAGGTGCCCCAAGCCCTCTGCCTTCCATTTGACATCTCTAAACCACACTGGGCACAGAACATACTCACCTGAATTCTTTTTCATACGCCCTCATACTTGTGTTGAAGATTTTTGTTTCTTAAGGTTACATATTTTTAATTTAAGAAATACTAATTCGACTTAATTAAAAAAAAGAAATTTCCTTTATCAAATCCTAAGAGACCAGATTAAGTATGACTGAAGCACTGGCCTGTGATTCGGTGACATTTTTCTGTAATGATCATAATTTGGTGACTTTCTTTTATAAAGCTCATCGAGAACATGGTAATACAATATTATGGAAGTTGTCTTCATATTTGAGGTAAAGGGGAAAATACTGGAGGATTTTCTGTAATATAATACTTGTATTTAATAGTTCACTGCAACAAGATAACGTCTTGTCTATTCGGTTTGTATTTCTTTTTTCACGGTCATAGTAATATTCAGGTAATTTACCTTACATGTTGCTAATACCTTCCAAGATTACAAGAGCACTAATAGAGGTCATCCATGCAAACATCTTCATCCAAGATTAAACCACTGTTTGGTGGTCTTTTAGAGAATTAAATAGAAAATTCAAAGAAACTCAATTTTACATGAAATTGCCAAGGATTCAAGGACATGTCAAAAAGGAGATTTTAATTCTTTTCTAGCAATAAATGCCAATATAAATTAATACTCTCTTTTTCCAACCCCAACCATGTCTAAATAGAGAGAAACATACAGCCAACTGATCTTATAAACACATATTTGACCTGGAATCAGTAAATACTCTCCTATCTTACTTTTGAGTCCTCAGTGTAAACATTCCTAAGGTGAAGAGAACAGATACACATATTACTCTCTCTCCAATTCATGCTTCTTTCTGACCCATTTCATGACTGTGGTTAAAGTTTATCTCCAAACTTCAAACCAAAACCAAAACCAAAACGAATGAACAAAAAGCACTCTGGACTTTTTTAACTCTGTGAAGCTGTTTTTTTCCCCCAAAATACATCCATCTTTTTCCAATAGATCCCTAATAGGTACTGTGCTTTTCACCCTTAAATGAATTTAGCCTTAAGCTCAATTTTCCTCAGTTGAATACTCATCTTGATAAATTCCTTAGGGCTTGGTCCCTAGAGATTTTGTTAAACCTAATTTTATTAAAACTTAGGCTTTGAAAACCTTGTTTGCATAATTATCTATTTAAATATTTTTACCTGTTTCTTTAGAGACTTCAGTGGTAACCTCCCCATTTTTTTGAATATACTATATTGTTCAGGATTTCAGACTTGCTTTCAAACTAGTAAAATCTGTAAAAAGAAAAGGCAGTATATTTTTAAACTGAAATTAACCAAAATTCTACATGCAATGCATTGTGTTACACAAAATACTAGTGTTGTTATTTTTGTCATACTGGGTAAAAAAATAGCTTCTGTCTCTCTTTTCCTAGGGAGTGGGACTAATGATGCCTGTCCTACTATATCACACACAATTGTAAATAATCAAGAAGGTGTTTTTATTTGAAAATGCTCCAAGTGTACCAAAATATTGCATGTATGTAAAATATGATGTTGTACTTCTAATGCCAAGAAGTCATATCAGCACAAATTATTTTAGGGCCTTTTTTTCCACATCGACTCATCAAGAGGCACTTACTGCAAAGCTCTCATATGCCTGTCATTGTACTGAGTGCTCTGAGATAATCCTAGTCTTCACTCATGATGAGCAAGCTGATCTGTGGCTCAGTTCCTGTACCTGCCCAATTTGAAATAGGAGGTCCAGAAACTGAACTCTCAAGTCAAAGGCACATGGGCCACTTTCTCATCAACATCAACTCAAAGTCAAACTACTATTTACAGTATAAATATTTGCACTCCTTTGGAAAACCAAGTAACTCTTTGACCCAATGCAGATTTTGAAAGTTCACAGAGGGAGGGCAGGAGATGATAATTTACCGTCCCAATGGCAACTCGCCCTATGAATAAAGTCCTTTCATGTTGCAGTGTCATCTAAGGATGGGTCCACATGAGCGGGTCTGGGAAACTGAGCACAAAGCTCCCGCAGTGCTCTTCGGATGCTGTATGATCAATTCTCCTTCTTGTAGTTTCAAGAAACTGAAACAGAGATACATAGGGGCAGTAGTGTTTTTCTCTGTACAACTTAAAAATAATGCTATTCCTTGATTTACATTATAATATATTTGGAGAAATATTTACATCACTAAAGCCAGTAACAGTTGATCAGAGAAGGATTAAAAATGATAATATATCTAAAGAAATAATGCTTAGAGAAGAATTGGGTAGCCAGAAATAAAAACACAATAAAAAGAGAGTGAAAAAGGCAATATTTAATAGTGTAAAGGGGAACCAAGTACCCAACACCCCTGACAGCTTCTGCCTTTTGTACATAAATAAGGGAATGAGCAAAGTAGGTTTACAGTTGTAACGCATAGAATACAATAATTAATAATACAAGAATAGTCTCCATTTCACATACTCACAATGGTAAACAAACTCTTGCCAACCCCTGTATAAGAATCTGATGTCACTGACCACTGTAAATCATACGCAACCTCTCTTTTCCTGGTCTCACCAGGCTGTAATTACATGTGATACCCCTAATGGTATCAGCTTTTCCATGCTTCTCCTCCATACCTACTAAGGCAGAGCCTTGACTTCCTAAAAAGTACCATTCCAGGTACCTCTGGGAACCTACCACAACACTCACCTGTGCTCCAAGACTACCTCTCAAACTGCCATTCTGTCTTTAAGACCAGTGCCACTACTGGCATTGCTTCCCTGCACCACATGGCTGCCAGAAAAACCACTGCAACTTCCACTGTGTTCTAATATGATCACTGAGTGTCAACTTTCCGCTTTGAGCTTCATGGATGCAGAATAACATGAATTCCACTGGTCACTGCCACATCGTCTGGACACAACTGTCTTTGCCAGGCACAGCATTTTCTTCCTAGGAGCTACTGCCAATGCCCTAGATCCCAGTAGGTTATTGGAAGATCCTGCTGTGTTTTACAGTCACAATTTACAATATGTGCTAATGTTTAAGATAATTGTTTAATGAAATATGTATGGATCTTCTTCCAGAGTGCATGGCTAATCACCCTTTACAAATTCTTTCAACATCTTTACGAGGGTTCAAATGATATAACCCTATTAGTTGCTATTATTATTCTGAATGTTTTCTTAAGCTTTACTTAAGTCTAGATAAGTTCACTTTGACTTCAAGTACTTCTTTATTACAAATGTACAATAGTGTGGAAGCAGCACAAACTTTGCAGTCTATTTGCTCTGAGTTCAGATTCTAGCTCTACACTAATTATCTGTAGAAACTGGAACAGGTCACTTGACTTCTTTCAGCCTCATCTTTTTTTTTATTTTTTAATCTTTAAAATTGGCATACTATGTACCTTAAAATAATTTAGCAAGATAATATCTGTTTAGGGACTATTACAGTGCTTGGTAAATGAGAAAAACTAAATAATTGGTAACTCTCATTATCACTAATAAGAGCTGTATTTTTCTGCAGCATCCTAGAAACTTGTTTCTATGTCAAAGCAGAACTTTCTTGGACATTCTGATTATAAAGAAGAAGGTAGAACAAACATATTTCCAATGATGTATTAATGACCTAATGTGGTGCTCTATGGGAAGGAAATAAGAAAGTTTGAAAAGAAAACACTTTGCACCCCCAAAATGAGTATTAGTGCTGAAATCTGGAGCTCTGGCTCTTTTGGTAAGTTTAACTTTCATAACTTCGTTGAGATGGTCCAATAGAATATTTACCTGAGTGAGTTTGGCCTTAGAAATCTTATTACCCCTCCCCAATCCCAATACAGTAGTCAGCATGGAAATGGGCTTTATTATGAACTAATCACTATTCACTTTTTATCCGCTAATGAATTGATTTACACAGTACTTTTTAAAATTCAGGAACTGGTATATGAATTTGTTGAAACAAAAAGGGTCATTATCAGTTCTATTATCCTTCATGCTGGCTCTCTGCTGGGTTGTAATTATTCCATCCACGAGTAGAAATAGTGGATAGGAAGGCAGGTCACTGAGGTTCTGCCAGTTTGAATCATGGGCTTGGTCTTCTAAAGGCCTGTGGGCCACATGGCCTTCCTTTCCTCTAAGGCCCAGCAATGATGGTAGACAACAGCAAGCATCTCTGTCTCCTCTTCATCATCATTTCAATTAACTATCACTGCATGCTCAGAAAAGCACACTGTAGAAACTAAGAGCAATTGGGGGTTGGAAAAATTATAAAGGTCTAAAATAAAGGGGTAATGGAGACAGGTAAAATGAGACCACCAAATTAGTGAAGTGACTCTGCCAGGCTCCCCAAGGCACTTCCTACAATGGTTTTGTGACTGCTCAAGGAAGGAGTTTGAAGCTCTGACCCTATTTGGGGACTCAGAAACAAAAGCCATTAACAGTCACTGACCAGGACGGAGTGATTAAGGTAAATTTTCACTATACAATACTTCTTTGGAAAAATGCCTATTCAGGTCCTTTGTCTATTTTTTTTAATGGATTTATTCAGTTTTTGGTTATTGAACTGTATGAATGTATTTTATATTTTGGATTTTAACCCATTATGTAATTATGTGGTCTGTAAAAATGTTTGCATATTCTATAGACTGCATTTTCTTAATGACTTTCTTTGCTGGGCTGAAGTGTTTTAACTTGATGTAGTCCCATTTGTTTCTTTTGCTATTATTGCTTTCTTGTTGGTGTCAAATTAAAAAAAAAAAAAACATCATTGCCAAGACTAATGTTAAGGAGTTTCTTTCCCATGTTTTCTTGCAGGAGTTTTATGGTTTCACATCTTACATTCAAGTTTTTAATCTATTTTGCATTTATATCTGTGTATGATATAAGATACAAAATCAGTTCTTTGCATACAGAGATCCAGTTTTCCCTGCATCATTTATTGAAAACATCATCCTTTCATTATTATATATCCTTAGCTCCTTTGTCAGAAATTAAGACTTCCAGCCAAGATGGAGGCATAGGTAGATAAACTTTGCTTCCTCACACAACCAAAAGAAGGACAACAACAACTTTAAAAACAAACAAACAAAAAAAAACCAGAACTGCAAGGAAATTTAACTGTATGCAAGTCCAACAACTAAGGAGTTAAAGAAGAAACATTCATCCAGACTGGTAGGAGGGGCAGAGATGGGCAGCCAGGGTAGCAAGGTGGTAGACAGGCTTGCAAGGCACTGGCTGGAGGACCAAGTGGTCCCACATTTGCATGCAGATAAGCCAGGAGGAACAACTTGGAAGCAAGACAAACCCCACAAACCAGTGTTCCAGCACTGGGAAACTAAAGCCTCAAAACCTCTGGCTGTGAAAATCTGTAGGGGTTGTGGTGGTTGGAGAAACTCCCAGTCTCATTGGAGAGACCTGCAGAATCCTAGAAGTACACAAACCCACCCACCAAAGAATCAGCACTAAAAGGGCCAAATTTGAGAATAGGAGGGGAAGTGACTGAAAGTGGGGCAAAAGCTGTGCAAGCAGCATTATTCCCTCTTCGACTCCTCCCCACATATAGTGCCACAACACAGCAAAGTGGGTTGCCCCACCCTGGTCAATACCTAAGGCTCTGCCCTTTACAACATAACAGGTCTGCCAAAACAAAAGAAAAGATAAAAAATCCAGAAAAAGAACTAAGCGAGGAGAAGATAGCCAACTTATCAGATGCAGAGTTCAAAACACAAGGTACTCAGGATGCTCACAGAAATGATTGAATATGGATGCAAATTAGAGGAAAAAGTGAAGGCTTTTCAAAGTGAAGTAAAGAAAAATATACAGGGAACCACCAGTGAAGGGAAGGAAACTGGGACTGAAATCAATGATTTGGAGCAGAAGGAAGAAATAAACATTCAACTGGAACAGAATGAAGAAACAAGAATTCAAAAAAATTGAGGAGTGTCTTAGGAAACTCTGGGGCATCTTTAAACATTCCAACATTCAAATCATAGGGGTGCCAGAAGGAGAAGAGGAAGAACAAGAAATCGAAAACTTATTTGAAAAAATAATGAAGAAAAATTTTCCCAATCTGGTGAAGAAAATAGACTTCCAGGAAGCTCAGAGAGTCCCAAAGAAAGTCAACCCAAGGAGGAACACACCAAGGCACATCATAATTACATTAGCCAAAATTAAAAATAAGGAGAGAATCTTAAAACCAGCAAGAGAAAAGGAGACAGTTACCTACATAGCAGTTCCCATAAAACTATCTCCTGATTTCTCAAAAGAAACCTTACAGGCAAGAAAGGGCTGGAAAGAAGTATTCAAACTCATGAAAGGCCAGGACCTATGCAAGATTACTCTATTCAGCAAAGCTATCTATCATTTAGCATGGAAGGGCAGATAAAGTGCTTCCCAGATAAGGTCAACTTAAAGGAGTTCATCATCACCAAGCCCTTATTATACTTATCTAAGAAAGAGAAGATGATCAAAAATATGAACAGTAAAATGACAACAAACTTGCAACTATCAAAAACTGAACCTAAAACAAAAACAAAAACAAAGTTAGCAAACAACTACAACAGGAACAGAATCACAAAGATGGGGATCACTTGAGGGTTATCAGCAGGGAAAGGGAGGGGGCAGAATGGGGGAAAAGGTACAAGGAATGAGAAGCATAATTGGTAGGTACAAAATAGACAGGGGAAAGTCAAGAATAGTATATGAAATAGAGAAGCCAAAGAACTTATATGTATGACCCATGGACATGAACTAAAGGAAGGAAATGCTGGTGGAGGAGGGGTACAGGGTGGAGAGGGGTAAAGAGGAGAAAGAAATGGGACACATGTAATAGCATAAGTAATAAAATATACAAAAAATTAATTGAACATATATGTATGGGCATATTTCTTGGGTCTCTATTCTGATCCATTGATTAATTTGTCTACCTTTACACTGATACCATACTGTTTTGAACACTATGGCCTTGTAATATAGTTTGAAATCAGAAAGTGTAATGCCTCCAGCCTTGTTCTTTTTCTCTCAGAATTGTTTTCATTACTTGGGTTGTTTTAAGGTTCCATACAAACTTTGATTTTTTTTTTCTATTTCTGTGAAAAATACCACTGGAATTTTGATAGACACTGTGTTGAATCTGTAGATAATTTTTAGTTGTGTGGACATTTTTACAATATTAAATCTTCTAATCCATGAACACGGAATATATTTTCATTTATCTGTGTCTTCAATGTCCTTCATGGTGTCTTGTCATTCTCACTGTACAAGTCTTCCAACTCTAGAAGAGTACCTGGAAACTAGTAAGTGCTCAAATATTGGTTTCATGAATATATCCTACTCACTATTCTAAATAATGGAACAAACCATTTAGACCACTCATCCTTTTTCTATGCCAAATCCAGAGTTTGTAATTTCTGAGTCCTTTATTGGAATGGTAATAGGGATCCTAGATTGATATTTGCTCTCAAAGTGTGTCCCTAAATTGGAAATCAAGGCAATTTTCTGTTTTGACTCCTTTCTAGAGCTAAGGGCTTGCTGAAACCATCTTAATATATTTAACCCCTCTCTAAATTCTTTGCTTATATTTATACTTTTGCCATATCTCCAATTCCCTTTTATTTCTATTTATTATATTTGATATAATATCCTATTGCTAAGTGGTTCTTTGAACACATTTCTTTAGTTTTCCTCCCTAACAATACATAATCTAAAAATAATCTTTTTTTTAATTGCTCAGAAGACTACACTTAGAGGTATTTAGGCTTATGCAAATTATTGCATTGTCTCTCCCATATTGATCTGTACCTGACAGGGTAGAGTGAGGAAAGGTGGATTCTGCATGCTGATCTTTGTAGCATTCCCAAGAAATTCAGCTTGTTTTCTTTCATCTTTTTAAAAGTAATGACCCCTCTATGCCTTGTAGCCTGTTGGGTATAAAGAATGTAGATTTTATGTTCACATTAGAGATCAATTTTTTATAGAGTCAAAGTCATGTTGAACTTTTATCTACTGAACTCCAAATCTGGATAGACCAGTAAGTCACCATTTTCCCAAATTTACATTTCTAGTACTGTTAAGATTAGATGATACCTTTCTGCTGTAATGCTACCTCCTGAAACTAATTGGCATTTAATGCAAATTGTATTTATTGATGCTCCCTAGTACCTTGTAACCAAAAGGAGGTACATTTTATCCCTACTTTTAAACTCACATTTGCAATTCATAGACTCAGTCTGATTTCCTGTCCTAGCACTTGAGGTCACATTTCTAAGATTAAACGTATGCACGTACACTCACCAGCACAATGCAACAGATTAAAAAAATAGCTTTTTATCCTTTCTATTGTTCATTACCTGATTTAGAATTAGAGAGATGACATCTATTGTTCTCCATTTTGTTTCACTTAATAGTTCATGTATTTATTTTTAACATTTACTTAATAAATAATGTTTGTTAATATTATTAATAACATTATGTTTATGATAAAGTGTTTTAAATATAAGTATCTTAAGATATTTTATTGCCCTGTTTTGTTGGGAAAGAAATATATTAAACATTTTGTATTTTGAAAACTTTCAAAGGATCTAAAAATTTTGGAAATATATTTCACTAATTAAAATGATAAAGTGAAGTGAATTTTTAAAAGCTTAATTTATTAGCAACAGGGACACTGGCCCACAGTGTCCATGGCATTATGGATGAGACACAGAACAAATTCACAGGGACTACCGAGACCTGTGGAGGAAAAGGGACTGCATGGTTACTCTCTCAAGGGGAGAGCACCCCGACCCTTGCCCTGACAGGCTTTTATTGGATTCATTTTGCACAAGAATACAGGCAAAGCTCATTAATCATTATCAGGCAGTAAGAATTAAACATACAAAGAACTGAGGGCCTATTTTGAGTCAGGGTCAGATAGCTAAAGAGCCATAAAACTTTGAGGAACAAATTCACTTCTCACTTGGAGGCTTATCATTTAACTGAGAGCATTCTAAACAAAGCACAGGATTTTACATATTCTTTCTTAGGTCTGATCGCCCTAGGGTGGCTTTCCAGCACAGGGTGGCACCTACTACCAGCATTTTTTCAGGCTTAAGACATTGTTTCAGGCTTAAGTCAGGCAGGGGAAGTAAGGCAGCCAAGAGACTAGGAGACTTCTTGCAGACAGAATGAGGACTCAGGCTATGTCAAAGCCGAGGGGCAAGGGTCCATCCCCCCCTTTTGCTATAGCTCCACAAGTCCTTCCCTAGGGCCCCCCTGTGATTGTGCCTGTCTTAGATCATCCCTCCCTTGAGGAATATTACCTGTCATTAGCTAACCGATCATGCATTGGGGGCCAGGCAGGGTAAATAAAAAGCAGAAGTGGTGCTCCTGCCAGGGAGATAAGCTTTTTCTCCTTAGTGGCTCATGGTCGGAAGGTCACTCACTCAGCCTTAGCCATGGTGGGCTTACAGCTTCTGAAACCAGGCAGGGTGGTTCCCAATATATTAGCTTTCTCATTTATGTAAAATTATAACAAATAATTACATCTATTATGACAAAGCAAGGCCTTTGGTTCAAGGGGATAAATGGGAATGTAGTAAGTGATTAGAAATGTCTGGGATTTCATTTCCAGGTGTTCTTTTCACACATATGTACTTACTATTATTTAACAGAATATTTAAATAGGACCCTCTGAAGATCCCTCAGAGTTTGTATGTACACGTAGAGTCCCTTCACAGGTACTCTGTCCTACAGGCTACAACTGTTTTTGTCTCTCACATGTTTGTGCTCAACTCAGGGAACCCCTGAAACTCCATCTAGATGGTAGATACCTCCCTGTGCTGTAATCTGGAAACTCTTTCAAGGTAGTAAGCTAGCACAATTATACATTCAACTTATTTTTTTCTCATCAGTCACCATACTTCTTTGCCTGATGTTCAGTATTATAAAAAAACATTTTTCCATATGTGGTCCAATTTGTGGTCATTTCATTGAGAGGGGTTGGAAATCAGTCCATACTACTTAATTTTATGGACAGAAGCAGAGGTCTACCTTAACATTGCTTTTTCCCTCACTCTTATCAACTTCTGAGAGAAGTATATGATTCTCTATGACTTCATTTTTCAAAGTCTTGAATTTCTATCGACTAAAAATATACATGTATATATGTAATACAGGCAATATTGTTATGTGCATATCTTTTCTGTTGGTTCTTTCTATTTAATGTTACTGAATGGCATATGCTTTTAGCTATAAAATGTTCTTAATAGTTATTAGACTTTGTTTTGAAATTTTTTGTTTTAATATTTTAATTCCACTATCCTAGCAAGAGTATTGTTTTCAGGCACATTGTTCTTTCACCTTTCTTGGTTGTGGGTACAGAAATAGATCACTGCTTTCATTTTCTCATAAATGTGTTTGTTACACATGGGATTTGGAAAATTTAGTACAAGAGTTTCAAGGAGAAGTACAAATTTTCCATGCTATATCACTTTATGGTGATTTCTATATGAATTAATGCTAGGTTTTATGAGATGGAATTTTGTCAGATTTTTTCACTGGTGTAATGAACATTGTATGGCATAAATATTTGTTGAATAAATAAGTAGACAAATGGATAAATAAAGAGATAATTTCAAGATTCATTAAACAAGGTAATAGTTAATAACTTTGTAAATTGTGAATGCTTATAAATTTAGGTACCAATCATTTCTGGTATGAGTGAAATTTTTAAGAAAAGCAATTTAAAAAATGCTAGTAAGATTTGGCCACTAGTCAATTTATAATATGCTTTGGAAACCCATTGTGCTTATGAATAACACAAATAAAGTTGGCAATTAAAGTTATCATTTGTGAACTCTATTGTCATAATTTTAGCAATCTAAATGTTTTATCCTACAGTGATTTTGAAGTTTCAAGAAAAAAAGAAAGAATAGATTGTTTCACCCTCAATTTTACTTTGTAGACATGCCTATTTGAGCATAGTTGAGTTGAATGTGATGGCAAACATTATATCACATTACCATGGCCGCTATGGCTGTGGAAAAATAATTCCTATGGTAGCATATCTGATATGTCTAAGGGGCTCTACTTTCCTTGTCAATGAAAAGAATCAGCATTTTTAAGCAACCATTATTGTGAGTACATCAGATTGAAGAATGTATATGAAGTGGAACCTAATCAACCAAACAAATAAGTGAGCCAAGTATAACCAGAGACATGGAAATAAAGAACAAACTGACAGTAACCAGAGGTGGGGGGGAAGGAGGGTGATGAGGGAAAGAAGGAGAAGGGTTATCAAGGAACATGTTTAAAGGACCCGTGGACAAAGACAACGGGTGGAGGGATTGAATGTGGAAGGTGGGGCTGAGTAGGGTAGGGGAGAGCAATGGGGAGAAAATAGGGACAACTGAAATTGAACGATTAAAAAATAAATAAATAAATCTTCTCTAAGACGGAAGAATGAAAAAAATACACAGAGTCCAGAAATGACTTATATACACAGTCAAATGATTTTTGATAATGGTGTCAAGATCATTCAATGGAGAAAGGAAAGTCTTTCCAGTGAATGAAAACTAAAATAACACATACAAAAGAATGAAGTTAGACTTTTACCTTATATATACCATATACAAAAATTAACTCAAAATGAATCAAAGACCTAAAAAGCCAAAACTTTAAAACTCTTAGATGTAAATATAGAGGGAAAGCTTCATGACATTAGATTTGGCAACAATTTCTTGGATATGACACCAAAAGTATAGGCATCAAAAGAAAAAAATAGATACATTGGACTCCATCCAAATTAAAAGCTTTTAGCACTCCTGAAAAAAAAGTATGTGTATGAAGGGAATTTTGATTCTTTACAGTACAGAAATTATACAGTATATAGTTCATAGAAGATAATAAGCACTATATAGATAAACAGAACAGGTCAGGAGTGTTGGAGGTAAGAGAGGGGCCTATGTTTTAAATACAGTGCCCAAGGCAGGTGCCAGTGAGAAGGTGACAGTGAAGTAAAGACTGGGAGGCAAAGAGGAAGTGAATCATGTAGACATCCAGAGAAAGTGCTTTCTGGGTAGAGGGAATAGCCAATGCACACCATCTGAAAAAGAGATGGGCCTGATTGTCAAAGGAACAATAAGGAAGCTAGTCCAAGCTGAGGTACGTGAGCAAAGGGGAAAGCACTAGACTGTGAAATCAGAAATATAGCAAAGAGAAACATCAGGTAAAGTGTGGAAGGCCATGCACAAATTTTAGGCTTTCTTTTAAGTTAAACAGGGAGCCACTGAAAAAGAAGTACCTTCTTAGGTAAAGAAGCACATTGTTTATCCTTCCTTTTCCATGGAACAACTCTGACTTTCACTCAAAATCAGTCTGTGACAAAATACAAAGCAGTATGATGGCAAAATGAAAGTAAGGAACTAATTACATGACATTCAGAAGATAGCATGACATGTAGAGCAAAGGTTTAAAATTGCTTATCCAACAATAGCTCTTTAAAGAATAAACATAATTTACACCTGTTGAATAAAAGTTTTTTTTTTGTTATTTCTGAAAACACTGAGGAAGTTGCAATGATGTGTTGTGAAATTACACACAAAAGAATTAATCATCAACATCTGCCTTGACAGTGACAGATAATTTATCAAGGGAGTTGCCGGATTAGGGTAGGAATAAGTGTCTTCCAGACAATTAAGTAATTCAATAGGTGACTTACGGGATGAGTACTAATCATTCCTGATACGTCTAGAGGAGTAAATGTGGTGTAAAGGGAGTGAGTATTGGTGGTATAGAACATAGGAAAACAGAACCATGGACAGCAAATTTTTCATGGAATGTTCAGAGGACGTGAAGCAATCCAGAAACACCCTAATATTAGATGTATCAAGCTGAAGTTGGAAAAACAGAATGGGAGTAGGCACCAGATTAGAAGATGCATTCAAGGCTAAATTACTTAAACTTTATTCCATCAATGGTGGGTAATTAATACAGGTTTTTAAGTAAAAGGGACAGTGGGATCAGGGTGGGACATGATTTGAGGTGTGCTTCAGGAAGAAAATTCCAATTACAGAGTTCAGGATGACAGAGAAAGGAGGGGGTGTTTGGAGAACAAGGGAGTGGAAAGACTATGAGAGAGGTCATGGTAATGTATTAAGGGAAATGTAATGTGGGCATGAACCAGAATGAGTGATGGTGTGAACTGAAGGGATGAAACAATTTCTTATGAATTTCCTATGTGTAAGTCTCAATGACAAGTGTTTTCCATATGTCTTCTTATTTATTCTTCTCAATACCATTTTTCATAGAGCCATTATTATTTTTTGAAAATTAGAAAGTGAGATTATAAAGGATAAGTTACTTGTTTAGAGCTCCATAGCTAAAAGAAAGAAAGAAAGAAAGAAAGAAAGAAAGAAAGAAAGAAAGAAAGAAAGAAAGAAAGAAAGAAAGAAAGAAAGAAAGAAAGAAAGAAAAAAAAGTCCACCTAGGACCTGAGACAAACTTTCTCCCATAACTATGCTTCCAACCTCTTTGTTTCACCACCTCTCAGGAAATCAAATTTATTGGAAGTGGTATTTCATCATGAAAAAAATAGATAAAATAGCTAGAAAAAAAGCTAACTGTAATCTAGCAATTGACAAGGGAAATGCCTTTACTTAAGAGACAAAGAGGAGGACTGGAGACACCGGAAAGGTGTGAGGAAGGTGCTGTGTCAAGAAAGATGGGATGAGAGGAGCTCAAGAGGGTAGGGGGATGGTAAGTAATGATGAGAGTCAAAGAAGATGAGAAAACAATTCTAATGGTTATGGTTAAAAAGTTATTTTGCCTTTAGGAAATTCAACTGTCTGGTTAAGACAGAATACATAACCAATGTGCTTGCCTCCTCCCAAGACCATTTCAAAATCACAACCAAACTACTGAATGACCGTCATTGAGAACTGTCTGAAGTCTAGCTGAACAGAAGCTCTACAACTAAGAATATACAGAACAAGCCACATACAGACTGGTAGGAGGTACAGAATTGTGGGACAAGCTGCTGCACACCCACAGGCAGTGCTTAAAAATTAGGAGGGCTATCTCAGCTTTAGAGGTCCCCCATGAGGAGTAAGGGGTCCCAGTCCCACACCAGACCTCCACGCACATGCTTCCAGTGTAGGGAAGAGAAGTTCCCATAACTTCTGGCTATGAAAACCAGTGAGCATTATGACTGAGTGAAACAGAGGGCTTTGGGATACCCAGACATTCCTCTTAAAGGACCTGTGCATGGTCTTACATGGACTCACTTATTCTGAGCTTCATTGCTGGGACAGCAGCTCAAAAGATGCCTGGGAAATATGGATAGGAACTGAATTATCTGGCTTCGGGACTTGGGCTGGAAGGGCAGCTTTTATTCCAGACAAAAGCTCTGGCCTCCCCCTGAAGGTATAGGCAGCCACCAAATGTGAGTCTCCATCAGTCTTGCTAACACCATTCACCCCACCCTGGTGATTTAATGAGACCCTGTCCCACTTAACTGTCAGGCCCAACCCAGCCATCTCCATATAAATGGCCTGTCTCAGCCCATGCTGTGTACTTTACTAAAATCTCTCAAAGGTTCACAAACCCCATAAAACCAGCATATGGCCTCAGTGTGCCCTGCACCTCTTGCTAAGCAGTCCCTATCCTGGCACTAGCTATGACCAGCCTCAGTTCTCAGCTTAGCCTCTCCCAGGCACTTCCAAGCCAAGCACAAGTGGCAACCTTCTTCAGATCACTTTGTAACTCATACCAAGTGGCTCTGGGTAGGATAGCAGCTGACCTTGGCCTGTACCAAAGCCCCTCCCAAGTGGCCCTAGAACCAACACACTCAGTGGCCAGCTTCTGACCACACCAGAACATCACCCAAGCACCTCCACAAACAACATATTCAAAGGGCAGACTGGGAAGGCTCCAGAGCACTGATAAAGTGCATCCTGACCCCTAGGGTCAGGCACGGCATAACAGCTCCTTCACTATAGTCATTGCCAGTCTTCCCAACAAAACAGCCTGAGAGGTAACCCCTCCTATTGACGTGCCAACAACAATGAAGTCTCAACTACAACAGCAGAGCACACACAGTGCACACAAGGAATACACCAGGAGCACCAGACTCAGGTGATCAGGGAGACTGCCCCCGAGCCACAGAAAAACTACTACAAAAGGCCCCTCTATCAAGACCAGGAGATGTAGCAGCTCTACCTAATGCATGGAAACAAGCATAGAGAGGCAGCCAAAAAAAAGGAGACAAAGAAACATGTCCCAAATGAAAGAACAAAACAAAACTCCAGAAAAAGGAATAAACAAAATGGAGACAAGCAACGTATAAGTGCCCATAAACAGATAAATGGATAAAGAAGTGGTACATATATGCAATAGAATATGACTCAGCCATAAAAAAGAATGAAATCTTGCCATTTGCCACACACGGATGGACCTAGAGGGTACTATGCTAAGCAAAAAACAGAGACGGAAATACCTTATGATTTCACTTACATGTGCACTCTAGAAAACAAAATAAATGAACAGGCAAAACAGAAACAAACTCATAGATAAAGAGGATGTTTTGATGGTTGCCAGATGGAAGGGGGTTTGGAAAAATGGGTCAAAAACAAGGAAGGGATTAATAAGTATAGATTGGTAGTTAAAAAATAGTCATGGGGATGCAAAGTAAACACAGGGAATATAGTTAGTAACATTATAATAACTATGTATGGTGTCAGATGGGTACTAGATTTACCAAGGTTATTACTTCATAAGTTACATAAATATCTGTTCACCATATTATATGCCTAAAACTAATGTAATATTGTTTGTCAACTTTAATTGAAAAATAAAAAAATTATTTAAAAAAGTTAAACTACTTCTCTCTTCTAAGGTACATGGGAGAAGATGTCAGACTGAAAAGATCTGCCAATCACTTGAACAATGATTAAAATAAAATTTAAAAATAAACAAACAAAAGATATGACAATCAAGATGAAAAAATGGATGCCAAAAACTTTACTTCTTCACCAAGTAAAGTAAGGTCATCAAAAGTAGGGAAGATTAAAAGAGGCTATTTGAAAGAGAATCAGGTAAAAAAAAGTTATTGTTTTTTGTTACTATAAGATTACTATATATTTGTAGATACACGTAAAATATTGATAAGAAGAAAGAATGAAGATCTTAGTGCAGTATGAAAATTTGACTGAGATCATGTCAGATGTATGAGTGAATTAGTTGTCCTTGGGGAAGAGAGAAGCGCCATGGCTTCCTGTGAGTCATATGGAAAAAAGAAAGAAAGATAAAAACATAGAGACCGATGGAAAGACTCAGAACATGGCTTAAGAAGCAGACAAGGTCACTGGAGGAGAAAAGGAGTGCAATCACTTCACAAGAACAATATTTTGAAAGAATTGCTACTTCACTTTATAACTTAGACAATATGCTTTCAGTTTCATCAGCCATCCAGTCCAAGGTACTGCCTCTTAGATGGGCACTACAAATAACCACAGAGAGCACCAGTTTTTCTATAAACTGTCCCTCACAGTATTCAAGAACTCTCCAGAACCTTGCTGCCACCCTTCCCATCCCCTCTTGGGAATGGCCTGATACCTGGCAGCCACATGGCCTTCAATAATCATTCTTTCATTTTAGTTTAGAAAACCTACCTTACTCCTTGACTCATGGTTACTTTTTACCATTTGATTTATTTTTTTTAACAGAATTGAAATGTTCAAAATTCCTACCAGAGTATGAAGGATTCTATTTTTCAGCCAATCTCTCTCTCTCTCTTTCTCTCTCTTTCTTTCCCCAGGCAGGACACATAAAATTTAATTTCCTGACCTCTTCCGCTGATGTATAGCAGTCATTTTTCCACAACATTAGACTAGGTAATCTATTCTTAGGGGAACCTCTTCGAGCCTGACTGATATTCTGCATTTTTCTTTCTTTTCCTTATTTTATATTTATTTTTTGCTCTTTCTCCCGCCTTCATGTTTTCTGCTATGGAAATATGGTAATAATAATAAAATATCTAGAGAAAGATAGAATGTATTTACCAATGATGCTGAGGTGAAGAAAGAGGGAGAAAGGTCAGGTTTTCCATTTCTGAAAATAAAATAAAAAATTTGCATCTTGAGAAAAACCCATTAACTCAGCTAGTAAGAGCTCATCTATAGATTGTTTGGATACTGATTTCATATCAGAAGATGAATTTTAGTGTCAGTGAAAAGTGCTGGTATAATGACAGCTGTGGAGACCAATATCTTCTATGAAGGCAAAGAAGACACGGAGACCATTTGGTTTTCTGCTATCCTGTCAGCATTAGAAACATTTGTTTTCAGGGGAATGTGCTTATGCTGCCTTGTTTCCTTGACAAGGCTAAGCACGAGACTGAGCCCAGAGTGGGCACACTTTCAATTGTCACGATTGTAATGTTAAGTCCTTCCTGTTTTCCTTTCTCTTTATCCTGTGACTCATCAGAAAAAGAAACAGTCAACATGTTCTAATTTTCTCTCTCCAAAAACAAGACACTGGAGAGCTGTCAGATTGGGATAACTTCTACTCACAGTCGGCTTGTATCTGATGCAAATAACTGAGCTGGGAATGCAGTGGCAAAGCCCATCCCCACTGCCTAGAGGAGTAGGCCAGAACTGGCCAGAGTGGTGAGCAATGAACTGGTGCACTTGGTTGGTGTGGAGAGTTTATTGTGTAACGATACAATAAGCAGCACTGAGCATTTACTGAGAATTTTCTGTGATTTTACCATTGTAGTGTCCAATAGAAAAAACAAAGGTGGGGGAGTTAGTTTAGTAGGAGATCTACTTGCAAAAGGATAACAAAGTGAAGCCGTATCCTCTCAGCATCGAGTGGGTGATATGAGAAGTAACAGGAGTAGGAGGACTAGGAGGGAGAGCCTAGCCTGTACCCTGAGGTGGTTAGGAAGGTCACAGCACCTCGAAGGATGGATAAGGATTTGACATATGGGATATAAGACAGGCATGCCTCGATTAGTGATGTGGCACAAGTGAGAGAAGAAAAATCAGTAAATACAAAGGAGAAAACGAAGTCACATGAGCAGTATTACCTATCACAATACCACAGCCCTGCATTATCAAA
Source organism: Tonatia bakeri (assembly GCA_004024845.1). Taxonomy (NCBI): domain Eukaryota; kingdom Metazoa; phylum Chordata; class Mammalia; order Chiroptera; family Phyllostomidae; genus Tonatia; species Tonatia bakeri. Next base: position 916,673 of record PVIA01000003.1, read on the forward strand.
GGTCCCCCTCCCATTCTCATTTCATGCATTTCCACATTAAGTTAAGATACATCTCAGTCATACACAATCATCTTTTACAATGGAAGTGAGGCTTTTAACCACCAGTTGTCTGAACCTGAGATCTACCCTGTTGAATTTTACACATTTATTTTATTTGGCTAGGTAAGCCAGGTGCCATGTTGTCCTTTTGTGTCTTTTTTATTCTAAGAATATGTCTTAAAATTTGAATAAAGATCTAAAGCTGAATATTTTGATTTTATATACTTTTCAAAAGGCATTTAGTCCTTCATTAGATAAAACAGAATTACATCATTAAAATGATGTCGATGGAGATGATGTGAACTGAAGTTGATGTAGACCACTGGCAAGTGGTCTACAATATTTCCTGTTCCATAGACAAGGAATATTCCCAATGGTATAAATGACTTATGCTGAACGGATTTGTGTTTTAAGAGAATGCTTAGAGATACAGCATGTACAAATTCCAACAATAAAATTAATTAATAGTATGTTAGACATAGAAATGAGTTGTACAAATTATCATATTTCTGTTTTCCTTGAGTTCTGTGCAGTCTGGATCAACGTATTCTCACAGCAAACAATAATCTCAGACCAGCCTCCCTTTTTAACACTGTGTACTGTTAGCAATAACACTCATATGTTGACTAAGTACTTCAGTGTTTATATTCTTAAAGAAAATGCTTGGTGTCATTTAATTGGTTTTAAAGAGAAAAATACTTACCCCCATAGGAATATAATCAAGCACCTAACCCCATTCCTTCAGGACATGTCACTCAATTGAGCTGTGGTTTGAATAGTTCCTACACCATTTCAGATATTCTAGCTCCCCGTGTGAAGTATCTTTTCCTGTACCAATCAGTTCTACAGTTGTTATCGTAAAGCTTTCAGCTTCTGCAGATTTTTGTTTGTTTGTTTGTTTGTTTCTCTCAATTTCTTTTCTAAGAATCAAGAAACTAGACATCTATAAAACTAGAATAAATTTTTACCCCCAGCCTCTTCTTTCTCAATTTCTCTACTATTCCAGATTATGATATTTTGGTCCATGTAGTTCAATGTTGCATTTTTGGATATGGTAAGTTTGAATTCAGAAATATTTCATTCAATAGTGAAGAATATAAGAGATTTCCCTTTGAGATGCAATAATTTAATTATGGTTGCTGCTGCAGAAAATGGGTATAGAGTCCAAATATAAAAGGAAAAAAGGGGAATCAACAGTGTTCAGGCACTATATTGCAGGCACTTAATAAATATTTGTTGAGTAGATGAATGAATAAATTAAATTAATTTACAGTGCAATTACAATTAGTCTTGCCTGCTTCATGGGCCTAAATATTCTCAGTACTTTTCAATGACAGTGGTACTTCAGAATTTTTTATTACTTTAGCCAGTATCTGGAGTTGTAAACCAGTGTAATCTCTCAAGAGACAAGTGGAGAAACTGAGACTGAAAAAATAAATGACTGGATGATGATAACCTGTCTTTACTGCATGGAAAGAACCTCATATCTCAGTGGTGCCAAATTTGTCTACTGGATAAATTAAACCAACCAGAAAAAGAAACAGAACTGTTAGATGATGTTCTGATAGGGAACAAGAAAGGCTTCCTCAGAAAAAGCCCATTGCTGGGACAACACAGTTTGTCCAGGGAGAGAGTTGGAAAAGGAGAAATTGCCACATGAAACAACCGAGTTTGAGTTTAGATTTAAAAGTCCCCATCGTTGGAAGTGTTCGGGACTTCAGTTGTCAGTGTATTCCAAAGAGCTCTCTCCTGGTTTTGATGAATGTGTGGAATTGTCTCCTTGTCTACTCATTACCACTTAAAAAAAAAAAAAAGAGGAGATCTGACAATTCCAGCAATCGTCTTTAGCTTCTGTTGTTTTCCATTAGCAACGGGAGCATATTCTTTTTAGTGAGACACAAAAGCTGGTGTCCCTGGTTACCGCTGTGCCTTGCAGCCTTGCAGCCCTGCAGTACGAGGGGCAATTCGCTCCTTCGGAGAGACGGAGAGACGCTCGGAAAGGTGGTTACAGGCTGTTTCAGCACTTTATTTGTCCCAATTATCTGCTCCCGCCTATTAGGGTGAATGGAACATCATGGCGTTGTTTATCACGGCTTTATATTCACTAATAACAGTGTTGTTTATTACTGCAAACATGGTGTGTGCTGTCAGCTTCGCTTCAGTTAATCCCCACTTGCTCCGAGATCTGCCGCCCGCGCCCACTTTTTCTTTTATCCTTTTTTTTCCTATCCCGAACAAATTAGATCCCACTGAACCAACTAAGTTTCCCACAGCTAGTGATTGTAAAGTTTCCTTCTTCACTTGGGCTTGGGGTTGATTGGTTTCAGGCTGAAAACCCTAAAGAAAATAACAGGGTGATACTGGCATGAAGGAATGGCTCTCCGACCGTGTTTCAGCGGCGATGCCGGACTGGGCGTTTTCTTCCAGGAGCGCACAGCCTCAATTGCACTAGTTCGAGTAACCATCAAAGAAAAGAATGCAGCAAATTGTGGCCATTAGATTATTTAGTCTTCCCCAAAGTCCTCTTCTCCCATACACTGTTTTACACAAACATATTCAGGGACTCTACATGGCCTGTGGCCTGCAGAATGTGCTTTTAAAACAATGCCCCTCATTTGGGCCTGTAGGAAAGATAGTAACAATGTAGTCTGTTATTCCCTTAACCACACTGCATTGTGAGCGTTCTCTCTCTCTGCATATGCTGGAGGCATCCCCCATGCCTAGGGCCTTATTTAATAAAGAATTAAGGTGGATGATCAATACATAATCAGAAGAAATGATTCCTTAACCATGCATATATTAAATTGCTTATTCTCTCTTGCTCTCCTCTCCCTTATGGAGGATGTTTATAATCTGGGTTTACTCAGAAATGTCCTAGTCTTGAACATGGCAATGGGGACAAATAGATATTGTTTGGACTAGATGGATAGATTGAGAAGTGTTAACGTGACTGGGAAATAACATTTCTTTTTGGAAGGGAGCCACAGAAACAGATGTGTTTGTAAAAGACGAGGAAAAAGAGTAGTAACAGTGGAAAAAGTCTGTTCTTTAGACTCAGAAGGACTTTTTCACTCTAGGATCTTCATGAAGTTAATTTACTTTTGGAGCTTCAATTTCCTCGATGCAAAAAATGGAGACCATAATCAGTCTTAGAGCCTTGTTTGGTGATTCAAATATATATGAAAATACCTGAGTGAAATTCCTCAGTGGACTTCACCTCACATACTTGATTTGAACTGGGGAACCAAACATGAGGAGGTGTTTCCATGAAATCAGTTACTTGTCACTTGTCTTTGCAGCAAGAGGCGAATCCCGCTAAGTGTAGTGAAATGGAAACCTGCTTGAGAAGGTGAAACAGCTAGAAAAAGATTTTTTTAAAGCTAGTCTTAAAAATTCTTAAGAGCAGAAAAAATAACATAAGGAGAAAATGAGAAAGTTAAAATGAAATTCCAAACCTTCAGGCTCAAGGCAATGGCAGTTTCTACAGTTAGGGGGTGTTCCCACTTTAGACAAGGATGGTAGGGCCTGGCCCGATAACCCTGCTGACGCACAACAATTAGGAAATCTAAAAATAATATTGAAGAATAACTTTTTGAATGCAAAAGTGTGAGGGGTATCTACTCTTGTCAGATTGATTGAAACAGGTTAAAATTGGTGAAGTTGCAGCAGTTTGCCTGGGGGTACTCTTCAGTCACCAGGTACCCCCCAAGCTGCACACCAGCAGACTTAAGGTGTCAGAAGGCAGAATTTCAAGCTGGCAGAACACTCAGAAAGCTGGGAGTAAAATCCTTCAATGCAGGTATAGGAAGGAATGAGTCCCAAAATATTAATATAAAAATTCATCCAGATCCTTTTTCATCCTGAAACTATACATATAGAGGAGGAGGGAAATTTCCAGGTAGCTTAAGGATAAATTAGAAGGTGAGACAATCAGACAATCAAGTACAGTTTCAGGAGATAGACTTTGGAGTTGGAATCTAGATGAGTTGATTTTTCTTTTCTAGCATAGAATTCATTCTTTAGAAGAACATTACGTAATTCAGAGTCTTTACACTCAGCATCCAACATGAAAACAAACAAATAAACAAAACACACACAAACACAAATGTAAGGTATGCAAACAAAAAAGAAAAATGTGAACCATATTCAAGGAAAACTTATTAATAGAAATTGAGTCCAATATCACCCAGATTCTAAAATTAACATAAAAGGACATGAAATCAGTTATGATTTAGTAGCTTTTGAAAGTAAATGCAAATTAAAAAATAAAAATCTCAGCACAGAAATGGAAACTACAAAAGAAAAGAATCAAATAGAAATTCCTGCATTGAAAATATAAAAACTAATATGGGAATTAAATAAATGGCATTAAGAGTGGATTTTAAATGAAAAAAGAAAAGAATAAATGTATTTAAAAATAGAATAATATGACACACATTTTGAAAAACAGAGAGAAAAAAATTAAGAGAAAGATAAGATTTGCAGAACTCTGTGGACCAATTTTATGCCTAATAAAAGTGCAATTGAATCTCTAGAAGAAGAGAAAGCAACAACAGAACATGAAAAAAAAAAGCACTTGAAGAAATAATGGCTGAAATCCTAACAAATCTGGTGAAACTCAGAAACTTCCAAATGTAAGAAGCTTAATAATCTCTTATTAGGAGAACTGCAAATAAACTCACAATTAGGCACATTAAAGTCAGATTTCTGAAATCCAAAAATAAAAAGAAACTTTTGAAACTACTCATAGAAAATGATCAATCACATAAAGGAAATCAAGGATGCAAATAATGGTTGCCCTCTCATTAGTAACAACGGAGTCCCAAATGCTACGGAGTAACTTGGAAAATATTGAAGGATGGGAGGGGAAAACTGTCAATGCAGAATTCTTTGTAAAGGAAAACCATCTTCTAAAGTGAAGGTGAAATAAAGACAGCTTCAAGTAAAAGTGAACTTATCACTAAGAAAGTGAAAGTGAAATAAGGAAAATTTCAAATATGCAAACATAGAGAATTCATTATCGGTTGCTGTGCATATACACACCCACATTGCTAAAGGTACTTCTTCATGATGGAGAAACATTGCATCAAATGGAAACTCAAAGGCATAGGGAGCAGTGATGATCACTGGAAATGAGAAATATGTAGTGAACATAGAATATTTGTCTATTCTTTCTTCTAAATTATTTAAAAGAATATCAATACTTAAAGCAGAAAGTATGGTATTGAAACTAAAAAGGAGTTTGATGTTGATCTCAGTTAATATTTATTATCAGCATCATATTTGTCATTGTGAGGTGAAGTTATTAAAATATACCATTGAATTTAATAACAATAATAATAAAACTAGTTCCAGAAATAGTCTATTTCCTTAAATATTACTTTTACTTGATGAATGAATCAGGCAAATAAATAGTAGATGACTAGTATATATAATTCAACAACATACTGATCAGCTCCAGGCCCCATATTACATTATTTTAGACAAATATAAAGATGTAAATTGAATTATTATTATTTATAAATTGAATTATTTTCAAACTGAATTGTAACTGGCTGACTGTTGCCAATTATATTGGGGATTTTACCTTGGTAGAGTCTTTCCTCCTGTGTTCAAAATTTTTATGTTCAGTCCCAGCCTTTTGTGCATTTATATTGATGTATAATAAAGCCCAGTTCACAAATACCTGAAAGCTGATAATAGGTAGAAAACACTGTATGATAATATCCAGTTCAAATCTACTGGTGCGATTTGATTGGTTATATTTAATGAAAATAAACATTAAGTCTTTATGGTCAGATTGCCTGCCGTATCCATCATTAGCACTATCCTGAAACTAAAAAGTTTTGAAAAGGTTTTACTATGTTAATAGTAGAAAGTCAAACATAAGGAGGTAATATAACATATAATGATTACAAAAATCTAGTGTTTTGATTTTATATAAATGATGACTCAATTCTTATTTAATTCTTTTTGGTATTGGCCAATTGTAACTGGATTACTGTATCTTTTATTTATTTTTTTTTAAGTACTGTTGGAAGAGGTCATTGAGAGGACATGGCTGTAGGTTGACCCAAGAATTGGACCTGGCAATTGAAGGCTCCTCACCCACCACTCCCATCCTTGGAACACATGTTCCATTTTCAAGGATGAAGCTTTGTGAGAGCAGTGTGTCATTGAGACCATCTGGGTGATAGGCCCTCTAAGACTATAATCAACTGCTAAGACACTTGAGATTCTGGCAGGTGGAGGTCTGTTTCATATTTCAAGCAAGAAGCTCCCAAGTTTGTGAATCAATGGTACTACACAGCTGGGCAAGTGTTTATAAATACTGAAAAGGTGGGGATGTCTCAGCACTGTGTCACATGATAACTCATTAAAGGAGGCAAGGGTGCTGGGCTGGAAATCAGAGTCTAAAGAGCACACAGTGATGCCCTGAAATTATTTGAAAGGCTATAATGTCGATGAAGTGTAGCTTCTACAGGCACATCTAGGACCAATGAGTCAGAGTCCCAGGAGTAAGATCTTGGCTCAATAAAAGTAAAAAATGTTTAATAATTAATGTCTAGAATGGAATCAGCTTCCTTAAAAGAGAGTAATAATTTAAATCTCTTCAGGGTTTTACAGATTCTGAATGGAGTTTGTCAATGATGGCGAAGAGGAACTTAAAGCTCGATATGGTAGAGGTGGAAGGGTAAGGGCATAACTTGGCACAGATAACTTATAAAACATTTCTCAGTCTTGTGGTCTTTACATTAGAAGTTTTATAGTTCTCTCCCAAAGAACTCATTAGCAATTTAAGAAGAGATGAAGAAGCCTAAAATTGTTTCATAATTGGTATAACAGAAATCCAAAGATGGAGTAACAGATAGCAAACAATGGAATATACTAGTATCAGAGCAAAGGTGGATTTGATGTCTTTAATAATCAGTTGTTAATAAAAATGGCTGTGGCTCAGACTCCACAATTTTTTTAATTGTTCAACTAATACATTTGATTTGTCTTTGTAATGTAGACCAATTTGATTTTCCTGTATTTCCTATATCTCTATTTCCTATAAGTCTAATACACTGGAAAGTAAATAATGACTCTCAAATTGGACCACAATTCTCCAATAAAATAAATCTCTCTCATAGAAATCCCATCAGTGTTTTAGGTATGATGTAGCTCTGAAATGTGAAATTCTAAAATAGTAAGAATATAAACTAGAACAATCTGGTCTGGGACAAACCTAAAGTACTTTAACAATTGGGTGAAGTGGATTCCTGACTTCAGTCAATCACAAGCATATTGAGGTCTCATGAAAAACCATGGGACTTCTATAAGGATATGAAATAATCAACCCAAAATACTTTAACTGTTTTGCATAAAATTGTTGGCTATCAGGATCTGAGACAAAGATCACAGATGCACAGCCCGTGGAATAGATCTGCTTCCATGATGCCCTTTGCCCTTTCCCCCAAAACTACTTTCGAACAACTTTAATTAAGTGACAACATTAACAGAGTGGAACTACCCTATCATCTTTTCGATATACGATAACCTCATTAAAATAGTGACTGTCCCAGCATATTAACAGGTCACACCATAGTCAACTGGAGGGGACTGTACAAGATATCTACACCAGGGGATGAGAGTCTGATCGCTATGTTAAAAGTCTGCCTGCTATAAAAAGAACTTTGCATTTTGAAGATCAGAAAAATATTTTAGTGTTCGAACCCTAATTCCTTCTCTGAGTGCCAGTTTTATCATTTGTAGAACGGAGATACAATATCAGTCCTCATAGCTCAAGGAGAAAGAGCAAGAGAGAACACACCACAAAAACAGGCCTGCTAACGTCCTTGTTACCACTGCTCTTATGTTTGGTTTGGATTTTTGTAGATTGGCCAGTGGGGCTTTTCATTCTAATATTATAAAAGACAATCTAATATTAAACTTTTTCTAAGACAGAAGCCATGAAATTTAAACTGTCTGGCTGGCACAAACTAGCTTGTTATTGAGCCTCATTTACAGAAGAGGCCTCACCAGTAAGTTGCAGAATGAAATCAGATAATTAATGGGGGACTCTTAGAATATTATGGTTATTATTAGGTTCAGGAAATGTATATATCTATATATACATATTTAAAATATCTGAATTTATATACAGATATATACTTTATATATTATCTAGGTTTATATATCTATATACCTATGGACATAAATTTATATATAGATGTATACACATAAATTTAGACTATATATATATATACACACACACACACACACACACACACACATACATACACAGAGAGAGACTGGGTTCATTATTGCTTATAGCTTAATAACGTAGGCTCTCTCAATGGACTGTTAAAAAGCGTGGATAGTCTTATCTCCCTTAGGCCAGAAATTCTGATTTGGTAACTGGATATTTAACTTTTCCTTCCATATTTACCATTCATTGTAAAATCAGCCCTCAGCACCTGTTCAGGTCATTTTATAGAGATAATCTTAGAGTTTAAAGGCTCATTCAAGCTAATGTAGTCTATCCACTCCTATAATAAGAATGGTGAATAGCAAAGAAGAGAAGTCAGTTAAGCTAGGATTAAAATTTTTCTCAATTTCGTATTCTTCTAAATATCTTTTTCCAGTGCGAACTCTTGGGATCACAACCCTGAACTTCAGGCAGAAATACTGGACTGCCCACAATAGGGAACAAGGATCTTGTGAGGCTGTGAAGTATCCTGTCAGTCCATTCTCCTTAAGGCATCTTTGTTGAGCCATCTTAATTATGAGGTGCTCAGAATCCTGCTGTGGTGAGTCCATTTAGGACCAGAGGAAATCTTAGACTGAGGAAGACTTGGTGATTGTGATGTGACTGTCTCTTACTATCTTTTATGTGCTGTAGCCTATTTGAGAACAGGGGCTGTTTATCTATATGGTCCTTCATAGAAGTTAATTCTTTGTCCTCTGAGCAAAGGAGCCCCCTATGTCATTGAGGAAAGTTATACACTGATGAATTTGTTGGGTCCCCAGAATAACTCTGTATAGTCAAGATTACACATCACTCCCATTTTGCAGAGAATGAAAACAAGGTGGATTGCCTTGTTCAAAACTAGTAACATGAAGAAGCAGAAAAACTAGAACTGGAATTAAGGTTTACCTAACTGGTTTTGTGCAATTTCTGCTTGTCTGCTTTGGGATATAGGATGTCTGAAAGCTACTATTTTACAACCATGGATGAAGAACAAAATGACAAAGCAACTTCTCAAAAGTTTTTTGAACTTATATCTATCTACTGGTTGAGTTTTTATTTCTATATTAGAAAACTCATTTTCTGGAATTATCTATGTAAAGTCCTTTATTCAGCATAATTATCATTTAATTTATTAAAAGGTAGTTTGTATGATCTTCTGCCTTAAATGCAATTGCATTCACATGTAGATTGCATTCAATGCTGAAAAGAAAATCACCCAGATAACACTGATTATTCATCAAGTTACCATGAAATATGGAGTGGGTCCTACAATTACTAATGTAACTGCATTAATCTACATGATAATTCTCAACAATGCTAATTTCTATTGGCCATTTGTAGGTTGATACTGTTATATAGTACTAACAGATGTTAAATTAGTTTATAAAAACACCTAGAAACAACTGTAGCAGCAGATTGCTTGTAAGTAATAGGAAAGATTATAAAATTCAGATAACATAAAATGCAATAGGTTTACACTGAGACAAAGGAAAAGTATGTATAAATATTAGAGACAAGGTGTTGAATGGACTGAATTAAGATAGAACCGAAACAAATGGGTTCAATGTAAGTTAATGACATTACTAGTAAAGACAGCTCAGCAGGTACCTTCCTATGAGGGACCTTCCATGCATCTCTCATCTATTTATGAGATGGTTGTTATATATTTCTTTGAAATTCATGATATTGTCTCCTACCCATAAATACTTGTGCCATGTAGAGATATTAGTAATTCATGGAAAATGATGAGTAATATTTACCTGGAAATTAGGGGTTTGTAAAAAGTTCCATAGTCTCTCAAACTCTATGAATAAGCTGTTTGTAGTCGATGAAACTGGGATATGTCAGTTGTATTCTAATGGAACATTAGTGCCACCTTCACATAAGCGACACTTCAATATAATGAGGCTGGATTTGATTCCATTATGTTCCCCTGCAGAGACTGTGTTAGGCAATAACAACAATAGCACAACAGATGCTTAAACAAAACAAAACAAAAAAAGAATTCCTACCCTCTAGAAGTTGTTGCTGTCCACATTAGTTTAAATAAAATTGAAGTTTCTCAACTATAATTACAGATTATTTGAGGTAAACATTGGTTAGAAGGAGGACATGTTTGAGAGATGACATTAATGGCTTTTCTATGTAAAAATATACCAGGCTTTTTGATGAAAAGTATGTATTCTTGCTAAAAACTGTTAAATAATAAGAATTTTTTGATAGCAAGACTTGTAGGTGGAGGAGAGACAAGTCCTTTTGGTGAGAAATTTAAAAATGTGTACAGAGTGTATTTTAAACAGCACTTTAATTCTGTTCAGTAAAATCATTTATTACTCCAGCTACAAAAGAGCCAGCCCTGTTGATTCTCAATGCTTTTTAATGCATTGTGACTAGCATTACAATGACTGACGCAACAATGAGTGGAGGAAAAAGTTCCCTCTCCTCCCTCTCTCTCCCCCATCAATATGCTGGAAGAAAATGCCACAGACTCCATTGAAGGTAATAGGTTTAGATCACCATTACACTTTCTATTCAATGAGCTGAGGCTGTTTGGGCCATTTCTGTTGGAAAATTCACCTGTTTGAAAAGATTCGTTTTATTCAATGCAGTAGAACGAAACAGCAGAGCGGCGAGCCTGCTACACCTCCGGCTGGTGCCGTTCCTTCTGTCTGTTGCAGATACATTCCAGTTCGAGCTGTGCAGCCAGATCTAATTGAAATATATGGAAATCTCAGAAACAGGTCTATTGAAGAAAGGGAGTAGACAAAACAGGCATACTTTTCTCTTCATTACCTTCCCCTTACTTTTCAGCATCCATTACTCTTCTTTCATCTCATATGTGGTGCTCCCTATTCCCTCTCCCAGGCTTCTCTGAACCATCTGTCATAACGCTCCATTCTAGTCTACTCTTTCAAAGAACCCCTGGGGTCATTCCATTTCTTCCTTTCCTTGTCCTGGGACTAGTTCCATGATCCCTAGCTCTATTAAGTGATTAAAATAATATCACACCTAGTCTCCTATGTTCATGCAAATATTGGGGTAATAGCTTATTTCTTCCAGATACTCCTGTACATTAGAAGATTATCTTACCCTTAAGGAGTACCTACTCCAAGAGTCTTAGATGAAGGAAACAACTTATTTCATCTTTCTGTAGGCCTGACTCAAAGAGTTTTGGCAGCAGAATTGTGACTTACTCTTTCATCTAACAATAAGTGTTGTTGACAAAGGGTATACTGGGTATCCACTCATAAACTTGACCAGCCCATCTACTTCCATTTTCAGTTTTTCAATAATTATGTAAAATGATATGCAAATGCAGCTTCAAACCCTTCCTCCAGATTGTTGTCCCTAATTCTAATCTAAAATAGCACTAGAACCAACACTGGGTACATCCAGATATTTCCATTCCAGAACCTGAAAATGCACAAATGTGTGAGTTGGCTATGACTTCAAAAAAAAATTAAGGCAATATTGCCTGGTGATTAACACCTGAGGTCAGTCAGCACATCGGTTTTGAGTCTCGTTGTGGTGACTTACTAAAAACACAACCATAGCAAGTTAACATTACAACTTCGTTTCTTCATCTACCAAATCTCTAGATACTTTATGGTTGTAGGGACAATGTGCTTCTTACTTGGGAGTTGCTGTATAATTGAAAAAAAATGTATGTAAAACACTTAAAGTACTTAGCAAATATCTCACCTGCTAAATACCTATTTTAAAAAGTATTATCCTACTTTTATAAATAAAATAAGCCAAATGATCAAGCCCCCAAAACGTTTATATGAACCTGTTTGTCAGAATTCCCTCATAATATGAACCATGGACACTTTGGAGTTTAGAGCACAAATGGAAGGGGGAAGGTATAATGGAGATGGAGACAAACTCAGCAGGCTCCCACTCTCTCCCAAGATAGGTATGGACACAACACATAAGGAATGCATTGTAGCCAATCAAATGATGCATAAAACTTAGTTATTTAAAAACACTTTGGCATTACCCTCCTATGAGTATGTTGATGCTGGGTGTGAAGAGATCATTAAAGGTTCAGATTCCAAAGCTCTGGATGTCCTTAGGCCCTCAAATTATTTAGCAAAGAAAATTCTCATGATAATGAGGGTAAAAAATTGGATTCCCCAGTTTACAGAGTATGCCAAACTGAACAAAATTGTCAGCATAACATTTAAATTACTTTTTTGATAAGCTTGGCTATTTACAAATCATCAGACAATTACATCTTCCAAAAACTATTTAGTATCAATTCATTCTGCCTTTTCAACAGTGCACTTGACTAATTCCAAATAAATTGGAAAAAATTACCTTGTAGATTGCAAGAAACTGACCAAAAACAATCCCTGGGGTTTTAAATTATATATTGCTAACCAAAAGAGTTCTCTGCTTCATCACCCATGTTCCAGACATTAACAGTTTAGAACATGGATAAATACATTGAATACAACCTAAGATGGAACTCCATCATATACATCTTTGTTAAACAAATTTTATGATCATTTGTATGTTACTTTCAATGGCGTGGTATGACATCATACTCTAATATGTCCCTAGTCCCACAATTCCTAATTATTAACTATAAGCTTCCTAGTAGGTGAGAGATTGGAGCTCACAGAATGATGCCAATATTTAGGAAATACAACTCTAAGCCCTGAGAATCACAGCAATTCCCAACAAATCAGTACAATCTTTAAAGCTGGTTCTTTTCCACAGACACTCTCAGAGTCCTTAGGAGTCCACTCCTTGAAAAATCTAGGAAGCTCTCTCCTAAAATGTGCGCTGAGAATAAGATTGGTGAGGGAGAAATTTCCTCCTGAAATCACAGAGCTTGGACAGCACTCCATCTAAGGAAGCCCTGAGGTCAGGGGCCAGTGCCCATTTCTGGGGATCGGGACGTTAGATGCTGTTTCAATATACCTGGATCTCAGGTGTGTATGTATGCACTGGGTGGGGAATATTTTGCATTCAAATATGGGGTACTCCTTTTATTCAGAGTATGTCTTAGTCACCCCCATATCAGTTGGCATTTAATCAGAGAAGGCTTTGTTTTTAATGTTAGCTTTAGCATTCCTCAATGAGAAAAATAGGCTGTTGATTTAAAAATAAATAGCATGTAACTCAAATACTGGTAGTAAATGTGTTCATGATTTGTTTTTTGTCTCAACCCTCTTCTGGCATTGTCCATTTGCCTCTGGGAATGGTGGCCTTTCCTATGTAGAAACAGAGGATGGCTGTGCCAACAAGTTAGAATAAATGAAATGTGCAGATTCAGCTCACTGCCTTCCAGGTAGCCTTGTCCTTGAACACACATGTCCTTGCGAAGTGGACTAACTCCGAGCAATGGTTGGTAGAACGACCGAGTTGATGAGTCCTTCTTGATCAAAGGGGTGAGGTTGTCAAATGTCTTGATAGATATAATGTTCATCAAATATGTCAAAAATCCAGTCAAAGAAAGAAATTCATAAGGTATTAAAACTACAGATCCAGCTGTAAGAGAGAAATAGATTTTAAAAAAGGCACCTGCCACATCAACTGCCCTGGGTTCTGTTCTGCTCCCAAAGATTTGAGAACCTGGGCTTCTGAGGGGTAGATAGTCTGGCTAAATGACACACACAACCTTCACCCAGTAAATCAGGGTCTTGTGGGCACTTGAGAAAGGTAAAAAGACTGCCATTGCTCCAGTTCATGCCTTCTATCAGGGGGATGACATTATAGGACAGTGATTAAGCAAAGACATATTAACAGTCCAGTAGCCAAAATCCTCCACTGAGGACAGTTTTTGGCAAAAGTAATTAATTTGATTTATAACATCTTCTGGTTCTAGAATACACTTGAGCCTCCTGTCTCTCTGTAATTGTGTGTGAGAGAGAGAGAAAGGGAGAGAGGGAGAAAGAGAGCAGAGACAGGTTTTAACCCTTTATTTATAGCATTGTTGTTATTCTTATCTTAGTACTAGTCATTTTATTTACTATATGGTCCTAGGTTTACTTTTATTCAAAAGTAATAATATTTATTCATAATAATCTCTCACCTGAAGTGCTTACAACTGATCATTAATTTAGCTTCAGGGCATGAATACTAAAGAAAAAAGACACCAATTAAATTTCAACTGGCTATTTTTTAAAGCTGCAAACAGCAGAATTCCCATTTCAATTTAATTAACCGAGAGAAGGAGTTAAACAAAAAAGTTATACTTCCACACTTTGTACTTATTTTTCCATTTGTAAAGGAACTTTCTTTTCTAGGTAAACAGGAATTGAACATCCAAAACCAATAAGAAAATAAATCGTACTGACTACACAGGACCATTGCCATTGCATTATTATAAATGTGTATTATGTTTTGTTGCAGGCACAAACAATGACCTCTGTCCTGGCAGAGCACACTCTGTTTTCTCTCTTGTTCATTGCGAAGCCACCTGGAAAGACAAAGGTCTAGGCCTCCTGTGCAGCCTGAAAATTTGTCCAACTATCCCAGAGAGAAACTCAAAAATGCCATTTTTCAGTGCATGAAAGAGAGGTTATTCCTCGTAGAGGAAAGAATATTCCCCTATTGATAGGAAGTGAAGTGCAAGAAAGGGGAAGGAAACAAAAGCAGAAAATTATTTTCTTTTAAGCCATCCAAACCATTTTCTCCCTCTCTTTTCACTCGTGTTTACCCACCAGGCCAAAGCCACCTTTATATTTAGGTAGCATTCAGAACAACCAAATAGTACGATAGGAAGGTTACAGGCTGCTCCTCTGAACTGAAAGAGTACTGTACTTTCTATCATTACTGCTATCTTTTCAGACACTCTCTAAATGACAAGTCTTACTGGAAACAAAAAGTACTAATAAATTGAATGTCAGTTTGTTTATTGGATATTAAGAGCATAGTAAGGGTCTGAGGATTCAGCTTTTGTTGCTCAGGGATTTAACTGGATAAATATCTGTAAAGCATGTTGCAGTTTTTAGGATAATGGAGGGGAGCACGAGGTAGGGGCACTTGGATTGGAGATGAGAACACCAGCAACAACGAGTGGAATGATTCTATCTATTTATCTATCTACTTCAGGGGTGTCAAACTCATTTTCACTGGGGGCCACATCATCCCTGCAGTTGCCTTCAAAGGGCCAAAATAATTTTAGGACTGTATAAATGTAGCTATGCCTTAACTGTTAAGGAGTTGAAATTACATTCGGCCTTTTGAAAGCAACTGCGAGGCTGAAGTGGCCCCAGGTAAAAATGAGTTTGACACCCCTGATTTACTTATCTAGCACTCACCTACCTATCTCCCTGAAGAAGGAAAGAAGCAAAAAGAAACTCAGTCTGACCTGCTGGGCACTGAGTACACATAGAATACATGATGAATGACTCGTGTATTTAGAGATTAATAATTTTTTAAAAATGTGGGCCCATTCTAAATAGCCGTATATCTTCTTTCACATTTGTCGAAACTCCAGTTTAGACACAGAATTCGACGTGCTTAAATGCTGTCATGTGTTTTCAGTGCCCACAGCCTGAGGCGGTCTTTCTTTCCCTGCCCCTTTCTGCTGTGGAGCTGCGGCTGGGCTGACTGCCTAAACTCTCGAAGCCTTACTTACATTATCCAGGTGATTCCATAGATATTTTTGAGCCCCTTTAATGCAAATTTTCATCCTAGATAGGGAGGAGACATCAGTGAACAACACAAAGCTCCTGCTAGTCTATGAAAAGAGGCAACAAATAGATCCATTTCTTAATATATGCCAACATCAGAAGGTTTTAAAGAAAAGCTAGGTGCAAGGATTGGCTGCTAGGGCGGACCCTGCGGTGACTTTAGAGAAGTTAACAAAGGTCTCCCTGAGAACTGAAGGACTTGACGGAACCCATCATGGGTGAGCCCTGGAAGCACCCAGGCCTGAGGTGGGAACGTGCTTGGTATTTCCCTGGGTGCACTAAGGAGACAATGAATCCAGAGCATGGGGAGCAAAGGGTGAGTGGCAGGAGATGAGGACCAAGAGGCAGGGGCTTGGGAAGGATGTGGGAGAGGAAGACAAGACTCCATCCAAAGGGCTATGTAGCCATTGTAAGAACTCTGCAATTACTGGCTTCGGTAGATAAATTATGGGACAGTTTTGAGCTTCAGATAAACTTGACTGCATTCACGTCTGATGTGAGTGTAAATGATAATCATACACCCTGGACTGTAGGAAAATAATATGAAATGAATGCCTGAAAATCCGGCACATAAGAATTTCTAGCAGGCTCCATCAGTGCCTGCTAAGTCTAAAAATACAAATTTTAAATCTTGTGCCAGGGGCTCATCTGCTTTGTTAGATTTTTGTTGTTGTTGTTTTCCTGTGTGAGATTTACCTCTCCCCTAAGCCGTAAACTCCTTGAGAACACAGCCTGATTTGTACCTTTCTTTCTGTTAAAGGACCTAGGTTTGCACATAGTGGCTGACTTAAGATCTTTGTGAATTGATTGGTTGGTATAAGTATTAATCAAAATGTCTACCTGTAAGGGTCATCGCCCAGTGCAAGCATGGCTTACTGTCAGTGGGAGGGGATATACAAGAAAGGCCAGGAAAAATCTCCCTGTGAGGAATAATGAGAGCAGTCTAGCCCCTAGTAATTACTCACTTACTCCTAAAAGTCTTTTCTTCCAAATTGTCCTCAAAGTACCTAGCAAAGAACTGGAGAGAATTTTAAGCAACGTGGTTTAACATTGTTTAATGAAACTGTGAAGGAAAAGAAATAATCCTATGGTACATATTTATATTTTAAAAACATAGTGAAAATGATCCCCCTCCTGTCCCATTTCAGAACCACAGTCTTTAATTTCAAGTTACTCTTCCCGAGTCAAGTCAGAACAGGCGCTGCCAATTCATCATGTATGCTCTGAGGGGCTGAGAGGGTGCAGCCCGCGTGAAAGTCACGTCCCTGCCTAGCACCACGTGTGACAGTGAATAAGAAAACTGAATCCTAGACAGAGGATGCAGGGTCCAGGCTGACCTTTGCACTTTGGCAACAGGCCCCAGGCTAAGCTTTATTGCCCAGTTTCTTCAACTACAAAAGTAGGTAAGGGCAAATGCTGCATAACAATTTTCCAGGGAGGTGCTGATAACCAAGCATGAAAATATGTGTAAAGTCACTTCTTAAATTGTCTCCAGAAGTCAGGGTGCTCCACTCCCCAGATGAAGCCTGTGTGGACACTTGTAACTAGTGCAGGGTGAACAGAGGCAGTCTGGCTTCCTCACCCAGGTGTCTGGGCAACTAAGGGAAGCAGTTTCCCATAGCCCTGAGGCTGGGCCTGACAAACTGTTCCCACAGCCTTGAGTGGGCTCACATGCCTAGAGTCTTGTTGTGTTAGACAATGTGTCCTGGCTCCCTGCTGGCTTTGTCTGTATTTAGTATATAAGAGAGTTGGAATGTCTCGCTGAGACAGAGGGGACAGGTCCCATGCAGGGGACAGGTGACATGCAGATACACACGGGACATATGGGGAGACACGCAACTTGCAGCATGGGTGGTTCGCCCACCCATGAATAAAGAAAGGCCTGTCAGGCGTCCCAGTGGCTCCGTGAATATCCTTCCCTCTGCCGGAGTCCTGTGAACCTGTCCGGCCTTGACCAGTCACAACACAACTAGGAAACAAGTGTTCAGATAATAAATACTACGGTAATTTAGAAAAAGGGCTTAATATGCACTGTCACAATCACAGAAAAAGTTACTAAAGTAGGCAAGATTTCAGAGTTGTAGTTTTCCAATTTTACTTTGTAATTCAACACCAGGCTTTTGGTGAAGCCACTCTTTAGCTTCATTTAACTCGCTCGCTTTTTTTTTTTGTCTTTAATGTTTAAGAATTCCAGGTGCACATTATACTCTATTTTTAAAATTCACTTCACCTAGAAGATCATATTTTTTTCTTATTCCACATATTTCCTCTGTTTTCCCCCCTTACATTCTTGAATTATCTTTATTTTTCATCTCTTCAATCTGGGTTTCCTCGACCCTACAGATTTGAGAATGTAGCACCTACCCCATTTGCCCCTCCAAATCTTGCCAGCAGTCCTAGTTCATATAAGCACCGTCTACTTCTGGCAGCCATTCTGCACTTCACGCTTCCCTCATTAATGTGCTAGAAATGTAGCTGATTGCTCCTGTGGCCCCTTAATTAAAGACAATTAAAAGTTGCTGGGTTACCATGGGGATGACTGATTACCCAGTGAGTTCACATTCGAGAAGATGAACCCTCAACAGTCCTCTTGCAGGGGAAACAAGGACTTAGCCCTCAGGCCCCTTTATTTTATTCCCACGATATTCGGAAGTTACTGAAGCTTTATTAAGGTTGGAACTCCAGGTCCCTTTCCAAGTGGAGTCACACCACAAAATAATTCAAGTGCCTCTTTACTCCCTTCTCTCCGGCTCCTTCTCCAGTCTGCTATCACAGACGGGTAGAGATAGAAAGGTACTTAAAAAGCTAGTTTAAACGAGTTAAGCAAGTCAGCCAATTAGATATTGTTGCAGTCTGATGCATGCCTGAGATTTAGAGAGGGGACCTTCTAGTATGTTCCCTGTTCTCCTGACTCCAGTCAGGTTTTATCAGTTCGTATGCAGAAAAATGTACGCTGTCCCTCACTCTTTGCCATAGTCCCGAGTTGATGAAGCCAGGTACAAACTGCTTCTGGATTGCTATTTCTGCCTGCCCGCTTGCTACTGATTATTATCTGGACCGCTCCTTAGCTTTGATGATTGGCCACAGTAAGGAGATGATGGAGAAGCAGAAAAGTTAATTTTTCCATTTAGTCTGATTCTGTAGAATGCCAGTGACTGACCTGATTCTTCCTCCTAGTTCCTATGTTATTTCTCCTGATTTTGCCTTAGTGAACTCCTTAATTCCATGCCCGGTCCTATTTCCTTTAAGTTTTCCATGGAGGGAATCTCCTGAGTCAGTTACACATACACACGCTGCTTCAGTTTCTCTTCAGCCGGCCAGTTCATTCAGCGCCTCCAGCAGCCTGGGTTTTCTGGCCCCACAGCTCGGTCTGTCCAGTGAGCGGCTGCTCCAGCCCTTGATCTGGTTTTGGCCCACTCCTAGCATATGGAACTCCCTGAAGGAGAATTATACCATACCCAGACAACTTGCAAAAGGTTTTGCTTTCCTTAAGTTAATCAAAAGATATTTAACTACTTTTCTTTCAAAATATGAGTAGTGGTCCTGTGGGCCCCTCTTCTATCTATACAAAAAACAAACAAACAAAAAACCAAACAAACTCTCACACTTCTCACTCACTTAACAGGGCATCTGAGACCTTGGTCCTTCTTATTTTCAGTGGATCCTGTCCTCAGGAGTTCTGGGTCAGTTCTTATTGTGATTGTGGATGTCTAGACCATTAATTGTCTCCTCTGCCCTAATATTTGTCTTCCCCTCCTGCAGCACTGGTTCCATGTTAAGGACAGAAATAAATCCTGCCAGAGACTCTGGGCCTGGCATTGGGAGCAAAGGAACAGTACACTGGGAGAAAGATCTTATATTATCTAAATGGACTCCATGTGATGTTTCATTTGGTCAATTGCACCACAGGATGAAGCCCTTTAATAAATCTCACCCTGTGCAGTGGTTATCAATATTTTTGTTGTTTTTTATTAGAACTGTAGAATTTCTGCTTAATTCTAGTCATTCCTACCATCTAAAATGCCTGATTTAAATAGGTAAGAATGGTAACCCACAAATGTATTCAACCCAAGGGAAATGGCTGAAAGATGTATTCATTTTTTCCTTTATGTTCTTGCCCATTCTTTCTACTCCTATGTAAGTTATTCAGAAAAACACATTGCATTTAGATTTTTTTAAAAATTGATGGTTATTACAGTGAGCTTCCCAAATGCACCGGTATGTAACTTCCCAGCAATTTTTGATTGATTTGCTACCTTAAAAGTAAAATACTCTTAATAAATTTTTAAAACCAATGAGCAGAAACTAATTTCAGGAGTCTGCTTTGTGCATGTTGTATCCAAGGCATGACACTTAGTATTTCTCACAGATAATGGAAGCATAATGGGTGTGAAAGGCTGACAATTTGGACTTGGTAGGTAGCGAGGGAAGGGTCACTCATGAGGCCACCTGTCCTTTGTTAACGTGCAGCACAGCCATGTTTCAAGTAGTCCTGGGGTAAGGTTCCCTCGCACTGTGCTCTCAGCAGGACTCGAGCCTGACCTGTAGAGACCACCTCGGAGAGCCTGTGTAGTTCACTTTCCAGGACCGGCTCTGTCCTTGATCTCCATGCTGTGACTGACATCAAGGTGACCAATTAGTGGGCCCCGTGATGGTGTTTTCTGTGATGTTGTAAGGGCACCGAGGTCACAGCAATTCAAACCTAGCTAAATCCCAGGAGGCTGCACAAAGCCATGTCTCTGAAGTCTGACTTTGACACAGCATCCCACAAATGAAGGTATGGCTCCTTTTTTGAACTTGACCAGGAACCTGCTTGCTGAGCAGGGAACTGAAATGCAGCTGCTGCAGCAATTTTAAATAGTAAAGACATTTGCTGATTGCCAAAACGAAGCTTTACCCTGTGACAAGGTAAACCGGGTCATTCTCAAGGGGAGATGAAGGCAGTGAGACTAGGAAAGAAAAGACAGAGTTTTAGGGCCTGGGGAACTAAACTCTCTAGTAAGTGAGGGAGCATACATCAACATTTTCTTTCAATTTTTTTCTTCACAAAACAATTAGCCAATATTTATTTTAAATCAGGGTAACAGTCACGGAACCTTATTTTATGTCATTTTAAAATTCGCAAAGAACTTTGCCATTCTAGCAACCTTGTGAGTTAAGAAGATTATTTGTCTTCAAGGACCTGATGAAACAAACTAAGGCATTTAGAAGCCTCTAGTCTTGTCTTTCCCACTCACGAGTATACTTTGCTCCAGTTAGTTGCCAACAAGGCCAGTCTAGGAACCCCAGGATGAGGAGGTGTATGATTCCCTGATTGGGAGGCCAGGGTACCAGCAGGGCAGCCCCAGAAACACCACGCAGGAGGCAGAAGGGAGGAGGCAGCTCTGATGATCACAGTCTGGCATATGAAGATCAGAGACCATCAATGTCCACTAAAGAGAAGCCCAAAGGTAAATTTTTAACCTGTAAACAGGCCAATTCTGTAACCTGTTACCAGGAGGTAGCTGTGGTAGCACTGACAGATTTAGCAAATAAAAACATAGGCTATCAGTTAAGTTTGAATTTCAGATAAACAGCAACAAAAACTTCATATTAGCCTGTCCAAAATATTTCATGAGACCCACTTATACTAATATATGGATGTAGATATTTGTTCTTTATCTGAAATTAAAATCTGGCTGGGTGTCCTGTATTTGGGCCCACACTAAGGTGGGGACAGCAGCGAAGCTGGAAGGGTTCTGACACTAACTGGGGGAGCTGATGGTCTGGATAAATGAAGACTCTGACATGTCCAACTCTGCTTCACATCACACAAAATTTCAATGTTCTCTTATTCTGTTTTCTTCCCAGTAAAAAGTATATATAAAAATGTAACCAAATTGTCACTGAGGTGGAAGTCACTTGGCTCAGTACAGGATCAGAGCTGGCTTCGGCATCTTCTACTTCCCGTTTGCTCCCCTTCTTCCTCTCATGTCTAGAGCCCTCCATCGTTTTTTTTTTTTTTTTTTTGGCTCCCAAAGTATGCCAACCAAGTTTTGGATATTCCTCTTCTCACTACTGCACACGCTTTTGAAATCTGTTCAGTGTCCCTCTATTCTCAATGTCCTGTAAAGTGGCTAAAGTGAATTCTGTGGGCTGTCATGTTAAGTCCTAATGGATGGTGATAGTTTAAACTGCCAACAGGCATAAGTAAGGCTCTTCAGGGGTTTATCCTGAATCTCTAACAGCCAGTGAGGGAGGATGTTTTCAGATTAGGGAGTCTTTCATGATTCTTCAAGTTAGGCCATATTGGAAACTGCTTGGAAGTAGGGATGGCTTTACCGTCAGGGAACAGAAGGATCTTTGGACTCAGGAGTTACCTTTAGACTAACTTTCAAACTCGAGCCCATGTGTTGCTAGAGGCTGACACAGGCATGCCTACTGTGTTCCTTCGACTTGCTCCATCATCTCCGGTCTCAAACATCAGCTCACATTTCGAGGCTGCCTTCCTCAGTAGAACTCTGTTATCTTGATGACTAGGATGACAGTATTCCAAATAGCTGCCTCCTACTCCAAAAATAAAAACAAAAGAAAAGGAAGGAAAGACAGAGGAAGAGAGGGAGAAAAAGGTGGAAAGAGGTAGGAAGGAAAGAAGAAAAGAAAGAAAGAAAGGGAATACTCACTGGTATGGACTTTCAATCCCAAAGGGACACACACATATACAAAAGAATCTGATTATAAGATAAAAGTAGCTTTATGATTTTCAGATAAGAAATGTGCAAATGCCAAGTGTCATTATAATCACAGAGTTCATCTTGCTAAAGAAGCTCATAATTTCTCAGACATTTGCAACAGCTCTCCCTACCCCCATGGAGATGAGTTATAATCAGATGCAACCACAGACCATTGTCTCTGAGCCAAACGCAAAGGCACTCTCCACTAAAAAAATCACCAGCATTCGTTATTTGTCTTTATTTTGTGTACTGATTATCTGGGGAGTGAGACACCACACTGAAACATCACACTACTCTGTGGGGCTGGGCTGCTGCTGCGTATTAATCTAACAGCATGTTGCTGCTCTGATTGGCATTTATGTGGAGAAAGGAATGGTAACTGTTTATAACTGAAACCTCTTTCTTCTGCTTGGCTATTCACCCTTTCAGTCCATTTCCTTCTGTCTAGTCTTCTCTTCCTGTAACTTTCTTCCCTACCTTATCGTCCCTCTCATCTCAGTCCCTTCTTCCTCTTTGTTTTCTCTTTCTTCTCTCTTCACTCCTTCTCTGCATATGCTAGCGCCACGCCCCTCACTGGCCATGCCAGGGGACTGCTCTTTAACGGACAACCAAATTGCCAGTGTGAGTTTCCCGTGCTCTGGTTTATTTTCAGTCAGGGTTGTTTTCGGTAGGATTTCAAACTGTATTTACAAAAAGGAAGAAAACGAGCCCATTAATCTCCTTTCCTTTCTCATTCCAGCCTGCACTGTCTCTTCAAACTTTTTTTTTTTTTCCTTTTCTCTGTGAAAGACTTTGAAAATAGACTTCGGTACCAAAAAAATTAAGTTGATAAAATTGTGTCAGCTGGAATCCCAAGATGTGCAAAGTCCAATTATCAGGCCTTTTTCTGTTATGTGACCACTCAGGCATCTCTCGTCCAAGTAAAAACCCTGAGAAGACAACAGGGGAGCTTTGCACCAGACAGCTCTCTGAGATGCAGACTTTTGCCCCAGCTGGTCCTTGCCCTCATGTTTAGGTGGCTTTATATGGTGTCTCTCCCTCTTGTCACTAGGTCCCTCTCACGTATTCAAAGGCTTCCTACCGAACTAAAGATTTTCTCCTTGCTGTTAGATCATTTCCATCAGTGTCAAGTTACAATCTTAAAAGAAAACAAAGAATGACAAAACAAGCCTTATATCAGCTCATATTCAACTCTAGTTACTATCCCATTGCTCCTCTCCCTTTGGAGCAAAACTTCTCAAAGCGATGTCTGTAGTCACCTTTATGTCCTTTATGTACCTACTTTTATGCTACGCTGAAAGGAGCCATCCCCCAAACTGTTCCTGTCAAGGGTGCCAATGACCACCTGGTGGCTAAATCCAAAGGTCACTTCTTACGTCTTTGTTTATCCATAGAAATGTGGCCTAGGGTGGACAACTGGAGACATATGATGTGAGGAACAGAATCTCTTCCTGGGAGAGAAGTCTTGACTCGGCAACAATGTGTCAGCACCGGAGGCAGGAGGTGAGGTGATGGCTCAACTCCTGCCCCTGATGCAGCCCCCATCAGCCAAGAACTGAAAGCAGGGCTTCAAGGCCATAACACGGGAAGAATCAGAGACTAAAAGAGCAGTTTGTACAGAAGTACCATGGCATGCAGGGGATGCAATTGTGGAAGAGTGGCATTAAAAACATTTTTATACTAATTATGATGGCATCAAGGATGCATCATTATTATATTGGTGGTGTTTGAACATGGACACAGAACTGCTGGTGGAATTGGGTTGGGGGATATTGGTTATCTGTCTAGAACAATTTTTTGATTATTTTATTTATGTTTTTCAATACAGTACGTATGACCTATCTTCTTATCGAAAGTTGATTTGATAACATAAAAAAGTCATTTCTTGTAAAATGAAGTGTTGGTATGTGGGGAATGTTGCTTTTAGGGCTGCTAGGTGTGAGGTGGTTTGTCCCACAGGGATGGCCCTAGGCTACCAGACCCAGGAGTCCTGTCTCTGCTCCCTGTTTCTTCTCCCCCACTGTCATCAGGCTGTCATTTCAAGTCGTCAGAATTCCTATTGCTTCCAATCTGTCCTGACCTTTGGAAACAAAAACAGGTGTGCTGAAAAACACGTCTAAAATAAGGCCAAGGAGGGTCTGAGTGAGGACCATGAGAATGGCAAAGAAATTTTGAATATTTAAGACTTCTAACTTCTCCAGTCTACCTAGCTAGCAGCACACTCCCTTACTCACGTACGTCATCGGTAGTTTCCTGCCTGGGTCTTCCTGTCCCACTCAGAATTATGTAACCGTCTAGGGATCCAGTATTTAGATTCCATCTCAACTATTAATTTCCCCTGAGTCCTGCAACCCAGATTAATCTCCTATCCTCTCAGGTACTATTGCTTTAAATGTCTACAATGTATTGGCACTTAGTGTAGACCTCCTTATATCTTTATCTTCCTCTAAATTTATACAGTCATCACAAGTAATTTATGGGCTGCTTGAGGTAAGAGACTGGTTTTGTTTTTACTTTATTTGTTTTAGGTATGTATATCTACCTTGTTCCAAAAAGGATTTTCAATGACTAACACAATTGCTCACAAGATAAATGCATAAAGAAGTTAAAAATTAGGAAGGCATAAAGTCATGGTAGAGAATAAGATAAATTTAAGAATGAGATTAATGTGCTTGCTATAAAGTTCTCTGCAATGCTTTAGACTGGTTGTTGTCTGTCTTATCTTTCCGAGAGCCAACCCAAAGCAGAGCCTTGATTAGGTACTTAATTTACAGAAAATGTAACAGAGACAAATAAATAACCAAATAAACAAAAGTCCAGTTGCTCAGGGAAAAGCCTCATTTTCAGGAAAACTGTCTCCAGGGCCCTTCATAAACCTGAGGCTGTGTCAAGTAGTGAACAAAGTTTTTCATTTAGCATGTAGCACATACTCACTAAATATCAGCAAAAGAATTTCATCTGGCTCTTCCCCATAATGTTCCCCAGCTCAGGCTGAGGCACGTGATCAAGGATTAGATTTTCTACATTGTTACACTCACATTGATTCAGACCACTGATATAAACACTACTCAAAGAAAAAGAAAAAAAACACAAGCTGCCTTATGCCCCAGGAAGAAGCCAGCAGAAATTGAACACCCACAAACACACACCCCGTGAGTGCTCATTGTAGATTAGTTTGTGCTTTTATTTGGCTCTGAGAGTAAATGGGACATTTCTAATGAGTGCTCATCATTTTGGCAGCCAGACTATGCACAGATGATATGAGCCGCTAACCACCAGGGACAATGTTTGCCCAGATGTGACTCTATCTTATGCTACAAAGCATTGTAAATGTCAAACCCCTGGTTGGCATGCAATTCTCCATTTACCATACACAAAGCCTGCAGGAGAACAAAAGGTGCCAGATATGGATGTGTAAATCATTATAATGGGACCAACAGATCAACAACGTCACCCCTTAGAAATAGGATGGCCTGAGGTCGCGCTTCTCAGATCGCTAGCCCCTTTTCAAAATGTCCTTTTTTGTTTGTTCTGTTTTTCAAGAGGCACCATGGGCTTTTTGTAATTAAAGTTGTATTGATTTTGTATTTTTAAAAAAGGATTATAAAAAGACTAGCATGAACCAGAACAAAGGCAGATAATGGATGGTAAACATGGGGAGAGATAACAGTCCAGAAATGTGTTCATAATAATTCTCATATACCCATTTCCCGAAGTTGATTCAGATACCACTTTGATTCAAATGCCATGTTATGTACCAGTGGTTTTCAACAGTTATCCTAGCCAGTGACTGACATTGACTTTCGCCATTATGATCACAGGCTTTCTATCTGAAAAATCTTTAATTCATTTTAAGTACAATGTTGATTCCAGGAGCACAAATGTAAGGGCTGAGGCCTGTGGCATTTAGAGTCCTCTTTTCCTCTAAAAAGGACTCTTTGGAACTTCAGGAAACTCCTTTATTCTAGAACACCCGCCTGCCCACAGGTTGGTCAAGCTGACATATCATCAAGCAGCATATTAAGATTAACAATTAATTTTGCCATAATAGCAAAAAAGGTAATTGGGAGCACTAAAGAGAAGTCCCTGACCACTTCTGCAGCTCTGTTCTCAGTGTCCAGGTACAACTCATCATTGCTTTCTTGGGTATTAATTATAAGGTGTCATGAACATCTCCAGTGCCTCAGACCTGTGGGTAGGAGGTCATCAGAATAGGTGTATCAGAAATGTCTCCAACTCCAAATCCCTGAAATGCCTTCGAAGCTATATTTGCACTTCTCATAAGGGCATTTCATTGGTTTGCTCAGTCTGCTACTGCACTGTGTGACACCTGTCGGGTCCTTTCTGCCATTCTCAGTCTGGCTCACAGAAGCCATGCTGCATGCCTGAGGAACATTTAAGGGGGCCTTGCTCCTGCCATGACTAGCACAGCTAACCATAACAATGTCACATTTGGGACAGAAGGGCTACCTCCTGCCACTTCCAAAGCCACTAAATTGTACAGTTTCTCATCTGGGCTATTTTCCAAGAGAATGAGGGGACTGTCCCTCTCTGTTACACTACATCAACATTTCTCATCTTTACCTCCACAGGATTGCCATTTCCTCACATGACTTTGATAACATTTTTGGCTATACTCAGGCAATAGGTCACATGCTGAACCAAGTTCAGAGGTCATGCTGCCCTCTCTGTTTTCCCTTTACCTCTGCACTCATTCCTCAGGGGCCTTTGCCCATGTCTCTCCCCATCTGAGTGAAAATCTAAAGCCTTTTGCAAGTTAACTCAGATAAACGAACAGTTGTTATTTGAATTTCAGTTTGTGTAGGAGATTGAAACTAAAAGAGAAAATGAGATGTTAGATTAGCAATGGTTTCCATCCGGCTATTGTGTACCAGCTAGAATGTATAATGGGGATTTGACTAAGACAATCAGATGGATATTTGGAACAGCTAAACGAAAGTGATGGATGTGATACTTGTGAAAATAACAAGGGGAAACTTTAACACTTAGAGTCAGGAAACCTGTGATCTAGTTACAGCTCTGCTACTAACTAGTTGTGGGACCCTGGGGAACACAATTTAACGTTCTGGGAAAAAGTTTCCTTCTTCTATTATTGTAGGAAAATACAATCTCTAAGTCACTTCCAGCTTCCACTTCTGCTTCTAAGAGATTGAATTTCTATGTAATTCTTGGATATCAAGCAGGGGTCTGTTTTCTAGATGTATCTTTGAAAACTTGCAAGGTCTGAAAAAGAAAACCCATAAATAATCACTAAACTTGTATTTAAAGGAAATCTGCTTCAAGTAAGTCCTTAGAACCCTGAAACACCAGTTCAGAAGAACCTATGCACCCCAATGTTCACAGCAGCACAATTTATAATAGCCAAGTGCTGGAATCATCCTAAATGCCCATCAATAAGAGAGTGGATCAGAAAACTATGGCACATTTGCACAATGGAACACTACACAGCAGAGAGAAAGAAGGAGCTCCTATTCTTCACAACAACGTGGATGGAGCTGGAGAACATTATGCTGAGTGAAACAAACCAGGATGTAAAAGACAAACGCCATATGATCTCATCCATAAGTGGAATCTAATCAACAAAACAAACAAGCAAGCACAATACAACCAGAGACATTGAAATAAAGAACAAATTGACAGTAAGCAGAGGGGAGATGGGAGGGGATAATGGAGTGCGGGAGGGGGAAGGATCATCAAGGACCCATTGACAAAGCCAAAGGAAGATAGGATTGAGGGTGGGAGGTGGAGATGGCTGGGCTGGAGGGAAAATGAAGACAACTGTACTTGAACAACAATTAAAAACAGAGAAAAAAAGATCCAATGGAACAAAAAAAAAAGAAAGAAAGAAAATTCAAAAGCTTTTAGACATGGTCTTCTCTACAGTGATTTTAAAAGATCAAAGAGCCATGAATGCCTATGAAGTCAAGGCATGACTCCTGACTCAAGTGTGTGTAGCATCATCTGTGCTTTGATACGATGTGGCTGGAGAGGTTCTGGGATTTGAAACAGGACATGATGGGATTCTGTGTAGGAGAGAGAAACCAAATGCATTTGTGGGAAATTATCAAGAGAATGAGTTGGTGGTACATTAACTGGGGCTAATATTTTAGGAGACAAGAGTACACTTGGTTTGTGGCAGCCATGGAATTCCAAAGAAGACCTTTAGAGTTCATCCCATTCCACCGAATAAGCAATTGGAGGTTTCAGCTCTCACCATGGAGGGTGAACAACTGTATTCTTGAGATAAAGATTTCCCTGTGAAGATAGAAAGTTGATTCCTTATTAACCTTTAAAATCTGAGGTGAAGCTGAGAAAATTTCATTTAAAAAACGAAAGGAATGACATCACCACATTCTTTTAAAAACATCCGTGAATGTCTGCGGTTTGAAAAGCTCACGGGGGGCCTTTTCTCGGGCAGGAAGAGATGAAGAAACAAACATGAATACAAACTCTACATTTGGTTTGTGCCTCGAAGCCACTGGCATTAATTAAGATTCTATGGCTTCCAAACAATTATGACATAATTAAAGTAAGATTCTTTCTACAGTAAAACAATAAGAAATGACTTTTAGAAACCATGGGAACCATTAAAACAGCACATCAGTATCAAAATGAGCAATATTTACTAGTATTAGCACTATTAAAATGCCTTTTGAAGACAAACTTGGGCAATTATTACTCAGAAAAACTCACATTTGGAGATTTAGAGCAGTGATAATTAAATCCCACACTCTATATATCTCTCTTTTTTGTGTTTGACAGAACAGAGTCTTTAAGAGAATCTATTTTAATGGCATCAAATTAGCAAGAAATTCAAACAGAGAAAGGGCACTTAGCAGGAGGTTGGTATTCAAGGATAAGCAACTCTCATTATTATTATTGTTATTGTTGTTATTATTCTTACTCTTTTGAGGTGGTGATGCTCCATTTGTGGGATTGGTACATGCACAAATAAGTTCAGTGTCTGCCTCATAAACTTTCTCTAATGGGTGTAGCTCACCCTTAATTAAAATGGACAATGTTCAGCTAAGCTGGATGATTACGCAGGTCTAATAGATGGAGCACTTGAGACTTGAGTCATTGATTTGAGTCAAATGGTGAGCCAGTGTCCAACTGATCAAAAGCATCTTGCAAAATAAAGTCAGGGCTTTTAGTGAATTGTGAGATTTTGAACGTTGGACAAGCAAAAACATAGCTTTGATTAAAGGCAGTCTTAACGGAGGCTGCACACAGCTTATGTTCATTCTAGTACACGCCGGTCTGAGCACATTCACAGGGGGTGTGTGTGTTGGAATGGACAGTGATTAAAGTGAGAGTTAGAAGGCAGACAGTGAGGAGTGAACTGCTTCCACTCAGTTGGACCATAGGATTAAATCATGGTGGCCTTTAAGGAGATTGACTCAGCCTCCACCCACCATTTCCGGAATTTTTAAAAGGCTAGTTCTGAAAAAGGAAATGAATAAATTTCCTCCCAAAATATTAATGTCCTATAACATATAAGCTATGAACAGGAAGGATGAGAAGGGACCAATGTCATTTCTTTAAAAAATCTAGATGAAAAAGATGAGATGAAGTAACATATAAACTACCCACATTGCCCAGTCATAAAGTTTATCTTGCTGTCAAAATTTTTCTGATTAAAAAATTTTTTAGCCTGAATTAAGCAGTCCAAACCATTGTGGATGCAACAACAATTTCCCTGATGCTATATAACATGGAAAAGAAGGCACATTTCTAAAACCTTTATCCTAACTTCTGAAGAAAAATAAGAAATTCTCAAAGTCATCTTAAACCCCCCAAATTATAACTATGGTAGGTTTTAGGTAATCGTTTTCTGCACTTTACATGTTAATTGTTGTCAAAATGATGAGTAGTTTCTAAAGGAAACAGTCTTAGATTTCAATAGAAAGAATCCAGACAAAGGAGGTGTATCTCCTCCTCAATGCTCAGCAGAGATGGGTGGGCAGTGCACAGCAGGAGGGGCAGAGGATTGTGAGAGCCCTTACTGAAAAGTTGGGTGATGAATTTGGTATTAGTATGAAGTATTAAACAAATCCCATATGATATCATGAATTTTCATTCTTAGCATGCCATCTGCATGCATGTTTTCTTCTGAGCTCATGTCAAAGAAAAACAAGGTTGGACACTAGTTAAAGTGGTAAGGGCAGATTTTAGTCAGTCCAGTACCACTGCAGTGGGGAGAAGAGTCCAGCGTGAACTGTGCTCAACTTCCATCCACACAGAGGGAGCTGGGCAGCTTCAAGAGTGAGTGAGGGACCTGGGAGGGCTGAGCAGGGCTCTGCAGAGTCAGGGAAGTGGAACATTACAGCCAGCAGGCAGAGGAGAGGTTGGTCCATGTGAGCCCCATCTGGGTTTGCTAACTGGAAATTATCAAAGTTAGGCTCCTCCTGGCCCATGGAGGCTGAGAGATGGCTCTGATATAGCTGAAAAATAACAGTACGTTCTTTCATCAATATTGCATTTTCTCAGGCATGCACTTTAAGGGAAGCTGGGGTCATCCTAGGGATGCAGCCTTGAGCTGTTAGAAACTATGTTAGTGTGTGTTCAAGTGTTTATGCATCCAGGCTTAGACAGCTCCGAGGAGAGTGGCTGGAGTTTGGTGAAGGAAAGGTCCTTTGTCACCCAAGAGTTCCTAGGAGCAGAGGCACACTCATGGAGTTGCTAGTGTGTGGTGCTCAGGTCAGTCCTCCGAATACTCGCAGGAACCCAGGCTTTTCTTTGCTCAGGCCACACCTCATCTGGCTCTACATAAACAGAAGTATTACTGCTGCTAGAGGTGAAGTGAAAAAAGCCTATTCCTTGATCTGAAATTATTCACAGCTTATTTTGGGGGGAAAGGCATCCACCTAGAAGAGATGGAGGACA
Source organism: Tonatia bakeri (assembly GCA_004024845.1). NCBI lineage: Eukaryota > Metazoa > Chordata > Mammalia > Chiroptera > Phyllostomidae > Tonatia > Tonatia bakeri. The sequence goes on from PVIA01000003.1 coordinate 948,217, forward strand.
TCGAAGATGGGGCTTGAAAGCCCTCACTCGCTTGGAACTTCTCTTCCCCGAGACTCACCATGCATCTTACCTATTGTCTTATTTGCATCTAGCCTGTCTTTCCCATAGCCTGGAGTCCCTTATTTCCTGCTCCCTGCTGGTCTGTTCCATCCCCCTTGGAATCCCCACTATCCTGGAGCTTCTGGAGCACTTAGAATCCACACTTCACAACCAAGCACTGAGTCAAATGGCTTGCCTCGATTCCCTTTTGATTATTTGCGTCTGTCAGCCTTGTCTCTCTGGCGAGGTGAAGATTCATTCATATATGGTAGATCTTTCATCATTCTCTTATATATTGCACAGTGTTGGGCACAGACTAAATACTTGTGCAGAGTAATTGCAAAGAGTATCAGTTAGGTTATAATAGGCTGTATTGAAATAACAAACAACCTCCCAAACTTCGAAGGTTTATCCTACACTTGTCCAAGGTTTCTTGCAAACCCTGCTGTCCCAGGGCAGCTGTCCTCCAGAGTGTAGCTCAGCTTTGTACTATCTCTATGGTTGCTGAGGCTAGGGAGGGAATTATGCAGGAGAGTCTCACATAAACATATATCTCTGACACTTATGCTTATATTTCATTGGTGATAGCCAGTCACAGGGAGATGCCAAGACCAAGGGTTTAGGGAGGGGCTAAGCTCTTGAAAGCTCACAAAGAGGAGAATCCGAAATATTGATAATCAGCTCTAGTATTTATACTTATAACAACTAGCATCAAAAAAAATAAAAACCCAACTAGCATCAGACCCCAAATAGCAGAAAGAGCACAGTACTGTATTTTATAAAGAGTGCTAAAAGCCTGAAAAGGTGAGGAAAATATGCCAGAGAAAGAATTTAGAGGCAAAAATATATATCATCTGATTTCAGTCAGCACAGTTGAGGAATAATATTTTTAGTATAAGTGGTTCATTTATATTTCAGAAAGCAAAATCAAATGGATTATTACATTGCGGGTGAATCAAAAATGGGAGGAGGGTATATGAAGCATACAAATAAAAAACTAATAAACATGTTAACAAATGAAATAACTGCAACATTTGATAAAAGCGAAGTGGTTGCAAATTAAATTCATGAAATAAAAAAGGAAAGCTTTATGGGGGAAAGCAAAGTTAAAAAAATGGCTAATTAGATGGTAACGTGGACTTGGGATGAGCAGCATCTGACAAAGAAAGATAAGCAAACACCTTGAATTATTGAGTGTATACAAATCAGCATGCCTCCACTCATCCCTGTCAAGGTTACCAGGAGCCAGGCGAAGAGATGAATGACACACACCTTCATTATTTAGGCCAATTCTCCACTCCAGCAGGAGGTGATTGGGTTACCCAGATAAACCATTTAATGTCTATCCCCCCCAAGCAATGGGTCAGATAGCAATTTATCTCATTTGGTCTCTAAAAGAACTTAAAAACAGAGAGAGAATGTGTGTGAGAGAGAGAGAGAAAGAGGGAGAGAGGATGAATTTTCCAGCTTCGTTATCCAAACATCTGAATTCTGAGTCAGATTGAACCGTCACCCATTAGCTTGATTGAACTCTGGCTCACCTTTGTCTATTTTAAATGTTAAAGACATTTCCATATATGTAAATTCGGTCTGACAGAATATCTGAACCTTGGGTAGAAGTGCCTTCTGGAGAACTGTGAACAGCATTCTATTATATTATTTTGACACAATATAGTGTCCCTGGCATAAAAACTTAAACATGGATTGTTAAAAACAGAAGTACATATCCCCAGGAAACAAACTTGACAAAGTGATTAATCTAAACATATAGAATATTTCCGTGGCCAAGTTAGTCATGAGTGATGCTGCTTGTAGGTCACCAAATTGTGAAATAACAGTTAATGGGACTTCAGGATATTCCAAAACGTATAGATTTCTGGCACCATTTAGGCTAATCATCCCAGGTACTGTCTGCTTCTCCCCCTCCTTTTACACATGCTGGCTTCCGCTTTGTAGAAAGTAGGTTTGCCTAGTAATTTTTGACTATCTTGATACAATTATACCCTTTGGAATTTTTATCTCCCTCTGCTTACAGCCATAACAATTTATTGTGTTTGGGTACTAATCATCGCTTTCTTTGAATTTAAGGGAGTTTTGGGACAGTTTGTTTTAGCAAATGGCTCTTTCTCAATTGAGTGGAAAATCCTGGTGGATAAGAACCGTGATTTTCCTTGTTTGTGCCCTACCCCGACACAGCACCTAACGATGCCTTCTACGTCATAGGCACTCCACGAAGGCTACTTCAGCACATGGAGAGTTGAGCCCATTGTGCGTAAAGCCACAGCCTGGGAGTCTCATGTCACATTCGTGTTAACTTTCAACCACTTTCTCCCCACAAGATATCATTTTCTCCTTTAAAGACATACCAAGCACTTGTTTGGGACTTATCCCCAAAATAGAGCCTATAGAGATATAAACAAAGAATTTTAGCCACTGCTCTGTAAGTTGAGCAAGAGCGGCTTCCACATGTAACAAGTTACAAAGCAGGAAAAACAATTTAAAAAGCACCAAAATATGTTGCTCCTATTATATCACAATATTATGGAAAGTCGTTCAAGGAACAGATCCATGTGAACTGAACAGGACACTGGAATTCTTGCCAGTAAAACCCCGAATTAAAAACTGTGATCTCAGCCACAAGTCCGGAGTCAGATGTCAATGTCTAGCCACACCCCAAAATGCCAAAAATAGCATCCTCAGTAGTATTCAGATGTAAAAGAAAAGGAGTGCTCAATTTGTTAAGATTATTTTGAGAGAAGGAAGCAGATAGGGCTTGTTCCGCAATTCAGGAGCTACTCCATATCACACGGCAAATAAATTGTTTAAAATAATGAGTTTTGCCAGAAATTCAGAGTCTAAACATAGGAGCTCAGCAATTCCTCTGTGGCCAAGAAGACTAGTGAAGGAAAACTTAGAAAGAGACACAAGTCCCGCATCAGCTCTAGCTCCCTTTTCCGTGGCGTGGCCTCGTAACTGTAGATGGTATAAAATCTAATCTGGCATGACCCATCACCTCGCGTGTCTGAAAACAAACATTTCACCCCTTTTCTGTGATGACTTGTTTTTAACACTAATTTTTTTGTTTGTTTTTTATTTGGTTTGGTTTGGTTTATAAACAACAGACATTTTGTTTCTCACAGGTCTAGAGGCAGGGAATCCAAGATCAGGGTGCCAGCAGGAAGGGGGCCCAGTGAAGCCCCTCTTCCTGTCTGTAGACTCCTGACTGCTCACTGCAGACTCCCACGGACGACAGCAGAGAGGTAACCCTGCATTTTGAGGCAGTTTTTCTATAGTTTAGAGAATACATCTTAGAATGATTAGAATAATAAATATTGTTCTCTAGACCCAGATCCTCTAAAAATGGGCAATTGTTTACACCACAATTCAATTATAGAATTAGACAAAAATGCTTGTGCTTACACTAAAATATATTTATAAACTGTGTCTGCCTTTCAGGTAAAATAGATGCATGATGCAATTTTTTTTTCAGATAATTAAGATAAAAAACAAAATTGGATTTTAAATAAAATTAACGTCTCCCTCTTACAAACTTTTGTCATGCTTTGCGTCACTGTCCCTGGCACTGCTTTTGAGAGCCACTCTCTTGTACATCTGTCCTTCCTGTCTTGATTGTGGGTGCTTAAGGGTGGGGACTGTGGATTCCCTATAACACTTCATGTAAGGCCATCTCCGCAGCAGTACCAAGTCAATCCTTACTGAGTGAACCTATCCAAGGTGGACCTTGGCCTTACTGATAATATCTTTGATCTAATTTGGTTTTCCTTCAGATACAAACAAGCAGAACAAAGGAAGCTGAAAGCCTTGCTTTGGAGAAGGCCTCTAGCAGAGAAGATGAATTTAAAAATGAAATTATCACCAGCTTTTTCTTCCTCACCTGTTCTGAATCTTGGCTTAAAGAAAAGTTATATGGAATTTTTACTGTGTATAAGGGCTTGGTGATACTATTTGCTCTTTCCAGTTTCTATGCTTTAGTAGAATAATGGAGCTACTTTCTCGCTGAATTGCACTTTGGCTTTGCATTTGTTTTCTTCTAGGCAGGTTTACTAATGCATTTTCAGGTTGCTTTTGCAATATCCCACTGGCCTGCGGCACTTGGTTGTAGTGCCACCTGACTTCTGAGGCTCATTTGCCACACGGTCTTTAGGAAGACCAGCTGCCATTGCTTCATTTAGTGACCTGGTAGTTCAACGTGAGATCCGTGGAATCCTGCGGAAGAACCTCAGCATGTGCCTGACGTGAGATGGACATGCTCCTGTGTCCCACTGGCTGAGTGTTCAGTGGGTGCAGACCATCAGTCTCCGTTTCCCCTCACTCTTTCAGCTCAGCTCCAAAGCTGCATGGATGAAGGCAATAAAAGACCACAGTGGCTACTGGGGAGTGAATGAATGTCCTTTTTCCTTTAGTCTGCCACCTTAGTTTGTGGCCTCTCACCTTGTTCAAGTTGCAAGCAACTCTGGTTGCTTAGGTTAGACGTGCCATGTCTCCAGCCAGCTCCGTGCCCAATTCTCATCCTTCATCTCTGCCTCGGGTGATTTTATTTTTTCTTAATCTGAAAACCCCGTGAAATAAAGCTAACTTTATTTTGTGTAACTTATTTGTGTCACTTTTAATCAATCAGGTTCTGTATGCAAAAATAAAGAAATAGCTGGAAGAAAAAAATGGAAACAAATAAAACAAAACAAAAATAGCACCTACTTTGTTTCCAATTACATCCAACAGTTTCCCAGCACCAGAGCACATTTTGGGCACCAGCCAGCCTGCGTTTGTTTTTAATACAACTGTGCCTTGTCATATAATATAACAGCTTTTTATTTTCAATGATATTAACTGTCTGCAAGGAGAAAGAGGCAGAAGACCTCTCCAGGACCTGAGAGTCTTATAAATAAATGAGTTTTTTAACCTCTGCTGTAATACAGATATCTTTTCAATATAATATTAAGACCCTCTGTGACAGGATCTGTCATTTTAAATACAAAAACCACTATGCCCATGGAATAAAAATACTTACTTGACAGATGAAAAATATTTATGTTCCACTTTTACTTCCTGTGTCTGACAATATAGAATTCTTTGTTGGTCTACCCTGCCACATTCACATGGAATAAATGAGAAGGTAAGACATGACGAAACCATGACTAGGTGGGCTCCAGCTGACAGGTGGTAACTCGTCAGCTGGAGCCCACCTATACATATCATTTGGTGTGCCTCAGCCCCTTAGCCCTCAGTCATCTCTGCCACTGAGCATAACATAACTGAATAACTCTGGAAATACTAAGGAGTTCCAGGAAGTTCCACATAAACAAAGATAATCACAATGAACATCATTAGGCTTATGCCTTAGCTCACTTCTTAGTCTTTCAGAACGTTTCTAGTTAGCAGATTTCTTCCTAGAAAACACAGAAAACTTTTGACAAAGTTCACAAACTTCAACCAAATGCTGTTTTTGCTGGGTATGGAATTGTCAACATTGGGTAATTTGGCCACTATTAATAACTAGACATTTTTTTGACAGCTATTATGTTCAAAGCCCCATGCAAGACACAATTGTGGATATAAAAAGATATCTGTACTTTGAAGAAGCTTATGCCAACAGAAATTTAAATAAACTTCAAAATTCCACAGTAATTTAAAATAGAATATTATATGTCACACACTACCAAGTAGATTAAAGTAGCATGTGTTGTAAGTTTGTAGGTAAGTGAAATGGTTGTCTCCTTTAATTGATTTGTGACGATCTAATAATGAAAAAAAGAACAGAAGAAAGAGAATGGTTGAATTATAAGAACTGGAGAATATATATATATATATATATATATATATATATATATATATTCACCAGTTATATATATACATATAACTATTACAAATGGGTCATTGGGGATATTCAAGGCATAGGAAAGTGTGATACTGTGTTTTGGTACCGTGTTTAGCTTGAGATAACAAAAATAGTTACAGCTGATACTACTATATTTTTCACTAAAACTGAAGTGTATATAAATGCAATATCTTTCAGATTACTATTATCCATGATTTCCATGAAGAGTAAATAAGACTGATTTAAACATTGCTGTTTTAAATATTGCTGATTTAATTGTGATGGGGAGGGCAGACACTAAGATAATTTAAGAGATTTTCTCAATAATACAGATGTGGTAATACTTGTTATAGAAGACACAACTTCTGATTTCTCTTTCTCTTTTTTTACACCTGATATATAATGTTATTCTAGCTCAAGAATAAAATATGGTAATAATAGTAGGAAAGAAGGAGGAGGAAATGGGGAGAAGAAGAAGAAACTGCCCTGGAGATAAAAAATACAGAGAGTCTATTAGCCACAGTGAGGTTCCAGAGCAGAACACAGGGAAAAAAAAAAGAAACCAAGGAGAATATATCTATTATTTTTTTCTGGTTTTTCCCCTGGTTTTGAAGACCTGTAATGCTGGCATTAGTCCTTTGGATTAGATGCTGTCTCTGGTCCACTCTCTTGTGTTACCTCTGAAAGGAAGAAGCAGGAAGCACATCTCAGTCACGCCCACTGAGGGATCAAGCCTGCGATGGGACTAACAAGGTAGTCACTCAGCTCTTTGGCCAGGACTCCAAACCAGACGCAGCAGGTCAGCCACTGCTGCACGTCAACCATTCAGAGTTCTGCATTCATGGACACAACAGTCCTCTGCTCACCACGTACTAAAGAGTCAACTTCCTGGATGATTTTAATTTATGCATTGAAAATCAGACAAAGTAAAAAGCAGAAGGCATGGAGCACAGATTGGATATAATTCTCACTTTTGTCCTTTCTCCATGTTGATCAGATTTCGTAAGGCACAAGTCCTTTAATGAAGTAAAATCCTCTGTTATATAGAACCGGTGGTATATATATGTGGGGCATATATTCACAGTGTCATGTTATTTGAGTTCTAATTTTGACACCACCACTCACCTAAGTGATGGCCTTGGGGAAATTATTTTACACCTCTTGGTTTCAATTTTCTCACCAGTTAAATGGGAGTATTTCAATGCTCAGCTTCTATGGGGCACTTAAGGATGTAGAAGACAGGACATGTGCATGGCAACAAGAACAGTGATTTGCATATTGTAGGCCTAACTAATGTGCTACTGTTACTATTTGGTTGCAGCTTATGAAGACCCCTACTGCAACAAGAAAAGAAAGGGACTGGAGTAAAGAAGCCTAGGATCTTCTAAGTCTCAATATCCTCATCCATGACCAAAACAGGAACAATATTAAGTTGCCTGATCTATTACTTAGGGTACACAAGACCAGAAAAAAAGAAAAAGAAAAAGGAAAGAAAAGAAAAGAAAGATAGAAAAATGCATTAAGCCCCAAACCTCGGCGTTAAACGCAATACAAGTCCATTTCCTGCTCCTAGAAGAGACCAGTGCAGTTGTTTGGTGGAAGGCTTTCCTTGCTGTGGTTCATGGACCAAGGTCCCTCCAGTTTATGAATCTGCCTTTCTTCATGACTCTCAGTTCTGTCAGTAGACAAGAACAACAAAACATACAAATAGATTTGGTGGGTAAGTTTGCAGTGTAGACTGTGGACAAAGAGAACCCAGAACACATGGCTGAGGGAGAAACCCAGCCCGACTTTCATGTTAGCCACTACGGCTCTGGGTTCTAAGACCACAGGGAAATAGGAAGGGGAAGAGATAAACTCTGAAAAGCCTTATGTTAGCTTTGTCTCTAGAGCCTGGTCATGCTGGACTGGGCTATTCCTGGAGGAAGAACAATTTTCAAGCACCTCCAAAAATTATTCTCTATTCTAAAGAAATATTTAGTCAAATTACTAGAGCTGGAAGAAACCATAAGCCAACCACACTGCTCTTAGCCACCGTGACAGTTGGGAACTCAGGTTTGTCCTCCCATTTTGCCACAGCTCTCATTACTGGAAGGTCCCTTCCCATGGATAGCGATGGAGGCTCCTATCTACCGCGCCCCCTCTGCAGGCTCCAAGTACTTTGCTTTAAGTACTTTACAAACATTAGCCCACTGAATGCTCAGGACAACACTCTCAGGTAATACTACTATATTCATACCTCTTTCATAGAAAATACAGCCCAGAAAGATGCATTAATGTGTCCAGAACTACAATAACTTAGAGGTCAAGCTCTGAATTAGCTCAGAATTGGAGCCCATGCTCTTCATTCCTCCACAACATACTAGCTCAAGACAGTCAGCTGTTTCTCCTAGTTATGACTGTGGGATATGGACAGAAAAGGGCCTTTACCTATTTATTCCTCCCTTAAATTATTTCAAAATCCATATTAAGTACAAGTAAATGGAGTCTTTTATGTGACAATTGTGTTGAATCCCTACGCCAGCCCTTCTCTCCCCAGTCTTCTCTCCCCCGGGTCAAATGGCCCGTGTTTTCCAGCCATGTTTCAAATAAGATTACGATCAAGTTTTTGCCATACTGTTGCTCCCTAATTATCAATACCTTTTAAAATGCGGTACTGAGATTTGAAAATGAAAAAAAAAATCTGTAGAAGCAGTTTGACTAGACTTTAACGAATTGGGAGTCCTGTCTCTGTAGATCTCCATTAAATCTTTCTCTTTGTCTTCAGCTTCTGAGTGCAGTCCTTTCTGGAAACTGTGAGACACTGAATTTGTGGTTTCTTTTATGCTGAGAACTTTCTGGAGGCATGGTGTTTCATTCTCTCCCCTTCTAGCCCTCTCTCTCCCACTCCTGTTTCAAACATTTTGCTAAAGAAACACATCAGATTTGAAATTTTAATTTTGGAAATAAGGCCTTTCATGCCAGGCTATATTTTATGCCCATGCTTATATAAGTGCCTAAATGATTCTTTTACTGCAATGACCTTTCCAAGCTTTTAATTTATTAAAACTGGTTTAAATAACCTTTTTAAATTATTGTACTCAAATATAATATTAAACCCAAGCTTATTTTCAGTAGCTAAAATTGGAAAGATGTTTTAAACCTGTTAAATTTGGCCTTAAAAAAATGACAAAAAGACAATCGGCCAATTTTCCATCACTCCAGGCCTCAGACTGAACTGGCATTTTAAATCAAGTGTCCTGAAATGTCATCATGGAGAGAGACTAGAACATCTGGTTCTGCTACAACCTGGCTCACTCCTTTCTCACCCAGGTGGTAGGAAAAAGGAGGGTTTTAGAATGCATTAACCTGTTATAAGTGTTCATCTATTACACAAACCCTGGAAGATAAAGCTAATTGGCCCTTTGTGAAAAGATGTACAATCATTTGCTACCTTTTATCTGGTTGATTTAATTGGATTACAGTTTCAAAGCTGAATTCCAGCCTGGGAAAACTAAATTCCTCCATTCATACAACAAAACAAACAAAACAAAACAAAATCACAAATAAAACAACAAACCAGAAAACAGAAAATACCAGGAAGTCTGGAGCTCTGGCAGAGTAAACAGTGAGTTCATCATCACACCCAGGTATATACTCTCTGTATCTGAATGGTGCAGCTCTCTCATGGATAACCTCTTCTTGTAAGAATGGAGAGTGATATGTCATGTTAGCCCGCTTGTAGTCAATACCCCTTAAAATGTATCCACATCTCTCAAAAAGGAAAAAAAATACCCTGAAAGTATTTAATTCAACTCAAATAGCATGCATTTATTGTTTATATAGGTTCATCCACTGAATCTCTGTTATATGAGCAAAAAAAATCACATTCCTTCTTAAGCAGCTGTCTGATATTGAATTTATTATTTAAATTGTAAATGGGACACTTTCTGGAAGCATCACTCTTCATCCTCTTCCCCTTCCTCCATGCTAAAAAGATTAGGTGTTCAGCCCAATAAACAGACTTCACTTTTTCTTCTCTCTCCCCTACACACCAAGCAGGCCTGCGTACATGCTAGACACCAAATGCAAGATTTAGGTCCCAGTATCTGGGGAACTTTATTTACCTCCACAAATTAGAATGATTGGAAAACTGTCAGTCATGTTTTCCATTTTAATGCAATGGATCCCTAGCATCCTAGCATTTTGGAGTCACATTGTTGAATTTTCAAAAACCCTGCCTTTCAATAGATCAAAACTGTCCTTGACATCAGCAACATCAGCAATGACATCCCTGGCCACTGCTCTCCTCTGAGTACTGAAATGCCACATGAAGTGTCATTTGTTTTATAGACATTGTCTCAGGTGACTGGCAAACAGTTCCCCTCACACCACTTTCTCACCCACCAGAACAAAATGTGCACGCAACAAGCCACAGTGTTTGCACATCACCTCTAGAGTTTCCATAACACAAGCTCCCGTTTCCATTTGCAGTAATGAGAAAAGCTCACAACAACAGTTCTTGCCACTTCCCTTCCCTCCTTATTGTTCTTGTTTGGAAATGGGCTATAAAACTTTACCACCTCATCATTATAGATCACTTTAAAAATAAAATAAAATAAAATAAAATCTAATTTACATTTTGTTCCGACTGGTTTTCTTGACTGACAGTTGTCCACAGCTCAGTGGCTGCTCTGTTCAGTGTACTTTAATTTTGAGCTTTCAAGTATTTCGGAAGCCCATTCAGAAGTAAATTCTCAGAGAAAATTGAGCTCTGTCATGGATGGATTAGTACTATAATAGTTGGTCACATATCTTGCATGAAACCTTTCAGAAGCAAGGCAAATGAGAAGGAAATGAAATTCATTTCATACTTCTTCAAGCACGCTAAGAGACTTTCTCTCCAAGTAATCTGTGAAGTAGCACTGGTTTATTGGAGGTTCGCATAACTACCATTACATTATACCTTGTCACAATCTCATGTATTGGGTGACTGCTTTTTCTGAACGGATGGTACCTGCAAAGTGCTCTCCGAAGGCACCGAACAGCGAGTGTCGTTTCTTTGATCAAAATGTATAGGTCTACGGAATAGCATAAATAAAAGTACTTGAGCTAAATTGGAACATTACAGGTCAGAGGTGAATAAAATCTGAAAAGCAGATTTCTAGAGAAGTCATTGTATTTGCTTTTTGATATATTGATAAGCCACAAGACCAAAAAGGGAAGGTGACTTGTGAACAGGGTGCGGGGAGAGAGCAAATTTGTTTATTTTGCCAATTGCACTAATGCCAGCATTTCATTGGAAATTGTGCGTGTGTGTTGCCTATCATTTTAGCGTGTAATCAACACTGTGTTAGTTAGCAAAAATGTGTTGTGTAAAATATTGGTAGGAAGAGAGAATGAAAACCTGTATGTGAATTTTAATTAATCATGTCTTGCCTTTTAGCAATGTCATTTCTTTAAGAATGACAAGATTATAGAAAAAGTGTAAAAGGCCAATTGCTAGATTTCTTAAAAATAATCACAAAGGCAAAAACAAACGAACAAAAACAAACAAACAAAATGGTGTGATTGATTTTTCCCCATTCAGTATTGATTGTTTAGGTTCCATGCAACTTGCTGCCTCACTATGGGTTAGACTAAAATCTGAACTAAAAAGTTTGACTTGGCAGCTCCTGAGGGACACAACTCAATGTACAGAAAGCAAGGACCAGAGATGAGACATTTTTCTTCCCCAATTCTGTCCCAGCCTGGCCTTAGAGATACACTGCAGTGAACCCTGGGGCAATCTGAGTTGAAGTAAACTCGAATACAAGCTGGATAGGTCTGACCACAAACCTAAGAATCTGAGTGTGCCTTTCAGGAAGGGGGAGGTGCCATCTGTGTTGGGTGGTATGGGAAGGAGTAGCGCTAGGTATGTGATCCCTCAGTGACAACCACTGGGTTCACACTCCACCGCTAGGGACTCTGCTGTTTGGGTTCTAAAGGCAGTCTGTCAAAGTGCATGAGACTGAAGATGCAGGGATGGCAAGAAGTGAAAAAAAAAAACCCACTAAAAACAAATTTTATTATTCACATTTTGATCTGTCTTGTAGGATCCAGTTACTGAAAACAAAATAAAATCTACCTAATCCCACCTAATTCCATTCCACCACCTTTTTGGCCAGTTGAAATTCCTTGGAGAGGTCCTAGAGTTTTATGAAGGTTAGAGAAGGGTGCAACTTCATGCGTTAGACAGGCACGTCAGGTTTCCCTTGCAGAGGACTCTGTTGCGGTCTTTACTTTCTCTGTTCTCATTTCTTTCAGATAGAGGCCCTTCTGTGAAGTGAAGCCCTACTGCCTATCATCATCGTTTCCTCTCATCTGGGATGTCTCACCAGGTCTCTGCTTCTGTTGCCATTATTTTAGATTAAAAGAATATTTATGGATGTATCTGGTGATATTGTCGACACAAACAAACAAATAAATCCCAGAGATATTTAGAGAAATTCCCAGAAGCAGGCCCTTTGAGGTACTTCTGAAATGGAATTACTCGGTCCTGATCCCACACATTCTGATTCTGCAGCGTGTCCCTCTGCGCTGGAGCTTTAGACCACGAGTTTCTCGGAAACGCTTATAAAACTGACTCCAATGATCCACAGACCTTTCCTCGAGTGACAGTTAATTATGATTAATGGTAGGAGGCAGAAGTCTAGAATTCTAATTTATGAACTTTATAATCAAATTATCCATAGAAAAGTAGGGTAAACTATCCTTGCCACGATGTTTTCCAGGGTTGTGTGATTAAAGTCCTGAAAAAAGCTTTGAAATATACAGTCAGCAGGTATGTGTTGAGTGAATGTTAAGTAAATTAATAACAATGGAAGTTACTACTCTGATGTACCTATTATTGCCAATTGTTTATATCAACCATTTACTGCAGTGTAAAAATATTTAGAGTGCAGTAACGTGTTTTATATGTCCGTATATTCTAAAAATAATAAAAATAAAGAAGGATGCTGGCTAAATTACACTTCCTATTTATTCTCCTATATGCCTAAAGTACTTGGAGTCTTGGTATATTTGAGTCACCAGAAACCGGCCCTGGCCAGGGAGCTTAGTTGGTTAGAACATCATCCTGATACACCAAGGTTGCAGGTTCAATCCTTGGTCAGGGCACATACAAGAAGCAACCAATAAATGCATAGATAAATGGATCAACAAATTATCATTTCTCTCTCTCTCTCTCTCAAATCATTATATAAAATTTTAAAAAAGCTTAACATAGCAGGCCAAGAATGGAAGCTAATGTTGTCATAGTTGAGCACATTAAAGAAACAAACAAAATAACTAAACAAGAAAGCCACTAGAAGTAATTTCTTTGAGCTTAATTTGTTTAACACTTTAAGTTTGAAAACCCTGGTGAAAACACAACAGGCTGGCTTCCCATCATCTTTTAGATTTTAGCGGGCTCAGAGTTCTCAGTTGTGACATATCGGTTGGCCAATGTATTTGAAAGTTAAGTCTGCAGTGCAATAATAGGCATTTATATGACTTTCGCCACTCTCCAGGCAGGACGTTGTTGTCATGTGCTTCTTACCTATCATGAAGTTATCCCTAGAAATGCAAAGTCCCTTCTGGATGAAATTTTGTGGAAATCTATTCACAGGACAAGCTCTCACTAAAAAATATTTTATTCATTTTGGGGAACAGCAGAGGATAGTTTTTAAAAACACATTAGAATGTACTAGTATCCACCCTCCCCACCCCCCAAAAAAGTTATCTTTGCAAATACTTGTGAATTTGTGCAAGTATTCTTTCCAGCTAGAAAATGTCACTGCAGCTGAATTTTAAATCAAGTGTTCATATTTCTTTGGGGAGTTTTAGATCAGCAAAAGAAATGGAATATTTACAATTTGGTACATAATTCATTTTCTGTGTGTAACTTCATTTTTTTAGGTTGAATTGTGCAGAATTTTTGACAAAAATGGATAACATAAATTATTAAGAATCATTCCAGGAGCTGGAATAAGTAGATTATTATTAGCATCATTATCATTGTGGCTAATAAAAGAACTTAGCAGGAAAGGGAAAAAAATAATAGGATCTAAGATTGCTGACAAAGGTAGCTTAATGCTTTAGTGCTTGCATATTTATCAGAATTCATGTGGGACAGGATTTTCTTGAATCACTACTCTGATCTCTGTCTTTTCCAGCTGCAAAACCCAGGGTGCATTTCAGGGCTGTCAGCCTGCTCTCCTTCTCCCAGAATGGCCTATCTCCTTCAGAGAGCTGGCAGGGTGATAACATCTTTTAGCAAGTAGGTGTGAAATCAAGGCAGGTGTTCATAACAACTCCTATTCGATGGGGATTGGAATCCACCTGTGTCACACTGGACTCCCATAACCCCTTAGGTTCTGTACTTAGTTAGGTATGCTGACATGTGAATCAAACAGGATCAAGTATCTTAGCCATTGACTTTGCCTTAGTATCCTCATTCATTTTCCCACTGATTGAGGCCCCCTGCTCCAAAACATCTTCAGCACCTATGTATATACCTACCAGTAGTCTAATCATTAGTCATTCATTCCTTTTGGGGAAAGTGTTGTCCTCTATAAAAATGTTAACCCGTTTGCCAGAGAAGCACCCACTAAGTAACTCTTCCCAAGCACCAAAGACCTATTGCTAGCTGTGGTCTGGAACTCAGGAAGTCTGGTTTCAGTTTCTCCCTCTGCTGTTCCTGATGTAAGGAAGATCCTCTGATCAGTGGCAAAGAAGGGAGGCAGGCTTCCTTTCCCTATGTGACAATCTCCCTCCACTTTCCTTTATAGACACCACACAAAGTTGTATAGGTGTAGCAGTCTTTAATGAAAGATACAGACATTGCACCTAAAGGAAATTAAATTATGTGGGAAAGATAACCTGAAAATATCTACTGATGGACAAACATACCAAGATTTGGAAATGGACAAGAACTTCTAATGGCATTTCTGTTCAATGGAATGCTGGACATTATCCAGCAGATGCTTTGGGGGTTCAGATGAACCTATGGGGTGCTTATCTTTGATTGTATTTATATTAAAAAGACTGCTTTATGACTACATAGAGAAAGAATGTGGAATACACATATACAATCCATTACTGTCTTAAAAATAGCATAAATTTCATATATTTTCAAGTATTACCTTGGCAGGATGATGAGGAGTAAAAAATAGCACCCGTAGTGGCCCAGGTACATTTTGACTCCTCTCTTAGCTATACAAGATCGGGAACAACTTTGTGAAATGACAGTGAAATCAGATTTGGAACTAAGGCTCCATTTTCTCTTTAACCTGTCAGTATGGAAATTAGGTGGCTTTATTTTTAGGCAGAAATGCGTTAAAGACCAAGACGTGGACAGAAGTTCAAATTTTTTGTCACCAAACATAGAGAGGAGAGAGAGACTGGAGCCATATGACAGTACTTTGTGGCTCTGAGAATTGCACATGGTCATCTTATCTAGTGTACTCGAAGAGTGAGTGGTCCTCAGACCACAGGAGCAGAAGAACGCAGGAGCTTTTTAAAAGCACACATTTCTGGCTCCACTCCAGAATATCTGGAGGAGAGGTCCAGAAATTCGTGTTTTAACAAGCCATCCAGTTTGTTCTTATGCATGCTATCCTCATTTCAGAACCACTGAATTCCAGCATATGTCTCTCTAACAGTGTAGATAAAAGATTTCAGGATTAAAAAAGAACTGCCTCAGAATCTACTAGGGAGGCAGACAAGGGCAGAGGCCAGCATCAGGTAGGTCTCCCGACTTCCCATCCAATCCCTCACCTACAACTTGACTTAAAATGTTTAGGTAGCTGTCTCTTCTGCATGATTAATCCAATTGGTGTTGAAGGTAAAATCCTATTTCATATTCATGGTTAACATCATGTTTATTTAGTCATTTATTGAATATCCACCATGTTTCAGAAAGGCTTCAAGGATACATGCGTGAATATTATCTTCTTTATCTTTGAGGAGTGCAGTAATTAGGCATTACCAGTTCTAACAGAAGAGATGCCAGAATAATTACTTTTAAAAGTATTTGCTTACACTGATTTAACATTCTTGCCAACTGATTCTCAAAGCTAAGGCAAGACCAAGTGTGAAAATTTTCATCGACAGGTAGAGGCATCTGTATATAGAACTGACAGGTCAGATGGTCCCTGATGGAGATGGACATTTAAAACAATTGCAGAGTTCATACTACACAAAAGGGAGACCATGGGAATGCATGTGAAATGCACATTCTGGTTGATTCAAGTAAAATAATTATAATGAAACCTATTAGTAACAATTCTTGACACCTCCAGACTTGAAGAACTTTTCAGTAAATATGTTTTAACTTTGAAATTTGAATCCGCTTTTCCACAAATGGATAGGTTGGCATGCAAGGGCTATAACAGGTAGAATCACCTTTGGTTATGTCTATAGGACGTAAAGTAAAGTAGAGATTTGGGAGTTGTTAGAGTCTAATTTGATCTATGGAGATAACCAATCCAAATAATAAGTCCTTTGGGTGAGTTATTTGTACTGAATTATCTGGTTTGACCGTCTACATGTAAATATAGATCAAATTAATAGAATATTTGTCAAACTTGTTCTTCACCTTGTGGTGTGTGGACTTACTCTCCGGACATAATTGGCACTCTGGGAAGAGTCTAGCTCAAAATTGAGTAATTGGTAACAATAACTAATGAATAGTGTGCTGAGTCTAGTAGAAAATGCAACTTGTTATGGCCATGCCCAAGAATTGGGTTTTTGGAATCAGATATTCAGAATTGTTAAGGCTAGACTGTACTCAATGACATACCCTGAAAAAGTGCCTAATTCTTTTGTTTCTCAAAATAAAACATGGAAGTGTCAATTTTAATTCAAGGATGGGATAATAAAATGTGATTTTAACATGCAATAATAAAAAAGAAATGGACATTACAGAGAGTTTCACTAAAACACAACGTTAAATAGTATTAGTTAAAATTTTATTTTTTATTAGATAATTGCTGTTCGGAAAATTGACTGACAAAAATGGGTTTATGAAAAACGTAATACAGGAATACAATAATTATATCCTCAAAAATGACATTTATCAGCCTTCAGATCTCATTATGTATTCTCAGCAAAACTCAAAATGAGGCAGACTGTGTAAATAATAAGGCAAAGGCAAGATTTTTTATTATAGAAAATTTAGAATATTCAGAGTGAGTGTTTCCAAGGCAACTGTCTACGTATTACCCTGCAAATAAGGATGAAAAAAAAAAAAGAGTGTAAGTATCATTATTTGAGAGATCTTGTTTGGTATACATGATAATACAAATATTTACATATGCTTACCTCTATTTCCACACAGCAATCTGAGTTCACACACAATAGTTGTTCCGGGGGAAGTTTTCATGAGGGATGGAAGAGAAACAGCCACCAGGTGGTAAGTAATTCAGGGCACTAACTAACCGGTCAAGTTTAACACATTTCCTAAACACCTACTATTAACAGTCTTACTACACCAACTGTGGGAGGGTACAACACAATTCTTAAAAATCCCTTGGATCCAATGGACAAAAAGACTAGGTAGGGAACTGGGCATATGCAGTAAGAACATTAGCTAACACCAGGGGGGAATGTTTGCCAAGTGCTGAAGGAGTGCTTTGGGTGGCCAGGGGTGTCTAGAGGATGGTCCCTGCATTGGCAGTGTCAGGATCACCTAGGAACATGGAAAGTGCCAATTCTTGGGGCCCATCCCAGGTGCTAACTCTTATTCTCTGGGACTGGGTCCCAGTGCTATATATCTTAACAGGCTTGAGCGTAGACTATAAATCATGGGAAGATTTAAATGAGAGGAAGACCATTGTGTACTTAGAGCTATGAAAGACAAGAGTAAATCTGATCTGAAGTTTGAAAGCCATATATCAGGATCTGGGAGCCTGGAAAGGGAAGAAAAAGCATTCCAGACAGAGCAGTAGGTGTAAGAAACAATAGCACTTCATTCATATCCCTGTGGGAGAAGTCATCTGTTATATTTTATTCATATGTTCATGTGCTTCCGTCCTTCAACAGACTGTAAAATTTCTAAGGGCAAAGATCTAATTTTAATTATCCTCTCATTTCAGTGCTTCCCACATAGGGAGTGCTCTAAAAAACTACAGAAGGTAGAGAAGAAAGTGGATCAGAAAGAAGGAAGACAAAAAAGAAGAAAAAATCATTTATATGTAGACTCTGTGACAGTGGAAACCACATTGGATTTAGAGCCAAAAAATATTTATTTAAACAATATGTTTGACTTTTACCATATCACCTACAGTATTTCATTATCCTAAGTTTTGGTTTCCTCATCTAAACAATGGCAATGACAAATTCCACCTCAAAGATGTTGGTGCAAACTAAGCTATCTTATGTAATTTGATAGTGTCTGGCATTGTGCATGGTCTGTGATATTACTCTATACATATTTGTTAATACTGGGATAGTGACTTTTTCCATGAATTGTTAAGGGCAGTGTGTCTTGAATTCTGTCTTTCTTTATTCCTTTAGTTTTTGCAATTGTTCCTCACCCTTTTTAAAATCTTTTTCATGCTTGTCATTCATACCTGCATGTCTGTATTTCTATTTAATCAGTTTTCCTCCTCCTTTTCTTACTTAAATTGTTAATATTTTTTTTACAAAATAGGCCTTTTTTTAGATTTTATTTATTTATTTAGAGAGAGAAAGGGATGGAGAAAGAGAGGGAGAGAAACATCAATGTGTATGCAACCCAGTCATGTGCCCTGACTGGGAATCGAACTGGCGACCCTTTGGTTCACAGCCCGAGCTCAATCCACTGAGCTACACCAGCCAGGGCAAATTGTTAATATTTATAGAACCCTTAATAAGTGCCCATGAAAGGGCTGAATATTTTTGCATGGATGACCTTGTTTAAAAACCACAACAGTATAGGAATCTTAATTATTCCTATTTTGTGAACAGAATCCAGGCTTTTAGAAAGATTTGAATAAGACTTCTGGCAACACATGGCTACTTAATGCTAGGCAAAGTGTGAGTCCAGGCAGTTTGAGCTTCATGACAAAGACATGACTAATACACTAGACGGTTCTTCAATCCCACAATCATTCCACCACTATACTCTACCCTCTAGTAAGAAAACAAAGTTTATAAAAACTGATATTAAGCTACTTAAATCATCTACAACTGTGTCCCTTTTGATTTCAGGAATGGCATTTCATTTGTGTTGCTGTCCGCCTGAGGTGTTTATGGGGGATCCTGTGCAGTGTTTCAGTCAATGGCTCGAAGTGTAACTATGTGACAGTGCTGTACGTATTAGAGAACAGGGGAGTGTCCTGTATGTCCTGAATAAGTTTGAGAGCCCATGCAGTAGTTTTTGGGTCACCTTTCTTTAGCAAAAGATCTGCTCGTTTGTTTGTTTGTCTGTTTAATCAACAGATTTATCAAAATATTATCACATTTACATATACTCAGTTTAAAAGGGAAAATAAATCAATAATATATTTTGAGATATCCATTCACAGTGAATGCATTTTAAAAATAAAGTGTTTTGTACTTAAATGGTAAGTTCCGGTGTTCTGGAAAATTCAGTTATTTGTAACTCTTCCTTCCCAAACAATGCTCAATAAATAACAAGTTGTGCACATCTCTTTTTTTGTGGGGCTACTGCCTCAATTATCTGTACAATTGCTTCATTTTGCAACTTCACTTTGCCTGTGTAGGGCATTGCCCTGGTTGGTAATTGTGTGGCCTATTGTTTGCAGCACATGGATAATTATTATGCTGTGAACATCAATTTGTCCTATTGTGCCGAATGGCACTGCTTCCCCAGGGACATGATGATAGCTGTGATTCTCAGTAGGGGGTGGGATGTTGCTCAGGGCTAGAGCTCTGCCCAGTAATTCCCTCTTTACAAGGAAGACTATACATAGTACATCCTAGAAGTCCTTCATTATAGCATTTGTTTTCTGCTTGTTAACATCATTTCACGCTGGATGGGCACTAGTGTAATTTTCCATTTTGTTTCATCAAATTAAGGGAAGAAAGGAGACTGTCTTGCAAGTCTTTTATTTTATAGACAGTTGGTCATTTCATTAACACTTTTCATATTCTTGTTTGTCATGATGACTGACGATAGTAAAAAGATTTTCTCCCCATTAACTTATGAGAAAACAGCACTTTTATTTATTTATTTATTTTTGGGCTGAGAAATATCGATCGACCAAAGAGGACATTTATTAAAATGTAACCAGCATCTTGGCACTTGCAAGTGGCGCACACTTGAACCGATTAAATAGTCATGAAGAAAGAAATCAATACATCTTGGATTCCTCTGCTCTGGCCTCTGCCAGCAAAGTGGCCTCACAAATTAAGAAAGAAATAAACAAATGTGTTTACGCTGAATGTTTAAAGCACTTTGCACTTTAATCGGGAAGTGAAAGGACGTTGCTAATATTGGTTGGGTAGGTGGTTTGGATGTGGTTATCATTGTACAAACCTGGTGATAAATAAGAAATGTACTACTGAAGTTCCCAACCACAATAGGAGTAAAGTGTGTCCCTGGGAATAGGTGGCTGTGGCTGGCTGGCTTTCCTATAAAATGTGAAGGAGAGGTCACTGGAAGTTCATAGAAGTAACTGCTTTATTAAGTTTTGCTTCGTTTTGTTTTGTCAGCCCCTGTGTGCGTAGTCAAGGTGTCCCAAGTCTTCCAGCCCCAGGGTTGGGTTGCCAGGCGGCCTGGACGTGATCTTTTCCCACCACATTCTAGATTGTTAGCACAGAATTTCTGAAGTATCATTTATGTTTGAGTACTTTCAGAGATGCAGAGATCATCAATTAACAGAGCAACTCACGTTAATTTTTGACATTAGAGATTTTTTAAAATTTGATGATTATTTTGAGTTATCTATTTTGGGTCTGTTAAGAACCTACTAAAGCTTTACTCTTGTTCTGGGCAAATTTCACCTTCTCCGTTTTCATTTTTCATTCTGGGCTATTGTGATGGTCACTGTCACCGTCAGGCTTGTGTCACTTGAGCATAATGAGTACTGCCAATTATCAACAGAATGGCAGAACACAGAACAGGGCATCACAAAACTCCAGTGTAGGGCCTCATTCACAATCCAGTTTTGCTCAAAGCTTTCTTGACATCATTACATTCTTTTATCATCCTTGATATAGAAATACTTTCTTTCATGGCACGACCATGCTCTCTAGCTTTTGTTCAAAAATAAAAACCTTTACTTTATCATAAAAATCCATGTATACAAGTGTTTAGAACACGACCGACCCAGCATTATGTACTAAGCTTATTTATTTGTATTACTTTTAATCTGAGGAGATTATTAAGATATTTTGGAATAAAGGAGAATTGGTAACAGATATATTTAAAACATCACATTCCAGGAAAACAGGGTGCAAACAAAGCCTTTATCATACACGGATAACGCACACTGCGTGTGCCTACAAAACCGACTACAACCAGTCCTTCAGGACGGAGTGACCTGCATTAGGCAGAAATAGATTGTATCTATATTAGCACAGATACAATGGATACGAAGTACTTTTGTTTTATCATATTCACTTAGCCTTTTCGAAAAACTGCCACCTTAATTGTCATTTTAATGATTTAATCATAAGATAGTGCATCAGGGTTACATTTCTTGATCTTGGCCTGCAGGGAGAGAGATAAATCCAGTATTGTATATGAATCATGATTATTATTTCCCCCTCCAATTACATATGCAAAAGGACTTTTAGGGCGAGAGGTAGCAATAGAGTCCCATCTTCCTGTGACCATTTTCTACATGCTTCCATTACTTTCCATGATGCCTTTCCTGGCAGTGTAACTGCACAGAAACTCCATTTCTTCAACATGAACTTTCTTCCTTTCTACCCATGCACTCCCTTCCTTCATGAGTAAGTCCTTAGGGCATCAGATTCTGGTCAGTATCAAACTGTCTTAAGAATAAAGCCTCAGGTCTATTGACCACAGAAACAGAGTTTAGTCAAGCTAAAGATAACATCTTGACTTTAGCTCTGTTCCAGCCCCAGGCCAGGAATAACCTGACTCTATGGACCATCACACCCTCAGGGAACCAGACAGAACAACCCTGTGGCTGACACAAGGGTCAACCACTCCCTACCCTGGCCCCAACCAGTCAGTAGAGCCCAGGACCCCAGCTCCTTTAGCCAGCATGATGAATGATGCTTCCCCTATGTAACCCATCCCCTGGATGCCACTGGAGCCAGGTCTTTGAGCACTGGTTTACCTGTGACCCTGGGCTTAACACCATTTCCTTAATTAATAAATGCTTACTTCCTTGGCTGTAAACTCCTGTCCTAGTTTGAATGGACTTTGATGAGTGGACCCCTTTAGTCCGGTAACACCAGTGCTGCCATAGGAGATAGTCTGTCCTCCCCAACTTCCACCCCATAAATAACCTGTACTGCACTTTTCCCACTTAATTATATTCCTATTAGATGATTACTCTTGCTTCATGTTTTTTAAATCGTGGTTCTCCACCTAGATCGTGAGCTCTTTTAGGGCCAAGGATAATAAATGTTGATTATATTTTATCCCTAAAACACTTAACACATTCCTGGCTATATCATATATATGTTTTTGCATTTAGATTCATTTTAATATGCTCATGCTTAAGTGTCAATTCTTCATTCAAATTCTTATATAAGCAAGGCCTTTGATTTTAATAATTTATGCAATGGCAACTTCCCACTTAGATTATCCTCTAACCTTGGAATTATATGCCATTTTTGTACTTCAATCCTTTTATTGTTATTCTCCTGGTTAACAGTGATAGTGTTAGACTAGCCTTAGAAATGTGGCTCACTCACAAACACCAACTTGAAATACGAAAAAAAAAACAAACCTGTGTCCATTCTGAAACAGTTGAGTCAGCTTTATTCCAAAAAAAATTATCCCTTTATGTGAGATAGTAACACTTGCAATATATAGACAAGAATTAGGGAAATAGATCTTAATGGGTGAAGACACAAAATATAAGGCACTTAACAGGGACATCACATCTGCTACATTAATTCAAAATTATCTTACATAAAAGAGACCTGTCAATTTAGGTCTTTAAAAGAAGCTTTGTTTTGGTGGGAAGGGGAATGAATATATCACTTAATGGCCAAAACAATCTTGAAAATAAATTTCAATTGTTAGTTTCCAAAGGAAAGTTGAACTGACAAAGGAGGAAAAATACAATTTCCATGTGTTTTGGACACATTTTTAAGTTAACCAGTTAACTGTGAACAAAGAAAGGACTTAAAGAAGAAAAAAACTACCGACTCCTGAAATCAGTAAAGATCTCAAAACTCAAAGAGATATGAAGAAGCAAAACAAAGCAAGAAATAAAGTCATTAAACTCCAAGAACAAGCCGAGACACAAGGACTGCGGAGATAAAGGGAAATATGTACAGAGTGAGGATTTTATCTCACTTAAGCAGAGGAACAATCGAAGCAGCCTGCCTGCCCTTGTCCACTAGATCGCGTTCGGGATGGACTGTGGAGGTAGCGGGGTGGGACAGAGCTCCCGAAGGAATTTCATTGTTAAGTTTTCCATGAAGGCTTTTTCAGGCCAAAGGCAGCAGTGTATGTGTGGGAGGTTTTTGTGTGAATGTGTGTGTGTGTGCATGCGTGTGTGCCTATTCTCTCATATTTGGTAGCACTTAGTATTACCTTTTCTACCACATCATGCAAGCCAGGTGTACAAACAGTACAAGAATAGGCAGAAGGCAGAGCACAGCAGTCTGGATTTGGCTGGGTTTAAGCTGTACTTTTCATTGTCATTCCATGGCTTATTCCCTGCATGTTGTTCTTTAAAGCAAAACACTTTCCATTTGAATGGTTATATATTTAAACGAGATTTTGTATAAGTGAGGTTGACTCTTCACGCTATCCATTCCCACTATGGATGATAAAAAGAAAAAAGCATTCTATGGAAGTAACTTCACAGGGCAATCTGATGATAAATTCCTAACTGGGCAGGTTACGGTGGGTTGTTATGCCCCAGGCCTGTAACTTCTCTGGTAAAATGTTTACCTTAAGTAAGCCCTGTTATTGTTTCAGTGAATCTAGGTTACCACACCTTTAAACTAGGAATAAGCAACTTCAAGAGAGCACATGATATTGTTAACTATCCTGTAATCCATTCTCCACTTTCCCTTTTCCCATCTCCATGTAATCTTCCTGTCCTTCCCTCCTTAATTTACAATGCATAAAAGAAGCTGCAATACTGTTACTCTGTGGGCCATTAGAGATCTTACTCCTGGGTAAATGTCCTCAATTCGACTTAAATAAACTCTTATACGAATTCCCTGCAGGTCTCAACATTCTTACGCTGATATCTCCCAAGGTGGTTCTATAAGAATAATAGTCTCATCTTCAAATACACAAGCCTTTTGGTTTATGTAGTACATTCCAAATGTTAAATGGCTCTAGTTATTTTACATAAAATTCCATGTCGATGAATTTCGTAGTATTTTAGAAATTCAGAACGATATTACAATTTATTCAAAGGCAGAAAAGACTGTTGAAAAGACACAACTTATTCTGAGTACACTCGGTGAATAGGTTGGGAAGAGTCCTCAGAACTGCACTGCGGTTAGTTCTCATGCTAACTCTTCCCCATAAAGATGAAGGCCTGTCATGTCTGGGACTGGGGAACCGCCTCATTTGCGGATTTAATCCCCTCCACGTGTGCTTTATTCAGACAGCGTCACCAATGGAGTGATGACTACAAAGCAACAAGATGATTACTTCCGATGTTTCTTTAGTTATATTTGAGTGTAGCTACTTCGCATATACTCCAATTAAGTAATATTCCTATGTTATAATATGTGGGGATTTCTTTAGTTTTTGTTTTTGTTTTATTTGTTTAGTTTTGGTTGCTGAGAGGGTAACAAGGAAGTGTTGGACATTGTTTCTGCACAAAATGAAACTACATCATCTTGAGGGCAATAAGTCGTAAATAAATTAAAGACAGACAACTACCCTTGCTTATATTTTATTTTTAAACTTTACTTTCTTCTTTTCATTTTTCTAGTAGTTCGATTTTTTGCAAGAATCGGATGTGAATGCTAACACTGTGCAACGTGACTTCCAGTGCACAGTCCACAGTCGTTCCAGCCGCATTTGCGTGAAGCTTTAAATGTCATTGAATCACATAATGAGAGATTTATTCCTGTTTCAATTCCCTTTCAATACTGCTGATTATGTGAAGACAAAAGTCTCATTTGGGGACTAGGAGGTCACTATACCTGAGCTAATATTCCTTTTTAACAAAATTAGAGTAGACTTTAGATTCGGAGCCTTAGGCAGGAATAGCTAAAAGCTACAGTTTTGGAATATTCTTTCATTTTTTGTTGTATTTATCTTTGGTCTTGTTGTTTCAATAGCTTAAATTCAGGGAGAAATCTATATTTTTTTCAGAGAATTTTTCAAGGATGTGAAGTTGAAGTTTCTTGATTAAAGTGATTTGAGTTAATGACATTTTTTTAATAGACAATAAATGGTCACGCAGGTGGCAGCTGAAATTTGGAAAACCTTGTGCCAACCCAAACCCCCTGCGATTCAGATCGCCCCTCTGCTGGGGGGTCCTCTGGTCATGTGGATCCTCGGTTGGATTCCTGACCTTTCACATTTTTCTTAGCCTTTAAATATGCTCCCATAATAGTGCCTAAAAATGAGATGGATGCTCGCTTGATACATAGTGATGGTCTGGGTAGATATGAACTGAGGCAGTTGAAGTGATGAGGATTTACATGGAGAAAAGCTGGAAAATAGAGAGCAGGGCATTTCTATCTGTGAAACGGCAGCACCAAAGGACCAGAAACCGGCCAGCTTATACTTGAGTTCAGAGCGTGGTGCAACAGCGAGGAATAACCTGGCGTTCCACATCCTTAAAAGAAGAGTGGGCAATCAATCTAAATAGATGACAAATAGCTCTGAATAATCTGCTGGGGGCCTGCTGCTTCCCTTTGGAACCTGCCTTTAACCCTGTCGTGAACCACAGATGTTACCATTGACTGTAGGGCCTCACTTCACCGCCACTTAGATTTTAATATAATTTTAGCCCATCTGCTAAAGCAGCCTTCCCTTTATTTCTTTTTTTGGGAAGCCTCCAGCTTCACACAAACATCATGCCTTGATATTAAATCCAAGCCGTAATAGGTTTTGAAGTTGTATTTATCAATTTTAGAGTAAACCTAGAACAGTCTGGAAATTGTCCATGCTCTGGCCTAATGCTCAGAGCAGCAAGTAAGGATAATGCAATGAGGTCCCTTTGGTAATAGCATCACCACGATCTGTCCAATTTCCAACATAATGTGCAAGTCTTAAGAAAACAAGTGATAAAAAGGGAAACCATAGCACCAATAAAAACCCCATGCCTGGAGAATGTGTTTAACAGTTCGAACATGTATAACATTAAAATTTTATCAACAAATCAGGGAAAGGACATTTTGTACACAGAAATCAATTTACCTAGGATCTATCTGCAAGACTTCCTTGTAATTTATTTTGCCTCAAAGAATACATTGCTTTTAAACCTAATTCTACTGCATATTAGTATGTATAAAGAGAAGGGAATGAGAACATTTTTGCTCAAAGCATCAGTAAAAAAGTTAGAAGCCTTCTAAATATTACAGACAAAAATAAGTACTTTGGTAAAGTAAAATGAAATTTGTAGAACCTGCTTTCCTGAGTCTTTGGCCTTTTGTTTTAAAAGTTTCTCCATATATATGGGCTGCTCTGTTCCTTTGATGAACTAATTTATTTATTAGAAAAAAAAGTGAGGAGGCAACAGGCTAAGCCAGGTTTAGAAAAACCAAATGCAGTGACTAAGAACATAACCCGTTAGTTCCGAATGAGCACAAATACAGTGGGCCCCACCATGCTGTGTCTGGGGAGACATAATGCAAAATAAATGAGACAAGCACAAGGTTGCAGGTCACATAAACCTGAGTTTGAGTGTCAGTTTTAATGTTTATTGGCTGGCTTTGACTAGGTTACTTCTAAATAAACTTGTTTTATTACCCATAAAATATAGATAATTTGTTGTACATAACCCACGAAGTTGCCGTGAGGCTTAAATTATACAACAATTGAGAGCTCCTGGCATAATGTCTAGACCATACTGGGCACTTAATAATTGCTAGTTGCCTTGCTGACCTTGCTCGAGTAGGGAGGAGCTTCCGACCAGATAAAATCCCACAGCTAATGAGATCCATGCCGTTGTTGTGCTCTTACAGCGGTGAGCTAGTACCTGGCTCCCTCGCTGTTAGAGCAGTTTTTCCCAAAGAACAGTAACCCCCATCAGGGGGGTGCAAGACCTATATGTAACACATCTCAACATAGCACATCCATGTGTGGTGGTCCAACCAGCCATCCTGGCGCTCTCTCTGCTTTGTCATAACTTCCTCTGTACTCCAAGCACAGCCCTGAAGAGCAATATAGGCTTCTAGTTTTGCCCTTTCATTTCACACAGAAGACCATCAAAGCTATGATAGAAAAGCAAGTAGCGTACTTGACTAAAGTATCACAATAGGGAAGTGAAAGGTCAATAAAAAGCTCACAGTTTACTGACAACCTGTCATTTATATGATGTCTGCATAGCCTTCGGGGTGAAGAAAGAGTCTTAGTCCTCCTGGGATTTTGAAACAGAATCCAGGGGCAGAGAGTTAGGGACTGTAGGTAAGTATACTTGGGAAAGCAAACTGAAGGAGGGGTCAGTCCAGGGAATCTGTGGAGGAAGGGAATCCAGGAGCTTCAAGGCTTCAGATGTTGAGCTGACACTTTGCTTGGAGAAAGCGAAATGCTTTCACTAGTCCCTTCACTATTCCTCATCAAAGAAGCTGTGTGAGTGGAGTGGTACAGTGCATGCAGTGGAGCCAGACTTCCTGGGTGCAAATTCTAATTTTGTTATAATTCTGTGACCTTGGGCAAGTCATATAACATTCTGTATCAGTTTCCTAACTGTGAAACTGCAGTAATAAAAATACCCATGTGCTGTGTTTGTTTTATTAAACGAGCTAATGTATATAAAGGGCTCAAAACAAAATTGTTTATAAATTAAGATCTAAGTAAACATTAATTCAATAAACAATCACTATTAGATGCTCTAACTTGCTGTGATAGGCAGGTGTGATATTATCATTCTAGTTTTAGAGCTGGTTGGAAGCCAGTTATTACATTCTTGGTCACACACCATATATGGGTTGACTCTATGGGTTAGGAAGGGGAAAGGAACAACTTATAAGAAAGCACTTAAAATACAAAACAGAAGAGGATAAGACATTTCTATTTATGTTGAAGTTATAGTATCTACAGATAAATCAAGTTACTAGCTCAATGGATTGAAAAGTTAAGCCACTTATTGTTCGTATCGGAATTGTTAGCCTCCACGTGTGTGAAGGGAGGTGCGGCAGGAATGGGCTTCTGAACACACACTCATCCATTCTGTTACTGTTCTTTGGGTGAAGCTGCACTAGGAGGAAGCAAGGCAAACACTGCACGGGCCAACCCAGATGCAAAGCTGGGGTGGAGAGCCAGGCAGAGTCCCAGTCACTGCCCACTCTGTGCCTGGTGCTGAGCTCAGAAATTAGAATTTGGGAGCACAGCTGGGAAGGCTGAAAAATGTGTTTTTATCTACATTTTTCTTTTAGGTCTGCCAGAAATCATAAAGCACTGGGAATATACTTCCAGTTAAAAACCATTTGTTCATCTTTAGAAATGTTTGAATTCAGAGACACAGCGGGTTTTGTTTTCTCTCTGTTTTATTTTATGAAAGATAATAGATTTTCTGCTTCTGTCTATTGATCGCTTTGTAATTTTATAAATTAATGTTTTCAAATTTTGTTTCACATAATATAAACTGCTTAGCAAAAATGTTTCTATCACAAATTTGTATGGTTTATAGCAAATTAAACAAAAAGTAAACAGATTGTTTCCTGAAGGACTTCTGTGGTATCATAAAAAATACATGTGGTCTTTGTCCCTGAGTCCTGGCACAGAGCTTCAAAAGCCCTTGGAATTTCCTGAGTGATAGGAGTGTCTCATTATGCTAATCAGGTGACTCATGGGGCCCCTAGGTAGCTTCACTGTGCTGGCTGGTTGCCAGAAGAAACACCCAGATGATGAGAGGGTTGGAATTTCCAGCCCTACCTCTAGACCTCTGGGGAAGGGAGCAGGGCCAGGGATTGAGTTCATCCAACAGCAGCCAATAATGTAATGAATCGTGCCTACATAATGAAGCCTCCACAAACACTCTTGAACAAAGAGTTCTGGGGAGCTTCTGGGTTGGTGAGTACATCAGTGTGCTGGGCAGGCAGTGCACCTAAGGAGGTGGACGCTCCGTGCCTTCCCTCCTTAGCTTGTCCTATTTATTTTTCTCTTTGGCTATTCATAAGTTGAATCCTTTATAATAAAACTGTAATTTAAGAATAGCACTTTCTTAAGTTCTGTGAGCCATTTTAAATAATTAACGAACCTAGCGGGGCATCGTGGGAACCCCAAATTTGTAGTCTGTTGGGCAGAAGTCTCAGTAACCTGGGCATACTCAAGACTTGTGGCTGGTGTTCAAAGTAAGGGCAGGACTGAGCCCCTAATCTGTGGCATTTGCACAAACTCCGGGAATGTAGTGTCAGAGCTGAGTTGAACTGTAGGACACCCAGTTGGTGTACAAGAATTGATTGTTGTTGGAAAAGGCGTAGGTTCTAAGATATCCTAATATGTTAAAGCACATTCAAAATCTTCAAGAGAAGGACAAGGACATTCAGTTTTCTGAAATAACTGTTTTAGTATGAGATTCTTTACGTGGAAAGAACATCATGGGGTCTTATAGTGTTTGTTATACACTTCAGAAAATCACTTTTTGGAATCTGCTTCATCGTATCTCACACAGCATTCTGCACCTGCCTTTGTGTAAGGCAGAGTGAGTAGGGGGAGAGGAAGAAGACAAGCAGCTGTAAGTGGACCTTCTGTTGTTCTATTGACCATCACAGCAGCCGCGCCCCTCTGCTAGCTCCTCCTTCTAGTTTTAACATGATGCCATAGTTCTTCTGTAGGAAACCCACTCCAAACTCACTGTGCTGGTAAATTTTAATGAACCTCCATAAAAGTCAATAGGTCCTAAATAGGGGTAGGAGGGTTTAGGAGCCAAATGGGGCCAAAAAAAAAAAATGTGAGTGATTTTGAAAGGCACCCAGTGTCTCATCAAGTTTCACAAATATAAAACCAACAGAGAACGGTCAGTTACCACAAAAGCAAAAAGCAGTTTGGGGAGTGAACAGGTCCAGCTCAAGAAAGAAACTCTTTTTCATCTTCAACCAATTGCTGCTGTTCAGCAATCCAGAAACAATATCGGCATTTCTGATATTTCAAGAGAGGCAGAAATACTCTGGATCTTCTCACTTTTTTTTTTTTTTGGCAACTAATTTTAGTTTAAAAATACTTTGTGGGCAAGACTTTTTTTTTAAAGTACATCTGTTATCTGAATTTGGGCCACCATCTGTGGTTTGCAAAGATCTCCTCTTGTAATACAAGACTATTCATGATCTGGCCCCTGACCATCTCTTCATCCATATTGCTAATACTCTCAGCTATTTATACTCTAGATCATACTGAATTACACACACTTCCTCCCACTTAATGAATGCTTTTCTTTCTTTGCTTGTTGGATTGTCATTACACCTACTAACCCATTACCTTTTTAAAAAGACAATTTGCTCAAGTATCATTTTATTTTTTTCTGGGAGGGGGACCTTTTCCTAACACATTTCTCTTTTCCTCCATGGTAGGCTTTTCCATCTCCTCTTTTGAACATCAACAATGCATTAAAATGCTTCTAGCACAGCCCCAGAGCTTATATTGAATGCATAGTTTTACATACCTATCTTCCTCTAAAGAACTGTGCACAAATAACAAGAACAACCATTGGTACCTAATTGGAATGTAATCATTTTTATATGAATGAATGAATGTATTTTAAAAATGAGCATTCTGGCTCTGAGTACTGAGTCTACCACTGCCTGTCATGTAAGCTTGAGCTCCTTAGAATGCCACATGGTGCCCTCCATGTGTGGCACATCAACAAGAAGAAAAACCTTCTGGAGTCTCTATCCCTGACTAGCTGTGTGAACGTGTATAAGATACTCATACTTAATGCTTTGAATGAATTATTATTCATTTTTGTCTGTGACATACTGATAATAACAGGTGCCTTGTGTTATTATTTTAAAGATTTAATTAAATAATATAGTAATTCTACCCCTGTAACTTCTTATCTGTTTGCTTTCCCTTATTTATCACCAGCACCAGTCTGCACTGTTTGGCCCTGTAAGACCTCATCACAACCTCCATTCGGCCTTATTGAATTTCCTTGTTGCTATCATCCAACTTCTTGTTCACACAAGCATGAATGAGTACATACTGGTCCTTCCATCTGGAATGTGCTCCATCCCTTGTCCTACTTGTCTTCCGAGGTTCACTTCAAATTTTCTCTCTCATCTTCCATGGAGTAGTACCTCTTCTCTGCCTTCAGGCCAGCATTTAAAACAAAGCCTGGCACATACTAGATGGACAATAAATCTCAGTTTATACTATTCTTTTCTCTCAGATTCTGCATTCCTTCAGGGCAGGGAGAATGCCTCATTCTTTTTTGGAACCCTGCTGCCTACCTCACTCTCTGGGAAAACATCATGTTTCAACGGGCATTTGATGAATGGACGACCAGTGCCAAAGAGGACTTTGGGAACTGAAAGGGAAGATTACAACTACTCTTGACCAGCAGCCCATTCTTCATCCCTGGGCATTTCTTAAGAATTAATTCCCATTCAGCTTTCCATCTACCACAAGCATGATCACCAATTCAATAGCAAAAAGAAAAACTTACAGATTTATCCCCTCAAATATTTGAAACTGTGGACCTTACTTTCTGTATTCTATGACAAATATGAGTGACATATGTAAGGTAGGTGTCCAAGGTTATACAACTTTTCATGTCTGATGACAGGAAAAAGGGAAATATATCTAGAAAACAATGGGTTTCATGCCTAAGTAAATGTGTACATTCTAAATGACTGAGAGGATTCTCTTTTTATTTGTACATACACACAAATACAATTCTAAAAATATGCAATTGTGTATAGATTCATTTATGAAAAGTGAACAAAGAAAAAATATCAAAATTGTTTCTTATAGTTAACACATTAAGTAGATGCTGCGAAAAGTTTTTCTTACCATCTTATTTCTGTTGCTCAGACTCCAATTTCTTTAATTTTCAGGGTCATGTGCCTTCAGTGTGAACATAACAATCCTTTGACCCACACATCTGTAGGAAGTTTAATATTTACTGGATTCCCCTGAGCACCATTCCCCAGGTGTTTCTGGGAATCTCTAAGCAACATCCTACAAATCTGACAGGCCTGTCAGATGGATCCCAGCCCATAGGTATTTGCCTGCATATCATGTCTCCATTCCCTAATGATCATATTTATAATCCTCTTTTACCTTATTTTTTTATTCTGTTCTGTCTGTCTCACTTCTCCAATCTGGACCTGGGCTCTCTGACTATCCCAAGGAGTTAAGACCAGGTTGTCAAAGGCAAGAGAGTTCAGGACAGTGTCACTGAAGATCTGAGGATAACAGAAGGACATTAGAAAACAGATAATCAATCAATTGACTATTAGATACAGCTATTGTAGAAGCACAGGCCATACTCCCCTCAAAGATGTTCCTTGCCAGGTACCACTCTGTTCTGCCTAGTCGTTCCACGTCTGGTAGGGTACAAGCTTCCTCCTGATGTGTGCACTTTAACTACACTCCCATACCCAGAGCATGGGCTCCCCTCCTACTTCTCTGGGACCAGTTCACAGGGGAAAATGCACTTTCTCCTACTTTTCACTCAATCCCATCTCAGTCTCTTCCAGAAAAAGCAAATCTTTTACATTTGAAAATTATTTATTTTCTAGAAATTCCTCAATTCTAAAGAGACATTCCTTTTTCCTTGTATAAATAAAAGACCCGTTTAAGGTGCTTGCCTTCCATCATCTTCCTAAATAGTAGAATGCCAAGTTCCCAAGTGACTCCAAGCCTCTCTTCCAAGGAACTAAAAGGTGGTTGCCCTTTTAAATAGCAGTTTTAGCCCCACTCTAACTGACCACTCCTTGCCACTTTTGACCATAAACTTTCTAAAACAACAGGGTTCAGATTCAATTATAGAATCCCATTAAAATCCTACAGCCTATGTTTAATAGAGAGAGACAAACACCTACAAATCTGAATCAGTGAGGAAGAATACATAAAAGTGTCATCCTAATGTTTAATACTATGTGAAAATAAGATTTCTAATCTCATTAGAAGCGTGACTGAGAAAGTTGAAAATAGTGTTTTGTTTTATTTTAAAATTATTTTCAAGGGTTCCCTGCAGTGGTTTTAGGTATTATTCCTGAAGTTAATCTCTAAGGAGACCACAATTCAAACATACCCACCAATAATTTCCCAACTTTATAGCCACCATTAGCATAGTGTTATTCCAACAACCCACTTGCAAATTAACAATAAGGTACTGACTGAAGCTGAATTCTCAAATGTTCCAGAAATTTTATCTTAGACTACACTTGATGCATCAAACTATTTAAAAGTAATTAGCATAGGCAGTGAACCATCCACCCACAGGCTCCTGAATATCATGCATGTGCAGGTGGGTGTTGTCCAAGGCAATCATTCTGGGTCAAATGCTGCTCTGTAGCGTCCAGTCACAATTCATAATTATTTCTGGAGGTTCAAATTCTGTTAACTTCCTGTTTCTAAGTGATGTGATAAATGGCTTTGGAAATAATATTACAATGACACTGGAAATAGTAGCTATACATACACACATGTATAAATGTGTGTGTTGCTCATGGAAAACTAATAGAAGCATGATGAGCAGTTACAAACAATAATCGTACAATGTGACATTATTACTATATGATGCAACCTGATCATATTGTTGATTTGTATGTCTTGTCTTTGGCAATAAATATTAAACCATTAAGTAATTTTAAAATCAGTAGCACAGCAGTCACTTGTATTTTGAAATATAGGACTTGCAGCAGAATTCAAGAAATACCTGTTTCTTCTCACATCATTTCTCCAAAGTGGTTATGTAGTTTTACAAGTAAAATACATATACCACCATCAATAGTAAGTCATGCAGAAAACTCCCATGGTGGAAATGCACAGATATCACATTCCTCCTTTTTTAATAAAGACTTTTCCATTATAAAAATATTTCATGTTGGAAATAAAATATTAACCTTGGAAAGGTTAACCTTGGAAAATTTGGAAATGTAGAAAGAAAGAAACTCAGAAATAACAAATGTTTAAAAATTGGTACATCCATTAAAAATTATGATTTATTATTGACATTTGAGAGTACACTGCATACTTTTTTGATAACATATGAACAATTTATATAGAGGAATTTGGTTGAGAGATAATATCTATGCTTATTAGTCTACCTTGATAATAATAATAATAATAATAATAATAATAATAATCTTTTTTGAGAAGGGAAAACTTTGTTTTTGTTTCTTTGAAATTTTTCCTGATCAAGCAACTGCATTTCTGATTCTGGGACAGCATGAAGAAGATGATGAACCTGAAGTGCCAAGCTTCTCCCTGGGGCTACAGAAACCATCTGATAATCTACAGTATATCTAATTTTTTAAGTTGAGAATCACAAAAATTACAAATAGATATACAAAACTGTATGCCTGGGTAATTCTGATTATGCGCCCTTAATCTCGTAATCTTAGTAATTATTGGGTAATGTATTAAAACCCCTTTCACTCTTAGGCTTTAATTATATTTTTCTATTATCTTATTATTTTGAAATACAAAACTGTCATGAATTGATGGAGTATAACCTTTATTCTCTTATCTTCCAAAGTTCAGTGTGAGAGAGGAGAAGTCTGGGGAAAAACAGTTCTGGAGGTATCCTTTATTTTCTTCTACATAACTGTTGGCACAGATGTTTTTTCTGTTTTTGCTACTGAAATCTTTGTTAGAGACCATGAGGGAGGTGATTCTGAAAACTGATTTATTGGATTATGGTTAGAACTTTTGGATTGGATCTGTACTCAGGCTCCTCCCTCTGACTGAGGAAAATTTCTTTCATTAAAGAAAAGAAACAGTTTTTTCCCACCCCTTTATACAATTTCTCAAATGTTCCTTTTAAAAAGACTTCTATTAAAAGTACCTTTCGTATCTGTAACCATATCCTATTACTATTTATTGATAGTTTTTTATTTTATTGTACATTCTGAGATATTCAAATTCATCTTATCTATGAATTATATTCATTTTTACTGTTGATATTCTATTTTTTTCACATATGACTAGTTTACTTTATATCCTTAAATCACTTTTCTTCTTATTTTTAAATTTTATCCTTTTTTTTAATCACAAAATTTATTTCCTTACACATTCTGCCTATATTTCATGGAGGCCAAATAATCTTACAACTTTTGAAATTTTCAGAATTTTCTGTTTTTTTTTTTCCTGATTCCTACAATAGATCAGTTGTAGGGGTATGCTTTCGTTAACAACTGTATACTTAAAACAACCCAAAACTCAATTAATAAAACAAAAGGTGTTCACCATCACTCATGCACTGCATCTGGGGATATTAGCAGACCTAGACTGGGATCAAGTGCAGTAGATTGAACAGGGAGTCTCAGCTCTACTTGTCCTTTATCTTACATCTGACCAAATGGCTAGCTAGCTCCCACATTCTTCTCATGGCTACAGCAGTCATGGAAGTGAGCAAGCCAGAACACGCAAGCCCTGTCAGGCCCAGCTCAGCACTGGCACACTGCCACATTTATCTCATTCTACTGATTAAATCAAGGCATTGGGAAATATATTCTGCCTTTGTGGATGAATTCTAAAATAATATGGCAAAGGACAAGTACCTAAGCAGAGGTGAAAAATTAGGGTCAATAATACAATCTACCAAGGCTCTGTCTTTTTTAAAATGCTTGTATGTAGCTCCTTTTTCCTTATAGTGATGTGTATGTTATTACTTGTACCCCCCTTTTTAACTCACATTTGAGTAAAGTACCATAGAAGCCAGGGGTGTCAAACTCATTTTCACTGGGGCTACATTAGCCTCGCAGTTGCCTTCAAAGGGCCTAGATAATTTTAGGACTGTATAAATGTAACTACTCCTTAACTATTAAGGAGTTGAAATTACATTAGGCCCTTTGAAAGCAACCATGGGGCTGATGTGTCCCCCATTGAAAATGAGTTTGACATCCCTGATATTAACCCAATCAATGGTTATCAACTGACTGTTTGTATGAATTTGCCTTAGTTAGAGGCCGTCCACTTGTATGTTGGTAAAATCCCTTTCTCATATTTATTGGAGGATTTCTGATTGCAGGCTGCAGCCCAAAACCCAATTTCTAGTGTCTAGCAGGCATATATGTAATGTGGTTTTATGGCACTCATTTGCAATGATCTCCATCCTTCCATTACCTGGCCCTCTGTCTTTTGGGACAGATGGAGTTCATGAGATATGATAGTACCCAGAATAGTCTGCCAGCAGGGCTCTCTGTGTATTTATCCTGCTAAACTAGGCACAGGGACAACATCTTCCAGAATGTAATATACCTCTATCACACCTTGCTTGCCCATCACATTACTAATTGCTTTTTTGTATTCTATGACTTGAAGTTTTAAAGCAGTAATTGTCATTACCTTAAATCTGGCAATGGATTGCTAGATGTGACAGCAAGGCACAAGCAACAAGAGAAAAATAGATAAATTAGACTTTGTTAATTGAATTTTATCAAAGCCAAAAACTTTTGTTACCAAAGTATGTTATCAAGAAAAGAAAAGGACAATCTGCCTAATGAGGTAAAATAGCTGCAAATCATATATTGGATGAGGATTTAATGTTCATAGTCTATAAAGAACTTATATTGTGACAACCTCAACAAACAACTAACAACCCAATTAAAAGGAAGGCAAATAGCTGAACAAATATTTGTCCAAATAAGATACACAAATTGCTTATAAATACACTTGAAAAGATGCTCAAGACTGGTAATATTCAGGGAACTGCATAGACTACTTTATAGCTACTGGAATGATTATATATATATTTAAAGGAAAATAAGCATTGGCAAGGGTGGAGAGATACTGAAACTTTTGTGTATTGCTTGTAGGACTATGAAATAGTATCACCACTGTATAAAAGTTTGGTAGTTCCTGAAAAAGGGAATCATAACAATTTCACTCTACATATACACCTGGAAGAATTGTAGATAGAGGCTCAAATTGATACTTGCACACCAATGTTCATTTTAGTGCTGTTCACAATAACCAGAGGTGGAAACAACCTATGTGTCCATAAACACATGAGTAGATAAACAAAATGTAATATATAAATACAATTAAATATTGTTCAGCCATAAGGAGAAATGACGTTCTGATTGATGTTGCAATTCACATTATCATGCTTTGTGAAAGAACTCAGACATAAAGGGCAAATATTATTCCACTTATATCAAATAGATGGAATAAACATATTCACAGATACAGAAATTAGATTAGCAGTTATCGAGGAACATGGGGGTGAGGAGGATGGAGAATGGGGGGAGGGGTATTGCTTAATAGGTTTGTTGTTTAGGGTGATAAAAATTTTTGGAAATAGATATCAGTAATGCTGAATAACATTGTCAATGTAATTAATGACACTAAATTGTATACTTAAAATAGTTAAAATAAAAAATTGTTATATATTTTACCACAATTTTAAAAATAAGAGATAAACAAGACATGATAGCCTCCAATATCTGTGTAGTCTTAGAATTAAAGACTGAGAATGTTTCTAAATTTACCTCTTCATCTTAAGCTGTGGTGACAATAGAAACAAGTCTCTTTCTTTCTTTCACTCTGCTTTCACCGTTTCATGCACATATTTGTATGAAATCAATTATTAGATTTAATTGTAATACTTTGCCACTTTACTTCACAGACTGGGTACTCCTTGATTTTAAGAACCTTACAAAGTGGCTGCTTCTAGGAAAGTCTTGAATTTGATAAATGTAAATTAGTGACTGTCCAGTTGTTAAATAAGTGAATATGTGAGGTGATTAAGATATTGCTGTATAAGGAAGTAAAGGAAGTGGGCAGAGCTATTGTCTTGGTCAAAAAGTTCATTTTGTTCATTTTCCCCCCACTAAAATGGCTCTAGTAGTGCTTAGTTGTCTTTAACTTCATTTGAAACAATTTTGTTAGATTGTATTGTTACAGCTGTCATATCAGCGTGCATTTAAAAAAATCAAAATTGGTGAATTTTTGTGTAGCCATTTTAATATTGAAGTTGGAAGAAAATATGCAACATTTTTGTCATTTTATGCTTTGTTATTTCAAGAATGGTAAAAAAAAAGATTTGTGCAGTGCATGGAAAAGGTGCTGTGGATAATCAAATGTGTCGAAAGTGATTTGGGAAGTTTCATGCTGGAGATTTCTTACTGGATGGTGCTCCACAGTTGGGTAGACCAGTTGAAGTTGGCAGTGATCAAATCGAGACATTGAGAACAATCAGCATTTTACTATGCCGGAGATAGCCAACATACTCAAAATATCCAAATTAATAAAGTTGTTGATGAAAATGAAAAGTATATCTTTTAATTTACAGAAGAAACTAAATGAACTTTTGACCAACCAACAATAGATAAATTGCTGGTATCTACCATTATAAAGACTATCTGAAATGGTAATGGAAAAAGTAAAATAAAGATTAAATAAAAATATAAAAAAGACTACCTGATACCATGTGTTTTATAAAATCCCTTGCCTAACACTTTCAAGTTAAATTATACTGCAGTAATTTGCAATATTATATAATACATATATTCTAGAATAAATCAATGGAGATACTGATATATGTGCATAAAGACTCTTTATCTGATAATACTAATAATAATACCCTACGCTAGTATATTTTCTATTCCTTTCTTCAGGAAACTTTTACATGTTTATCTAATTCAGCCCCACAAGTAACTCCATTGGGTTAGTAGGTTCTGGATTATTACAACCATCCAAAAGAATGACCTAAAGTCAATATAAATTTAGTGATTTATGAAATTCATCTAGAGAATTAACATCAGAGGTAGGGCTAGAACTAACATAGTCAACAGTAGGACAACTTGCTGAGGGTGTCGGTCTTTCACAGAGGTGGTGGAGTACCAGTGGGGAGAGCCTTGCTGAGAGAGGGGACATGGCGCTGTGCACAAGTACCCGCTCCCTGAGACACTGCACGTGACTGGCGTGTGCAGCCATCAGGAAAGGGAATGATCACGGGATAGTCATGGCACACAGCACGTATGGAGCATACACACAGCATGCTTCTCTCTGCAGCTAGCATCAATTACAGTGAAAAATGAGGTATTAATTGGTGTTCCCTGAGCAGTCTAATTCTCTTCTTTCAGATCTACTGCATATCTAGGGAGAGGGGGATGAAAAGGAGGGGTGTTGGAAATGTAACGCCTGCTGAGAAAGTCAAAGGGGGCCTATGTAAAATGGCTTCCAGGTTTGGGGTGTTAGGTAAGACAATCTGTTAAATCACTTAAAGCTAACTATGAGGTCTTGGATTGCAGAATAGAGGTTGAGGAACCATATCTTCCTCACATACTCTATTCACTAAGGCAAGGAACAGAGGCAGTGATCAGATCACACTGTTACAGTACTTTTAGGACCCAGTCAGTCCTCTGCTTTCCGATCCCAAAGCCAGGGTCCTCTGTCCTGAGTCCTCTGCCACATACCTGGTAGGATTCCATGTTGCCCCAAATGATTGACAGTGGCAGGATTGTCTACTCTTTTTAAACATCACTGATCTTCAACTCTTTTCTTGCTTTATTCTTCCTAATCTTACTTACAGGGATGCTGCTTCTACCAGCAATCCTCCTCTGTGTTTTATTTTCTTCCTTTTTCCTTCTTCCGTATAGTTCTGTACTTCCCTATAACAAGAAAGCTTTTGTCTCATTACCAAACCATGGAGAGCTCCCGTCCTTTCTGTTACAAAGCTGCCCAATCTTGCTTACACTGCACTTTGCAGCTTTCACTCCAATTGCTCATGCCATGTCTTACTATGATCTCTTCACCTTCACATACCAATATGGTTTCACTTACACTGAAATTATTCACCAGAAAATATGGCTCTCTCTGTATGGTCAGGAGCACCTAGAACAACAAGTAAAAAAAAAAAAAATGTGTATGTGGTTTACACCACATGTTACTTTGAAATCATTCCAACCTAATGCTCATAGGGTCCCAAGTTATCATATGCCCATCTCTCTGAAGGGTTACCTGTTATAAGCTAACTAATTCAATATCTACATCAAATTAGGTGAAGTATTGTATATACCTGGGCCAATATGAAGGTGACATAACAAAGATGAAGTTAGAAGATGCTGAGTTAATGACACGGAAATGCTCGTCTGTCCTCAGAAAAGTAGGAGGTGTATGGCCGAGAACAGCACAATCAGCTTCCTCGCGATTTAATGAAATAAGTGATAGCAAAAAACTGCCCCTCTCTAGGTCTTGGCTTTAGCATCTGTATAAGGAGAGGACCAAGACAACTAGATCAGGAGCTTCATACTGAGTTACTCCATGGGTGCCTCAGGGTGTCCGGGGTGAGTGAAGAGAGGGAGATGTGGTACAGGCACGCTGCTGAAGACCAAGTTGCACAGTACTGTCACCCAGAGCAGGTTTCACATATTCTGGTCCACGGGAAGTTCTCCTTTGAAAAGAACTGCTATTAAAAAAAAGTTCATATACCTAAGGCAAAATAGTTCATGGGGCCTTGCTCAACTACATAAACTGAAATAAATTGTTTTCTATAAAAATATTAATGTGTACATTTTTTTTTCAAAAGGTGCTGCCATTTGTCTCCTTTGTGTGTAGTATTCCAGAGCATGAAGCCTATGGTGACTGACGCCTTTACCTAACTTCTCTCCCTGGCCTATGGTTCTAGTTTATTATGAAGGAGAAAGATAAACCAATTCCAATCCATCTATCCCAATCCTATTCACAGCCAAGCAATAACAATTATCTGTCTTTACATTTTCTCCCATCTCTTGCTATTTCTTGTACAGTAATGAATTGTAACAGCTACTTCTTGCTGACTTCTCTCCCATATAATTAATGTCCTAAGATATTCTATTTACTGGTGAAGCAGTTTGAATCAAGAAGTGATTACTTTTAGAGTAAACAGAGCTGCTAAACCCTCTCCACAAACAAAGCTGACAGCGGTTTTATTTTTGAAATAATCAAATTGAAATCCCAAAAAGCTTCAAGTTTGGGACTTCTTATTTATTATCTGTATGCAGGTATTTTTTTGTATGTGAAAGGTATATTAATTTTTAGAGAAGAAGATAGAAAAGTACACAGATAGAAAGGGATGGCTTTAAAACAAAACATAACAAAGCAAAATAAAAAAAATGATAACAATGTCTCCAGCCCAGGCTTCCTTGTTTAGCCCGAACCCTAAGCCTTCGTATGAAGTGAAAATAACAGAGAAGAGAAGCTATTTGTTTAAGTGTACAGATTCAATTCTTGAAAACATTAAAATTAGATACTGGGTTTTCTGAGTTAGAAACAAAAGTTGTCTGGATTCAAAATCCCAATAATGACTGAAATGAAAGGAAGAAAAAGAAAATGCTATTGCCAGAAATGGTGCAGTGTGAATTTTACAGTTGTAGTTTTTGGCACATAATTTTGCAGTTGTGCGACATTTAAAAATGTCACAATGAGGACTCATGGCTTCCCCCCAAACTGAAAGAAGTATTAGCCACAGTTATCAATTGATTAGTACGTATAAACTAAATGACTTGTTGAATCATCTGATGACCTTCACATCTTAAAGTCTAGCCTTTACCTCTAGGCACCAAAGGACCACAGTCCCTGCTACTCACCTCCATCTACCACACAGCTTCAACTGTCCTTCCCAAGTGCATCTTCCTTTAGTATTCCAAGTTTTTTTGCCTCCAACTGCTCCCTCAGACTCACTCCTGTGGATGTCTGCTTCCTTAGAAAGTTCTTAATAGTGTCAAAGCAATTCTCCAAACTGAAGACTTAACGAATTTTGGACTTCTTCCTTTCTTGTCCTCTCCTTATCCAATAGCTAATTCATGTTGACTCTGTAACATATTTTGTTCCCATTTCCAATCTCTCTGTCCACTTTCATCTTTTCATTACCTCAAATGTGGATATAAAAATGACCTTCTGAAGGGCTTCTCTGTCACTCTGCTTTGCCCTCTTCACTTCACGCAATGCCTCACTGCTAAACTAATCTTAAATCTTTTCTAATCAAGCATCAGAACTGGTGACATTCAGAAAATGCAGAGATCATTGAAGGTAGAGCAGTTTGGAAGGTGATGCTGAGGCGATGGGCCTTAGGATGTAGCTAATCAGAGCAGAGGCTGGAAACCGTTCTAGAAAAAAGGAAGAGCATCAAGGAAGCCATAAATGGTGAGCTTCATTCACACGCATTGGATTGTTTCCAAGTTTCCTGTCTGCCCAGACTTAACACAAATTCAACTCATTTACAACTCCCTGACAGACATGCTCTTTTGCAAGGACAGAGAAATGGTTTGACAGCTTGGCTTTTTTGAATGCCATCATTGCCCCCATATATGACCTTGTCATATTTGCATACTGTTTCACAGGGAATCTGAACTTATCTTCGAAACTATATTCTCCGCACCAGTTACACTAGTCTAGTCATACTTTCCAAAACATAATTCTGCCACTTGAATCATGCTGTTTCTTTATCTGGAAGTCTCTCTTTTCCAAATTCTACTCTCTCCCTTTATGAAATTCTATCCCAGGTTGAAATATGCTTTCACTTAGCTATACTTCATACTGTTTTAAACTCTCATCAGGTACTCTGCAAGGGCTGCCTTATATTGTTGTTTTATACCTTAAAATTAAAAAAAAATAATTATGAGACCTCTTATTTCATTCCTTTACTAATACTTAAAATAAAAGATGAAATTTCATATTCTACATCTTGTGTATTGAAGAAAACTAAAAGTAAAAGTTCTCAAAGCTTGTCTTTAAAACAAGTTGAACTATTAAATGTATCAGGATAAACTATGATTGCATCTGGGATATTACATGTCAGTGACAATGAAAGAATTCTGGCATTTCAGTTGTCCTGACTGGTTGCCACAGACAAGCACTTTCCTACCAGGAACTTCATTGTTTGTCAGGGATTTAAATCAACTTGCATCTTTTAATACCGTAGCTCAACTAGAGGTCTAGCTTTTATTTTAAAAACAAATAGTAACAAAGGCCCCTAGAATATTCCATGGGGAAAGAATAGTCTTTCTCTTAAAGCTCTCCTAAAACTGAAAATTGGTAGAGGCATTATAAAAAATGGTGTGGAGAAGGTCTCCAGAACTTAAAATAGAACCACCATATGATCCACTTCTGGGTATTTATCCAGAGGAAATGAAACAAGAATCTCTGACAGACATCTGCATGTCCGTGTTCACTGCAGCATTAGTCACAAACCCAGGATATGGAAATAACCTAGGTTCTCAACAACAAATGAATGAGGAAAATGTGGTATATATACACAATGGAATATCATTCAGCTATACAAAAGAGAAAGTTCTGCCATTTACCACCATTTGATTAAAACCTGAGGGCATTACACTAAATGAAATAAGTCAGACACAGAAAGACATACTTCATGATATCAATTATATGTGGAATCTAAAAAAAAAACAAAGACTGAACTCATATAAGGAAAGAGTAGAATAGAATGGTGATTATTGGGGGTTGAGAGTTGGGGGAAATTGGCAGTTGCTGGTCCAAGTGTTCAAATTTTTAGTTATAAGATAATTAAGTTCTGGAGGCCTAAATGTACAAAATGGTGGCTCTAGTTAATAATTGTATACTTGAAATTTGATAAGAAAGTACATGTTAGGCATTATCGACAGACACACAAACACAAAAAGGTAACTATGAGAGATAATGAATATGTTAATTAGGTTGGTTGGGAAAATTATAGCACAATGTATATCAAAACACCATATTGTGTACCTTAAATGTATATAATTTTTCATTGTCAATCATACCATAATATAGCTGAGGCAAACCTTTTTTTTAAATTAGTACCAAAGTAAAATTAATTCT
Source organism: Tonatia bakeri (assembly GCA_004024845.1). Lineage (NCBI taxonomy): Eukaryota > Metazoa > Chordata > Mammalia > Chiroptera > Phyllostomidae > Tonatia > Tonatia bakeri. The sequence goes on from PVIA01000003.1 coordinate 992,301, forward strand.
GGAGAAACTGTTCTGCAGGTCAAATTTTATAGTTTTTATAAAAGTAGGACCAGACACATATGCAGTTGCTCCTCCAAATCTAAGCAAGTAGCAGAGAGCCAGATGGGAAAAAAAAACCTCAGAAAACAATGGCTTAGACTTTGGGTAATATCTACAAGTGGGAGTAACAGCTGTTAGTGAGTGTGACTTAATGGCTATTATAAGCAGAATGAGAAGATCTAGAGAGGTGGAAACAAGATGTCTTGAAGATAAAACAAAAAATGGACCATAGCCTTTTTCTTAGGCTAAGTAGTTTTAGTCTTGAGAATGGAATGATTTCCCTGGTTACCGTGTTTCTTTATAGTGGTCGGAGGCAGCAGGCAATCACTGTATCTAGAAGAGAAGATGTAAGCTTGGTTGTGAATTCGTGTGTGTATAGTGAGCATTGAATCAGGTTAGGTGGAATACCAGAGCTAGAATATACAGGGTAGTTTTATTTTATCCTTCTTTGTCTCTGCCCTTATTCTACTGATTATTATAGTATCTTCTCCAAAGATGTCAAAATAATTACACTGTCTTTGTTGTCACACCATGCTTTGTCTTGCTAAGCTGCCCTTAATTCTCATATCCATTCCTGATAGAGGAAAGAGTTCGGAAGTCATACATGTGGCTAGAGACAGGCTCGTGGAAATCCCCAGCTTTAATAAACCCAGTTACACGATGAAGACGAGTACCAGAGAACAGACGTGTGGGTCGTGGACCCTCCTCTGCCACTCGTCAGATGTACCATCTTAGCGAAGGGTTTTAATCTCAGTTTCCTTAACTGTGTTTTGAGAGACTGGCTCCAAAAAATTTTCTCCCTCCCAATTCCTTCCATTCCAGAAATTTCATTAATTTATTAAAACATAAAATATGAGCACAATTTCAGAAACCTGCTCTTTGGCCAGGAAGTCATATGAACAATTTTGTGACATGTTATCACATATTTGCTTTCCATATTTGTCTTGTGTATATTGTATCACCTTAACATAATTAAGTTGTTTAGCATTGAAATCAATTCACAGTTCTTGCCAGCCTGGTTCTAGCCCATATTTACTGCTTCTGAGGATCAGTAGTCTTCATGGTAAATCCTGTGTCTAGTCAATAGGGTTCCCTGAGGGTCCTCAAGTTAAATTTTTATAGCACTTACTTCACTACACCCAAGACATAGCAAATGTTGGGCCATCACTCTGAAAGTCATTGCACTTATCTAATATTAACTATAAAAATGGTTGTATAACAGCCATTAAAGTGCTTACATAAATAATATTATTTTAAAATATTGACTTATTTTACTTTGCAAACATTTATATGGTGCTTACTCTCTATCCAGTACTGTTAGAAACCAGTTTCAAATATTAATTACTTTATTTCATTTTTCAAAGTACTGATTTTATAGTTCCCTAGCTGTAGCAACTGCCTTCCAAGATGCTGGACAACTCCGATTTGTTAGGTGACTGATAAATTCCGTAGAACTAGTGTTCATTTGTACTTACATATTAATTAGTTATTTGGAAACATCAAACCATGAAATATTGCCTTCACTTGCTTTTCCTCTATGTCAGTGATTTTCAACCTTTTTCACCTCATGGCAAACTAAGAAACTAATTACTAAAATTCTCCAGCACACCAAAAAAATAGGGTCGGCACAAATAATGCCCCTTTTTTGTTATATAAAAATCTTTTATTACAAAATCATAAGCATGTAATTCTGTACCATAACAATATCACACTCAAGCATACTATATAACATTTTAGGTGAAATGCTCAAATTTCTGTCTATCTCGTGCAAGACATTCATGTTTCCTACCAACCACACTCAATGGCATTACTTCTGACAGACCTTGTATATTAATTTTTTTGCCAATCTGACAAAAATAGGTATAATTTTTATTGATTTACAAAAACAAAATAATAATTACCTACACTTTTTGCTCCAAAGTAACTTTTTAAAAACTCAGGTGCCTATGTTTGTACATAAGGATTTCTGGTACCAAGAATTAACCAATCAGACACAACCTTATTATGCAATGTGACCAATAAGATGCAACTCTATTATATGACCTATGTATTTATGGTTCAAGACAGGACATTGACACCTGATGACTATTGTTGTGTCAGCTGTTGTCATTTTTTTATTTAACATTCTAAGGGAAAAGGTCAATGCCCCTGACTAAAGAGTCAGCTATTGCATATTTTAAAAATTCTCATGGCACACTGTTTGAAAATAGTTGCTCTATGTACACTCCTAAGTGTCCATATGAATAGCACCTCCGTATACACACACAGTGTGGAGCTGTCCTCACTCATTGGAAGAGTGAAAAGTCACCCAAAACGTAACTCTTTCAAGTGCAAAATGGGAAGCATAAATAGGGCAAAATATTTCCCTCACCTGAAATATATAAAATTCTATTATTAGGATTTTATTTATCGAATAGGTGTTTATTCGTCTAAGGTAAAATTTAAATACGTGTGAATTCCAACTAACATTTAGTTGAGTTCTAAATCTGGTTAAGCTATTTTGCTAAGCTTCGAGTATATACAAAGAAATAGTACCACCCCTGTAGACTTAAGATCTAGTTGGTTTATGTATCTATATAACTGTAGTAACTCAAATCAATAAATAAAGAGTTTCATAAAGGAAAGTACTTGGGAGAGAAGAGAAGGAAACTATTCTACAATGCTAAGAAATAAAAATGGGACCCTACTAAGAGGTGCCAACATTTGTGCTGAATTCAGAAGCACTAATGTTTGGGCAGAAGTGGGGGTAGAAATGTGATCACCGAAAGAACATTATTATGAAAGCGTGTGCCCATGCGGTTACCCACATGGCCATGGGACACGTGGTTAGCAGACTTGTGAATGAGGCATTTTGTAAGAGAAGACTGAAGGACTTTCTTTGGGCCAACTTTTGGAGAACTTTGGGCTTCATTCCTTGAGCAATGGAACATTATTCTACATTTGGATTAGAAACTCAATCAGAGATTATCCTTGGGCTAGGAGATCCAGGGACATGAGAAAGAATGAAACCACAGCTGAGGACTTGGACTTGCTCATTAATTCTCGCATGCGCACGAATTTGTTCACCACATAATAGCCTGAGAGCAGGTCCTATGAGTGTGATGGGAGGTAATTTTGGAAGGGAAGGCACTGCCTACATGGATCATAGGTAGAAATGGGGCAGCATGGAGCTTTGGGAGAGGCAAGGGAAACAACACCTCAGGAAAAGATGATACAGGTAGGGAGGCTGGTAGGACCCTGCCTATAATGCTGGCTGTTTATGCTTGGCCTCATCTCATTACATGTGAGCTAACAGAGCATTTGGAAATGTCTTGAATAAACTGTTAGGGCTCTCTTTAAAGCAATGTTCATTAAATTATATTGAAAAGCAAAAATCAAGCCACAACAAAATAAAACTTGCCAACTCATAAGTAGGTTTATTTCATGAAGGAGGAAATTCTCTAGTTTCAGCTTCAAAGTGAAGTCACATGCAGAGACTGACTGAAGGCAAAGGCAGATGCTAAAATCTTTCTTACTCTGAGACCACTTTCCAACATTCTCATTTGGATTAATTAACTGTCGCTAGTAAACACGTTGAAAGAACTTCATTTGCATGCCACATTGAAGAAAGAGCCTATGTAGTGTCCACACTAACTTCTTTAGGTAAAAATAATTGTAACATCATTGAAATATACAAAGAGTACACATTAATCATTACAAAGAGCATGCATTAATCATCCTCCCCAAAGACCCTCATCTGTGGATTATGTGTCTCCTAGATTATATACACGTAATACTGGCAAGAGAGAAAACCGAGTATTATATCCATTCACATTTCCAAACTGACCACACTTTAGCTTACATCAGATGCTTTCTTTTAACTATGACCATAAATAGGCAAAACTGTTTATTTTACCATAGATGTGTTTTGTCTTAAATTTCTTTTCTCTGGTTTAACAGAACAATGCATGTTCCTTTTAGAAAATGTGGACAACTCAAAATGACAATAATCAGGAGAAAAAAAGAAAATCACATACAATCATATCAGCCAGAGGAAAGATAAATATATTTTGGACAAATTTCCATAGATCTATTTGAATTTTTTACCTTCACTAAAGAAATTCTTGGTCAACACTTTATTCATTTAGAAAATATTTATCATGCATATTATTTTATCCTCACCTAAGCGCATGCCCTTTGGTTTTACAGAAGGCAGGAGGGAGGGAGAGAGAGAGAGAAGGAAAGAAGCATGCATGTAAGAGAGAAACATCGATAGGTTGCCTTTCGTATATGCCTCAACCAGGGACTGACCCTGCAAGTTAGGCATGTGCCCTGACCTGGAATTGAATTGGTGAACTTTTGGTTTACAGGACAATGCTCTAACCAACAGAGCCACACTGACCAGGGCTACTGTTCACATTTTATGAGCCAAACATTGCACAAAGGCATTACTGTCTGCACAGAGAGAAAAATATGTAAAAAACAAATTGCAACACACTGTAACAAGTGCTATAATTTAAATATGCCCCTTGCCAGGACACTATGCACATTACATAGTTTGCATCTTGCAGCTGCTGGTGGGGGTGGGATGCAGAGACTCAGAAATGATTAATACCAATTTACAAACATCAATTATGTTTTTAAAGGAAACTGTTTTTGACTCCCAATTATAATATTTCACTAAATTCCTTTATACCAGGCTTGACCACATGTAATTTGTTGATGTTTCTTGAAGTGAACTTCATCCTTACAATGGATATTCAAAAGAACATTCTGCAGGCCCTGGGCCTTGGGTGCCCTTTTCAGTGACACAACCACAAAAGGGATTGCTTTACTTGTATGTCACCAGACATTAAAGAATCACTTCAAGCTTGGCTGTAATATTCCCACTTCTTTAAGGGCAGGTTCAGAGAGAAATTTTAAAAGGACTCTAGAAATAACCAAACTATTCTGGAGGATGTAGAAACAAGGTTTTCCCAGGAGGAATGGCACTTGCTGGAGAAGCTTCCTGAGCTGAAGAGAGAGCAGAGAACTTGGCAATAATAGGTGCGAGGGGCTTGTCCTGGTTAAGGGAAAGAGAGAGGAGCATCCACTTTCCTTAGGGCTCCTTCAGCCTCATGTATCAGCAGGCCAGTAATAATTTCACATCACCTACTGCCAACTGGGGAAGATCTGATTAGAGGGTGGATTGACCTAATGAAGACTGTTTCCATCTCCCAGCCTCAACAGTTCTGCAGGCCACATTGATTTCTTTATGAGCATGTCAAGCAAAAAGATATCCCCTGTATAGGGAAGAGACAAGCTTACCCTGAAAGTCTTGCATCTGAGGTCAGAGAGTAAGCTTTGCCTTCCAGGTCAAGATTAATAGATCAGGACAAAATGCAGAACAATCAGCCAAATCTGCAACCATGAGTCTCATGGAAAGAGAAGTGAAATCAAAGACCAAGGGAACCTGCCCTCAGCCAAGCTAAGGGGAAGAGATGTGTCAGGGCATGGCCATCTAAATGTGATTTGGAGACACAGGCCAGAGACCGAACTCTTGGTTGCCAACCATTCCCTCACGAGCCCTGCCCGTAAAACAGGGAGTGACGCCAGTGCACAAATAAACTCAACACACAATGCACAAATAAACTCGTAAACACCGAGTGCTCGTTGGAGCTATATAACCCTTTGTAGCAAAGGTACTATCAAGGGATAAGAATCGAAAACCAATAAAGGAGGGAGAAATTGTAGAAAACATAGAAAGCACTTAAGAGTTTGTCGTGTATTGTCAAGCTACTGAAGTCAGCTACAATGACAAATTGAATTTTCCTAGCACTATGAAAAATCTCTTCCACAGTGTGGATCCATTATATATTTCTAATCTGATTGTCCATAATTTCCTCTACAGACCATATGGTGTTCTAATAATCCCTCCACAATGTCTCATCAATGCTTTCCAGAAACACAATTTCTCTCCAAGTTCCAATTCTTTTAGATTCATCCCAGTTCCTCTCCTTTCAATGAAGCCTTCTTTAATAATACCAGTCAATAAAAGTTCTCTTCCTTGAATACCTTTGATATTTATTGTTTGAACAAGTTACTTGGTAATTACCATATTAACACATATCTTGCTCAACAGAGTTCTTTGGTGGTCAGACCATGTTTCATGTGAACTCTTGAGAAAACCTAAGATGCAGAAAGTGCATTAAATGGACTAGTGTATATATTATCAATGGGATATAGTGACAATTTATCAAGGCATTTTTATTTTCTGCTATCATACTAAAGTAAATTATATTCAGATGTGAATGTCTACGAAATTTTATTTTAAATGTTATGTAAGAAGTCACTCTATGTTTTAATTTCATTTTAATCATTATGGATGTAAAATAAAATTAAAATCTAAACATTAGATGCAATTTCAAAGGATTTCGTGGCTGGCGTATTTTCTTGTGAACTTAAAACCTGTGATACACTAAGTATGATGCCTTGCTCCAAATGTGTGTTCAGTCAACACCCAGAGGAGCCTGCCTCTTTCTCCGGCCCCTCCTCACCCTCTGTGCGCAGGGGCCAGTTCGCAGATCAACAGATAAAGTTTGTGTTTATTTGCTATTGCCTTCGATTCAACCACTGGATTATGTTTGGAGCCCTGAAGAGTGTGAGGAACAAAAACAGAAACAAAACAAAACATGAAACAAACGTGTTTTCTGGCTCATATCCTCAAGTATTTGCAAGGTCCCCCAGTTTTTCACGGTTTGTGGAAATACTCCCTCCTGCCAACTCAAAAAGAGCAATTTTCAAGAACTCACTTTCCCTATATTTAGCACAAGAAACATAAAATCAGTCTCACTTCTGTCACTCGATTGTTGTACGTGTCAAACAGGTCAGTATAACTCAAAAATGTATAATGAACTATAAGGCAGTTTACATATTTTGGTATTTACTATGGTCTGGAAGAAAAATTGCTCCTAATACATTTTTGTTTTATAATTTAGGTGGATCATGTCTGCTTCACACATGTTTGTAAGCATGGAAAAAGTGAGTGAAGGAAAGATGTTATATTGTGTTAAGGCAGGTGTTTAACTTAGTCCTTGGAAATTCCACTTCCACTGAAGGAAGTCTTTAAAGAGCTGAACGGGCTGCAATTGCTGAAATTCTCCCTGCTCTCTGTTCTTTAAAGGAACTAATATTAATTCAACCTTCAAGGATGAATGACCAAAATCTTTAGGATCTACTTCTTTGTTAGATGGGCATATAAACACAATAATGAGGATGAAAGGGACCACTCAATTTAAGACAAGGCAGAATTTGGGGTATTATTGAGATAAATGGCTGAACAAGATTCTGTTACACCAAGATTAAATCACAACACCCAGCACAATTATCTCTTCAATGTGGCGCTTGAAATAAAATAATTCAACTTTTATGAAAAAATAAAATGGCATAACAAATGTACTCACATAATGTTTTCGGTCCAAATATTGGTCATATATTGCTCAGAATCAGTACACCCTCGGGGAAAGAAATTATGGGAAGCATGGGCATTGAAAGTTGAAATATTTAGTCACATGAGTTTAGGCAGTATTTCTTCTTATGTCTCTACCTAGTGTCAAATCAGCCTACGCCCTTCAGGATCAGCACAGGTCCCCTCTTCCTAACACGAGCCGTCTTCCTCTCTCTACTCCCTTGGCCCCAGGTCTCATTGTCTCCTCTCTTTTCCCATTATGACCCTAAACTTCTGTCCCATTATCCACATTATTTACATATTACACTATTTTGTGCAATTTATGGCACTGCCTTTTAAAAATTTCTCTAATTATGGTACCACAATTTAATAAAATTTTACATACTTTTTTCTCTCAGGGTTATGTTTATGAGATTTAACCATGTTTTATCTATAGCTCTATTCATTTTAACTTTGTATTAACTTTTGTATAATGTTGCTTCAGTTTACATAATTTATCTGTTCTGCTTTTGTTTCTGTGGTTCATCTGTGTTCAGAAACATAACCAGCATTCCTGTGTTTCCATCCCTGTAAATTACCCCATTTAGAAGTGTGCAACAGTTTGCTTATGCATCATACAGACAATGGTTACTTTTGTTGTTTCCAGGTTTTTAAATTTAATTTTTATTATTGCAAATCATGACGCAATAACCACAGATGAACACATCTCCTCAGCTACTGAATAGTCCATATCTATTCTTTTCTGATTGACACTGAGAATAAAACTTTGTCTAAATTGCCATATGTCAGTAATTATAATATGCCCATTTTCCATATTTTAACATCTCTGCAATTGGAACACATCTTAATATTGATGGCATCTTACAATGACTCTAAGCCAAGAGGGCATGTGTGGTGGGAAATATGCTATGTACTTACTTATGCATTAATTTAGCTGTTATTAATGGTGGTATGCGGGATAATCACAGTTCTTCAGATTTTCAGTTAACAAATCATTTAGAATCACTTGAGGGAAGGATATGGGTTGCAGTAGTTTTCTGATAACTTTTGACTGATATCTTTTGGGGAGACCAACAAAGTGCCAGCATAGAAACTTACAGAGCAGGTACCTGCTGCTTGGCTGAAAATTCTGGAGAAAATGGTGAAGCCCTTTTAAAGAAATGAGGATGACCAGCATGTTTACTGACAGAGGATGGCAGTGAAAGAAAAACACGGACAATGATGACTGCAAATGTAAAAGTAATAATTCAGATAATTCAGCTCTGGACAGGAAAGCATTTCAAGACTACCGTAGCCAGTTTATTTCACGTATTTTTCTTTATATGTATGCACAAGATATATGTGTGTGTACATACATACATATATGCATACATACATGTGAGCATGGTTATTAAATAAACATAAAATTAAGTTTGTGTGCATGTGTGAGATTTGAAAATACTCAGGTATACAGTTCAATTGGCAAACAAAATTAAAGGTCTTGTATTTCATAAAATAGGGTATATTATTTTATGTGTTGATATCATTAGCCTTGTTCTTCAAAATTCTCTTGGCTATTCAAGGACCTTAGTTCTACCATATGAATTTTATTACAAATTTACAAACGTGTTGGATTTTTGGAAGTCCATTAATATATAATTGTGGGAAAAATTCAATCTTACAATACATTTTCTTCAATAAAGATTTATAATTTTCTCTATAAAGTTCTGGCATATTTTCAGATAAAATTAATCATAGTTATCTTAGCTATTACTTTCTTCACTTTAAAAGGTATAATTTTAAAATTATAATAAAATTGTATGAATGAAATTGATTTTTATACACTAAGTCAGAAACAAGCAGTCTTGATGAACTCTCTTATTAATTCTAAGAGCATGTTTATTGATTCTCTGGCACTTTCTGTATAAACAATGATAATGATACTTTCTATCTACCTTTCTGACCTTTTTAGGCTTTATTTATTTTTCCTCTACGACTGCAAAAGCCAGGCCTTTAGTCCAACATTGAAGTGATGGCAGAGAATATTCTTTTTGCTTTTAAAATTAAAGGTAAGCTTATGTTAGCTTTCACATTAAATTTAATATTTGTGACATTTTTTGGTAGATACTGTGAACCTCCATGCTGAGACAATTAAGTTGTACATGAACTAAAATGACGTACTAGGACTGCTCTGTCTGACGCAGTACGCACTGGCCGCATGGGGCTATTTAAATTGAAAGGCTGTGAACCCTGATGGAGGGCTCCTGGTAGTAAACTGGGCTTAAATAAAATAAAATAAATAAATAAATAAATAAAAATTAATTAATTAAAAAATTAGAAAAAATAAAACAGAGCCTACCAGCCATTTCTGCATAGGAGCCTCTCATTCAAACTGCACTTCCAGAGAAGCCTGCGCTGTACTGTCTGCCTCTGCACTGGACTGCTTGTCTCTGTGCTGACCTGTTTGTTGCAGCACTTAACTGCGTGACTGAGCCTGTGTTTCTGCCATCTGACCTGGCCCTTAAAAATGGGTTCCCAGAATTCTATTTCAACCAATAGGATGGAGGCTTTCCCCCATCTAATTGGACTGCACAGCTCCAGTCACAATAGCTCTATTCTGACCAATCAGGACAGTGCTTTTTGGACCAATTAAACTACAAGGATATGTAGTACTTATTTGCATGAGGACAGACCAATGAGGGACCAGGGACCAGTGGGGAACTGACTTAGGGAGTGCACTCTTTCTTTCCATCCAAGACTGAAGACTGCATCTGCCTATCTGAGCTGAAACACCAAAGATGACAGAACACAACAAAGCAGATGAGCACAGCACAGAGCTGACTGGCATGGAGCAGAGCAGACCAGGGAGGATCTGAGCTGCCTTGTTGGAGATATGCCTGGCCCTATGACCTCCTGGCGGCTGTGCTACTTTCACAGCTGGGCTGTATCTCAGTTGAGTTATTTTGCACTGAATAAAGTTTCCTTCTGCATTGGCACCAATGACCATCGGTTGAGAAATCTACAAGAAGGTTTGTTAAAAGATAATACTTTTTAAATAAGTTGTTAAATAGTATCAAACACTTCTGCATTTCCCTTTGATCTGCTAAGTAGTGAATTTCATTAACAGATTTTTTAAATTATAAAACATAGTTATATTCCTGGGATATATTCAAATTGACATGTATGTATGTTTGAATACACTGAAAAATTCCATTTACTGCTGTGAGAGAGGTTGAATATTATGGTGGTTAAATAAATGTTCTCTAAAGTCCTCTTAACTGTTGAGTCCAGTTCTGGATTTATCACTTACTATCTAATTAACCTTGATTCAGTTACTTAACCTCTCTGCATTTTTCTCATATATAAAATGATAAAAATAATAGTCAATCTTTCATAAGAGTAATATAAAATTCATGTGACACAATATTGTGTATATCTTAGAAGAGTCATATGCATATAATAATTATCATATAATTATTTTTAAGTAAAAGTAAATAATATTTTCTTTAGTATTTTAGATAGTCCTATTATTAGTAATTTTAAAACATTATTATCTATCTTTTTCTGACTTGAATAATAGCTTAACATTAAATTTTTAAATAATTTGAAAGATATTCACTCTTTTTAAACAACCATGTAGAGGTATAATTGGTGTTCAACAAACTGTACATATTTAAAAAGTATAATTTGATCCATTTTGAAATATGTATACACAAGGCAACGCGTCATCCCAGTCAAGACACATCACTCCCCCGTATGGCTTTGTGTCCCCATGTAATTCCTTTCTCCTATGCCAGAGGGATCATCTTCTCCTTAGTTAAGAATCGATCTGCTTTCTGTCATCGTAGATCGGCTTGAACTTTCTAAATTTATATGTAAGTTCAGTCTGGCTTCTTTCACTCAGCACAATTATTCTGAAATTCATTGATGTCACCTGCATCAATAGTTCATTCCTTTTCCCCCTACAGGGTATAGATAAAACACCCTTTGGTTAACCATTCACCTTCTGAGAAATGTATGAATTGTTTAAACTTTTTGGCTATTACTCATAAAGATGACATGAATATTCATGTATAAGCCTCTGTGGGAACATATACTTTCAGTGATTCTCATGGGTAGATAGATTCACCTAGGAGTGGAATGTCTAGCTCATATGATACTTACTCTTTAGAAAACTGCCAAACTGTTTCGCAAGTAGTTGTACCATTTCATATCCCCACAAATATTGCATTAGAGTTACAGTTTCTCCACATGATGAGTCTTTTTCTAATTTTAGACATTCTTATAGGTGCACAGAGTTTTCTCATTGTGGTTTTAAATTGCACTTCTCTAACATTCATTTCTCCTTCATACATATTCTTTCGTAAACTATGTGTTCAAATCAGTTGCCCATACTTTTACTTGATTATTTCCATTCTTACTCTGGAATTCTAAGAGTTCTTTGTGTATTCTAAGTAAAAGTCCTATATTAGAGAGATGTTTTGCAATTATTTCCCCAAGAGAAAATTGGGTTTGTATTCATTCACATATGTTCTTAATTTTGATTAACACCAATTTATTAATATTTTTTATTTTGTTCTTTTACTATTGAATCTAAGAAATTTCTCTTAATCCCACATCATAAAGGTGTTCTCTTATGTTCTGTTTCCTAACTTTTGGTTTTTCATTTAGTTCTATGATTAAATATGACTTAATTTTTGTACGCAGTTTTGAATATGGATCTACACTCATGTTTTTGCCAAAAATATCCAATTTTCCCAGCACTATTTGTTGAAAAGACTATATCGTCTCTCCAAATAATTGTCTTTGTGCCTTGGATGACAAGCATTTTGCCATGAATTTTCAGTCTATTTCCAGACTCTATTTTGCTTACTCAATCTATGTCTGCCTCTTCACCAATACCATGCTGTCTCGAGAACTGTAGATTTATAAGTCTTGAATTCAGGTAGTTTTGGCACTCTAAATGTATTCTTTTTGAAACTTGTTTTGGCTATTCAAATCTTTGGCATTTCTATTAAATTTTAGATTTATGTTGTCTGTTGTTACAAAAATCCTGCTGAGGTTTCTATTTGGATTGTGTTTAATCTGTACATTGATATATGGGGATTGATTTTGCAACAAAATTAAGCTTTGTCAATAAACAAACATGTCTTTTTTCTATGTGTTCTTTAATTTTGCTCAGCAATATTCTATAGTCTAGATTTAAACCCAAGTATTTTACATTTTTGACAATGTAGTCAATGCTAAATTTAAATTTCTTATATTTTGTTTACAGTGTATAAAAATAGAGTTGCTTTTTAGACATGATTTTTCTGCATTTTTCACTACCACCTTATTAAACTTACACATTTGCTGTAGCAGCATTTTGTAGATTTCAACAGGCTTTTTACATATTGACATTTTTGTCTACAAATAAAATATTTTAGTTTTTTAAGTTAGGTTTTTTCTCCCTTTTTAATCTGAGCACACTTATTTTATATATGAGTATATGGATGCTATGTACATAGTGTATATTATCAAATACATTGCTGGTAATATTATTTTGAAAATAATGTTATCTGTTGGATCAATTAAGACTAAGAAATGTATCTGTATGAGATGATGAATATTAACTAAACTTACACATTTCACAATATATGTAAGTCCAATTATTATGCTTAGATTTTAAACTTATAGTGTGCTATTTGTTGACTTCATCTCAATAAAATTAAAAAAGAATAAGAATAATAAAAGTTTTTATTTTTAACTTCACTGCTTCCTTCTTTGATTCTCTCTCCTCCTTACTCTATGTAGATCTAAGTGTCTGACCTTTATTATCTTTCTTCTCTCTAAAGAACTTCTTTTAACATTTCCTGCCAGACAGGTCTACTAGCAACAAATTCCTTCAATGTTCATTTGCTCAGAAAGTCTTCATTTCTCCTTTACATTTAAGGAATGGTATTACTGGCTACAGAATTCCAGGTTGGTAGTTTTCTTCTCTCAACACATTAAATATTCCCTCCTTTTCCTTTTTGGCATGTGTTGTTTCTGTGGAAAATTCAACTGTGTTTTAACGTTTTTGTTATTCTATAGTTAAGGGGTGATTTTATTCTCCCCCCTTTAACTTCTTTCCGGATTTTTCATTAGCTTTGAAACTCTGTAGTTTGAAAATGATATGTCCGGGTCTACTTTTCTTGGCACACATCCTGGTTGGTGCTCACTAAGCTTTCTGCTTCTGTGGTTTGGTGTCCAATATTAGTTTGGAAACATTTTTCAGTCATCGTTGTTTCAAACATTTCTTCCGTTCCTTTCTCTTGTCTTGGTATTCCCATTACATGTATGTTACACCATTTGTATTTGCCCCGCGGTCCTTGGGTGTTCTGTTCTTTTTTTTTTCTTTGTCTTGTTTTTTCCCTCTGTTTTTCAGATTTTAAAGATCTTATTAACATATCGTCTAGGTTACTGATTCCTTTCTCAGCAGTGCCCCAACTACTCATAAGCCCATCAATGGCATTTTTATTATCACAATGCTTCTTATGTATTTACTTTTTATTGTTTCTTAGGATTTCCAACTCTGCTTACATTGTCCATGTGTTCTTGCATCTTGTCTATTTACCCACTAGAGTGCTTAGCATAATAGTTACAGTAGTTCTAAGTTGCTGATCTGATAATTCCAATATCTCTGCCAGGTCTGGTTCTGGTGTTTGTTCTATCTCTTTAGGTTTTTTTTGTTTGTTTGTTCGTTTGCTTTTTGGTATGCCTCATAAATTTGTACTGATAGCCGGACATACTATTTCAGGTAAAACGAACTACTGTGAGTAGGTATACAGTAATGTGGTGATGAGATGGCGGAGGGGAAGCATGCTATAGTCCTGTGGTTTGACTCGGATTTTTAGTGAGTCTGTCTCTGGACTAAGAACTGCACAAGCGCTTCTCAGTTTTCCTCCTCTCTTAGGTGCGACAGAATGGCGAGAGCCGGCTTCGGCTGGGTATTACTCACCCCGCCACCCAGGTCAGTCAGGCTCTGATAAACCCCGGCAGATCAGGCTTGTTCTTCAGGCAAACAGACTTTGGCTGTGCCTCGTAGATTTGCCTGTCTCCCTGGGTTGCAGGCTGCCAATTGACCTGTAATTTCTATTTCCTGATGGATCCAAGAAGAGTAATTGATTTCTAGTTTGTACACCATTTTCCTGTTGTATGGATAAAAGTGACAACTTCTGAGCTCTTTGCATGTTGGAGCTGAAACAAAATTCTATCATTTTTTACTTGAATGGGAGTAGGGGGGTGAAAACTGTACTTGAACATTCATTTAAATAAAAAAAAAATTCTATCATTTTTTGTTATGGTATTTGATTTTTAGTTTTTAATACATTTTTGGTATCTATCTGAATGTTTTATCTGAATTATCTAATAACAATTCTAAATGCATTCTCTTTTACTTTTCTCTCCTATAAATGTTAGAAAATGTAATATTTCAAATCTACTCTTTAGTGACTATGAATGAGAAAACTTTTGTAAGAAATTTGAATAAAAATAAAGCCTAGGGAAAGAGAAGGCTTTTATAATTTCTTTTTGAATTCTCAGAATGTGGCAACAATAATTAGAAGGGGAATTAGTGTCTTTTTATTGTATTTTTTCTATCACCATGTGTCCCCCTTATACCTTCTTTCACTTCCATGCCCCCCTCCACCCCCTGCAAGTATCTTGTGATTATAGAATTAAAACCTTCACTAAAGATGATGGAACATAGAAATAGAAAAAGTTTCCTGGTGAGGCTCTCGAGTGCCTGCACCAGCCCTAGAATGGCTGATGCCCCATGTCTTCTTGAAAGAGTAATAGAAAACTTTTTCTGGTTTAAGCTTTCTATTCAGTTTTCTGTTGTTCAGAGAGAGATAGATTCATTCCTAAATGACACACATTTTCTAAGTTTTATTTTTTCTGATTATATATAATATATATAATGATTATATATATATATATATATATGGTTTTTATCTTTCCATTTTGTTTATATTTTCAACTACAAAATTATATATTGATAAATAGCATATACAGAACTCCTGTGGTTTATAGACTTTAACATTATTTCTTGATACTCTGCTAAAAGAACACAGAAAAAGTAGTCTTATTACAAAATAAATATCTTCTTCTAACTCTGAACCTCAGATCTGGCAGTGACCATAATCATTGTGTCGATCAAGAACACCCCCACAAAAGTCCAAAGTGTCCCAGGGGATGGTGCTGTATCCATTGCAAACTATGGGTTTAGATCTTCTTTGATGCCTTTTAATAACATTTAAAAAATTTCTCCATAAAACTTTTGTGCATCTTTTGTTTAATTTATAAATAGAACATTTCTGTTGCTCTTCTAAATGCTACTTTTAAATCTGTAAATTCTTCAAAATGTCCTATACAGTCATTTCCTAAATGTTATCAGTGCTTTTAAAGTTTTATATGTGTGTGTACATATACATGCATATATGCATGTATATATACATATGTGCACACACACACAAACACTAGTTTTTATGCGAACAATCACATTCTCTGCTGATAATTATTTTCTTTCCTCCCCTTCGTCCTCCTCCTCCTGCTCCCTCACTCCTTACTCTCTCTCAAACTGGCATCACCAATACAACATTGAATAGATGCAGTGGTAACAGTATCCATTTCCTGAATTTAAAGGTAATTCTTCCAGTGGCTCACTAGAAAGTATGATATTGATGGTAAATTTCTAGTATACATTATTTATCACTGGAAAGTGCCTTTCTAGGTGAATCACAATTGGATAGTACATACTGTCAAGTGCTTAAAAAAAAAGTCTGTTGAGGCAGTCACGTTATTTTTCTTCTTTATTACTGTGGCGAAAAACAGCAATACATTATGGTTTTCAACCCTAATATTATATACTGTTTTATACTATCAACATTAAAAAAATTTCTATATATAACTAATCTTGTTGGTTACCATTCATTCTTGCAACTCAAAATTTCCTTCAAGTGTCATTTTTCTTTTTTCTCTGAAATGCATGCTTTATACATTCTTTGGTAATAGTCTATTATTAATAACTTTAGTTTTTGTTTTTGTTTAGGCTTCATTCTTGCTACGTACTGTAGCTGTTGACATATTTCTGTGCTGACATTAAATCCTCCCAGTCAAGTTAATATATTAGTCACTTACAGCACCTTTGTTGGCTTTAAAATTAGCTACTAGTCTTGATTCTTTTTCTTTACATATAATGGGCCTTTTCTTTCTAACAGCGTTAGATCTTATCTTTCCCTTCGCTATTCTGAGCTTAGTTATGACAGTCATATACAGGATAGAGCTCCTGTGTTGGGAATTCATATATTCTGCCAATTAATAGACATTTTCAGTTGTGATCTCTTTGAATATTTGCCTCAGAACCTCTCTTCCCACTTCTTTTCTCTTTTGGAACTTTGATTAGACACCGTAGTCCCTTCGTCCTGTTTGCTGTGTCTTCCAATCTCGTTTTACACTATCCATGCCCTTGTCTGTCATCAGTAGTCAGGATTGTTACTTCTCATTTACTCTCCTCTTTCCCACTTCTGTCTTTATCTGCATCTAACTCACTATTTTGGTCCCTTCACTTACTTTTTAAAGTTAAATTATTATTTTTATAATTTCCTAGGGTTTTTAAAATCCTACAAGTTTGGCTGGTCACTTCCAGTGACCTCTTGTTGTTTTAGTCATAGTTCTGGCAAACTCTTATTTCTTTAATATATTTTAAAAAGATATTCTTGAGAATTATAATTTTAGATATAATTAGGTGTCTAAATATATAGTTTATTGTTTTGCTGATTCTCTAGTGATTTATTTCCATTTATTTATGTATGTATTTATTTCTATCAATGAATATTTAAACTTCATGCATGGAAATTCTGTGAGTTTAAATATTATGTTGTAATATAGTAAATTACAATGTGTCTACTCAGAGTATTTTTTTTAATTTTATTTATTTATTTTTAGAGAGGGAAGGGAGGGAGAAAGAGAGAGAGAGAGAGAAACATCAATGTGCGGTTGCTGGAGGCTGTGGCCTGCAACCCAGGATCCCAACGTTTCCTAAAAAGCCAGAGGAGACAGAGAAGGGATAGTTAATATAGGAAATCATAAACTCATAGAACTGTAATGATGGACCTTAAGGACTGGTGTTCAGATTATTTATCTCTATGAGTTAACTGAAGCCCAAAGAGGTTAAATAACTTTCCCAATTTACTAGGCTAAGGTTGGGATATTAAATAGGCTACCGTGTAAGGGTTGATCAGTTCACTTTTACAACCTACTCCAATTTTAAAAGGAATACTAATTCCCAGGGAGAGGAGGGTATCTCAGGAACTAATATATAATTTACAATTCATACATTTCACATAATCTCAAGAAATCAACAATGAATTATGGTTCCTTTGCAGGGCTAGCTGATCTGTGTTCTGCACTACTGATGCAATAAGATTAAAAAAATAAACTTCATAGAAATAGTATTTCATATCTGCTCTTTTGTATCTTGCAATATCCTTTCTGGTCAAGTACCCTATCTCAGGAGCAGGTATTGATTTTCTTCCAGCTACAGTACAATGCTTCACCCTTACCCACCACGTTCTAACAGTTCCCAGCTTGTAATTATAAAATGTTAAAGGCACAGTAAGTCATACACAGTAGTTTCCCATACTTGTTTAGTATATTAAAAAGCTAGCCGCAGCTTAGTAATAAAATAACATTATTGACAATAATGAGTTTCAGGAGAGAAGCAGAGCCCTTGCTTGCTTAAATCATTTAATGCTTTTCTGCAGAGAAGAAGGTAGTTGAAGACAACAGCTGGCAGTTATTCACCACTCAATTCATTAAACCCCATTTTTTACCGCACACAGGTCTGGCTCCTGAGATTTCCAAAGCTGAGATTCAGGGTCAGAAAGTGGATTACTTAGGAAGAACCCTGGTATCTATGTCAGAATATCTTTTTTCTAGTCCTGGATCCGCCACCAAATAAATAGTGTTGTTACCATAGACTTTACTTCGGGGAGAGGTAAAGAGAACTTTTTTTCTACCTGTGACATGGGAAAGGACATTTTATTAACCATCTCACAAAGCTTTTATGGGGAATGACTATGAATACTTTTGAAAGAGTGTGGGATTTGATATTTTTCCTTTCTCTTGAACATGATTTCCAAAAGCTTGTTTTTATTGCATGGAGGGATATTTTACAAATTTCTACAAAAATAAATATTTTTCCTACTTCTGTGTCTGGGTAAGGAGACTTGACTGACATTTTTACACTTTTCATAAGGCATAATTTGATAAGTAAGAGTTGTGAGTTACATGACTCAGAAATTATAAAAGTGGGTCTTTCTCAGCTAAAATAGTCAAGATGTGATCCCTCTATGTGGACAAGTAAAGGGGTTTCCTGTAACTAGTTTTCCATTCTGTTGAGAACATCAGGAACTAAATCCCAAACATGATTTTACCTAATGATGGTGTTCATTTATATTCCAGGAAAACTGCATTCTTGACATTTTAGTGGGGAAAAACACACCATTCACAAATCATAGAAGGCTAAGAGAAAATAAACATGTAATTCCACAAGAGCAAGATGAACTTTTCCTCTGTCACAGTCAGACCCATGTAAAAAGCGAAAAATGCATTTAATCACCCAGATATTTATGTTTAGTCCACTTGCCAACATATACAAAGGAATCAGAAGCATGGAGGGGTGTGTGTGTGTGTGTGTGTGTGTGTGTGTGTGACTTGCTGCCCTGATGGACTTGTTCTGTGTCTGTGCTGTATAACAGAGCAGCCACTTGCCACATGTGACTACAGAGTGATTGAACTGTGGCTACTGCAATGGAGGAACTGAACCTTTAATTTTATTAGCTGATTTACATTCAAATTGCCTCATGTGACTAGTGGCAACCATATCATACAGGGCAAATCTAGAGGTTTGTTTTCAGTCTTTATTAGAACTTCAGAGAAAGTTATTGTAAATAATTCTATCTAATGGCTGAGTAGACTATTGTTCCTTTCTCTCATGCTCTCTTTTAATTTCAAATTCAAGAAACAAACCACTATTAGAATGAACCCCTGTCTAATGTTGAATCCACGATCTAATCCGATTATGGGAAATTAATCCCTTGGAAAGTAGCTCCTTTTTATTTACTTAATAATTACAACTTTTATTATTTTCAGTATAAAATGATTATTACAATTCATTAATAAAAAGTAAAATTTGGCAAAAGCCTCTGTTGGTTCCCTCATAATCTTACCATTAAATATTTGCGATTTGCAATAGGAAAATCATCCAGGACTCCCACAGACGTGAACTACCTGCTTTGCCACATCAGATGCCTTTCAAAGCCGGCCTCTGTTCAGGATGCAATTCATCACCGTTATGCCAGGTCGCCACGTGTTCCTCTGAGTCATTTCACATGGGAACACGACATGACATGATGTAATTAAAGGGACGCAATGTGGTGGCTCCCATTAGAAAGAAAGGACGCATTTTCCAGTTCAGCTCATAGGTCTCCACTCCAGCTGCCACGGAGAGGCTCGGAAGCGTCTGCGATGAAAGCTGGCCGATCCTGTGTGTTCAAACGTACAAGGTCTCTACGTTTCTGCCCATTTTTATTAAAAGCCAAGTCAAGCACTGTCAGAGAATGTTACAGACCTCCTCCCTCAAACTGCGATCTTGTCAGATCTCATAAACCAACGAGGCCGGACTGGGTGCACACTTGGATAAGAGGCCTATTAGGGAAAAATAAGGGTATTCTGAATTGAGCTCAGGAAACTCTTGCACCTTCCCAATCCAAATGGGATCACCTTGTGATTAATTCATCCCTTCCTCTAGCACAGTCACCTAGACTACGAGCATGCTCGCGAATCACACACGGTATTCTCTTTCCCAAAGTCGGGGAGAATCTGGACTTGCTTTCCTGGCTCTGTTCCAGTTCAGCTAATTGCTTCCTCTCACTTTGAATTCCCCCTGCAGTGTCTATCGAAGACTGTCTTCTTCATTTATGATTCTAAACTGTTGTGCCATGTTGCTGTGTGCTGCCGAGCAGCTGTTGCTCTCCCCTCCAGCTGTGGTCGAGTTTTTGTAGTGGCCAGAGTGAGCCATTCTCAACTGAGTACGGAGAAGTCCTAAAGTCCTGGAGCTCATCTCAATGATGTGTGCCACTTCAGTGAAAAATTATTCTATATAATCATATAGATGTAAATGTAGATATATGCTCCCACAGTCTAGACTTGTTAACTCGCTACCATCTGTCTGAGACAAATTCTCTGAAGAAAACCAGGGTGGCACGACAAAGCGTGGGTTGTAAGTTGTGAAATGGAAACCTTTAATATCAAGATTTTTATTTTTATTTTTTGCTTTAGCAAGAAAACGCTTAATTTAAATCAGTCATTGAAAAAAACTTATCCATGTCAGTTTACAAAATTTTGTTTAAATGTTATTTCTTTAGTTGTTTTTTTTAAGAGGATACTATTTTGTCACACATGAAAATAATGTATAAAATGCCAAGGAATGTGGATCATAAAATATTTGGCTTGGACACAGAAGACCTGGAAAATCATTTGAAATTACTCTGTTTTGAACAAAGATCTTTCTTACCTCTGTCCCCCTTTTCCTTTATTCCTCATTTCCATAATAATCTTTCCTTTGTCAGGAGTTCTCTATTATGCCACCTCTCATTATAGTTTATACTTCTTGCCCCCCCGTATCACCTAATGCCCCTAAACAATTTGTTCATCCATATACTTTCCCCATTTTAAAACCTCCATTTCCTCATTAACAAAAAAAAAAAAAATCTAGTTTAGTTTAAGAGAGAACAGTCTGCTTAAAATAATTTCCACTAAAATGAGAATCATTATGTTTGTCAGTCTGTTCTGTGGTCCTTAAATCTAGTCCAACACACCCAACCATGCTCTTTGGAGCTCTTATTGTAGTTTCTCCACTGCCCATTCTCCACTGGGCTCTTATTTGTTCCAAATCTCTCTTTTAAACCTAATCTCCACTAAACTTTCAAATCCTGGGGCATGATCCATGTTGCAAGTCTGTTCTAGGCAGTTTAGACTTGGGGTTCCGTGTTGTTGGCCTTGAGACTTGGGTTTCCACCTGTTGAGGCTGGATTGATTAACTCCTCTGGTTCTCTCATGGAAGAAACCTGTCCTCAATACTAGCCTCCTGTGGAATGGAGGAATGCATCAGAGGGAGGAATGGGGGACTGGGTTCAGATACTGAATTTCCTTTAACCCTCTCATGCTTGTTGTGTTTAGAAGTGTTTTAGACTAGGCCCTGGCTGGTGTAGCTCAGTGGATTGAGCGCAGGCTGCGAACCAGGCATCGCAGATTCGATTTCCAGTCAGGGCACATGCCTAGGTTGCAGGCCATGTCCCCCAGCACCCGCACACTGATGTCTCTCTCTCTCTCTCTCTCTCCTTCCCTTCCCTCTCTAAAAATAAATAAAATAAAATCTTTAAAAAAAAAGAAGTGTTTTGGACTAAAATTCAAGAGATCTCCTTTCTAACCCTCAAATTTTACTTATTTCTTGTGTCTTTGGATAAGTCAGTGAATCCCCTTAAATAAAAATGTTATAAGAGAATTAGAGCCTTTAAAATTGGAATTATTAGAGGTTATTTGATAAAAATAGTTCATGAAGGAATTTGGGTGCCATACCCAAGACATCCCATCCAGGTGAAAATTTTTATGAGCACTCTGAAACTTGATGGTTTCAATATTCTTGATTTTCAAGACACTCAATCAATTCTTTCTTTGACAGATTTCCAAGATAAGTAGGAAGCTAGCCAATATTTATGAAGCATCTGTTATTGTTAGGTTATTTGTATATGTTATCTCACTTTACCTCACCATATTCTGCTACAATAGATGTTATTTGTAGATAGTGAAGCAGAGGCAGAGATTTTAGATAATTTGCCCATAGGTCTACAGAGGAGTGGGCAGAGTGTTTGAATCCAAATCTGTCAGTCTGATTCCCTCCTCATTTAGGTACATCATGCTGGCTCTTGGAATTTCCTTCCCTCTGAAGTTACGGGATCTGCACTTGCTTGTATTGATGATTATTTCACCGTGGAAGTCATGAATTAGAGAATCCTACAACTCCAGGGTTGTTAAGCCATTTAAATGCCGTTTGGTTCAGCTTCCTTGCAAGATATGCATGCATTCTGGAGTCGTTGTTTCTTTACTGATAAGGGATTTCTCGCTCATCAGTCTATATGACCAACATTAAATGAAAAGCATGTTGCTATCATGCTCCCTGAAACGAAGATAAAACCTTCTTCAAGATGCTTTCAATATATATATATTTTCTTTCTAAAAATAGAAGATCATGAGAGGTAGAAATAACAAGTGCTAAAGAATAGTTCTGAGATTAGTGTTTCCATTTCACTGAGGGATATGTGGATATGAGTAGGATCCAATTGGAAATCAAAAAGTTTAAGTGTTCTGATATGCACTTCACTGTAATCAGGTAGCCATGATATTATGACTTCATTAACACTCAGTTAAACCAGGGTGGAGAGATCAGATCCAAACGCAGCGTACTTCTGGTGGGCTAAAGCTAATTCTCCAAACTCTTCACTGTTTAGCTTTGTCTGTTCAAAGATGCACCTAGGTTTGGATGCTCATTTTACCAGTTAGATGAGAACTTCCCATTCTCTGCACTCCAGTAAAGGAACATCTTAGTGTACTCACAATGACACAACCTATTTGTCAGGCTAGTAGCCTGGGCTAGCCACCTTTTCCTTATGCCTGTCAATCTTGCTGCATCTTCCAGGCCTAGTTCTTCTATCCATTCCTTCTGATCATATCTGCACAGACTAGTCCCTCTTACTTTTGAAATCCTATGGAGACTTACATAAATATTTCATTTCATTGTTTTAGTTCTGTACTCTCTTGTTTTCCTTTTAGCGTATGATATTCCAGGAAAACATCTATGTAATGTGAGTGCTTAGTACCAAGGTAAACACATAGAAGGTACCCAATAAACTGTTGCCAAATGAAAGCCACACATTTCACTTACATCTGTTATCTCTGAATGAAAACTAAGGCAAGATCTAAAACGATGAGACGTATTTAAATAGACCTATTTAGAGGTTCTACGCACAAACCAACTTGTTTTGTTCAATGTGAGTGCATGCTACATTTAATGAAATCTGGAAAATAATTGCACTGGTCTTTCAAGGCCTTGGGTGAGGATCTAACCAATAACCATCCTGGTCATTGAGAGAAATGATTCTTCAGTATCTGGATGGTATATTTCTTCCTCGATCAGGTTGTCTATTTAATCACTTTCCAACAGGCTCCTCTGTTCACATGTCTACTTGATCTACATTAATTATTTTAACCGACATCCTTGTTAAGTGAAATTGTTTTTCCTAGCCAGACTAAAAATAGCCTCTACCGTATTCATCATTTATCTCTTTGGAGATCACACACTGGCTGCATTTATAAGGAAAGTCATGGCTTGGCCAAGATACAGAAAGCAGCTCGTTCTCAGGACAAAGGAATTTCACAGTTATTGGAGAGACATAGCTTATTTTTTTCTTGACAATGCACCCAGGACAGGGCATCGGCTTTATTTTAAGTGTGAAAGATTGCTTTTTGTAGTGTTCTTTCTCTGCTGTCCAAGGAGGAGGTGGAGGAGAAACACTAGTAATAAAGGGAAAGCAACAGGAATAACTAAAATTAATAAAGCCTCACCTTCTGTCACCTCTTCTCATCCACAGACACACGTACAATGAAAGTATTTCAAGGTTAAATATATTTTAAAAGAGAAGAACAAAAAGAAAATAAGCTGACTGTGACTATATATGTAGAGAGTTAACATTAGTTAACTTCTCAACCTTTTTCTCAGTATCAAATGCTTACTTACAGGTTTATTCGTTTGTTTGTTTGTTTGTTTGTTTGTTTTGCTGTTTTCCCCTGCATGGTCATCTTAGAGTTTAGGTTCAGCTAAAAGTCTTAGAGATGCATAGTCTCTATATTAGATTTGGGTCTGGATACTCTTGACCCATATATCTACAAATAAAAAATGTCATTTTATATGGGTGTCATATTTACTATTCAGAGGCTGACCAGCAAAAAAAAAAAAAAAATCAATGGGCTGTCACTTTCTTTTGTTTAAAGCAATTCTGCTGTCAAGTCAGTTATTTCATGACTTTAATTAACAACTGAATTCCATAGGCCAATCTACAGTCTACTTGGTTATGCAGCAATTACCTATCATGACCATTGAGAAGATGCATTAAACAATATAAAGGTAAAAATGTTCTATTTTGTCCAAAAGGGCTTTACAGAGAACACCTGAGTATTATTCCATCTTTTCTTCTCAATAGATTTTTTTGGGGGGATAGGATTTCTTTTTCAATAGCTTTAACATTTTATTTTTGTTCTTTGAATAGATAGGGTGAATAGAAATTCATTAAATAATTTCTATCCTTATTTAAATTTATGGTGTGAGTTTTTAAAAATTGAAGTAGTTAAAGGAGTTAGAATTACTGATTGCCAGTACAATACTACCTACCCTTTGATGACATTCTATTTCTCCCTCATTTCCCCAGCACTTCCCATGGTCTCAGCGTTCTTTGTCAGTTCTTTTTACCTTCCTCCTACCTGCTGCATCTAAAATTTTAAAGTGAAACAGATCCTAGAGTTCTCTGAATTATAAGACTGGAGATGAACTATTATTTCACAAGTTCATTTCAAGTGAAATTTTCCATATTAGTCAAAATTCTTTCAGTAGCAAGCAACTGATTCCTGACTTGAACTACATTATATAATATGCAACATATATATATGCAACAAACCATCTTTGAAACTTGGTGGCTTAAAGTATTGACAACAATTCAAGAATCAGAGGATCAGCCCGGTCTTGGATTCGTCTGTCCCAGGTATGTAAATGATGAGGCCAAGCCTGAAGAGACAAGTAGCACTTTTCGTGGGGATGAAAGATGCACCAGAGGACAAGTCCAATAGTGCTAATACATTTTAAGCCTCTGCTTACATCACATTTTTAAATATTGTATTGGCAAAGTAAGTCATGG
Organism: Tonatia bakeri; assembly: GCA_004024845.1. Taxonomy (NCBI): domain Eukaryota; kingdom Metazoa; phylum Chordata; class Mammalia; order Chiroptera; family Phyllostomidae; genus Tonatia; species Tonatia bakeri. Next base: position 1,017,792 of record PVIA01000003.1, read on the forward strand.
GAAAGAACTCATCGAAGTAGAAGGGAAACATACCCCACATGAGGTGGTAGAAAGGGAAGGAGTACTTTTGAGCCGTGATCTAATCTTCTACAGTAGGTAGGATATTGGTTTACATATCTAGGCATTTCCTGGGCAATGAATTAGGTGTGTGCATAGCCAGGCCCAGATGACATCATTGCCTTTGTTTTTCTGTTATTATGCTTTCACTCTCTCTGTCTTCCATCTCTGACCTCTCAGATGCTCATTTTATTCTCAGGCAGGTTTCCCAACATAACCAAAAGTACAGTGACTAGTACTTTGAAGCTTATATTCTTGTGCATTATTATCCAAATGGAGAAAAGACTTTTCCTCCTCTAGAATCCAAACATCAAACCTCCAAGAAGATTCCAATTAATATAACTAATTAGTTAATATGTCTAGCCCCTTATCAACCACTAAGATCAAGGGGACAGTGTATGTGTTTGATAAACCTATATCATTAACCTATGTATTGAGAAAGTGGAACATGAATTTTGACAATTTCAGTAAAGTCATATGAGCTTGAGGCAAGATGGTACCACAAAGGCAAACTAGGGGTTGTTGTAAGCAAAAGAAGTAATTAATGCTAGATAGGCTGAAACAAAAAATGTCCATTGCAGTGGTAGCATATAACCAATATGCATACATATTATATACAGTAGTAACTATATGATTCTACAAAAATAAATAGATGTGGAATGGAATTTATTGAAATTTTCCCATTGGAAAATTCAGATTAACCCTCTGAGTTTTTAAAAAGAGAGACCATCCCCTGACCTTCACAGTGCAAAGGTATTTCACTTAAGACTGACATAAAATGTGATTGTTTACTTTTAGATGTCTATAAAAATAATATCTATATTTAATTTAAATGCTTATATGAGATTCTGATAAAAAATTTGAGTTGCCACTGAGCATAAAGATCATATAATACAGGACACTCATTTAAAAATAAGAAAATGGAGGCATCAAGATAAGTGATTTTTGTCAAAGCTCTAGCTGGATATTGACAGAACCCAGCCAGATTAGACTATGTAAGTTAAAATAAACAAGCAAAAAGACTAATTTGGGATTCAGTTCAAACAGAACCACTGCCTAAATACATCAAATTAACAGAGGAATGGGGAGTCTCCTCTTCATTTCTTAATTTATAGAAGCAAACCATCCCTTTCTAGACCACATTCCAATTACAGAAGACTAAATGGTATAATCATAACAATTTCCCACAATTCAGAGATTGGCGTTGAGGCTGAAATACATACCCTGATGACCCATATCCAGAGTTGTAAACAATGACGTATCTCTCAGGCTCTCCAAATTTCATCACAAATATCTAATCAAAGCCATGCACTTGGTCAACTATCTAACAAAGCCTTGTACTTGACAAAACTAACTTCAATCTCCAATTTCCTGATTTTGTTCCTATAGTATATTATGGGATAGTCAATGAATGAAAGGTGTGCAAAATAATGGGTCAGACTTAAGAATAGTAAGGTGCAGTCAAGGGAGCAGTTCATGTGTTTGTGAGTGTGAACACCACACTGGCAACCACGTCAACGGTATCACTTTCTCCTCTGGGAGGGCAGACGTGACACCATGTGCACGGTGTACATAAGTCCTCCCTTTCAGAGGAGAAGAGGGAAAACAAAGACGTTTAGTTCGGTTAGAGTGTTAGCTGAATTGTGTTCTATTCTTTCTCACGTTGGCCAGAGCCAATTTAAGCAGATATTCATTTTCTTCTCATGCTCCATTTCCACCAAATGTCTTTTCAGTTCAGATAAAGCCTCTCTCAGCCAGACTTTACTTCTGTCTTGCACTGGCATAATTACAGAAAATTGCACTGTTTGCTCAATTTTTGCAAATTGAGCTAATGCAAAACTATGTAAATTATTTACCAAAAAAGAGCAAAATCAAACAAGTAAATGGGTTTGTGCCTCACATTAAGGGAGCAGAGTGGCACAGTCGGCATCGTGGTTACAGAGCCAGCTGATTAACTCAACTCAGGGCTACACAGTGGGACCACCCTTGCTAGGCTCCAGTGAACATTCGAAGGGGACCCCTCACCCCAATATCCGAAACTCGAATCAAATTTTTCCAGTTTCTGACTTAGCTGGAGAATTTGGAGAGGCCAATATTTTGCAGTCAGATTAAAGTAATGCTCTCTTCCTCCTGCCTCTCCTCTTCCTCATTCTTCCCCTATCTCTTCTTTGTCCTTCTGTTTTATTATTTTCTTCCTCCTCTTATCTTCCTTCATCATAAAGAATTTGACATTCTGGAATAATTATTAACTAACAGTGCAACTTTTAACTCCATATTTTGTTTTGTTTTTCTTACTCCATCTTCCTCCCTAGGTCATTTATTCACTCCTGTTTTCTTGAGATTTTATATTTTTAATTTTTTTCTCTCTCTTAACACTTCCCTTAGATAATCTTAGTGACTGGCACAGTTTCAACTTCCATCTCCAAGAAAACAAACATCTTAGAACTTGTTACACTTTGGCTAATTTTCTATATTCATTCCCCCTTTCAATCTGCCTACTGAGTTGAGTATCACTGTCTAGATGTCTGACCATCTACAAAACTTCAAATAAAATTGTTCTTCCAAGTATTTTTCTTTCTGCTTTCCAACTTTTCCTCTACAGAAGCATCGTTCTCTTAGTTATATGAACTTACAATCTTAAAATCATATTTGGCTCTTTCTCCTCTGTTGTCAAGTTAAATCAATGCCATTTAAAAATCCTCTTCCTTTATAATGTATGTGTTTTGTTTTGTTTTGTTTTTTTGTATTGTTGCTATTAATATCCAATATCATTTGTTCTCTTGCTGTGCAGGAGCAAGGGAACTTCAGACTCTCAGTATCCCTTCTCTGCTGTTGACCTTGATCTTTCCTGTGTTGCGCTCATTGTCCTCTTTTCCCCCATTACCCTTGAGAGGATAATTATCTAAGATAAGACTCTACCCACCCACTTGGTCAGAGCTGATGAGGCAAGAGATCAAGGTGGCTGTGGCTGTTGGAAAGTTGAGAACCAAATTTGGAAACACCTCTAACCAATTCAAGCAAAATGCAACATGAATTATGGACTGACCTCATGTTAACTCCATTTTATCTTTCTTAGTTTTACTTTTTTGTTTAAATGTTGTCCATTCCTTTTTTACTTTTAAATTGTATTTAATAGTTTTATGACTCTTTGAAAGTTGTTATAAATCCAGGTGCTCCAGTCATCTAATGCCATGTAACAGGCCAAGCTGAATATTGTGGCATTAATCAGAAACAGTCATTTATTATTATCTCTAAAAATCTGGGGGGTGGCGTCTAACTGGGATCAGTTAGGCAGTTCTTATTCAGGGTTATAATGTCATGAAGTTATAAGGACATGCTGGTTGAAGCTGAAGTTCTCTCCAAGTCTTCCTTACTCATGTAGATGGCATCTGAGCTGGGCAAACACAGATGAATGGCAGAGGAAAAGGGCAATCCTCAGGCATGTCTCTTGATCTCTAGTGAACTCTCCAGCATGGCAGGTTTAGAGGAGCTGGACTTCTTCAAGAGGGGTGCGGGGATCCAAAACTGCATATCTTGAGAGAGCCAAATAGAATTTATATCAGCTTTTATGACCTACACTAGTAAGTCAATAGCATAACTTGTACCCCATCCTGTTAGCTGAAGCAGCTGTAAAAGCTGACTCAGGTATAAGGGGAAGAGACGTGAGCTCCATCTCTTTTTCTTTTTTCCTATTGCTACACAACAGTTTAACACAAACTAAGCAGATTAAAACAATATCCATTTGTTATTTCCCAGCTTCTGTAAGTCAGAATTCCTGGCATGGCATAACTAACTGGTTTCCCATTCAGGGTCTCAAAAAAAAGAAAAAGAAAAAGAAAGATAAATGATGTCAGCCAAGTCTGTGGTCTCACCTGGACTCTTTCAAGTTTGTTCAGGTAGTTGGCAGAAATTAATCTCCATTTTTTCTTGCTATCTGTTACCCAAGGACCACTCTCAGATCCTTATCATGTGGCCCCCTCCACAAACCTTCCTCACAATACCACAGCTTATTTCTTCCAAGATTCCACCTCTTAATGGGGGAGTGGTAAGATTCTTGAAGACCACATAAATGTAAGATATTACTGCATCCATTGTTGTAAAATGCAATTGGTCATACTGGATTAAGATATAAGTAAAAATATTAGAAACATAATTTACCTTGCCACCTCTAGTGTTTGCACCTATTAACGTAGCTGCTAAGGACTAATCTCCCTATGGCATAATACTAATCCTATACCACTCTTCCAATCAACAGACAACCATTCCCATTTTCACGGCATGTTATGTTGTGTCCTGTGATAGAAAGGGTTTTGTGGTCAAAAAGTGTTAAAACATTTAAGTTTGTATACCATAGCACTTGTAAACAGGCATTGCAAATCTTTAAGGACACAGTTGTATACCACATTCTCACAACAGTCTATAGAACCCTTTTATTCAGAGTCCTTATCAACCTTTTTTGCATTTCTGTTGGATGCTCTGTGGAAAGCATCATTTTATAGCACTGTCACTGCCCCTTATGTACAGGATAATAATATAAGCTGCTATCTAAACAAGGTACTTTTGAGAGACAATAGGTTGTAATAATAGGTGTTCATTGTTCTGGATATCTCAGGATAAGGGTCACTCTACTTAAGTGGCATTAGACAGGCTGGCTCCTAACATGGCTTCACAACCTCATCCCCCTGTACTTAGCAGCGGATTTCCATTCTACTGCTACTCATAGAAAATCTTGGACATAGTGCATTTTTTCCATTCTATGTGCCTGTACATTTGTTCACCTTTACACTGCTCCCACTCCCATCAGGAAACTTTTGAAGTCTTCCAGTGAAAGCTATCACCCTCTTCAGTGAGCCTTCAGAGCACTTCCCTGAGGCAAACTGCGTTCTCATCTACATCATAACTAGCTTCATCCATGCCTCCTCTTCCCTAACATTGTGAGACGCGTGAGTTGTTGAATTGATAGGTATCGAAGCACACGGTATCTTAACTACATACAGATATGTACTTTTCCTATATTGAAATATTAGAGTAGAAATCATTTTTACTCAAATATGACTAATTAAGAGTGATTTGGAAGATTTACATATTGACTTTTCCTACAGCTGACTGTGAAGGGAAACTTCAAGGAAGACAATGCCCAAATCTTTGAAGGGGAGAGGACAGCCACACAAGTGACACGCTGAGTTCGAATATGTGCAAATGTTCAAAGTCACCAACTAGTGCAATAAGAATCTGTTGACATTATTGACACTACCATGATTGCCATAAAAATCTGTAAAAATACATTGGAATTATTATGGTCTCGCTTTTCAGGAGAGGTATGGGGGGATTAGAAGTGATTAACTAGAGCGTGTAGAAGTGGGGTGGGAAGGAGAGGATGGACTTCCATTAGCACTTTCATTTCCTATTTTCCTTAATTGTCTTAATCACACTACTGTCCATAAAAACCTTAGTTTTTTTTGTTTGTTTTAAGTTTTTAAAGGGGCAAGGGAGGGCTGAAAGACACCCTATGATCAAAGTAAATTATAAGAGAACTAGAGAGCAACAACATTTATGCTTATCTATTTTTGTATAGTCCCACAGTGCATTGAGCTGACTAATCACAGTTTAGTTCACAGATGGCTCACAAGTCTATCATCAGAGACTTGGGTGTATCCTTCAAATTGTGGAGGAAGAGGCTGCCTTTTAAAAAGAATACTAAACACGTGGAGATCTGAGTGGTAGAAATGCACGAAAGAAGATATGAGAGGATGTAAGGAAGTGATAGAAGCTAAGAAAAGGGAAAAAGAATGACCTACACACTTAAGTTAATCTGAAGGCAGCAAAAATAATGCAGTAGTGGGAAGCCTGGACATCTGAGGGAAACAAGTGCACCTATGAGCAAAGAAGAAGGAAGCCTTGGAGTAAAAGGAAGTAAGTTTATGTTTAAAAAAGAAACTATGGGTTTAGTTGGAGGGAATGAATGATCTGATTATTGGAGAGCAGAGAAGGATACCTTTTCAGAAGCATTCTGAGTTAAGTGAAATAAAACCTACGAGAAAATTTTGTTTCTCAGATCTTCATATAAAGGACATGGAGCAACATTATGAATGATATCTTTCCTATCTCTATTTATAGGCAAAAAGATGAAAAATTAACATATATGCTGAATTAGTATCTTCATCTTTGGATAAAATCAAGAGGTGATTGTAAAAGTGTCAGTCTATAAACAAATCTATAATAAGAATAAATGATTTCACTTCTAGGAACTTATCTGAAGAAACATGAAACACTCATTCAAAAGAACGTAAGCAAGAACATAAGCACCCCTATGTTCAATGCAGCATTATTTACAATCGCCAAGATATGAAAGCAGCCCAAATGTCCATCAGTAGATGACTGGATAAAACAACTATGGGACATTTACACAATGGAACACTACTTGGCTGTGAAGAAGAAAATGTTACCCTTTGTGACAGTGTGGTGGATGAGGAAAACACTATGCTAAGTGAAACAAGCCAGTCAGAGGAAGACAAATACCATATGATGTCACTCATATGTGGACACTAATGAACAAACTGAACTAACAAGAAAAATGGAGATGGATTCACTGATAGAGAATAGGAGGACAGCTGGGGTAGGGGTGGTTAGTGGGTAGAGGATACAGCAAAAAGAAAAAAGGACTCATGGATATGGACAATAGTTTGGTTATTTTTCGGGGGACGGGTATAAGGGGACTGACTGGTAATGGAAAAAATATAAGAATAAAGGAAACATAAAAAAATAGAAGTTATCAAAATAAGCTATAAAATGATGCCTAATGTATCTTTTTTTCCTAATAAACACTTTGTGCTTTAAAAATATAATAAATGCTTATAGCTACTAGAGAACCTATCATAATCCTTCAGATTCTCTTATATCTTTTATCTAGTTGTCCAGGTTCTGCTCCTAATTCTGTAGTAGGCCATCCAAAATACTGAATTATCAATATAATGGGGAGGCATGGCATTCTTGGTACACAAAGTTTCTCAAGACTGTAAAAGCTGAGTCCTCTTCACACATCTCTTATCACTCATACTCCCTGCCTCAGCAAATTAATCCATTCCCTCTACTAAAATTACCAAGTATAAGAAGATAGCTCACAAATACCACAGTCAGGTGAGATATCTCTGATTTTAGATGTGTTTAGCCATCTGCTCACCTGACATCCTCCCCTAAATATTCCCAAGAGGCTTTAATGTTGCTATGGTTAAAACTGAAGTCGACATAACGACATAATCATCTCACATGTCCCTTGTCTTTGGAAATGGCCCCAGCACACACCTAATTCATACAATCTGGAAACCAGGACTTGCCCTGTTACTAATGATGCACATTTGATTCCAAGTCCTGTTCATATCACTGTCTAATATCCTTTTATCCCATCTATTTCCCTTCCTACCTACTTCTATGACTTTTGTCCAGCTGCCCCCCCCATAAGGATTTTTATATTGGCCACTTCACTGGTTTATCTTTATCTCATCTCTTCTCCACTTACAATATCTCTTTTCTATATTCTAGCCAGTGTTATTTTCAAAATGCAAATTTGAATCATATCCTCTTTTAGTTTAAAATCATTCATATCTCATTCTTCTGAAACCCAACTTCGTCTTTATCTGCCTCACTCTTCCCGGTTCAGTCACTCCAGTCTTCTCCGTGCTCCTTTCAGACTCCGTGATCAAACTTCCCTCTCAGTTCCTTCCCATGCCACTTACCGTGCCTCCAGCATGAAAAGGTTTCCCCTAACATCAGTCATTAATCTCACTGCTCAATAGTCATTTCTTCAGGAAGAGGTGCCTAACCTCTCTTACTGGGTCAAACATCCCCACCACTCATGGAACCATGTACTTCCACTTTAGAATGTTATCACCATCAGTTCGACACTGGTTTGTTTGGCTGGTGCTTGTCTCTTGAATTAGAATAAGTGTTCTATGAGAACAAGGGTGCATTTGCTTTTGTTAATTATTATATTCCCAGTAAGCTGGACTGCACTGGGTACATACGAAGCATTCAATGAAGACTCATTAGATGAGGATGTGTACCAATCAATTAATCTAGGTACAAGATATCCCAGATGAATATAAATTTCATATCTTTTTGTCCTCAGAAGAAACATGGTAGAGAGCTGACTCAATATAAATGATAATAATATAGAGGGGTAATTAATTATTGAGTAATTATTAGCAAACTTCAAAGAAATGCATTAGTCCAGGGAGGATCTTCCTGATGGCCTGGGCTGGTATACAGTCAAGGTGTTCGGACTGTTTTCCGGCTGCATTATGAAAACTTAGAGTGAAGACCTGGTAAAAGAAAGAAATACAGCAGGCCAGAGCCAGTTGGCGGTAATGAGGGAAGAAGCGAATGCCAACAACTGCACTTTGCAGTGAGACAAGAATGTGATCAAACGGTTGAAACCTCAGGGAACACACATCAAGTTGGTGCCATTCCTAGCCAGCAATCAAAGCTTCATCCAGTGTACCAGAAAAACCACAGGCAGAAAGTCAGGGCCAGTTTGTATGTAGTTATAAAGTGTCTTCCTTGTTATCATCTTTAGGAGTGTGACATTCACACCTCATCTGCCTATTGTCCTAGAAAGTTGTTCAACAGGAGCTCCAAACAAAAGACTCAGCCATCTGTCATGAGATACATAGATTATACACAGATTAGAGACTCCAGAACACAGACACCACTGGGCTCTCATAAGCCCCATTTTTGTGTTAGGCACTTACTATGTTCTGTGTGTATTTGTGTGTGTGTGTGTGTGTGTGTGTGTGTTAAAGTTTTTGTCTTCAGAGAACTTTAACATTCAACAATCTCAGCTTTCATCTGTAACCTGAAATTGACTAATAAACTTAAAAGGACTTACTGTGCCCTGTTTTAGGTATTTCATGTATATTGCTTAATTTATCTTCCATAACAAATCCATGCTATGGATTTCTATTACTATCTTTTTTGAGATTAGGAAACTGAGGCATAGGGAGGTTACAAAACTTGTCTTAGATACAGATTGAATACAGGCTGTGTTATTATAAAACCTCTGTTAATCACTGCAGGGTTTAGCCTCTAAACTCCTTGCCAACTGCACGTATAATCTAGACTATATATTTGGTTGAACAGTTGGAGGATATAATCTTAAAGCAGCAGTGTGTCAATATCTTAATTGAATGACATGACCAGAGAAAAGAAGACTAAACATTTGAGTCATATAATTTTATGCATATTGCCATACACACGTATTAATAAAACAGAAGTAAACACCTTAGCTATCCATAATATTTTGTCAATAATGGAAACTTAGGTGGAGTTATTCTCATAGTTCCCTCACTTGGCCTTTGACTTCTCAAGCACACATGTAGTTTGATTCTGTCTCTGAAGAAGAAACCAAACAACAGTGTAGTTGATAAGCCATACTCAGGCATTCCAGGTTAGAGCTTCTTGGGCTCATATAGTTTGTATGAAAAGGGCAGCATGGTCCTACATCCTGGTCACCAACACACAGTTGTGATGGGATTGGACTAAATGTGAGCCATTATTATATAACCATGGTAATGCAACAATATGGAACTAGAGCAAGAGTAATAATAAAATTAGCCCAGATCAGAATGACCCTGGACATATCCCTCCTCCAGAGAAGTTTGGAAAACCTATATGATTCATTATATTGTAATTCCTGGGTAATGCAGCTATGGCATCAAAAGCTTGGATCAGCTTATTGCCACTATCTCTGAATGTGGGGTCTCCCATGAGGAATTAGAATAGACTAGAAAAAGCGGGCTCACTAAATCACCACCTTCATCATCATCATCACCACCACCACCACCAGGAGCATCATCCTGCTTTATATTACTTATTGTCTTTTGCTAAACATGTATTCCACATGCACAATTAAGTAAACTATGACTTATATAATATCCATGGGGATTGAGTGTCCATTCACTAAATCGCCATGCCAAAGGAGTTTGTTTACTTCCTTTGTCCCTTCATCAATGGGTACATCACCTCATAAGCCTTAAATGACTAGCAAAACAGAAAGAACAATGAGTAATAGTAATAATGAACCAACAAGATTGTTACATAGTGACTGTAAGTATAAATTTTAAATTATTTTTGTTCCTCTCCCCCTCACCCACTCCAGTTGCCCCATTACCTTAATGGTACATAGCTCACACAATGCATTTTTCTTTGAGAAACAGAGGTAATGCCCATGATTGACACAGATATCTGTATAATGAGGATATAAGTCAGCATGTGTCCTTGCTTGAAATGTTTGCATTTTATACATAATATTTCACTCATTGAAAAAAATTTTTATAGACCATTAAAGGAACATCAGACATCTGTAAGAGGATAGACAGGTATTGCATGTGCATATGGGGAGTAGTGAACGAGCACCAAGTGTCCCTGACACTTCCAGTGCCTAGTTGTCACTGTGGAGGGGGGACAGGCAGAGACAGATAAAGTGCCTCTCACTCGATGCACTTGCACCTAAGCCTCCAAATGGCACCCACAACATCCTCTCCATATAGCAGGCTCCCTTGACATTAGAGGAAATATCACCGATACCAGCCTGCCATATGGGAATCTCCAGGCAGGGCATCTGCTGTGTGCTGTGGCGGCACATGGTGGAGATGAGAAAGGTTTAACATTTTTCATTAGTGTATGCCATAGACAGTTGAACTCCATTATAATGTCTGCAGGAAGAATCTGATCCATTCCATTATCACGGTGACAAAGAGAAAGGATGGCTTGTGATTTCAGAAAGGTCACAGTGAACTGGTATTCAGCTGTAAGCATTCAATGTATGATGATAATAATGGGAGAAAGGTTTAAAAGATGAAGTTTACAGTCAGACAAAAATTAACATTTAAAAAGAAATCCTTATCTATGAGAATATTCTTATTCCTCTCTATTCCTGTCACCTAGAAATCACTGGTTGTTAGTGTATTTATATATAAATATGTTCTTTCTCCTTCAAAAATTCATATCTGCTCTCTGATTATTCCCATACTGAAGTGATAGAATGAGATTCCTGTTGCTAGGGGAGTGATTGTTTTGTCACAATGGAAGGCAATTGTTTCATTGTGTTATTACAAAAAAAGGAAGAAGTAAATAGGGAAGAAAAAAGCAGGTGGTTTATCTGTGTTTCTGGCTACAGGTAGCTAATTATTAGTAATTCCTTTGGCAATCACGGGAATGACATTAATCATAAGGGAACTCCTGGGGTACAAAGGTGACTGGGGTATGCTATGTAATTTCACTTGAGTCTACATTTTACAATGACATGTCTAAAATATTGACTAAAAATTAACGATATGATTTAGAATGATCAGAAGCACTGATAATGAGAATCAGACTGCTGGCCATTCCCTCCTAAAAGCTTCTCTAACTAATGAAAACCTCTCATATCAATTTCCCTCCTACCCACCCACTCCTTTTTTGATACACAGTTTCTGCTATGTCCGAAAAGGAAAGGAAATGATCACTATGAATTCATTATTCATAAATAACTTTCATTATATGAATTATAGGAAATAAGTGTTCAGAATTACTGAGACAATACTTTCCCTTTCTTCACTCCCTGCCTCCCAACCCTACCTTTTTTTTTCTTTCTATCTGGATCCAGTCTAGTGCTAAGTGTCCCAGACTCTGCAGTTTTACAATGACTCATTGACATCTACGTATGCTGTAGCTTCTACACAACTAAAATCAACAAAAACATGTTAGCGCTGTTGGTTGCCATCAAGTTAAACCTCATATTGAATATTTCACCTAAATTTAACCCTCAGTATTGATCCTCATGCCACCAGCCTATCGGACCTGGCCCCAGCCTATCCTCGTTCACTATGATGACCAGGGATGGCATGCTGGTCACTAGGGTTTGATTGGTGCAAAACTACTCCATCTCATTGACTATTGTCCCTTGTACCTAATAAATTCTTGACCTTACAATTGTTACTATCCACTCATATAACCAGATAACCTCCCGGATGATCTAATACCACTTTTGCTAAAATGATTGCCCAGTCCAAAAATATTTCATAGTATTTATTGCTCTGGACCAGTATTTGATACTAAGGACAATTTCTCCAATTCAAGTTTTTTTTTTTCTTCCATGGATTTTGCATACCATTCTCTCCTTCTACCTTTCTAACCACTATTTCATGGATAGATTATTTTTTTCTACTCATACTCAAAATGTACATAAGACTTTAGTTCCTTCCTTGACCTCTTTTTCTTCTCACTCTAGACATTTTACCTAAGACGTAACATTTCTATATTGCACACCCATGATTGATTTCCACTGTGATGTATTTGCTCAAATCATGTATACAGATACTCAAATCAATGCCCGAAGCTCATATCTATTAAGTAAACTTACTTTATATTAGCTATCACTACTTGAATGTCCCATAGGCAGTTTCTATCCAATTTAACACCAATAAAATTTATTAATTGAATAAAAAATTGATCATGCACCTTAGGATTTTCCTACTGCTGTCCAAGGCCAAATTGTATAAAGATTTTCAATATCCAATTAATTTCAGAATCTGTGGATTCTACTTCAAAAATGTTTCCAAAACCCCTCCCTCCTTTCTAGATTCTCATAGCAAACCATTTCTCATCATCTCTCATACTGGTTGGTGTTCTAACTGGAATTTTTGTCTCTAGTCTTTCCACTTCTCAACCATCAACAGCTCTTCATACAGCTGTGACATTTTTTTCTCAAACACAAGTATAACCACTTTCTAAATCCTTTACAAGTCACCTGAAACTTAACGAGTTTTTGAAATTTAGGATTATGTGTTAAAGGCCTTAAAGTTTGTCCTAGGAATTACACTCTTAAAAAATCTCATAGGAAAAATTGGACAAGTTAACAATTATGTACAGAGGAAAATGTCCACCAAATTATTGTTAGAAATATCAAAGGTTAATACCAAATTAAGACTGCTAAATGATGTGTGCCGTGTCCATATAACAGAATACACACACTACAAATCACAAAAATACATTTTTTATAAGCCTATGGCTTTCTCACAAATTGCATTCAAAATATATCTTTAACATAAAAATCTAATTGTATAAAACTCAGCTTGGGACATGATGGAATAACAAGGATCAGATTTACCCTCTTCACTGAAAATTCACACAGAGGAATGGTAAGAATTTTAGGTACTGGATAGCAGTCAAAGTACAGTGATCCATGAGAAACAGGAAACAAATTAAGTGAGCCCGGCCCTGTCCTGGTATATTTTCCTTCTCGGGCAGAGGAAAGTGAACCAAGGGGAAGCCCTAAAGTCTTCCTAAGCAGACAACACAGAGCTGGGACTGCAGGGAGGCCGGAAGAGGTAGATTTCACAGGACAGTGGACTACAGAGAAGACAGATGCACAGAGGAAACACTGGAGCTCCGCAGAGTGTTCTTCATTACGTGTATAGCTGATACAAAATACCATATACATACGAGGAAACTAATGGAGACCGAAGAGAGAAATACTCAAAAATATCTGAGCAAACAACTCTCAGAACTTCCTAAAAAATTCTCAATTAATCCAAAAGAAGTCAGAAAAAAAAAGAAGAAAAAAAAACAAATAGACCATGACAAACCCATAGCAAGAACATTGGTTTAAATTAAACTATATCAGTAATTATGTTAAACATTACAATTAAATGGTTAAGATTGCAATATGGAATAAAAATGTAGGTTCAATTCCATGCTACCTAGAAGAAATCCACTTCAAATAAAATAACCCAAATGCCTTAAAAGTGAAAGGATAGGAAGAGATGTATCATGTTTACAGTACCAAAAAAAATCTTGAGGGGCAATATTAATATTTCATAGAAAATTATAAATTTTATAATGATTTCAATTTATGTTTATTTTATATTAAAATGTTTGCTTCCTCTTACTTTGATATTATGTCTAATAACCTATATTTTTAGAACCAAAGGGAAAAATGCTACTATGGTACACACAGTTTGGACTTGCCTAGCCAACTCTAACAATTCCATAATCAAATTCCTTTTAATGAATCTCTTAATTTATATATAAATTATATACGAATCTCCTACTGATTCAACCCTGACTAATACAGATATGTACTAAAATTTTAGTGGTGGTTTTCTCTGGATAATTGAATTTTTAGATTTTTTCTTTGTTTGCTTTTTCTGCCTATTTTGAATAAAAATGGCAAAATAATCCTGTTTCTTTTTAAAATTAAGAAATGAATGCTACTTTATATTACATCTTTAAAATATTCCCTACTCCAGAGTCCTCCACTCTTTACCTTTGAATTGTGTGCTGCTACTGTTGCTTTTATCACAGTGCATTGCAATTATTCACATTTTTTTTCCTTCCATTATTTTGCTTGCTCTCATGCAAGGATGTATCCAATACGAACATGAGTGAATCAAACAATATTTAATTTAATTGAAATTTTACTAATAAAAATAAAACACATCATTCTCATTCTGACATCTGAGTTGCATGTCTTGCAGACAAAGATACGAGCCCATTTCCTGAGCACCGGTTTTGACTGTGAGATCTGAGTGTCCAGTCCCATGGGACACTTCCCATCTGTATAGGAGACCTAGACTCAAGCACAGGCCACTCAGGTTATGAACTGTATCTCCTGCCCCCTTGGTACTGGTGCTTACTTAGGGTAGCACTCAGTCTCTCTAAATCAAGGCCCTGAATTACACTGAATGTGGGAGAGATTTAGTTTTCACAAAGGTTAACTGGATAGTCCAAGCTTAAATAAATAAATAAATAAATAAATAAATAAATAAATAAATAATACAACAGGGCATAGGACAGGAGAAAGAAAACACAAAATGGAGCTTTTCCAGTGATTTTTAAGGGGAAATTACTTGGAGAGACAGGTTGGATGGCTTGGTCTTAGATAGGCCATGCACCAAAAGACAGGTATATTCCTTTCAATAGAAATGAGGTTATAAAGAGAGAAGAGTTATTAATGTATGTCAGGAAGATACAGGTAAGCACAGATATTCATGAAGTAGAGGGCAAGAATGTGGATATAAGCAAAAAAAAAAAAAAGCAGGAGTACAGGAGTACATTTGGCATTGTGGGGTATACCGCAGGCTGCTATGAAGATAAAGGAAATGGGTGTTGTATTTTTTAATCACAATCTCAAGTCAGTGCTACAAAGTATGATTACAGAACACTAGTTCTTGGTTTCCTCTTCCAGCTAATAATTAATGATCAGATAATTGATTATATTTTATGTCATGGTTTTGTTTTCTCCTAGACTGTAGAAGATGAGTTTTAGAAAGTCCCCATTGGGCCATAATAGATCCTAACTTTTATACATACTCTGTTTCCAATGCCAAGACTAGTACTGACATGTCTTTTTTTTTCCATCCATGACCACTGTGGCACCCAGGGTACAACCTATTTGCCAGCTTTTGCCTTTTCCTCTTTTCTGACCAACCTATGACAAAGATGAAATAAGTTATTAATTTAATTCTGAGAAGCAAAGAGGAAAATGCTTTTGAAGTAGATCTACCTTTATGTTCTGCATAGGTTAGGAGACCAGCCAGGATGGTGAAAACATTCCACATGAAGTCAAATGGGAATCACGCAAGGAAACTCCATACCGCCCCCACAAGTTACTGGCTTCAAGAATGAAAGTAAAAAAAGCATACTTGTCTCAATCCAAATACAGACACCAGAAAGACAGACTAGGACTACACAATGAAGTAGCTTGCAGGATAATACACTGAAAAATGTAATCATGCATAAATCATGCACAAAGTAGAAACCACAATTTCTGTATTTGGCAAGCCTTCGATTCCTTTGCATAATTCTTTCATTTTCATCTTGCTGCTTCTATTCTCCTCTCATAGAAATAGCTACATAAAACAAAGACATAAACTGTGTGCAATTAAAATGGGAAAATAGCTGAAAGGAATGTATTGATAATTATGTTAAAATCTATACCGTAAGAATTCTTGCATTGTTAGGCTCCTAATTTGTCATCTGTTGACATCAGCATCTCAGTTCTCCCCAACATCTGAAGCTTTGTTTTAGGCACTTCTTTCGCAGTGAGCAAACTTAATGTACCACTGAGATGACAAAGTATAACTATATCCTATAGAAAGAGACCATGAAGTAAACCTCCAGCAGTCACATGGATTTCCATGAGGACAGAACAATCAGTGAGAGGCCCAACTGGGGGAGGCAGTTTCCCTAGACAGAAGCAGGTGCTAAAACGGTGCTCTTACCTGCAAGGTCAGCAGCGGTTGACTGGAAAAAGGAAGGATATTTAAAGTCATTTCCTGTGAGTGGAGTCCTGTTTTCTCTTCATAACCTTGAGTGAAGAGAGTTTGAGGAGGGAGAGTGCACTGTCTTTACATACAGGAAAATACTGGTTACCTTTTTACAGGCTTAAGGACTCTTGTTATATCTGCCAATATCTTTTCTCTCAATTATCATTGCCTGGTCCATGAAACTTAGATAGGCATGATCTCTCCTTTCTGTCACAATCTATTGAAAAAAAGTAAAGCTCTAAATCTCATTTCCACTGAGGTTTAAATGTTGCATTATAACTTAAGATAAAACCTTACTCTGATGTTAAAAATAATAAGGTAAGAAGGAATATGGCATAGCGCTAATGAGCAGAACTAGGTAGTTCTTCCTGAATGCAGATCAGTGATCGTCCAGGTTATTCAACCTGTTTTGTATCTCAATTTCCCTATCTATAAAATCATAATGATAATAGAACTAACCTATGATTTTTATGAAAATTAAATTAGATAATTAAAATTAAATTATTTAGTAAATGTCTGGCATTAAGTACCATTTATTGAAATTTTATTGGTAAGAATAGAAACAAAAAAATAGAAGGAAAAAGAGAAAGAAATACTAAGAAAGGAGGGCTAAAATGTAATAAGTCAAGGCACATGGTAATGTAGGTAACATTTTTTTAGCTTTTAGTAGAGCAGAGACGCTGTATTCAATGCTTTTAAATCTCATTACTGTTCTTTGAAGTGAACAGTGTTATCTCCACTTAAAGGGTGGGAATACTGGGGGCAAGTTTGTCAAGGATTATGTTTCAATAAATAACAAAACTTGAATGTGACAATGGAGACTAAACTTTTAATTATTAGATTGTTTTATTTTTTAATTAATTTTTTCTTAAATAAAATCAAAATAAAGCAGAAAAAAACTTTTTTC
Source organism: Tonatia bakeri (assembly GCA_004024845.1). NCBI lineage: Eukaryota > Metazoa > Chordata > Mammalia > Chiroptera > Phyllostomidae > Tonatia > Tonatia bakeri. The sequence goes on from PVIA01000003.1 coordinate 1,035,060, forward strand.
TTTTCTTTTTCTTTTTTTTTTTTTGAGTAATTCCTTTGAATCACCTATGCTTTCCTTCCCCTCCCTTTAGTGGGATCTTGTGGGACAACGTTTGGATGAGGAATTGGGATATTTGGTCTCTGTCACAAATGCATTGAGGGATCTAGCTGTAACATATGAAAGTGTACTGCAAACACGTAAAACACTATACAGATGAAATTCATAGCAAAACAGATTTCCCAGGGACTGCAGAGGAATTTGGCATATTAATGGTATTCAATCTTAGTTACACTGTGTAAGTCCACTGCCCAAGTCTTACATTGACTTGAGAAAATACAATCAAGATACGTTACATTTAAGATCTCTCAAATACATGCATGAAGTATATAATTTTCCTCTCTCTCCACTGGTTCCTTCCTGACTTGTTCTATTCCTCTCAGTGTTTCTCAGTCAGGTGAAACTTTCTTTTGTTTCTGCATGCGGCAATTGCCACATTACCTCCAAGACCTGAAATACTCAGGAGAGTATGGGCACCAAAGGAGGCAAAAAAATCTAGTCCAAGGAAGCCACGTATAATTATTGTTAAAGCTCATTAGAGTGGCAATGGGGAGAAATAGAGCATTCATAATTTGGTTAAGGAGGAAGTTAAACATCAAAGCCGACTGCTACAGTTCAGAGCAGTGTCAAAATGACACGGTTAGCTCTGCTCTGGAGTGACTTGTGCACCAAATCAACAAGCCCTTATTCAGGCACTGCATGGAGTACGGGCAGGGAGAAAGCGCAATTAGATTAAGATTTGGCCCCATAAAGTGGTGAAATTAGGAAGTAGACACAGTTTTTTGGAACTCATCATCTCTCCTTTGTTTCTCTGCCCATGCTATTTGCCACCCTTCTCAATCCAGTGCCTCGCATTAATTTCACAACCAAAGTCCTCTGCTATTCAGTTTTAATACCCTGTGGTAGCACAAACATTTTGCTGTTACTGTTTAACCTGCATTATGTCACGTATTGCCAGTAAGGCATCAGGGTCCCCTCTATTTATGCAGGGGAGGTGGCACTATTTCTTATGTATCAGCTCCCATTTATTAAGCACTGGTATATCTGTATCTCCAGAGTTTTAGGATTTATTAATCATATTTTACAAAAAACAAACAAACTGAGGTTCAAGGTAGTGAAGCAATCTGACCATATGATAACCAATAAAACCAGGATTCAAAATGACATCTAGCTAAATCCAAAATGGAAGCATTTTTCCTAACCTCATATGTCCTTGGTATGAAAATGATGTTCTCTTTCTCCAAATATATAATGAAAAGTAAAAAATTAATTCTATATCTGTAATTCAGCATGGGCATGAGCATAAATAAAAGAAAGAAGGAGGGCAGCACAAACAGAAGTATTTTACATCTTTTAAATAATGCGAGACTTTATGTGTAGGTTACCTGTTTTTTGGTCATTTTCAAAGTGTTGCCCTCTCCACTAAGTCACAATATTTTACTTCCAATTACATAAGCTCAGTGAATGTGTATTTATCCCACACAAAAGTGTGGGTTTATCTGGTAATAAGACTTCCGCAAGCGCTCTGCTTTTCTCACTCTCCATCCCTTTCTGCTATCGCGTTTAACTCTTCTTCCCGGAATTGCCCGAGCTGCTGTTCCAAATCCTTTCAATGACTTTGCAAATTATGCATCTATTTAAAACCCATGACTGTTTAACCGATTCTTGCTTTAAATCAGGAACAGATTTTGGGAAAAGATGGTTCCATCAAAAGAAGTTGCTGGTTCCCCTTTCCTCCAGGAGGCCTGTGCAGTTAGAGCATGTGCTAGAGCCTTGATGGGGCTTTGATTGGTGAAAGGCCCCACAGGATTCAGGTAAAAGGGTGGCAGAGTTAAATGCCCACTTACATTGTACCAACATTCCAAAGAATGAAAAACTCTTATGAGCCATAAATATTGAACTTCTAAAGGAAGTAACTTTCAGGGGAAGCAAAGAACTTTGGAAGTTTTATAGCATCTTTATTGGTAAAAATCCATTTTAGTACTGACATAATTTCTCTATAATCAAATGGAAGATTTTTCAAAAGAATGCTATGTCAGGAGTTTTATTGTACTAACAAAATAGTTTCTCTTTTATGAGTTATCACTGTAGAACAATGCAAATCCTGCCCGCCAAAACATCTCCACACACCAAATGACAAGGTCTAAGGAGCTTTAAGGAAACCAAAAAATCTGATCACTGCTGAAGGCATTTTAATACATTAAATTCAAATATTATTTAAGCTTTGCTTTCTTACCACTGGTTCTTTAGTAGAATAAGAGTGAGTTGGTCCTTTTCTTTTTTCTCAGCACTTATTTGTACTTAAAGACTTACCTAATAAGTACTGTCTCAATAAATATCTATAAACAATTCTGTATCTTAATAGGATAGTAGAGGAACACATGAGCACAAACATATTTGCCTTCTAGAATCTGGATCAATAATGTATCAATAAATAATACAGTTTTAGAAACTAAAGCAATGGAGTGTCCAATAACTCATCTAGTCAAGATTATCTTCAATAAAGCTAAGTACTGCCCACCAAAACTACTTGCTCTTCCCCACTGGGAAGTGTACCACCAGCAAAAAGAGAAGGTAGAGCGGTCCATCACTGCTGGCACCCAAGACGGCAGGGCAAGTTGCAGTCATGCGTAATTAGTATCACAGAGAGGAGAAGTGGATACAGGAGGTTGAAATGACGTGCATTATCCCAGAAAACACCCTCTAAGTACTTACAACATCACAGCTCTTTATCTTCTGTTCAGACCCTATCCTGGATTCATGCTGTTGCTTCTCTGGTGACAATGAGGTCAACTTGGATGATAAATGAACTTTACCACTTAAAATCAATTTCTCTAGCATTCAAAGGGACTAGCCACAAAGTCTGAATGTAAGTTTTTATATGAGTGCAGTATGGCAAATATTTGATCCAAATCTTATGGATATTGATAGAATCTTTACAAAAGTGGACAGCGTATTCCAAGATCTGGATTAATTCACATCTTGCACAGGAGACTAAATTGTACTCAAACTGTCTCAGAGCTCAGCTGTAACATGCATATCCCAAACTGGGGCAGAGCTCACAAGGTGGGTACCTATACCCAGGTGAGTGTGATATACATAGGAAAATAAGAAAGAAAACAAATAATCATATTCACATTAATGTGGGGGGAGAGGAACTGAAGCCAAATACACAAAAAACAAATCAGAATCTGCATAACTCAACAACTCTGTTTATTGTATTTGTGTGATAAATTGACTCCATGTGCCTTATGCGGTTAGCTTTATCCACAGTAGCTAGATTCATGTTGAAAATAATGGCAGTATTTAAGGACAAAAAATACACACTGATTATCGCATTCCCCTTCATAAAGGTTACTTACTGAGTGGAGCGGCATGTAGACCTGTAGACCCATTTTATGTGGCCAACCTTAATTATTCCACTCCCTCACAGGATACTGCTAGTATTTAAAGCATATTATTTTAGAATAAAGGTTTCACTTTGCCTAAGCATTAAGACTTTAAAAAAAACATTTAACTTTGACATTTCATTTATAGGCATTTTAATTATCTGGATGGTTTCCTTTAAATGCTAGATGTAGGCAGAGAAAATTTGTACTTATATAGAAGAAAGTGCTTCCAGGACTCCCTAATTTTCATGTGTTATGAATTTTAATGCCTTATGCGGGTCAGGTTTTCATAGCCATGAAGAGGGAATACATTGACCTTAAACTATTGTACAGTTGTAACAGTATTTTTAGTCTCTGTTTGTTATGGGCAGACAGGAAATATATTTTGTTTATGTTTTCTTTTTCAAAAGTTCTTGCAGCAGATATAAGAGCCCCAGGCATCTAAGAAAGGTCTTGCAGTTTTGCTATATTCTCTTTTTATTTATTTTTTATATTCTCAGATTATGGGGTAGCGACCAAACAGACTGTACAGACTGTATCTGCATGGCTTAAAATCAGGGGTGTGTTGCCTAGCAGGGCAAGGTGGCCTGGCAGGCAGCCGTCCTCCCTGAGGATAGAACCAATCATCCACAGCCATGCAAGTCAGATACAACTGGCTATCAGAGCCCTCTACTCTTTCACTGTCTGCCCCTCTGTCCCCAAGACAAGACACTTTCACACAGGTGTCCAGAGTCTCGACTGCTCCTCCGTGCTCAGGAATTTTACTGGGCTACTCTACCCAGCTTTTTCTCTCAGTGTACCAACCCTGGCTATGCATTTCTTGTATCTTTTTCTACTGTATCGAAATGTAGTCATCCTCTCTACTATCTCTATCCAGAGTCTTGATTGGCAATGTGACCAACGGATTTAGAATAAGCTATTACCAGTAGATGCTATCTCCCCTACGTTGTGGATTATTGCAGATATAGACAAGTGAATGTGTGGTTGGATGAAAAGATGGCAAAACATAGTTTAATTTGTCATTATTTCCAGACAATATGTGCCCTTTAGTTCTGGCTCCTTGGAGGCACAATATCTTGGCTAAAATAAAAGAATAACCAACGATGAATTTTGTAGCTGGTAGCAAGTAGATGTGGGATATCATTTGTGAGGTAATCAAATTTTATTAAAATAAAGGCCTGATCTGGCTACAACCATGTGGACAATTTGGCAATTTGTTTATTAAGGCAATGTAAGCCAAATTCATGATCTTCTATGAATAACCTAGTGGGGCAATTTTTTTTTTTGGTATCAATAATCAAAGTGTTTTATTTTCTGCACTGCCAGGGTGCATATATCCTATGCTATATAATTTCTGATTAACAACTAAGATTTAGTGTTCTCCAATAGTTTGAGAATGTAAATATCGTCCCTTCCACATAATCTCTTAAATACCATCTTTGGAATTCTCCACAATTGTCCAGCACAAGGTTCAACATGACAAACCATCAGAAAATACTCAATATAAATACTCTGGGACCTCCCTTGTGTTTTACGGTCCCTGCTTGAAAGAGAGACCAATGCCAGCAATTCTAACATGGCTCAGTATTCGCAAATTTGCATCATCACAGGGAATACATTTAAGTGAGCTCTTTCGCATCTTAAAATAAAACTGTGCCAATTCTTTCTGTACCATAACTCACTAACTTCCACAATATGGAAGAGTTTCAAGGTCAGAAAAATTTAGGAAGGCTCCGCCCTCCACCTCCTGAACTTCCTCCCTGGACCTAGAATGGCCATCTGTTGCTCTGGCAGATTTACAGTTCATTCACACTGTGAATGATAGGAGGAGGAAGTGAGCAGAGCTAATCAGAGCTAAGTAGTTAACGAGCAGAGGGCTAACGAGCTGGTGAGTTAACGAGCTAAGCAGAGAGCTAATGAGCTGCTGTTTCCCACTACATGCAAGCAAATATATCTTTCAGGTGATTGTTTACCTTCAGCATTCTTAGCAGATGTCCATAATGACATAACTAAGTCTTTGACGGTTCCCCAAACACCTCAATTTAAAACAAAATCAGCCACACCATCAGTCTTCAGTATATGTGTTTTCCTTGCCATCATTGTAACCTTGAAATGAAGTCACCTTATTTTTTGATGCAGGCCAATGGCTACTCCATCAGGTTATTCTGCATAAATATCATAGTCATTTACATAAAATTAACAAAATGATCTACTGGGCCTCTATTCTATACTAATTAATGGGTATAGTACTAATGACGGAGAATAACAAAATTTAAAAATTAGTGTCTATCCCTTAAGAGTAGCCATCTAATTAAAAGGAGACCAGCAGGAGCTACAGGAATAGAGAAAATAGGGTATTAGGTATCAGTAACTAGAGGACTAGAATTCAGAAAGCAAGGATTCCATTGTGTCAGGGAGCCCAGAATGAGTCTGGATAATCAGGAGAGGTTACGCTTTATTTGCCTCAAATCTCAGCCTTGAGACTGACATAATGGATCTAGTAATAAATTCTAGAGATGTTTATAAAAGAAAGAGATAGTAAAGATGTGGCCTGAGTCAAAATTGGCTACTAATGCAACAATTATCCAAAATCCAGTCATGAATCAATTAGATATGAAGTGCTTCTTGAGGTCACTTGCATCTGAGTCAAGTTGGTAGACCTGGAACTCACAGAAGGCTCTGGGACAAAGACCAGTTTAGATTGGCTTCTCTGTGAGCCACCCTGCCGTGACTATAAACAGACATCATATTTCAGTAGAAAATCAGCTGATCTAGGCTAATAGGCTATGGGGAGCTCAGCTCCACCAGTTTCTCAGCCACTCCTGAGAGCAATGGGCTATCCCAGCCAGGCCCTTCTCATGGCCCTGGTAGAGGTAAAAAGGGGCAAGCAGAAACAATGAGGCCTCTTACGGCCTGGGCTTGGACCTGGCATGCTATCACTTCTGTCTCGTTCTATCAACCAAACTAAGTTGTATGTCTTTTGGTCTATTTTGACTTCCCAATGAGATGAAGTTAGTGAATCTCACAAACTCTCAGCCACATGCTTGACAATGAGGTACTGAATGCCACATAGCTGCCTATTGTTGAGCAGAACAACATGCACCCATAACTACTGCCAGAGGACAACTTCAACTACATGGATGAGAGCAAAGATCATCACAGAGCCAGCCATCGGAACTTTAATTCCACATTCTGCTCACCACCGCATGTTGGTATCAGAGTGACCAGTGAAAACACAACACAGTCTAACACTGAATTGAACAAGTCTTTTAGTCACTTAGGGAAAAGACAGTGATAACAGCTCCAGCAGTGTGCATTGGTTCCTCATGGCTACTAGCTGCCCACAAAAGCTGAAGTAGGGCAGGTAGCCTACATGCATTGCTCTGGAGCTGCAGCAGGACTCTCTGCCTCTCCCATGGAGTCTGAGGTACGGAAAGCTGGGCGTGTGTCCAGGGGTCATTGTTGGACATAATCGAGCAGAATGAAGAAACACTTGTAGAGTCTGAGACAGGGAAAGCCATTCCTACCCAAGCTGAAAAGTTGAGCATGGGCTGTATGGACTCTGTGTATCTCTTGGCTAGGAAGGGTTCCAGGTTCAGGGCATGCTCTTACATGGCCTAGCTGGGATCCAAAGACTGCATGCATGAAACCACCTTTCCCAACACTTCTCATTCAAGTCAGTAGTTTCAACTAAAAGTGGTTAAGAACTCCCAGGATTATTTTTGACAATATTTAGAGACATTTTTAATTGTGACAAATGAGAGGGAAGTCTACAGTCCTCAACCTATAACCAATTATCTGCTCCCAGATATCAATAATGCTAAAGCTAGGAGACTCTAATCTAAATCTACTCCTTGCAAAAGGACCATTCTTCTGTGTATCACATAATTCAATTCCAGCAACAGTTTCTTTGTTTCTTTTAGACATATCTGCTTCTCTTCATATGCTACTTTCCCCATATTCTCCAAATTTGTCACTATATCCCATTTTTAATGGTTTATTTTTTTCACTAAATATTTCTTGTACACAGAAGACTATAAGGCTTGTGTTTGAAGTTATCAAAAAGGAAAATGAGATACCGGGTGTACTCGTCCTCAAGCTGAAGTTACAACACCATGAACACACACTTAGACCAAAAAACACCAGTTAGTTACCAATGCAAACTGGCAGTACAGAAAAAGACACAAGATGCTCTTTATCTATATAATGAATAATAAACTATTACTTTTAGATGTAGCAGTCATAGATTATTGGAAGAGACTCCTAAATAGACTTTCTGATTTTTATCTTTATTCATCCATCCATTCATTCATTCATTCAAAAAGAAGAGTGTTAATTGAGCCCTGTTACATGGCAATGATGGCACCAAAAATAAAGTGGTGAACCATGAAAGTAGCTAACTTTAAATGGGAGCAGCAGGAAATAAACAAAGCAACAAAGGAATAAAGGAAATTAGGTTTTAGTAAGTGCTAGGTAAAAAACCAAAGCAGAACGAGAGGGGGGGAAAGTGATAATGTCGGTAGAGGACTGTTTTTGTTTGCTTATTTGTTTTTTAGAAAGAGTGAAGAGTTGTCAGGGAAGACCTCACTGAGGAGGTGACATTTGAGCAAAGATCTGAGTGGGGAGAAAAATGAGAGTTAAAAACAATCTGAGAGAAAATCATTCCAGGTAAAGAAACCTCAAGGATAAAGGTTCAGATGGGACAATGAAGCAGGTTTGAGCTGTTGACCAATAGCAAGAAGGCCAAAGAGTGTGTCTTAGTGAGTGAGAAATAGGGAATGAGTGAACAGGGTCATCCTGGAGGACTCTGTCGGTCAAAGAAAGGAGTTTATAGGCTACTCAAAATGTAATAGTTATAAAAGCATTTCAGACAGAGGAATGTCATTGAACAACTGACATCTTAGAACTTTTATTCTAGCTGATCTGTTTTTAAAATGTCTTAAATCTAAAGGCTGCTGAGATGAAGGAGAATTGAGGAAGAGCAGGTCTGTTGGATGGTGAAGTAGCAGGGGGTTCTCAAAATGTCCTTTTATTTTCCTTTTCTCTAGTTGAGTTAACTTTGAAAAAGACAAAGGACTATTGGAGCAAACACTAGTACATCACACGAGTTGTTGGGGTGAGGATATAGAGCGAAGGAGTAGTCAGGACAAGTTAGGGTCAGGAAGTGCTGGGCTTGAAATCAGGCTCCAGACGGGGCGCACTCATTGACGACAAAATCTAGGTTAGAACCATGGGAGTGCATAGTGAACATGGGAAAGAAGGAAGTAAAGAAGTCGAGGAGTTAATAGAACAGTGTCCAATAGAGATACTGAATTGCCAAGAATGAGGGCTAAAGAGGTAACAGAGAAGCGGGAAGACAGGCTGATTGATGGGGTGGGACTGACTGGTAATGTACATGATCATAAAAGACAGTCGTGAGAAACAATGTGATAAAGTATGGTGTCCCATACTTGAAAGAAGTTGGGGATTTTGAGAATACACGAAGCAAAATTAATATGAAACTGCCAATGAGAAGAAAGACACCCTAGCTATGTGGGGTGTGAAAAGAAAAAAAAAAAGACACAAAAACATCTCTCAAGAGGCTGACAGTGTAAGTAGTATTTTCAGAAATAGTAGTATTCTCAGATAAAAAAAATGTTTAGATTATAGTATATAGGAAATTTTGCTAAGGATACTAATAATCCTAATAAGCCCTACTGACTGAGCACTAACTCTATGACAGGGAGTATTCTTATAATTTCATATTGTCACTGTTATTGTTCTGAATGTTTTATGTGTACTTACAATTTAAATCCTCACACTAACCATATTACCATGTATGTTCTTTTCTTCTTTTTCATAGATGAGGGAATTGAGACTCAGAGATAAGTAACATGATAAAGACCATACAACCTGTGACCAGTGCTGCCAGGTAGGATCCAATGCCAGGCAGCAAGCACTGTCCAAAGAGTACATCTGAATGATACCAAGGGTGAGAAAGAGATGCGAGATGGGGTTCAGAGTTAAATTTCATGGTTAAACAGATTAAACAAATTGCATATGAGCTTGTGTGATGACGGAAGATCTGGAAAACATATGCTTCTGGTGGTAGTGAAGGGACGGAGGAAAGGACTATTAAACTCAGTGCTATTGGTCAGACAAGGCCCCAGTGCAGAGGAGGAATTTCTTATACTTATGATCTTACACTTATGGATATCTCAGTTGGGCCGGGGTAATCTTGCTAGGGGCACTTGGAAATCCTTAGATATTCTTTATAACTTGAAGCTAGATCATCTTTCTATTGCATCCTGTTGTAATTTTCCCCCAAAGCACAGATCCTTTTTATATGATCCCATTTATTTTTTTAAAAAAATCAGTGTTTCCTCATTCATCGTCTACAGGATAAAATTTAAGTTCTTTAGAATGACATTAATGTTCCCCATTAACTAGCTCCAGTCAACCTGTCTACCCTTTTTCCTGACACTCTTTTTTCATAATTCTTTAATGACTAGTCAAATCAAATGAATTATAGGTGTTCATATGCTGCTGTAACTTTTTTCTGAAGTCTGTTCCACTTATTATGCCCTTCAGATATCTCTATAATCAAGAACCTTTTTGTTCTTTCCAACTCTGCTCAAGGTTGGATTTCACTGGTAAAAATTAAGCAACCTTCCTTCCTCTAAATTCCCCATAGTTCTGAGTCTGTAAGGTACCTCTCAGTCTACATTCCTTCTCCTGAGTTCCAAGCTTCTTAAATACAGAGACTGTACCTGCTTCACCACTGCTACTTATGGAAAGCTTAGCTCAGCACATTGGATGTAGTTGTTTAATTAAAAATTGTGAAATGACTAGTCAGGGAAACCATCACAGATGAAGAAAGATTTAAAGTGAAGTTAAAAGAGGGGGCAAGATTTGGATGAGTGTGAAAAAAGAGGGAAGTGCAATTATGGGGCAGGGAGAGAATCAGATGCTTAGGTTTCTGAAAGTGGATTGTGCTTGCAGAGTGGCCAGGGTCAGAGAGAGAGAGTTCTGGATCAGATTGCATAGGATATCGAATGCTTCACTGAAGAGTATTACACTTTTATTATCTTATATGTTCCACCTGTTTGTACTTCAAAATAGACTCTCATAATAGCTAACTGGAAAGTGAGGGTGAACACCTTTAAGAAAACAAATAGTTGTCAACCAAGATGGTATCAAAGTGCATTGATTCCAAAATCCTATATGCAAGAAGATTCTGTAGGACTCATATAAATTTACAGCTAGTGAGAATGACATAGTTATAGATGAAAACCCTGAAGGCAGTCTACTATACAAAGGGCAAGTAGAATCATGACTTCAATATAAGAGTTGGCATGCAGGCCTATATTAGCTAAGACTATGTGGATATAGTTTAAAGAGCTTAGAGTGAATGTGTGACTAACTGACATAGACTAAATATTTGTGTCCCTGTACAAACTCATATATTAAATGTTAATGCCCATTGTGATGGTTCATGGAAGTGGGGACTCTGAGAGGTGATGAGGTCAAGAGGGTGGATCCTTCATCAGAGATTAGTGCCCTTCTAGATCCCAGAGAGTTCTCTTGGTCCTCGTGCCACGTGCTTTATAGTGAAAAGATGACTGCTTATGTAGTAAGTGAGACATCCCCAGACACTGAGTCTGTTGGCACCTCAATCTTGGAATCTCCAGCCTCCACAACTGTAGGAAGGAAATGTTAGTTGTTTAAGTCAGCAGGTCTATGTTACTTTTCTCACAGCAATACAAATGGATGGAGACACTGACTCATAAAGAATTAAGGCCAGTTGTCTAAATTATAATGTAGTAGAAAATCAGTAAATACCCATTTAATCTGTGCCACACTAATTTGTTTATTACAGAAACATATATTGGGATTTCCACCTGTCAGGCACTGTTAGGAGCATTGGAGATATAGTAATAAGAGAGAAAGAGAGAAGTGTTTGTGCTCATGGTGCTTATATTTGGGACAGATGAGTCTGATCTCATGAAATGATCCCTATTGACTGACTGACCCAAAGGCTGTTATAAAAACTCATCAGGGACAGAGTCTAATCTCTAGGAAAAGAAGACAGGATCAGAGTTCAGACTTCACTGTGGGGAACTGGAATACTTTCAAAGAACCCAATCAGAGTGACCCTTCGACTGACAGACCATGTATATCTATACAAGCAGGGAGAATGTAGTAGCAATCCAGTAGCTGATCCTAGTGCAGTCAGATTAATTTCCATATCCCACTTTCTGCTGGGAAAGAATCTCCCATTCTGACAAGCATCTTTATAGGGACCAAAATAGGGAGCTGATGTGAAGGTCGAAGGACCCTGGTTTTGTGTGTGATAATGGGTGGAATGATAGGACAGGGTGGTGGTCTCACACATGAATTTCAGTAGTAGCTGTATCTCTTTTTAATTGCATACTAATTGTTAGATGTACAACAGTTTACCTAGATACCCCCTAAACTTCAATTCTCTTTTGTACAGTATACCTGCCTCATAGGCATACTATATGTATACATTCACACACATGTGCATGCTTGTATATGCCTATGACAGGGAATGACATTAGATGATGCTTTTAAAACTTGCAGTATGGTGTCTATGGAGCAGTGGGCAACAGGGAGGACGAGGAAGGTGTGTGAGGAGAGCAAAGAGGAAGAAGGATGGTAGCTTCCAGACTCACACACTCCCATGGCTCCTCGCTGGGAAAGGGAAGGTGTATAAGCCGTGTGTTGGGTCGCAGGATTTCACTCACAGAGATGCGCAAAAACACAGTGTCCCAGGAGAGTTGTGACCTGGTTATTGATTTGCACACAATCAATCAAACCAACTGACTTTCAGTTCTCTTATCTGTAAAATGAAGATAATGTTCGAGTTTTTCCCACAAGATTGTCTTGTGCATCAATGAAATGAGTGTAAAAGTATCTGCCCCAGTACTTAATACATGATAAGTGCTTAAAAATACTCACTCATCCAAAGCTGTTTGGAGTTGGATTTTAAAAAATTAAGAGGAGCATCAGTTCTTGACATGAAGGAACTGGGGTGGTTAATTTAGCTGGGTCGCAGTGCTCAAATAATTGATCAAACATTCTTCTGGGTATTTCAGTGAAAGTGTTTTTTGGATGAGATGAACATTGAAATGAATGAACTATGAGTAAAGCAGATTACCCTCCATAACTGAGTGAGCCAATTCCTTAAATTCCTAAAATTAAATGTGTGTGTTAAATACACACACACACACACACACACACACACACACACACATATCCCATTGGTTCTGTTTCTCTGGAGATCCCTGAATAATACAGTAACTGAACATTTCTCTAGCAGGATTGAACTTTGAGTGTTGCAGTCAGAGAGACTGAGAACTCCCAGCAGCCTTTCTTAGTGGGATACATAAGTATCATGTGTAGTCCTAGGAGGCAGCAATGTGTCAAAAGACTGACAAAATCAGATACCATCCAGAACTGGGATAATAATACCTCTTTGCAATAGGGATTCCCTAAAGAGGGCCTGGTAGATAGCATCTGGCAGGATCCCACTCTAAGAACAAAGCTGTATGTTGTTGAAACATGCTGAATATTTTTATTTCTAATGGTGAAACATTTATTCATTTCATAGTTTAGTTCTATGTAATTAAAGTTCACAGTTAAAAACCATTTCAAATATATTTTTAAAATTGAAATGCCCTAATTTGGGTGAATTTCAGTGGCACTTTAAAATTATTTATTGTATTCCTCTTGTTTAAAAATCCCACAGTAATTGTTATAGACTGAATGTTTGTGTTGTTTTAAAATATGTGTTGAAGCTTTAACCCTCAGTGTGATGATATTTGGACATGAAGCCTTTTAGAGGTAATTAGGGTTATGGAGATCATGAGGATAGGGCCCTCGTGATGAGATTATTGCCCTTATAACATCAGAGTGTTCATCCTCTCCACCCCCCTTTTCTCTCTGCACAGTCCCCTCTCCCTGCTGTGTGAGAACACAGTGATGAGGTGATCCTCTGCAAATCACAAAGAGGACTTTCCTCAGAACCCTGCTATGCTAACACCCTGTTCTTGGATGCCCAGCCTCTCAAATATATGTTATTTAAGCCCCTCAGTCCATGGTGTTTTGATATGGCAGTCCAAATTGACTAAGACATATCAATTATCATTAAGCATGACAATTTTAAACTAGAGCAATAAAAAGTACTATACCATCACTTTTATCCTTTTATATTATAGTACAGTATTTGTCTATATGCATGGATATTTTCAATATCGCTGCTGGTCATAAAAATGCCTCCATCGGAAGCCATTGCCCTTGTGGCAGCACTGGGTACATTAAGTAAGTGCATGCCTCACACCTGCACCAGCTCATTTTAAGCAGGATTTTATGAGCATGTGGGACCCAAAAGATCTATGGTAACCTACAAATTTAATTTATCTTAACCCACTAAAATTTTATATTCACAGATAATATGATGAATAAAAAAAATCAAGTCATATATGCCGTGGATGGTATCATTAAGCTAGCATTTGCATAAATGGTGTATGTTAGCTCCACTTACATAAATGGTTTAAATAAATCGTGACTATTACTATCATATGGTGTATTAATTGATGTGTCTTGTGGCAATTTTAATGGAGTCTGTTTGTAATCAGTGGCCCTCAAATTAAGACTCTTATTAATTCTATTTCAAAGCAGGTTTCAGTGTCTCTTTACCCTTAAATCAGGACACAACTGACAGTAAGTTTCAAAACCCTTTTCAAAGTAGATGTTATTAGAAGCTCCCCTTCCTTAGCCAGAGGCACAGAACTGGAAGACGGAGCAATTTGGCATTCCACAGGTTGTAGGTAGATAATAAAATTATCCCTGGGAAGTCTCTGTGAACCAGCTGAGCTTGGAAGCCCTCCCTGACAAGTCACTACTACCCTGCCCAGCCAGGACAAGGCTGCCTGGGGAGTGCTGCCATTGGGCATGGGCCAGTCTCTCATTAAGCTTGGCTAAGTTACATTTCTTGGTCAGATTGCTTGTTCTACCCTTAGCTCTGACCCAAGGTCATGAATTCCCTGCTATTCCATATTTGCATAATGAGTAAAATACCCATTAGTAATAAATAAACTTGAGAATGTGAAAACAGACAGGGAACATTCATTCTTGCAGACACAACATCTGTGTTAAAGGGCGAGAGATCGGTGTCTGTGAAGAACCCCAAGCAGGAAGGGGTTTGATTCAGAAATACTCATCAAATTAAAGATCTGGGACAGAGTTTCTCTGTGTGGGTGCATGTGGAAACAGGTGAGTGTATGTGTGAGAAAGAGAGGGAGAGATGGACTTTTTACTTATTCTAACATCCGGTTTCCTGGATAGTAAGGCAAGGGAAAATCATGAATAGGCATTTATCTCATCAATTATGTCTTCCAAGAAGCATATCACAGTATTTTTATATGATATCACATTACTCTCCAACTGACCAATATGCATTTTGACAACTGTTAAAAATCAGTAAGACCCTTGACTATAAATTGCCATATTGTCTAACTTTATTATGAAGCTACCTAGCATCGGAGGACAGCTAGAACGTCAAACTGAATTTCCTTCCAGGAGCAGCTTCTGCTTCACCATACCACCTCTAGACAAGCATGGAATTTTTTCTCTTACACTTCTCACCTTTTCAATATGCTTCTTAGTTTCTAGTTTTAAATTAGTTAATGGAGAATACCCTCTGAATACTCAGTATTGTCAAATACAGATGAAGCCACATAAAAAGGAGAAGCCAAAGAAATTATGGTCCCTGCAGGTAGAAAAGGACGTATATGAAACAATTCTAGAATAAAACAGTACAATCAAGTACAATTCATCCTTGCCTGATGCAGCAGGAACTGTTAGAGAATTACGCTAGAAGAAGCTGATGATTGTGTAGTGCTGTCTATACCTATAAAAGGGAAATAAACGCAGGCTCCATGTGGGTTCATTTATTCCAAAATTAGCTATCATGATAATAATAGTTTCTTGCATCTTGACAGTGTTTTGGAGCTTTTAAAAGCTTTTCTGTACATCACCCGCCTTCGTTCTTTCAACCAAACTCTACTGTAGGTGCTTTATTTATTTATTTATTTATTTATTTATTTATTTTTATTTTACAGGTAAAGACATTGATTCTCAGCACAGTTTGGTGAGCTCTTTAAGACATGTAGCAGACTAGGGTATAGAACTGGAATAAAATTCACCAGAAAGCCAGGTCCTGTTTATTCCTGTTGTTGCTCTATGTAATCCAACTGGAAGTGACCAAACCTGTATGACTAGCTCGCATTATTCCCTTTATAGGAAAACGTCAGCTTCGGTGGTTTACATCCAAGTTGTTTATTAGGTTAGATAATTCTATGGAGGTAGAGATATGTTTCTTTTGAGAACCATATGATAATCTATGCTATGACAATTGTCACATGGAGAACATGAATGTATATATTCATATAGTCTATTAGTTTGTGAAAGCTGATATGTTCCCACTCTATACATGCTGCTCTGCCAGTTTCCACCGAATGCCTTACTTGGCGAAGGTTTCAGAGTAATGGCTGAGGCTGTCTCTGACTGACTTGAAGGGTCCAGTCGGCGGCACTTGCTGACACACCTGTACAGAGCACATCCAGGTTTAAGAGTCCCTGTTTTGGGAAGGGATTTCAGGCTGTACATCTCAGCAGGAGGTTTCCTGCTGAGTGCTCTTTGAAAACCTCCAGCATTCAGATGTGGGACAACTGTCCCTTGATGTTGTTGTTGTTATTTTCTGTTTTAGTAACTTCTTCTGTTAGTGTTTCATAAAGTCAAACAAGGATTCACATTCAGATGCCTGCCTCTTCAACCCAACTCAGCTTCAAGTCATTCCAAGATACTGAAACCACTTAGGAAGAAAAGACAAAGGAATGCATGGACATTTAATTTCCACTTCACCTTTTTTAAGAATGTTTTTTCAAGAAATAATAATTTAACTAAAAATACCCAGAAGTTATTTGGGACTTCACTTTTTTTTTTCCCCCTGGGAACAGTCACCATGTCCTTTCCCTGCCTCAGCTGAGCCTGTGGTCCATGACTCACTTACTGAGTGTTCCGGACACGTGGTCTGTGGCCCTCACCTGTCACTCTTCTTGTCCTTCATTCTGAAGCTGTTACTGTTGATACTCCTTCATTTCCAATCAACACAAAAGCTTTACTCCTGTGTTTCAAAGCGTCTTATGAAAATTAGTATCTAGTGTCTTGTCTCCCTGGATGATGAGGAGAACTATGGCTTATTATGGTACTTCTAAAACTTCAATAGTATATGACAGGTACTCCATTGAATAATTTATAAACATCACTACATTTAATTTATGACAACTTCATGGTATAGATGCCATTGCAATTATGTCTGAGGAGACTGAATGTTAGAGAATCAGTTATCCATGGTCACCCAGCCAGTACGAGGCAGAAACGGGCATGAAAAGCCAAATCTCTCTATAGCCAAAAATTGTGCTCTTCATGTTTATTTCCACAAGGAAATCCTGATCCATCAAGGCAGATTGATTGTTCAGTGCTCACCAGATGACTCAGGGCAAGCTACACTCTGCCTGTCATAGTCACTCAAGGACCCAGTCTGACAGACTCCTTAACACATGATCTGTCCACGCCCAGGACAGGAAAAGGAGTGGCAAGGAGTACTTTGCCTCTGAGAGCTTCTACCCAGATATGCCTAATGTTACCATATTTTATGGGTATAAACAAGTCTCATGGCCACTCCTACCTTCAGTGGCAGTGGAGAATGGTAACTTGATGTATGCCTGGAAGGAGGGGAAGCTGGAGCATTTTTAAAAATCCCTGTGGTACTCACCATGCTTCATTTAAATGTTATGTTAAAATAGAACTTGTTTTTGAAACTCTTATAATAGTTACCTGAAAAATTCTTCCCTTATTTTATTCAGTAACTTTCTTTCTTAAAAAATATATTTATTTTTAGACAGGGGAAGAAAGAGAAGCAGAGAAACATCAATGTGTGGTTGCCTCTCACACAACTCCTACTGGGGGCCTGGCCTGCAACCCAGGCATGTGCCCTGACTGGGAATTGAACCAGCAACATTTTGGTTTGCAGGCCAGCACTCAATCCACTGAGCCACACCAGCCAGGGCTGTTCAATAACTTTCTAAAGTTTACTCTATTTAGGAAATTTTTTCAGACTAACTAGAAAAGTGGAGATTCGTTCATGACTTTGTATGTTCATAGGTTTTTAATCCTACCTACAATGCACACACCCTAACAATTTGCTCATTTGAATAATGGCGACCCTAGAACTTGAAATTATAAGATGAGATAAAGTCATTAAAGAAACATGAAAGTGGCTAATGTGAGGCCTGGCACACAGTAGTAAATATCAGGATGTATCCGTACTTCCACTCTTCTTTTTCTTCTTTCCTTTCTACATTGTATCTTGAAAAGGGTTAAAGAACATGAGAATTTTCCTTGACCCCTGATTTGATGACTTCCATTCCATGAACAGCAGATCTCCAAACTTCACTCTCTAAAGTCCTTTCTAGCTCCAGAATTTTTATAAAATAAGAAAATTAACATCACTGAAGAAAAGTAGCTAAATTGTGATTATGACCGAAGTCCTTTTAAATGCAATAATCCCAGGGAAATGAAAACAGGACATTGTAAGGTACAGAATCTAATCCGGGCCTTTTATTTACTGACTTGTCACCTTTTCTTGGACAAGCCATTGAGTCCCACTAACAGCACAGTTTTCCCATCTCATGAGGCATGAAGTAGAAAAAGTTTCAATACCAGTTGTAAAAAGTCAATTAACTGTCTTCAATTTCTGGGAAATAAAGTGTGAAATTAATGCTTGAGCATGAGGTTGAGCAAGCAAATGCTGCTGGATTTTACAGGCGAGAGAGGAGACACTCTCTCACACAGTCCTTCATTTAGGATCCTCCTATTTCACTTTTATTTAAAAGTTTCCATGTCATCAAGTCCATGTCAGAAATAGAGTGAAACATGCTCTGAGCATGATAAAAATTGTGCTGCATCTAGAAGGGTGTATATAGACACATATTTGCACAGGCTATTTATTTAAAAGTCTGAGCCATTCTAACTACACTGAGTAACTTTGCAGGTTGGTATTATTAGAAAGCTGTTCTTTTACAAAGAAGGCTCAGATCTCTGTGATTGAACACTTCGGTTAGTAGGTCTAAAGCTCTAGAACTGGAATAGACTGCATTTGTTAACTAGTCAATGAATTAACCAATGACCTGATAGTTGCCTCCAGAGCACCCACTAAGTGTAAACCAATGATTAAAGTGTAGGATGTGATGTAATTGAGAATATAAAGAGGATACATGGAGGAAAAAAACTCCTATAATGTGTTTTTCAAATGACAGGAAATTTTAAATAGTGCCATATTTTTAAGTAACAGGGAAATGAGTGATACAACAATATAAAGTTACCGTACAGAGAAACAGAGGAACACCTGTTTGGAACACCAGAGGGAGTTAATGGCATCTGAGCAAGGCTTTGATAGTGGGGATGCTGGAGAGAAAGGTGAGAGACTGGCCTAAGAATGACGTCAGTAACCACAACGGCTCCAACTGATTCTCCTTCACACAACATTGGGTAAGACTCCTTTGTTTTTATTTCAGCTAAGACAAGTTAGTAATAATTTCAGAAGTTACTTTTACCAAGTAATTTAGAGGAGAGAGTAAATAAAAAGTAACACAAAAGTTTAGAAACAGGTTGTTAGTGACACAGACTTCAGACGTGAAGTTCCACTAATTCTAACAGCAGCCCCTGGGAGCTCTGCCGCTCAGCAGTCAGATCCGCAGGTCCACGGGGACTAAGATACTGAGCCAGGCACCTGTGAGTTGGTTCCATGCCAGGATGATGGAACCCTTAGTTCTTTCTCAAAGTTGTTTGTAGCTATGGCTCAGGGTGCAGGTCATTCTGTATCTGGTGCCCTCAGGTTCTCTCTGACATAAGTATGTCCATACCTGGTCTCATGATGCTATCTGTTGACTGGCCTCTCAAACACTCTCAATCTGAATGCTTGTTTACACTTCTCAGTGGTTTGTTTTGTTTGATGCCTCGCATCGGATGTTGAGGGGAGTTACCCTCTTCAGCAGAACTCCATTTTATCTCTTTATCTACTTTTGGCAAAATAGGTTGCTGTTTTTCTAACTGGTGCAAACCTCCATTCCTTAAGAGCATTTGTAGCACCTGATACAGAGTCTGTGCTCAATCAATGGTGAATAATTGATAAGAAAAAAGTTGACTTGCGTCCAGGAATGTTCCAGTCTTCTGTCCTATAAGCAACCACTTCTGCTCCTTGCCCAGATTTTTTTTTTTTGAAATTATTATTCAGAGTCTTCCTATGGGAGCTTTTTGATCAGAATATTGTCACTATCATCTGAAGTTTTTAAAGAAATACATGAAAAATAAAGAAATATGGAAAAAGCAATTTCTACAAGAAAGAAAAGATAGCCCTGGCTGATATGGCTCAATGGATTGGGTGCTGGCTTGTGAGCATAAGGGTGACTGGTTTAATTCCCAGTCAGGGCACATGTCTGGGTTTCGGACCAGGTCCCTGGTAGGGGGCACATGAGAGGCAACCACACATTGATGTTTCTCTCCCTCTCTTTCTCTCCCCCTTCCCCTCTCTCAAAAAATAAATAAAATAAAATGTAAAGAAAATATAAATAACATAGTAAGTAAAGCCTTGCTAATCTTCCAGACTAAATCATACTGTTGGATGCAGATATATGAGAATATAGAATCCCATGCTGTAGCCCCACTAGGGGAGATAACAGTTTTTCCACCTGCAGGTTAGAAGTCAACAAATTCAGACCCACTAGCTGTAAATTTCTTGGGGCAGCAGATAGATCACCTTTTCTTTTGACATACTTAGCAGTGAACCACAAAGGACAGTAAACACTATATCAAAGATCAGAAAAAATGCAGGATAGAGAAGATTATTATGCACCAGATTATTATACATTATTTCTCAAGTTTATCTTCAATAGGCACATCAGGGGAAAGATGAATGCCTTCAGTGCAACTCCCATACATTCTCACTCCCACTAGTCAGTCCCTTTGTTTTTCTCCCATTTTGTTCAACCACGAGGCCCATCTGTGCTGGGTGAGTCAGTGCCTACCCTATTGATTCTATTCTCATTTACCATAAACCACTTGCGCCACGCAATAGCACGGTGGTGAAAAATGTACATAAATATACAGTGGGAAAAACAATCATCACTAAAAACTAAAATGTATGCATGGTTGTTTACTATATTCTGATCTATTTCATGGTGGGTTTTTAAAATAATGACAAATATTTTAGAAAACCCAAACACTGAAGCATCAAAATTTTCCAAATGGCTGTTCACTCATATCTGGGTACATGAAGATACTACAGCGTAAGAAATACAACTCTCTTGTACTTACTAGAAAATGAAAAAAGGAATTATGTGATATCCAGAATATGAGAGATTTCCAGAGAGATGTCCCCGTCCTTAATGAGAAATCACAGAGAAGTCTGCCATCGCTTGCCTGGACGCCTGAGCTTATCAGCAGGTCTCAAAGTTTAGGCCTCTGAGATATTGAGTGAAGATTATAAGCCAGATGGACCACAAATTCTGTCAAGCCTTCTTGGCAGCTGCTCTCATTACAAAAGCCAGCCAGCCTTTTCCAAAAATAAGAATGTGAAGCAAATTGGGCTTATAGACCCTTATAATGCAATTGCACGCAGAGATAGGGGTCTGAGCGAGCAGGCAGAAATATTATTGATGGCTGGTGAAAACAGGGAATAAGATGTTATTAAGGCAACTCAGAGATAGATATCAATAGCTAATATAAAGCCTTTATTGGTTTACAGGCTCTAGGAAAAAGGGTTCACAGCTTCGACCCTTTACTTTGCTTTTAATTTCACTGGAGGTGCAAAGTTTATGAATAAAACATATCTTTACTCATGATTCTGACATTAGTCACTATTTTCTCTGTCCCTTGTTCACCAGAAGCCAGCAACATATACCAGCACCACGAACCTTAAAGGCTTTTACTGAGGAAGAGAATTTTGCATGTGTTGGAATGAAAGGGAGACCATTTTCTAGAAATAATGAAATTCAAGGAAAATCATAAATTATGTTCAAAAAAATTTCTAGAACCAAGGTATAATACAACATCCAAATTAGCCTATGTGATAAAAGAGAAAGTCACTTGCATGATACGATGACCCACATTGGGAGGGACGGCTAGGATCTCCAAAGATCCCAATGAGTCATGCTTCTGAGATGATATGGCTTGAGGACAGGGTGTCAGATGAAAGAGTTAACTATTACTTTCTTCAGACTTTGCCTGTTACAAGTGGGGCTGATCCTTGCTTCCCCTCTGCCAGGCACCAGCATGATGGCGACAGATGTGCTCAGTTTCTTCCATTCTAGTAGAAAACAACCGCTAAATTGTACATCACATTGATTCAACTAATCAACCTCCCATTCGATGGGCCATTATGCAATCGCTACACTATATTCCAAAGTATTTCTAAAATCAAGGGTGACGCAACCAATTTGTATTATAATTCATTTATAAATAGAATTCGATTTCCCACTACTACTCTCTCCCATCCACTCCTTCACACCCTAGGAAGTGTAGAAAGCACAAGGATGACATGCTTTGCTTTGGTCTCTAACTTAATTCGTTGAATCAGAATCTATGTGAGCTGAAAGGGCATTTTTACTTCTACCTGGTGTATGCATCTCTTCGGGTCATGGATAGATTTTTCAACTAAAAACCTCTTGCTCATTTCACAGACCACTCAGCAAAACATCAGGGTATACTACATTAGTGTCGATGGGAACTAGTTCTTCACATATTTTAATTTTTAGTCTTTAATATTTCTGTGCTTATGAGCACTTGCCTTATATCTCACATATCAACTACAAGAGTATCTACACCACATTAAATTATCTGAACAAAACACAAGAACTTCCGGAAATTATATAGGTGATATCAGGCACTGATTGGTTGGACTGAAAGAAATAAAAACTCTTTACATAAAAGGGTTTTTAAACTTCTCACCTAAATCATTAATGTATGAAAGCAGAAATTTGTGGTGTTTAAATGACTGATTGTTCTTCAAAGAATACTCCTAAAACTTTGGGTTGTAGTGGTCACTGGGTCCACATTCCTCGACCCTTTAGAAATCTTGGACTCTGATTATATAACAAGAGTCAGTAAAGCTGTAAGTAAATAGTAAAATGTAACATATATGTTAATATTAAGTTCACATCAATAGTAATTGCATTTATATATGATTGAGAATCCAATAATTCTGAGGAATAGTTACCCAATATTGTTTGTAATCATTTCGTGTATTTTAATCAAGACTCTTGTGATGAATACTCATCAAAGAAAAAAGTTATAAATTCATTTTTTTTTAGCGTGAAACACCTGATCCTCTACTATGTACTTAAAAGGTATAGAATACACGTCAGAGTGTTTGCTCATTGTCATATACATTTCCTTGATGGAAATCCCTTGATGGAAGTTATTTTAGTATACTGGCCTTAAACCCATTTGGTGTCATCTGGCATTGGAGAGAACTTGTGTTCCCTCTTTTCCCATCTCTCTGCTGGTTCTACTTACCCAGACTAAGCATTTAGTACAACTATTCCACAAAAATTATTGTAATTCAGAAAGTATATTACAAGGAGGCAGGTGGTGGAAGGAAGAGAGGTTATCAGATAAAAAAATAGATCACACGTACTGTGAGAAGGTAAACACTTTTTCTTTGCATTACAGACTTAGGAATGGCAAAAAAATTAGTCAAAATTGCCACACCACCACATCAAGCTAGTAGGGAAAGACCTTCAGTTCTGACAGTTGCTTTATTTTGAGTCATGCGGGACTCAGGGACACCAAAATGATGCCTCCTGGCTCCATGGCTTCATTTGTGTATCTTACAGTGTCTGTGTCCACAGGGCCACTCGTGGGTGTGGGATTTCTCTGATGCCTTTCCGCTCCGGGCTGTCAGGTCTCCTCAGCATTAACCCTGCCATTGCCTGTGAACTTGCAATTGGCACGCAGGAGTGAGAACTCGGAAGTTCCCAGCAGACAGATTTCTGAAGTAGGAGAGAATGAGAAGCATCCTTTATGCTCCCTGATCTTGCTGGTACTGCAGACTTCTTTAATCACATTTGCAGTATAATCACATATCCTAGGACAGCACTGCCCAATTACAGCATTTTTTAGTTTTGTCACCCCAAGGAAAAAGGTTGGCCTAAGTTTCATTGAGTAGGGGGAAGTGAACCAACTTGTTTCATCAAATACTATAAATTAGACACTATTCTAGATACACAAATACCTAGAATAATATTAATTATTTAATATGTGTAAACTGAATTTCTTTTTAAAATATATTTTATTGATTATGCTATTACAATTGTCTCATTTTTTCTCCTCTTTATTCCTGTCCTCCCTGAACCAACCCCCTCACCAGCATTCCCCACTACCCCTTAGTTCATGTCCATGGGTCATTCATATAAGTTCTTTGGCTTCTTCATTTCCTATACTATTCTTAACCTCCCTCTGCCTATTCTGTGCCTACTACTTATGCTTCTTATTCCTTGTACCTTTTCCCTCATTCTCCCTGCCTCCCCACTGATAACACTTCATGTGGTCTCCATTTCTGTGATTCTGTTCCTGTTCTAATTGTTTGCTTAGTTTTTTCTTAAGGTTCATTTGTTGATAGTTGTGAGTTTGTTTGTCATTTTACTGTTCATAGTTGTGATCTCTTTTTCTTAGATGAGTCCTTTTAACATTTCATATAATAAAGGCTTGGTGATGAACTCCTTTATCTTTACCTTCTCTGGGAAGCACTTTTTCTGCCCTTCCATTCTAAATGATAGCTTCATTGCCTTTCATGATTTTGAATACTTCTTTCCAGCCCCCTCTTGCCTGTAAGGTTTCTTTTGAGAAATCAACTGATAGTCGTATGGGAACTCCTTTGTAGGTAACTGTCTTCTTTTCTCTTGCTGCTTTGAAGATTCTCTCCTTATCTTTTATCTTGGCTAATGTAATTATGATGTGTCTTGGTATGTTCCTCCTTGGGTCCAATTTCTTTGTGACTCTCTGAACTTCCTGGACTTCCTGGAAATCTGTTCCCTTCACCAGACTGAGGAAGTTCTCCTTCATTATTTTTTCAAATAAGTTTTCGATTTCTTGCTCTTTCTCTTCTCTTTCTGGTACCTCTAGAAAGAGGCATCTGGCATCTGGTTCAGGTGTTGGAACACTTAAAGTTGTCCCAGAGGTTCTTAAGCCTCTCCTCATTTTTTTTTTTTTGATTCTTGTTTCCTCATTCTGGTTGAATGTCTATTTCTTCCTCTTGTTCCAAATCGTCTAAAGTGAATTTTTAAAAATATTTTATTTATTTATTTTTAGAGAGAGGGGAAGGGTGGGAGAAAGAGAGGAAGAGAAATATCAATGTATTGTTGCCTCTCACGTACCCTTCACTGGGGGCTTGGCCCTCAGCCCAGGCATGTGCCCTGACTGGGAATCAAACAGGCGGCCCTTTGGTTCACAGACCATGCTCAATCCACTGAGCTACACCAGCCAGGGCTAAACCAAAATTTTTAAACCATACACTTAACCATTTATTTTTAAATTGAGTACTGGAGTTTTCTTACAAATGCTTGGGGTCTCCATTGTTCTTGCTTAGCAGATACCATTGAATTTGAATATAGTATCACAGTTCTGAGGTTCTCTTTATTTATTGCTATTATTTAAACTGAAAAATAATCCTTGTGTACATTTTACTAAAATAGAATTTATCTTTTACAATGTACAAAATAAAGTTGTTTTGGTTTCTTTAAAAAGATCTTAATGATTAAAATACAAATCTGTAAACAAAATAAAAGGGTATGAGATAAATAGACTGTTACTTTAGACACATAGTAATTTTTTTAAAAGCCTCCTAAAACACTCTAATATTTTCTCATTAGCCACTGCAAAATAAATGAGAAAATCCAGTAAAAGTCTCTGTGCTCTCAGATAAGAACAAGTAAATGAGAACTTAGGTTTACCTATGGAAGTTGATCCAGAGTAGAATTCCTGGCTGTTTTCAAAAATACTTTACTTATAATTTTAGCTTATTATGGAAGATTAAGATATATCTGTTTTCTCCCCTCCACCTCCTCAAAGCAAATGAAAACCACTGGAAAAATAACAATTTCTCTTTATACATTCTTCATAATAAATCTAGGAGTGATCTGTAAATCCAAATTACAATGCAGGAGAAATGGCTGTCTAAAGATTAGCAATGCCTTGGTTGGGGTGGGACAAGAGGCTGTGATGGGGTGTATATGACTGTGTATCACAGAGATAGTTGAAGGGCAGAGCATTCTCTCCAGAAATGGCAAAATGCAATGTCTGGAAGAACAGCACTGTCTTTGAAATAAGAGGTGTAGAGTACATGGGCTCCCTGCTGAAGCTTTCTGAGGCCGCAGTTTACACTATGGAATAGCTGAGGGAGAAAGACAGTGCACTAATGAGATGTGACATCTTTTAAAATTGTGGCTGTCATGGCAGCAGAGTGTAAGAGGATGGGGTTTTGTGGGGACCCTCCCAGCTGCCATGCTTTGTTATTGAGGAAAAGTGGTGAGCCTACCGTTTCCTTCTGTCTCTGTCTCTATCCGTCTCTGTGGGTTTCAGTCTCTTTCCAGCCTTCTCGCATCTGCAATGAGACACTTGTGCACACAGGGCCCTAACTCAGGGCCCACTCTTCCCTCTGCAGACACTTGACCTCCTAAGAAAGACCTTCACACTGAAAATTTTTAATAGTCACATGATTGGTACAAATACAAAGGACACAAGCAATTCAAACCATGGAAAACTGAACAAGACATGTGAGTTTTCTTTCACAGAGCAGATAAATATGTGAAGCAATATTTTGAACAAATTCAAAGGTTTTTAATAAAATGAATACTTTCCAGAAGCAATTACTCAAAGAAGATATAGTGGTTTTAAGGATGAAATACTAAAACAACAAAAATAGATAAAATAACTTAGAAAAAAATGTGAAAAAATAAATAAGAACATATTAGAAACTACAACACAGGACAATGGACATTATTGAAAACAAAGGCAGAAGCATAAAAAAAAGCTAGAATGAGATTAGAGTAAAATTAAAAAATAGAGTTGAAAAGGATTGGTGATATAAAATGAGACATGAAAATCAACAATGCAAGGGAATATAAGCATAATTAGTATCTTGGCAGAAGGGCAAACGATGAATGAGAAAAAAGATGTAATTCAAGAAAATTTCAGAAGAAAAGACTAAAATACACAAGCTGATAGGGAAAATTATACCCCTGAGAAAACCTATGTGTCACTCTGGAGATATGTCCTGTTAATGTCACCAGACTTCAGAGGTGAAGAAAGAACCTTAAGGGCACATAGACCAAAAAAAAAAAAAAAGTAAAATCAGCTCACCTGTAAAGGCAGAAACAGTAGACTGGCTTCAAACTTCTCCAAAGACACATTTAAAATTAGAGACAGCATGGGCAACACAGGAGAAAATGTCTGAAAGAATGGAGCTACAGGTGGCTAATGGAAAATCCTTTCAATTATTAAAACACTGTCACACCATCACCTACTCAAACATGAGTGTTTTCTCTTATTCATACAACATACACAATTACAAATTCACTGCATTCATTTTAAACAATTTTGATGGGAATTGTGTGAAATAGAAATAGAAATCCTATGCCTGCAGCACTCACAGCATCGAAGCCAAAATCAGTAAACCAGCGTGTGTGGCAAGCCCTACTTTGGACTGTCCCTGAGTGTGCGCCATGGCATGTCCTGCCCTGATGTCTGAGGACTCTAGATGAAACTGAGTGAGAAAGGGCCACTGAGGAAGCAGACTAAACATGAACAACATACAGATTAATAAGTGGTTTTATTATTTAAAAACCAGCATTTAATAATGCTGTAAGAAAATGTAACTGTTCTGAAGTCATATGGCTTGTTATGAAAAATATCCTGATAAAGATTATGCTAAATTTTGTAAGTATAATATAAATGTGCATACCATACCAAAAAATAAATGATAAAGCTGCAAGAAACTTTTCTAGTTACAAAAAATCAATTGGCCATTCTAGACAAAAGACCAAATTATATTTTTTTGTTCAGATTGTAGAAAACATTGCAAAATCATTGTCACATGAAAAGGTAATCAAAGAGTATGCAGCCAAACAATAGAGAAGCAGAAGTATTATAAAGGTGTCCCTGACTCTTAGTTAATAAAAACATGCAGTTTCCCTAGAATTTTGGGAGACTTGTATTTATTTGCTCTTTGACATTTCTAATTTGTTGTGAATTCTCAGTCAAAAGAAATAACCTACTTTTTCAATTATAATTTTATATTATTTTAATTAAAGAGAATCAAATTGTTCAAGCTTTGGGACCCATGAAACCCAGACCTGCCCTTGGCTTAGAGCAGGGGTGTCAAACTCATTTCCACCAGGGGCCACATCAGCCTCGCGGTTACCTTCGAAGGGCTGAATGCAGAGCCCCTTGCCCCTAGTTAAGGAGCAGTTACATTTATACAGTCCTAGAATTACAATTGGTCCTTTGAGGCAACCTTAAGGCGGATGTGGCCCCCAGTGAAAATGAGTTTGACATCCCTGGCTGGCTTAGAGAAAACAAAATCTTACATAATATAAATCATGGCTGTGAAAATAAAAATGTAACTAATGCAATGATGGTGTGAGATGGTCAGGTTCTATGTAAGTAGGTTGGTTCCTTTGTTATTTTTTGGTTAAGTGGAGAGCAATCATTATTTCTAAAACTTTATAACTAAGTAATAGGGGTATGTCATTTGGAAGTTGCAAATATAGGATGAAAATAAGTAAGAAAGATATATAACTAAATTACTAAATTAAGGAAGGAAAACAACTTGTAAACGTGAAAAGAGATCGGTCCCTATCCTCTGAATCATGCTGAGATCTCAGTAGTTAACGATAATATTGAAAAAGCAAGAAAGGGACATAAGAATATTTTTCTAAAGGCATATTTTTAAATCCTTAGAATTATTTTCAAATAAGCCAGGTGGTGAAAGACAAATACCATATTATCTCACCTATAAGTGGAACCTAATTAACAAAACAAACAAGCAAGCAAAATATAACCAGAGACATTGACATAAAGGATAAACTGACAGTAACCAGAGTGGAGGGGGGAAAGAAGGGGAAGGGTCATCAAGGAACGTGTATAAAGGACCCACAGACAAAGCCAAAGTGGGGAAGGATTGAGGAGGGCAAAGCACAGTGGTGGGAGGAAAATGGAGACAGCTGCTCTTGACAACAATTAAAAATAAATAAAATTAAAAGAATTATTTTCACACAAACTCATTAAAGTTTATGTAATTTATGACACACTAATTTTGGAGGGTGGAAAGGAGAATGTGAGAATAAGTGGAGATTTGGTAATTCTTTGTTATTCATGTGCGGGTGCTAATAAACACTCCTTGAGGCAAAGAGATATTAAAGTTATAAATGAAAAGAAATGAAACACTGAAAATACACACATATCTGCCAAAATAATCCCCGACTGTTACCAAATCTTGCAAACCCCTTTATAAACTTAAATTTTAGAAATCCCCTTGAATAAGTAGAGTACATTGTGTGCATATTTGGGGCATAGGCATCAAAAATAAATCCTTTCCTGAAGAAAGATGTTTTTTGTAGCCAGCCTTCTCAGGACAATAAAAACTGGAATCTGTTTACAGTTAGAACATAAATAGGTAATTGCAACTGTTTGGAAATCTACTGAGTAAAGCAGAATGAGCCATACCATGCTCGGGGTGTTGGTTCTGAGGCTGATGAAGCAGGCATTTGGGAACCAATGTTAGCCCCTGCCAACAACCAGGCAGAAATTGATGACACTTGGGTACAGAGAGAAGTGGGAGAATGATTAGGACCCCCCACCTGAACCTCAAGAATACTCATTTTTGCAAGGATAACATACCCCCATGGTGACTGTCCTATAACACCTGCTTTGAAAAATCCACATCAAAGTCAATGCAAAGAGACAGAAACATTCAACTTCGAAACTCTTGAACTAAATCACAATCTGCAGGGCGATGTGTGGGGGCAGTCATATATTTATTTCCAATTACATGTGAATAGCAAGAAAAATTTGTTTCCAACATTCTTGCACCCCATCTGGTTGTCAGTTTTCTGGGATGTGGCATCGAGGGTCATTAATGCCAGAAGTGCTTGTTTTGCAGGAGAACTGACTAAATGTTTCACTGAGCTGGCTGCTGTTGGCTCAGCTGCTACTTGCTCTGGTTGTACTTCAATTTCTCTTTTCATTTTAGATTTTGGTCTCCCTTTTTTCCTTTTTACTGAGTAATATATGACTCTGAATGATGCGTGTAATGGGAAATTGATGCTATGTGTGTACTTTATTGACACAGCTGCCCCCAAAATGGCTAAGCCTACATCTCTGAGTAGTGCAATTTATTGTTCCCTATCCCCCACTCACCCACACAGAATGAATGGTAAATGAGAGAAAAGAGGGAAGAATTGTCATTTCAACTTTTTCTCCAAACACTTAAAGAGAACCAACTCCCAAGCATTAAACTTGAAGAAAGCTGTTCATTCTCCTAAGATTACGGTTCCTATGATTAAGTTCCACTGCAACCAACTGAATGCTGGCTGTGGGGGCCCCTGCTCACCCAACAGAACAACAGGAAGCTCAGTGATCATCCTCGCCTTAACGGGGAGCCAGAGGATGCCCTTTGGGAATATGCAGTTACTAAGGAAGTGGAGTAACACATTGCTCCTTTCACTCAACACAAACACTTTTAAGAATCCCAAACTGGCCTATGGTGATGGTGAGACTCTGGGAAAGCAAATCCTTCAGCCTGAAGTTAGAAGAAAATGTCCTTTCGTGATTTCCCTTTGCAGTTATGCATTATGGTTAATGTGCAATAGCTGGCCAATGCCCGTCAGTGTCCCCTTGGCACAGGGAACTTCCAATAAGAAACTTCTAATAATTTAAAGTAAAATTGTATTTTACATAAGTATTGGTTTGTTTATGTGCTTAAACATTTGCACTGGAATGGTCACCTACCTTACATTCATTAAATATTTTTCGACAATCAAACAAAGTGTAAACATTGTGAAACATCTGCCAAAACTCAAAAACTCGTATTTTTGTGTGTGTCAGAGAAAAGGGGTGGGGGTTCCAAGGACTTTTAAAAGGGCAAGAGCTATCAATAGAAGAGAACAATAGTTATGCAGACTAGCAAACCAGCATATCACTTTTCTGGCTGCTGATAAATGATACATACTTTATCTAAGTTTGCATATGCATTTGTGAGTGTGTGTGTGTGTGTGTGTGTATTCCATTTGTGCAAATACATTTATACAAGAATATGCATTTTAAAGTGTTGGAATGAGAGCACATTATTCTTAGCAAAAAAGAAATTTAATCTAAGAAAGATAATGGTAATGAAAATACTATGTACTCTGTTACATGTCACATGCATGCTAATATATGCTAGTAATTATTTAAATTATATTTATTATTGTAATTATTACTTTATAGTAAAATGATTACTTTCTAGTGGAACACTGAGCCACTTTTAGCAGTTTTCCCAAGATAGAAGTTTTTTCTATGTTGGAATGTTACATTTTAGAACGTGAGTGCATGGCTCCAACGCAGCACATAAAATTTTTAATTGAAAAAATATTTATTTTTGTCACAATGTGATCTTCACTAAATTATCTTTACTATTTCTCAGTTGCTTTTTTTTGGTAAACATAGATAAATTTTAAAATTTATTTATGTGCCTTCCCAATATGAGACATGCTTGGCATCTCCAATACACAATCAAGACAGAACTTGGTCTCTTTCTATAAACCACAATTATCTGAATGGATAATCTGTTTTTTTCCTATATGGAATCAAACCACTCATTCTTCTGTGTTAATCCACTTGTTTAATGAATGTTTATTGTGTGTTGATACTCTGCCAGGCACTCTAACATTGCTAACACAGCTGTGGACAAACAGACATAGTCTGCCTTCTCGGTACATTGGGGCCAGTGGGATTTCCTGATACACTGGATCTAGTGGAGAAACAAATAAACAAATAAATATTTAAGCTCATCATTACAAGTACTGCTAAAAAAGACTAATCTTCTAGGTGAGACAGGCAAACTGAATGTCTGGTACAAAACAGAAAAGATTGGTTAAAAAAGGGCTATCTTAGAAAGAGAAATTGAATAGCCAGGATTTAGTCTGATGAGACTGGGGTAAAAGCAGGTGTGGCAGCCCCTCTCCCCCACCTTCCTTTCCCATGCTGCCTTTGGAAAAGAACAGGATTTACAATTCTGGGTAATGAAGGTGAGCCTGCTTGGCAGCTTCTGTGAAAATATTCTTTGCTCTTAAAGAGTCACAGATGCAAACATGTTCTCTTCTTCTTCTAAACTTGGGCATGCTTGGATTCAACGCCTAAATCTGTGTCAATCATCTAGTGACACAACAAAGATGGCATAATAGAACGATTGGAATGACAAGGGCTCTAGATATCATTATTGACCTGCTAAATTAACTAAATCTGGAGCTCCCAACTTTAAAGCTGCTTGTTATGGGGATAACACATTTCCTTTTGTTTAAGCCATGCTGAGTTGCATTTTTTGTTATATGTGCCATAAATTGTAAATCTGGTAAATGTTATAATAAAATGCTACTGTAAATCTGGCAAATGCTGCAATAAAAAGCATATAACATAACGAAGGTACAAACGAAGGTAATTCTTTCCAGAACTGTGGCAGAAGTTGATATTTTGATATCAGTCTTAGAAGCCCCGAGTTTAAAATCATTGTGGAATACCAGGTATAAATGTTATGTAGGCCATTTGTTATTTAAGTTTAGAGTTAAGAAAAGAGCTTTGGACCAGGGGTGCAAAGATTTTGAGTTTTGCATGTACAGTTTGTACATGCAGTGCAGAAGTAGATGGCATCTTTTAGATAGAATGTGCAAAGAGAAACTAAAAGGTCACATTAAAAAAATGAGAAGTGTCAACATATAATAGACAATCAGAAGATCAGGAACATAGAAAATGACCACAAAGGAGAAATCATAGGGAGATAGAAAGAAAGAACAAGGAAGGAGTGGTAACACACACACCAGATGTAGAAAGGGGTTAAAGTAAGAAAAAATTATCAACAGAACCAAATACATTAAAATATTTCAGAAATATAAAGCAAACATCGACCACTAGACTTGGTTATTGGGACTCTGTACCAATTACAGAGTGTGTCTGGCAACAAAATACGGAAACCTGTTGCTCACATAACAATGTCCAGAAACAGGAAGTTTCAGGAGCTCTGCAGGGGATTCACAACCTCATCAAAGTCCCAGGACTTTCCCATTTTTCTTTTCTCTGCCTATAGTTTTTCATCTTCATGGTCATATTATATCCACAAGGTGGCTGCGCTATCTCCAGCTTCTCATCTAGGTTTTAAGTAGAAAAGAATAACACAGAGGAAAGTGCAGCACTTTTTTAATAAGGAAAACACATATTTTCCAGAAATGCTCTGTAAACTGACAATCACAGTCCTTAAGCTGCAAAGAAATGTGGGTAATTTTTAAAATTAAGCTGGCTACATTATTGTCCTAAACATATTCCCCCCTTCCTCTCTCCCCCTGAAAAAAAGAAAAGAAAAGGGAAAAGAAAGAAGGAAAAGAAGGGAGAGAGGGAGGAAATGGATAAAGGGGTGTTACAAACACAGTTATCAAAATCTGAGACAGATGTCATTTATGATCTGAGTGAGAATAGTTGCAGTGGTAGGGATGCGACAAAAACCATAATGAAACCCCTGCAGGACCGACTAAAAGAGGAGACTGTGGTGAAGGCAGACACTGGAGGAAGCAGCCTGAGAAGGAAAGAAGGTGGAGCCATATGAATAGATGTTATGTACATTCCTATTAATGTTTACATGTATGGGAAAGGACGTCTGGCTTTTCCCATTTTGTGCACCCTGACTTGGCACCTGAAACTTACACAGGCATTCAATAAATGCCCATGGAATTGATAAACACTATTGAGATTGTGACTTTTTTGGTCAGTCTTTCTTACTTTAGCCATGAGGTAGGTGGAAGAGAACGAGAGAGATGGGGCTGCTGTGTGAGAGGACCAGATCCTGTGAGCCCTGTGATCTATGTAAGCTCTGCCCATTTTAACACAGGAATTGTGGAAATCACTGAAAGGTGTAAACTTGCACAGACAGCATCCAATTTCCAGCTCAGTTTAAAAAGAATGCTTCTTGGGCTAGAGGGAGGATTGGAGGTGGGAAATCAGACTCAAAGTCAAGAGCATTAGTCTAGGCAAGAAATGTAAATGCTTGAACCAAACCGGTGGTGGTAACTGGCACATTTCATGTTCTTTATTATTATCCAATAGAAATATTAATATGTGGTACTTTGGAGTGCTTTTGAGTGCCAAGCAGGATTCTAAGTGCTTTCTCTTATCTGTGCTACATATTTATAACCTCCCCTCAACACTTTGAATTAAATGGCATACCGATAATGAAGCACTACAGGGTCTTACCCAAGGTCAAACATTCTACGTGTGGTAGAGCCAGGATTGAAACTGACATCCGTCTGCCATCATAGCCCACGAGCTCCCCACACACTCCAATAGGCTTAGGGGCTGGTCTCCTTGTGACCTAGTGGAGTAACACAGAGCCTCCATCTCTGAGCTGGCCTAGCTGTATTCAAGGCCAGTTTACATGCTTTCCTTACTGGGTGAGCCCTGGCAACTATTTACCACTCAGTGAGTGCCTCTGTGCCTTAATTTTTTAAAATGAGCATGATAATAATAATACCTCACTCATGTGACTGATGTAAAGATTAAATTCATTAATATTTATAAACACATCAAAGTAAGCAAAACACGTAGGCAGAATGATATAGATGTTAATTTAAATAAAAGAAACATTTAAATGTGTGCTGGGCATTGAAACTCCCCGAACAAATGTTATTTTGATACATTTCATCTATTTAGATATCTTATTTTCAAATGAACATGGAAAATTAATCACTCAACAGTGTCCTCTCATTGTTTTTCTATGTCAACTTTGACTTCAATTGTTTAAATTACTTAATAACCTCTAAAAATGCATAATACTCAGTGCTAGTCTATAACATTGCTATTATTTTAGAACTTAGGCAAATGTACTTGCTTTTAGTTTAATTTTTCATGCATCTGAAGGGAAAAAGTTTTTCTACCTTGGGTAATTGTGATATGTAGCTAACATACATGCAACTAACATTTCATTTTAGTCATTTTACTTCCTCTGTTGGTAGACACAATGTCACTTTTCTCAAAAATGATCATAGAAAAAACAAGATCCAAAGAAACAATAGAAAATGTAGGAGAAGCACATTTCATTGCTTGGTTTTTACTTCTAACAAACAGCCGAAGTCATCCCTTCTCTCTCTGAAGCAGTTTTAGTCAAACCCTGAAAACTGCATTTTAATGTAGTCCATGGCCACTGTTAAAAAAGTTAATTGTTGTCTGTCTCATAAGCCAGGAACAACGTATTTAGTAAAGCAGTCATGAGTCTGACCACAAGCAAATGGCACAGGT
Source organism: Tonatia bakeri (assembly GCA_004024845.1). Taxonomy (NCBI): domain Eukaryota; kingdom Metazoa; phylum Chordata; class Mammalia; order Chiroptera; family Phyllostomidae; genus Tonatia; species Tonatia bakeri. The sequence continues at coordinate 1,070,141 of PVIA01000003.1, forward strand.
GCACACACTTACCTGAGGCAGCGGTATGAGTGGAAAGCCAGGCTTTTTAGCTAGGACTGAATCTCAACACACTCAGCTTCACTGTGATGACTCAGGATTTTACCAGTTACTTGGATCTGTTATCAGGCAGGTTGTTGGACAGTTATCTCCAAAGCTGAAAGTGTCCAAGAAAATAGAAAGTTTCCCCAAATACCACCAAGATTCTTATTCCCAATCCGGCTATCTAAAGCGTGACATCTCCATGGGGCTAGGCAGGTGGGGGTCATGGTGTGGGTCTGGCTGAGACGCCTATAATTATCTTCATGCAGTTATGGTCTTAAATCATTCTTTATCCCTTGTCTGCATCCATTGTTATCTTTTTGTCTTGGATTACTGTCACCACGGTGACAAACATGCAAATGGTAACAGTGAAAAGAAATTTACACTTTGCTCACTTCAAAAGATGGAAAAAGAAAAATAGAGGTGATGACCTGGACATTTCCTGGTATTTACCCTTCGAGAACTGGAGTCCAAAGCTCAGACGAAAAGATTGCCAAGCAGATCAAGGGCATTCCAACTTGAAGTAACTGTAGAATGCAAGATAAAAATATTTTTAACATATACTTATATGATAAGATATTCTTTTTTCCTTGTATGCAAAGACTAGATGAGACTGGGATTAAGACAAAAAAAGGTGACACAGTAGAGGGGGGCAAGTTTGGATGAGAGAGAGTATGGATGTGATTGGTTTTAAGAAGAGTACGTTTAATGCAAAAGAGATTCACCTGGTTCACCCCTTTGCCCTCCCAGAAGTCAATGAGTCTCCAAGGTACTCTTCCTACAACATGGGGGCCATTCTGTGAATGTCTGCCTAGGCAATGAACTTGAGAGCTGCCCTGTGCCTAATGAGGAGAGGAGAGGAGTGAAAAGAAATGGAAGGACCAAGAAAGGGAGCAGGCTTCTTCACCATGCAAAAATGAGAATTTTTCACTGAACACTTGAGTAGGTATCCAGTATTGAGCCACACGACATCTAAGGAGACTGCCCCCACTTTGAAGGAACTTCAGTAGCAGAATAGGCTGAGGTCTCACAGCCATACCATACATATGCCTCCTCTGTTCTTTGCAGGCAGATCGCTAGCTCAAAATCATACTGGGGAAAGGGAAGAAAACAGAATATAAATTGAGTTTAAGATTAAAGTTTTAAAATGTCTTGAGTTTTATAGCTAGATCAACTGGAAAGTTATGGTTTCTGCCCAAGATGTCAGTAAAGGACAGAAAAGGAAGATTTAGCAGAGCAACACTGAAAACAGTGGTTGGGGAAAAGATTCATATTTGTATTATACTGCATAATTTAGAATCATCAATAACTAGTAATATATAACATGTATAATATATCTGTAGCAAAATTAATGATAAATCATCTTGTTTATTTGAGTGTTTACTTGTTTATTTTCTTCCCTTCCACTAGATTATAAGCTCCATTAAAATCCCAGCAAAAATAAGTAAATTTTATAGTTATGCTGCATTAAATCAGCCTAACAATTGTAAAATATAAAAAGAAAATTTTCTCAATCCATCAATGTTTATTATTAGACATTTAAATTTCCAAGAATCTCTCAGTCCTCTGCTGTCCTGAGGCGCAATAATTTACTTGCTCATTTCCCCGTCTATTCACTCAATAAATGTGTATTCAACTTCATACACACTGCAGTGTGGTAGGTAGGGTTGGGATTGCAAACATACTTAAGAAGCAGTTTTTTGTAAAAGAATGCAAAATCTGAGCTGGGCAGACAAGATGGAATTCAATAAATTAGTTGAGAAGAAGGTGTGAATTAGAGAACGAAGGATGTTCAGGTGCCAGTAGCTTTTCAGGAGACATGGGTTGGTCAGGTGTGTAGTAATCAAGGACTCAGTCACAGAGGCATACTGTGCGAGGAGGCCATTGGGAACTGACTTCTTTGGTTGGAGGAAGTGAGGATGTGCAAAAAGTAACCTGGGGCCATCAATGAGACCTGAGGGCCTCTGCAAGAAAATCATGAGGTATTTGTACATTTGATGGCAGAGAACCTAGAAGGCAGTGCTGAGGAGTTTGACTTCACCTTATAGGAAACCATCACCATCTGTCTACAGAAAGCCATGGTGGTGAGGATAGGCAGAGACTACCAGTAGCCAGCTGAGGCATGTTTAAGGTCATGGTTGTGTCTAGGGATTAGGGTGAATCTCTGGATCTGGGTTAGGTCAAGCTGCAAAGAACAGAAGTATATAGAGGAAGAGTAACAGGCAGCCAAGTTCTCCCTTCTCCCAATCACTACTGTAAGTCTAAATTTATAACCCTAGACATAATATTTACAATGAGATTAACATGATTTTAGAATTGAGTTGATGCTAATAAATGAAGAAAGTGATTCTAACCCAAAATTCCTTTAGCTAAGTGGTTTGAATTGAGAAATTTAGAGAACTATGGAGAGCAGTCTTTCTCTCCATGGTATAATCCAGGAAATGTATTAATATAAGATTATTAGATTTGATGTAAACAGTAGGGGCCTGTATTCATGAAGCTAGCTACTTATAGGGTCTTGTGACTCAGCTGCTGGAACAAACTGAATTTATGTTCTCTTCAGGTTGCTTTCAGCCTTCAGACAAGCCCTACAACTGCTGATCAATATGCGGTGCAGAACCTCTTCCTGAAACTGCTGGATAATTTTTTACTGCAGTTATAATTATAACATTTACTCATTTTTTGGTGTAATTACTGATGCTCACAGTAGCTCAACTTGAATATTTCAAGATCATTTGAATATTAATTTAAAATGCATTTCTTCTGTTTATTCTTTTATTTTTAGCTGCAACAGTTACTGACTTTCTAAGAGGAGCCAAAAGAAACGCTGCTTCCCTAAAATCTGCCCTGATTTTGCCACCACGTACTGAAGTCAGGCCACATGTTCTGCCCTATACATTTTTCATTAATTACAGAGGGACATGCGCAATTCTCTTATACTCTTTTTAACTCTGTCATTAGTTTTAACTCTGTATATGCTTGTGAATTCAAAGTTTCTTGAGAAAAAGGGTAGTAGGTCATAAATTGGTATAGCCATGAAGCAAGGTTGTTATTTCTTTTTAATAATTACTATATCTCAATGCAATGAAATAAAATCACATTCCCTTAAATCATTTCCACTTGCCATTTAGAGCCAGCAATAGGCTCCTGATTTTCCTTTTGTAACTGAAATGCCCTCACACAACCTGACTTGTCGATGACCTCTCTCTTCTTCTCAAACAAAATTGCCATCACTCTCAGTAGCTTCCTGAATCCTTTCTCAGATCCTTTCATCTCTTCCAGCTCCTACTCTGCCTGAAAACATACAATACAGTTCCTGCAAAAATATTAAATAAGTGGTCATATTTTCTTGGCAATATAGTAACTTAACCAGTCAATCAGAAAAGTAATGGTAGGAATTTTAGAAAGATGCTCTTTTATTGGGACACCTATTGTTATTACAGAAATCCAATTGCATAAGAAGCTGTCTACCCTACAACCTGGAGAGTCTAAACTTTTGGTGATCCTAGGAAACCTTTATTTAGAGTTAATACAAAACTATTTGGAGTGCTTTTGAGTTCTTTCTGAGGTAATTTCATTCTCTTTGCACAGATTCACCTTCTGGTGAACGAGGAAGAGTGTACACTTATAAAGATCATCCACAGTAAAGACATCTCACCCCAGAGAAGCAAGTACAGATTGTAGCTTACATTAAAATATGTTTGATTCAAAGTAAGTCTATCCAGTATGAAATAGCAGTCTATGAGTGTTGTGGTAGAAGAAAATGACCTTATGCAATTTATAAGGAAGACATTTTATTTCTTAACTCTAATGATCTTATTTATACCAAGGCACAGGGATGCCATTTACACCATACTTATTCCCTCTTTGATGTATTCTGCTGAGCTAGAAAACAGACTTACATACAGTCTCACCTTAAGCTGCACTAAACAGTGCTTGGTAATTAGTAAAAGCTCTGTCTGCTTATCTCTTTTAAAAAACGTTTTCTGTTCCATAAAAGTATAGTAACATAACATTCTGTAAAAATGTAACATTAAGGTGGCTTTCTAATTTGAAATGATTTATAATTCATAGCTGAAAGAAGGTTTATGGAAAGTTCCTCAAACTTTCCTGTGATACCCAGGGGTCTTTCTCAACCACAGACAAAAATCCAAGTTGACTTAATAAATGGGCATTTTGATAGTCAATCATAACCTTGTGTGGTAGGCAAAATAGTTGTTCAATTTTTTCCATCGTTCCAAGAGAAAGTATATTTATTCCATACAATTTCTTCAAATTGCTTTATTAAATTAATTTGTTAGAGCAGGTTTAAGTTCACAGAAAAATTAAGAGCATACAGGGACATCCTGTGTACTCCCCGCCCCGACACATGCATAAGCTCCACAATTATCAGCACTCCCCCACCATCGTGATACATTTGTCACAATTAATGAGCCTGCACTGACACATCGTCACCACCCAAAGTCCCTCAGTTACAACACAGTTTGCTCTAGGTGTTGTGCATTCTATGGGTTTGAACAAATGTCTAATGACATGCATCCATCGTTACAGTTTTTTGTTTTTTTTTAAGATTTTATTTATTTATTTTTAGAGAGGGAAGGGAGGGAGAGAGAGAGAGAGAGAGAAACGTTAATGTGCAGTTGCTGGGGGCCATGGCCTGCAACCCAGGCATGTGCCCTGACTGGGAATCGAACCTGCAATGCTTTGGTTCGCAACCTGCACTCAATCTACTGAGCTACGCCACCCAGGGCCATCATTACAGACTATTTTCAATGCCTCCCGCATCCTCTGTGGTCCCCATATTCATCAACCCCCACTTGGCAGTTGCTGGCAATCACTGATCTTTATATTTTTGCTTTCTCTAAAGCTTTCATTTTCCAATCTGTCAATTAAAACAATACTAGCCTTTTCATACTGGCTTTTTTCACAGCAATATGTAATTAAGTTTCTTCCATGTCTTTTCATAGCTTAATAGCTCATTTCTTTTTTGGTACTGCACAATATTTCATTGTATAGATGTACCACAATTTATTTATCTCTTCACCTTTTAAAGGTTGGGTTTCTTCCAAGTTTTGATAATTATGAATAAAGCTACCATAAACATCCATGTGCTGGGTTTTTATGTGCATACGTTGTCAACTTCTTTGGGAAAATAGCAAGGACACTATTATTGGACTGTGTAGTAAGACTACGTTTAGTTTTCTAAGAAACTAGAAAACTGTCCTCCTAAGAGGCTATGCCACTTTGTACTCCCACCAGCTAATGAATGCACATAGATGTGCATTTTCTCTTGTACATAAATGTTGCCCATCCCCTCTCTTTTCATCTGTCTCTAAAAGAAAGGAAAAAGTGTCCTTGGGTAAGGATAAAAATAAAATAAAAGATGAAGGTAGTTTGAGGGACCTCTGGGACAACATCAAGTATAACTCTTGCAGGACAGAGGGACTGGCGTAAAATTTTTAAGTGATGAAATGCAAGGACCTACAACCGAGACTACACTATCTAGCAATTTTATCATTTAAAATTGAAGGAGAGATCAAGACTTTCCCAGACAAGAAAACACTAAAGGAGTTCATTATCACCAAACCAGTATTATAAGAAATATTAAAGGGACTTCTTTATAAAGAAGGGAAAAAAAACATAAATATGAACAATAGAATGGTAATAACTACATACCTATCAATAATCACTTTAAATGTAAATGGATTTAATATTCCAGTCAAAATACAGAGGGTGACTAAAAGGATAAGAAAACAAGACCCATACACATGCTGTCTTATAAGAGACCTATTTCAAACTGAAAGACACACATAGAATACAAGCAAAAGGATGGAAAAATATTTCTTACAAATGGGAAAAAAGCTGGTGGAGCAATACTTTTGTCAGACAAAATGAATTTTAAAACAAAAGCTATAAAAAGAAATAAAGAAGGAAATTTCATAATAATAAAGGGATCCATCCAACAAGAAGATATACCATAACCCTTGTAAACATTTTGTGTCCAACGTAGGAGCACCTAAGTGCATAAAGCAAATGCTGACAAACATGAAAGGAGAGATCAACAATAATGCATTGGCATCAGTAGATGGATCCCCCAGACAGGAAGTCGACAACAAAATAGAACAGTGGCTTCAAATGCCACTTTAGCCCAGATAAACTTTACTGATATTTTTCAAGCATTTCTCAAAAGAAGAAGAAAATACATTCTTTTAAAGTATATTTACATAGAACATATTCTAGGATGAACCACGTGTTATGCCACAGAACAAGTCTCCATAAATTTAAGAAGACAGAAATCATCAAGCATCTTCTCTGACCACAATGGTATGAAACTGAAAATCAATTACAAAAAATAAAAATTCAAAAAGACACACACACAAACACATGACCACTAAATAACATGATACTAAACATGAAATGGGTTAACAATGATATCAAGGAAAAAATCAAAATAAAACCGTAATGCAAATGAAAATAGATATAAGACAATCTCAAATCTACTGGGCACAGCAAAAATAGTCTTAGGAGGGAAATTCATAGCAATACAGGCTTACATCAATTAACAAGAAAAAAACTCAAATAAACAATTTAACATTATATCTAAGGGAACTAGAAAAAGATGATACACAAAGCCAATGTGAGTAGAAGAAAGGTAATAACAAATATGAGAGCAAAAAATATAAAGTTCAAATACAAAAGATCAATGACAATAAGAGCTGGTTCTATGAAAAATATACAAGATTGATAAACCTTTAAAGAGATGCATTGAAACAAAAAGAGAAAAGGCCCAATTAAATGAAATAAAAAAATGAAAGAGAAGTGACAACTGACACCACAGAAATACAAGTGTTGTGAGAAAATACCACATAATTATATGCAAAGAAATTGGATAAGATAGAAGATATGAATAAGTTCCTATCAACATACAATCTTCCAAAACTGAATCAAGAAAAACAGAATATCTAAACAGACTGATTACCTTAATAAAATTGATTCAACAATCCAAAGCTCTCCCAAAAAACACAAGTAACGGACTGGATGGCTTCACAGGTAAAATTGTACAAAACATTCAAGAAAGAATTAACACCTATTCTTCTGAAACTATTCCAGAAAATTCAAGAGGATAAAAGTCTCTCAATCTCCTTTTACAAAGCCAGCATTATACTGATTCCAAAACCCAAAAAAGACATTACAAAAAAGAAAATTAGAGATCAATAACTCTGAACAATATAAATATAAAAATCTTCAACAAAGTATTAATAAACTGAAGTCGTCAATACATTAAAAAGATTATACATCATGATCAAGTGGCAGTTATACCTGCCATGCAGCGTTGGTTCAATATCTGCACATCAATTAACATGCTATGCTACATTAACAAAATGAAGAATGAAAATCATATAATCATAACAACAGATGCAGAAAGAACATTTGACAAAATCTAGCACCAATTTATGATTAAAACTCTCAGCACGTATGAATGGAGAGATGACATCTCAGTTTAATAAAGGCCATATATGACAAATCCATAGTAAACATACTGAACAAGGAAAAGCTAAAAGTGTTTTCCTTAAAGTCAGAGACAGCACAAGCATGTCCACTTTCACCACTCTTGTTCCACATAGTACTGGAAGTCCTAGCCACAGCAATCAGACAAGAAGAAGAAATAAAAGGCATCCAAATAGGAAAGGAAGAAGTAAATTGTCATACTTGGCAGGTGATACAATGCTATATAAAAAGGATTATAAAGATCCCACCAAAAACCATTATAACTGATAAATGAACTTGTGAAGTAAGAGCATACAAAAATTACCATTCAGAAATTGGTTCCACATTTACACACAAACAGCAAATTATCAGAAAGAAAAATTAAGAAAACAATCCTACTTAAAATTGCATCAAGAAAACATTTTCTAGAAATAAATTTAACCAAGAAGTAAAAAGACCTATACTCAGAAAATTATAAAACATTTTAGACAAAAAAGAAGATAAAAATAAATGGAAATATAAACTGTGCTCGTGCTCATGAATTAAAAGAATAAACACCATTAAAGATGTCCATACAACCCAAAGCAAAGAGTAGATTCAATACAATCCCTACCAAAATACCAATGGCATTTTTCACAGATCTAGAACAAATAATCTTAAAATTTATATGGAACCTCAAAAGAACATAAATAGCCAGCTATCCTGAGAAAGAACAAAGAAGGATGTATGACACTGATGTCAAACTATAGGACTATAGTAACCACTCCACCTGGATATTGGCATGAAAACAGACATATAGATCAATGGAACAGAATAAAAAACCCAGAAATGAACAAAGGCTTATATGGACAATTAGTATATGACAAAGGAGGCAAGAACATAATATGGGCTAAATACAGTCTATTCAATAAATGATATTGAGAAAATTGGACTGATACATACAAAAAAATGAAACTAGACCACCTTCCCACACCATATATAATAATAAACTCAAAATGGATTAAAGACTTAAATAAAAGACACAAAACCATAAAACTCCTAGGGGGGGGAAACATAGGCAGTAAACTCTGACACTGCTGTTAGCAATATTTCTCTGATACAAATTCCTGAGCAAAAGAAACAAAAGAAGAAATAAACAACTGGGACCACATCAAACTGAAGATTTTTGCACAGCAAAGAAAACCATCAACAAAATGAAAAGACAACCTACTGAATGGAAGAAAATATTCACCAATAATACACCTGATAAGGGGTTAATATCCAAAATTCATGAAGAACTCATAGATTTTTAACATTAAAAAAAGCAAAAAACAACCCAATTAAAACATGGGGAGAAGATCTGCATAGACATTTCTATTTCTCAAAAGAGGACATACAATGGTCAACAGATATAAGTCAAGATGCCCAAAGTTACTATTCATCAGAGAGACATGCAAATTGAAATGAGACACCACTATACAGCTGTCAGAAAGTCTAGCATCAAAAAATCAACAAATAACAAGTGTTGCTAAGGATGTGGATAAATGGGAGGGAACCCTTGTGCACCGTTGGTGGGATTTTAAATTGGTGCAGCCACTATGAAAAACAGTACGAGGTTTCCTCAAAAAATTAAAAATAGAACTACTGTATGACCCAACAATTCCACTTCTGGGTATTTATCTAAAGAAATAAAAAATGTTAATTCAAAAATATATATGCACCCTTAGATTCATTGCAGCATTATGTGCAATAGCTACGACAAGAAAGAAAACTAAGTGCCCATCAACAGGTGAGTGGATAAAGATGTGGGACATACATGCAATGTAATATTACTCAGCCATAAAAAGGAATGAAATCTTACTATTTTCTACAACATGGATAGACCTACAGAGCATCATGCACAGTGAAGTAAGTGAGACAGAGAAAGACAAATAGCCTCTGATTTCATATATATGTGGAATCATAAAACAAAATAAATGAGCAAACCAAACGGAAAGAGACTTCTAAATACTGAGAACAAACTAATGATGACCAGATGGGAGGAGGTTGGGGTACTGGGTGAAAAATTTGAAGGGATTAAAAAGTACAAATTCACAGTTACAAAATAGTCACAAGATGTAAAGTACAACATAGGTTATAGAATAAATAATATTATTATAACTGTGTGTGGTGCCTGGTGGGCATTAAACTTATTGGGAGGGTCACTTAGTAAATTACATAAACGACTAACCACTATGCTGTATGCTGTATACCTGAAACTAATATAAAATAATATTAAATGGCAAGTATAATTGAAAAATAAAAATTAAAAATATAGTTCATATATTTTGGATAACAGCCCTTTATTAAAAGTATCTTTTGCAAATATTTTCTCCACCTCTCACTGTTCCTGTTCTCATTATCTTGACATTATCTTTTTCAGAGCAGAAGTTTTAAATTTTAATGAAATCTAGCTTGTCAATTTTTTTATGGAGCATACCTTTGGTGTCATAGCTAAAAAGTCATCACCATGGCCAAGGTACTTATAGGGATTTTAGAGTTTTGCATTTTACATTTAGGCATGTAATTTGCTTTGTGTTAATTTTTGTGAAGGGGGTAATTTCTGTGTCTCAATTCTTTCTTTTTTTTTTTTTTTTTGCAGGTGGATGTCCAGTTTTTCCAACACTGTTTAAAAGACTATATTTGCTTTATTTGTTTGCCCTTAGTGTTTCATCAAAGATCAGCAGACTCTCTGTTGGTCTATTTCTGGGGTCTTCATTATGCTCCATTGTTCTATTTATCTATCCTTTCAAACAACACGATGTCTTCAGTACTGTAGGGTTTTGACAAGTCTTGAAGTCAAGTAAAGTCAGTTCTCCAACTTTGTTTTTCTACTCCAATATTATGTTGGCTATTCTGGATCTTTTGTCTCTCCATATAAACTTTAGAACAAGTTTTTTAATATCCATAAAATAACTTGCTGGGATTTTGATTAGGATTGTATTAAATCTACAGATCAAATTGGAAAGAACTGACATCTTGACAATATTGAGTCTTCCTATTCATGAGCATGGAATATCTCTCCATCTATTTAATTCTTCTTTGCTTTCATTAATCAGAATTTTGTAGTTTTCCTCATATAGTTCATATACATATGTAGTTTGAATTATATAAATATTTTATTTCCTTGAGTGCTAATGTAAATAGCATTTTGTTTTTAGTTTCAAATTGCATTTGTTCATTGCCGTTATATAGAAAAGGGGTTGGCTTTTGTATTGTAATCCTATGTCCTGCAGCCTTGTAATTACTTATTAGTTTTAGGTTTTTAGTCTTTTTTGGGGGGGAGATTTTATCATCTTTTGATGTGTTCATCTGTATATGAACACATTTTCTTTCTCCCTTTCCAATATGTATACCTTTTATTTCCTTTTATTGTCTTATTGTATCAGTTAGAACTTCTTGTACAATGTTGAAAAGGAGTGGTGGGACACTCACTATTCCTGCCTTGTATCCAATTTTAGTGGAACAGCTTTGAGTTTCTCACCATTGAGTAAAATATTTGCTTTGGGTTTTTGTAGATATTCTTTATCAAGTTGAAGATGTTCTGCTCTATTCCCAGTTTACTGAGAGTTTTTATTACAAATGGGTGTTGTATTTTTGTAAAATGCTTTTTCTATTGATATGATCCTGTAATTTTTCTATTTCAGCCTCCTCATGTGATGAATTGCATTCATTGACTTTTGAATGTTGAACCTGCATTGCACACCTGAGACAAATCCCACTTAGTTGTGATGTGTAATTATTTTTATACATTCATTGTTGGATTAAATTTGCTAGTATTTTGGGAAGAATATTTTTATCTATGTTCATGAGCAATAAGGGTCTGTAATTTTTTGTAATGTTTTTATCTGTTTTTGGCATTAGAATAAACTAAGAGTGTCTGTGTTCTTAAAGAGATTGTAGAGAATTGAAATAATGTATTCTTTAAATGAATGGTAGAATTTACCTGTGAAGCTTTCTGGGACTGGTGCTTTCTATTTTGGAGGGTTATTTATTACCAATTCAATTCCTTTAAAATAGGGCTCTTTAGATTGTTTATTTCTTCTTGTATGAATTTTTGCAAATTGTGTCTTTCTAGGAATTTGTCCATTTCATCTAGGTTATTAAGTTTGTGGGTATAGAATTGTTTCTAATCCTCCTTTATCATCTTTTTAATGCCCATAGAACCTGTATGTCCCATGTTTTATTTCTGATACGAATAATTTGTGTCCTTTCTCCTTTACTTTCGTTGGTCTGAGAAAGTCTGATTCTGCTTCATTTTTTAAAATTTTATTTATTTATTTACTTACTTATTTTTACTGACTTCATCGGGGTGACATTGGTCAATAAAATCATATAGGTTTCAGGTGTACCATTCTGTAATACATCATCTATAATTGTATTGTGTGTTCGGCACCCCAAGTCAAGTGTCCTTCCATCACCATTTATCCCCCTTTACCCTCCTGCCTCCACTGGTCTTCCCCTGTGGTAAGCACCATGCTGTTATCTGTGGTTATGAGGGTTTCTTTTCTTAATCACTTCATGTTTTAGGGGCAGGCCTGCAATTCCTCTTCCTCTCATTTCTGACAACTATTAGTTTGTTCTCTATCTATGGTCTGTTTCTGTTTTGTTTGTTATTTATTTCGTTGATTAGATTCCACATATGAGTAAAATCACATGGTACTTGCCTTTCTCTGACTGGCTTATTTCACTTGCATGTGGCTCTCTTGGTCCAATCATGCTGTTGCAAGGGGTAAGATATTCTTCTCTGCTTCAGTTTTGAAAGATAATTTCACAGGGTTTAAATTTCTAGGTTGATAAATTTTTCTCCACCACTTTATTATACTCCACTCTCTTCTTGTTGACATAGTGCTGAAAAGAAGCCAAATGTAATTTTTATCATTGTTTCTCTGTATGTTCCATGCCCCGCCCCAGCTCCTTTCAGAAGTGTTTTATCTTTGAATTTCTTTAAAATGATATACCTAGGTTTTATTTTCTTCACATTTATGTTTGAGTGTTCTCTGGGCTTCCTGGATCTGTGGTTTGGTGTCTAATGATAATTTGGAAAAATTGTCAGTTATTATTGTTTCAAAACATTTTTGTACTTTTTTCTCCTCCTGGTATTCCCATTTACTCCTATGTTACACCTTTTGGATTTGTTCACAGCCCTTGGATATTTTTTCAGTCTCTATTCTCTTTCCTTTTCAGTTTTTAAGGATCCTACTGAGACATATTCAAGCTCCGAGATTGTTTCCTCAGCTGTGTTCTAGCTAATAAGCCATCAAAGTTGTTCTCTCTTCTGCTACAGTGTTGTTCTATCTTTAACATTTCTTTTGGTTTTTACTTAGGATTTCTATTGCTGGGCTTGTAACAGTGATTGAAAAATATAGGTTAATTAAGTAATAATTATAGAATAGGTTGTTCTAACAGACTCATAGAAAAATTATGTATTAGAAGTTTTCTTATGACTAATTTGTAGATATGAGCAGTCACAGTTCCTTCCTGACCAAGGAAGAACCCTGGCTCTAAGAAGTGGGCAAGAGTCAGCATTTCGTACCAGAAGCAGCAGAAACACTGCCTGCTGGTCCTGCTCCTGAACATCAGCAGTAAAACTGGAGACAGCAATGGAACCACATGACGAACCATGCAGGAGAGAACAATGAGACCACCGAGAGCAGAGCGGGGAAACTGCACATCGTCAGAATTTCCTCAGTGCCTCCCTTCCCTTGGTCCCCCTGTGTAAGCCAGCCAGGGTGTCTGAGCTGCTAAGATGGTTTTGGAGGCATGAACCTGCCTTCTTCTCGGGTGGTCGACTTCTGAATAAACTCCTTTCCTTATCACCCAGAACCTGAATCACGAGTTTGGCTTTTGTGGAGGCGGGCAGCTGGACCTGCTGGTCATTTTCCCGGTTTCATGCTTACAGTCCCCATCTGTTCTTAGATGCTGTCTATTTTATCCATTATAGCATATTAATCATTACAGTTTTAAATTCCCTGCATGATAATCCCATCATCCCTGTCATGTCTGGTTCTGTTGCTTGGTCTGTCTCTTCAAATTGTGTGTTGTGCCTTTGGTATGTCTTGTAAATTTTTCTTAATAGCCTGACCTGTTGTCTCTTGTTTAAAAAAAAAAAAACCCTGCTGTTAAACACTTCTTTAGTAATGTGAGGAAGGCAGGCATTCTTTAGTGTTATAATTAGGTCACAGTCTTTTAGTGAGTTTATGTCTCTGGTCTGTAAATTGCCCAATTGCTTTTCGGTCCCCTCCTCCACCATGTGGAACATGATGGCTAGAGTGGGCAAAAGTTCAGGACTTTCCTTCTCCTAGGAGGGAAACTAGAGGTGGCTGGTGTTGGGTGTTTCCCTTCATCTGTGCCTGTTAAGTTCCGATAATATCCCAGGAGACTAGGCTCTGATGAACCAGTTTCCCATGAAGGCAGGCCTCGTTAAGAAAACATGGTATTCTGGAGTACTTCAAAATGGTTCCTTTTCTCCTCTCCTGCTGCAAGCTGTCGGGAATTTCTGACATTTACTGTAAGAACCTGACTGAGATGCTGGAAGTAAAACCCCCTGACAGTTTTTAACTCTTAATTGTGTCCACACTGAACCATTAGAAATTTATTAAATATAGTGCAGGTTTAATTATTGTGGCACTGGCTCTTACAGTGGTTCCCCCTGTGAGTTTTTGCTCCTGTGGGTCAAGATGACCTGCATTTGCTTGTCTGTCTTCCCAGGTTGGGGGTGGGGGGCAACAATTTTCCCTGCGTCCTATGTCTTTTAGGGATTCAAAAAAGTTTTTGATTTTTCCAATTCTCCAGCTTTTTTAGTTGTCAAGAGAGTGGCAACTTTCAAGCTTGTTACATGTAGAACGGAAACTGGAAGTATCTCAAAATATTTTTTTTCCTGCAACCATGAAAATGGAAAGAATAAAAAACAATGTTGTGCAGGTATATAAGAGAATTCAGTATACTTTATAGAAGTGGATCACTACAGACTGTATCAGCATTAAATGGTTCATGTAATTCACTTGTGTAAAATTGCCAAGTCTTATTATTTCAGACATTAAAATGAGCAAAGCAGATTGAGCATTGAAGCCTTGGTGACTAATGTATTCTGTAACTGTTCAGTGTGGTGCAGTTGTCTTTAACGAGACAACTAGTGAAGAATGTGGGTGGGAAGAAAGGTGGGAATGGAGGTTATTGATGATCCGCCGTTTATCTACAATAGTCTCAACAACATAGGAATTTGCTATTATCACTCTGATGATACATATGAGGAATCTGACACCTAGAGAATTTTGTAATTAGCCAAACATTACTCAAATAATGGTGAACTGTTAAAGTCCCTATTTGCTGATAAATCTGGTACTTATCGACAGATTTTAAATGCCTCAAACTTTGTTGGCCACTTATACACACATCATGTCACTTACTTTCTCAAGTTAATTGTAAGTTTGGGGTCTTATTTTCATATAATATCTGAGGTCATAGAGCCTTAGAAAAATTCTGAATATTAATCAGATATTTTATTAGAACAGTAAGCGGTGTGTTGGATTTGAACTCAAATCTACTGGAATTCACTGTGACACTATGTGACATTAGATGTCACCTACAAAACAACAAGAAGAAATATTATTTCCTGAATATTTCAAAACTATGGTATGATGGATGCTTTAGATTCATAATCACAGGTGCAGTTTCCTTACTAAGCCAAAAATGAATATGATCTTCTGATTAAAAAAAAAACACTAGGAGTGTATAGAAATACTCATGTAGTATTTTAGGGTTTATACATATTTTTCAGATAAGTTATCTTTTTATTGTTAGTCCTATGCTATCACATGATGACTTTTCTTTGTTTTCCTTAAAAAATATAAGTCCCCAGTAGAGCAGTAAGAATACATAATTATGTAATTAATTCATAAATGTGTTTCTGCTCAGCTTTATGGTTTTTCTGGATCAGAACATTCTTTACCATGCAGGCAACAAAGCAATTAATGACTTGATAAGAGCAGACTCTGCTTCTTCGGCACTGATGTCAAAGGGAGAAGCTTGCATCACTCGCAACTCAAATATATATATAGGCAAATTTGTATGTACCTTTATGTTTTCACCTTTCTTTACAATTTATATTCTATTTTCCTGCCACCCCTTGAACAATAAGTCCCATAAGCTGAAGTTGGTAAAATGGCACCCCCATTTATTTATACTGAAAGTCCCTCAGTCAAACTTCAAGTCTTCACAGGATAAAAATAAGCCTTTTCTCGTCACTTATATATATGTACTCCCTGCAATTGCGTTGCCTATTTTGAAGTATAGTCCTATATTTGCGTACTAAGTTCTATTACCCTCTATTTTTCGCTGCCTCCTTCACAAATACGGTGCCATTGTGCTTTCTCTGAAACTTCCTTGCATTTGTCATTCCATTGATGTAAACGTACTATTAGTCAATTCAACATTCAAGGTGAGTTCATAACACTGAGTTACACAGGAGCATTACAGTATTTTCCATATTATTCTCAATCATATCCTCATTTTTCCCCAACATTATACATTGAAATACTAACAATGATGCATAGATCCTGTTCCTGAGAGGTTACAATGCAGAGTGAAATAAGAATACTTTCTGGTAATACATTACTTGTCACACAGTGATTTCAAAGCACTTTGTTAACAAAGAAAGATTATTACCATCAATTTAATGGGAACTGAAACACATAAGTTAAATTACTTTCTTCAAAGTTGAGCAGAAAGTAAGTTACTACATTATGAACATAATTCATGTTCCTGTCATTGTAGTGTTTAATTCTATCTAGTGGAACACACTTTCTTTCAGGCTGTCTTCCACATCACAATTTACTGCCCACTGGGCAGAGCAGAGATTCGCGCTGAGATCTGGGGATCCGCTGTCTCTAGGCAGCGCCCATGTCACCTAATCACAGGTGACACAACTTCGGCTGGATGGAGCTCAAGCCACACCGCTTCACTGTGTCCCAAACTGTTCACAGTGTCAAATGTCCTTAGTTTTCAGAAAACAGATTGAATACAGGGTCGTTGTAGAAATTTGGAGAAAAGAAAATAGTCAAAAACTAAGCAAGAAAGGAAAAGAGAAAGCACTCACTCACTGAGTCACCTAAAATCAGTACTGAACTAATTTTGGCATTTCTTCATTTATGTGTTGGCATATGCTTATGTATTTAAAACATCAAGACTGTAGTCTACTTATAGTGTGTATCTTTTTCACTTTCACATACTATTTTTTAACATTTAAACATAAATGAGCCCTTTTCACAATATACTTTTAACTGGGGTTCTTAATTTCCGTATACTGTATATGATTATATGGGCATGTGTATATAAGCAAATATGTTTATATTTCTTAAGTATTCAACTATTACTGGCCATTTTTGTTAATTTTTGTTGCCATTTATAAAACCTTTAAAAATACTGATACACTAGTCAAATTTTCAATTTCCTTCTTTTGGGTTGTTCTATTTTTTTTATATTGTGTAAAAATATATGCTCTTCTGAGGTAACGGGGGCGATTTCCTAAATATCTTTCCCAAAAATATGTTTGTAAGACCTGAAACCATAAAACTTATAGAAGAAAACATAGGCAGTAAAGTTCTGACACAGTCTTAGCAATATCTTTTTGAACATGTCTCCTTGGGTAAGGGAAACAAACCAGAAATACACTTATGGGATTACACAGAACTAAAGAGTTTTGCACAGCGAAGGAAACAGCCAAATGAAAAGACAACACACTGGATAGAAGACCTTTTTAAATGATATATATAATAAGTGGTTGGTATATAAAATATATGAGGAACTCGTTCGAGTTTACACCCAAAAAACAAACAATTCAATTTTAAAAATGGGCAGAGGACCTGAATAGATATTTCTATAAACACGACATACAGATGACCAACAGACATATGAAAAAATGCTCAATATCACTAATCACCAATATAAAGATCCTTCAAAACACTGAAAATAGAGCTGCCAAAAGCCCTAGAAATTCTACTTCTGACTATTTATTTGATGAAAACAAAAACACTAATTCTGAAATACATATGGCCCCCACATGCATTGCCGTATTATCTACAGTGACTGTGAAGGCGATTTTAGTGTCCATCAACAGACAAATGTGAGTGTCTGTGCTTCCATACTGCTGATGACTTTTATTTTCTTAATGAAGTCGCTTTAGGAATGACTCTTTGTCTACAATACAGACTCATATTTTTCTTTGTAGTCAAGTCAGAAAATTTGTAAGTTATACCTACTTATATACATTTGCATTTTCCATGACAAAGGTTTTACTTACTTGTTCTTATTGCTACTATTTGTAAATTCCCCAGTTTTTTAATTTAGAAATATTTTTGCTCTAGTAGTGACTTTAATATAATACCACAGCTTTCTTTCTTTAGAGAGTATTTGGCCTCTTAGAATGAAATAACCAAAAAAATGTGCTTTTATTCTCCTTTTCACACCTTCCACTCTCTTCTTCCCCACTCAATTTCACCAAACAAAACAATTTTTCTTAGTCTTTACCTTTGTATTTTAAATACACTTAAAAGTCTACAACTTGACCTGGCTGGCGTAGCTCAGTGGATTGAGCGCAGGCTGCGAACCAAAGCATCGCAGGTTTGATTCCCAGTCAGGGCACATGCCTGGGTTGCAGGCCACGGCCCCCAGCAACCGCACACTGATGTTTCTCTCTCTCTCTCTTTCTCCCTCCCTTCCCTCTCTAAAAATAAATAAATAAAATCTTTTTTAAAATGTTTAAAAAATAGTCTGCAACTTAATTTATCATTTTCTAGCTGGATTTCTGACTTTCAGCCATTATAAAGTAGGCAATGAAAAAGCTTTATTCCACTTTTCATCTTTCCAGTCCCATCCCCCACTTTGTTAGCTGCTGTGTCTGTATTTGGCAGATCATTGGTATTTACAGTCTATTCTATCACTCACTTTCACCCAAATGCTTGTTTTAATCTGCCAGTTCTTTTGCTTTCACCTTCTGAGAGTTTCCAAAAACTCATCTGAGTAATATGCTCCATGTTTTTCACGTACAAACTATTATATGTCTTTATCTTTGAAAAAGAGTCTATTGAAATACAACAATTTTGCCTTCCACTTTGTCCCTCTAGAGTACCATAGAGGCAGTTTTTATTGCCTTCTGCATATTAGACAATACAAAAATTTTGGATGAATATACATATATAAAAGGATATTATATGCTGGTAAAATAAAAATATATAACCAAAAGATATAATCATCATAGATATATAAATATTACTTAATACAAACTTATAAATTTAAAAAATTGACAGAATTGCAGATGATAGACATATCAGCAATTACAGTTGATATTTTGTCATAAATTTTTCAGAATCTCAGACTAAATAAATAGTAAATATATTGATTATTAAAATAATACAAGTAAAAAACATAAACATTCTACAAATTATATTGGGCATAAATAATATATTATCAACATAGTATTTATGTGGGCATGTTTATGCACATAAAAATTTTATACAGTGAAGAGATTGCTCATTACTTCCAATGATAGCATATAGGTAATTCATAAGTACTGATCATGTCCTCAGACATAAGTGAGACATCAAAAATTCCAAAAGAAATTCAAAATATGTTTTCTGATTGATATGCAATGGCATTGTTAATTAGTAAGCATAAGGTAGCATCAAATATGTAAGTGAATTTAAATGGATATCTTACTACTAAATAATCTATCAATTAAATAGCAATTTAAACAAATTGTGAAGATCTTAGAACTAAATGATATGAAATTAGTAACTGTTAAAATCTATAAAAACAGAGCTACACTAGTAGTTTTTAGAAAAAAATAAATTTAGTAATAAATAAACTTCATAAAATTAAAGCTAAAAATAAGGTAAAACTAAATTTAAAGAGCATAGAAAATATAGGAAGGAAATCATATAGATAAAGGCAAAAATCAGTAAAAAGATAAAAATATTAAAAATTCAAAAACCTAAATGGTTATTTTAAAATATTTTAAAAATATATAGACATCACAACTGGAAAGCATTATGCTAAGCGAAATAAGCCAGGCAGTGAAAGATAAATACCATATGATCTCACCTTTAACAGGAACCTAAACAACAAAACAAAGAAACAAGCAAAATATAGTCAAAGACACTGCATTAGGGGACAGGCAGGAAGTGGCCAGAGGAGAGAGAAGAGGGAATTTCAGGGGAAAAGGGGAAAGGTTTACAGGAACAAAGTTAAAAGACACATGGATAAAAACTAGGAGGAGGGTGGTAATGGGAGGGAAGTTGGGAGGGGTGGGTGGGCTGGATTGGGAGTAAAGGTGAGAAAACTGTACTTGAACAATGATTAAAATAAAACTAAAAAAAAAGAAAAAATATATATAGACATCATTGCCAAGTACTAGTGAGGGTGAGATGGCAAATAAAAAAAATCAAAATAAAATGGGGAATAACTTCATGTGCCCATCATAGTAACAAGTATTTTTAAAATTACTATAAACAGAGACATTCCAATATGACTAAGACTAAGACTATGACTAAGAGACATTCAGACTAAGGCAAATATAGATGAATTTATAATAAAATATAAAATGTGAACTTTGAAGAGGAACACAAAAACTTAGATATATCAACAGGTATGAAAAAATAATCATTTAATCCATTTTTCCTCCAGAAAGCACCTGCCCTGCTGACTATAAAGTCTACCAATTTGAGTAATAATAATTCTTACTTGTATAATAGTAACTCACTTGTTCCTGAAGAGGCAGAGGGCTGTCCATATCTTTTACGAGGTTAGTATATTGTTTTTATAAAATCAGAAAAAAATAATTCAGAGAAAGCAAATACAGACCTGTTTTATTCCTGAGTATAGCTGCAAAATTCCTAATATGTTTCCTAAAATAATCCAATTTTGTACTAAAAATAATATACCATGATGCAGACACCAGCCCAAAGTATCCAAGTTATTACAGATGAAATGAGACATTCACATGGACTACCAAGTCCAGTGGAGGAAAAGGGACAGCATGGCTTTCTCTCAAGGGGAGCAAAAGCCATGTCCTCTGCCTTGACAAGCTTTTATTGGGTTTCTCTTCACATTACATGATGGTCCTCATTTACTATACACAGGTTCTCTTTAGGTGGTTACCCTTTTACGGAAAACAATGGAGCCAATGCTGCTAATCACATCGCAGGAGAGGAATATTTGCAAATGAAAAGGCGAAAGTGGTTGAACCGGTTACACTCATCCTTGGAAAATTTAGCATGGATTTTAGGAAATCACTTTGCAGTAAATGTCCTCAATTCAGGCTGAGGGAGTATTTTAGTGAGAGCAAGACTCAAAGCAGCCTAGGCACATTGCAGGCCTGATTCCCCACGGGAGAACCTATCTGTGGGCGTGGGTCCTGTGCATCTCCAAGTGGGAGCTGGGCCCACGCCATGCAGAGTGGTCTCCTACATACCAAAATGAAATAGGCCATATCTGAAAATATGTTGTACAATAAAATAGTAAAAGGGCTGTACAATAAACCCTACCTCTACCGATGGATGTATAATAGATACCTATTTAATCTATCTAGTATATGCATGTATATATGTATAAATCTCTCTGTATAAAGACATAGATAAGCTTAACTTTTCTCTCTCTCTGAGCCATAGGTAACTATATTTATTTGTAATTATCTATATGTATGTATGAATATACTGACATATAATGAATACATTTAAGACCCCTTTAAAATAGAGAAAAGACAGACAGATGTATATGTATAAAGAAACATATTATAATAAAAAACAATGTATTATAAGTAGCTGACTACAAGATTACTTTGTAAAAGTCTGGAGGACATTTCAATACAAGAATAGCTAACTTGATGATATCATAAAAAATAGCTCTGGCTGGTGTGGCTCAGTGGATTGAGTGCTGGCCTGCACACCAAAGGGTTGCTGGTTTGATTCCTGGTCAGGACACATGCCTGGGTTGTGGGCCAAGTCAGGCCCCCCATAGGGGGAGTGTAACAGGCAACCATACACTGATATTTCTCTCCCTCTCTTTCTCCTTCCCTTCCCCTTTCTCTAAAAATAAATAAATAAAATATATTTTTAAAAATTAAGTAGTTGATAATTAAGTTAACAAATAATTCACAGGCTTTCATGGAGAAGATATTAAAATATGTTAAAATTATAAAGGACAAATAAATGCAGATATATAAGATGTTCACAGAAGGGTGACTTCAGACCTAAAAATATTAATGCATAAATTTAATGCTTCTGAAAATAAATTATAGTTGACTTTGTGAAGAATTTGACAAATTTATACTTGTTTTGTACTTTAAATTTATACTTTATTCTTCTGTAAAAGAATAAAGGTCCATAAATAGCTACATCAATTTTGAAATAGAAAAGAAAAATATGAACTCATTTTACCCTAACGATATTAAGATATACAAAGCCATATTAATAAAAACATTGCAGAAATAATTACTAGGTAATAAAGTCAAAAAAGAATGCAGTGTATGTATGTGTGTGCAAGTGAGCTGTTTAATTAATGTTGTTGTAATTACTGTCTTAGTATATGGAGAAAAGTAAATGTTTCTTTTTCTCATTTATCAAGGTTAAATCCAGTTTAATTAATTCATAGAGGTAAAAGTTAAAATTCAAAATACAATAGAAAAGAATGGTTGAGATTCTTTTTGATTTGGGGGTAAAAACATTATTCAAACCATAAACCATGGGGGGGATCTCCAAGTATTTAAATATATCATGTGTAATCAACTTATTGAATAAAATATTCAGTATTTCTACAATACTTCAGGTCAAGATGGCAGCATAGGTAAACATGGCTTACCTCCTTGCACAGCCACACGAAAATTACAACTAAACTGTAGAGCAAGCACCATTTAAAAAAATCAGAAGTTGAGCTGAATTGAAGTCCTACAATGAGCAATTAAAGAGAAAACCACATCAAAACTGGTAGGAGGGGTGGAGATGCAGAATGGGCAGGTTCCATACCCACATGTGGCAAATAAAAATCAGGAGGAGTATTTTAGGAGTGATGGGTCCCAGCTCCACACCAGGGGCACCAGGCCAGGGTTCCAGTTCCAGGAAGATAACTTCCTATAATTTCTGGCTGTAAAAACTGGCAGGGACTGACACTGTGGAAGACAGAAACTGCAGTAATCCCAGTCAGGTCCTCTTAAAGGCCCCAGACACAGACTCACTGAGACTCACTTCCTCTGAGCTCCAGCACCAAGGAAGCAGATTGAAAGGCATCAGAGACAAACAGGGAAGAACTAAATCATCTGGCATCAGAAAGAAAGCTGGGGCCATCTTTCTGCCAGAGAGAAATGCTGGTGAAGACCACTGTCCCTTTTCTGAGCCCTCTCCTCCCAGAGCTGCAGAGCCAGCAGGTGGGTGCAATATCTGAGACTCCATCAACCTGGCTCACACTGTGTGCCCCATCTAAGTGATTCCCTGAGGCCCTGCCCCACCCAACTCTCAGGCCCACCCAAGCTGTTTCCAGTGATTTTCCATACCAATGGGTTATCTTGGTCCAGGCCTCAGATTTTCCTAAATTCTCTCAAAAAGCAGCATCAGGCTTCAGTGAGGTGAATTGCCCCAGGCCTGGCACTGGCAGCAGCTGGCCTTGGATCGCATTTGGCCTCTCCTGGGAACCTACAAGTCCAGCACAAGTAGCAGCTGCCTGAAGATCGCTATGTAGCTTATGCTGTGTGACCCTGGAAAAAACATAGGTGGTGGCTGACCTTGAATGTACAAACAGCAATCCAGGTTGAACTACAAGAGGAGGGTGTACACAGCCTACACAGTGGGTGCACCTTGAGTACCCATTTATGAAATAAATATTTATTCATTAATCACTTACTATATACCAGGGACATCCTAAGACCAAAGTATGAAGAAATAAAATTGGAGCTCTGCCAATGGTTTAGCTCATATCCTTGTAAAAACCGAACGTAATGTTGCATAAGTAGGACAATTAAACAAATGATAATATGTAAGATAATTACCTAAATGTTATGGCGTGATACCATAACCACAGAAGAAAGCCCCACTCACAGCACACAGATGGGGTGGTCGGGGAAGCCAGGATGACATGGCTGCAGGGCCGCATCTTGAAAGTAAATAAACATTCAGAAAGACACAGAAAGAGGAAGTGCTTGGTCAAAAAACACAGAAAAAGAATGCCTGAGCATCCAGAAAAGGAAAGCACGTAGAAGTTACATCATAAACATGTTGTTAAACATGACTTAAAATAAATGTGCATCAAACACCAATAAAAAGAAGATGTAGTTTAATTTTTGAGGAAAATTTGGTCTCTTTGGATTTGTGAAGGGAGAATACAGTATACATAAAGTAGGAATACCATGTATTATAGTAGTATTCAAAGGAGATTTTGACAGGGAACCAATTGTTGCTAAATGCACTGATTTTGCAATGAATATTTTGTGTAATGTGCACCAGCACTTCATTTCAGAATGCCTGGAGCACGATGGGCACACATATGACTGAGTTCAAGGGATGGGGTTCACGGGAGGCACATTCAGAGGCCTCACAGGCCCCGTTTTAGGAAGTGACAGGATCAGTCAGGCATTTAATAGAGACAAACAATCATTGCTCTATTGAGCAACAGATTGAAAAGAGGCAAGCCTGAAGACACGGGGAGCCGTTAGAAGACGATTTCGGTCATCCAGTAAGAAATTATGAGGAGCTGAACCAAGAAGTGAGCAATGGAGTTTGCCAAGGGGGCCAGATTCCGCTGCATTGAAATTAGGAGGAGCGAGGTGGTAGGGGAAGGAGGGACAGAGAAAGGGGCAGAGAATTTTTCATGTCTGACTTGATAAACTCTAACGGTGATATCATTTACAGCTCTGTAGAGGATGCATTTTTATGGGGGATAGTGGTGGAAATCCAACTGAAGAAGTGTCAGTATCTTAAAGTTTAGCCAGAAGGATAATTTTTAAGCCATCACTGTGGCGGTTAAAATTACAGAAATAGATAAAGTTGCATAGAGAGAGTTGTATAATACTAGGTTTATATTAACTTTTATTTAATTTCATAATAACTTTGTTGTTTCTAATAAATGTCTGCTCATGACTGAACTATCTATGAGGTATATATTTTGTTTGTATTTTTTCATTATTGTATTAAGAAGGCGCATTGTGCTGTAGAAATAGCCCTCTTTCTCCAGACATACACCTAGGGTTGAAATCTAGTCTGGCACTTGCTTTCTGAATGGATAGAATCAGGTAAATTACATAAAACACATAATACAAGGTCTGATTTATAATGGACATTTTATTAAATATCAGCGGAATTTGTTCTTGGTATTTTTGTCAGTTCTGTGGGTATGGGTCAATAATTGGTACAGAATCAATAGTTATGGGTTATTAAAAGGATGCTGAGTGTCTTAATAGGATGAAAGGACTTTAATTGATTCCATAAAAAGAAGATGAAGGGGCAAGGCAGGCAGATAAGAGAGAGTTCTGCATTTTCAACTACATGAAGCATTATTGTTTCTTTCTTTCCTCTGAACTTTCAGTTATTATTGTTTTTGACATTAGTCAAAAAGCCTCAGATTCAGTCTTTTAATGTCTCTTGAGTCCACTACAAGAAAATTATGCCTGGCCTAGTAGAAAGATTTAGAATTTTGGATTTAGGAATCAAATCCTGTTTTAAATTATAAACTCATATTAAAACAGTATGAACTGAAGGTATGAAACATCATTTTAGGGGCCTCAGTTTCACTATCTGTGAAAAGGGGTGATAGATACTTGCCCTGTATGAAAAGAAAATATAAAATCAAAATATATTCAAATAATATTCAATGTGAAAACATGATATTGATGTTTTATAAAGAACCTATCACCATGGGATCTTTAGTATTTTAACACAAAATAAGGTTGTCAAGCTTTCCTTTTACTTCTTGTTTTTAAATGTGTTGAATCATACTTGCCAAAAAATGAGAATGGCTCCTGCGTGGATGGATGCCATTTTACGTTTCAAATTAGAAATACTTTTGACATTCAGTTTTTATAAAGACTTCTTTCATGAGAAATTGTGCTTTGAAATACTAGAATTTATCATAATTATAATATACTATTTTTTACTGATTCAAAGGTACTCCCGATTGTAAGATGCACAATTATTCTATTGTTGCTCTCAGAATGTGAAAGAAAAGTCCTGACACTTAAACTCCAACACATCTTAATCTTAACCTCGGAGTTATGCAAACGTGTAGAAATATGCACATAGGATCTGTGAATAATGGTAATAGTGCCTTGAACTTGTACAACTATTATTATTTAAAAATTAATTTCTTGCATACATTTTCTCATTTCACCATCATAAGATAGTAATATTTTTTCTGAAAACAGAGGAGTGAAACTATAGTTTACAAAAACTTATTTGTATAAATTCACAGAGTGTAGGATATTTGGGGCACAAAACCCAAGTGTCCTCATGAGGAACTTTGTCTTTCGCTTGTACCATGCCTTATAAAAGAAAATGGAAAAGATAAAATTTGGAAAGTCACAGAAACTTGGAGACAGCAGATGTTAAATCCACCCTCTCGATTAGTGAGTGGTCTATTCCACTTGGTAGTTTATTTGCTGTGATATCGAACACTTCATCTGACGTAATTTAACTTGAGTAATTGATATGACCCAGTGAATAGAGATTTAAGAATCAGAATGTAAATGGAAACAGAAACACACACACACACACACACACACACACATCAATGTCTTAGCTCAGACACTTACTATTACTTTGCATACTTCACCATTAAAAAAATCAGGCAAGATCATGACAATATGTGATTCAGGAAATTAAGACCTAACAGTATGATATAAATAAGATAAACTCAAAACGTTTATAACTTGCTCACAGAAAAATTCAAGTCCCATTCAGTTTCTTCTGATGCCTGGCATGAGTCTTCCTTCATCTATCAAAATATTAAAATGACTTGTCAATGTCCCTATTTTAACTGAGAAATGAAGTTAATAGACATCCCATTTCAAATCTAGTTTGTGATTCTGGTAAATCTCCCTTGGTTAGAACGAGCACATCAGAGATATTTACTGCCTCCTAAAACCGCAGTAAATATGCAATGGAGAAAGAAACCGAGTTTCTCTTGTGGCGTATAACCTGTGGTGTATCCAGGTACTCCTCATCCAAGCAAACCTCTCCATGGGATGGTCTGGAGGGGCTCATGTCATACCTGTATTGTAAATTCTGCTTTTGAAATAGCACCATGTAGTATTGATGTCTTTTTCCACACTGCTTGGTCAATCAATACAAATCACAATGCAGAACTTTCAAGAAATATATAAAAGTTACAATTAGATCAGTGCTTTTCAAACTTCAAAGTGGATGATAGATTTATTATATGAATGGTCTCATTTCTGTACCTCTCAGTATGTACACCCTTTGGTAGTATCCTTCCATTCTGATTCTGTAATGGGGTGGGGGCCAAGTGACAGTAGAAAATATGATGCAAGAAAGAAACACTTAAATGGTTCTCTTCTGTCTCTGTTCCTTCACATTTATCACCGAATAAGCATTAGTGTCTTCCAGAGAATGAAACACCATCCAAAGCAGGTAGGACTTCTAGACTTCTGGTTTGTGGGACCAGGTGGATGATGACATCTGAATAATAAAGAAAGTAGAGGGAGAGACACTTGGTAGATAACAAGAATTAGATCAAATTGAATTCAATTTGAGGAATTTATGGTACATGAAAGTAGAATCCTATAGAAAGTGGTGACATAGACTGACAGTTTCAGGTGAAAAAATTGAGAACTAGAAAGAACAGCGCTTCTTTGTTTATAAAAAGAAAGGAAATTAATAACTTGCACACTGAAAACTTGTCTTTAGCCTATCAAGAAGTGAGATTATTGGGCAATCAAGTAAGTTGAAATTTTAATAAAGAGGAACTGGCGCAGGGAGAAAGGGACCTCTGCATTCACTGACTGGGGCAGAAAACAATGGGTGGCCTAAAAAGGGGTATACCATTACAGCTAATGGGTTAAAACAATTTCTAAAAGCCAGGTGTGGGTTAGCATGAGAGTGTGAAGTAATGGGCACCAAAGACATAAAGGGAGGGGAGTCGCACTGCCTTGCAGGCTTTTCTTCCACAGAGCCAGCCAGGCTCTCACAGAGAACACTGGGGAAAATGCTGAAATGGAGCTCCTCGTGGGGCTGGCGCAGGCGAGCACAGTGTCCACTGACAGCTAGACCCAGTCACTTCATCTCTCCTAAAGCACAAAAGTCTTAATAAACAGAGGCAAGAGCAACAAAAACTCTCCATCTCAAAGAAGCTCAATGAATTTTAAGTAGGATAAACACAAAGATAGTCACACCTACACACATCATAATTAAATTATTAAAAGACAAAAATGAAGAGAAAATATTGCAACCAGCCAGAGCCAAATGGCATATTACATAAACAAAAACAATGTAATAATATTAATAGCTGACTTCTCATCGAAATTAGTGGTCAGTACAGGGTGGGGCAAAAGTAAGCCTACAGTTTAGACCTACTAAACAGTTGTGAGTACACAAAACAGTTTATTCTTGTAATATTTATTAATCATTATATTATTTTCCAACAAACAACTATAAACCTTTTTTTAATCCACACTTGAGGATATATTTTAATTAATTTACTTTTTTTATTTTTAGAGAGACAGAGAAATAGCAGCATGAGAGAGAAACACCAGTCAGTTGTCTCCTATGAATGCCCTACTGGGAATCAAACCTACAACCTTTAGGTTTGCAGGACGATGGTCCAACCAAGTAAGCCACTGGGCCAGGTCTGCAAACCTACCTTTCTTCCATCCTGTACAAAAGCATAGACAAAATAGTAAAAGGAAAAAAAAAAATAAAGTGTCAATTAACAATTCTGTACCAAAACAAACTATATTTTAATAACAAAGACAGAATAATGGTATTTCAGTATAAAAAAAAAAAGACTAAGAGAATTTGTTACTGGAAGCCAAATACTAAATGAAATTCTTCAGGCTAAAACAAAGTGACACAGTAATACTAGATAATAATTTACATCTGTAAAGAAATATAAAACACTAGTAATAGTAACTATTTAGGCAATTATGTATGTATATATGTACATACATAAATACATGTATAGTTTTCTTCTGCTTTCTTCTCTTGATTTAAAAAGTGTATAAAATATTTAGAAAATTTTATTGTAGGATTTACATAAATATTTAGTGAACATAAATTCACTAACTAATGGATTTCAAAGCCAAATTTAACAGGTGTCATAGTCTTTGATCCATATATATAACAGTCTTGAAAAGACAGGCGGTCGTATTGGAGGACAGATCAGTGATTGTCAGGGGTTAGGGGAAGGGATGGGATGGTTATAAAGTGATATTATGAGGACATTTTCTTGAGAGGATTGCACTCTTTTGCATCCCATTCTTGTGGTAATAACATGAACCTATACATGTATAATGCATACTAAGCATCCTAAAAAGTAAGTTTTACTTCACCAAGTGACCAAAGTCAACTTCATGAATAGTAGGACATAAAATGAAATGATAAAGGCTTTTATTTCATCTCTATGCTATTTTTCCAAATATCCATAAACCCAGTCTAGCCAGGAGAAAACACCAGACATAAAACTGAGAGGCATTCTAAAAAGTACAATAATTGATCAACAATGTGAATGTCATGATAAACAAATGCCAAAAAACTCATACACGAGAAGAGTCAGACGTGATGACTAAATGCAATGGTGTGCCCTAGAGTAGAGAGTTATAGAGAGAAAAGACATTAGTAGAAAACTGATAAAATGCAAATAAAACTTGTAGTGTACTTAATAGTGTTGTATCAATGCTAATTTCTTAGTTGCGGTAATTCAACTATAGTTATATAAGATGTCAACAGTATGGGAAACTGGGTGAAGAGCATCTGGAGCCTTCCTCTACTATCTTTGGAACTCTTCTGGAAATTTAAAGTTATTTCAAAATTTTAAAAAAGGTTTTTAAGAGTAAAATAAATTTGGCAACAGTTCTGAAAGAGAGAGAAAGAGTAGAGCCAGAGACATAATTTGGGAGTGGCCGCGAAGAGCTAGAAACTGCAGGTGGAGGAGGGAACGTGAGCTCACACGGGAGAGTACGTACGGTCTGAGAAGAGACAGCTAAAGGTGCGGTCTGCCGGAACAGTCAGGGCTGTTCGGGATTCCAGCAAATGGGAGTTCCGAACCTCCACCTGTGTCTTTGGTCACAGTGAAGCTTCAAAGCCTGCAGATACACTATCTACAGTTGATACCCATTTCAGATCCTGAAAATAACTTAAACTCTCATACCTAATTCCATTACATTGAAAATGAGGTGCTTATTTTCCTGTATTAAGGGACTCTTACGAAGGATGTGCTAAGTAAAGTGCCTGGCATCTAAGAGTCGCTAAATAATTGACAGTCATTTTAATATTCATGTTGAAAGACAGAAGTCTGGAAGAAGTGAAAGGTGTTAAGAGTTTGATGCCCTTGGTAACCCTTCTTGATTAATTTTGATGACAAACACTGGGTGGGTTAATATGAAGAATTCCAAGGGAACCAGGGTCAGCATTCAAGGAGCAAAATATGTGCTTGCTGAGGTGCCTCCTATCTCCAAATCCATCCCCACATGAATCTGTAGCCTTCATTCTTTCGCAGAGATAAGAATCCTACCAGTGTGGTTAGGTAGAAGCAAAGATATGAGGCCCAATAATGTGAGGCAATGTCTCTTGGGGGGAAGGGGGATTGTTCTATTTGGATCCATTGCCTCATCAGTCCACTTATCTCACCTTTGAAATTATTACTTTGAACTAGCACAGTTAAACACTGGTGTATCTCCAAATCACCAATGCTTCAAGTGTCAAATAACATATTTGCCCTTCTTTAATTATAGATTTTCAAATTAAATGTTTATAATAGCAATTGGGCTTTTGTTCAGTTGTCTTGAACCTGACAAATAGAGTACATGTAATGACAAGATTTATTGCCTAAGTAAACAGTCAAGAAAGCCTACAATGTGCTGCAGCGTTCCAGCCAAGATATAATGGGGATGAGAATTAGTGCCTCGTTCTCCCTTTGAAGGCAGCATTGGTTTTGTGATCCAGAAAGGAAGGGGATGAGAACTGCTGTTGATATTTAAAATGGAGTAGCAATGACATTTGAAATTAGAATTTGACATTGAAAATTATTCTGAATTTTAAATGAAAATTCTTGTTAAGTATTTATTTCAAATTTAATGAGTAGCTGAAAATACATTCCTCTGTGTACTAAAGTCACTCAGAAGATAGGTAAAGAGAAAAAAAAAACCTTCCCTAGTTTCAATGTCATTTTCTAATAATTTAACTGTGAGACATTCAGACACTCAAGACCGAGTGTCAATTGACTGGAAAGAGCTTCCTTTTGGTCAGGGAAAATAATTCATATATCAATGTTATCTTAAGTGATTCCTTTGAGTGATGATATGTAACCACCTAGGAACAAAGAAGTGAACCCTATCGGACTATGCCGCACATTTATAACTATTAGGAGAGCTCAGCCATGATTGCAGATTGTGTGCCTAGAATAAAATAAGTCCCCAAACTTTGCTGAAAATGGCCTAATTCAGTAACATAAAGTTCCAGGTATTTTAAAAGTCCTCAAGAATCAGAACTACAGTACTTTTTGATTATAAAACACTCTCTGACATATTTTTAAGTTTCCACCAGAACAATTGTGAACACCTAGCATCAGGCCGCTCCCCCTCTATTCCCCTTAGGGTTTTCTACCACAGTATCTCCTGCATTAGCAGGATTGAGCAGGGAATTACTCACAGTCAAGGTAGCTGGGTAGAAACTATGGCAGAAAACACTCTAGAACTGTATTAAGTTCCAAAACTTCATACTCCATTCACAGGCAAGCTATGTTTAGTGGAATTCCTGGATGCAATAAGAGAAAAAAATTTCTCTCCTTTTGCCAGCCATGGAAATCTTCAATGTTACTTTAGTTTCCCACCACCCTGATCTCTGTCGTAGAGACAGATCTGCAGCCCTCATCAACTCTCTCTTTTCCTGGCTTCCACAGATTCCCATAAAAAAGGCATGTTCAAGGAAGAGCTCGTCTAGTTAAAACTCCCAAGACTGTCCAAGAATTTCAATATTCTTGCCCCTTGATTATGTGTTGTGAAGAATTTTTCCACAAAAAAATGGAACCCTTATTGAGTAAAAAGTATGGTGCCTATTGACGGACTGTATACTGACCCCTCCCCTTTCTAGTTGTGTGACTCTGAGCAATTGTCTCCCGAGTCCCTCACCTTTAAAGTAAGAATAAAAATATCTGTCTCAGAGAGCTGGGTCAGAGGGTTAAGGTATAAAGGCATAAAGGTCTTCTGAGGATGCCTAAAAACTCATAGAAACACTGAAAATTTAGATTTCAAGAACATAATTCAGAAAATTATATCTATTTTATGTTTATGTTTATATTTATTTGAGTTACTTTGCACATGACAAAAACACATAATCAAAATTGACTGAGGGAAAGGGAGGACATTTACTGGAGGACATATAATTAAAGAGTACATGGTAGATACGGATTCAGTCCCAGCTTGCCATGAAGTTTTAAACAATCTCATCAAAACCTGCTTTCATCTTTCATGTGGTAGGTCCACAGCCTCCCTGCAGACTTTTTTCCCTGACAGAGTCACAAAGTGGCTGCTAGTAGTTCTCAGGGCTACATCTTTCCCAGTTATATCAAGTGAGAAAGAGTAAGAGCATTTCCCGCTCAAGTTTCATTAAAGGCCAAGCCTTGAATCACTTATATGAAGCCAAATAAACACAACACTGATTGATTTATACATGTCATCTGCCACTGAGGTACAGTCAAGACCTTCAGAAACATGAAGTCATATGGATGCATGGTCAAAAAAAGCATGGTCCTAGACAGAAATTGGGGAACTATTACTCAGAAGAGGATGAATGGCCACTAGGCTGTGGGAATAGCTCGAGTCTATGAAAACCTAGAAATAAAAAAATATAGTCTCGAGCCCTGGCTGGTGTAGCTCAGTGGATTGAGTGCAGGCTGCGAACCAGGCATCACAGGTTCGATTCCCAGTCAGGGCACATGCCTAGGTTGCAGGCCACGGCCCCCAGCAACCGCACATTGATGTTTCTCTCTCTCTGTCTTTCTCCCTCCCTTCCCTCTCTAAAAATAAATAAATAAAGTCTTAAAAAATTAAAAAATATATATATATAGTCTCAGTATATGCACAGAATTCATGAGGATAAGAAAATGGTAATTTAGAACACTACAGAAATAATAATGAAAATATAACCAGATAACAGAGATGATGAATATAATATTTTGTTTTTACTCATATATTCAAAAGTGTTTTCATTTTTTAAAATAGTTCCACATTGCAATCTCATTTTTTTTCCTCTGTAGCATCTTATGAGATACCTATGGTTTCATCTTCAGCTTTGTACTTGCAAGGAAAATGAGGCTCCATTTTCTTAAGCAGTTTTTCCTAAGTCTGTACAAATAACTTGAAGTGGCATTAAGACTTAATCCACAGTCTACTACCTTTTAATCTTGTATCGCTTTTATTATATCAGGGTTTTTTTTTTTTGGTTATTAGAGAGATCTAATTAGTGGTTCATTTCCTGGGAAAATGTCAAGAGGAAGGGGTACCCTACCCATATTGGGTATTGACACTTTGACAAGATATAGGAAGTAGGTAGCACCTGTTAAGTACTGCCTTTTTGATGTTTTAGAATTCTACTGTATGATACTGCTATAAAAATCTTTCTAGAGTGGGCGAAGACTTCGTTAATGGAAAATATGATTAGAGGTAGAAGGCTTCTCAGCAGCTCTAATGGTCTCAATTTTGTTCACAAAATAACTTATAAACCATTCATAGTATTCCACCAGTACCTCCTTCTCTTGATTTATAATCTCTTTTTTATGGGTTCAGAATGGAATCAATGGTCTGGAAGAGCACAGGAGGGTAATGTTTCCCAGAAGAGATGATATTAGAAAAAAATGTGCTGCCCTTGCAGCTTTTGAAGCACTTCTCATTGGCCTACAGGTTGTTTTCTTCCTCGACTGTGATCTGGAAATGTACAGGCAGAGGATCTCAATAAATGCTCCAATGTGTGACCGACTAATTTTATTAACATCAGTTCTATCTGAAATGACACTGCGTTTATTTGGTGATAGAAAGCAGTGGCATGAATGAGGAGGCAGTGGGTACACCTCTGTGAGTGAGAGAAAAGAGCTGCCACCCAGGCTTCACATTTCTTTGTGAATAACAGTTTCAATAGGACTAAATAATAATGTATCTATCTTCCCTTAAAAGCACCACCTTTCATAAGAAAACACCCTCAATGTGCATATTTTTGTTTTGTTCTATTTTGTCAGGGGCTGTTATCGTTGCCGTGTTAATGAGAAAATAATTTCCCCTGTCAC
This sequence comes from Tonatia bakeri, assembly GCA_004024845.1. Lineage (NCBI taxonomy): Eukaryota > Metazoa > Chordata > Mammalia > Chiroptera > Phyllostomidae > Tonatia > Tonatia bakeri. Next base: position 1,104,173 of record PVIA01000003.1, read on the forward strand.
TCATAGCCTCTTTTCCAGTTTCTTCTGAACTAGTAAATAATGCATTAAATAAAAAAAAAAAAACTTTGATGGAATTAAAAGTGCCCCATATCCTTTGACATAGTAAAAGTAACATTAACTTCATGAATATTTAACAAGCTAGTATCCAGTTATCCCAGAGAGTCATCCATCCATTCATTCAGCCCACAACTATTTAGCCTTGAAAAATATAATTACTTGAAATATAAAAGATTATGTTTCCATTGTTCTTACCCAAAAGTAGCACCTAAAATTTACTTGCAAGTTACTGTCTCCCTTACATAACACAGGCATTTGCAATTCAAAAAAAAATTTAAAGTACCTCACCATTCTATTCAAGAGAATCCAACTGTTCATCAAAATCCATCATATATTTGTCACTCCTGCTATGGGATACAGCTGTGAAAATAGTCAGAAATGTTGTTTTAAATATGTGATTTATATCAGTTTTTGCTTTAGGGTAATTTAAATAATTTATGTTAAAACAGCTAATTTTCTCTTTGATGTTGGCCTGACGGTTATAAAAAATGTTTAAAAGATGAATTATCAGGTAGTAAGCATCTATAGCGTGCCATGATTGTGTCCTAAGGATTAAGAATTGATATCATTTGGTGAATTCTAAATACAAAGGAAGCTCAATGCATACAATGAGATCTGAGATACTGATATAGAAGATGATCAGACTTTTGGTCGTGTTTTTGAACCATGCTTAATTAAGCAAAGCTGAAGAGAAGACCTCCTAAGAACTTGCTTTTACACAGCACTGCCACAGAAGCCTCTGATGGCCAAGGGGGTAGCGTACTCTCTATTGACTGAAGCTAATCCTTGCCTTGATCCAGGAGTGACTACCAAATGCCACCAGAGGCATCTATTGTATTATTGCAAACAAAGAACAAATTCACACCTGACCAAGCAAAGGCTCTCTATATAAATCAGTGTGAGTTGGGTCTCTGTTCTTCCAGCACATGCACAGCTTGTTGTTAACTCTTACGGTTTGTGAAGCCATCTTTTTTCTCTACCGATTTGTGCAGAAGAACAGATTTTCATTCAACTGCATTAGGATGTAAACCTCTTTCCCTGCCTGTACTCTTGCACCCCTCTCCACAGCATCTGAAGTCATAAACATTAAACCTGTCTGCCTCCTAGTCCAGAGGTTCTTATACACATGAGAACACATGCAGAATGTTTTTGAATTTGTAAGTATCCATTATTTTCCTGTGAGAAAGAACCATAGATTTCACCCCATTCTCATAAACCTCTCAAAAATTAAAAAATATTGGTCTGACCCAGTGCTACTGGTTCACAGAGGGAGAACACACAGGTTTCAGCTGATGCAGTAAGTGTCCACTGCTGACCCCAGGCAGAGGCAGGCTATAGCCACACCACAGCAGCCATGTAACTGCTGGAGGACTGGCCACTCTTGAATACTGTGTCAGGGGCACCCTCAAAAAATTAAAAAGAGAGGAAGAAAGTGAAAGAAAGGAGATAGAAAGAGCTAGAAAGCAATACCAGAAAACAGTACTTCAAATGTTCAAAAGTTTGTATCTGCTATTTTTAGCACAATTGTTTATCATTTGCAAATTTTGCATTTAGGATTATTATTTAAAACCCTCCTTTCTTTACAGAGACATTTATTAAGAATTGGCCTTTTTGAAGGTAGCTGTAGACCATCTCCAAAATTAAATTATATAGTAAAATTCTAACTATTAAGTAGAAAAGCTATTGATAAAGTAGATCGGTCAATATATAGTAGTCAACTACAGAGAAATATAAGATCATTTTTAACTTCATATTTTAAATTTCTCTTATTAACGCTCAGAACCCATCACTGTGAAATGCAAGATAACCTGCAAAGAATTAATAAACAACACATTTGATAAAAATTTAAATAAATAAAAATTCCTGAATTTGGCCTGCCTCCTCATCCCTTTTATTACAAACACATACACTATTTGGGGAAAAAAGGTAAAAACTGTTACTTTCTCTACTGCATGTAGCATTTATAAGGATTAGTTTCACTTTGCTTACTTCTTCCATCAGTTAAAATATAGTTGCTTGGAAAGATTTACAAGGTCATCTAGTGGGTTTAAATACATGAAATGTAACTTAATCTACTTAAACAACTTTCCAGGGGAGGCAGTCTTTGTAGAAGTCTGTAAAAGTATAACCAGAAGCATAGATTCAGCAGAAAGTGGTGTAAGTCAGGTCATTGAGTGTATCAAGCACACAAGGAGCTAGCATTTGACTTCTTCATGACTACAGTTAGGCAGCCAGCACTGTAATTTAGAGTCATAAATGATTTTAAGTGTTTCACATATACATGCGCATGTGTGAGTATGTGTCCATTCTGTATAAGTAACTACTCACCAAGTTTGAAGGTCAGTTTTCAGTCTTCCATTTAATTTTTCAACATCATTTTACATAATTAACTACTCTTTTATGTATTAATTTGTTTTCAAGCTGTTTGAAAGCACACCGATCTGACTCATTGGCTATTCTGACTTGGTCAACACTAGCTGCTCCCTCTTCTCTTCTGACTTATACGTGCCCTTTATTTAGATACATTTCCTAGGTGAATCCATCCAATTTTGTATCATTTAACTACCAAAGACATGCTTCTGACACAAACATTTCTATCGCTGACCTTTAGTTCTCCCCTAAACTTCAAACTCATGTATTCAATTGCCTAATTATCATTGCTATTTGTTCAGCTATTCAAGCACCTCAAATTCCACATGTAAGTAAATAAAATACAAACAAAAAGATATTTTCTCCAAATACACCTTCTGTTCTCCATACTTTCCCATCTCAAGTAGTTGCTCAGGTCCCAAACCCAAATGTTATCCTTAATTCTTCTGTTGCCTCACACCACTCCCCTCATTGTCTCACCCATTAGCATATTTAGTTGACACTGGTCTCAGAACTTTCATCACGTTCATGAATTTCTTCCATGTTTACCACTTCCACCTCTGAATAAACCACTCTCATTGTTCAGACTGCATGCCATTCTCCTTTATGGTGTCTGCTCTTGCACAAGTATTGTCCGTTCTCCACACCATGATCAGAGCATTTCTTTTTACTTAAGATCATGCAATGCTCATGTTTAAAATCCCTCAATGGCTTTCAGCCATGCTTAGAATAATTCTAAACTTGCTTTGGCCTCAATGGCTCTATATTATCTCACTCTTGCCTACTTCTCAAATTTAATTTCCTAAGACTTTGCCTCTTATTGGCGATGTTCCAGCTCAAAGCATTCCTTCCCACCTTACTGTGAAGCCCCTTACTATGTGCATTTTCTGAGCCCTTTGTCTGGAATCACCCTCCCTAGGTCTCTCCTCATCATTACATATAACACAAATGGCACCTTCAGTGATGATAGAGTCAAACCACCCATTACCACCCTGTAACACTTGTTATTCCACCTTCTGCTTTTCTGACTTTATTGCTTTTTAAATCCATGGCATTGATTACTGATTGACCCCCACAACTCTCAAGTGCAATGGTTCTCATCATAGGAGCAGAGGCTTTTATTCAACACTGAATCTTCATTCCTGAGATTAGAGCCCGTTATATGATAGATGATCAATAAATAATTGTTGAGTGAATATATATATATATATATAATATGCATACATATGTACATACACACACACACACATATATATACATAGCCATCCTTTAGTCACTCATTATATAAGGAATTTTCTTAGTAAACCGAGTATTTAAAAAGTTGACTTAATCAAACTTTAAGTAAAAATATGAATGTAATGATTTTCTCTTTTAAACAAAACATCTAAATTTTAAGAAGTAGCAAATAGCAATATATACCTATATAGTAATTTAATTAAAAATTAAGGAAATAAATTTAATTCCATGTGTTTGGTTCAGCTCAGACTGAGTCAGTGAATCTCTTCCTTCTCCATCTCCACCTGAGGAAACCTAGAAATCTGTGTTCACAATAATGACCTCGAAGCCTTGTGAAATTCATAGTGAAAAAAACACTTTGTTTTGATCCCTAGACTTGTATGTCTGAGGTAAACAAAAGCATTTTGGATATTGGATATGGTTTTTGATGGCCAGAAGAAAAATATTTGTAGGTTTACTTATATATTTTTTGGTAGGTATGCTTTTACTATAGTAGGTTTGAAAATTAGTAATTGTTTTCTAATCTGTCTTAACTATTGTATAAGGTCCTATAAATATCACATGAAGTCACTTTGAACCTTCTAATCTAAAAACTATACAGGGATCTGGGAACAATAAGAATGGACCTTAAGGAGGTATCTCTGTGACAAGTTAGCACCCCACGTTGATGTGGCATCAATATCAGGTTTAGACTGAGTTGTGCCAGACATCCCCGCCTGACAGGTGGGTGACCAGAGACTTGGAGAAAACGTGATCCATCCAGCTACAGAGTAGTTATGATGGATTAGAATTAGTTCTAGGTCTAACTCTTCCCACTAATCAAAGTACCTTCATCTTTATAGGGAAAGAGGTAATTCAAATAAATAAAAGTTGCCTGTTGCACATACTTTGCCAACCTTCCTCATACATGATTTTCAAAATAGTGAAAATCTATCTTTGTCTTCTAAACAAACACTTCCAAAAAAATGTGGTATAAGAAGTTAAGTTTATGGGGTCATTTAAGATCTCATTCTGGGAGGATATAAGAAAAAAGGCAAAGGGAACTTTGTAAATCATGTAGGTATGGAACTGAAAAGAAAATCCTTTGAAGAATAGGTCATTGGTTTTGATATTAGGGAATAAGGTATGAGATGCACTTTGAGGAACTGTAACCTAACCAAGCAGCTCACACATAGTGGTTTTCATTAAAAAGTTGCCATTTATCTTATCATGGCGAGTTTATCTTACCATGAGCTGTCATTGAAAGGATAGGGAAATTTTGTGACTTACTGCAGCACAGCGGATATCAAAAAAAGACAGATGGCAACTTTTTAATGACAGGCACTGTTCTCCAGGGCTTATTCACGTCTCCAGATTCAGAAGCAGCCACCATCGATATCAACCTCTGGAGCTGAACTGAAAGGAAACATTAATAGAGTAAATTAGTATTAGAATCTGAAAATCTTCAGTAAAATTTGCTTTCTTTTGGAATCTGTTCTGTTGACACACACACACACACACACACACACACACACACACAAATCCAGCATAATGATAAGAGACAAATTTGTATTTAATGTTTTACTCTTAGCTCTTTAAGCAATGTATGTTTTTATATTTGTGAATTTTCTGAATAAAATTTAATAGTTGAGAGCCCATGGTTCTAAGCCACACATTGTTGGAATCAATCTGGTTTTCTCTGCTCCTCAATTCCCTCATCTACAATGTGGGGAAAAGGAGTGTTCCCAAATCATGGGGTTGTGTTAAGGATGCAAGTAGATAAGGAACAGAACAATAGCATTGACTGTATTCAACGTTGTATTTGGAAAATTGAACCTCAATTCTCTAAATAAGGAAAGAAGCTCTACTAACTGTCCCCCAAACAAATGGAAACAATTAAAAAATTTTCTGCATTAAAATCTGTGAGTTGAAAACACACACTCATAGATTCTAATTCTGCAATGACATGCATCCTCCTGTCCTTTGACTAGTTAGAACTTTCCTTACTTTCTTCCGAGTCTCCCCAGCTGGGCTAACACAAATGTCACTGTGATCTTTATGGGACACTAAGAGCACTTACTGCTGATTTTGGTTCTTCTTCATACACTGCATTCTATCACTTCACACCCAAATCTCTCTCTACCAACTAGATATGCATTCCTCAAGAGGGGGTATTCATAGGCTCCATATCTTTTTCATAGGCTGCATAGGCAAGCTAATACAGTGTGAAGCAAGAAATTAGAACTCATTGCTTATATTTCACCTTTAAATAATATAAACAAATTTACATAGACTAAATTTACAACACCACCTGTCTTCCCTACACCCTTAAATGGAACATCGGGATGGAGAGACAACTACTAAGCTCAAAAAAATCTTCAAACATGCATTTTAGAACTGACTTCTAGAAATAAACTTGCTACTTTGGGCCTTAGTTCTATCATCTGTTGAATAACAAAACTGAACAGGTAACTTTAAGATCCATTCCAGATTAAGTATTATTGAATATTATTTTATTAAATTTGGCAATGTATGGGATTCACTCACTTATTTCAATGTGCATTTCAAAAACCTAGCCTAGCACATGTTCTAACCAGTATAAAGGCATTGTCCATAGTCCTCACAATTGTAAACAAAGGAAAAAATAGCAAACTTCATGCACTAGTTGTTTTACTTTCAAATACAGGATAGTGTGGAAAATATGTAAAACCTAGAAGTCATTTCCTTTTAGACTGCTTTTAATTTCCTTTATTGTTTCACTTGAAATATTTTTCTTTATTACTCCATTTATCAGATGCTTAAAAACTCTGAAGAATGAAGTTAACTAATTGTCCATTAGATACCACGGATCTTTCATCTATTTAAGGATGCCTACTTGATGCAGTTCCTCTCATTAGACAGAGCTGTGAGCTTTGCTGTGCACTCACAAATGGTATCCTGACTTCTGCAGCAATGGGCACTTAAACTCCAGGAAGCCCTGTTTAGAAGGGGATGTTTTAATAGAGCAGTCCACATCGAACCTCTCACTCTTGTCTAAGTACCTACTGGTGATGATCACTTTGATCCTGCTGCTCTAAGTAGAGTAATTAAAAAAATGCAACTTTCAGCATGATTGGGAAAGAGTGGAAACTTCCTTCTTCATCTGAAGGTCACTTCCACTGAACATTTACCCATCCACTTCCATCAATTTAATGATTATGAAGAAATCAGATAAGCCTTATTGTTAAAGAGTCCTAAGAGATCATTAAGCTTCTTTTTTTTTCTCCCATGAGTTGGAGCAAGAAAGCCCACTAAAATTTAGTAAATCAATGGTTGTTCATAATTTTTTTCAGGTACCAGTAGGAAGGTTATAGAATTTCCCTAATTATTTCAGCATTTGATATAATTAATATTGGGAAATCCTTTTCTTCAGTACCCCCTCAAACCTCTTTACTGTGGTAATAGGGCAGAAGTGATAAATTGTGAGCTTGGTATCATCTTGATTAGAATATGACTACAGGGAATTCAGTTTGAGCAAAGTGTGGCAGGGAGGTTGAAGTACAGATGGAAGACCGACTATTTTCTATGCTTATTGAACAGGTTACTAAAGAATAGGAAAAAATTAAATGGTGAATAAGTAATTTAAGCTTTTTAAAATATTGGATTTATATTCTGGTTTCCACAGGTATCTATAAAGAAGTTATCGGAATTAAGCTGTATCATTTCCCAGGGGAGATGTCAAAGAAGTATCTGATATGACATCTGTCCTCAGGACGCTGAAATCTACTTGAGCGAGAGGAGACAAGCATACAGAAAGGATAAAATTTTCAGTTAGATACAAAACAGAGGAAATGATAAGCTAGCATAAAGGTAGTCAATACATTTTATATAATCAGGTACAAAATACAGCTTAGTGCTTATATTTATAAAATATAATCAACATATTCAAGACATAACTACTATTCAGATTAATGTCTCATATGAAATTTTGAACTTGAAATGATCTTAAAAGAAACAGAGGAGAGAAATAAATTTTAGGTGAGAAAATGCAGTGGACACAAGCTGAGCCAACTTCTTTAACTCACTGAGTCTAGTGCAAACACTCATCTGGAAAGAATCCTACCTCTTTAGCTCCTGAAGGACTTTATTACTTTATTATCACCATGGTCTCCATGACCATCTGTTTTATTTTTCCTTATTTCAATTGTATATTTATAAAACTGCACCTTCCACTTTCAATAGCCTCAGGATACAAGTACCAATAAAATTCCCATTGATTAAAGTATTAAAATACATGAAAAGGAACAATAGCCAGCAGCAATAATGATTAAACACATCAGTATCAAACAAAACAAAATTGTATTAAAAACAACAGCCTCCTTATATCTATCCCTTAAAATAGAGCAGGGCCAGCTTAGAAAGTAGAAAAAATTGGAAGAGTTGTAACTGTACACAAAAACTTGTTTATAAAACATAGCAAAACTTTCATACTACTGTTTGACTCAGTTTCTGAGTAGTCTCTGTATAATTTTCTTTCCCTTCTGTGTGCCTCTGTGTTTGTAGCTGTCAAATGGGAAGGATACAGTTCATCACAGGATAGTACTATCTCCTAGGGATGTTATGAGAAAGAATAAAGAAAAAACTCAAATAACTTAGAAACTTGACCAGTATAAATATTTGTTGTTCCTAACATTATTTATTCTAGAATTTAAAATATATATATTTAATCTGTAATGTGTCCTTACTCTAATAGAATCTGTATTTTTAGAGATAAACTGTGTTACAGATGTCAAATTACCATAAATATAGAAATGCTTTATAAGTACTTACAGCTATTATTTTATTAATATTCATAGCTGATGACTGTGTCAGAAGGAAAATGACCCTATCTTCCATGATACATTCCAAACTTTACTAGGCACATTTTTAAAGCCCTGTATTGAAACAATAGAGACTGATTCATAGAAAGTTGAGTTGACCTCAAAAGCAATGAGCAGGTGATTTTTACTCAAGTCAGTAAACACTACTCTCAGGATAAACTTATCTCCCAAGGATAACAAGTCATATTTCCTTTTAAGTCTCAATATCCAAGTTAAACTCTGCACAACTATTCTTTACTGTTGTATTCACAAAGTCTGTTTCAAATACTCAGTGCCACTGATATACGCACACACACACAACACCTGCCATTCTAACTGTTCTGGATGCCATGTCCTCTTTCTTATTTCCTTGGGAAGAGGAAACACCACTAGTCCTTACCCATAATGCAGAAAAGATGTTGGGAAAATAATTCAATAAAAATCAGATGAACCACGCATGCTATCCAATGAAAACAAGAACAAGAACAATTGATAGAGAGGAATTGTTCAAGCTCCATCGTGTTCTTCGGATATTACCTAACAACCAACTTTCAGGTAAAGCATACTTGGCTTACCTTATTATGCCATTTAACTCAGCAGTGGGGATAGTAACCACAATATTTCCTTTCTTCCTAAATTTGAACTGATAGTTGAGTTCTCTGTTTTTCCCATATTGCAAATTAATAAGGAATAAACTCATTTTTAATTAAAAAGTATTTAGTGATATTTTCATACAAAAGTTTCCAGTTCTACAGACACAGAGAGTGTAGCAATAGAACATAGAGATTAACGATACATATGCCACTTCATCACAGAAGCAGAGGGCTGAATTCCCTTTTTTGTCTGGGCACATGGTGGCCATGCTCCTGGTACTCATAAAACAATACAAGAATATGATACCACAAGGATAACTTACATACTGAAAGCACTGTAAACTCAGACACATCTCTACTGATTCTTATAACATATCTTCTGTTTAAAAAATAATAAATACATAATTGTAAGACCTGGATGAATCTGTGAGCTGCAAGCTAATACATGGTAAACATTTCCTTCGACACTCGGCATTGCAGCTGACAGAAAGAGGTCAAATATCTATAAACTTAAGCCCAACACAACATGTTGCTGGAACAAACACTTTGATGAAAACAGGACTATAGATTCTTTTAAGCATAAAACCAGGTTTTCTCCCACAGCAGTAAAAACTGAAATTTTAATTTTATACTGGAGTCACCCTTTTCAATTATGATTACCTTTACTATATTATGAATACACCATTACATATTTCATTTAACAGGCAGGTACTTCCTGGGTGTCTTTTGTGGAATTCATGAGAATAGAACTTACAGCAGTAAATGAAAAGGACCCAAGTTTGGGAAGATAAATGGAAAGACTCAAATATATAATACATCACGTGATGACAAGTGTTAGGAAGAAAAATAAAGCAGCACAAAGGAATTGAGAGTAATAAAGTTAGAAAAAAGGAAGTCACTTTAGCTAAGTGGGTGAGGGCTGGCTCTGTGAAGAGACCCAGAAGAAGTGAGCAGGTACCTGTGAGAAGAGTGTTTTGTAGAAAAACAACATAAAATACTCTGAGAAGAGGACTTTGCAGGAAAACAAAACAAAATGCTTTTCAGGACCCTAAAATTAGTCTTGGCACTTCTGTGAACTAGGAAGATAGCCGATGAAGTATGTTAAGTGAGCAAGGTGCATAATTCCAGTGAAAATTCTTGTAGCCCATTATATTATATGTTATTAAGATTTTTTCAATCTCATCATCTGATTTATGTTTACAATAATCTAGTATAATACATAACACCAAAAATGTCCTCCATTTTCAGATGAAAACTCTAGATTCAAGTATTTAGTTTGTTGTCTAAACTATTGATGGGGGAAGAGGGTGGTAAATCTCAAAGTGAAGTTTATTGATCTGAAGATGAGTATTTTTCCCGATGTGCCACACATTCTCTGTTCAGAGGTTACATTAATACTTGCTAGATTCCTTCCAAATCCAGAAGTCTATATCTTTCAGAATTTGTTCTCAAAATGTGTACATAACATGCATATATGTTCATGCAAATGGTCGCACATTAACATAAGATATTAAAAAATGCTGAGCTGTTTTATCCTCAAAAGCAGGAGAGCAAAGGACCACTGGATGCTTGGGATGAGGGCATACATTACAAGATATCTAAGGCCTTTAGTAAAGAGTCTTACCTCAGGGAGACAACTTGCAGTGATAAAATAGCTCTAACACAATGAGAGGCTCTGTGTCCAGATGTCCTGAAACAGAGGAAAGAAAATAAAAAGTACAGTTAATTACTTCATTCTGTTCTTGTTGTTACAAGATTGACCATTGGTGTCCCCAAGAATCCCCCATAAGCATATCAACAGTGACAATACCCACCTTTCCTCAGACTTGTGTGCCTTGCTCAGACTTTGGTAAACCAAGGTAGTTCACAGCAAAGGTAAAATTGACTGCATTTGTCTGCATCAGTTTCAGCATTACTCGTGAATTTCCTGAACCCTGTGCACGTGCACGCACGCACACACTCACCTCCGTGTTTCTGTGTTGTACCTTAGATGTAAAGTACTCTTCACTATCTGTTTACTTGTGCCACTCTTTAAACATAATCTAAGAATGCAAGTGACAACAGATAATGGGTTTAAAACATAATTGTATGCATCAGTATATTTACTGCAAAGATTTCCACAAATCTGAAGGTGCTTCATTTCTAAATAAATTAAATTCGGACATCAGTGTATAGATAAAGTGTGTTTGCACATGTTTTAAAAAACCCTTTAGTAAGTATATTGTTCACATAACAATGGACTCGCTTTTCTAGGAAGATGCAGGTTTGTTTCTTCAGGCAATGTTCGAAAAGGTGGGGTGTGGGGGACTTTTCTTCCGGATGAAATATGCCGCACTGAACAAATCCAGGAAACTTTGGAGAAGATTATATACTCCTGACAGCCCAAATGTGATAAGTATATCAAGATTTAGTGTCCCTTTATTAGTTTCTCATACAAGAGAACACCACAGCTGCCAAAGCTGAATCATTACCCTCATTTTTCCTGATATAATCAGTATGAAAATGGTGACTACCTGGATACTGCCTCACTGTGAGCTTCTGGCTACATAAGGTGAGAGCAACCGTATTGTATCACTCACTGATTAGAGGTCTGATTAATGCTTCTTCTTTTATTTCCATTCCCCAGGTTGAGATAATGCATATGCTCCTGAATTACTGGGTCTGGCACCTGTTTCTGAATCAGACCCTTTCTAAAAAGTTTGCCAAAGAGTTTGGAGAACCCGTAGGCTTCTGGGAAAGTTTAATTATTATCAGAGTCTGCCCTTTTATCTCTTTTATTTTCCATAACTTCAGATTGAAAAAAAAAAAAGAACTCCCCAAAGCTGTATACTACATTTATTTCATTATATCGGACAATGTCTGAGTCCCAAACAGCACTGGTCCAGCGGCTTTAAATACAGACTCTACATTTTCTGCTGAAACATTTTTGAAGAAAAACAGAAAGGCTTTGAAAACTCACCACCCTTCTTCCCCCCCAAAATTCAACTGACAGAAAATCTTTGCTGTTATCAGAAAAGATTTGGCATTAAGTAAAAAGACAATTGATCTGGGTTGAGAAAATAATACGCGGCTCTCCTGTTGTTCAGTTCCTAAATGGAGAAGTCTGTTCCCCTGGAAATAAAATGGGGAGAAAATCTCTCTCTCAGAGACCCAGGAAATGTAACAGCGAACAAAGAAGCCTTTTGTTCGCTGCCAGGGCATTGCTCTTTTCTATGGGCAGACTCCTCTCCTATTCCTGAGCCACAATAACACTTTCCTCTTGTGGCCATTATCGTGCTGTATTTACTTGAAAAAGAGTAGGTAGTAGGGCAGGAGAGGCAGCTTTAGTGACTGCAGAGGATGCGCCACGCACGGAGGCTGTACTTTCCACAATTAAGACTGAAAGCCTTTAAGTCAGGCATCTGAGGATAGCAAATGTCATATATCCAACTTGGACTAAAGTTAAAAAAAAAGAGATAGGATTTATTATTTTATATCAGGGTCAGCAAGCTAAGGCCTACTGCCACTGTTTATTTTTACAAATAAAGATTGAGCAAAGGTACAATTGCTCCTTATTTACGATTTATTACTGTCTTCATTCTGTAACAGCTGAGTTGAGTAATCGAGGTAGAGGCTATCTGACCCTCAAAAGCTAAAAATAGTTACTATCTTGCATTTACAAAAAATTTTTACCAACCTCTCCACCCTCTTCTATTAAATTATCCAGAGATGCTTCTAGATTCTCTCCCTCTCTTCCAACTCCATCTCTCAGCACTAAATTCCTCTAATTTAGATTTATTCCCACACAGGCCTTCTTGAAATGGTTACAAAGAGTATCACTGGTAACTTAAGATTCATGCTATCATAATACCAACACTTAAGAAAGCAAAACATTTTTCAAATATATGGGGCACAAGTCCACAGAGGCTGCAGCCCGACATGGCTAATATTCCCATCCTTAACTGAACTAACTAGCAAAACAGAGACAGGATCATAGATGGAGAAAGGATGACAGCTAGTGGGGCGGTGGGGAGGTTAGTGCGTAAAGGGGTTGAGCAAAAAAGGAAAAAGGACTCATGGACATGGACAACAGTGTGGTGACTGCTGGGGGTAAGGGAGTCTAAGGGGACTAAATGGCAATGGAAAAATATAATAAAGGTTAAATTTTAAAAAGAAAGAAAGAAATGAACCTCAATCCTCTACCTGACAACATACATAAACATTAATTCGATATTGATCATGGATATGCATAAACATAAAAGCTAAAAGTATGAAGCTTTTTAAACAAAATACAGAAAAAATATGATGCAACCTTGGAATAGAGTTTTTTTTGGATAAGACAAAACACTAAGAAGAAAAGGAAAAGATGATAAACTGGACTACATCAAAATGAAATACATCGGCTCTTTCAAACAAATCTTTAAGGAAATGAATCTGTAAAATACAAATTGAGAGAAAATATTTCTGTAATTACATCTGATGGACTTCTATCAGAATATATGGACAACTCCTATAGTTCAAAAGAAGACAAAAATCCAAAATTGGAAAATACTTGTGAACTTTACAAAATAAGACAAAAGAATAGCTAACAAGCACATTTAAAAGAGATTGTCATTGTGGAACATCAGAAAATAGCAAATTCACACTACTAGATATCACTTCAAAATGTTCTTAAGGAAACAGAACAAAGAAGCTCATAATTTTTTGGTGGGAGTTACAAATGTAGCAACCACTTTCAAAATCAGTTTTTTTTTTTCAATAAGGTTAAAAATAAGCTTGCCTTGTAACATAGCAACTCTACTCTTAGGTAGTTACCCAAGAGAAATGAAAACATATGTACTGAAAGATTCTATTCCTATTAGTTATAAATTGGAAATGACTTAACTGTCCCTCAAGAGGTAATGGAAAAGACAAAATTGTGATATATCCATCCATACATTACTCATAAGTTTTTTAAAAAGCAATGAACTACAGATAAATGCAATCAAATGTAGGAATGACAAGTTTTATGTTTAGCTAAAGAAGTCAGATAGATATTCAACTGCATAAAGTCTTTGAACACATAAAATTCTCTGCTGATATAAATCAGCACAATGATTGCGGTATGGGAACTGCCAGGGAAGTGTTCAATGGAACACTTGGGTTGATGGGAATTTCCACATTTCCATCAGGATTGGATGAGGTGATGGTTATACTTATCTATGTAGTTATCAAAAATTATCAAACATCATGCTTAAAATACATTCATTTTAAATTCTGCACAGATAAACAAATAAATGGATAAACAAATGCATAATAAGCAAACAAAATGATGTTTATTTCTGGGTGACAAGCCCTTTCTAAAAAAAACATTCTGGCAAATATATGAAAACAGCTTAGCTTAAAATTCCAGGCACATTACTTCTAGTAACAAATTAGGCCAAGTTACTCAACTTTTCTTCACCTACATTTTCCTATCAGCTGCTAAATGGAACTATGAACTGATTAAACTGCATCAAGCACACACAACAAAACCTAGAACGTAGTTTGAATGAAATGAATTTATAACTATTATTAACTTAAAAATGGTTTTCAAACCAAAACTAAAGCTAAACAGATCAAAATGCGTAGGGTTTCTCCAGGTACATTTATAGCTTCATATGCTTTCTTTGCTAAATGGAAAGAGTACTAATACATATAATTTTGCCACTCAGTTTGGAAAATTATAGCTAAAAAAGGACAGAAAAAATAAATTAAATAATAAGTATAAAAATTTAAAACAGTATGTAAATTAAATGATAAAATCTCATATTGAAGACAAAATAAAATTATATAAATTACGACACTTAAATGAGAGATAAAACAAAAACAATTGGAGACATGACATTTTAAAAGGTTTTACAAAATTATATGTGCTTTATAATGAATTTACTAAAAATTTGATTAGAATTTTGAAATATGTTAATTGCTAGGAAAATATAAAATACCATAGAAATATAAAAGGTGAATAATGAAAAATATTCATCAAAGATGTTGACAAGTTTATGATAACTTTTAATTGCCACAAGGAAGGTTAACTTTATTATTGAGTTATTTCAAATTCTCAAATAATTTCCACAAGATATAATTTGGTTTAAAATACAAGAAAATCTTAAAACATTCTATTTCATTTTTGAAACTTACATACCACTACCTGGATTACATCACATTCGCCTTCAAGTTTCTGGGCACACACATGGGCACATTCAAAATCTTAAATAAATAAAATATTTGTCAAATAACTTTAATGATGGCATTTGAATAATTGGAAAGAATTCTCATCCAAGTATTATTATTTAACACTAGAAAGTGTATAATTTGATAATTTCAAAATCTATGAGCATATCACATAAAATGGTATGCACATAAGGAGAAATGCTACTTATGATAAATTTCACAAGTTTGTTATTATTCAAAATAGTATTAAATATGTATAAATAATTAAAAATAAAAGTATGCTTCATAATTTAATTATATACATAATTACTATTACAGATTTTAAAGTACCTGTGCAATATTAGAATTCTCAGCATTTTTTGTAAAAAGTTTTTCAAGAAATTCTGGCCATTTCAGTAAAATGTAAAATAGTATTCAAGATAGCACTTAGTAAAAAAAGGGGGACAGATTAGAATTGCAAATACTATTTCTCATTCATATATGTAGAAAATCAAATGTAACATACAGAAATAAGCTTAGAATTAATAATATAACTTAAGATCTCAAACTGAGCATGTCCATGTGTCACAAATAATAGGTTATAATATTTAACAATGCCATAAAGCAAATTACTTATAAAATATTTAAAGTAACTTATATTGTAAATTGGTCAGTTTTTCCAAATAAATGTATACATAGCCACAAAAATTATAGGGTTAATGTAATTTATTTAGATAGATTTTTAAGGCACTGGAGCAAGAATGTCTATGCAGGGTTGACTTTGATAGATACTTTTAAAATTTTCCAACACTAAATACCAAATAATAATTATTATTATTTTTTAAAGATTTTATTTATTTATTTTTAGAGAGGGAAGGAAGGGAGAGAGAGAGAGAAACATCAGTGTGCGGTTGCTGGGGGACATGGCCTGCAACCTAGGCATGTGTCCTGACTGGGAATCGAACCTGCAATGCCTGGTTTGCAGCCCGTGCTCAATCCACTGAGCCACACCAGCCAGGGCGCCAAATAATTATTTTTCAAAACTAGTAATATGAGTAAATCTTGCCTCTCAATATTTAATATATTAAATGGGATATTATTGTTAAAATAAAATAAAATAGAGATCAGGCTTGAAATTCTCCTGAGCACACAAAACCAGTTAAGCCATGTAAGCAAAACTTACCTAGTTTATTTCATGAATGTAAGCAAAATGTAACTTAGGTTATTTCTTGTAGACTTGTCTGGTAATCAGAAGTGAAATTTAAGTCATTTTTCTAAAATGGTATAATCACATTTAGCCAATTTCCTCCTGTTTGGAAACCCCCACTGCAATAAATAATCATTGTAAAAGTTAAACTACTCCTCATTTTCACTTTGCAAGCTATGCTGTGACATATTGCCTCTGAGCTTCCTACCATTGTTGAGGTCGAACTATTCCAGTTTGGGAAGTTCACAAAAAATACTCATACCAAGTAAAACCCTCCATTTTTTTGCCATAATGAAATGACAATAATTAGAACAAAAATATAATGTAAAGTAAAATAAAATAGATCGTTTTCCTGAAAGAGATGTGTGTTTATGCGTGTATATGTAAGTAGCATACAATAAAGATAACACCAAATATAACTGAGAAATTGAATTTAAACTTAAGAAAACATTTGATAGAAAGTCATCCAAGTTGTAGCTCATACCATGCAGAAAATATATCTGTGGTAGATTCATGAGTTAAATACACCACAAAATTATATAAAAAATAAACATTCAAAGAATTTATGGGTAAAAACTGATCTGAAAACTGAAAAGTATTAAGAATAAAAACATAGTTATAGGAAAATGCTGATTTGTTTTACACACGCACAATTTTATTTTGCTGTACTATAAAATTTGACAAAATAATTGAAGTATAAGTATAAAGATTTGGAAGTATTTTAATATATTTGAGAAAAGATTAATTTATCATAAGTGAGGAAATTTTAAGAATTAGTGAGAAAACTCTAAGCATACAAAATACAAACTAGTAAATGGTGTAGATATTTCAGAAAAAAATGGAAACTCCTAATAAAACCTTAAAAAATGTTTGCCATCATTAGGAGTAACATGTATTAGTAGTAATAAAATTTGGTATATGTAAATTATGCAATTAGATTTTTATACATTAGAAAAGGTACAGAGAAGGTACATCCCCTTCTAATGGAAGAATAAATTAATATAGTATTTCAAGATACCTGTTGTTAAGATGAGTTAATAAATATATAAATAACAATACCCTTTAATTTAGTGATTCCTTAACAGAATTATACAAAAGTAAAAATAACACATATAGACAAGAACTAATGTAGCAAATTTTGTATCTATTAACAATAGAAAAGGAAAACAAATACTAAACAATACTGAAGTTGCTGAATAAATCAACATTTAAATCAAGTATTGCTGAACAGCCAATTAAACTCATGTGTTTGCGAACAATTTATAGACAGAAAATATGCTCAGTATTTTGTATGGAAAATCAATATATGAAAATTTCAACAGATTATATTAAGCCTTTTGAAATTGTTGATGTCTGGATTGTTTTAATCTAAACATGGTAATACCATATGACTCAACTTATTAACTATATATATAGTTATGCAGAAATTCTAAAATATTTAAAGATATATAAAATATACTTCTTGAGATATGTTTATAATTTCAAATTATTCAAAAATGCACATATTATTTTTGTATTAGAAAGATAATTCAAAATATATACCCAGTTTAGCCATGGGGATGTAAAGTACCATATAGGAAATGAAATAGCCAAAGAATCCACACATGACTCATGGACATGAACAATGGTGTGGGGATTGCCTGAGGCAGTGGGGCTGCTGGGTAGAGGGGGGCAGGGGGGGAAAATAGGGGCAACTGTAATAGCATAATCAATAAAATATAATTATAAAAACAAAACACTATATACCCAGTTTCAAAATGGACTCATTAACATTTTGACACTCGTTCTCTTTGTCTGTCCCTCATACACACACAAACCACACGTACATATAAACAACATAACAGAAAATGCAGTCTACTGAACAATCCTTTGTTCTCCAAGCAAGGCTAGATATTTTAGGAAATTCAAAGAGGAACATAAACTGAAAGTCACATCCTAATAAGGAGAGATGAAGCACATATATGCAAAACATTAGACTAATAATTTAAATTTTACAAATTTTCACATCGGAGTGAAACATATAGAGCTCATCATGGAGAGATTATACTGGACTTCAGACTTGAGTTTGACCCTGATAAATATGATTTGGGTAAATAGAGATGACAAAGACTTTCTAATATAAGTATTTGGTTAGTTTTTTAAAAGAAAACTAGGCAAGATAATGTGGACACCTACCCATTCTCTAATTCCATTGCTTGCCAACAGAATCATCTTTTGCTGTAAAAGATGGCATAGTAATTGTGGGCCCTTCAATAAGTAACATAAAATGCAATCATGAAGCAGCCTCCAGAACCACTCAGCCAGGAAATGTTGAGATGCATTCTGCACCAGAAAATAGCAGCTGTCTTAAAAATAGTTTCTTATTGATTAGAGAGTAGGGAAGGCCATTTTTAAGGCTTACTCCCTGGAAACTTTACCATGTTGTTTGTCATCATGAAAATGTGTGTAGTTGGTTCCAGGAAAAAAAAAAATGCATGTCACGATGGAAGAAATGTTTTCTTTCTAGTCCCATAACGACAATAAACCTATTACATAACACTCATCTCCTTGTCCTAGGTAAATTTCCTGCCTATGGCAGAAAAACACCATGTATATGTTGATGACTCAAAAATCTATTTGTTGTATTCTCAATGACTTTCTGAATTACCAGGAACAGCATTTATTTGACATACCCTCAATGACCACAAATATACTTATCATATATACTCAAAAGACAGCCCTGGATTTATACTACGAACCTGTAACCCACACATCTTACCTATCTCAGTATATAGGTGCCACGTCACTGCTGCAAACAAAAATCTAAATCATTCTTTCTTTCACGTCCAAGCCATCATGGAATCCTATCAATCTGACTACTAAAACACATTATAAATGAATCCAATTCTCTCTCTTTACTGTTAACTTTCATATCAACCCATTCCCTAAAAGGTTCCACTTGCTTCCTACTAGCTAACCTCTTTATCTTGACAAATATCAATATTCCATATACCACAAAGATTCATGTTTTAAAGATGCAAATCAGGTCATTTTAAAGCATTGCTTCCCACTTGGGATAAAATCCTAACAACTAACTCTGGGCTTACAAAACCCTTAAAAACTCCCTTACCGTATCTCTAATCTCACCTTATAGGACTTCTCATCTCTACATTCCAGCACTCTCTGTTTTATGGTTTGTTACATTTTTCAAGTTTTTTTCACATAGGAGAGATATGATCAGGGTCCACTAACATTTTGTTCCCTGAATCTAGTCACATGAAGTTTCACATCTAAGCCTCCCATACAATTGAGAAGGATATTTGATAAGATCTAGCCAATACAATATAAACAGAAGTGACATGGCCCTTTCAGGCTGTCAGTGCAAAGACTACATATGATTCTCTAGTTTCCCTTGCATTGCCTTGCCATCTACGGAAGCTTGGGTTGCACATGGCACAGACAGAACACAGTGGGAATTCAGTCATGCGTAGCCTAAGCTTGTGATCTGGACAGGCTATGATGAAGTAGAAATCATGCCAACCCATTGAATAAGCACCTTGAGAATCCTTTATATGTTAAATAACAGTAGATTTCTGTGGATTACAGTAAATGAGCAGTAAATTACCTTGGTCTTTGAATGAGGTATTGTTTTTGGAAACACACACACACACACACACACACACACCTGCTTCTCTCTTTTGTCATCTGGATTTTAGTGTAAGTAATCAAAATTGGACCCATCTACCTGGCATTCTGTATCATGCCATTCTTTTCAAAATTGTCTCTATATTGCTGACATTTTTTCTAGTTTACTTATTTATTTATATGCTTACACTTTGTCTCTCCTTAAACTCCAATAAAATGACCTCAAGTTTTGTATGCTGCTTTAGCCCTAAAACTTTTATTGTAGTCTGGGACAGAGAAGGTGATCAAAATTATTTCTTGGAATATTTGTCAAATTAGTGATTACTATTTTTCTTATTTTGTACTGAGGATTCCAACTTTATGATTCTATTTTTATAGTACCAAAGTGACAAATAAATAAAGTAAAAAAAATCAATAATTGCCTGCCAAGTCAACTCAGCTAGTTTCTGAAAATCCTGTAGAATTATATCTAGGCTTATGGAACTGTTACAATAGTATTTTTCATGAGGATGACTTAAAGCTTATTTTTCATAGAAGAAAAGTATATTCTCCCAGAGGTACTTACATAAGTAACACAGTAGAATCATTTTGATATTTGAATAATATAAAAACAGCTTTCTACAAGCCCCAGCCAGTGTGCCTGCAAATATAGCCATATCAGGCACGAAGCTTATGTGCATGATGCCTGAAGGTACCTTAAAGGGGTACTACAAAAAGCATGAAATTGCTGAAAGCTCTCTATTCCTGAAAGCATCCAAGGCAAACATCAGAGATAAAGATCACTTGAGCTATGTTTGTCTGCCTTATGGTGTTAATTAAATGCCAATATTTTTTTCTCGAGAAGTTCAGAATTAGATTCATATTCTCCTCTGAGAAAGACAAGATCATAAAGTCATCTGTCACATGGTATAAGGCCTCCCTTCCTTATGTAAAATCCCAGGAGGTATTTTTCATTTACATATTCTCCACTACTATTAATATTGTAATTATTTTAAGGACTGTATGTATTTTTTTCAGAGTGGTAAACCTCAAAATTTCATAAAAATTAAAATTGAAGCAGCTAGCGCAAGATATTTAATGTTATTTGGTCCAATGTTAAATCTTGATCTATATCTTTCCTTGGCAATAAAATGCTCTCTTATTTACAGAGTACATATTATATACTCATTATAAAATGACCTAGATACCATGGATGGTAGAAAAGAAGTACAACACACAATCTTGACTTTAAAGAAACTTTAAGGCTATGAAATTAAAATGATCTGTTTAAAGTCATAGGTCCCAATCTACACCAGCACACAAGGTCTATCCAGTCATGTAATATGAAAAATAGAGACATTTATTGAAGAAGATACAAGATATAAGAAACACTGTACATAGGACAATGACACCTCAGTCACCTTCAAAGTAGGCACCTTAGGACCTTACACAGTTCTCGCATTTGCCATCAGCTGCCCCATTGTATTTTACTGAACCTCATGAATAGTCTGAAATTTCTTCCCTTTCACAGATGATTTTAGTTTTGGGAAAAGCCAAATCTGGGCTGTAGGGGTCTGAGTTGTTAATATAACAAGAATGGTTCATGCAGTATTGAACCATTTTGGCTACCTGGTAGCCAAAGAGAGTGGACTGGAATGCACATGCATGAACAATGATGACTTCACTGTACTAGTCAGTGGGGGCAGTGGATGCTGTTCAGTGAGCATGTGTACTGTGTGGCTGATGCATTCAAAATAACGAAAATAGTGGAACAATGAATCTGCATCAAATTTTGCATTAAACGTAAACATTCCTCCACAGAAACTATTCAGATGATTCAGAAGGCTGCAGGTCTGGGCAACTGGTGATTGGCTGCTTCATAATAACAATGAACCCACTCACATACCATATCTTGTGCAGAGTTTTTGGTGAAACATCAAATCACCTACGTGACTTGGCATCCCTACAGCCTAGTTTCACTGCCCTACAACCTCTGGCTTTTCCCATGTTGTTCTGTTTTTCATAATACACGGCTGGATAACTTCTGGACAGACACTGTATGTAGAACCTGCACCAGTACATGGAAAATATTATCTTCAGTACAAACTCAAATGGAAGATTCACAAAAATTTATCATACATTGCTTTGTAAAACAAGACTATATATATATATAGTATATATACTATATATACTGTATAGTATATATATACACACACATACATACATATAGGGCCAAGCAAAAATAACACCCCTTTTTTATTACAAAATCATAAGACTGTAATTCTATAACTTAACAATATAACACTCAAGCACACCATATGACATTTTAGTTGAAATGTTAAAACTAAAACTATAAATTATTACACCCATATAATTTCCCTAGCAACCACATTCAAGCAGGTCTTACTTTTGCTGGACCCTGTATATTTTAAATTGAACATATTCATCATCTAATATATTATTACAGTGGATTTAGGCTAGAAATCAATAACAAAAAATAACTAGGCATTGATCTATTTCTTATAAAGTAAGAAATATTCTTCTAAAATACCTATGACAAATATGTTGTATTATTGTACATAATATGTAGTAAATATGTTACTATATATTTTATAAATTATAAATGCTATATTTATTTTAAACATGAATACTGTAAATATATTTTTTAATTTGTATTTTAATTTTAGAAAAAAAACTTTTCAAAACAAACTTTTCCAAAGCTTTTTTAGACCACTTACTAATTTATGTACTTACTTTATGTACTTACGTACTTACTTTAGTAGAGTTATGTTACTAATTTATAACACTATCAGAGTTATTTGGCACAATCTGCATTCCAGCTTGGGTTTTCCACCATCTTAGTTGGCCATTTCTTTTGATTTTTATGCGCTAAAATTGATCACTTGTGGTGTACAGTTCTATAGGTCTAAGCAAATGCATCCATGCATGTATACTTCATCACAGTGCTATAGAGATCAATTCCTTTACCTCCAAGATGTCCTCTTGCTGTTCCTTGTAAACAATCAAATCTTCTACCCCCAACCCTGGCAACTTTAGACACATTTTCTATAATTTCACCTTTTGCAGATTGTTACGTAAATTTTAAAAGAAAATATGTAGTTTTCATTTGACTTCTGTTATTTAGCAAAACATGCGTAAGAGTCACACATGTTGGGTGAGTCTCTTGTGTATTCGCTGTTGTTACCGATTCGTATTCCATTGCAAAGACATGCACAAAGTGTTTACGCCTTCGCCTGTTGAAGGGCAATTGGATTTTGGTGATTATAAATGAAGATGCTGCAAACCTCAAAGTACATACTTTTCCAATTCACTTGGATAAATACCTGAGAGTGGGACTGCTAAGCTGTGTGATAAATGCATATTTAACTTTGTAACAAATTGCTAAACTGATTTCTAATATGGCTATAAAATTCCTTATTTCAATCAGTAGTGCATGAGAGTTAGACTTGATCTCCAACTCCACCACCACTTACTATGGATAAGCATTTTTCAAAGACTTTGTTTTTTAGAAAAGTTATAGGTTCATGGCCACATTGAGAAGAAGCTACAGATTTCCCATATAATCCCTGCTCTCAGACATGCATAGCCTCCCCCCCATTATCAACATCTCCCACCAGAATGGTATATCTGTTACATTAAATGAACCTACATTGACACATCACAATTACCCAAAGTCCATAGTTTACTTTAGGGTTCACTCTTGATATTGTACATTCTATGGGTTTTGACAAATGTGTAATAACCTGTGTTGACCATTACAGTGTTAAACTGTGTAGTGTTACTGCTGTAAAAATCCTCCACGTTTTGTCTTTCACTCCTCCCCCACATCCCAACCCCTGATAAACTTAAGATACTTTTTATATAAAAAACTTTTGAAAATAAAATAACACGTGGCTCAAGAAATCTAAATTAGTTGTGTAGGGATGAAGTAATAAACAAAACAAACTTCTAGACTTCATGTTTGCTTGTGGCCAAAAATAATTGTAGTTTTCTTAATTTTTCTGTATAAAGAAAAAATAAAAGTTGTCCCTGAAGTCTGAGATTTGAATTAATTATTGATGTAGTTTGTATAATTACTGGGTAAATACAAAAATAGAAAACATGCCCATTCTGTATGAGCACAAGCTACAAGAAAAGAAAAAGTTTGGTTCAATGTTCTACTTCTCATTTTTAATTCTTCATCATATTCATTAAAAACAGGTGCTTTATCACATACCTTAGAAAACAAATTTTAATTATACATAAAATACAATAGAATGCAAATTCCCCAAAGGAAGGGAATTTGATTGACTAGCTCACCTCTGTTCATTCCAGCATTTCCTGTGCTTAAAATAGTGTCATGTACATATAACCATGCAATGAACTATGCATCAGTATGGCCCTAGATATTGTGATTACTCCAACTTGCTGCCAGTTTCTAGCTATATGGCCTTTGTTGAGTTTGATGAAAATACCAATCTTGCTAGATTGTGAAAAAGAATGAGGGATATGTATTAGAGATTTAGCGTAGGATCTGACACATGATAAGCACATTTTAAAATTTAAAATTTCTATTATTAGTAGCATGTATTTTAATTCCCAGTTGCTTTATTTTTGCATTACTGCTTCGGTATGTTGAGAATGCTTCTCAACAATATTGGTCTTCTTTTACATGGATGACTAAATAAATATTTATTAAATCCCCATGTGCAAGAAATGATCCTTGGCCAATATGATCTTGATAAACCCTTTCTCAGTCAAAATGAAGTATTTAAATTCTAAATCAAACTAGAATTTTAAAAATTAATATTGGGGACTTGAGGACCCTTCCCAACTCATAAGAATTTTATCATTGCTAGCCTAATTCAATAAGATCATGTATATAAGCATGTATTAAAAAATGCTATGCCATGCTGTAACCATTAAGAACTATTAAGATTGTTTTGGATGGTGTGGCTCAGTGGATTGAGCACTGCCTTGCAAACCAAAAAGTCACTGGTATGACTCCCAGTCAAGGCACAAGCCTGGGTTGCAGGCCAGGTCTCCAGTAGGGGGCATGTGAGAGACAACCAGACATTGATGTTTCCCTCCCTCCTCTCTTTCTCCCTCTCTTCCCCTTTCTCTAAAAATAAATACATAAAATATTTTTTAAAAAAGAACTATTAAGACTGATATCACTAGAAGTCACACAATCTCAAGAAGTCAGAGAAAATAATTCAGCCCAAATTTCAGTAATTACAGATCTCAAAATGAGCCGTGAGTTGGAAATTTCCCATATTCCTTGCTGCATTTGACTCATAGAGCCCCAGCCTTGCAGCCTTCCCCTTATGGTCCTGGAAGAAAATAAGTTTTTATACTATGCCCTAGTGAAGTTCCATTTCAAATATAGGCAGCAAACAGGATGGAGTTGCTACATGACTCTCTTCTCCTTAAAAACATATTATCCCCTAATGGGTATATCCTCACCTTCCCACCCTTCCCTAGGAGAGAACAGTCCATGGCATTTTAGAAATATGCGCTGTAAATTGGCAGCCACAAGCACCCTAAAAGACTATAAAATAAACATGAATCCCCTTTGAAAAAAACTTTATATTTTCATCACATCCCCTGTAAGCTAACACACTGCACTGTTTACAGTCTTCCACTACAATATATTTTGAAACGATTACCTTCTTCTGAGTCATTTGTGTCATAATGCTCTCCATAGGTACCCATAAAATGAAAATGTAAGCCGTTTTTATTGGCCACACTACATCTTAATTGAAAATATTAAAGGGGATTGCTCTCCTACTGATTTTTTCCTCTATTTAATTGGCTAATCATATGATATTTTTAATGGAATAATCGTGAAAGAAAATATGAATCTAATTTAAATTCAAACTGGATTTGGGATATTTAAGAGATTATCCCAGAGTAGCAGAGGGTGCATGAGGCAATAAACATCTGTTCATTCCTGACCACTAGCCTCGGTGTTTATGAGCTTGGGAGATATTTATTTTCTGGAGACATGATTCTCTACGTTTGAGCTTCAGCTGTTTTACTGCTGTGTTTTTAGTGAAAAATTTTAAATTTATCAGCAGGTTTTTGTTCATTTTTTTCACCTCTCTCTTTGTACTTTTATCCAAATGCAATTCTGACAAATGAGAAATTGTCCCAGGGAATCACTACACCCTACTGAAAGGCAGAATTCAGCCATTTATTTATTATTGGCTAAAATACAGTGTAAATAGATGAACCAAAGCATGTAACAGCAACTGGGCATGTTCTTCTGTCAGACCATCATAGTCTTAGTGACGGAAAATTTGTTTCATTCATGCATTCACTCAAGTGTGTTTGAGTATCTACCATACTCGAACTATAACACAGAAGGAACTACTGGAAGCTAAAAACAGACAAGTCTCAACAATCTCCGAGTTTGCAGTCTAGTGAAGAAGATAGAGTCTACTCTTAAAAAATCTAAAAACCCATCTCTGCAGTTGTAGGCATTTAAGACAACCATATAAACAAGGACACAAATGAGTCTATGATAAAGCTCACTACCTGAATGGTACAGGTGATAACTGACATGCACATTCCAAGAATTAGATCACAGTGGACTCAGGTAGCCGAGAAAGTGTTAACTTTAGAATACTGGCTTTTTTATTCAGGGATGTAAAATCTTCTGAGATTTTGATCAAATGAACTTAGATACTACAGGGTGTAAAAATGCCCATGGCTGGCTAGTGAATAGCAAGAGACAAAGCTTGCAAGTATGTCAACTGAACTTTCTCTGGCCCTGTACACCCATGAGTACACTCATTAATAGTTATAATGCCTATATAGTGGGTTTCTGTCCTCTAATCCAAGTTGAAGTTCCCTGCAAATCTTCCTAGAGTACATCTAAGAATCTGTAGGTACATTCCACTTACGTTCATAGCCCCCACTCCGTCAGGCATAAGATACTTCACTTCAGCAAAGTTGTTGCTTCTCTAATTCTTGCCACTCTATCTCCAGGTTGCAGAGTCACATATTTGGCACTCCCATTGCAACACTGGGCCACCTGGTCTTAGCTGGCCTCTGCTAGGAAACACCGCCTTCTGGACAGCCGTCAATGTACACGAATGGCGAGATTCCAAATCGACAGAAACCTAAGGTGTCCAACCTCCACCTGTTTCCAGGGTAGAGTGGGGACCAACTCTCTTCACTTGGCATTACATTCACTTAGAGGACTCTCAAGAATATAACACTTACATTGCAAAGTCTCCAGAAGCTTTTGGTGAAATTCCTTTTCTATGTTTCTTATGGCTTCTGCCATAAAACTCTTGAGACCTCAGACTTTAAGCCTTTGGGTTATGGGTCATCAGTTTATTTGAAGGCAAAGCTTTGTTACCAGTCATCTAATCAGGCTGTATTTCTCTTCAGATGAGTTCAAACTAGACTTTTTTTTCAATTCTTATACAAAAATATATACCTATAGAATTGTCCAACTGGTCACCAAGCCTATGTAGTCAAGCCTTAGGCCTTGTAGAAGTGATTATTACCTAGGTGTGAGATAATGTACAAAATCCAGTATCTCAAAGGTACCCAAGTCATTAACACTTATCAGTAGTTATCATTTTGCTAGACTTATATTTCATTAACAGAAATAGTTTCACAAAGTGTTTTTAATATATGAATTCCATTACAACATAAGGAATCCACTTGGGGCCCCTTTGGACACTTTCAAGTGATTTGTGAGATTACAGAACAGCTTTGGAGACTGGCCTACAGATTAGTATATAGCTTGAGAATAGTTACCAAAAAATGCATGGGATTTTCAATGACTTTATAGAGCTGCAAGAAATAATAGGAATGGCAATTTTTGAAATTGTACATTACTCTATTAAATAACATACACTCCATATTGGAGTTAGATCTTTCACTACAAAAATGAAATACATTGGACAGGGATTTAAGCAACTAAACTGTTATTGATTGTCAGTGGTATAAAGGGTGATCGTATTCATTGTAGTCCATGGCAAAATTTCTTCCCAAGGTGAATGCCTCATCAAATGACCATTTGTTTTAATTTAGGCCCAAGATTCCAGGGGTATTTTTGCTCAGAATACAGAAAGGACCTTTAGAAATAAATAACATACTGGGTGAGGGATCAAAGTCTAGGTTAAGTGAATCATGAGGCAGAAATGAGTAAGCAAATGTGGTCCATGACCCCATAATATTGTTCCTGTTCTTGTATATCTAAGGTCTGTAATTTAATGTCCTCTCTATAACCAAGACCTTGAGAAGGATAAATAGTACAAACCTCCTAATATCGGTATATCCACATATGCACATTTAATATTAATTTTTTTGGATTTTACCAACATTAGCTTCAGATGACAGTTTAGATAATTGGGTTGTAAATTAGGGGGTGTGGCTTTGTTCCAGGTGTGAGTTTAACATTTTAAGTTTTCTCAGGTATGTGTTTTCCTTGTCTGGACCTCAGTTTTTTCATGTATAAAGTGAAGATTATAGAGCTTGGTGACAGCAGAGATCTTCTGTTGTAGCTCACCATGGTACTCTGATTCTCTTTGCCTGTTCCCAGATGTTGGCCAAGACAGTTTTAACTACTAGGTTTGGTTTCTGCCCCATAACAACTATGTAAAAGTTAGGGAAGGAACTTTCTGAAATAACCAGTTATGCTTGATATGATTTTCTTTAAGTTGCATACTTGTATTTTTTCTTGAACTGCAATTACTTATGTGTTTGGGGTGACTTTGTAATTGAACCACCTTTAAAAGTGTCTTCCCAATTCCTTTTTGTTTTGCTTTCTTTTGCAGATGCTGTTGCAAAACCCAGGCCTTCCATGACTTTATGGTATGCATGTTGGTCTTCTAGATTTTTATGCACTCCATTCCTGATATCTGATACCAATTAGAGAGTAGGTGACCTTTGTTACCAAGATCTCAAGGATGATATACATTTTTCTGCCTGTATCTGGTTTGTTTCAAGATTGTCTGAATACAAAATCCACATTTTCTAAAACTCATGGCATCAAAATTACAATTCAGGGAAATAGACATTCCATTCTTCTTGTGAATTTTAAGATTTATATTTCCATAATATTAGAAAAATAACATGTGATGTTATTTATAAAGTTTCCTGGTGACTCATAAACCTCAATAACTTGAGATCCTAAGACTGTCATTTCTTGTCAGCCCATGCAATTAAAGCAGTCCACTGTTTTCACAATGGCATAAATTTATACATTGGAGAAAATAAGTACTCTTCCTTCTTTGAACCACATTAAATTGGGAAATAGAAGGCATAGCCTTCTAGAATGTTGACAGTGTAAGAATTCAGAGAAGTAAGTTCCTATATCAACAAGTATGCATAATTCTATTACAGAAACTAAAGGATGCCCTTTCAAATATCTTCAAGTTCATCTAATACATAACTTTATGTGTGACCAGCCTTGCTGCTGGACATGATGAACGGATGGAATTACTTTAATTTTATTCATTTTATTTTGAAAAATCTCTGTTATTATCTTATAAACACCAGTGCAAATGTAGTTTTGCTCAAATGTGGCACAAGGCTGTGATGGAATAGTGTATGTCCTGCATACTTTAGCCACACATTTCACTCTCTGGTTCTACAGTGTACTTTTTGGAGTCTCTTTGGTAATAGTTCAAGTTGTGTAAACACACAAGATACCCCAAAGAAACAGTAAAGGAGAGGTCAAGATCATAACCCAGGGGCTGCTTACATTGAAGGGTTATGTTAATTTAAGGGATGGTCAAAAAATAAGAGTAGTTTCAGAATTACAGAAGGAGGACAAGAAAATGTTAGTGAGAGTACAGACAAAAGAGAAGAAAACTTTAAGGAGAAGAGACAGTCAGTAATGTGCAATATTGTAGATAGTAAGTGGGATAAAGAGAGAAAAAGCACAGTAAATCTAAGAACTTGAAAGAAATCATTTCTGTACAAAATTGTGCAAAGATATGGCTTATTGCCTTGACTTTCTCCCTGCCAACCCACTCCACCCAGAATACCAATGGAAATACTTTGAATGTTGGGGGAGTTTATACCCACCTTACCAAAGGAAAAATGGATAGTGAGTGGTATAGCTAGTTAACCCACTATTTCTATCTTTGGGGTACAATGAAGACCTGGTACATATGAATGATAAATTTATCATCAGAATTTAACCCCGAGATAATTATCCAATTATATTAAAATTTGGTGCACAATATATGTCTTTCTCAGCCAATATCTTTGCATGAACTCTTTTTAGTGGTAGATACTGCCTCTAAGCCTCTCACTTAAACTCTCATATGCAAATGACTCATCTTCTTATGAAGCTTATTACTCTATTGAAACTTTATAGGACATGAAGTGACATGGAAAATTTAGAGTCCCCCGCTGTCATTATGATCACATTAATTAAGCAATAAGACCCAGCAGTACAGGAACTACATTGTATTAATTCATGTCTTGGGATGAATGTTCAAAGTGGTGCTTGGGAATGGAGCCACAGGACTCCCATTAACGTCACGACACTGTGCGGATTAATGCCGGACACCTGCTCCTCAACTCTGCCATTGCTGGTGACTATTAGTCCTGACTTAATCCGTGTGGAGATGTGATTGTGCCTCACTTCTCTTCTTAATAGCTCTGCTCCTGACCATTTTACTTGCCAATATTCTTCCTCACAGTAAAGGTATGAATCAAAATTTTTGGTAAATTTAGATGCATAATTAGAAAATCACGAATGTTTGGGAGGGCACCTTACTAATTTAATGGGAAGACAAGTTAATAATGTCACATTCCCATGTGGGCAGAAACAAAATAGCAGTTGAGTAGGAGCCCATCTAAGTATATATTTGGAAGACAGTACAGTTCCAAACAAGAATCGACTGACAGACCACTAAGACTGAGAGGTGTACCAGGTGTCCTACATATGAAGGGGCAAGGTTCAGAATCAGGGGATTCATGAATCCAGCCGAGTTTCAGACTTTACAAACTCTATGAAAGAATCTCAAGTCATGTTTTTCTCTGTGGTGTTTTCTACTTCCTGTTCAGTGTTGGTGACTTTGGATCAATTCTTATCAGTGATACTCAGGAGAAGTTTTACTCTAGTACAGGGACCTCAACTTGTGATTTCTGCCCCTTTTCATCAGTATCACCTGGAGATTTAGAAATACAAATTGTGAGGTCTTATCACACATATACAGAGTCAGAACCTCTGGAGGTGGGGCCCAGAAACCTGTGCTTTCACACCTCTCTGAATGACTTCTGAGAAATACTAAACTTTGAGAAACAAAAGTATAATTAAAGTAATAATAGAAATACTATCATTATTTTGTACAGCCTCTATCTTTTCCTATCTATCAGAGATAGATTCTTATTTGTGGGTCTACTTAGAAAACTCCTTTAGGTGCTTATGTTAAATTTTAACATTGCTTTTGTTTCAATAAGATTCAGTAAATCAACTTGGCCCTCTCCACAAAACGTGCTCATCAGGATCTGCCTAGTTCTTTTCCTGCCACAGTCTATAGTTAGACATAATGAACATCAGCTCCACCAAAAGCTTAACTTTAAGCTGCAATGATTTCAATTGGTTCAGCATCTTATCAACAGGGATTCTAGTTTGTCTCTCACTTTGTACCTTTTTCTAGCACACAAGATGCCTGTCTTGATCCTAGATGCATTCAGCAACTTCTTTCTTTTTTGTGGTTGCTGGATCTCTGCCTGGTACTCTGAACATTGCTCCCTGTCTTGATACATGGTCCCTCTAGGACCAGAAATGTCCCTTCCTGTAATAAGTTTCTCTAAGAGACTGATAAGCCATAGAACTGAAGTTCAGATGCTATCATATTGGACTTCTGCATATGATTCTACTTCTTTTTCTTTAAGCTTTCATTTATTTATTTCTGGAGCGGAAGGGAGGAAGAAAGAGAGGGAGTAAAACATCAATGTGCAGTTGCCTCTCATGTGCCCCATGCTGGGAATCTAGCCCAAACCCAGGCATGTACCCTGGCTGGGAATTGGACCAGTGACCCTTTGGTTTGCAGTCCTGTGCACAATCCACTGAGCCACACCAGCCAAGTCTGGTTCTATTTCTGAAACATGTTCAAACTGCACCTCCTTATTCAGATGCTCCCTCTTCTCCTCGTTGGATCTGCCTGATAGTGGCTGCTTGTCTAAACAGTTTGAAGCTCTCCCTTCTGCACTCAGTGTCCAATATCCCTTTTGGTGTACAGTAAAGCCTACCCCACTGTTACACCTTCTCAGTGATTCTGTGACACCATCGTATTCTGGTAAGCACTTTCGTTACTAACCCACAGAATGGACATACTATACCAACTTCCATCTAGGACTCTTTCCATCACCTGGCTAAGATAAACAGACTTATTACTGAAGAAATAGCGAAATGAATCTCCACTGCCAGAAACTGGATTCAGATCAAGACTGCCACATTCATAATACAGAGGTGAGTTCCAGAATTAGACAGTTTTGTTTTAAAACCCATCTCAAGTTCTTGGTAGCTAAGTGGTTTCATCAAGTTGCTGAACCCTCCTAAACATCAGGGGTTTTTTCCTACTTCTTCTTCTTCAAACTAGGAATACTACTACTATCTTTGACATAGTAATATTGAAAAGAATAAAAAAGCCAAGAAAAGAGTATCTGACATATTAGTTCTCAATAAATGTGCACTTTTGTTGTTACCCTATTCATTTCCTGAGGATACCCAGGTGAATTGCATTGTGGTCCCTGTTCTCAAGAAGCTGACAATGAAGCAGGGGAAATGAAATACATACTGAGATGGTGTGATAAATATTAACAGAGATGTTCAAATACAAGTATGTATTAGATTTAGGGAGTGATACCTTTGACTACAGGATATCAGGAAAAGGATCTTGGAGGTGTTGGCTTTTGGGAGTGAATATCTTTTCAGCAAAGCTAATAATAATGGGTAACATGAGGGATGAGAATGACAATGGATTCCAGATGCTGAACTAAATATTCTTAAGATACTCTGTAATTCAACCCTCATAGCAAATAATGTGGTAGGTTGCATTATCTTCATCTTAGAGACGAGGAAACTGAAAGTTTGAAATTCAAGGGGAGTAGTGAGAGGCTGGGACAGCATGGATGGAAACAGAGGAGTCTTGGAGTCTAAACCCTGGTCTAAATCATAATTTCTCTTCCAGCAGTCTGGAAAGAACAAACAGGTCACCCCATCTCTCTCTAAATGCCTTCACTAACAGGACACTCATAAGGTCATTTATTCTATCTTTGGAGAGTTCTGTTCTTTTTAAATATTATTTTTAGAGAGATAATCTTTCTCCAATTACTTCAGGTTCTTTCTCTGATCTTTTCAATAATATGTGAAGAAAGACCTCCGAGAGTTCATGGGGTAAATCTTCGGTACAGGACTGGTAGGGCCTATCGTGTGACTGACAAGCAGCAGGACATTGTGCCGGTTTTTAAAGTGAAATCGATTCATATGGACAATGTGGTTAGCGTTTATTTTTTTAATGAACACAGATATTGCATATAGTATTACAGGATGGAATAAATGCAGCCAATAATTATGTAATAATTATAGAATCATAGCACAGCCTGTATGAAGCAAATGAGAGAAAAGCAAAATGGTAACTTTTAGGTTCGCATGAAGAAATCTGCTTAGACACCTTATATATGAGACTATCGGATAAATTGTACATGTTAAGAAAAGTGTTCAGATCAAGGGGATAAAAGAGTTAGAATGCAGTTAGAATGTGTTTTAATCCAAAGCATTCAGGCTAAATTTGAAAATATCAGTAATATACACAACTCCTACTCTTATCCAGTTTAAATGTGTGTTTTATCAATGCCTGGGATGTTTTCCTGCCTTCTGTTCTCTTCAAGGTATCTGTCACGTTTTATTTTATGCCCAAGTCATCCCTTTGTTAAATAGTCTCAGATAGAGTCTACCTGACTTGCTTCTTTATGACAATAATTGTCTCACACAAAATCTGGCAGTGGATTAGAGTCATATTTTTTCTAATATTTATATGTGTTTGATTTTCTTCCCCAGATGATTGATTATAAAAACATCTCAAGCAAAAGTTGCCTTTTGTTCTTTCACTGTGTTTCAGTAAATTTAAGTAAACAGCCCTGGCTGGTGTGGCTCTGTGGATTGAGTGCCAGCCTGTGAATCAAAGAGTCACTGGTTTGGTTCCCAGTCAGGGCTCATGCCTGGGTTGAAGGCCAGATCCTTGGTCGAGGGTGTGCGCGAGGTAACTGCACATTGATGTTGTTCTTCCTCTCTTTCTCCCTCCCTTCCCCTCTTTAAAAATAAATAAATAAAATCTTTAAAAAATTTTAAGTAAATGAAGCAACTAAGGGAATAAAACTGTGTGTATATGTGTGTATTTTTAACTTCTCAGTACATAAATTAAAAAATACAGGCAAAGTAGAAATCCACTTGAACCTCTTACAATACAGAGAGCCGGTATGGTTAGCATATACTATGTAAAATTTTAGAGATTGCTAGGTTTCATTTTTTAATGATTTAATCATGCAGTAGTTCAAAATTTCCCCTGTAATGTTTGTTAATGTTGCTCTCTTATGAACAGCATTAGCAATTATTTTGGGCAGTGTACACATGGGAATAATTTCAGGATTATGGAAGTCCTTTGCGGTTGGAACTGAACATGAGTCTAGTTTCTAACAGAAGGGATGGTAGGTGCATCAGTCCCAGCCCTGGGGCATGTGTCCTCATGTAGAGGAATGCTGTGAGATGGTCACTTTTATGTGCCACCTCCACTAGGCCACAGGTGTCCCTAGAGAAGAGTGGTGAAGGGAAATCCTCCCTGAGCTTCTGAACTCTAATGCAGTCTCTTTCCAAAACGTCATGTTGCCTCAAGCAATAAACTATTGAACCTCTAATGTATACCATGTACATTCTATGCAAATGGAAAGGTGTAACAACTACTTTTAAAGGCCTTACAATCTAGTTGAGTAGATTAAAATAACGAATATTTTTCTCACTGTTACGTATTCACTGACATACATGCATTTTGTAATTTAATCCTTTAATGAACCTTCAAAATATATCCTATGTACACGTGAAGACTCTAAAGTTCTATCAGATAAACCATGGGTTCAAGGCAAAGGATTTAAGATTGAACACAGGTCCTTTTTCTCTCACTATATCAAGGCCTCTCAGCTCTGATCACCAGTCAGCTCCAGTTGAGGGAGCTGGCTTCAGTATACAGAGACAGTGGTTGCCAACTTTATGCTCCGAAGCTGGGCTTTTTGTAATCGGTGCAAGAAGAACAAATGTGAAGGCTTACGCATACAAAAGGAAACAGTGCTGTTGCAGTTTCTCTGTGGGGGGGCTTCACCCACAGAAGCCCCTGGGGCTGCCACGGATGAGAGTAAGTCTACCGAGACATGATCTGCTTGGGGAGGAAAGGTGGACGATCTCTCAAAGAGGAAGGGCCAAAAGCCTTTTCCTCAATTGGCTTTTATTGGGTTCACTTTGCACAGAAATACAGGTAAAGCTCATTAATCATCGTCAGGCAGTAAGGATCAAACGATAGATAGCACACAAAGAACTCCGAGGGCCTATTTCGAGTCAGGGTCTGTTAGTTAAAGGGTTACAAAACTTTGGGAAGCAAACTCATTTCCTGCTTGGACCTTTATCATTCAATTAAGAGCATTCTTAGCAAAGCAGGTTTCACAGGAGTTTATGTATTCTTTCTTAGGCTTGATTACCCTGGGTGCCCGCCCTTTCCAGCACATGGCTGACCTGCCCTCTGTCATTGTTTCAGGATTAAGTCAAGCAGAGAGCAAGGCATCCTGTCTCACGAACAGGATGAGGACTCAGGCCAAGGGGCGAAGCCAAGGGGCGAAGGTCCATCACCCCCTTTTGCTGTAGCCCCCCAAGTCCTTCCTTGGGGGCCTCCCATATGATCGTGGCCATCTTATGTCGTTTCCTCCTTGGGGAATCTTAACCATCATTGGCTAACTGACCAAGCATTGGGGGCCAGTTATGGATGAAGTAAAAGGAGCAGAAGAGGCACTCCTGCCAGGGAAATAAGCTTTGTCTCCTTAGTGGCTTATGGTCCAAAGGTCACTCCCTCAGCCTTAGCCTTGGGAGGGTTACAGCTTCTGAAACCAGGCAGGGTAGTTCCCAACATTTCTCTAAGTCAAAGTCATGCTAATTCTACAAGCTAGAATAAGTCACAAGCACTTTGTAAGAAATATATTACTCTTTAGTATCTCATATCTCCTAAGGCCAAGTAACGTATGCTCACAACAACTCAGAGCTCTTTGATGGAATATGGTCACTTTGCCAATGATTTGGAGCAAACCATATTGTTTAAGTATCAGGCGATACTAACTGACATATTATAAAGTAGAAATACTTAAGTAGAAATACTTAAACTGCAAACATGCTGCTTCCCACATATAAATGCATACAATATATTTCATTTAGGCAAATATAATAAAACAAAGCCTGCCAGGAATTTTCTCAAACCAAAAATTGTCTTGGAGTAGGAGATAATCAATTTATAATTGGAAGAGCAATTATTTGGGCCTCTAGACGTCCAAAAGAATGAAGTGGAACAAATATTCACAGCAAGAAAAATCAAGTATTTCACCTCTCCTCCCATCTAAGCTTGAACCTCAGCTCTGAGGTATAACTCAAGATTTGATACTAAAGTGTTTCATTTGCAGCCAATTAGGCCTAGGATCAGGTTCTGCAGCCTCCTTGCATATAAAGACAACAGTGCCATTTCCATCAACCTTATTCCCATTCCCTTACCCCCTCACACATCGCTTCAGAACCCTCACCGCCTTCATCAAAACAATTTCATTTGTACTTATGAAAGCCTTACAGCCGGTAAGCGGAAGGTAAGGAACAAGCTTAACCACTGTAGCTTTTTCCCATCTGAATATCACGAATCTTGTATCTCACTGTGGTGCAAGGTCTCTGATTACATCAACCTCTCCAAATTATGCTGAAATGAAGGCCATTCAATTTGCTACAATCAGTAACTTTCGAAAAAGCCCACATAATTGATTTCACAGTAATATAGGAATAGGTGACTGAGAGCTTCAGCTTCATTTAGACAATGTTTTCTTTCATTCCAAAGTGCAGTATTCAATAGAAATCAAATTTTTTTCCCCCAGCAGTTGGCAGCTAAGCTTTGGCACATACAAAGTTTTTTTCATTCTTTTTTTATGGTGCAGAAACATGAAAATTGAAATTAATGCCCAGGGTGATCTAATAGAAGTTGACAGGCTTTAGGTGAAATAACTTCTTTTTGGAGCTTGCCCTGATGAGGACTTCAGCCAGCAGGCCAGGAGCCATTCGGAAAGCCATTCCGACCTCCAGTGACATTTGTTACTGAGGTAGTTTCTCAGCACCCAGCCATCGGAGAGCTTAGATGTGAATGCAGCTATTATTTCAAACGCTGCGATCTGATTTTCATTCCGTATTTAACCTCTAACTGACGATGATTCTCCACTATTCATGTGTTCAAGCAACTTTGAACAAGCTGAACTTCCTCCTCTCACCTTTGGGGGGATGACAAGGAACACTGAGTGCTTACTTTTACTGCCCAGATGGGGCAGTAAACTATCTGGAAGTTCTGGAAGAAGAAGCAGGCTCTGACCCAAAGAAGCATATAGTCAAATACTCCCTAAGTTTCCATTAATGAATTAGGTAGGCGATGAATTTTTAAATGCATGACTTTACCAAGCAGACATTCAGTTGGGGTTGGGAGAAAAAACATGCCTGAACTCAAGATCCTGGCAGCC
This sequence comes from Tonatia bakeri, assembly GCA_004024845.1. Classification (NCBI taxonomy): domain Eukaryota; kingdom Metazoa; phylum Chordata; class Mammalia; order Chiroptera; family Phyllostomidae; genus Tonatia; species Tonatia bakeri. Next base: position 1,141,990 of record PVIA01000003.1, read on the forward strand.
TGGGGTTCAAATCTCAGCTGTAAGTTTGGTACCTGGATGGCCCCAGAAAAGCATTCGTCTCCTCCAAATCCAGTTTATTTGTTGATAACATGAAGCTTATCTTACCAAACTATTAGGAAAATGATGTCTTCAATAATGGATATTCATCGTGACCAGAGAGAGTACATTCTGGCTGCTAGCTGGTGGTCTTGGGTAGGTTACATAATCCTCTGAAGTTCAATTTCTTCAATGGTAAAATAGAAATAATAATTCCCCTTACAGTTTTTAAATGGATAAAATTACATAATGCCTGTCAAGTGTTTACCACACTATCTGGCATTAATTATAAATTATATAGTTATTATTGTAAAATCGTATCTTGTTTCTTGAAATATCCTTGCTTGATAACTCCCATGGAACAAGTGAGCACAAGTGACGTTACATGTTTAAATTCTACCATTCCCGGTCATCTCATGCACTACCTTTCTGAGGTAACACAATAGAAAAGAAAGCATGTTGTCTGCGCATTACAGAGCATCAGTGCAAATTCTTCAAAGGTTCTTTCCATTAGAAATGAGGCATGAGACTAAGAATTCTGACATTCCAGGCCTTTCCAGAAGTCATGGTTGGTGCTGATCTTCTGTGACGGGGAGGCTGATGGCCCCGAATGAGCACGAGGGCAGTTCTGCCTCCTGGTCCGAGGACCATCGGTGCTGTCCTGGGAGAGATCACGTGACAGCAGAGAGCCCAGGCCTTTTCCGTTTCTGGTGTGATCTTATTTTGTCTATGTATCTTCAGACTTACATATCATCTACAAATAAACTTTAGTTTCTAATTGTCTTTGTTTTTTCTTTAACTCTAGTTCCTCTTCTCTGCAGCCCTTACTACCTACGCATGAGGAGATGTAAGTGACAAAGACAATTTTCATTATTAGTAACCCGTATGTGGTTATGTGGTATCAACAAAATCACAGCTATATACTAAAAGAGAGAGATTTATAGAATATATTAGATAAATATTCTAAGAAATGAATGGAAAGATGGTCAATTTTAAAAGGCAAATTTTAATATTGCTTATTTTTTAAAAAAGCAGTTTATGCTATTATTTATTTATACCAGTATGCTAGACTGAAGAAGAAAAAAGAAAATGCCCAGAGTATCATTTGTTTTCCCCTAGAGGAAATAACCATGGCACATATATATAAAGTGAGTTATTTATAAATGGTAACACAGTAATTCTAAATAAAAATCAGCCATGCCACATCATTAGAAAATACCTCCCCCCACAATATTCTCAATCAAAAACAGCATGAGCCTCAGGTCACACAATTTGAAAGGAAAACAAAACTGATTTCCTTGGACATGGAAAGCAGAGCCTACTGCGGTGAAGACAGTAAGATTATGAACCAAAAGCCAGCAAAATCCAATCAAGGGTATCACCAACGACAGAATTTTCCCATGGAATTTCACCATTCATGCATATATTAATATAACAAAATTGCTTTTGAAACCATCTTATTGATGAGACAAGTCAGGTTTCAAAAACTTAGTCAAAACATATTTGACTAACCTAAGTGATTTATTTGGTTTAAAAATGTATTTAACTTCAACGTAAAATCAAAGAGATAGTCTATAACAAAGATTCATACCATATTTTCAACATCATTTTTTTAAATTTGATAACAGAACTCTTCACTTGAGAATATATAATTTTATATGGTGAAAAAGTTTCTGCTCTTTCAAAAAGTTATCTCCTGGACTGTGTTACTAAGTTGTGTTAGCTATTTCTTATTTGTCTCTCCAAACCTACTCCTCTCACCTCTGCATCATGCTTTCTTGTACCAAGAAACCAATCTTCATAAACTAAAATAAAGAGCAATTGCCTTCTGACTTCCCATCAAACTTAGCCAATGGCAGATACCTGCAGAAGACGCAGGGCAGGTAGAGAGTTAAATACAGGTACCCATTCTTCTTGTTCCATCCAGTCAAGTTTCCACAGGTTACCTCTGTCCCTCTACCAAAGGCTACAACCCCTGTTTGGTGTTCCTTCCTTACTGCTTCCATCTCCAAGTCCTGGGGACCACTTATTCATCTTGCCCTTGCAAGGATGCTGATGACTGCTCTCCATCACTAGTCCTGAAATACTGCATCATCCTTTATTAATTTCTCTTAATCTGGACTATGTTTTTGTAAATGGGCCCTTTACTAATCTCTCCTCCATGACTTTATTTAGGTGACCATCTGTCTCCTAAGGAGCCCCAGAATGATACCCTGACATGAAAGATTCTAGTGCTTCCCTGAGGTATAGATCCCCAGCCTACTACCCATTTCCAATAGACTAGCCTAAATTAACATCCTCAAACGAAAAGTAAGGGGCAGACTAGATGATACTTCCAACAGCAGTGAATCATCTAGACTCTAGGAAGTCCTGGAGCAGAAAGAGTGGCCAGAAGGAAAAGCAGTGACAGATTGTCGTCCCATATGCACATACCAGGCATCATCAGAATAGCAATTCTATATCTTGCTTTTTCACTTAACATATGATTTAATCGTTTTGTCATATTCTTAAGGCATGATTGTAAACATCACTTTGGCTATGTATTATTGCAAATGAAAGTCTGGGTTTCTAGGATTCATAAATTCTGGAAATATAGGAAACAGCTTCGGATTTTATTTGCTGCTCTCCATCTCCCATTCCTACATGCAGTGTACAATTATAAATTGTAATAAGTTTGATGCTGACTGTCCCAAAGAAATCAATGGACGAATGAGTGCACAAACTAAAGTTTTCTCCAAAGATACCTGTATTCATCTGAGGCCCTTCTACTAGGATGCATGTAAGTATTCTCTTCCCTTAGTTTCATAGTTGCATCAACAGCTTCGTAGAGAGATTCAATCTACTAGATAAGTCACATATTTTAAAGGAGGCTTCTGTGTCTTTCCTTACATGAGCGAGTAGCTTGAGGAGTTCCAAACATAATGACAGGTGGAAGTGAACAGATATTTTGACAGCTTTCATAGAATGCTGGAAGGTAGTCAGATCCTATGAAAAGTGGTTTCCAGGTAAAATATGACTGACTTCATTCAATCTGTGCCCAGCACGCAGAGTGGAACTCTAGTCCATTGTATCAGAGCCTGGCCAGACAGAGGGATGCAAGCAATACAACACTGGCATCCAATGATGAAGAAAGATAAGACCAATAAAAGAAATAAGAATTTCTAGAGGACAATTTGGTTTTGTCATTTAGTAAGCCTAGCACTCTCCCATCTCCTTCAAACAATTTTTGAAAGATGTAAAGAATAGAAAACAGTACTCGATAAATTAATAAGAGACCAAAATTGTCTATAAATATCCATATGGCTCTTATAAAATTGGGTCCAAAGGGTGACTCCTTTCTATTATTTTGTCTTCCTGGGGCTGAGACAGGCACCCCGTGGTTTAAATGCTGGTAATCATAAGTCTTAGGAGGCCTGGATCAGACATGCTGAGGAATCACCACGCTGCCATTCTGACCCATGGCCATTCCAACACATCGCATGCCCCCTGCACAAATCCCTCTGGAGTGCACAGCTACCAACTTTCTCTCAGATCAGGCCCACTACTAGATGCATCTGACAGTCATTTAAATAAACAGGTCACCCTCTATTGTGAAGACTTTGACTTTGAAACAGTCAATAATTGTGTGTGTGTGTGTGTGTGCGTGTGTGTGTGTATGTGTGTGTGTGTCCTTCTGTGGAATTTATTTCTGCATCCTGCTCAGGTACAGAAAATCTAGCCTTTTCTATGCACCAGTCTAAGAAATAAGCCATTTAAGGGTTGTTTGTTGTGGGGGTTTGTGTGCGTGTGTACGGTTTTTTGAACACGGGAGTTCAATTATAAACTAGCTAGGAGATATATTTCTACATAGCAAATCTGAGCAGCATTAAAGTTTATGCAGCTTAAATCACTTCAGATTGCGGGATATTCAGATCTCTGAATTTTATGATAATGTCAAGAGAGCTTCTGGTGAGTCCCATTAATATTTTTTGGTATTGTTTAATTTTACATGAGTAAATATAATTACTCCTTTTGTCATAAAGAGCAAGTTCTAATATCAATTTATAATTCATGGAGCTAATTATGTTAACTAGGAGGCAATCCTTCCTCAGCTATCTCCCCTGTAATTTTAAAGGATTTTGATTTTTTTCCCCTTTCCTCTACAATTTCTCTCCCAGCTATGAAAAGGAAGTATACACAATTCATCTGTGATATAATTATTTACCATGGCAACAGTTCGTGAATGGGATTGGGAAGTTGCACAGAAGGAGAAAGCAGCTTAAGGGAAACAGCCGAAAAAATCCTTTCAAGACAAGTGAAGAGGCCTTCAGGTGGGGACAGTTTTTGTTTCCCTGACATTTTAAGGAGGGGCTCAGGTTGGCCTAACACTGTAAAAACTGAAATGAAAGAGTCTATTTTCTATGGCTGCATTTCAGAAAATCACTTTGATTAAGAGAGTGACACAAAAGGCAAACCTGTGTTTTTCCTCTGCATTTGAATGAGCCCCTAGGAAGGCAGGGCAAAGGTGCTGCCGAATTGTCACAAGGCGCTGCGGGCACATTGGGGAAAAGGAGGCTCCTGTTCTGTGTGTTTCTAAGCCAAGTAATAAGCTCCAACCCCACTTAGTGACAAGAATTTTCCTTCTTGGACAGCGTACAGATTCTAAGGAAAGTAAAGAAAATCTATTCAAATCCAGTGGTCTACTCTTTGGGCTTCACCTCAGGCTGCCACAAATTCTCTCCCATTTCCCCTGTTCAATGAGATATTGATGATTTTATCACCAGCTGTGCAATGCCAATAAACATCATCGATATGCTTCAAAAGAACGGTAGCATTCACTGTAAAATAATACCAAAATACAAGCCACCCTCTCCTAGGCGTCTGGTTACAGGCTATGTTCTTTCCATCTGTGAGCAATGTTACTTCACATTCTTCCTTCCACTGTTCAGCAATAACAGCACCTGACCTTGGCTGTGTGTTCTTGATCATGTGATAAAACTACTTCTGTTCACTATCAGGACGCTAACTGCAATCCAGATCTGTGGGGAAAGCTCACCACTGGGAGCGGCATGCGGCGAGGCTCCAGACAGCTGGATCTCCTCAGTGACGTGCACAAAAGATATGAGACTAGAAAGAGTCCGGTATGCAACACTGTCCACTGAAAATGTTTTTAAAAATACATTTGGATTCCATCTAAACACAAAGTCCCTGTGTTCTAGTTGCAGAACCAGTGGAGCCACTTCATGAGAGGATTGCACGGAGCTGAGCCCCTGCCGTGTCACTGCATTCGGAGGGCTCTCGTGGGGGTACGCCTACGGTGTGCCTGCAGTCCAGTTCCGAGCATTGCTCTTAATGGTGTTCTGCTTACATTGGATTGAACTCAGGGTTTTGCAAATTAAACAAAGGAAAATATATTTTCTTTCAAGGAGAAGCACAAGGGAAGGACATCATAGTTTCATAGAACATCAGAACTGGACGTGGCCTTGGAGGCCCATATTCCCATTTCTTCATCTTAATGAATAAGAAAATTGAGTTTCCAAAAGGTTTAGGTCTCAAAAACTTCTTAGCTCCAGGCTATCATTGTTCACTGAAGCAAGATGTATAAGCAGGAAACACAGAAAGGACTTTAAAATCCAACATAGCTGATGCATTAATAGAAGAAAGATAAATTCTACAGAGATTTAGAGAAGGAAAGGTCAGCTGCTGGTAAGTCAGGGAAGACTTCATGGAAAAGGGGCCCATGAAGTGAAGCACACACGGTGTGTGAAATTTCATACAGAGGAGAAAGGAGTAGGTCCTCTCCCAGATTTCACAACATGAGGACTGCCCTTCAGTTTACCATGAGCAATGTTGTTGATGAAATCCCCCCATAGCATATACAACTTTGCCCTTTGCCTTCTGACCTAGGTGATAAACAATTGAGGTTATTCTTCCCAAATAAAGTAACCAATACCCATAAGAAGAGATACCCTCACTATACGTAGCAGCAGCTGAGGTATGATATGACTAAAAACTAAATTTATTCCTTTCACCACACCCCATCTAACTAAGCCAGATATCCTCCATTAATGGCAGGTCTTCATTTCAGCAACCACAGTGTTCAAGTCACTTTTTAGTCTGCCACCATTAGGAGATTACAGACATGATTTCAGCCCCCTCGATACGATTTTTTTTTCTTTAGCCCCTCCTTTCCCTTTCTGCCTTCCCTTCCTTTCTTTTTGTCTCTCTTCTTTGTCCTGTATTCTCCTTTAGTTATTTATATCCTTTCCCACATATTCTCATTCTTCTACATTATGGCCAACTTTCTCAGAACTCAGTGACTTCCCTAGACTTGCTCCTGTTCAGAAATTCCTGCTTTGACTTCATAAGAAAACCTCTGCTTAAGGTGCCCCGTTCTATCAGTGTATTGTCTAGCTGAATAAAAGCAAGTAATGAATTTATTCACTCTAAGTTGTTTATGTCTGCAAGCGACTAGAAAGGCAGAAAAATACAACTGTCTTCTGAAAGCTGAGCCCTGAGATCAATACAGTCTCTCTGGTGTAAAGTGGGGAGTGGGCAGAGGAGGTGGTATTTGCAACTGAAGACTGAACGAAGGAGCAGAGAAACTGCCAGTGCCCAGCCCAGCACTGCTCAAAGGAAGGGAGCTTCACACTAAGGATGCTCCCTCCAGATCCTGAAGTCAGTCCTGGATTTGGTAAAGGCAACCTTGGCTACAACTACCCTATCAGTAAGAGGATGAAGAGTTGGGTCCATCTTAAGTTTCCTGGTGATTCCTTGATCAACAGGACACTTTCAGTGTACAATTTGGCTTCATTACCTATGAAGTCTGCACTGGTCATGTGACCTTTGCACATTCCAGATCCTGTTGTATTCTTATTCCTCATTGTGAATTACATAAAGCATTATGGTTCCATATGTCATTCTCACAAACTTAGTGGATGTGCCAGTAATGAGGTAGTTTAGTGATGGAACAACAACCAGTTGATAGAAACCAGGCTTCAGCACCAGCAAGGCTGAGAGTGAGAGTCAGTACCATGTCGAGAATGGGTTCCCCCAAAGAAATGAATGCCAATCTTCCAGGCCTCTTCCCAACAAACTGTTCACCATGCCTTACCTATCTTTGCTGTGTTGGGTAATCTGTTTTTCTCTAAGAAAGTGTGGTGACTTGCTAGGTCTGTCCATAAAAAGTCCAGCCATTGTTAATATAATAAGAATGGTTTGCATGACACCCATGTACCCTGGCAGCCAAGGAGGGTGGACTGGAATGTGCATGCAAGAACGATGCCAACTCACTGTACTAGTCAGTGGGGCAGTGACCCCATTCGGTGAGCATGTGTACTGTGTGGGCATTGCATTCAAAATGACTAAGTAGAGCAACAAATCTACATCATTTTTTCCATTAAGCTTGAACATTCCTCCACAGAAACTATTTGGATAATTCTGAAGGCCACAGCTATGGGCAACTGGTGATTGGCAGCTTCATCACGACAACGTGCCCCCTCCTGCATAATGATATCTGGTGTAGAGTTTTGTGGCAAAACATCAAATCACCCAGGTGACTCAGTCCTGCTACAGCCCATATTTGGTGCCTGTGACATCTGGCTTTTCCCAAAACTAAAATCACCTTTGTAAGGGTACGACTCCTCAAAATGTTAGATTAAGCCTGTCCAGTCAAACACTGGGGATCCTTCTGGGCTTAATGTGGTGAATATACAGGCTGTGTTCCTGCAATAACCAGAAGCTTTAGTGCCTCAGAGTGGGGGTGGGTGTAACGGAAGAGAATATTCTTATTGGAATCACTGCATGCCTATATGCAAATCAACAGTTCAAGGCCACTCTGTAATTATACTAAAAGGACCCCATTGTAAAACATTTCTCTTGCCCTTTTCCTGACCCCCAGGTAAAGAGGAAGTGGTTGTTAAGTGGCATTGACCATCTACATCCTCATTCAGTGGGCTATAGCTGTTGCAAAATGATGTTTTCCAGCCCTGTCTGTGTCCAGATGGCTGGTTTAAGGCATCATGAAGTGAAAGAAAAAAAAGAGAAAAATATTAGCGCAGACAGAATTGTAGCTTGTTCATGGAAAATTAGAAGACGCACCCTTTGATTTCTTTGTGGCTCCCTACCCCCACCCCCAAGTGGTTTAGAATTAAAATGGGGACAAAAACATCTCTAGATTTATTTGGCTCTGCCATATTAACCATAAAAAAGATCTAGCTTGTTCCAATCTTAACCCAGCAGTAAACTATAAATCCACTTCCCCTCTCTGCTGGGGAAATAAAATCCAAATACAGTAGCATCCAAATAATTATCAAGAGTTGAGCTGTGCTGGCAGGGTGCAATGTACAAGATTCAATTTTAACTAGTGATTACAAACCGGCAACCTTCTAGCCCTGAATGTCAAACGGCCATGTCACTTTCTCCTGTCACGGAGTATGTCAGGACTCACCGCAGCCTGGTGACTTTTCATCAGAGGTAATGAATCTTGTACTCCTGAGATGGAAAATGTCACTGTGCCTCCCTGCCCCTCCCTCTCCCTGCCACCTCACCCCTCATTCCCTCCTGCCTCCTGTCCAGGTCCTAATAATTAGGAAAGGGATGTTGTGTGTGACATTGCTTTTCACATGCCCACGAGGGCCCTGCTGTTGTCAATTTAAATTGTGTGGTCAGTACTCAACTCGTGACCATACGTGATGAAATGGCCACCACAGTAGACAGTTTATGGGGTGGGAGTCTCATGCATCAAGTTCTCTTGTCCTTGAGCAATAAAATGGAAAAACAGTTAAGCTTTGACCTTATAGCCTGTATGGTTTGGGGCTCTAGTCCAAGTCCTGATAACTTGCCTTTAAATCTTACGAACTTGGAGCTTTTTGTTTCTGACCTTTCTACTGCTGAGTGCCATTTGGGACATTGATGAGGATGGAGCATAGTAGGTCTGTGTGGGCGGTGACTGAGTAGGAGAATGTATGGTGTGCAGTGGCATCTTTTACCTCCAGGAGTTTGGTGTCCAGCATAAAAAGAAACTGGACGAGCACTGTATGGTGTTTTTTTTTTTTTTTTTGACTCAATAAAAACACAGATAATATACCTACAAATATACCCACTGGTTTTGAAAATTACTTTTTGAATATCTTAAATTCTTACTATAAATCCCAGAATCTTGGAGGCTTAGAAGTATATATGAGTTGAATTAGAAAGAAATACTTCTATTTCTGATAAGAAATTTCCCTTTGCTTTTTATACACTTCATCATTTTTAAAAATATTGAGTACCTATTGTGTTTGAGCTAATATGCTAACTGTGGAAAGATATAACAAAGCAATATATGGTATGATCCCTGCCTTCAGTGAGGGTGAGCAATAAGACTGGATGATAAGTATAAAAAAAGGAAATATGTAGTAGGTGAAAAGAGACAGTCTGGCCTGTATGAATAACAAAGCCTGCAGGGTACAAGCAAGTCACTCATTTCAGAAGATAGAAAGACACAAAACCAAACATGGCCCAGAGTCAACTAAGAAAAAGGCATCAGGATTACACAATGCACACCAGCACAAGACCACAGTGTCAGTGAGTGCTAGCACCATCTCCACATGTGACTGCAGTGATTAGGTATCCCATGGAATTCAGCAGTAAATTATAGCTGAGGTCAGTTAGTCCACTGTCATCCAATATAAATCAGACAGATGGGAAGGCAAAATCAAAGCTAATCATAGTATCAAGGATAGTTCCAAAGAAGCTGTGGGCCAACTAGTTTACCTTGCTAAGTAGGCCTTTTGCTTTTCCCATTAAAGCTCAGAGTTTTCTTATGAGTGAAGATTCTAGGAGAAACATTTAAGCCTCGGTGTACCAGGGCTTTATAGAGAAACTTTATGATTTCTAGATAGGAGACCGAACTTCCTTCCTTCCTTCCTCCCTTCCTTATTTTCTCCCTCCTTCCCTTCCTTCTTTCCTTCCTTCCCTTCCCTTATATTATTTTCCAGATAATGAGCTAGGCATAAGTGATGCAACAGTAAGCAAGACAAACAGGCTTCTTCTCATAATGTAGCCTAATGCCTGGTGGAGAAAATGGGCAAGTATCCAGGCAATTACAATCCAATGTGAGAGGAAAATGAGAGAGGCCGCAACATGCTAAGGGGGCTCTAATAGGGGCACCTGGTCCAGATACAGGGGGTACCAGGGACAGCCTTCCAAAGGACGAACAAAGATCAACAGAAAGTCTACTGTTGAGCCTCTCAGGAGCCATGAATCTCTGGATAGATAGGAGGTTCTTTGAGTAGGGTCTGAAGTTTCCCCTCTGGATCATGAAAGTGGGTCTCCCTACTGAGATAATGAAAAATCACCCTGATTATTATCTGTATCTTTATCCTCAGTTGTTTAAGATGGTATTCAGAGGAGCTTTGAGGACAAAAGGTGGTTCAATTTGAGGCACATGTGTTGTTCTCATCAAGGTTTTATGCTGCAAAATTACAGGGCATATGCGTACCTCTCTTCCTTTCAGCTTCTCTGTGCCATTACACATTCATTAAGTGTGAGGATTGGGTAGCAAAGTTAGGGATTTTTTCAAACCATCTCCTTAAAGCATTGCAGCAAGTTAATTTTCTAGTTTGTTCATCTCCCCATATCTATTTTGTAAATGTTTTTATTTTTGTGTTTTAAATTCATTCAGAAATTCAGACTCTATCATGTGGACAGCAAAGTTCAAATATTTGAGGGATCCAAGAGTAAACAAAAACAATAGTTTCTTTTCATTATGTAACTTGCCATCTAGAAGGGGAGATGGACATAGGCAAATAATCAGAAAGCAATTCGATGCCTATGTTGATATGAAAAGAGTGTCCCTGTATACTAAGTAGGAGATCGTAGTTCAGCAAAGGTCTATGGATATTTAAAAAATGCACATAAGCCAGTATATCAGTTTGGATTAAATAAGCTGCAACTGCCCCTCCAAAATATAGAGGTGATTCTTGGCTGACAATCAGTGTGATCATTTGTAGCCTCATAGAGAGCGTAGGTGCTACTGAACAGTCCAGAAGTGAGGGAGGTGATAGGTTTCACAAACACCAAAAGGTGCCAGAATTCTCCCTAATTGGACAAGATGCATGACAGGCACAAAATCTTTGGGAATGCCTCTTATAAGTCAAACTGGATTAAATTGCCAGTGTCCTCTTTTCATCACCAACCTTTAGACCCTGGTCTTACCTTCAAGTCAGGTTGAATGAAATGCATCTCTCTGGGGAAAGAGAAACTCCTTGCTCAGTAGAGCTGAGAGAACTGATGGTTCAGTGTTTGTAGAAGCAGTCACCAAAGGAACACAACTTCCTTGAGATGCAGGTGTGGCTGTGACAAAGGTCAGTGCATATGGAGAAGTCAAACTCCTATTAACTGACACCCAAAATAACACGTAATGAGAGAAAGTATTCTGTATGATACTAAAATTGTAGAAATACATCATTATACATGTTAAAACACATAGAATGTACAGATAAAGAATGAATTTTAATGGAAACTATGGACTTTAATTAACAATTTTCTGTTGGCTCATTAATTCCAAGGAATGCATCACACTAATGCAAGATGTTAATAATAGGGAAAATTTCAGGGGCTGGTGGTAGAGGGGGACAGGGATTGTGTTAAAGAAGTATATGAGAACTCTATTTTTCCCTCATTTTTTGACAAACATAAAACCTACTATAAAAAGCATTATTTTAAAAAAAATACTTGTTATACTGTATAGTAGTTATTCATATAATCTTGGTCCTCTTGTTAATCAATGGGCTCTCAGATAGGAACCTATGTTTTTATTTTTTTAATTATTTTATTTGTTAATAAACATTTGTTAAATGATTTTTTTAAAAAATCCAGGGTTTAGGACATGCTTCTTTTTTATAAACTATAAAGCTGAGATGCATAGGAATTAGTAGGCAGAGGGAAAATGGCAGTAGTTGGAGTGGCAGTTCCAGGCGGAGATGACACCCTGCACAAAGGTTTGGGTACAAAAGCGGATTCATTTGTTGACCTGTAAATGACTTCCCCTTGGTTGAAAGCCTTCAGGGAAACTGAACCATAACCTAGGTCCATTGCTGTGAGAATATGCAAATACAGCAATTCTAGTCCCTGTACTCAATGCCCTGAGACAACCTTTCTTGGAATGTCTACTTAGCTACATTCACCCTACTATCTGTCATTCCATCTTTTTAAAGCTAAGAATTGAAAATAAATAAATAACAAAGCTGTTGTACTTGAAGCCAAAAAAAAAAAAACCCACCCACCATCATGGATATCCTATTTAAATGCAAACTTCAGAAATTATACTCAAATAGTCCTAAGAGGACTAATTAATAATTGTAGAGTGCTTTGAAGATGAAAAGTGCTCAATTAATGTCAATATTTATTTATTAATAATCAGAGGAGGTGATGCTGCCATCTTGAAGTTGCCTCTTTTACGATCAAGTGCCAACTATTGCCATGATTTCACCCCCTTGTTTGCTTTCTCTGTCCACCTCTGCCATGTGGGAATTCCAGACTATGTGCTTGTGGTTAGTATTATATCATTTAAAAATATCACCAATTCTACTTATGTAATTATAAAGAATTTCTGCACATTGTGAGCAGTGAAAGCCATGCATTACAGTGAAAATTCAGTCCTCATGTAAAAACAAATTACACTTAATAGTTAACACTAAGCACCATCTCCATCATAGAGTAGGAGCTAAGTCACAAGGTTTTGGATGAATAAATGAATGAGAAACAAATTAACCCAGTTTCTTTTTTACAAAGTGTAAGTGTTGTTTTTAGCCTCGCATCATATCTCCTTGTATCCTTTGGGAACCTACTTTCTGTATTAATTGAAATTCACAAATATGCTACACTTTTTTCAATTCTCGAGTGTAAGTTTGCAATCTTCACTGCCATATATATTTGTATATATGTATATGTGTGTGCATATATATACATATATACATACATATATATGCATACATATATATGTGTGTGTATATATATAGTGTTACTTCCAATTACATTTGAAGGAATGTCAGTAGAAAGAGAATTTTTTTTTAAATCTCAAGAGATCATTAAACTATTAAAAATGCACAAGAGGGCTTTGCTTTTTTACTTTACAACATTTTACATTGTCCACAGTGGACATTTCTGCAAGAACTGCTGACACAGCCAGGAGTCTATGACTCAACTTCTACCTTGTAGTCACCTAGTTACAAACCAGAGGGAGCCAGAACTCTGGTGGACAGGTACCCATCTGGGTCAGTGTTTCTTATTAGTCAGAAATCAGACCCCCTTCTTAAGAAAGAGTAGCACATATCTTTAGTCAAGTAAACATAGAAACCAGAAGAAGACAGCAGGGAAATAATACTGGACAGTCAGTAATGATTCACCTACAATGTCAAGCTGTGGTCTTCAAAACCAAGGTTCACAAAAATAAAGGAAAGAGTGGGAAGGGGAACACGCAAGCCAGCAGAAAAACATGGGGTTGGCTATGGCATGTCAGGTTCTCTCTGCTATGGAAAGCTGAGGTCCCTGGTCCATTTGTTGACTAAATATATTTCAAACACTATGTTCTCAAAGCCTTCAATTAGGCTTTGTGGCAAATACATTAATGTGACACTTTGAAGATTTGAAATTCTGATTATTTTGAGGAGCATCCACAAATAGCATTTAGGCTAAAACACTGAGCAAATGAGTGACAATTCAATCACTTGTCGAGCCTTGTCATCTCCACAGGGCTTTGTTCAGTTCTTCACCACATATTCAATTACTTCCAGAAAATGCCTCAGTGAAAATCTTGCACAGGTAAGAGGGGAAAAGTAGCTGAAAATGTTAAAGGTAGATACAGAGCACATGCCTCTTGACAGAAAACCAGTTCTGGAGGAAGCAAGAAGCCTGCATGGTCATTTCCATATATGCAAATTAGCGAGTTTGCTAAGAGCTAACCATGCCCCTCTTTGTGACCAGCTATATGTTGTAGTCTAATACACCTTTCATTTATTACCATGTAACAGGCAAATGCAAATTCTACATGTTGAGAATACAATTGTAATAAGATATTTTTTTCATATTTTTAAGTTTTATCTCATCTACCAGACAACTAATTCCTTAAAGACAAGGGCCAATTCATGCTTGATGCATGTGTGCACTGCCACATACACACTCAGAATGGACTATGGCTTGACTGATTGATATAAAGCAGACAGAAAACAATATAAGCCAGTTGACAGCTAGACTCTAACATCAGTGTTACAGATGCATGGGAAGCCAGAGGGAGAATTTCTGATTTTCCTATTTTGTTGGACCCTAAAGTCCCAATGTTTAGTATGGAATTATGGAATGAAGTTCATTTATGAAACTAAGTTATATCCTGAGGCCAGCTCAAATTACATATGATGAAGACACTACCATTACACTTATTTCCCTGCCTTTATCTATCTTGTTGTAATGTTCGGTGCAACTTCTCATACCTACTGAGTGGTTTTGAGGACTGCCTTCCACTCGCAGCAGAAGCATCCTCTAAATATTCACTGCAAATATCTTCTAGGAAATGTCTGCCATCTTTTTGTTGTCTGCCACTTCTACTTAAAATTTCTTTCCTTTTTTCTGTTTTTTTTACATATTCATTTTGTTGATTAAAAATTGAATTGCTCTAGCTCTGGCCAGGCGGCTCAGTTGGTAGGGCATCATCCTATACACCAAAAGGTTGTGGATTTGATTCCAATCCAGGCACACACCTACGTTGCAGGTTTGATCCCCGTCAGGATGCGGCACATATGAGAGGAAACTTATCAATGTTTCTTCCTTCCTTCCTCCCTTCCTTCCCCCCTCCCTTCCTCCCTACTGTCCTCTCCCCCGCCTTCCTTCCTTCCTTCCTTTTTTTTTTTTTTTCTGAAATCAATAGACATATCCTCAGATAAGGACTTAGAAAAAGTGAATTGCTCTAAAACAAGCATTCAAATAAATACTCACTTATTTTTGTTTTGGTGTCTCCCTATGATGTGCCTTTTCAGACATCCTCTTTCTCCACTTATTCACAAGCTATATGGAATGGTCGCCTATACTCAGCAGGGCCTGACACCATGTTCCAGCCACCATGAGAACCCTTCTGTGGGGTTAGGAGAAGGATATAAAGGAGAGGACGATGTCATCATAAATGTTTCTGTAAATGATAAAAATTATATCCCAAGAACTACTGAGAAATTATGTTGAAATGAGGTTATTGGAAATTGCCTGAAATTTTATTTTTGAGGAAAGCACTGTTCCAGTTAGAAGTAAATGTTTTTACTACCTTAATATGCACCACCTTCTGCCCTGCATTAACCCTCCCCAGCTCTTTATCACCACACTCGTGTTTCTGACTCACTAAGATCTCCCATCCTCTGTCTGCCATTCATTTTTCAGTTTGGCAGTGAAGATGCTCCATTTGAGAAGGACAGTGACTATACTAAACTGCTGGGTGTTTTCATTCTCACGTGCCATATATAATCTCCTCAGTTATGTCCTCCTTTAAACTCCCGAAGCACCCTTGGTCTTTCTCACATTGTCATTTTAAAGTTATGCGTCCAGGTAAATACTTGTTGGATTTTCCAAGAAAGTAAATAACAATCTTGGGAAACATATTGAGGATAGAAAGTGTACATCCTATGCTTTCATATCCTCCACCATATCTGGCCCAAAACTGGGTACATTAAAGATAATCAGATTTGATTTGACATTTGATTAATAGATTTATTGACCGGCTAAGTTTCTATGGTAGAGAGTATACTAGAGACAATTACTCTTTCCATTTGCTGTGGTTCTGTTCTCACAGATAGGTAGTCTAAGCACAGTTACAGGAGAATTCTGAATGGAGGGAAATAATCCCAAGAAACACTATTGGAAATTAAGTGATGTCATTGATAGTGAAAATAGTTTCTATCATATTTTACCACTTCATGTAAGTTAATATAAAATATTTTTCTCACTCATACAAAGGAAAACAACAAAAATAACTTCCATTGCAAAGGGATAGGAAAAGTATACAGTCTCATGTGTACTTACATCTGGACACACACGCACACCTCTGTGTATCAAACAGACATCACATGAAATACTAAGCATCTTTGCTGGGGCTTTGACAGCCAAATTAAATTAATTTAAGTTATATCAAATACCTCGCATTGTATATTTCAGTTGCCATTCAAATAGTACAGACTTTTCTGCCTGTCATTTAGAATGAATTCAGTACCACAAGTTTTCCATTGAATTAACAGAGCTAACTGAGGGCATCCAAGAAGAAACCTTCATAGATAATTGGCTGGCTTGGGGAGCTAGTGTAGCGGAACATGATTCCAGATTGAATCAAATTCTGGAGCTCTCCTGAAAAGCAGACTAAAGGATGGGGGAGAAACAAGTTTACATGCCAATTAAAGAATGATTGTACTTTTATTTTTGTCATTGTTTTTTTTTTGCCATATATACAAATGTCTCTATGAAAATATTTAAGAAAACCTCTTTTCTTACATACTTCTTACATACTTTGAAGAACAAGAGCAAATTTATGTTATTGAGAGAACAATGAGAACATAAATTAATCAGAATTCTATTTTCCCTTTTTTTATTTTGAAAAAAGTTAGCTTAATGGAGACTTTGATAGAATTGTCACTATGACTTCATTAAGTATAAGGGAAGTCTATGCTGAAATTTATCTCTTGTGAAATTTAACTACATTATGACAATATCAGTAATTAAAATGAACTTTTGATCCAAATGAACATGATTATATTTGATATTAAAAGTCGAAGCAAAATTAAATTTAGTCAATTGATTCTGTTTCAAATTTGTGGATATTACCCTAAGATTAAAACAAAATAGTCTTATGTCCTCTCTTCCCATCCATCCATCATTTATTTATTTTTCATCATAGTCTGTCCATATTTCTAACAATACACTGTGTTCATCAGTCATATTTATGTATTTTTAAAATATATTTCACTGTCTATTGTCTCTCTAAAGCCACACAACATCATATCTAAAGATACAAACACTCATTAATACAAAGACACCTGAATGCTCTGTCAATATAAAGATATTCGCTATCACTTACGCTGCTGCTCTGTGTTGTATATGGGCTACATGATAAAAACCCATGCCTTGGGTCTGTAATCCTGAAACTAGATACTTCTATGATCATCTCATTCTGCCCTCTTCTTCTCTTTCTTTGCTCCATCAAATGTGTATTGATCTTGCGCTCCTACCAGATCTTCAGTTTCTTTGATCAAGCGTGCTGCCTTACCCATCCTTGAATTTTCCATAAAATTAGCAGAATGAATTGTATATAATATGAATCTATTGTGTCTTTGAAAAATTAATGAATCTTTCATGTTTGATTTCAGTGAATGAGAAGAAACTGAAATTTCAATTTTAAACACTCTCTTATATTTTTCCTGTAGGCGTACTAAAGTCGCTGA
Source organism: Tonatia bakeri (assembly GCA_004024845.1). Classification (NCBI taxonomy): domain Eukaryota; kingdom Metazoa; phylum Chordata; class Mammalia; order Chiroptera; family Phyllostomidae; genus Tonatia; species Tonatia bakeri. The sequence goes on from PVIA01000003.1 coordinate 1,159,458, forward strand.
TATGGTATACACTGAATATTTGACACAACTTGGCATTCTGTGTAGCAATGGGATGCTACCTTCCCTAAACAATCTCAATGTTTAGTTTTGCTGTACATGGCCAATGAATAGAGACAGCATGGGGCCTCCACAAGATGCAGCCCCAGGTGCCAGCCCAAAAAGTTTTACAGGGTGCAAGCTGACAGCCCTGTTTGTAGCATCTTCCCTTTCTGCACAATTTATCCAATTTCAAAATTCAAAAGCCAAACAGGTCCTAATAGACCTAATCTGGGTTCTAAGCATTGCTATCTCCATTGCATTTATGTTAGAGGAATACATTTCTCTCTCTCATTGTGTGAACTTACAAGCTAGAAATGCAAGAATTGACCAGATTCTTAGAACACTAAAGGAAAGGAGAATGGAGAAAGAATCAGCTCTGTTGAGTAGACTAGCTAAGCCATATTTAATGATGGCTTGAGGTATTCTAATAAGGTGAGTGACATTAACCATAGAATGTACTTTCCTTTGACAAAATGGCTCCAAGGAATAGATAAATATAAATGAAATATACTATACAAATACAAACACATTAATGAACAAAATGCTTTAAAAGGTATAGTTGTCTAAAGAAATATTTAGAGTTGGGCTGAAAGATTATTGGTGAGTCACGTTTCTTCAAAGAGGATTTGAACAAGTAGGAAAGTATCTTCAAGTTCTGTGAGAAAATCAATGGGAAGATTTAGACTTGTAATTAGAGATGACTTGCCAGATGGTATAATTTGAAATATGTTTTATTAAGGAAGTATCATTTTATAGGCAAACAAGAGTGATTCACAGGAAGTTCTTTTCTGGCCACTCTCAACATGCTTTCAATAAATGGAAACTCTACCTTATGCAACCGTGATGGGCTACAGTCGAGCTGGCTGGCAGCTGTCCTTGTTGTCTCTCAATTCCCATGTGCTCCCTAGTGGGTGTAAAGGGTGCCTTGATTTTGTGGGTCCAAAGGCTAGAGTAAAAATCATCTTTTTTTAAACTACAGCCACAAACACAGTGTATCCTTTCACTTCTAAATAATATATAGTGCCACAAACAAAATACAGTTATCTGTTGCTTCTTTTCCATCACTCCACTACCTATGTACTTATACTCCTCTGCTGCTAGATATCGGTTTCATTTAGGGCAATGCCTTAGTCATTATTGAATTTCCCATAATTTTAAGTAAAATGCATTGTATAGTACATGTTTATTGGATCTTTGATAAACATATGAATGGCTCATGTTTGATTTCAATGGATAACAAGTAAGATGAGACTCAAATTTCATTTTCAAATATTCTGTTTTATAAAGTGCTACCATGCACAAAAGCATAGCTGAAAACTCTAGCCCTTGTGTCTGATGACCACTACACCATTTTCAGTTGGCTTTCCAACATATTTCTCCCTGTACCAGTATCTCTAGGACCTCACACAACTTGCACCACAACTATTTTGGCTTTACCCAGCAGTTTTTCTCCTTACATGCAATCTAGTTTTTAACTCTGGTTTGATGTGCAGAGCTACTAATAGAGAAATCTCTTTTGTTCCTTCTTCTCCCTATCTACATTAGATTGTATCCATCAGTCTAATCTAAAGAAAAAAAAAAAAAGAAAAACAACTGAGAAATGTACAGTCAAAAGAGGCTTGAACATGTCATTGCGAATCAGACAGATGAGGTTGGCATAAATGAGAAGAGGCAAATGAGCTAGCAGAGGAAGGAAGATACTAAGGCATACGCCAGGATCCAGGCTATGTCATGATGAGCCTAGAAGTTTAGGGAGCAGAAAAGCAGGGTGATTTACTAAAAACAGGTAGACAGAAGGGAAGTCTGGATGAATTATAAAAATCATGCTGCTGTAGTGCTGGACATTTGGAATAGGCACGATTTTATACACCCAACATAGAACAGATAGAAGTACCAATAAATCACCCACAAGCACTTGTGAAAATATTTTTTTCAGAAGCACCAGATGTATTTCTTATAAGAAGTGAAGAAAACAACTTGAGGATTAATTATAGATGCAGAAAACTACAAGAATAAAACCTGAATTCAAGGTTCTTTGAATATAACATCTTCTAAAATGCAAACAAAAAAAACCTCTTAAAGTGTTTTAGGTTCATGATATTTACTACTTTTATTATTTTTTTAGTTTCTTTCAATTAAGTTATTTCAGTTAGGTATGTCAAAAGCAGAACTGCTAGTTTAGTCATGGAATTTTATATTTGTCACATCAAAATTTTGAGATGACAAATATAAAACAATATATATATATATGATGAGAGAAAGGGCTATTGATTCAAACCTGCCTTTCATCTGTCTTTCATTATCCTATGGTGTTTTTTTCCAAATAGCTTAAAAACCATGAAAAGATGTTGATGTACCTTGTGTCCAGAAAACACTAATAATATCCACCTGTGCTCTGGCTATTCCATCTCATCACGTATGGCCCTCATTAAGTATACAGTCTGTGGCACTGTGGATCCACAAAATGCAACGCAGTCCTTTGTTTTCTGCAAATGCACAGGGTGACCTCTTGTTTACTATGGTGATCACATGCCTTTATTTGCCTCCACTTCTTATTAAACTAAGAGAGAATAAAAACAGAATTAAACCTATAAACCCTACTAGGAAAGAGAATGGGAGAAGGACCATTATTCAACATTAGGTTTCAAAGCACTTTTGGAAAATGGATGAGAATCGTAAATTGAACAATCAACAGCCAAAAATTAACACAGGAAGAGATGGCAGGAAAAGAGGGAGCTAATCTTCCAGGCACACCCCCAACGGCTTTCGGAGTAAAATTAGTAAGTATGAGTGTGGGATAATGAAAGTGAGCCAAAATTGGTGGGTGGAGAGGAACAGTGGGTCTGACTAAAATTCTGTTTCCAGAACAAGAAACCAGTAACGTCCCTCACTCCTCTCCTTTCTCTCCCACATTCCTAGACATAACAAGGGGATAAGAAACCACATGGTGAGCCAAGTGGAAAGAAATCAAAGCAAAACAATAATCACCATAACAAAAACAATGACCCCTACATTAAAAAAAGGTAATGTTTTGCTTAGGTAGAATTAGAACCACTAGCTGGGTGCTGGCACCACATTATACATTTCTTCCCATTTTGGTAATCTTTTACCAAAGCCTGATTCTCCAATAATTTAAGTGCCTACCCAGCCAGGTCAGCCTCCTTACTAAAACAAAAGTCTTGCAGGGAAAACAAGCAAGAGATATACAGCAGTAGAGAAAATCCAATCTGCTACCTGGATGAGTCAACTCAATACATCCTATTTTAAATATGCACAAATAACTTACAATCACTCAGGCATATAAAGAAAATTAGCAGCATTCAAAGAGCAAAATAAACAAACAAAACAATCCCAGTGGAAATAAAAATAACTCATGGAAGAGAAGAAACTTGAAAAATATCTAATTAGTATTCTCAGAGAGATTTGAAGGCTGATGCCAAAAAAAAACAAAAAACAGTAAGATAAAAGTCAAGAAGCTCTACATAAACAGAGTCTCTACAAAGGACAAAGAGACACAAAATATGGGATGAAATATAAAAGGCAAGCAGACCATCAAGGATATCAATCAACATCAACAAATAGGGACTGTAGACGGAGAAAACAGGAAATGGGAAGAAATAGCAACATAAAATTTAGGAAAACTTTGCACATCTGAAAAAAGGCATGAATCTTTCTACTTAAAGGATACCCTGATTACACAAAAGGATGGGTGGAAAAATACCTACTTCTTTCTAAACATAACATCAGAAATATTCAGAACATAAAATGAAACAAACCAGCTCGCTCACACTTTTCCAGTTGCTATAGCAAGACACAGAGCTCTGAAGTTAAATGCCCAGGTCTGAGGATGACGCCCCTGCTGCTCAGTTTATTGGCCAAACCTAGGTACGTGGCTTCATTAGCTTCAAGGGATCTGGAGTTCAATAACCCCACAGGCATAGAAGGCAGAGAGGAAGAAAAATTAATGTGAACAACATCAGTGTCTGTACAATTGTTGTTATATTATCTTTATGAAAAGTTCGTATAATCCTGGCTGGTGTGGCTCAGTGGATGGAGTGCTAGGTTTGAACAGAAAGATTGTAGGTTTGATACCTAGTCAGGACACATGCCTCGGTTTTGGGCCAGATACCCATATTGGGGTGTGCAAGAGGCCACCAATCTATGTTTCTCTCTCTCTCCCTCCCTTCCCCTCTCTCTAAAAGATAAGTAAATAAAATCTTTTAAAAATAGAAAAGTTTATATAGAGTTATTCTAGTACAATGAGGGTGAAAACTGACTTGCACAAAAACATGTTAATTTTATATGAAGTCAAAAAATAAGAGAGTTGAAATATAAGGAAATTTTTAAAAATATTATTGTGGTAAAATATACATAAAATCCTCCATTTTAATAATTTTAAGTGTACTGTTCAGTGGTATTAACTATAATCAACTGTTGTGTAGCCATCACCACCATTCATCTCCAGACCTTTCCATATTCTTAAACTAAAACTCCAGACCTATTAAACAAAAACACCCTACTACCCTTGACCCCAGCAGCTGGCCACTGCCATTGTACTTTCTGCCTGCACGAATTGACTACTTTAGGCATCCCATAGCAAGTAGAATAATATGCTAACTGCCTTTGTGTCTGGATTATTTTACTTAGCAAAATGTCTTCAACGGTCCTCCACACTGTAGCATGAGTTAGGATTTCATTCTTTTTTAAGGCTGAATACCACTACATAAAAATATCAAATGCTTCACAAAGGTGCAGTCATCCTTGATCAGAGGTCATATCCAACTCTGTATCATTCCAATTTTAGTGTATGTGCTATTGAAAGAGGTATTAAATTTTTAGGTAAATAAAAAACTAAAATATTAATTAAAAATTAAGTAGAGAAGGACATGTTGGGGTCATATCATTAAGCTTAAACTTTATCTTCAATAGACAGGAAACAGTAATGCCTATGTTCTGTACACCAAGAAAAGTTCCTATTACTGTCTTGCCTGGATTATGGATGTAATCTCCATGAAAAAGCAAATTTTAAAATAAGAACAGTGACTAAGTAACAGGAGAGTTAGAATGAGGAAGAGGTGTTTTAAGGCATTCTGCATCACTGTTTTTTTTTTAAATCTTTATATAGTTTAATTTAATCATAAAAGTGCCCCCAACCACAGTACTACTTAATGATCAGAATGGAAACCCAGAACTCCGGACAGTTAGTAGTATCTACTTCTCATTCCAATAAGGTGCCTCTCCCAAGACACTTTCTTGAAGACCCTTATTGACATATATCCATCATCAAGACTCCTGGAAAAGGCACAGCAATAGTTTAACTCCAAAGGCTTCCTTTTCTCCTTATCTTTATGCTTGCCAACTTATATTACTGATTTCATTCTATTATATGTAATATCATTTTATTACTGTAACTACTACTTTTACAACTATTGTCTTCCTTTAACGAGGTCTATCTACTTCTTTTGACACTGGTCTTGCTGCTTGCCTGGAATGGGTATGAGTTCCTTAAAAGCAGACTAGCTTACATCCCCCACCTTCCCCTGGAGACTCCTCAAAGACCTGTTCTTGTTCAGCACAACTTCCGCATCAGCGTCGCAAAGCTGCACGCAAAGGCCTCCGCAGCCAGCAATGTTTGCAATGGCCTGACACCCCGATGGCAGTGGGAATAATGTCTGTGCATCTCCTGCACTCTGATTTGCCTTGGCCACCCAAAGACAGCCACTCCTAGTTCTCATTTCTCTCCCTGATGAATCTGGAAGTCTAAGCTGCTCTTAGCAACATTACTTCTGCTGGAAGTGTACAATGGGGCGCTGGAATTCTCACGAATGATGTACCCATTGTGTGGCTGTCCCTGGGCAGCTGAGATGGGATCCTGTTCATCTCAAGTTTCAAGAGACAAAGGAAGCTGCAGCACCACATCCTCAAGTAGGAAATCATTGAAACTAAGTTCCATGCTCAGTTTTTCAGAGAAAATGGTGATGTTTCTAATAGAGAAGCCTTCTGACCTGAAAATAAGGCCTTCTGAATTATATTTTCAATCTCCTTAAAACTTTGTAATTTTGAAGTTCTCCTGATGTCAATTATCATCATTGCTATTAATAACTTTTGCAGATGGAGAAAATTGATTTGGAGAAGTGATGAAGGTTGGTGATAGAAACTTCTAATGCTTCACTTGTCAAACCACATTTTTTGTATATTTCCAGTTCAAGGTTCCATACATGAGGAATGAAGCTAGAAACTTCTAAAGTAAAATGAACCATGATCACGTGGCGACTGAAAGTTATATTAATTAAAGAAGGCTTAAGGGAGCCAAGATATGCAACCCAGAAAAAAAATGAGGAGAAAATGTATTTTGAATGTGTAAAATGAGAAGCTGGAAGATTTAATGTGTGTCCAGTATGCAAGGTGCATAAGAGCTTCAGTTCTGCAAAGAAACAGAATTGGACACAAATTGTACTTCTGTCTTCTATTAGTTCTGCAGCCCTCAGCAAGGTCACTCTAGCACTCTAGGTTCTCGATTCCTCTTTCTATAAAACAGGGGCCAATAAGAATGCCCACAACATAAAATTTTTGTGATGGTAAATAAGAACATAAATCCATGCAAATTTCATTATGTGCTAATATATAGAAAAAGATCCTGCTACTAATAATCATCATTAGTATTACTGTTTTTATCATATTTTTATTATGATTCCAAAAGGAAAAAGCAAATACTGATGAATAAATGTCCTCGATCAATAAAAGGGTGACTTTCTTAGCAAATGAAACAACTAATCATGGGGCAGAGAGTTCAATGACATAATGAGCTCCAATGGCCACATCTCACAGGGATTCTGTAATTAAAAGGAGTTTCTGCATTAAGAAGGAGGTTATACCTGGTGATCATTAAAGTCCCTCTTCTCAGATATAATGCAATGATTAAGATCATACAGCTCATTAGCGCTGTAAGTTTGGGGGTGTCAATGTAGTCCCAAATTGTTCTTCCTTCTAGTTAACAAGGACAGAGGCTGACTGTGGAGTCTCCAGTTACTATTTCCACATCGCGCCGCTGAGCAAGTTGTTTCTTGTGCCTTGCAAACCGGCAGGTCTCTCTCTCCTCTTCTTTTTTCATCATGAAAACTTTAGGAAGCAAAGACTGCCTGCTCTTCCCTTCCAGTCCCCCAAGAAAATGACAACATGACATTCTTTCCCACTCCTTGTGAAATGATTTCTGTTAACAGCTCTGGGAAAATGCTGCTAAGATGTGAGTGAAATGATGGCAGCATTTGTTGACAAGAAGGCAAAATGAGGGAATTCAGAAAAAAAATCACCCATATTAGAAATCGAGGCGCCTGTGGATCGCATCTGCTCCTCCCTGCCCTGGCCTGGGTGGTCTCAGACTCATCTCCGGAGATCATCAGCCTTCTCTTAAATGGCTCAGTCAGTGGGTCTTCTAATAGAGTCTAATGGATCTCACTATTAACAGGCATTTTTTTTCATGTTCAGTCTAAAATTTTTCTTTGATTAATTTAATCTATTTCTCTTCATTAGATGATGGCAGTAATTTTGAAACAAAGAAAAACATGCAAATTTGAAAAGAGTCACTATGGAAACTTATGCTTAAAATATTTCATTTTTGCAAAAAAAAAAAAAAAAACAGGATGTAATTACTGTTCCAACATATTCTAAAGGAATAGAGTTTCCTAAACAGGAAGGATGACCCAGGAGTCCATCCTTGCCCTGATATGCATATTTCTATGCACGAGGCTGTGATTACAGAGATCCACAAAATGCTACCTACTCACCCACATCAGGCCAGCGTGACTGACATTGTCTGCTAAGAGTCTAGTTGTCACTCTTGAGTCTAGAGCACAGGTGGCAAACACAAGGCCCATGGGCTGAATCCAGCCTTCCACCGTGTTTTATCCCACCCATGTCATTTCTGTCCAGTGGCAGCACCGAGCTCTTGCTTTACTGTTAAAGGGTAGTTACATTTATACAGTCCTAAAATTACATTCGGTCCTTTGAAGGCAACCACGAGGCTGATGTGGCCCTAGTGAAAATTAGTTTGCTGCCCCTGGAGAGTGATGACTAGAGTCTTAGCAGTCTAGAGTCTAGATAATACTAGACTCTTTCATAAAACTCAAATACCTTTGAAAATTGGTATGTGAACTAATGAGAGGAAAAATGGGGGGAAGTCACTCTAAAGGAACAGTCAATGCAATGGGAAATAAACAAGGGCTTTGGGATCGATGACTTTGTGGGCCCCGCTGTGCCACTAGCATTGTCTTAGACAATTAACTTGTCTCTCAAAGCCTCAGTGTTTATCTGCAAAATGGTCACAGTAATCCACACTTCTTAGAATAGTTCCAAGATAATTCATGGAGAGCCCTTAGCAGAGTGCAGGGCCAAATTCTAACACAATAAAGATGATAAATAATCATCCCCCCTTGGTATGAATATGATGATTACATAGGTGTGAGATTTGGGAAAGATGTATTGTAAATGTTTCAAGATGGCTGCAAACAGACAAGAACAGACAAAATGTAATTAATTTTGAATTTGTATGAAACTGAGGAAAGAAAGCTCATTTAGAAGCAAAGCGATGGTGGGGGTGGGGAGGGAGGGCCCACCAAGTTTCAATCTTGGTATTTAATGGTGGGAGGATACAGGAGGTAGCATTCCAGGCAAGGAAGCACCCAGTGTTTTACCCTGAACACAGGGTAGTCCAGGAGCAATGAACACATGATCTCACTTAAACAATGATGAGTATTGGAGGATGAGTAGACAGAAAGATGGAATAGGTGGGGGAGGGCCAGGATAGAGAGCATATGAGAAGCTAGGGAGGCATTATCCCAAGTTGAGTTGTCATCTTTGAAAATGTTCATATCCTCTCTAAATAAGCCATTGGTATATATCCCAAAGAATATCACAAGTGTGTTAACCTGGGTCATATGCATAGAGAGGCAGTATGCAAAATATAAAAACACCAGACTTCCTACTAGGAAGTCTGAGTTAAGATCTGAGTTACGTTAAAGTCTGTTTTCTAGCCTGGAATGGCATCTCATTTATCTTCCCATCATTAAATACGAAGATTGAGCCTTTCTGGGGATTCCCCACCCCAATCACATTGCTCGTCAATGAACTCCCTATCCTCAGTTTTACATGAATTCACAATTACTTTATCTCTTATTAAGTAATTGTCTGCTTGAAATATTTTCAATAAGTCTTTCCCAAATTCCACACATATATATGTATAATAATGTGATCATATGCTGAAAAACCTTATCATGTGACTTAACTTTAGGTAAGTCACCTCTCTGCCTCAATTTTCACATCTGTAAAATAGGCCCAATGCTGGCATAGCCCATAAGGATGGTGGGATGATTAAATGAGGTCATGTCGTACATGCAGTTTTCTGTACAATTCTGTGCACAAAGGAAGCACTCAATAGGCATTGGTTTTAAATAATTCAAACAAAGAAATCCTAGCTCAATGGGTTGAGCCAATCACTTTAAATGTGATCACCTCTCAGAGAACTGCATGAGTAGCTCATAAAACAAGGCTTGGAAAATCCTCCAACACAGTGAAGAGTAAGTGACTGTGTGCCTGTAGCAGACACGTGGGAACAGAGTGTGAGGGTGGGGCTGACTTTGCAGGATCATTCTGCGAAATGTGTGATATGAGGTCTCAGTATACAAAGCAGGCACTTGGCATGTTCTGGTATGATCCAGAATTCAACAGAAAACAACAGAGAACAAATGACCAGAAATGAGACATTCCATAGGTGTTACATGATAATACAGTGGACACTGAGAGCTTTTTTTTTTTAAGATTTTATTTATTTATTTTTAGAGAGGGAGAGAGAGAAACATCAATGTGCGGTTGCTGGGGGACATGGCCTGCAACCTAGGCATGTGCCCTGACTGGGAATCGAACCTGCGATGACTGGTTCGCAGCCCACGCTCAATCCACTGAGCTATGCCAGCCAGGGCTCACTGACAGCTTGAGCTACTTGAACGAAAAAGGTTGTAACTGCTTTTTCCCACCACCTTTCTGGTGCTTGTACTTCATAATAATTTAACCACTTTGTTGCCAATCTACCTACACAAAGCTTTCCCATTTCACATTTTCCTTCCCCCCATTCACCAAACATTTCTTACCCCATGAAGATGATTGGTTGGGCTAGTTTCATTCATCTCACAAGTGTTTTGCTGAAGATCCCAAGACCTGTTGTTAAACAAAGAGTATCCTTATGTTTTATGTAATAAAACCATTGATCACCAATAAACCATGTTTATCTGGAGCCCTAGCTCTCAAAGGATTTACTCATAGCAATAATACTTACCTATAGGAAAATCGCAGTGTCTCTGCTTTGCAGACTGGCCAGTAATGCCCCGTGCAAATGAATTTGGAGATTTTCTCAGCTTGTGTTCCTATGCTACAAAACGGAAACAGCCCAAATTGCACCTACTTGGGCCTGAATTATTGACTTCAGCTTTGAAGTGCAAATGAGCTGAATGAAAACATACTTAAATTGCAACACAAAAAAACTATTCCTACTAGCTGATTGATGGTGCATTAACTGTCTTGTAAGGAAAGCCTTGTATTGCTATGGATTTGTAGTCCTCTGGTCCAATTATCCCACAGGTGAAGGCAAATGCTATCCACCATATGAACCAGTCAATAGTGGTCATTTCTTAAAATTCTCTACTTTCTCTTTTTTTCTAGCAATTCGAGTTACTGGGTTGCCCATAAAACAATTCTTTTGTGGTTGATTGACCCTGCTGCTTCTAAAGCTAGACTTATGGTCTTGAGCTAGGAAAACAAACTGCTATAAACAACTTCCCAGTAGGCTAAAATCATCAGTATTTATTGTAAATGCAAACTCCTTTGGAAACTTCTAATCACCATAATCCGTCTATATAAAAATAATCCCCAACTAAATGAATATGTCTGGAAGGAAAAATGAACAGAGCATTTATACGACCACACAAAACGCCTTGTGCAAATTATTAAAGGGTCTTCAATATTCGCAGCTTCAAAGAAAATGAACCTTTTATATGATTGAACCTAACTATATATGATTGACTGTGGAACATAATGTTAGGACTTTGGGTAACTCCGTCACAAAATCATAGATATTTAAATGAATCAATATATTCTTTGCTCATCACTTCCCATCTGTACCATCTTAAATCATATATCAGGCATAATTGAGCAGCTCTGCACCAAAATGCCTCCAGGGAATTTCTCGGTTATGTGAACATAGGAGAATTTGCTTCAGAAGACAGTCCCTTCCTTTGTTGAAAAGATAGGTAATGTTTAACATCTGTTTATGTTAGGGTATCATAAACATCTCTTTTGTAAGATTATGATTTTTAACAACTCATTAATTCACCTTTACTATTCATCCTAGAAATAAAAAGAACTTTTAGGAAAGAATAAAGGGAACAGATTGACAAGGGGACAAATAAGATTACATCTGTTTTCCCTTTTACAGTTTCCTGTGTTAGGGGAAATATTTTAAGATTCAATGAAAATTTTACTACTGAAGCATCCACCTTTTTTAATGTAGAGGTTCTTTCTCCAAAAATGACAATGCCCCCGGGAGTATTTGGATATAGATTCTAACATTATGTTTTCCACAAATAAGACAAAGAAGGTCTAGAAAGAATGCAACACAGAGACAAGCTCCCAGATTCACTGTTCTCCACTCACAACCTGAACCCGCTTGCTCACAGCACAGTCAAGCAGATACGAGAGAAGAGGGAAATTCATTGAGTTAAATTTCTATTGTTCACACACACAAAAAGGCAGAACAAAGGGGTCTTGCTAGCCAACAAATGAACTAATTGGACTCCAAGTAATTAGCAGGTATCAGTTCAGTGGTGCTGAAGTTTGAATTCCTTAATAAAGGGGTAAAATTATCACGCAATAGAAACCAAATGAGAAAGAAGGAAAGAAGATGAATCCATTTGACTATAAAATTGTACCTAAGCCATTCCTCCAGATTAGATAGACCTAAAATCCCACTTTTTGCAGCTTCAAAATGGTTTCAGAAAAGTTTTTATTATTATCATTGTTCAATTTCATGCATTTCTGCACTTGAACTTCCAGCCAGGAGCAGGAGTCAGACTGCCAGAAATGCAGTGGAGGAACAGTGTTTTTCAAGGCATTCCAGCCAACATTTTCAGGCCCAGGAGGTTTGAGGACATATCCAAACTTTTGAGTGCTAATATGATCTGAACCTCTGCATCTTCTAGGATTTTTTTTTCTTTTCCCAATCAGAACTAAATTATGAGCTAAGGCAGCAGAAGAATGGAATGCCATTTCAGAAGTTATTTTCTATACAGGATGCAATATCTGCAGGCTCCAGATTTTGGTTATGTTACTTCTATACTCTGAACATTAAGCATAATATCTATAAAACTAATTATGATGCATGTTATCAAGAGTGACCAATGATTCTTGCGAATAGCCTCTTTGTGAAATTTCAAACTCTATTTGAATGAGTATTCAGTTTAACAAGAAAATGTATATGCTTAATGATCACCATAGAACAGCTATGTTCTATACAGAACATATTAAATTATCATTTAATTTATCTGGCATTATAATGGTACAGATATTTTCCAGATAACCAGAATCTAGTTTCACAAGTCTAAAATAAGCTTATTTCAATATGGTGTGATGGAAATCTTTCTAAGCTGTCTGATCACAGTGAACACTAAACATCATTTAACTACTGCTTGATAAATCAGTTGCCACTATGATTATTTTTGTGCTCTCTGGAAATATATACTTTAGTCTGATTTTTTTGTATAACATTTTATTTTTACTAACTATAATTTCTTGCAAATGTCAGTCTGCCTGATTCAAGCAAAACCTCTATTTCTTCTCTAATTTGAAACTTAAAATATCCTCTGTTATAAATAAGCTGATAATCAAGTGTAGTATGTTAATCAAAGCTGTTAGGTATTGCAAGAAGAACCCAAGTACCTGCCACTTATGGTGGAGTTTGTATGGCAATTAATTTGTGTTGTCAGAGGATTTCCTTTCTGTTTATTTCCAGAAATGGGTTGATATTCCCATGAGACAGGATTGCTGCAAGAATAATTTCTGTACACTTGTATTTTTCCATTCATCAGAGATGGCAATCCTAGTTAGGAGGCTGGTGCTCCAAAGGCACAAGCCTACACTTTAGGAATAGGACCTGAGTTCACATTCACAAAGACAAAGAGAACAGCTCTCTGCAGAATGTGACTAGAGAGACACTGGCATGATCACACCTGCTCCTGGGTGTTGTACACCTTCTGGTCATAATAACCAGTTTGTTAGGTCCTTCTCAACATAGAGTGAACCATTATCTTCAAATGGTTCAAGTCATCATAAAAAGAGGGTAATTTCTGGAGTCAGCTTGCTGGCTCAAACATGTCCTAATTTTTTATCACACGCAAACAATTTAATACCAATTATTAGTATTGTTTGAAGATGAAATAAGTTAATTTGTATATTAACATTAGTGGACCCTATATGTACTTATAGTACTATGTCAGTAATTGTTCTAGGTACTTTATATATTGACAAATTGAATCTCACTGTGGCCCTATAAAGCTGGTACTACTGACACCTATATTTCACAGCTAGGTGAGTTGAGGCACTGAGGTTAAACAACCTGTCTGTTGCCATGTGGCTAGTAAATGAAGTGGTCAATATTTGAATCCAAGAGGTGTGATTCTGAAACATACTCTCTTAACCATCCCATCCACACTACAATTAGGGCAATGTTATAGAATCATGAGATGCAAAGAAGTTCTACTCTATCACATTGCCTTCGCCTTCTCTCATGACCTGCTGGAAATTTTTGCCATGCTGGTCACCTGTCTCCTTGAAGAGCTTATGACTCAAAGGGAATGAAATATCACCTGATAAAGATTCCAGGGTCGTCACTGGATAACATGTTGTGAGGAACAGGAGAAAGACAAGCTGAGAGAGGGAAAAAGGAAGGAAAATAGTAGATCTACAGTCTGAAGACACTGTATGAAGGGGAGGCTCTCTGGAATGGCCCTTGGAGTGAGTAGCTTGTTTGGGCACAGGGAGAGGAAGAGGAAATGAGATATTCACAGGAAATCTGAAGTTCCTCATGAGTCATTTTTGTTTTACCCTGATCTTGATTCACTGTAAGTTGACCTTTACAATCCTTCTCTTTCACACCGATGTCATGGTGTTACAGAACAACAAGGGGGTGCCCAGAGGGGGCCGAGGCAATATACTATTACCTGAAAGGAACCCCGCAGGTTAGTTATGTCCACCACCAGAGCAAAGACATCTCTCAATACCAGAGATTCGTGAAAAAGAAAGGAAATGTTTATTTAATGCTGTACAGACTTATAACTAGTGACCTAACGTCTTCATCAAAATCCCAAAGTCTCTTAAAACACCCACAAACACGCACACAGTCCTTCCTTCCCTCTTTGCCCAGTCTGGGGTACCATATCTCAGGAAAAGAAAGAGAAGTCCTGGCTCAGGCAGTCCCCAGTTCTTCCCAGTAATCCGCCTCAGCTGGTAGGCCTCCCTTGGTTCCCAGCACCATCAGCTGTGTCACCAGGATCTCTGCTAAAGCTGGGTGGTGGTTCCCCCTTCTAAAGCTGCGGGGGTCCCCACTCTGGCAAAGCTACATGATTCTACCCTCAATGGCTGCAAGGAGGGGGGTCACCACTCTGCCAAAGCTGAGTGGCAGTTCTCTGCTAAAGCCACATAGTGATTCTCTCTCGCAGGGCTGCGGGAGTCCCCACTCTGCTAAAACCCAGGTGGTTCCCTCCACTTGCTGTGGTCTTTTCTTTGCACTGCCACAGCCAGGTGATTCTCCCCCCAATGGCTGCCATGTCTGGGTTTAAATCCCCGCGCCAATCTTCCTCTGCCTCCTCATTTCTGACTCCTTACAATCAGTTACACCTGCCAGTACTCATATCCTTCCAGCTTTACTGGGCTGCCATCGTGAGTCTGGGCAGGTGTGGCCCCATGTCATGGAACCAATCTTCTCCAAGCTCCCACGCAGGTGCTGTAACTCGGGGGATCTGCCTCCCAGTTACATCTTGGTGGGGAAGTTACTTCCATTCCCCTGGCTCAGAGCATGGCCACAGCTATTTAACATATCTATGTAACCAGTTAAAAGTTATAGATATGTTAAATGACCACACCAGAGGTTAGCTGCAAGGCTGTTGCTATGTGAAACAGCTCTCAATGGCCCTGCTCCATTTGTCCCTTCCCCCAACCCACACCTGTAGTGAGGCGGGGTGAGAACATCCTAAAATTTCCTGAACCCCTTGAGTTCTGGACCCCATTCCAAATCCCTATTTGGTGTCCCCCTCTTGGCTGCACCCTGTAACAATGGCACAGCAAATAATCAACAGACTTGATGCCCTGTGGATGCCAAATTCTACCTGTCAGTGATACTTCTTTTTTTAAGATTTTATTTATTTATTTTTACAGAGAGCAGAAAGGAGAAGGAAAGAGATGGAGAGAAACATCAATGTGTGGTTGCTTCTTGCATGCACCCTACTGAGGACCTGGCCTGCAAGCCAGGCATGTGCCTTTACAAAGAATCGAACCAGCAACCCTTTGGCTCCCAGATTCCCACTCAATCCACTGAGCCACACCAGCCAGGGCATATTTCTTAATATAAACAATGCCTGGTTTTTGTTTTGAAAAAAAGTTTACTGAGCTAATTAATTAATTAATTAATTAATGATTATTCGCTATATTTACATTAAATTTTAATTTATTTCAGGAACAGGCTAGGTATAATAAATAACTGAAATATCTTTTTTAAGCTTATGTACACAAGATATACACACATAAACACACTCACTTAACCTACTTTCAGTATGCAATTGTTATCAGAAAAATCATTTTGTACAAATATATTTTTGGAAATATAAATAATGCCACAGAATCAGTATTAATACAATGAGATTGATCTCTTTTGCAGTCTGGACAATACACTTCTGTATGTGGAAAGTGATTCCATGCTAGCTTTTAAGGAGGCATATCACTATCTGAAACTAACATCCAGAACTTTGCCTAACTTCATGGACATAAATCATGCTGTCGTCACTCTAGGGAATAAAAATTGCATTTTGTAAATGCAGTGAAACATGCTCCTTCCTTCTTCATCACCATCTTGATCAAATAACTGTGAAGAACATGACAGTATAATCACGGTCACATGATTGAGCCATCAGAAAACAAGACTTACATATATTTTTTTGGTTCTTCACCTGACTTTTGTCTTCAATTCTTATTTATTTCATGATAGGTTTTCAATTTACAGTGGAACTTAGATTAGCCAAAAATGGATGAACATGAAAATAAGAGGCTGGCATTAGAAACATTTCTTTTTCAAATTTCTGGGATAGCTTGTATCTCAAACAAATGGAAAACTTGGTCATTCTCAATGGGAACATATTTTAAGTATTTTTTAAAATATGAATTAAAAATGAAAAGGGTTAGAGAAGCAGTTGTTTAAAAGGTATTAGTCATGTGGAAACTTAAATTTTATTTATGGAAAAGTCTTCTTTAATTTTTGACATGTGCTATAGATCTTCCCTTTTATCTGATACATTTTAAATGGCTCATTGCATGTAGGGAACACATTTTAATTTTGTGGCCATTTAAAAAATATCCGAAGTAAAAAATATGGCATTTTCATTGGAAAGAATACTGGGCAGAATGTAGAGGCTACTGCATTCTAGATTTGGATTTGCTACAAATAAATGTACTTAGCACCTGACTTTAGCTTACTCGTGTATCAAATCAAGCTGATAAGCATGCTCTTTCTAACTATGCTAGCCATTGTGAACAGAGGCCCGATTAATGTCCATGGGCCCATTTTATGGCATAGTGGGCATGAAGAAAAATCTCTAATTGTTGTTGTCCTTAACTCTAAGAAACCAGTACAGTTATGCCATAAAGAAATTGCCAAATAGTATGTGTTTAACTGAATGGAATATAACTATATAAACAGCAAAAAATCAAACAATTAAGAAAGTAGTTCATTCACCTAAACTAGTAGGGTGAAATGACAGTTTAAATTACAAAAAACTTTGAGAAATTGTAATATTTATGACACATTCAATACTGGATTTAATGTAGTATTACCATGTATAGATTTCCAGGGAAACCATCTTAAGAATAAATAATATTTCACAATTAATAAATCAAACCAATACATTAAAATTGGTGTGTCTAAACATTTCAGATAATTCTCTAATTTTTTTAGACACTGTTCTAATTACTTAATTAGACTCTAAATCTACTGAGCAAGTACTTTTTAAAAATACTTTACCAGCCCTATCCCTGATTCAGAATATTACTATGTTAATTCCAAAATAATGGAGGTATCGGTGAGGGAGATATTTAGTAGACTTCATAAAGTTCTGCTTAATTAGTATTTTCCTCAGAAATCATGGTGCCTTACAGCAAGGGAAAGACACTAAAGAAAATCAGTGAGTCAAGTCCCTTTTGTGGATGAATGGTAAAGGGTAAAAGTCAGCATACTTCCTGACCTCCTCTTCCTTCCCTGTGCTCTCACCAAATGTTTATCCTGTAGAGGAACATTTTGCCTCTCATTTGAGTCTCTGGAGACTCAAATCTACAATCTGTGGATCAAACCAGATCAGCAGACAGCTGTGAAATGGCCATTTACCACATTGGCCCCATGCAGAATGGCTTTAACTGAAATAAAGTGAGACTAATAGATCCATTGATGTTAGTTGAGTCTGTACCCACAATGGCTACAAAAGCATGGTTTTGTCAGTGTAAACCAAGGCTTATTCTAAAATTACCTCCCTATGAAATACATGGCTGCACTTAGTAGAAGATTTTTATGTGTCTTGATTATTTACTGTATTTTAGAGTGTGCAGGCATTTTTTAAAAGATTTTATTTATTTATTTTTAGAGTGAGGGGAAGGGAGGGAGAAAGAGAGGGAGAGAAAGATCAATATGCAAGAGATACATCTGGTTGCCTCTCACACACATGCAACTGGGGACCTGGCCCGTAACACAGGCTTGTGTCCTGACTGACTAGGAATCGAACTGGCGACCTTTTGGTTCATAGGCCAGTACTCAATCCACTGAGCCACACCAGCCAGGGCCAGGCATTGTTTGTATTTCACTTGGTTTCAGCCTCGACAATCTCAGTGGTGTTGTGCATTCGTTCCAGCAGAACATGCACTGGAGATTTGAGAAACGAGTCTGTGAAGCAAGTGAACGAGAACTCTGCAATTTATATTTCTGTGTGAGAGTATGTAAAACAGCCTCAAACGTGAAATATTGCAGGAAATACAGACAACCAGGTTGACTTTCATTATTTGAGGGCTTCTCAAATCAAAAGAAGCACATTGTACAATAAGCTCAATGCCTTCCCTGTCAAAGTCAATTACTCAGTCTCGAAAGAACTGATTTGTGAAGACCCAGTGATCAGAACTGTCTCTTAGAAATATTACTTACTTGGCCTTGGCTGGTGTGGTTCAGTTGGATGGAGCATCTTCCCATAACTGAAAGGTTGTGGGTTCAATTCCTGGCACTTACCTAAGTTGTGGGTTTGATCCCCTGTCCAGGCATGTATGATCCCCGGTCTGGTCCATATAGGTGGCATTCAAGCAACCCATGCTTCTCTCTCCTCAATGTTACTCTCACTCCCTTCCGCCCTTACTCTCTCTCTAAAAGCAATGAAAAAAAATGTCCTTAGGTGAGGATTATATATATATATATATATATATATATATATATATATACACACACACAATAAGTTATATATATAACTTACTTGACCAAAAATAGATAATATAATCAAATGTCTTTCTGACTTTGAAATTTGATAATTTTTATATCCCTCTGACATAAAGGAGGTTGGTGGAAAAGAATTGCAAACCATTGCTTGGGATATTAAAACCCAACAATATTGAGACTATTCTGTAAGCTTGCCTAATGTTATATTTATGGCTGAATTCATAACTGAACCCTATACAACACAACTGCCTAACTTCAAAGTTCAGATGTTACTTTGTAATGGCAGAATTAATTTCCTTGATTGCTAATCCATCAAGCCTAAGTGTGATGCATGCAGCATCAAGCATGGGTATTTCTGCTATCATTAATTGTGGCATATTGTCACAACTGATAAGGAAATGCTGTAAGAGAAAAAGAAGAGAGACCCTGGTATTGGCAGTTTAGGCTTGTTTTCCCAAAAGACACAGCAGGTACAGCCAGGGCCCTCAAAATAAAGGGAGGGGGCCCTTGTGATTCTCCTGAGGACGGAAGACAGGCATCCAGGAGCATCAATCACTAGGCGAGTCTTGCTCTCCATTTGCAAAGCTGTTGTTTATTGTGAGATAATGATTGATAGGGTCTAAACAAATGCTGGGAGAAATCACCAAAGGCACTTAGGTGTGACATTTAGCCACAGGAAATCTGCAGGGAAGAGGCCAGCTGGCAATGAGGACATTCTAAGGAAATTAACATGGATGCATTTAAAAAAAAGGACAAATAATGAACTGTGGGTTAAATGACAGCAAGGTAAAATAGCAATTATGGATACCAGGTAGACTATGTGCCAGGGAAGAAAGAAAATAGAAAGAAATGGGGCAATAAAAACTATTTGGCTGGATTTCATTAAGAAAAGGGCATCTTTAAAGCAGACATTTTTAATAAGAACAAACCATTTAGTTGGGAGGGCAGAAGATTATGGAGATAAAGTGCAGTTAAAAGGAGCTGTCTTGGAAAATTTTGTTATGAGTATAGGCAAAATTGGAGACAAGCTTTCCTCCCTTAAAATTCAACAAAAGGAGAACGAAGAAAGGCAGAGAGGCTTGTTTGCCAGCATAGAACCATGGACTCTTCCAGGTACTGAGACATGTCTGCATGCTGATGATATACAGTCAAACAGCCATTTGAGTGGCTTCATTTCCCTTTTCCCACAAGAGACAATCACTGTGCAGGCCAAGACTCAGGTCATGACCTTGACACAAAGTCCACCTTTGCTCTGGTTAAAGAAGGACTTTCTCCAGTGCTGTTTTTATTCAAATACCAACTTTGCAGTTTAACCACTGATGTCTTTCAACAATAGTTACAATTAGCTTGTCTTCCTCACCAATCTCACTGCATTTATCTCTTAAACATGCATCTCTTAAGGATCTATTCTTCCCAGCTGTCTTGCACATGGCTCTTCTCTGTCACTAATTCCTGGTCTCCGTCTTTACTGGGTCTTATTCCATGTCACTCTCAAAAAGTAATGCCAGTTTATTTTTAACTCTCGCATCCATGGCTTTACATTTCTAAATAAGGATGTATGGGATTTCCATAGAAAGTTATGAACACTGAATGGATTAGCCTATATAAAGCTTGGTAAACAGTTTCTGACTCAAAAAAATATGCTTTCTGTTATTTTATGCATTCCTTAAGATATTGTGGTGTTCATGAGTATTAAGGCATAGTGATGAGGGTATTGAATAATATCTTATGCTAATATCCAATTACTGTTTTTATATAATAAGAGAGAAGGAAGTAGGTTCTATTTTATTTCAAACGTTGTTGGCACTGATGTTGCCAAGCTTTATTTGTTGTTGGCCTTATTTGTCTATAGTGGCACATGGACCTCATGTCTGATACTTGCTTCTCTGTTCCTTCAGCATGTAAGCTTTCGGTTGTGTTGTGTTGATGTGTGTTTGATGGATCATCTTGAGAGCCTTCTTGAGCAAGAATCACAGGACAGAAGCCAGCTTTTCATATGAATCTGACATGGAAGCCTGCCCACAAAGCAGTGGTAAGAATAACCGAATGAGATTTAGGAGGTATGGTGCCTGGTCAAGCCTAATAGAAATTTCTGAAACAAATTACAGGGATATTTCTGCTCAACAAATTGCATTTTTGACATCAGTCCCTCCTCCTATTCCCAACTCTGGCTTTTATTAAAATAAAGAATGTTCCCAGACCCATACCAGACAGGAAAAAAAAAGAGGAGAGAGGTCACAATCAGGTAGGCAAGCTTCAGAAGTTCTTTACCTGAACTTCATTTCTGTGTGAAAAAAAATGCTGTTTTGAATTATAGTACGGTGCATGGAAAATAAGCAGAGGAATTAAATAATCATCCTATTAACAGAAAATGTTATTGAGAGAAGAAAATAAAACCTTTTTCTAGAATACCTTCGAAAATTAAAAATAAGGATGGAAGGCATGAAGGAGACAAGGAAGGAAGGAAGGAAGGAAGGAAGGAAGGAAGGAAGGAATTACCCTATAAAACTTTAGCTGAACATAGTTAATTAAGCATCCCAATATATCTGTTTGTCTTCCAACCCCATCTAGATGACTAAAACAAGTAAAGCAAATACAAAAAATGATATAACAACAACAAAAACTGCTGAAAGGTTTCATCAAATCCCTTTTCTCTATTTTCTGTAGATCCTCCCCTGATTCTGCGTTCCAGCCTTCCAAGCAGAGCTTCCAAGCTCTACTCCTGAGGCACCAGCTTATTGAATGGGGGTGAAAGACACGAGTGTCAATTCGAGGCTAAGGGCTGGAAAATCTTCCCCATGAGTGATGAAATTACCAGCAAACTGATAACTACCTCCAGCAATGACAAAATATTGTAGAAAGAAAGTATGCTTACAGTGCATTCATGGCTCAGTCATGAGCAATTCTTACAAAATAATGTACAGTAATGCACATGGTGAGGGCAAACTTGACCTTAGCGTCCCAACCATATTGGAAGGTGGAAGAAAGGAGGAGCACTAACAGGAAGCATGTAAGATTGCTGAGTCCCCACTTCCAGTCACAGAGAGCAATCATCACAGCAAAAACTGCCATAGAGATATGATGGTATAAGCAAATGTTTGGAAATATATAAGTTAGGAAAAATACAGCTAAAAGGGTAGGAATCTGTTGCCCAGGAGGCATGAATTGGGAAAAAGTAGTCCACCATTTCTCATTATGAATCTTATATTATGATTTGACTTGAAAAAATTATCCTAATGCATTGATTATTTTAAAAATATTCCTTTTTAAAGAAGGGCAGAATAAGATGTGGGAAAATATTTTAGTATAAAAAATCTAAGGCATTATAGTTGAAAATTACTTATTGGGTGTAACATACATTCCAGCCTTGCCAAAAGTAAAAAACTAGAAAATGTAAGTATCCATACAATTGTCTAAATGCTAAATTGCAACTCCGAGATCCTGAGTATTAACCTGGCTTTGTCATAGGCTTAAATATGACCCATCTCATTTCTCTCTTGACTTCTCATAAAAAATAAAAATAATAATACCAGGGGGAAGGATAATATGCTATGAATTTTAAAAATTGAAAAACTGCTTTGCCAATCCAAACTCAATGAAAATAGTCCTACTGATTGCTCATATCCAATGTCAAAATACTCCCAGGATTTACTCTTGAAAAGGTTTGCTAGGGAGTTTTATTTCACAGTGAGTAAGGAGCCTCATGAATTCCAAAAAACTCTTAACTACATCCAATCTTCTCAGGCCCCCTTTCATTTAGTTCATGGATGTTGGCATCAATTGAACAATATTCTGACCTTTTTTAAAGGGCAAATATAATATTACATCAGCTTGGTTTGCTGAACTTTAGACTCCTCTGAATTGGAGAGTATTTGGGAGCTCCTGGGTAGATTTCATATATAATGTCATGGCAGAATTAATGATTCATTTCTTATAGGACTTACAAAGCTTTCCTTTAAAAACAAGTTAAAATATATATTATTTAAGCTTGAGCATTCAGACCTATTGTTGAATTAGCAGCCCTCGGGATAAGTGAAACTAGATTAAAAAGAAAACAATGATTGGATCAAAAATATGCAAGATCAAAGGCATATTGTTCATAATTTTAGAGAAAGAACAGGAGTGGCTCTAGGCAGAAATAGAAAGTGGTTAGCACTTACAAGCAATTTGAAATACATTTTTAGGACTCTTTACTTCTTTCTGTGCCAAAATCTGTGCCCTATCTATCCCTGACACCCCAGATTTTTCCTAAAGTGGATTTTTCCTCATTGAAACTTATTCTTCAAATATCTCATCCCATAGGTCTTTCAGTATTCCAAAGTGAAATCCAACCATTATGATAAACTGACTCATCACCCACAATCCACAGCTCAGTCATGTTTTACTGTTCACAGGACATTATCTCCTTCAATCTTCACAATCAACTTTGTTAAGGCTGGTGTTAATAATCCCTTCATTCTGAAATTGATGTTGGTAATGCAATTCTAATTATGGAATCTAAAATATTATAAATGCTTAATAAATACTGGATATCTCATCTTCATTGATACAGTAGAGAGAAAAGAAATGTATATTTAAAGAGAAATAATTCTCCCCTCTGTGAAAAAAAAATGTAGCCTGAGATATATTAAAAGACATTTTGCTTATTCAAGTCAGATGCAAACAGTTTCAGCCATCATTAGTTTCAATAATCACTTATTGACACTACGGTGCAATACCATATAAGATAAGACAAAGAAGACAAAACAAATCATATCATTTCTAGCACCAGAAAGCTCACAGACCAGGTAGAGAGTCAAAACATATCATGCAATACATTAAATAAAAATGAAAAGTAAAGAACAGAAGATAAAATACCATCCTTCAGCGAATACTTGATTGATGAGTGGAAGATAACGGTGAGTGCAGCAGGAGAGCTAACGCAGACTCACGCGGTGTCCAAGGTGTGCGTGAAGGAGGCCAGGGAAGCTTGGCGGGCATGTGCAGTAGCGCTCTAGTATCTCACTGGAAGTGTGAAATGGACCGAGTAAAGAAGCCTATCTAGTGGCTCTACCTCTGCTGCTGGGGGGATCCCTCTGCGCTGTGTCATCAAAGCCCACTTTTTTCAGACTAGCTCTCCAGCATTTAAATGACAGCCAGCAGCAAGGTTCCATAAACTGGGATGTCCCAAGCCACATTGGCAACCTCAGAAGGCCCAGGCAAAGCAGTTTTGGAGGCCACTCTACCCAAGAGACAGCAGCTGCTGACTTGTATTTGTGACAAAGTGAGGTTATCCTTGTCTAACAGTTGGTAGAAAGAAAGGAATCCTCGATAAATCTGCTGTAACATCGCAGGGTCAGTTCCATACTAAAGCTCCTCCAGTGATGAGCTCTGATGACAAGGAGCTCCCTGTTCAGCAGGTGACACTGAGACCCAAGGGAAGAAGAAAAACTTTGCTACAAAGTAGAGATAAAATTGGACCTTGGTCTGTCTCCAGCTAGTGTTTGATATCAAGTAAGCCTCTTCAGGTCTGTTTGTTCATTTATAAAGTCGGGTATTCAGTAAGGTGGTGTTTGACATCCTAGATTATATTACAGTCTTTTAACAAACCGAAGTGTAAGATGGAGCAGTATGAGGAGTATTTGGCCATAGGAGGTAAGGAAGATAAACACATACACGAGACAACCAAGAATTTAGAGATTCTTAAATCTATTATAATAGATGTTCAGTCCCGTTTTCCCTGAAGTTAGCTAGCGAATGGGTGTACAGGGAGCTGGAAAGATGCCACTGTAATAACTGCTTGCCTTGGGAATCAATTTCCATAATTCTGGCTGTTGTCTAAATTTCTCCCATTTGACTACTGTAGGTTGCACAACCACACCCACCCTCTAGGAGACCTGATCATTTTTTTGCTGTATTCACATGTGAGTGCAAGGAAATTAGGAGAGTGGTCGCAGAGGGACACACAGTGGAGGCCGGATTCTTGGGCTGCAGGGAGCACTGAGACACATGTCCTAGCTTGTCTGTTGATTCAGTGTTTATCTAGCTTCTCAAACTCACACCTTAAACCACATTAAAGTCTAGTGTTCCTGGCTGAGGGAGAACTAAAATCACAACTCAAGAACATTCACAGAAGGAGGCAGGGCAAAAGAAGCTGCCATTTGTAGGACATAGCAACGAACCACCACTTTCTCCTCATTATGATGCTGAAGAAAAATACAAGGTAATGAGATTTGGACCTGTAGGTCTCAATAAAACAGACAGTGAAACTACATTTTATAGACCAGTTATGACTTGCACTAACCCACTTGCTGCTGTCCCAGAAGTTCACTTTGCTGGCCTCCATATCTCAGATGCCTCTGTAGTATGCAGTCAGTCAATGCTTCTTGGATGCTCCTCACTCTTAGACTCTCCCCAGCCTCTGCGTAAAGCCCCAGCTGCCTTGGTGGCTGGCCTAAGTGTAGCATAAAGAAGCAGAGAAAAGCGGGCATACCAGGTGGTTCAGAATTGTTTACCTTGGCACAGTCCTGCCTGATGATGCCCCTCTTAGACTGACAGTATGGAAGATTCAGGGGAGAAAGAACCAAGGGCTTCTGAGCATCTACTGAGAACCAAGTACTATGCAGGCACTTTTAGAAATTTTACTGATTTCATCTTCATAATCAACATGATTTTAAAATTATTGCTACATTTTCCTCTTCCTGAAAGAAAAGCCCAGACAAGTTCAGCATTACTATTAGAGCCCAAATATCCCCATGTAGGTATGCTATGTTACTTGTATGTTACAACTTACTGCCTATTTATGGTCACCAGGTGCTTATGTAAGGGGGGCATACTGAACCACTGCCCCAGCTTAGGGTATCCATTCCCAAACCCAGGTGTTGTTCTAGGGCTTTCTCTTTCTTCTTCCACCCACCTTGCTGCAGATGTGCCTGGTTATGCTTTATTCCCTCTGTGCTAATGGATGTGCTGGGTGGGTACCAACTGGAACTTTGGACACAAATGACACTGCTAAGGCAAGCCAGAAGGCACAGACCACAGAAGAAATCGTGGGAAGGGGATCACTGGCAATCATTTAAGAAAGATCAAGAGATCTGTGGATAAGAAACTGCTACCCCACTTGGCTCCTGAGGGCTTAAATGATATTCCTCATCCATGTAGCCCTTTCCTTCTGCATTTCACAAACCTCTCCTCCATCTCTCTTTTTTTTATCCGCATTTCTCACTGTAGAAGCCTCTTTTATGTCTTCTTTGAAGTCCCTTTAAAATCTGTAAGTAAATATGTACTATGGGCCAAAATCCATTCTGAGGGATCCAAGAAAAAACAAAGAAATGACTTAATTTTCAAGATATTACAGTGTATTTGGACTAAGGCAGGCATGAACCCATGAAGTAAGAGACTAAAAAAGACCATGTGGACTCAGGCAGATCATGAATAGTATGC
Source organism: Tonatia bakeri (assembly GCA_004024845.1). Taxonomy (NCBI): domain Eukaryota; kingdom Metazoa; phylum Chordata; class Mammalia; order Chiroptera; family Phyllostomidae; genus Tonatia; species Tonatia bakeri. Next base: position 1,185,694 of record PVIA01000003.1, read on the forward strand.
TCAAGATTCTAAGCAACCTTATCCAACATTCCTTCCGCTGCTGCCCTGATTTATGCCTTGTGAAAAGCAGGGACCCTGAGCTCAATATTTGTTAGTTATATTTATATTTACATTTGTGGTGCATTTTTATGAAAGCTCACCAACATCTAATGGATATAAACTTATTCTATCTATAGCAGTGCTGGCTATTAGTGGTGCTGCTGTAGTGACTTGAATTATTAAAGCTCTTATTTCCCCATGGGATTATACAAACAGATGCCCGTTTATGCATTTAAGAAAAAAAAATACTTAAAACAGAGAGCCAAAAAGATAAGAGGAAAAAAAAAGATTGGGATCAGGCTATTCTGCCAAGGTGTAAAAGATTCTTTCCTATATGTCATTGCTTGACTTGCCCGAATGTAGTTTTTTGACTAAGCACCTGAGCGTACACAGTACAAAGAACAGGGATTGGCATGTAATGCACAATAAATACATGTTTATGGAATGGCTGATTAAAAGAATACCTACCACGAAACCTGTCTGTTTTGTATAATTAGGTTATTCCATTATATCACATAAATGTATCTCACATCTTCTTATATCAAGTACCTCTGGACACTTGTAAACATTAACCTAATCCCCCTCATCTTCTCTCAATGTACACATTCTTTGTGATATCATGCCTTAGTATTTACATATTGATTGCTTCATGCCTTTATTTTTATATTGTTACTTAGTAAAATATTAATTAACCTGTGATGTGCGAGGTCTATGTTCTCACTGCATGTTTAAGCTAAAGAGTTGGATCATCCTTCTGTACCAAATTCAGGCACACTAATTTTCTTGGGGCTTCAGTTTAGTTCCTCATACTTCCTTTCTTCTGTATCTCAACCTATTCTTTCCCTTAGTTCCCTCCAACATTCTGGACTCTAAGATAAATGGAAATGTGCTCCTTCCTTTTTCAACTCAGTTTATTTCAGCAGATAAATGTTAAGTATCTAATATGTGCTGAGCACTGTGGAAGGCATTGAGGATATAAATATACTTATGGCACTGAACATGGGCTCTTACAGTTTTGTAGAGTGATATAGACAAGTAAACATTATTTCAATGTAATTAAGTACTTGAAATTTTCCAGAAATATGATTAAGATGAGCAGAGGAACGTAAGAGAGTAACACAAATCAGGTAGAGGCTCCTAGAGGGGATGCATTCGAACTATCTAAGAATCAGGAAGAGTTAACCAGGTAAAGAGGCAAGAGGAGGGAAATCATCTATTCCACATAAAGGAAGCAATAATGACAATAACATATATTGTTATGATGCCACATGCAGAGAAAAGAACATTTTGGGGAAGAAGTCCAGAGAAATTAAGTTGTTTCTACCTAGACACTTAATGGGCAAAGGTGTTCTCTATTTCTCCTCCTACAGCCCTAAGCAAATGAGGCGGAGGTAGGGTTGTAGGTAATAATGACAGCTAACAATTTACAATACTAATTATAGGCCAGGGAATATGTCAGTGCTTTACATATACGTGAAATGTCTGTATGTTAACACATCTAAACTTCAGAACAACCGTGTGGAATTAGGTGCTATTATTACTGCAGTTTTACAGATGAGAAAACTGAGGAACACATGCATTGTATAACTTGCTGCAGCTGTGATTTAAACCAGGACATGTAGCCCTGACTGGTGTGGCTCAGTGGATTGAACACTAGGCTGTGAACTAAATGGTTGCCGGTTCAATTCTCAGTCAGGGTACATGCCTGGGTTGTGGGTCAAGTCGCCGATTGAGGGCGCATGAAAGGCAACCACACATTGATGTTTCTCTCCCTCTATTTCTCCCTCCCTTCCCCTCTCTCTGAAAATAAATAAATAAAATATGTATAAATAAATAAATAAGGACATCTAGTCTGGAATCCACACTTTTAATTTGTATACTGTTTACACATATAAATTGATCAACTAAGATGCATAATTTTACCTTTTGATATTTTATATTAAGTTGTATACACATGCTTTTAAGGATTGCAGTAAAGCTGAGCGTTTCCTGGTTGTCCAGGATTGATATTTGGGAGAGAAAAGATAGATGTGTTAGGAGGGTGTAAACTGAGCGTTCGCAGTGATCTATCTATAACAATTCTCATTCAAACCAATCTTGTGATATGTGAATTTAACAAACAGAAGTATATGGAAACTTAGTCTAGTCAATCCTTTCAGTAGCTTTATGACTGACAGAAGAATCACTTGTGGCAGTTTCCTCATTTTTAAAATAAGGGATTTGCACTTGCACTGTGTGCCCACCACCCAAAGTCAAATCATCACACAATGCAACACCCAGATCATGTATCATGGAAATGTACAGTTGAAACCTACACAATCTTATTAACCAACGTCACTCAAATAAATTTAATAAAATAAAATAAATAATAAAAATAAAGAAAGGATTTGGCATAGGAAATATCGAGGTGCTTCCGAACAAATCATTCCATGTTATAAATGATACAATGTACCTTTCATAGTGAGGTCCCTTGACATAATTTCCACATTTTGATAATGAATATTATCCTCAGGAAAATCAATAAACAAAAAAGAATCTAGAACCAGTAAAGAATAATGAAGTCAGATCACAAAGTAAAACCTAGTTCAATTTTTAAAGATAAAGCTCAATCTAGGCATGTCACAAACACCACAAACACTTATTCAAAAAGGTATATGTAAATAAGTTCAATATAAAAATATTTATGTTCTCAAAACCTAGTGATTATACATAAGAGAGAATTAGTCATAATGAATACTCTTAAATTAAAGATCATTTACATTTTGTGTTGCAGTGACCCTGCCTTACCTAGTAGAGATGGGGCACCTTCTACCCAAAGAGATGAAAACCAAAGATAGGTACCTGGGCCAACAACTGAGCTACCACCAACAGTCCAACAGTGTCATTCTGATTACAAGCCCTTTTCTCCTCTGGTGTATGCTAGGAAGGCTGTACAGGTAGAGCTGGTGTTCCTGAGGAGCCCTTCCCCACACCACACAGCAGAGGGGAGTTCCCTATGGTTGCTCCCCAGCCCCATAATAAATAAACACCCTCATGAAACACAAAAAACCTCTCTACAGAGTTCTAGAAATATAAAAAAGGTGTCATGAAGGGTGGCTCCTCTCTGCAAAGAATCAGAAAAAGAGAGCGATGTTTACATTGGGATATCAGATAGAGTGCCATTTTTACTTACATTTCTTGGTTCAAATATACTGCAGAAATAATACAGTATTGTACTTTTCTGATGTTTTTGCAAAAAAGTGCCCTTCACGAGACCGTATTTGAAACATCCCAAATCTTTCTTGCTAGCCATGTTCAAAATGCATTGTCATGTCTGCCAGCCTGGCATCTAACGGTGATTCATTGAAATGTGTTGGCAATGTGATTTGTGTGAGTCAAATAGAAATCCGATTGTCCCCATCCCGTATATCTATATCTCTCTATATACATTTGGCTTTGACATTCATCAAATTACTCTGTCCTAACAAAGCTTTCTCGCACAAAGTTATCTCAAGCGACAGTGCATGGCAATGTGTATAATATGAAAGGAGTTGAATGGCTAAGTAGTCAGCTTGACAATATCGCTGAAATCTTTTATTGCATATATTAGAGAGTTAAACATTGCAATCTGCTCTTCCTGTGAGACCCAATGAGTAAGGGAAAAGCCAGGTTTACTCAGGATTAGACTAGTTTTCCTTTGTTTTCTTGCCAAAGAAAAGGTCTTGATTAGCTTACGGGAGGCAAAATTTGCATCTCTGTGCTTAGAGGGGTAAAACTTTTCTGCTAGGAATCCATTTTCAGAAGGATCCTCTTGAGCTAAATATTTCATCCCACTCCTCTGTGTCCTAAATTAAAAACAACTTTGTTTTCATTTCTGACTCTGTAAATGGGGATTCTATCCTCTTCATGAGAATGACTCATATATGAATCATACACTTTGGGGAACTGCTGAATCAAGAAGTTTTTTTGTTTATTGTTTGTTTATCTCATTCCAGAAACAGCTCTTGTGCTCAACCCAGCTCTCGTGGACATGTCAGCTTCTACACACTCTGATAATCAGATGAATATAAATGATAACAATGCCAATGCTAATGAAAATGGAGAATGAAGAGGGGAAAAGAGCAGTCAGTTCTCCAATAGCCACTGACAGTCTTCCATAAGAACATCAGAGCACTGGGGGAAAAATGTGTATATATACACATAGACATACACACACACACACACACACACACACACATACACACACACAAAAGAAACTCCCATGACATGGGCCACTTCTTCATCTTGGGATGGAGGTTGTTCTTTGGGGAAGCCATGATAACTTTTAGCATTTGCACAATTTCCTAAAAATTTACTAACTTCCTGAGAGTAATTTATTCTTAAGCAAATCCTGATTCAAGGTACTCTTATTTCTCTGTTGTTTTCTTTTCTGAGAGCAAAAATAACTGACCTTCTTACATTATTTTATTGGATTGGCCAAAAAGTTCATTTAGTTTTATTCCACATGATGGCTCTAGTAGTACTTAGTTGTCTTCACATTAATTCGAAACAGTTTTGTTAGAGTGTATTGTGACAACTATCATATCGGCATGCATTTAAAAAAACTTATCAAAGTGGGTGAATTTTTGTGTAGCTATTTTAATATTGAAGATGGAAGAAAATAAGCAACATTTTTGGCATATTATGCTTTATTATTTCAAGAAAGATAAAAATGCAACTGAAACACAAGAAAAGATTTGTGAAAATGAAAAATGTGTCTTTTATTTTATGGGAAAAACTTAACAGATTTTTTGGCCAGCTCAATATAAGGGACCATCCATTGAGAAATAACTAAGCATTGTCCTTCATTGTGGTTGATTATTTTAGCTTCATTTTAGGGCCAATTCTCCTTTTATTTCTTTGATCAGGCTTTTTGCTGTCTTTTTCTCCATTAGAATTTCAGTTTTTAGCCTAATGTGAGGAAACTGAGGTTCCAATGAGTTAAGTAACTTGCACAAGTTCACATAGGTAGCAAATCTCGGAGTCTCATTTGAAAACTGTCTGAACAGTCTGGCTCTGGAGTCCATAATCTTAACTACACTGCTATGATTGGAAACTAGGAAACCATACTTAGAAATAAAAACTATGATTGGCCAGAAGCATGATCTCAGAGGATAATAAATGAGTTTCCTGAAGAGTATGTCCTCCACCCATCTTTCACATTGTTTGAAATTACTATACTGTTAAACATTGTGGAATTAAACATTTTAGAGTTAACACTAAAATGAGTTAAAAAGCAAAATCTCAACATACCCTAAGTACAAAAAAGCTAAGTTTAAACTGCATACTACTGATATAGAAAGAAAAATTGCTGCGTTTAAATATTACCAAATACAGGTATACTTAGGAGATTTTGTAGGTCAGTTCCAGACCACAGCAATAAAGTGAGTATCATGATAAAGTAACATTATTTTTGTTTTCGCAGTGCACATAAAAGTTAGTTTGCACTATACCACAGTCTACTAATGGTGCAACAGCATTTTCTTAAAAAAATAATTTACATAGCTTAATTTCAAAATATTTTATTGCTAAAAGATGCTAACCAGCATCTGAGCCTTCAACAAGTCATAACCTTTTACTGGTGGTGGGTCTCACCTTCATGTTGATGGCTGCTGATCGACCAGGGTGACGGCTGCTTAAGGTTGGGTAGACGTGGCACTTTGTTAAAATTGGACAATAATGAAGTTTGCCATATAGATTGGCTCCTCCTCTCACAACAGATTTATCAGTAGCTTTGTGATGCCATCTGATAGCACTGTATCCATAGCAGAACATTTCTCCAAAATTGGACTTGATATTCTAAAGCCCTGCTACTACTTTATCAACTAAGTTTACTCAATATTCTAAATCCTTTGTTGTCATGTCAACAATCTTTACAGCATTTTCACTAGGAATAGACTCCATCTCAAGAAAGCACTTTCTTTGTTCACCTGAAGAACACTCATTCACTAAATTTTATCAGGAGATGGCTGCAATTTGGTCACACCTTCATGCTCAACTTTTAATTCTAATTTTCTGGCTATTTCTACTACACCTACAGACTTCCTCCACTGAAGTCTTAAACCCCTGAACACCATCCATCAGGGTTGGAGTCAACTTCTTCCAAAGTCTTATTATGTTGTTATTCTGACCTCTTCCCATGAATCACAAATATTTTTAATGGCATCTAGAATGTTGAATCCTTTCTAGAAGGATTTCAATTTACTTTGCCCAGATCCATCAGAGAAATCACTACCCGTGGCAGTGATAGCCTTAAAAAATGTATTTCTTAAGTAATAAAATGTGAAAATGGAAATTGCTGCTTGATCCATAGTCTGCAGAATGAATGTTGCGTCAAGTATGAAAACAACGTTAATCTCATTGTACACTTCCATAGAGCACTTGAATGACCAGGTGCACTGTCAATGAGCAATATTTTGAATGAAGTTCTTTTTTCTAAGCAATAGGTTGTCACAGTGAGCTTAAAATATTCAGAAAAAAAACATACTGTAAACAGATATGCTGTCATCCAGGCTTTGTTGTTCCATTTATAGAGCATACCCAGAGTAGATTTTGCATGAATATTAAGGGTCCTGGGATTGTCAGAATAGTAAGTGAGCACTGGCTTCAAATTTCAAGTCACCAGCTGCATTAGCCCCTAATAAAAGAGTCAACCTGTTCTTTGAAGCTTTGAAGCTAGGCGTTATCTTCTTTCTAGCTATGAAAGTCCTAGACAGCATCTTTTCCCAACAAAAGGCAGTTTCATCTACATTAAAAACAAGTTGTTTAGTGAGACCATGTTTTCTAATTACTTTAGCTAGACCTTCTGGATAACTTGTTGCAGCTACTACATTAGCACTTGCTGCTTCACCTTGCACTTTTATACTACGGAAATGGCTTTTTCCTCTTAGATCTCAGGAACCAGTCTCTGCTAGCTTCTAACTTTTCTTCTGCATCTTCCTTATCTCTCCCAGCCCTCATAGAATTGAAGAGAGTTAGGACCTTTCTCTGGATTAGGCTTTGGTTTAAGGGAATGCTGTTGCTACTTTGGTCTCCTATCTAGAACACTAAACCTTTCTCCATATCAGCATTAAGGATGTTTCACTTTTATATGTTCACTGGAGTAGCACTTTTGATTTCCTTCAAGAACTTTTCCTTTGCATTCACAACTTGGCTAACTGTTCGGCACAACACGCCTAGTTTTTGGCCTGTCTCAGCTTTCAACATCCTTTCCTCACTTAGCTTAATCAACTCTAGCTTTCAATTTAAAGTGAAAGACATGTTACTCCCCCTTTCACTTGAACACACAGAGGCCATCCTAGGGTTACTAACTGGCCTAATTTCAGTATCACTGTGTCTCAGGAAATAGGGAGTCTAGAGGGCAAAGAGAAAGAGAGATGGGGAAATGACAGGTCCGTGGAGTGCTCAGAACACTCACAACTTAATAACCAATTAAGTTCACCGTCTTATGTAGGTGTGGCATGCAGCAGCCCAAAACAATTACAGTTGACTCTTGAGCAACAGGTCTTTGAACTGTACTAGTTGTTCAAGGACTGCCTGTATTTTCAATTCATGTCTTATAACTTGCATATGAGAAAAGCCAATTTAAGTTATACTCAGATTTTTGACTGTATGGGGATCAGAACCCCTAACCTCCATGTTGTTCAAGGGTCAATGGTACAATAATAACATAAACATCACTGATCACAAATCACTATAACAAACATAATAATAATGACAAAGTTTGAGATATTGAGAGAATGACCAAAATATTACACAGAGACATGAAGTGAGCCATTGCTATTTGAAACATGATGCTGATAAACTTGCCCGCTGCAGGGTTGCCACAAACCTTCAGTGTGCAGAAAACAGCAATATCTGCAAAATATAATAAAGTGAAGCACAATAAAACAATGTTTCCCTGCACCTGTCCAGACTTTCAGTTTCTGGAACAACGTTTAAGGGTGTTGGGAGCCATCATTCTCACCTTTACAACAAGAAAAAGCAGGACAAAACTGAATTAGCAACCACTTCCCTGGGACTCCTCGGAGAACTGAAGTCACAGCACAAACTGTCATCCCATGATCTGGAGTAAAGCTGCCTGCAGAGAAACAGAGGACCGGACGTTTGCTTACCTAGAGCACAAGTGGCCAGACACCAGATGGGGCAGAAGATGTTACCACTAATGCTGGTGAGCTGCTGGAGCCTGTCTGTGAGCTAGCATGAGAGAAGCTCCCAGGGTCTACAGCACTGGGGGAGGGGGAGACCACACATTCACAGGCAGAAGGAAGTTCTGCCCTATTCCAGTCCTGCACTAGACTTCTTATCTCCCCTAAGGGTGAACGCATGGCTTCAAATCTTATCAAAACTGTTTAGTATTAGATAAAAAAATACTCAGATACTCTCTTACCTGAGATGGTGATTTAAAAACTTTAAGGGTTAAAAAAAAAAACACTGGTAAATCTAATTAAACTCAGAATTTCTGAGTGGAGGATTCCAGGACTCCACTCAGAAATTCTGATTTACTAGACCCATGTGGGCAGAAAAACCTACCACAGTAACTACTACTTTATGTAACCTGTGCATTTTATATGTGTTTGACTCTGTGGCATAGAAATACAGTTGACCCTTATATATTGACCTCATATGATGACACCTTACCAAACTAAATTTTACCATAGACATTGTTGCATTTTCTGTTTAGGTACCAATAAGATGTAAAATAATGTGAGTAATATTTCCACCTTGCCAGTATCTTTTTGGGGGACAAGGTTTGCCATCTTATTGTAATGGCTAGTGTCCCCAGTATAACGCTGAGGTAGTAATAGATGACATTTTTATCTTGTTCCTCATTTTAAAGTAAATGCTTACAAGTTTTCCCCATTTGTGTTAATGTTTAAAGCTTTTCATAGCTAGACTTTTTAAAAAATCAACTTCAGGAAATATCCACCTAATCATACTTCTTTAAGTTCTTATTATAAATTTGTGCTAAATGTACTAAATGATGTTTTTAGTATCTATTGTTAGAGTTTTACAATTTCCTGCTAGTGTTTTTTTTTTAAGTTTAAACATTTTTTTAAAGTTTTTAGATTTCATTGGAAGGAAACCACCTTAAAAGGTATTTTCTAGGAGACTCCTTAGAGTTTAGGAAGTGTCCAAATATCTTCTTGAATCTACTATGTTCATTGACCAGAAATACCTAGAAAAATTTAGTGCCTGCGGAGAACAGACACAGCTTTACTCAAATTCAACCTGAGCCTAATGCACCAGATTTAATATATTTTTTAAGGAGGGGGTACTCTGTTTTATGTTTTTAAATAATAATTATTTTATATATCTTTGAGTTTATGTGGCTAAAAGCAATATTTAAGACTGAGAAAACATAGGTCTTAGTTTTGGATGCACTGCTGGCTTGATCCCATTTAACCTCATAGTATCCTAGTTTATTCGAACTCTATTAAAGAGAAGTAATCATATTCATGCTATTCATAGTATCACTCAACTGATTAACCTCAATAATGGTTATGACAGCTCTAAATGTATAACATGCAACAGTAATTTAAATAATTTGTTTGGATAGTGGGGAGAAGAAACACTGGTGAACCTGAGAAGATAGGTAAGGTTGTAGGGGCTGAGATGCGAAGATAACACGAAATTAGAGGATGTGCAAGTTGAAGGGGAGAAAATAACTACAAATCCATGGACAGAGGTAAATTAGTCCCTCTGAACTTTTTAAAAAATTGTTGGTGGAGGAATTATTATCTCAGGAGAATTTTAGTCATACTCCTTCTTTTATTCACATCAGTGTTTCCCCTGTCATTCCACAGATGTTCAATTAAGCTATAGACATAAGGGATGCCAGCCAGGACACTTCCCAGACATAAACTACAAAGGCAACCCCAGTAACTCAGATTCTCAAAAATTAAATCACCGAACACCAGGAGTTTCAATAAACTCACAGGCAGCTCAAGCAATTTCAATGATGGAAGTATTGTTTTGGAGACTGACATGTAGCTTGTAAGTATTAGGTGAAAGGAAAAAAAATCTTTATTAAAAAAGGAATTAATGAAAAACTAATTAAAGTTTTATAGGAAACTTTCTCCTCAGCTGGAGATGCCAGTATTCAGACAAAACAATACAAAGAGGCTGTCAGGAAGAAACAGTGTGAGTGGCCAGGGACAAATCAGTAGGTAGCAGGACCAGGCCCCTGGGTCCTGTGGCAGGCCACATTAATTGTGAGGAGCAGCCTGAGTCTCTGGATGGTGGGGACACTGGGAGGAAGAGCATGTGGGCTGGATGAGGGGGCAAGGTTTGTCTGGTCCATTTCTGATCCTCCTTCCACAATATTTTGGGCCACCTCATCCACTAAAAGGAACAAAATATGACCTCTGCTTCACATTTTCAGTTGCCCATTTATCATTTGCCTATCATCTACCCCTCCTTGCTCAAAATTCACACACAATATACCCACAGGTACCTAGTGAAGAAACAGTATAGGTTCATTATTTCACTTATGAATTCTTTCATTCAATAAATGTATTCAGAGGCATCTTGCTAGCACCTAAACAATCTAAGCAAAGGCAGACGTGGTTTCTGCCACAAGGAAAATTTATTTGAAAATTAAGTCAGTTAACAAAGAAGTATTTTACATAATGAGACCTCATTGGGATAACTCTATGCTGAGTGGCGGGCACTTTGGTCAGCATCACCTCTGACCTCAGCGCCCTTCTTCCTTGCTCACCTCCCAGGAAAGGGAATATCGATTCATATATCTGGCCTTCCAGCCTCTTTGCAGCTCAGAACAGCTTGAGACCTGGTCCCCGATAAGAAGGTAAAAAGATAGATGTCTTTTAATTTCCTGACAAGTAGGAAAGAAGCCCTGGGAAGCTTGCCTGCCCCACCTTTCCCGCCCTAGAATATAAGTTACACTGAAGGTGAGTCAGCCATCAGGTGAGCTTGGGACAACAAGCAATAGTCAAAAGTCATCGTGGCCTGGATGGCAGAGATAAAAAAAATATAGAAAGTGACTTTGTTTTTGTCACAGAACAGGTGACTCAATGCCAACAGATTTTCTATTATGAATGAAAAATAAACCTATTTCTTGATAATACTAGTAGTTTGTTAGTAACAGCAGATGATTGGGAATATACTACTAATTGATACAATAGCTTTTCATGTTGACTACTGTGAAGAGGACTTGTCTTCTTTGAATGTTCTACTATGTTTATTCATATGTTCTACTATGATTGCTTAAAAAAATCAATCTCATTATACTACAGTCTCACCTCAAACCTCAAACGCCAACCTCACTTTCACCAGCATAGTGCCGTGGTTGTGATCACCGATTCCATACCAGTGAACAAAGACTCTCTGCCTCCCAAAATAAGGGTTGTTGTATGTATTAAAATAATAACCAATTAAACAAAGCTGCCTCCTCTTTTGGTGGTCTGTGGAAATGTGAAATTGGGATTTTCCATTTCTTAGAAGTGCCCTACAGGTGCACTGCTGCATGCCACTGCCACTAATGAATCAAGCTAAATTTTGTTTAAAAGTGCAAGGCAAGCTTGAATTATGAAAAAAAAGTATCCTCTTTATTTTTGTGTGCAAAAGAGAAAAAGGAAAACTTTACCCACTACTCAGTCTTGTACTTATTAGTATTAGTTCCAGACTAGGTGCCAAGTCAAGTATTTTGAGATGCTAGTCCATGAATAATAATGTCATCGAAACACAATAATTAATAGAACAGGAGAATGCTCCTTGAAGAGGGGACGTGGTATAGCAAGGGGGGAGAAGACTTCCCTTTCAAGCGCATCTGGTACAGACGCTTGAACTTTGATTTCTAAAGGTGGGTCTGCGGTAAATTGTATTACACTTCATTTGTAGTGTGGAGGGAGACAGAGCCTCCAATCTCTAGAGAAGCAGCCTTTGATTGTTCAACTCCCAGCATTCTCTGGTGGACGGCAAGCCAAATCCTGTCTTGATTTTGCTGAAAATAGGTGGTATTTTTTTCATGATTAGTTATAATTTCCTTCTCCTGTCTGTCATCATTATTGCTATTATGCATTAAATTATACAGTGCTGCTCACACATAGAACACAGGGCTTTGTGGCCAAATTAGCAGCTGATAAGCAAATGACCATCTGTTACCCTCCAGCACCCAACTTCAGCACCAGTTAGGGCCATCCCGGCCATGTCAGCTTGCTCAGCCTCCATGCCTCGTCTGTACAATGGGAAGGGAAAGGGTCACATTGGCTCATGCTCAGTTTATGTGAAGAACAAACAGCATTTCCTATATTTCCATGTTTTATGACATTTGATTAAAAAATTAGCCCTGGCTGGTGTAGCTCAGTGGATTGAGCGCAGGCTGTGAACCAGGCATTGCAGGTTCGATTCCCAGTCAGGGCACACGCCTGGGTTGCAGGCCATGTCTCCCAGCAGCCACACATTGGTGTTTCTCTCTCTCTCTCTCTCTCTCCCTCCCTTCCCTCTCTAAAAATGAATAAATAAAATCTTTAAAAAAGATAGATTTTAGGCAGCCTGTAGATGAATACATGAGTTTAGGAAAAATAAAATAAAAATCCAAGGCAAAAATAGCAAATAAAAACAAATAAAAAGGCACCATGTGCAAAATTGGTGCTCTGAAATATGTACAGTGAGAATTATCTCAACTTCTGGGATGCTTGTAAGAAAGCAGAAAAAGCAAAGAGAAATATCCCACTGGATGTAGAATTCACAAATGAAATAAGATAGTTCACCTGGGAAGAAGGCAAGAAGTATCTAGAATTAGAATTATGATGTCCTTATAAGATACTACTCTGCTACTTTCAATATATAATATATATATATATATGTTTATAAACATGATATACACCCTAAAATAAAAGCAATAATAAGTAATCACAAGAATGCAAGAATAAAAAATTCAAATTAAGTCAATTTGTCCCTAGAAATATCTCAAGCATGTACCTATATAATCTGTATTTTTAAAAATAAATTTTTGGTGAATCCTTGGCAGTAAATTTCATAAAACTTTATCTCTCAGAAACTAAATGAATAAATTAGTCTATGCTATGTGGTCTTTAGATACAAGCCTAATGAATTTTGGAGGGAAATTGACAGAAAGGTTAGTTAGGGGGTTTTTTGGTATTTAATCTCAAGCCGTTTTTTTCAGGAAAGGAAATTGATAGTATAAAAAAATCCTTCTTCCAGATCATTTCAGATGATGACATTTTGGATGGGAGCAGTGAACTGAGGGCTTTCTAAAGCTGATACTGGGGACAGAGACAGCAGCTAGGGTCCATGCAGTGGGTACACTATGTATCAACACAGTCATTTCAATGATGCAAGTTCAATGCAAAGAAGTGTGAATTTATAACAATATCATTACCACAAAAACGCACCAACCCCCATTGTTCTCATTACCTAACAAGTCCCAGTATAAGCCTGCCCCCCAGTCTGACTCATCCGCCATCCCTGTGCCTCAACCTGACTTTGATCACACTCACTCCTGACCCTCCATATATCTTTTACATTCTCATTCCACAAAGCTGCTTAGTCAAATTAAACCCATTCACTTCTATTTGAATGTGCCAGGGTCTCTCGCACCTCCTTCCCACATGCCAGTCTCTCACTGGCTATCTTCAGAGCTTCCCGTCTGTCACATCCGCCACCTTTGCTAACCTTTTCAAGTACACGGGTGACTTCCACAGTGAAGTCTCTGGCATTTCCTTGTGCTCCAGTAGCATTTTGTTTTTATAGCTATTGGGGTTCCTATAATCATTTTTAAGTGTTTGTATATTTTATCTCCACTTTACATCATTCTCTTTAATGTTAATAATATTGAATAATTCATCTTTGAATTTGCATAGCAAACAGAAACCACAAAATATGATCGCTACTCCAAGGCTTTTATAAAAATAGAAGGAAAGAAAAAAAGGAAGGGAAGGAAGGAAGGAAGGAAGGAAGGAAGGAAGGAAGGAAGGAAGGAAGGAAGGAAGGAAGGAAGGAAAAGGGGGATGGAGATGTTTTTAAGGGATGCTGGAAACAGCGTCCCTATAGGGAAAAGACGCAGGTAGAATACGAGAGACCTGGAGAGGCCTGTTGGAGTCCTACAGCCCTATAGCTTGCCCCTCCACTTCCACACATGAGGCCCTGACCAGGAGCCCTATCTCTTTCAATGCAGGATAACACATTTTATTTATTTAAACCACTAGAAACCTAATGGGTAATAAAGATTTTCATTTTAAAACCAACACTTAGTGCAGTCTAAGAAACCCGAAGCATCACTGCCATTGGGCAAGCAGGGCTACAGGGAAATGATAACCTTCTAATGAGAATGAGTGCATATGATTGAACATAATGAAATGTTTTTAGGTGCAGTCAGTAAAAAGACATTGTGGAAAATACAGTTCAATGATATGGTACAATAAAACATCCTGGTTCCAACCATTAACCAACTTCCCTCGAAGTGAAGACATCTCCACTGGATACTGGCCTTGAATTAGGCCATCCGTATAATGCACAGTGACATAAATTGCCATTACAGGAAAATGAACATTTACAGAGTGGGACATGGGGGAATAGTCACAAAACTGGAAGGCCAGGCCTGGGAACTTTGTATCTTATGGAGATGCTTTTCATAAAACGACACTGGGGCTATAAGGGATCACTAATACTTCTAAAACTGGATATTAATAGCAACATTGTATTTATGTCTACTACCACTGATTTTCACATATAGTCTCAGAAGAAACTATGCTGTTAAAATAATTAAATTATAACACATGTTATTTTGGTGGAACTATATATTTTTCAAAATAATGTATACATATTATTTTTATTTCTTATAATTCACATTTTCATTTTAATGCCTGAAAGCTATAGCATGTTTGTACCAAAATTTACTTAACCATTTAGGAGGACACTTTTGATTTTTTTCCTAATGGAAAGACCCCTGCTATATAACCAGCCTACCTAAGATGGGCGTCAGCCACATAAATCAGATTAGAGATAAGAGAGAATTTCAAAAATCTCTCAGATTTGTAAAATATCTATCATGTAATGATTTTATACTTTGCTTATGTATATTTCATATTTGTATTTATATTTTAGCTCATGTAATCACCTAGATAATCTGGCAAGGTATCTTTTCAGATGAGGAGACCGGGCATAACCTGCCTACCTCTGAGTGTGGTCCAAGCATCCCCAGTTTCTTTTCTTTACTTTCTTTATCATTTTTTTTCCTATCATCAAATGTCAAGCGGGAGTTGTGGCCTCTGGTCAGTCATTCAAGGTCTTTTATTATTATTTACAACTTTCTGATAAACATTTTTTTGTCTTAGCAAACCAGTTTCACAAATGCTATCAAACAAAGCTAACACTTTTCCACTTTCTTGTCTTTTGCAAGGGTTTTCTATCCACCTGCTCAAATTTTTCTTCCCTTTAACTCCAAAATGACATTCCCCTTATCTTTATGATTCCAGACTGCCCAGGACCCATTCAGCTCTACTTTTTTTTTTTTTTATTATTAAGTCTTCCTGGTATTTGAGAATACATTTTTTTCTATGTCTTTTTGGTGTATTTGTCAGTTTAGGCTTCTATAGGAAAAGGCTAAAGACCAAATGGCTTAAACAACAGAAATTAATTTCTCACATTCTGGAAGTTGGAAATCTGAGGCGAGGGTTCCAGCATGGCCAGGCTCTGGGAGCAGTTTTCCTAGCTTGCAGACCACTGCCTCCTGGCCGTATCTGAGAGAGAGAGGTTGGCATCTCTTATTTTTCTCATCTGGCACCACTTGTATGTGATCAAGGCTTCAAGAACTTCATGCACTACCCTAACCTTAATCACCTCCTTAAAGGCCCTATCTCCAATAGTCACAGGGGGGTTAAAGGCTTCAGCTAGGAATTTTTTGAGGACACTATTCAGTGCACAGCAGGTGGTTACTGTCTCATGAATGCTCATCTGATACATTTTGTGGGCAGGGCTTTTTGGAACTCTCCTAAAAGGTACGCTCACAGAGCAACACCCCTCAAATGGTGGTACAGCCATGTAATTCAGGCTAAATGTTAACACCAAAACACCACAATGTCCAACTAAAATGTTTGCTATGGAGATTATTGCTGTTAATCCTATCTTGCATTTAATAAATGCCTTTCATTGACATTGCCAATTTTTAAAGTTACACATGGGGTTTTATTCATTTGCAGCTAGGAAGTGACAGGAAAAAAGAAAGTGTGTGTGTGCGTGTGCATGTGTTACACAAACACTTCTGCTTAAATAGTATAATATAAATGCAAATAAACCAATTGACTGGAAAAAAGAGTCCTTGATTAAATACTACAGGGGATTGAAACTAAAATGTAAAGTCCTATTTTTTTGAAACAACAGTTGATAATTCAAGTAATGATATTCTAACCGAGAGACATGAAGTGAATCCAAATTGTCATTCTGATAACCTTTATAACTTCAACCTAACCTGGAAAATAGAAAAAAAATGGAAAATATGTATCTCAACTCCCGTAGGCTGCAAAGGAAATTATGCACTGAGGATAAGAGAAGAAAGCCACCTTTCCTGAACAGCAACCACAAAACATTATGCAGTCAAGTAGACCAGGCAAGTATAAGACAGGGAGCATTAGACACCAGATCTTATTCATATTTAAAGGGCAACTGGGTAGAAAGCTAAGATCTCTGGTTATAAGATAAAGGATTGCAATTTTCAGAAAGTGTTCTGCAGAGAAATTAAAAGTGAAAAAGATAATGTTATCAAGTGAGATCCTGGCATCTTTGTTGATTCCTAAAGACAAAGTCTCAAAATCTCCACTGTGCTCTGCTCTCAAGGGAACTCGGACTCCATCTGACCAGATGCCCGGATTTGCCGCTTTATGGAAAGTACCGGGGCCAGGTCTGTGTGAGAAGAAGGGGGAGCCCGCTCACCAAGGCAGAGGCTAACAGAAATCGCCGAGGGATTTCTGCCACTGCACAGGTGACACAATTAATCCTCCATCCCAAGGTCAATATTTTTTTAACTTTTTCCACAAAAGGAGCATATTCAGCAGGTGGGAGACCATTCCAGAAGTCCTTCCAATGCCAGCTGAAAAGAAGAGACACAAGTTATAAGGAAGCTACTCAATCAAAGGGATTCATAAATTTCACAGCTGAGTTGTCAAATAAATTTACTTATTATTTTAAGATTAAAATAAACCACTAGGATGGATTCTTTAGTGACTTGGAGGCTTTGACAATGCTATTTAATTGACAACTTTCTAAGGACCATGTAAATGTATAATGATTCTCACACCAAGAGGCAACCCTGTCCAATCAGCATGGCCTTTCTGAGCTCCTCTCTTTGGTGGCTCCTGGGTCCCACCCATGACAGCGCCAAGAATGGACAGAGGAAGCAGTGGTTCCCCTCACACAGTTCATGACACAACAACAAGCAAAGCTCCAAATGGGTAAAATTGCAGCAACACCTTGTAAAAAAAAATGAATGTCCTCATCAACATGTCCTTAGGGACAGTGAGAACAAGGAAATCACTATGAGCCATGAAAATATGATGAAGAGGTTAGGCCTGGACATAGAGTGTGGCTTGATCTTGTATGGGATAAGAACAGAGGGACAACCAACCCTGGATGATGGAGCAAAATATGGGGTCACTTTGTTGTTGAGTATCGAATTAGCCCAGCCTGGGAGAGTGTGTATGTTTTGTGGGTTAGGAGTAAGATCTACAGTTGGCACCTACCGCTAGTGAGAAGAGCATGTTAAGGCTCCGACTCAATCCTAATTGCTGTGAAATCCTTGAATTTATTTAACCTTCCTCAACCTTAGTTCCTAAATTGTAGCCTCAGACTAACAGTACTTGCAGTGTGGCTTTTCGTGGGGAGGAGGGCAGGTAGAATATAAGTGTGTTTACAGAGAAGAATCTGTTCTGAAGAGCAAGCTAATGCTCCGGTCCCTTGTGTTCTCCACGACCCTGGGAGAAGCTATATCAATCTTGTATCCATTATGTTCTACTACTTTCTTAAAGTGGGCTCCCCTATTCATACAACCTTCAGGCCCCATAAAATCTAGACCTACTCATATGCACCTAAATAATCTAGATAAAGAATTTCTCAAAGAGCAATAAATATATATTAAAATTACAGTGTTATTCTCTATGTCAGTTTATTATTTCCATCTTCTTCCTATAAAACCCAGAGTAATTCTTGGAAAAAGATCACCTAGCTAAATTCTTCTGTGGCCCTGTGGTCCTGGAAAGCATGTCACCTCTTCTTTATGAGATGCTGTATTTAATTTACCTATTCTCTAGCATTTTATTTTAAATAAATTGTGAATAAATTTAGAAAAAAGTCAATTGTGAAAAGATTTAGAAATTACAAAAATAGAATATAAGCAAGAATGTTAAATTCCATCTTCCTAGGCATAAGAAGATATTTAAGGGAGCTATTGCTTAATCCAGGCAAGCAGTGG
Organism: Tonatia bakeri; assembly: GCA_004024845.1. Taxonomy (NCBI): domain Eukaryota; kingdom Metazoa; phylum Chordata; class Mammalia; order Chiroptera; family Phyllostomidae; genus Tonatia; species Tonatia bakeri. Next base: position 1,204,199 of record PVIA01000003.1, read on the forward strand.
TCTAGGCAACTAGAATACAGGAGTTGAAACCAGTAGGACTTCTTGACAGATTGAATAAAAAAGGAAGTGCAATAGTAGGGAAGGCGGTAAACAACAATGGCCCCTGGGTTCTAGTTCGAATTGCTGGGGTAGGGTCTAGCCATCTAGAGTTGAATGAGCTCAAGCTCTTCAGGTGAATTTCGCGCACACCAAAATTGGATACTCAACCAATCAGGCCAGTGGTGCAGAGGGGAGTAGAGATTGACGTGGCCCCAGAGCAGAAGGAAAAGAAATGGATAAAGAGACAGGAGGCCAGCATCAAATGGTGCCGCAAAAATTGATGAACCAAAGATCAAATGAGAAGGTCAAGCTTGAACAAGTGTCAAATGGACTGAGAAGTCAGAATTTTGACTGAAAGGGTGTCCTTTTGCTTTAGCACCCTGGGAGCCAGGGTTGATAATGAATGACAGTAAGACCACGAATGCCTAATATTTAAACATACAGGGCTTGAAAAAAAAATAAGAAGTTCATAGAGAAACATGGAGTCAGATATTTTGTTTGCTTGTTTGTTTCACATTCTTTCTTAATCTAGAAATAATTTAAATATGTTAATATGTTGAGAAGAAGAATAAAAACAGGGGTTTGGCTCCAGAAAAGGTCACTGTGCTTTAAAAACAGGTAATATGGGAGACGTTTTAGAAAGTTGGCCTAATACCTTAGAGGTCCAAGCATTGACTACAGAGACCTACAAAACAGTTCTATCACACACACACACACACACACACACACACACACATGCACACACAGAGGTATGTATCTATTAAAGCTTTCTTAGTTTATGGAGATATACTTACCTTTTCTACCAAGTGATGCTCATGACTGATTTGTCCTCTAGTCATGCGTTTCAGCACCTGCATAAGTCCTACTAACTTACCCACTTCTACACCCACCCAGAGTGTATGTGGAATGTGTGTGATGTAGCAGATGCTCAGAGGGGTGCTAGGATTCAAAGGTGAAAAAAGTATAGTTCACATGATCAGCAGAATCAAATCAATTATGTACATGTTCATAGATTCTATTTCTTCCATAGTCTGCAATAGGTGTCACAATTAAGTTTAATCTCATTATTTAAATAATTACACAACATTATTTGAGGAGTCCCTGCAATCATTTACATGTCCCGCCTATCTCTCTTACCCATCCAAATGCCAGTTAAAAGTCTTGTAAATTCAAATAATTTCTAGAATAAATTTTTAGGAATAGAAATCACCACTTTCATGAGCAGTTTTCATCTATGCTTATCAGTTTGTCTGTCTCTCTCTCCGTCTATCTCTCTTATTTGTTTATTTACTTCTTTATTTTTGGTGCCCCAAATTATCGGACTGGAACTGGATGATGGGGGTGTAAATTAGCAAGACAAATATTTGTATTTCTGGCTTTTAAAATTTACGACATCTTTGTCTCAGAGGCAAAACCAAGTAGGCAATGGGTAGACCCTTTCTCCTGTCAGTTGTGGTCCTTTTATTCAAGTCCTATTTTCACAACCCCTTTGGTACCAGGCACTATCCATCTTCAGCCAGAAAGATTGCTTTATTACCGCATTCATCAATTTGTACTCTGGGCTCGTGTTAGAAGTGACTTGGAGAGACAAAACTGTTACCTTAGTAATTGAATATGAAAGTCTTATTAGGATCCACTTTCGCTAATCCGATATGAAAGTCACTAATGTGATATGACTTTAACACTGGATAAGCAACAATAAATTCTGATGATATGAATATTAATACAATGCAATGGGAAACTGCTAATATGTTAATGCAGTGAGATATTACCAACAAGATATGAGGATCCTGATGGAAAAGAATTAGTATTACCTTGCCATAATTCTCTGGAATTGTAGGCACAGTGTTTCAAGATAGCCTTTGTCTAGATTTTTAGGAATAAATCATTGGTTTTTTTGAGTCACAGACAAAATAAAAGTCCAGAGTATTTTGATACTTCAAATTAAGAAGTGTTTGTCAATATGCTAAACAAACGGGCGTGCATTGTTCTTTTCCCACTTGTTTGCATCTGTTGACTTACATAAAATGCAAGTTAGAAAATATAGTCCAGACACCAAATGCACTTATGTATATATGCTGAGTGGAAAAGACAAGAAAAAGAAGGAAGGCATGAGCTCTGAGTACCTCCATGCAACAATAAACAGGCATATATCTGTTATTCATTCAAATACGCCCATTGTATTATCCTTCCATTTTCCATTGTTTTGTACTCCCTCCTGAAGAAGTGCCATTCTAGGCTTATTTCTGTTACAAAACTCTCACTCAAAAAAAAAAATAATAATCCAAGAGCAAGTTAGTGAATATAATATAATTAATCAGGATATATGAGTGACCTCCATTTTGCTTTAAGCTTAACAAGTTTTAGTACTTTACTTAGGTTACTCACATGTCTCAGAACTCATGATGACATGGCCTGGCTGGGTAGCTCAGTTGGTTAGAGTGTTGTCCTAATATGCCAATGTTGTGAGTTCAAACCCTGGTCAGGGCACATATAAGAATCAACAAATAATTAGAACAACAACTCTCTCTCTCTCCTCCCTTTCACATTTCCTCTCTCTTTCTAAAACTCAATAAATAAATTTAAAAAAAACCTCACAGTGACAAATGCCAGGACATCAGGGTTTTGAAAAAGCTTCCATAGATATCCAGAAATTACCCAGCTTCAGCTTTTGGGATTATACAGACTTGATCACAAATCTCAACTCTAAAGATTTAGTAAATTGCCATAAATTGTACATATAAAATAGTGAGTTAAGGGCTTTCTTTATATGATGTCTAACAGCCTCATAACTGTATAACATCTTGATTCTCCAGGTCCATGTACTACTTCACAGTTTAGGGTGGCTGGGACCAATCATACCCACATCTAAATCAACTTTACTTAGACACTTTTTCTCAGAGTGAATTTATTGGGGTTACATTGGTTAATAAAATTACATAGGTTTAAGGTGTACAATTCTATAATATATCTTTTGTACACTGTATTGTACAGCTAGCTAAATTTAAGCCCTCCCAAATTGTCTTTCATTTTTCACAACTACATGGTGCTTCTTGGCCCTTTGAATTTCCTCATATGTTTTAGAATCAGATGCTCAAGTTCTCTTCAAAATCGATGAAATATTTATTATGATTACTTTGAATGTCAAGACTAATTTGGGAAATATTTATAAGTTCTAGTCCATGAAGAAGAATGACCTCTCAATTTATCTCTGGTCTCTTTAATTTTTCTTGGTAATGTTTTATAGTTTTCTGAGTAGAAACCTTGCATTTTTGTTAGATTTATTTCTAACCACTTGTTATCTTAATGTTATTAAAAGTGGTATACTTATTTTTAATTTGATTATCTATTCATTGTTCAGTATGTAGAAATACAATTGCATTTTGTATACTAGCCTTGCATCCAGCAACTTTGCAAAATTCATTTCTTAATTCCAATAGATGAACTATAGATTTTGTCTACTTTTTTAGCTTATACAATAATATTGCTCAACATCACTAATTATCAGTGAAATGTAAATCAAAATCACAGGTGAGATATCTCCTCCAATATGGAAGTTACTCCAATACTAGAATGACCATATGATCTAGCAATCCTACTTCTGGACATAAGTTGAAAAGGAATGAGATCAAGACATCGAAGAGATAGCTACATTACTATGTTCACTGCAGCATTATTTGGCATAGCCAGCACTTGGAAATGACCTAAGTGTCCATCAACAGATGAATGGGTAAAGGTGTCACACACACAGTGAAATATTACTCAGCCATGAGAAAGAAGAAAAATAATGTGGACAGATCTTGAGAGTATTATGCTGAGTGAAGTAAGTCAGACAGAGAAAGACAAATACTGTATGGTGTCATTCATACATGGAATCAGAAAAGTCAAACTCACAGAAACAGGGAGTGGAATCGGAGTCACCAGAGGCTGGGGGGATGGGGAGATGTTGGTCAAGAGTATGAACTTTCAATGTAAAATGAGTAGATTTGGGGGAGCTAATGTACACCATGATAAGTACTTGAAAGCTGTTAGGAAATTGATCTTAAATGTTCTCACCACCCCCAAAAATAAATAAATAAATAAAAGTTAAGTATGTGGTGATGTGACAAAGGTGATAAGTCTGTGGTAGTAATCATTTTGTAAAATGTAAGTGTACAAATCAATACATTGTACATCTTAAACTTATACAATGTTATATGTCAATTACATCTCAATAGAGGAAAAATAAATCTTAAAAATCTATGCATTTGACTCTATAAAATTTCTCTTGATCACTGATGAGCTGCATCCTGCAAGTTCTGATACTGAATATTTTTTTATTATAATTCAGTTCCAAATAATTCTTGGTATTCATTTTGAGTTACTCATTTATTTCTTTTGGACTCTTCAATGTATATATTTTAATTTCTAAACATACGTAATTATCTCTTTGGTGTCGAATTTCCAGCTTAATTTTATTATGACAGAGAACATATTGTGTATGATTTCAGCCCTTCAGATTTTGTGGAGGTTTGTTTCATGGATAATTTAATGCACTGGGACTTTACCAGGGATTCTACCCATGGTGAGCTTTGCATGCCAACTGTTAGTGTTTTGATCGTGTAGCATCCCATGAATGTCAAAAGCACTTCTCCAACTCTCTGCTGCTCCTTCTGAAACTGGCAAACGTATTCTCCAGTGGAAAATGGCGATCCGAATAACTGGGTAATTTTCTGCTTTTGGTTCTTGGTCCAGTGATACTGTATTACTTTGTCATTTAAGTATATTTTAAAATATATAATTTATATAAACATATATATTTTCAATTTGTGGTTGAAAATCTGCTGATGCAGAGTCAGCTGTAGTTACATGCTATATTTTCTCACTGCACAGGGGTCAGTGTCCCTGACCCCTGCCTTTTTCAAGGGTCAACAATATGTTTAAATAAAAAGATAGTAAAGAATAACTGGCCCATATTGTCTACCTAATAATAATGGCTCCTGCAAAGCTCTTGACACTCTTATTTCACACTTTTCAACTCTTTAACCTTATTTGACACTTACTTGAAAAGTGACCAGACAAGACCTTACATATTATCAATTTTCTTGCCTTCTGTGCCCATTTTTAATATCATAACAGACTGAATATTTAATTTTATTGTTTTGGTTTTTATCAATAATATTTTTATATTTAAGCTCTCTTATCAGTTTAATTTTTGATCCCATATTTTAAGATAAAATATGATCCCTGACACCTGCTGTAATACTGAGTCTAGCATTCATCAATTTTTCCTTAGCTATAACCTATTTCATTTGCAGAAGTATGTTGTCACATTTACACTAATTGTAGTAAGCCTTGATTTTGTCACTGTCTTTGTAGTCATGATACCCTGTTCATCTCTTGGATTGGCCAAAAAGTTCATTTAGCTTATTCCATAAAACAAAAGAAATATTTTTCATTTTCATCAATGATTTTATTGATTAAGATATTTTGTGTATGTTGGCTATCTCCCATATGGTATAACACTGATTGCTCTCAATTAATGTTTTGATTTGATTGCTGTCAACTTCAACTGGTTTACCCAACTGTGGAGCATCATCCAGTAAGAAATCTCCAGCACAAAACCTCACAAACCACTTTTGACACATTGGATCAGTCACAGCCCCTTCTCCCCATACTCCACAAATAATTTTTTTGCATTTCAGTTGCATTTTTACCATTCTTAAAATAATAAAGCATAATATGCTGAAATGTTGCTTATTTTCTTTCATCTTCAACATTAAAATGGCTGCACAAAAATTCACCCATTTTGAGAAGTTTTTTTTAAAATGCATGCTAATATGACAGCTGTCACAATACAATCTAACAAAATTATTTAAAATGAAGTTAAAGACAGATCAGCACTACTACAGCCATCTTACAGTAAAAAACAAATGAAATTTTTGGCCAATCCAATATTTGCTACATCTTTAGATCAGTCTGCCTCCTTGGGAGTATGGTTCAGAGGTCTTGCTTTGCCTTGTATTCTGCAGTGTATTCAGAGATATTCTGAAAAGACAAGAATAGACTAAACTCAACAATAATTGTTTTGGGGTCCTTTATTTCCCACAAAGCATGTCCAGCACCTGGACAGCTGCTCCATCATCAAAGAATCTAGACAGCATACTGCCTCCTGCAAGCACTCAGCCACTTACCACTCACACAGCACTTCAGCAGTGGGAGTGTTCAGTGACCAACGTGTCTGACTGCTCTGGCTCTGGCACCTCAACTCATCACACTGCTTGCTGCTCTGGCCCTTTTTGCTCCAAGTTTCACCACTCACGGAAGCTCACTCTGTGTCTCCTACAGAGATTCTTCCCCTGCTGGTCCAGGGCTGCAGCTCTCCTTTAGTCCCATCTGCTCCTCTCCTTTCAAAATACCAAATGGTTTCCACTCCTCTAAGGTTACTACTATACCAATTTTAGTGTTTTGGATTTATTTTTCATTCCATTAATCTTTTCTACTATTTCTATAAATGCAGCTTGAGAAAAAGATTCTGCAGCATACACATACTATATTATCTTGAAATGAAAATGCTCTCCAGATAAAAACAATTTCAAGAGATAAGAGTTTTAAGGATGTTTTAGAGTGGACCAGAATCCTTAGGAAGCATATCCCAAGAGATCCATTACAGTGGAAGACACTGATACACAAGGATCAATGTGGAGAATCAAAGCATCAGGACAATAGAGAGAAAATGATGAGAGGAAAAAAAGAGTACAGAAAGTAGGAAACTTACATTGGAAGAATTCTTCTGACTAGAGCCCCTGCCTTACCCCTGAATGTGGGAAATGTTAATATGGCAATATGGCATGGTCCTCGAGATTTTTTTTTATTTATTGCAAACTTTTCATTTCTCCCGTGTATTATGTCCCACCCTGATACTACTAAAATTGATCAGATGTGGCTATATAATTGCAGAAAGATTGATCAGGCAAAATGTGACAGATCTCCCAAGCCTGGGCTCCCTGGTCTTTAAAAGGCAGCGATAGAGTGTTTATTCACCTGCATCTTCTCTGCTTGCCGTGACTATAGGTTGCCATGAACTCTCATGCATTAAAGTTTCGTTGTCACAGTTAACAATTAAGTAGTGAGTAGTGAGTTTTCACTGCATACAATGGAATAAGTCAGGCATTTTCTAGGACAAAAAGTGAAGAAATTGTGGTCCCTGTATTCAAGAAGCAGTGGGGGGGGCGTGGTAAGTAGGGGGAGGAAGGGCGTAAAAAAAGGTAGGAAGAGTTATACAAATTAAGATACAGACTAAAAGTGATAATTCTGTAATAAAAGATAAGGTCTAAGAAAGCAGTTTTAGAAGGTGAATACTATAAGAAGTAAAAGCAAAGTACAAGGAAAGCAATGACTGTATTTGAGACACCATAGTTTGTTTATTCAACCATAAAACTCTTGAAAGAGCACAGTTTTCTAGATTTTAATGCACTGTATTTTTCAGACCATAAGACACACCCAGGTTTTAAAGAAGGAAAATAGGGGAAAAATTTTTGAAGCAAAAAATGTGATAAAATATTTAATAACATAAATAACATAATATTTCACCAATGTAAATGTAAACAGAACTCAACAGCAGCATTAACAACCATTATTCCTCCCAAATTTGGGGAAAAAATAGTACATCTTATAGTCCAAAAAATACAGGTAGTTCATAGCCACTGCATGGAGATTTTGGAATATTAGGCTGAATACTCCTCCAGTTCTCTACTCAGGTTCAAGTCCAGACTTTGGGGTCCTTTTAGTGAAATTATGGAGCAAATTGACTTCATCCCTACACCTCCACTCTATTCCTGGTCACCCAAGGCAAGGAGTTAAGGTGAGCATCAAGCAGTTAATGTATTAATTCTGCTCAATAGATGTCTGGGTTTCTTATTTTAACTCCCCTGGGAAAAGGTGAGTGAGATAACAGAGACATAGTTGTCTTTGCAATAGACTAGGACGGGGAAAAAGTTCCTAGTACGTGAGTTGTTCTAACAATGGCATGATAGGGAGAATAAATGGTTGCCCCTTTATCAGTAAATCCCAGTGCTGCAAGGCATGCAAGAACTTCGGTGGTGAGAGAAGGGACAGCAAAGTACCTTGTGCAATAGCAAAGTAGAAGAAATTATTTTCTATTTTTGTATTATAAATTAGAATTAAGTAGCTACATAAGTTAAGAAAAATGGAACAGCTGAAGAGTCAAGCATATAAATTCAAAACACAGACTTTAACGAGGCCAACATTGCATAAACCCTCATGGTTCCTGTAACAGTCAGAACTCTTGCATTCTTCTCCAGACATCCCCACTGACCCTGGAATGGTTGACTCTATGGAAAAATCTCCAAGCACACCCAGGGATCAGTCTCTTCCATGGGCACCATCACCCAGCAGGAAACTCGTTCGCTCCCACGCATCAGCATTCTCACATGCTTCTGTGAAACTGATCCAAGGACATGGTGTTGGCATCAAATTCACTAGAAACCATGATTTACAGTGTAAATCACACATCTGAAATGAAACACTTTTCAACCTTTGTTTCTAAAAGCATTTTAAATTAACGCAATTAATCATATATGCCTTCTAGAATTCTTTTTTTAATGACAATGAAATTAAGATTTTTTGTTTGTTTAATCTGAATTAGATGCAAAACATAATCAGTCATAGGGACTTGAATCTAAAGCAGGAGAAACTTTAGGTATTATCCACTAAGGTTCTAATTCAACTCCCTCAAGAGCAGATGAAAAAATTGAGGTCCTGAAAATATCAGAATTTTTGTCAGTTTGTTTATTTGTCCACTCTCAAGTTCTGTAAAATAATGTTTCCTTTTGCACAAACAAGGAGGTTAAGAAAGCAAAACTATGGTGCCAGATGAGTATTTCAGTATTTCTGATTATTATTTCCAGGTAGTCTATAAGGTTACCATACATAGCATCCTCTAGAGATGTAGGATGCATTTCAATAGCACAAAACTTTATGGAAAACTTGCCTATTGCTTAACATGTAAATAAAATGAGATGCTATAAAATGTCAAATATTTATGGTAAGAACCATGAGAATGGCAGCAGAAAGAATCTTTTTTTTAAGATTTTATTTATTTATTTTTAGAGATGGAAGGGAGGAAGAAAGAGAGAGAGAGAGAAACATCAATGTGTGGTTGCTGGGGGCCGTGGCCTGCAACCCAGACATGTGCCCTGACTGGGAATCGAACCTGCAATGCTTTGGTTCGCAGCCCGCGCTCAACCCACTGAGCTATGCCAGCCAGGGCAGCAGAAAGAATCTTATACTCAATAGGCAAGCTCAAACTGTAGCCTCTATTCAGAGTAAATTAATATTTCCAACTAAATTGACAGCTGTACATATCTTATGCTCTCCAAAACTTATGCTCTCCAAAACTACCTGAAATAGATGCTGTTAGTATTCCCAATTAACAGACAGGGAGAGTAAGGCCTGAGATGAGATGAGGTGCAGAGTTATGGACCTTGTATGTGGTAAAGCTGGAATTTGAGACCAGAGTCTTAGATCCCAGGGCCCATATTTTAAACCCTGTACCCTGTACCATCTAAGTGTTAAAAACTTGAATGGAAAATGTTAGTGAAGGGCCATCTAATGCAGAGAACACAGGACTTCTGGAGCTGGATAAGAAGGGAGAGGAGGGAGAACTGGAGTCTGAAAGAACTTTCTTTAGTAAAATTCTCAATCCACCTCTCTCACCCACCAACCAGAGTCACCAAAAAGCTCATTTGTAAAGTGGAATGCCATCATTTCTGTTAGCCCAGTGCTTATTCTTTACATTGTCAGCCTGTAGCAGGTGATTCATGCAAACTAGGACAGTTCCTATGGCTGTAAGTATAAAGTCCCCAGAAAGATAGTCAGAGAGGCACAGACACAACTGGACCTAAAATGAGGAGAGTATACTTGTTTTAGACTGCAAGTTTGGGTCCTCTCCAAATTCAAAAGCTGAAGCCCTAACCCCTAATGTGATGACACTGGGGTCCTTAGGTTTAGAGGAGGTCATGAAAGTGAAAACCCAGTGATGAGATTTGTATCCTTTTAAAAAGAGCAAGAGACACCAGAGCTTTCTCTCTACTATGTGAGGATATAGCAAAAAGCAGCCATCTGCATGTCGGGAAGATGGCCCTCACCAAGAGCTAACTCTGCTGTCACCTTGATCTTGGACTTCTCAGCCTCCAGAACTGTGAGAATTAAATGTATGTTATTTAAGCCACCCAGTTTATGACATGTTATTATAGCAGCCCAGCTGACTAAGACAGCAGTCCACCTTCCATGGGGTCAAATAAGGTAATCATAGTAAAGGATTTATCAGTAAACTGTGAGCAAGTTGCCTAAACTTTTCACCTGTAAATATAAAAAATCATTACTACCACACAGAATGTTTTAAAGATTAAATGAGATATAGTTCTTGAAAATAACCAACACATGTTCTGCCTGAAGCTGTACCCAGAGATGTTGTTTAACTTCTTGTCCTCACAGTGTTTCCATTTCTTTGTTTTTATGTCAAGCTCACATGCCCTTTTTTAGATACATGTAATGGGCAAAGGAACTCATAGCTACTGAAGTCTGAGGATAATATGAGCAAGAGTGTGAGCATGAGCTGGGCTGGCATCTCCTAGGCACAGCCTTGGAAAGTCATTTGGCAGGAGGAGCTACACGTTTTACACTTAGAGAAGCCAAGAAGAAAATAGACATGGAAGTGAAGGAGTCATTGTTACATGTGACCATATGAGAGGAAGATGAAAGCCGAGATCACAGGAAATGCGGCAGGCAGTAGTTTGTTAAATATGAAAAGTAACTAATTTTAGTCAGAAACTTTCTTTGGCTGCAATAACATTCCTCTGAAACTAGTTGTTGATTCAAAGTGAAATGTCTGTAGTGTTAAAATTATTCATGATAAGAAAAAAATCACCCAAGTCTCCTGCCTGTATAAATATGTATGGAGGGATGTAGGCTGTTTGTATGCACAATAGGATGGCAATGGCTAAAGCTTTTCTCCTAGAGATCTCCCATAACCACCCACTGCTAAGTCATTTTGTAATAACATGATGGATGAAAGAGTATCAGAGCCAAAACACAAACTTGCTCAGCCGGAGACGTTGCTTTAGATAGTAAAGTGTGGGAAGGGACTGACTGACAAAAGTTAGTGTCATACACCCCTTTGCACAGGACTTCTTTCTCTCTTCTAGAAAATGCTCACAACAAATGAGAGTTGGTTCAGGACAGGGGACAGCGAGGAGTTTGCAAGAAGGTGTATGGTCTGCTGCAAAGCAGGTTAAAGAAAACCCAAAGGGACATAACTTCAAATATCAGAAGAGCTGTCATATGCAGTACTTCACCTGCTTTTTTTTCCCCAGAGAGTATGATGAAAATCCAAATATAGAAAATACAAGTCATATCTTCTCTCAGCAAAATATATTTCTAATAAACTATTCAAGATTGAGCATGTTTATGTGAATGGTGAGTTCCCTGTTACATGTGGTATTCAAATAGATCCCAAATATAATCTCTTAACATAGAAGCTTTAGAATGATCTTTGCCTCAGATAAAGAAATCCATGATCCAGCACTTTACTGTGTAATTCTGAAAAACCTCCACGGTGTCCATGCTTACTGCTCACTATGAAGACCATTCTTCACGATAAGGAAAATGGAAGAATAGCAAAGTCAGTCATTGTTGATCTTCATGGTGGTACATGTAAAAGAACATGAGTTTTAAGGTCAAAAATAAAATTTCCCTTTTTAATTTTAATGGGAAAAAAACTTGTCCAGAGACATACCTTTCCCATTCTTTCACCATTCTCAAAGCTAATCACTATACTGAAGCTAATATATCTATATCTATATATCTATATCTATCATCAGTCTTGCTTTTATAATCTTCTTTCATATAAATATTTCCATATAATGATACTGGTTCATTGGTTTAAACATTTATATACATTATCAACTTATTTTACTCCATGCTATGTACTTTAGATTTACTCATATTGATATGAGTTGATCTACAACAGGGGCATCAAACTCATTTTCAGCAGGGGCCATATCAACCTCACAGTTGCCTTCAAAGGGCTGAATGTAATTTCAGGACTGTATAAATGTAACTGCTCCTTAACTAGGGGCAAGGAGCTCAGCACTGTCACCAGGTAGAAACAAGGTGCCTGGTTGGATAAAATGAGGTGGAGGGCCTTTTATTTTCCACCTGTAATCCAGATCATTCATACACTACATCATTGTAAAAATAATGTCAGATACTTATCCTTTATCAGATTGATAAGCAAGTTGGCACCCTCCTTTTATTTTTCAGTTTTACATAGTGTTGCAGTAAACATATTTGTATGAATCCCTTTGATCACATGCTCAACTGCTCCCTAAGTTAACATATGAGGAAGTGGAATGATACGAAGTCTGTCTGGAAAAAGTCCAACCATTGTTAATATAATGAGAATGACATTGACATGACATTGATGTAACCTGACAGCCAGGGAGAGTGGCTGGAATGCACATACACAAACAATGACAGCTTCACTGTACTAGTTAGTGGGAGCAGTAGACATCACTGAGTGAGCATGTGTACTGTGTGGCCATCACATTCAAAATGACTGAGCAAGAAGAGCAAAGAATCTACATAAGTTTTTCATTAAGCTTCAGCAGTCCTCCCTGGGAACTATTGGGATGATTCTGAAGGCTGGCGTTATAGGCAACTGGTGATTGGCAGCTTTGTCAGAATAACATGCCCGCTCATGTATCACGTGACTTGCAGAATTTTTTTGGTGAAACATCAAATCACCCAGATGACTCAGCCTGCTAAAGCCCAGATTTGGTGCCCTGCAACTTCTGGCTTTTCCCAAAACTAAAAACACCTTTAAAATGGAAGAGATTTCAGACCATTGATGAAATTCAGGAAAATATGACAGGGCAGATGATGGCAATTAGAACTGCATGAGGTCCCAAGGTACCTCCTTTGAAGGGAACTAAGGCATCATTGTCTATGTACAATGTTTCTTGTATCTTGTATCTTCTTCAATAAATGTCTGTGTTTTATCATATCACATGACTGGATATTCAGGACATACCTCATATATCATAATATATAGGCAATTTTGATTTTTCTGTATTATATCCAATTGCGGTCCAAAATGATGGTATCAAATTACACTGCCATTTGTAATTTATAGTCATATGTTTTTTATCAACACATGGCTACCAAATTTATCTACATTTTTTCATCTGAAATTTTTAATTTTTAAAAAGTTGCCCTGACTGGTGTGGCTCAGTGGATTGAGCACCAGCCTGCAAACCAAAGGGTCACCAGTTCAGTTCCCAGTCAGGGCACATGCCTGTATTGCAGGCCAGGTCCCCAGTTGGGGGGCATGCCAGAGCCAACCACATACTGATGTATCTCTCCCTTTCTTTCTCCCTCCCTTCCTCTCTGTCTAAAAATAAATAAATAAAGTATTTAAAAATAAATACATAAAAAATAGAATCCTCCTTATTACTAGTGAATTTGAGTGGGTATTTTTTTAATTTCATTTTTTGATTACAGTTTATACTCAAAATTATTTTATACTAGTTTTAGGTGTACAGCCCAGTGGTCAATCATACACTTTACTAAGTGGTCCTCCCAATATTTCAAGTACCCACTGACACCATACATAGTTATCACAATATTATTGACCAAATTCTCTATGATGCATTTTATATCCCCACGACTATTTTATGACTACCAATTTGTCTGTCCCAATCCTTCCCCCCTTTCTCCCATCCCCTCAACACTCCCTCCCCTCTGACAGCCATCAGTGTGTTCTCTGTATCTGTGAGTGTTTCTATTGTGTCTGTTCATTTGTTTTGCTGTTTAGATTCCACACAGAAGTGAAATCACATGATATTTGTCTTTGTCTTTCTGTGTCTGACTTTGAGTGGGTTTTTTTCCTATTATTTACAGGTAGTTTATTTGTTTCCCCCCTGCTCTTAATTGCTTGCTGCAATCCTTTACTTATTTATAAAACACCTTTCTTAGGGGTTTTTGAATATTGTTATGTGTTCTGGCTACTAATATATTGATTCAAACTTAATCATTTGAGAATGTTATTAATTTAATGTAAACTAAAATATCTGTCTGTGCTTTTGCAATATCCATCTGTCCATTTCATCCCTCCAGGTTGGAGCCATCTTTATACTCCCCCTCTGCCTTGCTCCAACCTGCAGGCAGCATTTTTTTAACTCCAGGCTTTTTTTGTTTCTCTAGCAGGCACCTACTTTGCAATGCACAATTTTTCACTTTTTATTTAAAAGTTTGCTATGCCTTGATATCATCAAGAAAATGTTCTCCTAGGTTTTCTCTTAAAATTCTTAATTTTTCAATTTACTTGTGTATTTTAATCTACCTGGTTAGGATTTAATTTTTCAGTAAGTAAAGTCAACTTTACAACCTAATTATTTCTCTACAAATTGACATTTCCACACTGACTTGTAATGCCACCTTTGTCACATATCGAGTGCCTGTTATATATAGGGTTATGTTTTGGCACTCTATTCTGTTCTGCTAGTAAATGAGTACCAAACTCTTTTAATATTTATTGCTTTGGAATAAGTCTTTGTGGAATAAGCCCACATCATTATTTTAATTTTTTTCAAAACAGTATTGGTTTTCTTGGTCCTTTCCCTTTCTGAATAAATTCTGTAATCAGCTCATTTGATTCCATTGAAAAAATAATTTGAAGTTTTGATGGAAATTGGACACTACTTATAAATTAATTTATGAAAAAGTCTCTATCTTTGCCATATTATAAATTTCTATTAACAAACCTTGGCCAGTGACTTTGGTACTATTTTATTTTCTTCAATAACTTTAAAATTGTTTTTGTAAATAGATTTATTTCTGGGTGCTTAATAGAATGAATTAAAAATTTTTATTTTTTAGGAATTAAAGCATATAATGATCACTGGTATATGGGAAATCACTGATTTTTCTTGTATTGATCTTTTTTATTTTAGTAATTGTGCTGAATTCTCCTTCTAGTTTTGTTTTTTTTTTAAGATTTTATTTATTTATTTATTTATAGAGAGGGAAGGGAGAGGGGGAGAGAGAGAGAGAAACATCAATGTGCGGTTGCTGGGGGCCACAGCCTGCAACCTAGGCATGTGCCCTGACTGGGAATCGAACCTGCGATGCCTGGTTCGCGGCCCGCGCTCAATCCACTGAGCTACGCCAGCCAGGGCGAATTCTCCTTCTAGTTTTAATAGATTGTTTATATATTCTCATCACTTGAATATTCTATGCCAAAACTATAGCATCTGTGAATAACAAATATGTTGTTTCATCATCAAACAACTTATAATGGTTGCTTTACTGATGGCTTCCTTGTTGCACTGGCCAGTCCATTAAACTGAATGGGAGTATTGCATACCCCAGTTATTTCCATCAACTTAAAAACTGTGTGATATAAATGATCTCCATATTTACTATTTATTTTTAGTCTGGTAACCTATAAATTTGTCAGGGAATTATGTTTCAAATCTCCAGCTTCGATTTTAAATTTAGCCATTTTTTCTCATATTTCTGTCAATGTTAATTAATATATTTTGAGACTGTGTTGTTCAGGATTATAAAGTATTCCTTATGACTTGAATATTTTAGAATTACATAATGACTTTGTTCTACCTAACAATGTTCTTTTTTTTTTTATACAAAGTGTTTTGGTTGATACCAAGAAATCTTGATACACAAGATTTCTTTGGCAAGTATTAATATTTACCGATATAAATCTTTTAAATTATTTCACTTTAAAAATTGTTCTCACTTAATTATGTTTTAGATTTTACTCATATAAATGGTGTGAAGAACGCCCTCCCTGGGGTTGCTGCGGGTGAGTCCTAGGTTTATTTTAGAAACTCTTAGTTCTTATTCCCCATTTATCTCAGGCCCATGGCGCAGTCTCTGCTATCTGTCAATCTATTAAAATCTAAGACCTGAGCTCTTTCTGACCCTCTTTATCCTCACTACTTCCTCTTTGCTTTGATAAAGTGAGCCTTTCTTTCTTATAAACTTAGCGATGTATTGAGTGACTTTTGGTCATATTTCATCTGACATGTTTGAAGTGGGACACGTCAGCCCTAGTTCAGTCTCCCATCTTGCTAGAGACTGGCCACTTTAGACTCAGCTCTGCTCTGAAATCACCACAGCCTCCTAAACTATACTGACCACTTATAGTTCAACATATTGCCTGAAAAACAGTCATTGGCCTACCAAGCACAATTAAAAGCCTGAGGCTATCTTCTTATAGCATTTTTTATATTTTAAGGTTCTTTTCTTAGACATACTCTACCTGCTACTAGGTGGCAAAGTAGCTATTTTCTGTTATTGGAAAAAAAATGGAGACTTAACAAGATGGAGGCACAAGACTCAGAAGAAAAGGCCTGGTCTCCTCATTTGTTAGCCACAGACCTCATCACAACACAGCACTGCTAGCACACTACATTACGACTGAGTCAAGAGTCTGTGCACACCACCAACCATGGAGGCTGTGGTGAAAGAAAGGACTGACCCAAGAAGCAAAGACATCGCAGCCCAGGGCTATGCCTCCAACTCAGAAGAATGTGTTTTTTTTTATAATTTTGCATTTACAGTGCACTTATAGCTTAATATTTATTGAACTTAACTGAAGGAGTTTTATTTTTTCTTCAGCTATTTAGAAGTTTGTCATTTCAGGCAGTTGTAGGGAAGATAAGAATAAAATGAATTTTAACTTTTTTAACCTGTTGAAACCCAGTAGCATGGTTACCACATTCTAATTATTAACCAGTATTAGAAAATTTATATTATGAAAAATAAAATTAATATTTATCACTGGTAACAGTTTTTAACTTCTTTTAAGTTTTTAGTTTGAATTATTTCATGGTAGCATACTAATATCCTTGTCTAATAGAGAAGGCAATCAGTCACTAAGCCCCTCTGTACGAATAATGGAGTACTTCAGGTTTCAGGGCTAAGTACTGAGGGATATTTAAAGATTAATAAAGTGTGACTTCTACCTTATAGACTCTTAAAATCCATCAATATAAGTTATATTATAGATATAACATATACAAACATGTTACCACTTAAGTCTCTAGTTATAAATCTGCTTTAGGACAGATAAATATAAAATACCATAAAGGTCCAATGGAAAAAAAATGTAATGCCATCTAGGTAAAAATGAGATGGCTTCTATGACAGATTATAATTGAACCATTGTTCTTTTGCCTTAAGTGATGAGTAAATTGGTGATGTCTTGATATTTAATGGGTTATCCAAGGATACAGAGGACATTAATGATGGCTGGGACAAAATATAAGATCTTCTGATTCCTAGTATAGTACATCTACTAAGATTCTTGTTTATATACTAGAAGAGAATGAAATACATAAATATTAAAATAATTTCTCAGGAAACATCTAAAATGCCTTTAATGATAAAACATGGATGTTATTCCTACATATAAATCATTGAAACCACACTCTAATTGAATCAGCTTATAAACTGGCATCCATCTTAAGTGTAATGTGAAGATGGTGAGGTACCTGACCTCAGGGACAGGAATGGGACTGAGACTCTGGTGTGCTGGAGTCCCATGCACCAGCTCTGGAGATCAGACCATGTATCTCTTCCCAACTCCTCATCTAAATATGTCATACCAAAATCAAACATGTTGGGAGTATTTACACCATGGGAATCAGCAAAAGTTACAAATCAGAGACTTCTTGGTTGGTTTCATATTTTTTAGAACTGCTTGCTAAATATTTACCAGCATATGACTTGACTTTCTATCCCTTCAATAAAAAGAAAGATCCAATCAAGTCACCCTTCACAACCAGTAGGATTAAAGTTTGGCATTTTATTTTCTGAGTCCTATGTTACTGTGTATAGACCAAATCACCTGCATAATCAAAAGCAGCAAACAAACACCATCAGAGGTTTCTTATACCTAGCCAGGGTGAAAATGTAATTAGTAAAAAATGCTAGGCGAGAGCATTGTGTGACCAGAACTATTCAATCAGAAAGTGCTGATTGAACATATATAAGCACAATCAAAGCCTTTATTTAAATAGGGGTTACAATCCTAATAAAACACAAAGGGAAGTAGGGGCATAGGCCTCCTCGACAGGTAATGAAAGAAAAAATTAAACTCATCCAATTACATCTGGGGAAAAATCCATTACCTATAACAGAGAGAGGACTGCCCCAGGAAAATTCAGATGCAAAACTAATAATGAAGGCACACTGTCCTTTCAACAGATTCTAAATGAGCTCTAATTTTCTTATATCCACCATTCCCAAACTATATAAATTTCAACTAAGCAGAAAAAAGTGACATGCTAGCACAATTGTTATTCCAAACAGGCCCAGCTGCTTGCTCACCTTAATTAGACCTAATCCCAAAAGGGAGCCAATCTTTCCTTATTTTCTTCTATGAGCTCACCTGATTTCCCTCAACTTTTCTTTTCTAATAGATTTTGCTGTAACCTTTCAGCAACTGTCGTTTTAAATACTCTCCTAGGAATCACAATTGCTCTGCTTCCTTTACCAAACAGACTTTGAGCCCGTGAGGCACAGATGAGAAAACTAGGGTGCTGATCTGAAAGACAGGGTGTCTGCAAGGAAAAGTTGAACTTGGTCACCTTCCGCTAACTCCCATGCGTTTGTGTAACGGATGGATATGAATACAGGGAATCCGAAATGACAGAACCTGAAGGCACATTGAGATAATCTTACACTGCCCGCAATTGAATGGCTTTCAAAATGGCTTTAAAATAAAATAGTAAAAAAATGGAGCTTAAAGGTTCAATTGTAGGTAGGCTTACACATTTCAAAAGTAGTTAATCCATCTAAAGGTGCAGATGCCATGTGGCAACCCTGCAGCTGTCAGCAGTGTCCAGTGTTGCTGGCCATGAAAGTCCATGAGAACTTGGGTCTCAAAAGTGCTTTGATCTCTATTGTGATCACTAAAAACAGGAATTGTTCCTAAAATATTTGTAAGAATGGCTTGGCTTCAAGTTATAGAAACAAAGCTGCATTGGACATTAGACCTGGAAGAGATGCGGGATACCCTAACGAGAGGAATCTGTTCAAGGTCTCTAAGCTATAAACCAACTTAGTCAATACTTATTGGACAACTGGGTAGGTCAGATTGATGGGTTTACTGCTATGAGCTGTATGTGAAGTATGAAATGGAGTCCTTGGCTTTGAACAACAGAAATATTTAGAGAAAAGGAAGGACTAAATTTACACATACAAAACCAAGTACAAATTATATAATATGTTGTCTATTGCCTACCACGTGGTAGACTAATACTGATATACAGGAATCCATGGAAAGATGCTGGTGGACTACAAATACTACAAAGTTCTTTGTAGGGAAGATAAAGTTTAACCAAAGCTTTGAAGGCTGAGTAATTATTTTGGAAACATTTAGGAAGATAAACAGGCAAGGCATCCTAAGGTAACTAACCTGATAAAACCAGAAAGTGTATGTCACTGCTGTGTTTCAGAAGAGTGAAAAAACTTAACAAAGCTTTTTCTGACCATCTAGTCTGTACTGATTTCTCAACTAAAAGCCGATAGTACTTTATTGCTCATCTGATTTATATTCCTACATTGCCATTCAAATCTTGAATCTTGATTCAACATTTCATGCATATATATCATGTCTTCCCAAATAGCAGCAGATTCCTGAGGGTAGGAGCAGCATATAATATTCTTTATGTCCCCCACAAATGCATTATGCATTCCTTATAACCCCCAATGCATTACATAAGTAGAAATATAAAGATAAGCTGCATTGATTAAAGGATGAACACAAGAAGATAAAGGAAAGAAAAGGACAGAAAATGCAAACAGGATGGGAAAGAAGAAAGGAGTGTAGTGGTTCGGTGAATGACTTGAAATTAGAACATGCAATCCCGAAAGAAAGATGGCTGTTTTCTTCTCCCTCCACCAAGCCTTCACCTGCCCTCAACAAGCAGTTTAGCAACTTTACCTCTTGGTATGCTGTGAGCTCACACAGCGCCCACTCTGAAAGAACAATGTGATAAGTTAGACACAAGGAAGTACACGTTAGGTGGAAAAGGTAAAATTTAAAAATAAGTGTAGAAACCACCTCCCTCTCCCTCCCCCACATCCAAATCTTTGCTGGAGACCCCCATATTTGCTTCCTTTTGCTGCATTTGGGGAAGGTCTTTCCTAAGGAAAACAAAGAAGTGCAGACAATGCCAGATGCTTCCCAAATAGCTATTTTTACAAAAGCAGAGTCACATTTAGGCAAATACCTCTATTCTAGTCCAATTAACAAAGATCCTCAAAAACACAACCATGCATACTCATTTTCATGTCTTTTTCTTTTTCTTTCTCCTCGTGTTTCTGTTCTGATTGTGCAGTAATAACACGCCATCAGTGTCAACTCTACAAAAGCAGAACTTCAGTTTGGGCAAGTGTAACTATCCCAGAGTACGTTGCCAGACAGGCATTTTCTCAAATTAGCTTAAAAAAAAAAAAAGTTGTCACATCTGTGTATGTGGGATGTCTTTGGAGTGTAAAAAGAAAAAAAAGCAGAGAAGTGTATTCTTTGAAAAATCTGCCACTGCAAATTCCTGCCTCCCATTCTCATATTTTTGCTTTAAAAAAATAAGAGATGCAGCATGTGCTTAGATGGGGGTACAAAGCAGTGTTGAAAGAAAAGGAGGAGGAGAATCAGAGAGATGACAAAGATTCATATCTTTCCAGGATTCATTAAAAAAAAAAAGATATACCCTGATATGTGACAATGCAAAATAACAGAGAACTCCTTCCCTCTCCCTCATCTACTCCACAAAGGGCTTTGGAAAGCAGATGTAGCACTCTCAGAAAGAGTCGCCCACCAGGGAAGGAAAGGAAGTAGGAGCAACAGTTGGTCCACTCATACATATGCATGACATTCACAACTGAGAGCTTCCTGATTTTAAACTAGCAAATGAGCATCCTGGACACACACAGCTCCATCATTTTCAGGAATGTTACAAAGACACGGTAACCTACTGTGATCAAGAAAAAGAAGGTAGTACAAAAGTTGAGGGAGAAAATGATTCATTTTTCATGGACCATTCAAGCCACCTCCACAGCATCCCCATGCTTGCACATCAACAGATATGTAAATAGCCGGTCCTGTGTTAGATGCAATAATGGGAGAATTGATATGGGACAACAGGTATGCAGAGAAAACAAGTACAGTATATACAAAATTATCAAACCTAGATGGATGAGATAATACTAATCTTTCAAAAAGGAGTTATCAGTTCCCTCTTCCCTAACGCCAATGTTTAAACCCAACAACAAAAACCTCCTATTCTCAGATTTCTTAGGAGTCTGATAGTCCTGTCTTATATGATTTAGAAGACAGGCTTATCCAAAATCCATAGGAGGACCCATTCTCTCAACAATCACTGAATGAGTGAGCATCTTTCATGCATAAGGCTCTGAAACAAATCTTCACTCCCCTGTTCCTAGCACTGAGCAGAGTGCCTTAATATGCTACTTCCTCAACAAGTATAGTATTTACGGATTGAAGAGAAAGGCTAAAAGGATATCATATCATTAGTTTACCAATTTTTGATAAGACTGTCATCTAAGATGCCACTTAAAATTCCATTTTTTGAGTCTTAATTAAATTTTCAGGGGAATTTCAGGGGAAAAGACACATGGACAAAAACTAGGGGGTGTGGAAATGGAAGGGAGGTGGGGAGGGATGGGTGGCTGGGTTGGGAGGGGTGTAAAGGACAGAAAACTGTACTTGAACAACAATTAAAATAAAATTAAAAAATAAATAAATAAACTTAACATGAGAAAAGAATGAACTCAAATTCTTCTCAGGTTTTCTTAAATACCCCAGATTTGAAATAAAGAGTACCCAGTTTCTAGAATACAGACTTCTCCAAGCAGGGTGATTGCATGGATTGGTGATTCCATATCTATAGCTGCACTTATCATTTTGAACAACTTAGATATTATTCTAGAAAGAAAATGCAGCTTCTCTAAATCTCACATTTATAAATTTGGAAATGAAGATTCTGAGAACACGGGAACATTTCTCAAAGAGAGAGATGGGTAATGAGTGATTAACTACCTGTGTCAGGCTAATTAATAAATAACTTAAAACCAAAACCTAAGCTTATGAGAACTTATTGATCTCTGATTTCTCAGGCACATGACAATTTTCTAGTCACTCCCTTTTAAGAGTGAATGAGGTTGGAAAATGGAGAAAAAAAAAACCTCTGAAATGTCTTTCCTGACAGCTTTTTGATTCCTCAATTTCTCATTTCCTTCTCTTCAAAGTTTATTTGAAAGGTTATGTAAGCCACTACCCCCAAAAAATAAATTTACAATGCTCTAGGAGATAAAGGCTGTTAGTACAATACACCATCAGGAAAATGGAGTAATCACCTTCAGGTAGTTCCGCCCAACCACAGACAAATATTAGCTCTTTCGATATTCTGAGAGGTCAATTCAATCAAAATATTCAATCCATTTGAGAAGGAAGAGACAATCAACAACGATAAAAATCTATTTGCAGCTTATATTTTTATGTTTTATTTTTAAATCATGTATTTTGTTTTTTCTTAACAAATTTTTATCTTCAAATTTATTTTAGGAAAATATATTTTTATGCACTTATATATAACTCCTTGGATTCCTGAGAAGGCCTTGATTTTAGACATCATTTTTTAATGCCATGAATGACCTTTGTTGACACAATGCTAGCCTCTTACTCTCAATACTGCATCCACAACTTAAAGAGAACAGATCCTGAAATACACCAAATTAGATGTATTCAAACACCATTCAAAACTATTTGATCTGATTTTTTTACTTTTGTTACATTGCAAATAATATTTCAAACATGATCCATGAATGAATCCCATTAAGTCAACAAGTACTTGATGAGTACGCATCAAACACACTGTGCCTAGTCCCTCTGCTTGAGCTGCAAGGAAGCCTGGAGCCAAATCTGACCACTTCTCCACAAACATTAGAAGGCCATAGTGTGTGCTTTGTTTTCCCTTTACTACACTTACATTATTCATCTTTATTCACTTACATTTTTCATTTTTTGTAAGCTGCCTCAAAATCTTATTGGAACCAGAAGAATATCCATTGTTGGATACATAAAATTAGTGGCTACACAATTTAGATTTTCTTGAACCAATTCTAGTTTAAAATACTCTGCCCATTTTCTCCTATAAGACATCAAAATATCTGTGGCAGACCATAATTCATAAATAGTTAAGTGAATCATAACAGTAAGCATTATAATTATAATTTATACCAGTATCTAAATATCAAGAGTCACAAAAAGATGGAGAATAACAGGCCAGAGACTGGTTGGATTTTCTCACACAAATGAGACCTTCCTAGAATGTATTGTGTACACCCGCTGCAAGCAGCAGCATGCTTACCTGACACTGGATCTGAGATCCCTTCATTTGCATTTTGGGATCCTCCTCCCCCAGGGAAGGCAGGGCCTCAACATAGCTGCCCCATCCAGATAACAACTCCTGAAATACCTATACAGGACTCTATTTTTACTTCTTCCAATACATGCAGTCATTAAAAGTCTAATTCCCAATGTTTACACGCTTGAGGAAATTTTAATATAAACAGATTTACAAATTATAAAAAAGAAAACCATGGTCAGATCACATGTCCTGGGTTTTGGAGACCCTAAAAACTGCCAATTGAGATTATTGTCTTTGTTCATAAAATCCCAAAGACAGGCACATTTGTACACTGCATGTTCTGGGGATAATATAAATTTTTCTAGAGGACGGAAACTATAACAGCAAAAGAGAGAAGTACACAGATGGGGACAGAAATGGAGAGATACAAGTGCATTTACCTCCTTCTCTGCACTAGGCTGCCAAGGGGAAAATAGGGTCATTTTCTTGTTTTCTACTTAAAGAAAAATATGAGAGCAATATCCATGGGCAAAATAGTCAAGTGATCCAAGAAAATGTGCATAAAACTCTACATTGCTCTTCCACTTTTATTGCGCTTGTGGAATTTTTATTCTCTTTGTCTTTGTTTTAGTGTTAGGAGCTTTGCCTTGTTGTTGTTCGCATCGTTGTGTTTGTGTTTTTTGTTTTCCATATGTGACATCTCACACCAGTTGGTCTTAAATTCCACAAGACAGGCCCATTTTATAAAGTTTACAAACACAGAGAATTATTTAATCACAATGGAAAGAACTTAAGAAATCACCTGATAAACTATCAACAAAATAAAGACTAAAGGGCATTAAATCAACTTTTAACCAAATGTCCTTTTCTTCTTGAAATATGTAGTTTTTAGTAAGTAAGCAAACTGAATATGGGAGAAAAAAATATTTGTGCCTGCCTGCCTTCTGAAGAAGGAACCTGCAGTTTTTGATTTGTATAAACTTCCAGACCTCACTATTAGATGCAGCAGAAGCCAAGGCAGCAATATGTCCAATGTACCTAGGAAGAAACGCATTAGAAATCCATAAAACCACCACAGTGTCAATTTTGTTTAAATTATCACCCTTCAGCATCCAAAGGATCAGCTGTACGTAGTAGCACAAAATAGGGTAAGATTTTTATTTCCCTGTGACTCAATGCAACTTTTATTTTGTGCTATGTTCTCACATATCAAGCAAATTGTGTTAGCCATAGGGGGAAATTTCTGAGAATCAAAGAGAAATGTATGTTTCATAATCATTACTAGAAAATGGGAAGGAGCATTATGAAATTGAAGAGCTCTGCCTTGTCTGAGACTTTATAAAAGCAGGGTTCTAATTCCAGTTCTCTAACAATCTGGGTGCTAGGCTAGCCTGGAGCAAATCTCTTCACACCTTGGAAACATAAGGATCTTTATTTAAAAATGAAAAAAATGGGGGTAAATTAGTTACTGCATAGGAAGTCTCAGTTCTAATCATCTATAATGTGAATACCTGTAAACTGGAAAGAAGGAGAGAACTCTTGGGGGAAAGTTATTTTTTCTTGTTTCCATTCTCTTTATTCAAAAGTAATTCTTAACAAAACTAACACTGTATATTGTCTTTTATATTATTTATGGTATTTTGCTGTGATTTTTCCCTCATTTGTAAAATATACATGTTTTGGGAACTGCTGTTTAACCTTATTTCATCATTAATAGTTTTATGCATTAACAATTATAGCACATACAGATTTAACTAATTAAATAAAAGTAAACTTGTATAAAGTTTCATTATTATAATAATTGATTTGTAGCAGAGCAATACAGGCATATCTATTATTTTGCTGACAAATTAAGTTAAAATATTTCTTATTTTTATTGCATTCTTTACAGATATTTCTCACTTCTGGAAAAAATAGTTCCACATTTCTTTTGGCTTTCTGCAAAAAAGATTTTAATTCAATGCATTTAGGATCTTCATTGTTCCTGCTGTATTAAATATTTAATTGAAAAAGAATAATTCATAGTGCCTAATTGCATTTTCCAAGATCAATTATGTCAAATTAATACTGAAAACAGACTGGAGACAACTAGAGTCCTCCAAGACTGAGACGCTGGATAGGAGTGCCTTGAAAACATTCCGGTGGGGGAAGGGCTATGATAATAAGTAGGTCCAGGGAGTTAGAATCAAAATGACAGGCTCATGTCAGTCACTAGGATGAGCACTGTCTGGTTTCATTGACTAATGAAGCCAGGTAATTGGGTACACCCATTTGTACATATAGTAGGGAGGTTAGGTGGGTAGGCAACCAACCTTGCTGAAGTTCACCGCCACAGACTTGGTCAGTTTCCCAATAGCCATCATGAACATTCAAATCTCAGATGATCAAGAAATTTGGAAGAAGGTGTGAGGGAACAAGGGGACTTTATAAAACCTGAAATTTAGGTTCTCTTTTTGATATATTCTCATTGTGTGATTTTGAGAAATGGGATAATTGAGCAATAAGTGAATACTTAGATTTAGAATATGGCTATTTTATTTTTCAAATTGGGAAATGATAGGTGCTCAATAAATATTTGATGAATGATTAATTAATGAAGTCCAAGTCATTGCTTCTTGCTTCACATATAAAAAAATGAAACCTTCTTTTATTGACTGTACTATACAAGGCAACTCTAAGACTCAGTTATGATCCATGAGCACAGAGCCAGAGGATAAAGTTCAGTAAGGGAGACCCTGATGTTCTTCAAAATCAGCCCACAAAACTCAGTCTATTATACTTGACTGACACTGGACCTCAGTTGTAGAATAACTAGACCTGAGGAAATCCTAAGATGAATCCTTTGCCACAGTAAGAACACCTTTCTATAAATGAGCATTGCTGGTTCAAACCATGTTAAGGGATGAAAGATAATTAGTTTCACTTTCAAATTCTGTCTTCCCAGGCTGGCATAACAAAGGTTTGTTTATATATTTACACTTACATAAACTTGCACTTTTACAGATTCTAGTGTTAATAAAATTGTGAAAGCAAATTTACTATGCATTCTGTTAAGTGGAGAATTATAAAAAACTGAAATTAAAAAGACATTGTCTCTTTTCTTAGAAGTCAAATCTCATAGTGAAATGTGAAATGCAAGGTTTATAACACAAAATGGTTAATGGAACAGTAAGCAATAACAATTTCAGGTACTGATTATGCCATAGGACAGTATATAATTAATTAATTAATTAATTAATTAGTAGTCTGCAAGTGCTGTATGGATCTTAGGAAGATGAGATCACTGTGGTCTGAATTGATCAGGACGGATTACAAGGAGGAGATAATTTAACCAGGCCTTGAAGGAGATGTAGAACTTATATACACATAAGAAGATCTGCTACAGAAAGTCATCTCCAGCAGAGGGAACAATATAAACATGAAGATATGAAAATGTAGATATACTGAGAAGACAGTAAAGGGATGTATTTAGTGTTAATTTATGAATGTGTAATTTATTCTGAAGGCAAACAGGAGAACTTTGCAAGAAGAAAGTAAAAATTGTTACCACATCTATTGGATTTTCTAGGGTTCAGCATTTAGCTCCATACCAGGAGTGTGGACTCTACTGATTGATTATGCAGCATCCATGACACCGTACATTTTACCAACTGAACCACCAATAATGTTTGATCACCCCACAGCCCATTCGTTCAGGGAAAGCTGACCCCAATCCTAACCTTCTTGTCAATAGATGGGTTTAGTCATCCAAGCTTCAGCCAATCAGTGCAAGGTATTTCCAGGCATAATAATTCTGAGAGAATAGAGTTGACTGAAGTTATACCAATCAGACTAGGTGAGAGATTTTATTCCAAAATTTAAGGGTAGCATTTCTTTTTTTTTTTTCAAGCTTGTTTTGTTTTATTTCTTTCTTCATTTACTTATTTTAATTTTTATTGCTATTCTATTACAGGTGTCCCAATTATTCTCCCTTTGCCCTCCTCTGCCCAGCCTACCTCCCAATCCCAGAGCCAATTCCTATACTGTTGTCCATGTCCATGCATCATTCATATATGTTCTTTGACTAGACCCTTCCCTTTCTTTCCACCATTATCCCCCTCCCACCTCCCCTCTGGTCATGGTCAGTGTGTCCATATTCCCATGCCTCTGGTTCTATTTTGCTTGTTAGTTTATTTTGTTCATTAGATTCCTCTTACAGGTGAGATCATATGGTATATGTCTTTTACCAACTGGCTTATTTTAGTTAGCATAATATTTTCCTGTTCCATCCATGCTGTAACAAAAGGTAGGCATTCTTTCTTTCCATTGTGTAATATTCCGTTGTGTAAATGTACCAGTTTTTTTGATCCACTAGTTTACTGGTAGGCACTTAAGCTGTTGCCAGCACTTGGCTATTGTAAATAGTACTGCTATGAACAATGGGGTGTATAAGTTCTTTTGAACTGGTGTTTCAGGATTCTTAGGGTACATTCCCAGTAGTGGAATTGCTGGGTCAAAAGGCAGTTCCATTTTTAGTTTTTTTATGAAATTCCATACTGTTTCCATACTTACTTTTTAAACTTTTTAAAAAATATTTTATTTACTTATTTTTAGAGAGAGGAAGGGAGGGAGAAAGAGAGAGACAGAAACATCAATGTGCAGTTGTCTCTTGTATGTACGCCCCTTACTGAGGACCTGACCTGCAACCTAGGCATGTGCCCTGACTGAGATCAAACCTGCAACCCTTTGGTTCACCGGCTGGCACTCAATCCACTGAGCCACACAAGCCAGGGCTCTTTTTAAACTTTAATTTTATACAAAGAATACTGTCCTAGTCCTGTTTGGTGCCATTTAAATAAAATAAGCACAATGAAAGCAAGTTTCAGTCTAAAAATACATGCAAAATGCAGCAGAAACTAAGGCATCAAAGAAAAGAGAATAGACCCCACTTGATCTTTAATCTTTCAGTCACATAGCTTATTTACCACTGTAATTTTTATGCTGTTTTGATTTGAGCTTTTTGTTACTTGCAGACTAAAGCATCCCATCTATAAAGACCCATATTTCTTCTGTCAGCAGTAAAATTGGGTTGAAATAAAAAGCTTCTTATCCCTGTGATTTGATCAAAATTGTAAGGGAGTGAACAATGCTTTTCAGAAAAAACTTTGCTAAGAAGCTATGAAAAACAACCAGGAAATAAATAAAAATGGACAAATTCTCATTGCACATTGCAGTCTCCTTATGCTTTGATAACTAAACCCTAACCACAGACTTCCTGGTTGATACAACTGACACATTCCTAGCCTTCTTTCCTTCTATGTGAAAATCTACTGTGTATTCTAAGGCCTAGGCAGTTGATTGGAATAATGATGTCAGGTCATATTTTTGGCTCATTTAGGTAAGAAAGGCCATCTTCTGAATCTACCATATTTTGCTGTGTATAATGCTCACTTTTTTGCCCAAATTTTTGAAAGAAAAATAAGGATGTGCATTATAGATGAATGTCACTAATTCTTTACCTATATAAATGTTTTTAATTCTGTTATATATGCTTCTGTATTAAAAGTGTAACTCTAGAAAACAATAATGATATCCATATGCAAAATAATATGCTGGAATATGATAATCAGTTTTATATATAAATAAAAAATTGGATTAAAAAAATTAAAATGAAACATTTTTTCCCTGAAAGTTTGGGCCAAAAATGTGGGTGCACATTATACATGGACAAATAAGGTACTAAAGTGGGAGAGAATCTATTAAATTGCTTAATCAAGTTCACAAATAACACAGATAAACACAACTTTGGGTTAAGCTAGGCATTCAACTGGTGACACACTTTACCTGCCCATCCAGTTGATGGCTGGGGTATATTCATCAGCTGTGTAAAACCCCAGTGGCCTTCAACAGCACAGGTCTATTTCCTCCTCAAGTCACATACCAGCAGCAGATCTCTTGCTGCAGGTTGCATGGGATCCTGTTCGGCTCTGAAGGCTTTTCCCAGGATCACAAGAGTCAACAAAACCCCACGGTGTCTTTCAGAGCTTCTGCTCAGAAGTAGAATGTCATATCTGTCTACATTTTATTGGCCAAAGCTAGATTTATGGCCAATCTCAGCATTAAAAGTGTAGCAAAAGTACTGCAAGCAGGAATACATAGTCCTCTTTCTTGAAGGCGGCAGGGAGACTTGGAGACAATACTCCAGTCATCCATAAGTAGTCATTAATTTTTTTTATTATCACTGAGAGCCTTTGATGTTTCAGCCAATATGTTAGGGTTGGGAGTAAAACTATGTGAAAGACTCATTTCTGTTCCTCAAGGAACTCAGCATTTACCACTAAGACATCCAAATATCTACACACACAAAAAAAATTGATTTTAATGAGTCATTGAACTTGACCTACTGATGTTGTAGATCTACAATAGTTAATTATTAGATTAGTGCTCAAAAGTATAAAAATTATCATTAGTGAAAATTTAAGTTACACATCTTGATTATTGTTATTAGGAAATAAAAGGATAAAACAATAAAACAAAACAAAACAAAAAACCCTCTGGGTTCTCTCCCAGACAAGTTCTTTTTGTTTGTAATTATTGATGAATTAATAGCACAAAAAGTGATCAGGAAGTATGATAAACCTCAGCAAAGTAGCACTTTTTCAAAAATATATATAGGGTTGTTAAAATATGGCAGTTAACCTTAGCTGTCCTTGGAAATGCACAATTTTCTCCAAGATTAATTATAAACTGAAATATCTATACTATAACCAGCTCCAATCATTGAATTCCTCTTCCCTTGAAGGTATTCTAGTTTGTGTTCTGAAGTTGAGTTACACATAATCAGTAGTATCAGTAACATATATAAACATCATCTAAGACTTATGAGATAGTTTAACTGTACTGGTTGATAACTTAATTCAGCCCATCAAGGGTCAGTGCATTGAAATTAATCAAGTGGAGTCTCATACACACAGCAGACAAAAAAGCAGGAGAGCTCTTGGGCTATATTTTTAATGTATTGTATTGACTCTCTGCTTGTTGATAGAGAACATTTTTCTCTGCAGTGCCAGCTCCTGATTATCCCTGCTTTCCCTCCAAGTCTGCCTACTGAAAACCTACCATCTGCTGCCCAAGCTCTGTCCAATCCCCAAACTATTTAGAAGAAATAGGCCTGACCATCCTTCATAAGTATATAAAGTATGTATACTTTTTCTTTCCCATTAATTAGACAGAGGGTGATAGTCTATTTTCACTTGTGGGTTCTGGAAAGGGTAG
Source organism: Tonatia bakeri (assembly GCA_004024845.1). Lineage (NCBI taxonomy): Eukaryota > Metazoa > Chordata > Mammalia > Chiroptera > Phyllostomidae > Tonatia > Tonatia bakeri. The sequence goes on from PVIA01000003.1 coordinate 1,234,975, forward strand.
GAAGAGCTCCCTCTCATGGTTACATGTTCTGCCTTCCTAGAAACTTCTACCTGGGACTCTAGGATTCCCACTAGCAAAGTGGTGCTGTTATGGCCTGGCCCTGAAATCAAGACAGCATGTCCTAGACCTGGAAAAAACTGTGTTAATTCTCTGAATTTCTTCTCTTTGGGGCTGGATGTTGACTTTGGTGTACTTCCCTGTAACAAGGGTCTATAAGCCTTTTTGATATTGAGAAACGCCCAGAAACTCTGGGCCTGTGCTCTCCACTGTTGCCAAGCACTCGTACTCTTGGCTCTTGACATCAAATGACTACCATTTCTTACCTTCCCCCATCAAAGCCTGAGCCCTACTTGATTATTTAGGTGGGAATAGGCCTTCTCTGTCTAAATCAGTCTCTTATTTCCTTCCTCATTTCACCCCAGTGAACAGGCATTATTACTCTTTCTTCAGAATCAGAGTTCCAAGAATGTCTCAGTCCAGGACTGTGCAGACAGCGACCCCCTACTTTTCTGCAAACAAGTCCACAAGTCAAATGACTGAAAAAAGGGCTTCAGAAATTCTGATTTCTCTTTGAATTACACCTAGAAATGGGATTGCCCAGTGATAAAGGAGGCATGTATTTAAGCTTTGGTAGATATTACCAATCTTCCAAAATGTTTGATCAATTGACACTTACACCAGCAAAGTTGCTTTATTCACATCCTTGCTAACCCCTGGAGTTGTCAGTCTTTTTAGGTTTGGCCTTTGATGAGTGTGGTTTTAAAATGAATTTCTACTTCACATATTATATGGATTTTTTTTTCATTTAAATGTTTATTCATGTCTTTTGACTATTTTCAAGCAGGTTGTTTGACTTTTTCTTACTAATTTGAAGACGTATATTCTGAATGCAAGTTCTTTATTGGATGTATATATTATGAGTGTCTCCTCCCAATCTGTGACCTACAGAATTTAATCTTTGGCAACATGATTAAAGCTAAAGGAAAGAAATAAGGGAATCACATGCCTTTCTGAGTAATGCAACAGAAACATTATACTAAGATTAATTCTGGCAATGCAAACTATCACATTTCATATTTGTTATGATCATGAGACTAGACAAGAAAACATTTAGTTCTTATCCTTCTTCTGCCTCGCACATTTTCATGGCTTTATAGGTAGAAAATCCTATAAATAAATGCCTTGCAATCAGGGTTGATGTCCATGGAAGGAGAGAGAGAAGCCAACAGAGAAATCTGCAAGCCACTGTGTCCTCTGGATAAGTAATGAATCGAGAACTTCTCAGTGAGGAGAGGCAACCTGAGAGGGTCCAGATACGTGACCAGTGGGTAACTGCAGGGTTTGGGAAGAGACTCAGGCCGCCCTTTTTAAGCTAAATAGAGTAAGAAGTAGATTCATCTAAATAAAGAGATTCCTCTGCTGATTATTCACATAAGGGAATTGTGGAAAATAATAATAACTAAAATCTGATAAAGAACTATTCTTCATGGTCTTACAGTCCTTTATGGAACTGATTAGTTAATAATAAGGCTATTTTAAAAAATATACTGTATTGTTTCAGCAACCTACTGCCTCCCACTCATCAGGAAATTAAGGATACATAATGGGCCACATATAAGATAACATCAGAACTACTTATCTACATGCTTTAAGGGTATTTCATTCTGCAAAGTACTAAAGATATACCCACTATGCATAGTGGTGAAATATCTAAAACTTGATTACCTGCTCCCCAGGAGTTACAATCTGGGGACCACATGTGCATGTCTATTATGCCTGTGATGTTATCATCATATTCTGTAGTGCCATTTTCTACTTCTTCTTTAAAATGGAATGCAAAGGAAAGGAGGGCAGATTCAAGACGGGCATAACAAACACCCTCTGGGTTTGTGATTTTAGGAAGGCAAGTGCCCTTGCTGGAGATTAGACAAAGAACAGCAACGAGACCAGATGAAGAGGCTTTCTCAGAAGATCACACTAAGAGACACTATCCTCCCTGAACTCAATCAATCTTAATTTTTCTCTCTTTTTCTCGCTCTGTCTCTCTGTCTCTCGGTCTCTCTGTCTTTCTCTCTCTCTCTCTCTCTCTCTCACACACACACATGCATACACACACAGAACAGACAGGTATACTATGAACTTGAACCTGCTTTGAACCTCAAGTTGTCAAGTATATCTCAAGTTGCAAAAAAATCAAGATTGGCCATGAAAGCTTTTCTTCCATCAGGTGAGTCATCCATGCAGCTGACGTAGGACCCAGCGTTTTCACATGCAAGCATACTCACACGAAGCTCAAGTGGATAAGGAGGGAAAGGAAAGCAAATAACACAACTTGTTTATCAGATTCAAGTTGAACCATCTGTTGTTAATGATTAGATCTTCAGCTTCCAATTTTCTTTTGAATGTTATTGCTCATTTCTAGTGGGGCACTGAGCCACTGCTTTCCCTGCATTTGGATTCCAAGTAAAATACAGCTTAGATTGAAAGCCTGTTGGAGGAAGAAATCATACTTAATGATGTCTGACAGATCCTCCTTTTGCCCTGAATCAAGGGCCAACTTTGAGAAGGAGGTCAATTCTTAGGTAAACATGGTGTTAAGATAATGGATGCACACTGTGGGGATCAGTTTGCCCAGCAGAAAATGAATATTGTAATTTCCAACTTCTCAGCTATTGAGGCTAGATCAGGATTAACTACTGTTTCCATTCACTTAAATGAGAGACTCCACTTCAATGCAAAGTTTATAAAACTCAATTCAGGTTTTCTCTGTGGTAATAACGAGGTTGTTGGGATGTTTCTTTCCTAGAGAGTTTTATATCTCTGTGGTTTGTGGGAGCATCTTAAATCACCATTTTTCAGAGATCCTACTCACCATCTGGAATTGGTTGTATTGATTGCAGGTAATTACAACTGTATTTGTTGTGCTGCATCATCTGTATATAGGGGAATACGAAATTACATGATCCAAGATTTTGAAAATAATAAGTAAACATGTATGTATAAGTGATATTGTGTGCACATCTGACTTAAACTTCCCAAAGAAATGCATCTCTCTCTATTTTATGCATATTTATATACTCATATATACACACATGCATATTATGTAAAAATAATTCTCTAAATTTGGCATACTATCTATTTGCCTCCTCTTTATGTGGGCATATGTACACATACACTCAATATAAGTTAAATTCAAAACACCCAAGAAAAATACTAGTTACTAGTTTGAATACTTTGAGAACACTAAAAGATTTTCAAAATAACTAGCCAATAGTTCCCAAACAAGAAAAAGCAAAACTAAGTCAGCACCACCAAACCAGTATTACAGGTAGTGATGAAGGGATTTCTTAAAGAAGAAAAGGAAGAAAAAAAGATAAAATACATAAAAAAATGAAATGGTAATAACTACATACCCATCAATAATTACTTTAAATGTTAATGGATTAAATGCTCCAATCAAAAGACATACAATGTAAAATGGATAAGAAAACAAGACCCATACTTATGCTGCCTACAAGAGACCCACTTCAGATGAAGACACACACAGCCTGAAAGTAAAAAATTGACAAAAGACATGTCAAGCAAGCAGAAACAAACAAATAAATAGTTGGCATAAAAAGTTTATTAGACAAAATAGACTTTTAAACAAAGGCTCTAACAAGAGATAAAGAAGTATCCTACAATTCCACTTCTGACTATTTATCCTAAGAAACCCAGAACACTAATTCAAAAAGACTATGTATTCATATGATCATTGCAGCATTATCTGCAATAGCCAACATATGAAAGTAACTTAAATGGCTAAAAAATGTGGTGCATTTGTGGTAAATGTGGTAGATATAATGGAATAATACTCAACCATAGAAAGGAACCGTATCTTACCATTTAGACTTAGAGGGTATTATGATAAATGAAATAAGTCAGAAAGAGAAAGACAAACACCATATGATTTTACTTATATGTGGAATCTAAAAACAAAATAAATTAATGAATAAAAGAGAAACAAACTCATAGATACAGAGAGCATTTTGATGCTTACCAGATGAGAGGTAGTTTGAAGGATGAGCAGAGAAGAGGAAAAAATTAATACATGCAAACTGTCAGTTATAAAAAACAGTATCGGGGTTGTAAAGGACAGCATACAGAATATAGTCAGTAGTATTACAATATGTATGTATGGTGTTGGATGGGTACTAGACTCATTGGGTGATCACTTTAAGTTATACAAATGTCTAATCATGATGCTATATATCTGAAATTAATATAATATTATATGTCAACTGTAATTAAATAATGAAAAATTATTTTTTTAAATACCTAGCCAAAAGTAAAATTATCTTGACACATTCTGGAATTATGTCCTTTAATAAGTTCAACCAAAACAGTTACAACAAAGAGCGTTTAATATTTGAACAAAGAATTTGGAGGTAAAACGTTAGAGCAGAGAACCTCTAATTTTCAACACCAACTTCTAAGACGCCGTCATTTGAATTCTTCCATAATTCAGATTTATGCTTTTGAGCTAGAGGTATTGGTAAAGTCTCCAAGTCTAAAAGTAGTAAAACAGAGACATCGACTTTTAGGTATTTGTTGACTCACTGAGCAGACAATATAAGTGAATTTTAAAAAGGCCATATAAAACAATAGTGGAAGTGTTATGCGATGGCTAGAATTCCCAGCCCAATGACAGATATGTGTGGTAACTACTGCATTTATTTCGGACAATCATCAACTGAACTGGAGAAATCAGGGCATACTTCATAAGGGGAGTAAGAAGGGGGCAAGCCCATAAAGATCATATGGAATGGGCCAGTGCAGAAGACGTTATCTCTGCATTGTCTCTAGTTATGGCAACCCACCCCAGTGCCACTGGGAGAGATGGACTATGTCATGTACCTGTCACTGGGCTGCTGACTCAGGATGGACTCCGTACACTTCTTCAATAGGCCATGCTCTCATGTTTCTCAAATGCCATTTGATAACTCCTTCAATCACTTCAACCTTTTATATTCTTTCTCCTGTTCTTACTCTAAATGCATTACATTGTCTCTGATCAATTCATACTTCTTTGTTCCTTTAGTTAAATTCAGACTTTATGTCAAAATATTCTTTGTTGAAGTGAAACGTGAGGAGTAAGAGATTATTTGTTTAGCTTAACATAATCCATGTAATCTATCATTATGCAGTAAAAACTCTAACAGAATATAGTCATGAAAATGGTCTAAAAAGTCTGAAGAAAATTCACAAACATCACAGAGTTCTATCACAAAACAACCATTAAAAATAAATCAATGGAGGGAATTTCAGGGGGGAATGGGAAGGGTTTACAGGAACAAATATAAAGGACACATGGACAAAAACTAGGGGGTTGGAAATGGGAGGGAGGTGGGGAGGGGTGGGTGGGTGGGCTGGAATGGGAGTAAAAGACAGAAAACTGTACTTGAACAATGATTTAAATAACATTTAAAAGAATGAATCAATGGATAATTTGTCCACATGTTACTGAATATGAGAATTAATAAAAGCTTTTCTTGAATATTCTGGTTTGAGTTAAGGACATCATGGGATAATGTATTATTTAGTTTGTTCATTGAAAAAAAAAACAAATTAAAGGTGATTAAGCAAAAAGCAGAGTTCATCATAAAGACACTTAATGCTCCAAGTAAGACAAGGGCAAGCAGAGAGCGAGCCCAGGAATGCATAGGCCTAGGGCCTGAGAGCTCACCGCTCCTCTCTGGCCCTGTCTCACATCTGCTGTGCGGTAATTAGTCTTCTCGCCGCTCCTGCTCCAGACCGTCCTGTCTGTATCCCAGTTTACCTAATAGAAAACGGCTGGCGTTTGCCATATGGTTTTTATCTCTTCTGTTCAAAATAAAGCCGCATGGATACAGAAACCTCAGAGGCCAATTTCAAATTTTCTCAGACGAGAATGATATTTTCTCCTGGACCAATCAAACACATCCATGGGAGTGATGTCATACGTACGTTACAAAAAGAGCCTCCAAAAGTCCTGTTTGTAACCATGTGGACTGGGGTTGATGGAATAAGTCCCAAGAAAAGAAAGCCTATAAAAACAAACCTTCTTTTATGAATTTAACTTATAAAAGGTTAAAAAATACAAACAGCCACATTAGCTGTTTGCCTGCTTCACCCCTGTTGTGTTCTAGCAAAATGAGACAATGAGTTGGCACATCATCAAGCCAGAGTGTGAGGAGTGAATTTAACCTCCAGCCTCTGCCTAGAAGTGAGGCACGGGCATACCTCTAACACGTTCCTATGAACAGAAGCTGCAGCTACCTGCATTCTGGAGCAGCGATTCTACGTACAAGGCCCGGCACAGGCGGCACCAGCACCTCGCGCGTCGTCTGAAATGCACATTCTCAGACCCTCGCCTCAAGGACGGGGCTCAGAACCCGTGCTTTGACAAGCCCTCTAAGACATACTGATGCAGGTTAAACTTTGATCACCACTTGTCTAAAATCTAGAATCTAGAGCACTATTGTTTTTTTTCAACCTATCCTAAAATGTAACTCAACTAACAAAATGTGAATATTACCAAGAACAGAACAGGACAGAATGCAATGGATGTCCTGAACTTACTGCAAGAGGGTAACATTTGTCACAGGGCACTTGCAAATGTCTGTACTTTTACTGATTTAAGAGAATTCTTCAAATAACCCTGAATTTTATCATTCCTCTCTGCAAACATTTGGCTCTGCTGCACATCAAGAGCTCAGAGTGGCTGGAAATAGAAAGATGACGTATTGGCACCCTCACCTCGAGAAGCTCTTAGTTTGGTGTTATGAGACAAATGCTGGAGAAGGGGTACAACGGACTTACACAATAATAATTAAATTACAGCATAATGTCAACAACAATAGAAATGCCTACAATGAAGGAGGAAGGGAGAGGAGACAAGCTGATCCTATGGAGGAGCAGTTATTCCCAGAAGAGTTGGCATCTGAGCAGCACTGAGAAGTGAGAGGAGGTCAAACTGACACCAGGGCAGAGTTCCATTCCAGGAAGCAGGAACAGGGTGATCAGAGGAATATAATTTTTTAAATGACATTTCAGAGCTTGAGCAAATAATGTTTCTAGAGAGGAAGCTGCTTTCATTGCCTCAAATGGCAAAGGCTTTGCCCAGCACTCTTAGGAAATTATGCTGAACATGTTTTTTGCTTTTCTCTTGGACAAAATGCTCAGCTGTCCTTGCTCCCATCCTGGTGATGCATCCTAAAGTAATTTACGCGGTACTACCCTTATCAGAGATGCATTGTCTAACTATAGATGGAGGGAATGTTCTTGGCCTTGAGGGTATTTAGAACTCAATGGAACAATGAGCGAATCAGTGCTCATATTTAACCAAAGTTCAGTAACTTCTGTTCCCTCAGGTGAATCATTTAAGAGAGGGTAGATAAGTGCTGAACTCTGTTTTCTGCATTTCTGGAGATGCTTTCAGCAGGGCCCTCTTACATGTAGTATTGCCCATGGAGTCTGAAAGTAGAGGTAGGCACAAGACAACCTTTACCTTGACTTTACAGAGTAAGATGGATAAATAAGAGTCACAGAGGAGACATAGAACAGCACCATGGTCTAGTAGAATACATGGGATTATTTTTCAAGTAGCTAGGTTTCAAATGTTATCTTTGGCATGATACCCAATTACAACCCTGAAGAAAGATAACAGAATATTTCACAAATTAATGTCTCTCAAACTACCAAAGCACACAAGAAAGAATGACATGTAAAATGCATGTGGCATCAATAAGAATTAATGAAAAAATAAATGCATAGAGGAAAAAAAATAATACCGTCTCCTCTTTTCACACACACATACCACTCATACATACTTGAAATAATGTAGTTGAAAATAAATGCAAGTTAACCTAGAGAGAAAAATAAACTCCCTTCAAAAACTTAATTGTCTTGACATATTTCTCTATTAAAATATTCATTAACAGTAGTTGCAATAAATTTATTTAGTGGTTTGAAACACAGTCATCTGATCACCCATATAAATTCATTTTAATTGTAAATTTCACAATCCTCCCCTTCTTAAGTATTAAAAAAGAAACTACAAGCTCAAAATGGAGTCACTTGTGCTAAGCTTCACATCAACTAACCGTGGCTTAATACCTAACCTACCTGCAGTTTCATCCCTTCCCAGGAACAGGACCTTTAATCAGTCAGTCTGGCATTTTCTAGTCAACTCCAGTGAAGTAGTTCACCTGAAACATCTCTTTCCTCACTGAAAAGAAGGTGGGCTTGCTTGACATAATCCTTGCTTTTGTTCATAACTTCTTTGTCCTATGCCCTTTCTGTCTCTAAAAACCTTTCATTTTCTACACCTCTTTGGAGCTCCTTTCTACAAATTAGGCGGGATGCTGGTCAATTTATGAATCATGGAATCAAGTCAACTAGATCTTCAAATTTATTCTGTTGAATCTTGGTTTTGTTTTTTTCTAACATAAGATACTGTGCCCTTGGTATCAGCATGCATGTATTTACAGTGTATTTCTCTATTGGCTTGCACTTCCAGCTGCAGATCAGGAGGAAGAGGAAAATGAGATCTGTGAGAGCACCTTGAAGACTGAAAACTATTCTTTCAATTCCTTGACCTTGAGAAGAAAATCTGGACTTTCAGCAAACCTAAAGGTACCCCCCTCCCTCCTTGTGCCCCCATGCCTACCCTAGAAGGGCAATTCGGTTTACTTATTTTCTGAGATTTAACACTGGCTGGTAAGATTCAAAATGTTTATGCTCCAAGCGAAAGAACCTTTTTCATTGTTTGCCAATCTATGTCAGATTTAATCTAGATCTGTAAACACCAATACGTTTTTGATTCAGATGCAATTTCCTTAAATTTACCCTACAGAGGAAGCTTTTCTGGTTGTTGTTTTCTTTCTATCCCTTTTATTCCTTTTTGGCAATCTAAGAGTAAAAATTCCCTGAACCAATTGGTCAATCGATTAACAAATTAACTGCTAAATAATGGATTGGGCTCTGTCGACATGGTGACAGGGTGCCCAGAATAAAATATGTCTCTACAATACATCTGTGAACACATGCCTAACAAAGCAGCACTTGCTCTCCCTAACTAGTTTACACAAATGCCTAGAAACCAAATAGGAAAACATGGGCTGATAATATTTTATCATTCATACAAGCTGAACAGAAATGGGCATTACATTGAGAAATGAACAAAACTTATTTTCTTTCGAATTAAATTTTAATGTAGCAGAACTCTACATGATCCTTTGAACATAAATAAATGTAGGAAGGCAACAAATATTTTCCACTGCTAATTTTACCATTTATTTTGAACATAGTGTAAAAGTACACAAGAAATAATATTAGTAAGCAGGCAAGAAAAACTAGAGTGAAAGAGACTGGAAGAGAGAGGGGAGGATGATAGAACCAGACAATGAAGTTTGTTTTATGAAAGAATTACCTTCTATGGGGTTTCCAGTCTTGGTTATTTACTTAAAAGTTTTTAGCCTGGGATAATGTTGATACGAATAATCATCAGGAGCCAACCCTGCAGCTTAGAAACCCAGTCAGAAAGAGTGTAGAATGGAGAAAGGAAGAAGCTATATATCCGAGGGAGGACATTCAGGACTGCTCTTTCCCAGTAATGTTCATACAACTTCTGCAAAGAGCATCACAGCAGCTCTCTTCCCAACCCACACTCTCCATTCATCTGAGGTTGTTAAAACTGATGGTTTTAAGGGATACTTGTGGATTTAATTTGGAAGCAATTTTCAAATTTCCAGTGTGGAAGATGTCCTCAGACTGCATTTTTAAGCAGTGTTCACATAATACAAAAATCAGCTGACTGTTGGGGACCCAGGTTGTAAAGCAGTTAATTGACTTGGATAACTACAAATCCCCTTAAAACATACTCCCCTATTTATTAAATTTGATCCATTTTTATTCAGTAGGTGTTACTGACTATGATATGCACAGCTCTGTGCTGAGCTCTATGGGGTAAGGGTGGGGGGTTGAGAGTGTGCCTGAAGAATAAGACACATATCACCCATAGGATTCTATGTGATACACTGGAGATAAAATTAATAGATATAAAATAATGAAAAAAGAACCAGCAAGATCATTATATTTTGGCACTGAATTGATCTTCAGATTGCTAGAGTGTAGAGGGTAGAGTATAGAAAGTGAACAAGTTTTAGAATGAAGAGATTGAGAATTAAATATTAGCTCTCAAAATTTTGCTTCCACTGAGAATAAGTATATTATCTCAACAACCTTTTTTCAAGGTGTTTAAAAGTAGTGGGGTACTAATAAAAATTGCAGAATTATCAGAAAGAATCGAAGGGAGGGCTGAGCCCAACACCAAGAGCCCCTCTTCCATTAAGGGCATTTGCCAGTTCTGGAAGAACTTTTAGAAGTCTAAAAGGTTGAAAGGTAGAGCTAAACTTTTGACAGCCTCTTAGGAGAGCAATAAGCAGAGCATAGATATGTGTGTAAGAGACAAAATTAAGATAGTAATCAATAAATACATTGTCAATCTAATCATAAAAGAGAGATGGTGCCAGTAGTCAATATCAGAAACAAAACAGAACACCAATACAGATTCTAAAAATATTCAAATAACCATGTAAAAATAGCACAAGCAACATTTATGCCAATACATTAAAATTTAGATGAAATGGGGAAAAATACGGAAAAATTCAACTTGCCGAAATGGACACAAGTGCTTTAAGAAAACTCAAAACCCAAATGGCTTCATGACTTAATTCTACCAAACACATAACAAAGAAATAATGTCTGCTTTCTTAAGAATATTGAAAAAGCACTACCCTAAAAGAAAAGATTGATAAACTTGATCAAAAGGCATTAGTAAAAGATTAAAACAACAAGCCATTGCAGGGAAGATGGTGACTGAAGATCCTGATTTTAGAATGTGTTTAAAAAATCCAGAATATATCCTGTAAATCAATAAGAACAATACTAACAATCTAACAGAAAGGTTTGGTAGGGATTTAAATCTGTGTTTTGGAAAAGAGAATATATGATAGAAATAGAAATAAAGATTTCAGCCTCATTCATGCCAGGGAAATGAGAGTTAAAAATCAAAATGAAATACTACTGTGCTCTTACATAATATCTACAATTAAAAATAGTGACAATATAAAATATCAACAAGGATCTGCCTCATATTAACTCTCACATAGTGCTAGTGGGAGTATAAATTAGTGCAAATCCTTTGTCAAGCTGTTATCATCTAGTAAAACTGGAAAACCACATTGCCTACAACTTGGTAATTCCACTGCTACACATAAACTCAGGAGAAATCAGTGCATCTTTGAACCGAAACATATGGGAAAAAAATGTTTGGAAATAGTATTCAAACAAACAAACAACAACAAAAAAAAGACCTTTTAATGGTGGGATGGAAAAATAGGTTGTGATAAAGCCATACAATGGAATAACAGGCAGAACAGAAAATAAACGGACTATAGTTAAGTCCAATACACAGGTGAAACTCGTAAATGTAATGCTGAAGCAGAGACACCTGACACAAAATAGTTCCTGTTGTAAGATATGATCCACATAAATGTTGAAATATAAACATACTGAACTTAACTGTAGTGTTTACTGATCTATGGTTATGTGATAAAATGATAAAAAATAAAGTGACTGTGCAACATCAGGCTAATAATAACCTGTGAAGAGAAAAAGTGCAGTGATTAGAACAGATGTGGGGGCTTTTAGGGTGTGAGTACTGTTCTATTTCTTGATTTAATCTGTGTGGCAGTTACAAAGGTGATTGTATTGTGATAAATCTATCATATTGTGATGAAACTATTCGTGTTTTTGAATGACTTTCTGTGTGTGTATTATACAATAAATCACACACACACTCACAAGAAAGATTTAAAGGAAATATTTTTTTAATAGCTCTACATTGTATAAGGTTCTCTGAACCTTGGATTTTTCCGAAAGAATATGGTGACAACAAGGACCATGCCCAAGGTTTCTGGAAAATGTCAATGTGATCAGTTACTTAACACATAGCAAATACTCAATACTATACAAATAATTCTTCATAAGTGAAGAATTCTTCATATTTCTGAGAAAAAGGGGGGAGAAGAGAGGAGTTAAGTTACCTGCTAAAAAATGGAAAAGATCTAGACTTCCCTTGTTCAATTTTAAAACCTGGTGAATTCAATTGAGCACAGGCTTGGAGCATCTACCAGGAATGTGAGAATGAGGATCCCTATGTTGGGAAGAAATTTATACAGAAGATATTTCACTAAGAATATAACTCACATGGAATATAAAAAATCATCTGTATGCCAGCTCTAATACAACAACCTGAAATGAGAAATTTTTGGTCCAAGATCTTGATTCTTCATTTAGTAACTGAGGCAGAAAAAAACTTAAAAATTTTGGACTCATTCAATCATCCTTGTCTTCTCTTCAATTATTCTATATCCCACATCCAAGCTATCAGAAAATGTTCTGGTATTACCTTTAAAATATATACAGGATCCATCTATTCTCCCTATTTCCACCCTTCCCCATTAAAATGTTTTATTGTGATGCTTTCTCTAGCTGCTTTCTGCACTTTTCCCCCTTAACTCCTTCAGTTTATTCTTCACACAACAGGAAAGTGACCCCTCAAAAGCAAAACTCGAGAATTAGTGCATTTTCTTCTCAAAACTGCCTGACGGTCCTGACAGTGGCTTGAAAAGATTTAGGCGATCCCTCCAGCAGCCTTTCCACCCCAGCCCCACCTTTCTCTGCAACAGGATGGGCCCTCTTGTTCTTCCCCCAGACAAGCCAGACACACTTCCTCTCAGTGCCTTCTCACGCACTGCCTCCCTTGGATATTTTCTTCACCAGCTAACTGCATACTCCTTCTGTCACTTTCTTAGGTCCCTGCTCAAGTTCCCTCGTATCAGAGATGGCTAACCTGACCACCTTGTCTAAAGTACTCAGTCGCCTCTGTGTCACCCTACCCTCTTTACCCTACACATCCTCACACTCAGTGCACCTATACGTTCATTGCTCACCTGCTTAGTGCCTACCACTACCATCTTTTTCTCTTTTGTCCTTGGCATCAGCCTAAATGGAATGTGGTGTGTGTCCCACAAAATGTGTCAGATGGATGTGTGGAATGTATTTTAAGCTCTGCACAAGGGTGCTATTGGCAATTCATTTGAAAACCCACTTTACCCTCAACTCAAACTCTCCTCCATAATTACATCAGCTGGATAGTTCCAAAATTTATTTATTGCAGCTCATGTCACCCTGTTTCCACTTTTTACACACACATATACACACACACAAACACACACAAATGCTGTCTTTAGCTAATTGTGATGCAGATTTCTACTCAAAAGCAATAAATACCTAGGTAAGGTCTCAAAATGTTAATAGCCATTCAAACAGATATTGCTGTCTCAAGGAGTGACCACTTAATGAATCACCATTGCCAAAGGGGTCAATGAGGCCAGTCCCAGACGTGTCATGTTATTTCAACTCACTGGCAAATGAGCACATTAATATTAACAGGCAGATTGCACACCTTTATATTTATGTAAAACTGATTTGGGGAAACTACACAATTGGGAGGTGTTAGTGAAGTTTCCACAGCCTGTCATCCTGCAAATCAGGCCATTTTGGGGTCATTACTTACATGATATCAAAAAATCTGATTTTCAACTTTTCTCTCCCTGATAAAAATATGTTTTTATGAATACAGCAACACTAGTGTTGTACTCCAGGAAATTTATTTGATAAGCGACTCCCAGACTTAATTCAAAATCATTTCGGTAAATGAAAGGGATATTTCTAAGAGACAAGTGTACCAGTCATACCAACCCATGCATTTCTTAAACTTTGCCTTATCTGGAATTAGAAGATATTGTTTCTTGACTGGAATGATTACTCTGGAAAAACCTTAGCACACCTGTTCAATAAGCATTATGAACAACTATGTTGATAATTTCATAACTTAGAACACTGAAGCATCCACTGACCCCATATTCTGATTCTCATCCACAAAGCTCCTCCCACTTTTGCAAAAATGACTTGACCCTTTCCTTTACAGACAGATGTACTTCCAAATTCATCGTAGCATCAGGCTGAGGGGAGTTTCTCTTCAAATGAGTCTGCCTACTTATTTCTTTCTGCCTTCTTCACTTGTCTTCCTTTCCTATGTTCTCCTCCCATCCCTTTTAATTCATTTTTTCTCCTCTCCATTCATTGCCCTTGCACATGCTTCTTTCTTCTCCCTCATGTTTTCACTAAGGCAATGAAGAAATATATAGAAAATGTGTACACTTTTTAAAGATTTTATTTATTTGTTTTTAAAGAGAAAGGAGGAAGAGAGGTAAAGAAATATAAATGTGTGAGAGAAACATTGACTGGTTGCCTCTTGCATGCCCCTACCTGGGGACCTTGCCTACAAGCCAGGCATGTGCCTTGACTGGGAGTTGAACCAGCAACCTTTTAGTTCCAAAGCTGACACTCAATCCACTGAGCCACACCAACCACAGCTGTATATTTAAAATAATGATACACTGATAAAAAAAATAAGTTTCAAGGAAAGAAGGAACACAAATGTGAAGCCAAACTTAATTATATAGTTGCCACGACTGAGGTCAAATATGGCTCTGAGTTTTCTTGGACCTAAGGTAAATATGAAGAAAATTTCAAAACCATTCATAATCTTAACACCAATGAAACACATTTTAAAAGTATAGCTATATGATTTTCAAGTATATAATGTTTAAATGTGTACAGTAGATAGCATAACAACTAAAACTATAATATTCTGTAAAGTAGCCTTAAAATAAATAAACAAATTCACTGTGACTTTATGAAGCAAGTGATAAGACAATGTCAATGACATTTTTGTGTGTGCGAATTGAGTCATGTTAATTATCTTTTCCTTTACGGCTTTGGCTTTCATCTGGGAAGCTCATAAGAACTGCATGGGGAGATTTTTGTAAACTGATTTCAAGGCTCCAATCTGGACCCAACTGAGTCACAACTTTCAGAGAGAGTCATGCTTAAGCCACTTTCAAAATCTTTTCAGACCTTTCTGAAGACACACTTTCCAATAAAAGACGTATTTCCAGATTCCTTAGAATTTTAACATATATGTTAGACCCTACACATTTACATTAAGGTGGTAACATATGGTGATGTTCTACTGGTTTCTCAAGGACCATTCTAGGGTGTTTATGTGGGCACGCTTAGCAGTAAGACAATTTGGTGTGCATGACCCCATTATGTATGTATACTGAGGCCACAGTGGTACGTGTGGAAAGTGCAGGCAGAAGTAACCCCTGCCTTAATCTGTCATGAACCAGGTTTGCTCTGAGAGAATCCCAACCTCACCCAAACCTCTCATTTCACATTTGAGACAACTTGAGTCCTAAATATGTCATGACATGCTCAAAGTCAAAAGATTCAATAAGAGCAGGGCCAGGACAAAGCCCCCATAGGTGAGACCCTCGGCACGGTGTCCTCGTCACTGCCTCACACAGTCCTGGTGAGCACCTGTACCCAGCACCTTTCTGTTTCAGCAGGAGCCCTGCTGTCTCTGGAGGTGCGGTATTAGCTGCCTTCTGCGACCATCTCCCTTGGTTTCTTTTATCCCCCTGCTCTTTGAACACCCTGAGAGAAAATATGTATTCGTTCTCCTCATTTTGTATTTGTTTCTCTACTTCCTTCAACTCTGCCAGTGTGGTTCCTGCTGTTATCTGTGAGGGGCTTTCTTCTTCCCAACATTTAAAATATCTTTGTATAACTCATAGAGCCATGCAAAATTTCCCTATTGAAATTCAAAACCCAACCAGGCTGACCTCATTTCAAAATAAGACCAAATCTCAAGCCATGGAGTTTTTATTCAAACCATTCTTTTACATATTTTTATTTTTATATAAAAATATTTTTCCTGTGGACATTTTGTAGCTGCATTAGGGATTTTAGAGTGCTAATGAGAAAGGGCCAGTATAATGTCCTACATTTGCATAGCACTTCACAGCTTCAAAATTCTGCAGCAAGAGCCACTCCTTCTAGTGAGAGTCTGCTGAGTATACTGGCCGAGCCCTATGGCCTCTCCCTCCCCATTAAGCAATCCAGTACTTAAAGAGGGATAAAGTGAGTCCCTAAGCTTCTAGGTTGTCAAATAAGCATATATACTTAGGTATACACACAATCACACACTCACAATAAGGAACACTTACTATGAAATTTAGACAATCCATATGACACTATGAAGTTTGGGCTATCTTTTACTGGGCCACCTTTCTATGACTCTTGGTCTAGCTGGGGAATTCACCACATACTATTTTAGTGTTAAATCCAAGTAGGAGAAAAGTTAATGGCAGAATAACATAGTAAGAAACACTAGATTTATTTTAAGCGTCCTATTCTAACAGAATTCCATCGTTGTTTGTATCCACCCCTTCCTCAAATAACGAAGGGGAATAAACCCTCTCTCTAAGCCTAGGAACATATTCTGTCTTGTCAGCCAATGATGGTATTTGACATAGTAACTGGGATTTTTACATCAGTGGTCAGGTTAAAAATGTGCTTCTGACCCACCTCTGGTCGATAAGACATGAGAGGAAATCTGATGGGGTGTTTTCGGCAAAGCTGTCTGTGCTCCTAAAAGCTGTTACATGAAAGAGATCAATCATCTTTTTCCCTGTTGTTGTTGGTTTGAGGTGCAAAGCCTGTCTTACATGAAGCCATTTTGCTGCAGCTAATTAGCCACTAGTCATTCTGTGACCTACAGTCCATGCACTCCGTCCAGAGTTCTCCTGCCACAAGTGGTCAGTAAATATATGCATGTCTGTAGGGCCAAACTTGGGGCCCATAAGTAGGATAAAAAAGGTGTGTTCTCCCCATCAAATTCCCCTGGCAGGAATTTAGAACTGGGAAAATCAGGATGCTCAGCTTTGAGATTCAGCTGAAATATCATGTAAGTGTGAGGCTAGGAGGGACACGATGGACTACCCTTGTTCGTACTACAGTTACGTGAAACTCTAGGCTATGCAAAGTCAATGCTGATTGTCCAGAAGAGGAAGACAGAAAAATGGCAGAGCTGATACACAGGAAGAGGAGTATATGAGAAAGTGCTGGGCACATAGTAGGTACTCAATAGATGTGTCTATTTTTAATGCCTGTCAGTTGCTTACACCTTTTTCATAGTCTATTCATTGTAAAAGTGAACTCTGGGATTCTAAGACAGCTGTCTCAAAAATTTGATTCCTGCTTGCCTTACCAAGTATTTCTAAAGGCAATCTCTGGACTAGCAGTTTTTTTCTTGACTCTGCTCACGTAATGACGACCAAGTCAAGCTGAGTGTGGGGCCTACAGACCTGTATTTCTTTCCACTTCAGGGGGCACACAAACAATTCTTGAAGGACAGCCATTATAAATTATTTTTTAAAGTATACTTCAAAATAACATTATAATTTTGTTCTCAGAACACCGAAAAAAATTAAAGATGAAGTGTACATATAGACACTGAGTATAAAAATATCCATATGCTAAGGATAGATTATAAAGTGGCATCAAATGTAGACAGAAATGGGATATTTTGTGATAAGATCAAACTTGCTAAAAGGTAATATCATACTCATTGTAAAATAGGTTAAAATGTTGAAATTTAAAGTGTAAAAAGTACATCTGATATTCCAAATCACTGAGTATTTTGGGCATAAATTACTCATCTGTCTCTATAACCCCACTGCCTCTGTCCCTACATATGCAGCAATAATTACATCTTTATATTGCTCTTTAAAGGTATCAGAAGAAAGGACAAATAGAAAAAATGCTATAGAAATGATATGATGATGCCTTTTTAAATTACATAAACCTCATTTTATATAACAGTATCACTGAACAAATAATCAGTTGGTTGAGGAAGATTAGTGGCTGTAATTATTTATTCATTTTAATGTCTGTTATTAAGCCTTCCTTTTGCTATTTGTGGCCATTATATGATGAAAGATCAATACAAAGAAGATGAGAAAGTGCGGAGATAATGGTTAATTATCAGAAAGGAGAAAGGTAGGCAGATGCCTGGCTTCCTGCTGATAATCCCACTCTTCATCTCACAGATGTTTCTCTAGTTAACATTTTCCTGGGCTTGAAACAGTACAGACAGAAAAGCAGCTGTCCGACTCCCTCCCCTGTAGGTCGGGCCTCTTTCCGTAGCCCTGGAGTGCTTTGAAGAGGCAGTCTGTCTTTACTACAGTATGGCATCTAGCAAGTAATGGACACTCTTGATATTTGCTGAATAATAAATGAATAAGAAGCACATTGAGAAGCATCATATACTATTCAGAAGACTTGAAATTCACACTAGCATTTTAAACGCACTGAGAAGACCCACAGTAAAAGAGTCTGCTTAGTTTGCCTAAACTTGGTATTGTCAAATGAATTTTTCTATTGTTTGTTACTAATTTGATTTCTTGAAAGGATGATATATATATAACATTTCTTCTCATATATATTAGTACTGATATATATCAATATTGACATATATGAATAAGATGTATATGTGAGAAGTTACATTCCAAACTGTCAAGCTTAGGATGTGACCAGTCATCTGATAGCTGACTCTAAAACTAGGCCTTTTTCAAATGCTTTAGCTACTGCCTTCACTTCTCACACAGCTTCTTCCCGTTATTGACACTAGAACCAGCACCATGGGACAGCCTTGTTCCTAGGAAAGGGTGTATCTGGGGGGCAGCTTTTGAAAATGTCTTTGACACACACACACTAAGAAGACAAAGAAGAATCTCATTTATCTTTTATGACACTTGAAACACATTGCTTGAATCAATCATAAAATCAGAAGTGTCTCTTCTGCTCATAGTTGTTTGTTCATGTAGCTCCTTTGTCAGTCCCAATTACCTATTTACTACCAGGTGTCTCCTTGAAAGTGGGCACCTTATCCATCCTGATTCCCTAGAGTTCCTAATACTGGTATATACATGATTTATGGAGGTAATTTTTATTTACTTTTATGTGTTTCTGTTCTATGCTCCAAAATTAACATGCTCTGTTTTAAATCATTAAACACCAATTGGATAGTTATCTATAACATCTTTATCTATAATAGAAAGTTGTGGATTTAGGGTTATGCACACACATTTTATTGTGTAAAAGAGGGAAGAATGACCCCAATCCTAGAACAAGGGTGCAACATAGCTTTTTCCCAGTTCTCTACATCCATCCCTCCTGAATAGCCTGCTTATAATCCCTCGTGTTGATATAAAGAAAAACCCACACATTTGCAAACTGGTGACTCCTTTGGCAGATTGGTCAAAAATGTCTGAAGTTCTGGTTGGGGGAAAAGTTTTGAAGAATTTCAAAAGCTATCTATCAGTTTAAAAGGTTATTCTAAAGTATTGAAGTTATTTAAAAATGCCATAATAGGCTCTTTTGGCAGCATTTAGGGCCCTGATGAGGTTCCATGGTCACAAATATATAGTGGCTGCAATCTGCCTTAATGTGTGATTTTTATTTTAATCAGTAGCATCAGCTGCCTCGGGATTACAGAACAAAGATGAGCCATACATCATGAGCAATATCCAAACATATACACTTTAGGAAACAGTAAAATAATGTTCCATTTTAATGATTTGCTCTTAAACAATGGAATTCAGAAAGGTCTATTCCATTAGACAGCAAAACAGGTAAAGCTATCACACTTACTACTGCTTTGATTGTTAATGAGTAACTTAAATTTTCAAGTCATCAGTTTCCTCTGCTGTGCTGTGGGGACAACAGGACCAATTGCATATGATTTTTGTGAACACTAACATAGTCTATGTAAAGGGCTTAATATAGTATCTGTCACATACTAAACATTTATCATTACCACTTCAAAAAAAATTTATTTACATGCTACTGGTGATTTTCTTTCTTAGTGATATAATGAAGATTATCAAGCTAGTTAAACAGATGGACATGCCAGTCTAAATAATTGGTCAGAACCATGTTTAAAATATTCATGTCATTGTAATAGGAATACAAAAATTAAATATCTGATTTAATGATTTGTGACATTTGTTTCCTTGCTAGACACAGTTCAGTCTTTTAAGTCTCCATTCCGATCCACTCTAACTCTACAGCAATACCACTTTGACCACCCCTCACTTCACTGAATAACCCCAACTGTTTAACGTACCCCAGGTATTTTTCAGAATATGTGTGCATGTTCGTTTTTTGTGCTCTGTATTTTGATTTGTCTCTAGGGGATCCTACTAGAACTCCTCATTGTATAGAACCCTGTTCTGGATGACCCATTGCAATGCATTATTACCAGACCTCATTTGCTCCAAGCCCATATGTCTACCCAACATCCTCCTGCTGCTGGAATCCCCTTGCCCAGTGGTCAGCTCTTTTAAGGTGTTATGCTGGAAAGATGGCTCACACTTAACTACTTCCATTCCACTTTAGCCAAGGGAAAGGCATACACCTTTTCCCAGCCAAATAGTAGGACTAGAGACTATTCTGTGCAGACCATCTCTTTATTCTGTCCTCTCCACTTCTATTTTCCCTTGTTTAAATAGTCACAGAAGACCCACGTCCAACAAGGTCAAAAGAAAGAGTAGTGACCTCTTCCTGTTACACACCATGTAAACGATTCCTATGCAGCCCTTCAGCACCATACTTAGTTTCAGTGGGGTGGTTGCATGTCCTCCCCATATCCCTTAACTTAAATTAACACAGAAACAGAAGAATCACTGCACTCTCTTCCTTACATTTTCCATAATCCCCATGCCTTTTCCCTCTCGTAGGCTGAGGGAGGAAAGGGAAGTATGATAGGGACAGCTGACCTTGGGTTTCTGCTAAACAAGACCTAGGAAAGTTTCCAAGCTCATACTCAGTAAATGATGACTCTGCCAGTCCTCTTGAAGCCACTTACCATCTAGGACAACAGAAAAAAGTCCACTCAACATCCGGATGATCACTAACTAAATAAACAAGCAAACGTAACATCCTCTATACCAACAGACAGACAAGTATATAAGAATACCTATATCTATGTGTGTATATATTATAGATTTATTTTTTACAGAGAAGAGTTCTCCTTTGAACCCTTATAACTACTGAGCTCTCCTTATAACTTTCAAATGTGAAGAGCTAATGATATCAAAGGCATAAGTTGGTATTCAGCATTCATGTAACACTTATATTTGCAAAGTGCTTTAGAATAATCCAATTCTTAATCCTCAGAACAGCCCTGGCAGAGAGGCCCAGTTACCATTGCCTTCATAAATGAGGAAACAGAGACCTGGAAGGTTGCATGATATCATACAGCTGATTGGTGGCAGCCACTGATGAAAGCACAAGGGTCTCGACTTGGAGGAATGTTGTTCATCCTTTGGGCCCTAAAGAATGAGATTTCTTAATAAACCCATGAGTCATGGAGAAGAGGCACAGACTGTGATTTTACTAGGCTGTTTCCACTGCATCTCATTGACGGCTTAAATCATCTTAGTGCCGCTGAACCCTTTTCAGCAATAAAATAAAAAGTGTATTAGGTGCTAAATTCTGCCCATAACTGGTATTTCTCATTGACTGCAAGTTTATGGAAGTTGTCAGCTTCAGAGACCAACTCATCTGAAGGCAACCCAGCCTCTGTGGGCAGACCAGCTGACGTGGTTAGAAGTGATGAGGGCACGGCTAAGAAATGCACCAACCTTCTGAAGCTGAGACTGCATTTGCCAGTTTTTATATGCCAGCACCATCTCCCCACAAAACTCCAGTTTAAGCATTTACCATTCTCACCTTTAGACACTGTTACCTAAAGACCTCAGTCTTAATTACAAGCTGGAGATCACCATAGCAACCAATTAGTATTTATGTTGCTAAAACAGGAAGGAGAGACAAGCGAAAACAGGATGTGCTGACTCATTTGTATGCAACTTCAATGGAGAAAAACAAAATGCTGATTCCTGTTTCCAAATTCCCATTAACTTCTCCAATCCTAATTCATATTCGCACTTGGCTTTCCTACAGGTTATCCACTGAATGGCAAAGCACTATGGTGTGCACAATAAATTCTACAATTGTTAACAGAATCAAAAAGAAGGGAGAAGAAGGAGTGAAATAATTCCATTTTCTTCCATTCTGGCCTGTCTTAGGACATAGTTTTCAAAATTTAAGCCTTGACCTCAAAGTTTCTAAAGCACCTCAGCATCAAATGGCATACTCTTCTCTTGCTCTTTATCGGACTATAGTATAAGCAGTGACATGATTTACTGTTAATTATATTTTGGTTGCATTTTAACCTCCTCTCTTAAATGGTAAGTAACCTGAAAAATATAAAGAGCACCTCATCATAAGAAAAAAAAGTACAGGTCAGTTAGATCCCAATCTCAGCTCTAACACTAACTAGCAATGGACCTCTGGCAAATCGATACCCTCTCTGACTGGGCATCCGAAGCAGGCATGGGAGTCTATCCCAAGAGCCGTTTAGTGTCTTAGGATCAGCCTAGGGTAAGTGCTCATTAAAACTTTGATCTCTTTGGACAATTCTCTTAAAAACAAAGAGAGTAATTTTAAATAAAGTATCTTTTCTATGCTTGTGTTTGTGTGTGTGAGCATTCATTCTACATTGAATATTTTGTTCCCTTTCAAACCACCATTCTTGGATAACTTTTCTTACTCAAAGAGAGTGGGAAATTACATATAAACCCTTCCCAGTACACCTCCATGTTGCAAAGGCACTGGGGCACCTGAAATAAAGCAGCTTCAATGCATGAACCTGTGACTTCCATATCCCTGATCACCAGTGGGGTTTGGGGTCTCTTGTGCACTTTGTTTACGGGAATAATAGGAAATTCTCATAAGCTGCACAACTTCTCCCCAGGTTCATCCTGTAACAGTTCAGCACCCGTTGGAATTAATGAGATAGACTAAGAAACTATTACTCTGAAAAGCTAAGTGTCTATGCAGTTTAGATAAATTGGGTAAAGAATTAAAATTTCCCTTCCATCCAATTTGCTGTAGACTGTTTTAATGGCAAATAAATGGTAAAAGCTCTGTTTGTGGACCATGTAGGAAATGGAGCAATCTTTTTGGTCGGGTCTGTTTGATTTCAGTCTCTTTTTGACAAATCAAGTAATGGAATTAGTCAAATGAATTGACAGGTTATTTAAATGAAGCTCAGTGCATGTCTTAGCTGCTCCAAGTAGATATTTCCAACAAAACACAGCCTGCATAATTCACACCAGCACTGTTTCCTCATCAATCATAAACATACACGGTTACCTGGCTCTGTCCTCAAAGTCACCTCCTCGATTTGACTGCAAACTCTGATGTCAGCTTCAGGTACCCTGTCTCCTGTATCTACTTTCTATTTCGCTCCACCTCGATGTCTTTATTAGAATTGGTATTGTGTATATTGACAAAGGGGGATATTTCTTAAACAACTGCAAATGCCAAAACAATGCCAGTAATAAAAACAATCAAATAAAACTAAGCTCATTTGGGTTTAACTGATAAGGATGAGCAGTCTGTATCATTCTCTTGCTAGGTAATTTCTTTCTCTGTTTTTCTTCCTTGTGTAGACAGAGCCTCAAGACTTTCCATCCAGTATATGAACACAATGATGTGCTTTTTCTTCCAGAATAGTCAATTTCAAAGGTGGAACACTGAACAAAGATATCTACTTCTACAAATGACATTATATGAGAAACTTTTAAATGGCTTCAAAATTGTTATTCTTACTATCAAACTACTGTAAGTAAAACATAGAAATTTTCAAATGTTAGGTTTTCCTGAGTCATTTCATTTAGTAATAAGTAATCATCCATCTTAAATAGTGTCTTTCTTTTCTAAAGGCCAGCTTATTCGATTCTAGAACAATTAACTCCTCCCTCTAAATCTCCAGTGGGAAAAATATGATGGAATTGTGTAATTATACTCATAGCAGAAGGCATTATCTGCCTATGAAAATCCTCCTAGACCTATTATAAAATCAAATCCAAGCAAATTAATTAAGTAGAATCAAAATTAACAAATATATTTTTAGTACTTACAATATGAAATGCTACATACTAGATATTGTAAAATATCCAAATATGAAGGAAAAGCACAATCTTTCCCTTGGGAACTAATAAGTCATTTGCGAGACAGGACCTAAGTAGGTGAACAGTAAAATAGTATTAAGAGATTAAACACCTTTGGAAGATGTTACAAAGCACAACATGACTCTAAGACCTAAAAAGAAAAAAAAGAAAAAAAGACACTAAGGGTGTTAAATAGATACAAATTCAGAGTGGGAAAAATCATTTCAGAGGAAGAATGTTCAAACCATTTACCCTGTACAAGCATTCCTTAAAATTGTACCATGTACCTCCTCAGGGAGAACTTTGTGGAGGAGAGAAGATTAGAGCTCGGCTTCCTAGAATGTACACTCTACATACCACTAGCTTGGAATTTATCATAGATGCCTTGTTATACTGCTCATATTTCTAGAAGTGTAAATAATACTACAGCAGTTATAATAATAGCTACAGTTTATGAAAGGCAGACGTTATGCAATAGGTTCTATATGCATCATCTTATTTAATCTTGCATTAACATTCTGTGGTTCGTATTTCTAAAGCCTGTTTAAGGACAAAGAATTTTGTCTTAATAAGAAAAAATAATGGTGTCAACATAACTTGATAGTATTAGATCTACGAGTCCCAAAGCATGTGTGTATCACGTCCGAGCCTGTGCTCTTACCCACTGAACTCTGCGGCTTCTGGAACTAGACTATGACTTCTGCGATGGCAGCATCGATGCCTCACGTCTTGGTGACCGTCAGAATGACTAAGTTTGAATTGGAAAATTGAGTCTCATAATATAGTAGGTCTAACATTACTCCCCTCAGGTATACCTGGGGCTTTTAGAAAACATACTTCAAACACATCAAGTTACATTAGAGGCTTCTTACATTAAAGATATTTTTAAGAAAGAACTCTGGCTCTAGAAACTGACAACCTGGGTGCTGACTCTGGCTCTAGCCCATCCTACCTATGGGGCTTTGGGGAAGGGATTTACACACCGTGTACTGGAGAGAATAATAATTCCTGTGTATCACTGAGGTTGTTGTGAGGACTGAATGAGGAAGTGTATGGCAGTGATCAAAATACTAACTATCATTGTCATTTGCTGGATTTTGGAGGCATTCACATTCTTTCCATCATGGAGAAATCCAATTAGTCACCATCTATTCCTAATGTCTCTGTGTGGAAGAAATGTCCTCAAATGTCTTGACACATCTGGATTTGCTGGAGGACCCAGGATGGAAAGAGGCAGATGCAGAAAACAAAATACAATTTTAAAAACAGTGCTGAACACCACCTGTGCCTGGGGTCAACTGCCACCCTCAGTGAATCTGACATGAAGATCAGAGATGAAAGTGGGTCCTCTCTTTGATAATGTTCCCGAGAGCAGTTGAGCTTGGAGGGATATTTGTCGACTTGTATTTTAGAAAGAATATGTGTGCCTATGTGTGTGTCTAGCATTCCTTATTTTTCCTTAAAACATGGCTTAGAGTTTTCCCCTTTCTTTGTTTTGTATTATTTTTGAATCATTCTGTGTTACTTAAGAAGCAATGGGAGGAAGTCTGGGTTGGCTTTTGTTGAAGTGGCCTGGCCATTGCATCTGCAAACAAGGACACTTTTATCATGGAAATCTCCAAATGAAAATCAAGATCTATTCAGCTTTTCATACCTAAAGACTTTTGAACCTACCCCCAAAGTGCAATTCCCTAAAATAACTAACAAAATCATCAAAATATCCTGACACTAAATAACCAAATAAAACAGCAGGTTGAAAAAACCCATCACTTTCTGAAGCCACAGAAATACAGATTCATTTCTGTCTCTAAATCAACCATCAATGACATACCAAAATGTTGTATTGACTACCTATTCAAGTGTAAGCCCTGAATTTTGTTTTGTGGGGTAAAAAGTGGGTAAGGAGGAAAAAGGCTAACAGTTGCTGATCTATATCAGAAAATTTACTTGTTGATAACTATGCTCCATGGGCCATTCTAGAAGAGTGTGAAGATATACCCATGATAATAAGAATCAATTTTCCTTGGCTCATCTCAATGCATAAGCAGAAGAACTTTGAATCTCCTGCCTTAAATTATTCTCCTAGTTACTTTTGAGAACTTCTGATGAGTAACCAACATGTGCGACATGCCCCATCTCCCGGGCTTGTACCTTACCCCTTGTCCATCATCCCACTTTGCCCCCACAGGCTCTGGCCGTGAGCCACTGGTGACAGTCCTCCGTCTTCTCAGTTCCCTCCTCTAATTACTTCTAATCACCTCTTCACAGTAAGATTTCTGACTCTTTTAAGCCCTTTATCTCCACTAGATCTACAATCTCCCTCCTGTGATTACTTTCTTTCTAATCTGGTTTGTACCATTGGTCCCTCATTCTACCTCTTATCTTTTGAATAACCACTTCCAAGTGGTTAATTCCAATCTTTGGCCTCTTCTTTGACTCCTGGCTTTCCCTCACACACCTCATCCAACTGACCAGCCAATCTTATCAACTGTGACTTTAGAACATATCCATATCATGGTCATCTTCCCAAATATCACCACAATTCTTATCCAAGTCACAATTTTTATGCTCTGAACCATTGTGACAGCCTCATAAATGAACACCCTCAAGCCTGTTAAGATGTACCTCCTATGTGCTCCCGAATTACCCTGCTCATCCACTGCCATTATCCACACTGCACTATTTTCAGATGTCCATTTGGCTCTATTCCTCCTGGCCCCAATGCTGTAAAATAATGACACAGGGAGTCATCAGCAACATCTTGCAAGTGTCAGGCCTATGGAAGATGCGCACTTGTTGTCAGAAGAATGAATGAGCGATGGAAAATGATGGTATCTGCTGCTAAGTCTGCCAAAGCCTCTCCTAATGGAAATAATGCTCTTATAGAGGGTGATAATGCCACTGATGTCAGCACAGAGAGCACTGGGGCCCAAGGCTGAATGCACAATACCTGCGTAGCAGTCGATGCCCCCATGACCATTACAGTGGGCGCTGAGCTGGAAATTGGTTCATGTTATCTGGCACACGCAAAGCCCTCTTCGGGAGGACTTTCTCAAACAGAACTTTCGATTTTTATCCCGCTATTTAGCCCTCTCCTATAATTCAGACATGAGTCACTGGGCCCTGGAATACAAAATGGCAAAGTGGCAAATGTGAAATAATTTGCAGGGTATTTCTCCTGTTGATGATACTTGTACCCTTGCACCTCCCTCGAAGGCCCTGTCTCTGTCTTCCTGAGTCTTAGTAGAAATAAATGTCCACTCCCTTTTTTCCTTATTAATTTTTTATTATTGACACTATCACTGATGCCCCCCAATTCCTTCCCCCTTTGCCTTTAAGCAACCGTGTCCCTCTCTAATCACCAAAAGAAGTCTCAGGTTGAACACAGATTATGTTCAATCTAAGCTCATGGTGCATACATCACAAATCTTATGAGTCATGTACTATACATAGCCTGTTTCTTAGAGAAGGGATAATAAAGGCTCTGAGCATATCTCTGCACTTCAGACCATTCATATACTTCACACTGCCTTCATTCTGAAGCATATTAACTAATATTTTGAAGTAGAAAGTATGCACTAAAAGAGGCTTTGAGATACCTGTATACCAGTTTCCAATTTTTCCCTAATTAGCCATGTCAGCCCATTTTTTCTCATTTGTAAAAAAATACAGTTCTGTTAGATTCCTAAATTCCTTTTGTAAAATTCCATGAACTAGTGATGTCCTTCCTCAAATATGCAACAATCTATTGAGAGAGGTAAGGCTTAGCAAAGAAACAAAAATAACAACATATCATATAATTAAGGGCTGATAAGCACTCTTAAGGTTAAAACTACAGAGGTACTAGAATAAGTAAGTGGAAAAAATAAAAGATAAAATAGAAAGGCACAGAATCTACAGTGATTTAGCAAGTATCAAGAACAAACCTACATATTAGCCATTGGAGTCTAATTTGGCCAGGGCCCAAAGAAAAGTGATGGACATAAATAACAATGAAGTAGGTTATAATCTATTAAAACAAAAGATTCAGTTTAAAGATTTAACATAAACTCTCAGCCTGTAAATTGGCAAACATTCACCTGTCAGGAAACTCAGCTATATAGAATGACGTACATCTGTGGACTTGGAAGAGCAAGTGCCACTGCAATAATAATAACCAGAGCCCTGGAAAAGGAAGAGACAGATGGACCCAACTTCTAGGCTTCACCATCGCTCCTCCTGATTACTCTTGCCTATTTTGAGCATCAACAAACAGTGTGACTGTTACCATAGATCTTTGCATAGCACTGACTCAAGCAGGTGGTAAAACAAGCCTGCTGCTGTGCAATTCATTTATATCACTGCCTCATACCTGCTTCCTCTTCCCTTCCTTCCATCTTGCATATCTGCAAGATGAGTATTTATCTTACTTTGTTTTTATGTTCCTCTTCTCTTGTCAGTCTAGCAGGTGTTCTTTTCAGATCGTGTTCATTCTTCATTATTCATTTTGGGTCCCTTTTTACTTCTGTGTCCATTTTTATCCTTCCCTTCCCTTCCTATGTACCTGAGGCACCAGAGCCATCCATTCTTCAGAAACGTTTGGTGCTATTTGTTTGTGGTTATTTCCCCCTAAACTACAGCTTAGAAAATCCACCTGGAGAGTTGTTTCTTATTTCTAAGGGAAGAAAGGCTCTCTGAACTTAGTAGAAGTTAGAAATCAGGACTGTCATTTTTCTTCACACCTGTTCCAGGTCTGATCCAACCATCCTTCTTCAGTGGCCCTGTTTGGTTCTGAGTGACATCCCCTGTTAGTCTTCCCAGTGATACATTTCGTTGAAGTGCTTCTGAAACTATGTAGTCCCTGACTTTTCTGTTCCCAAAGTTCAGCAGTCCCTGTCATTTCCTGCTTATTTAGCATTTGGCCAAATGTTAGTGTTAAGAATTACACAAAAGTATTTAAGTGTACAAATTCATTTCTGTATGCATTTAAATTGCTATGCATGGACAGACTGTCCTGGAGAGTCACCCCTACCCTTTCAAAGTGAGTCTGAGCCCACAGGCTGGCTCTAGGCATCAGATAATCTCATGAAACAAGCTATTTCAGCATCATTGGGGCAGGAAGGCATGGTCCATCAGCAACAGAGGGTGCCCAGTGACATGGCCCAGACAGGATAGAAAATAAACTCTCAGAACAGTAAAGAGCTCCTGATTAAAAAAAAAATTGCCATCCACACTTTCAGGGCTTGTGGTCTATATCACACCGTGGGAAGATGCAGAAAGGCCTTATTTTAGGGGAGAAATAAGAGAATTTAGAGGAAATAATTCAACTTCCCATTTCTTACATTTTACATACAGCCTTCTTTTCTGAGCTATGCGTGTGAGTGGAGGTTTACACCATTCTGGATGCTTCATTATTTTCATTATGATATTCTGAAAACTTGTCAGACTCTTAGTAGTATTGTTAGATTTGAGACAAATTTCTCTGCCTTTCCCGTGTGTGTCTCTGTGTGTGACTTATGTATTTTCCAAAATAGACAACAATTTATTTTATGTGCCGCGGAATTTAGGGGAGCCAAAACCTGATAAGAAGAAACACGGAATGGGTCAGTGGAGATGCCCTTTTGTCGAGCTGCACTGGGAGCGTTAAGGGAGCGGCAGCCTAGACCCCGTAGTGCTAGTGACTTTCTGCAGGCTGTGGCGTTTCCAAAGCCTGTCCTCACACCAAATTCCAACTGAGCATTTCATTTCTCAGTTTAGTCAAATACTGCATGCAGTAGTGCCCCCAGCTTATAGGCTTTTTTTTTTTTTGCCTTCTGAGCTGAATATATGCAGCAGCATAAACTGACTGACAACAAAATTCTTTCCATTTTAAAGTAAAAATTTCCAATTTATTTTCTTCTTTGGTTATAAGTAAACATTTGGAGGGGAAAAGAGTTTATACATTATGTGATTCAGAACTTGGGCTTTTCATTATTCAGGGATTTGTGTAGGGTATATATAATGTTATCTACAACCCTAGACACTTTTCATTTCTTCACACTTCTGTTAATAAGTGATTCTGTAGATTTGAAAAATAAATATTCAAAAGACCTCACTCTAGCCTATCCAGTATTTCTGTAGTTTCAACCTCACTATCCTGTACTATGTTTTTATTTTCTGTCTTCCTTAAAGCAGCAGTTTCAATACTAGGTGCTTTGCTTTTTAACTTTTCTACAACTCTTTGAAAAGATGTCTAACTTAATATCATGAGGAAGCAAATATAAACTTTTTTGTGAAGCGCACATTTATCTGTTACTATCTGTAAGTTATTGTGCACCCCTATCATTGAGTTAGTAAAAAAAAATGCATTGTCACCACCATTGTTCAATGAAATACCAAATATTTTTACAAAAATACATCAGATATTTGAACAAAATTTCACTACAACATTATGGAATGTTCATTCTATCTGAGTCAATTTTTCTGCTAAAACCTTGTGGGGTGTTTATCCTGGTCTATAATTTATATGCTTTGTACATTTATACATCCATCTTTACAGATTTTATGACACAGCACTTCACTGAGTTTCTCTGCCCAGATTCCTGTACCCATTTATACATTGTGTTAAAGAGCACGGACTACAGAATGCCTGCTGGAAAATGATAAAATGCTTGTAGAGTGGTAGCAACTCCACTTAGTTTATATTTCAGTTACTGATAATGGTGTTCTGAAACCCACAGAGCTCCAAGAGCTGGATAAGCCTATTTTTCTTTTTCTTTTTTTCATCTTCAGGTATCATATTTTCTAAAAGAAAAAATATTGAGACATATACGAACAGCTGATTGGATAACATCTGAGCACTGGAAAGTGTTGATTAGGTAGATCTTTGTACTGTGAGAATTACAAAAGCATTTTTAGAAGGAGGTATTTGAATTTAAGGATAGTACAGTTAGTTACTTGAACTCTCTTCACAGTAATTTTCACATCCCTGGACAAAGAAAAGTTTAACAGTATTTTTAAAAATACAAATACAGTATGGACTCAATAAAGCATTAAAACAATACAGAATCACCATTAGTCTACAGAAATCCCCATTTATACTCTGGCTATTTGAAGTCATGGATATTAGGAGTGCTATCTATAGCTTCTAAGATATGTTTTTTCACTTATATATTTCTAAAAGAAATAGTTAATGTTATTCATAGTGTTGAGAAAATTTTCTTTTCAAGTTCCAGAACTGTCAGAATATAATGAAAATCTCCCTCTATCACACGTGAAACTCTCCTCCCTTTGTTAAGTGGCTCCAGACTACTCTCCCCTGGGGATGTGCTACAACGCAGCTTTCCTTTCCCATCATGATGGAAACATAGCTTGTCTCCAATTCGTCATTGTTTCAAAGAATGCAGAGTTGAACATTCTTGTCCAGTTATGTAGATATTGATATAAAACAGGCATCTGAAAGTAGAATTATATGACCAACTTCTACATGCATTTAAGAGTTTTTATACACATACAAATGGCTTTTTTTATCTTTTAAAAGTTTAAAAAATTTATTGTGTTTTTTTCATTACCATTTAGTCCCCTTCTACTCCGCTCCCCACTCCTGCAGTCACCACATGTTGTCTGTGTCCATGAGTCCTTTTTCTTTTTGGCTTAATCCCTCCACCCCCTAACCTCCCCACCCCCCTACTAGCTGTCATCCTGCTCCTTATCTAAGAGTCTGTTTCCATTTTGCTTGTTAATCCAATTTGTTCATTAGATTACACATATGAGTGAAATCATATGGTATTTGTCTTTACCTGACTGGCTTATTTCACTTAGCTTAATGTTCTCCAGATCCAGCTATGCTGTCAGAAAGGACAAAACTTTCTTCATTTTTATGGCCTAGTAGTATTCCATTGCGTAAATGTCCCACAGTTGTTTTATCTACTCATCTACTGATGGACACTTGGGCTGCTTCCATATCTTGGCGATTGTAAATGTTGCAATGAACTTAGGGGTGCTTATGTTTTTTTGAGTTAGTGTTTAGGGTTCTTTCAGATATATTTCCAGAACTGAGATCTCTGGGTCAAAAGGCTGATCCATTTTTAATTTTTCTGAGGTATTTCCATATTGCTTTCCACAGTGGCTGTACCAGTCTGCATTCCCACCAATACTGCAAAGTGGTTCCCCTTTCTCCACATATTACAAATGGCTTTCAATAAGACTTGAATGATCACTGTCCTAAAAATAATGTTGTAGAAAATATTTTTTGATAAAGTGAAACTTTTTTTTTAAATTTTAGGCATTATCATCGATACAAAATGTTATTTTTTGTATCTTAGCCATGTATTTAGCTCACTTTTGTATTTATTTATTCTTTGAAATACCTCTCCATATTATTTCTTGTTATTCCTTGAGTTTTTCCTTTTTGTAATTTATTTGTATGAGCTTTTTGCATAATAGGGATAGCCATCATTTGCCTATTAAAACTTTTGTATGTACTTCCTCCAAACCTCTCATTTGTCATTGAACTTCATTTTTTAGTGTCACCATTCTAAAGTTTCTATTTGTACCTGTCAATCTTTCCCTTTATGGCTTCTGCAAAAAACTTATAACTATAGATCATCCTAGTAGTGGTTAAAAATATACATTTCAATAGGCAGAATTATTTTAAATTGCTTTTTCTCTCAAAATAACTTGAAGTCTATAAGAATGTGTTTCTACACAATGAAAATTTAATTTCTGATGGAAAACTTGCTTTGACACAACAACAGCTCCTCCATTTACGCTGATAGGAGGTAGAAAGGGAGAGGAGGGAAACATCATTTATGACTGGCTTGAATATGTATTAGTCTACCGATTAATGAATTTACAGTCAGGTTCCCCTCAGGGTTAACTGTGCACAATAGCGCACCCATGCAGGGAACGGATTTTGCCACAAAATCTTATATTAGTAGGACTTCAATTATAGTTTACAAAGCTTATGTGAAACAATGTAAATGTAGCTAAATTGCTTTCTATCTCAATTCAGATAAAGGTCAATGCTGCAAGGAGTCCAGGCTTACAAGCACAATGACTTCATTAAAGAAGTGTACATTTTTTTAAAGATTTTATTTATTTATTTTTAGAGAGGGAAGGGAGAGAGAAAGAGAGAGAGAGAGAAACATCAATGTGCGATTGTTGGGGGCCGTGGTCTGCAACCCAGGCATGTGCCCTGACTGGGAATCAAACCTGCGATGCTTTGGTTCGCAGCCCACGCACAATCCACTGAGCTACGCCAGCCAGGGGAGAAGTGTACATTTTAACATCAGTTTGTAAGGTCCCAGAGCCACAGGGCCTTGAAGAGGTGGCACCAATTCTTCTGCAATTTTAAACTCTTTAAACTTGTTCTTATCTTTTTTTAGGCTTCAGCGATTAAGTAAGTAGGACAATACTCCCCTTGTTTTTAATCTCTGTAAGAATAAACTATTTCCTCTGCCAGAGCCTTTCCAATCCCAATCCCTTAAGGCTTAGTCAGAGAATAAGAATATATGGAAAGTTAAGAACAGGAAACTCACTAACAGAGAAAGTACTGAAACTTCTATTCTCATTTTTGTAAGATAAAAAAAAGAAAGAGAAGGAAGGAAGGGAGGGAGAGAGGGAGGGAGGGGGGGAGAGGGAAGAAGGGAGGGAGGGAGGAAGAGAAAAAGAAAGAAAAAAGAAAAGAATAGAAAAAAGAAATTACAGTGCTCCCAGAGGCCAAAACATAACTGATTTTTTGTTAAGAACTGTATGCTACTGAAATACTCTTAGTAAACATTTTGTAAATGTTTACTTAGTAAACAGCTACTATTTTTGTTATCATAAATTCATGGAATTTTAATAACTATAATAAATTGATCTTTTAAGATAATTATACTTTTAATATTCAGAGAGTGAAGACGGGGTGGCAAGTTTTTAACATTTTATGCATCACAAAATTAAGGAACTAAAAAAAGTACAAGAAATTTTTTAAAAGATCATTTTATCTATCTATCTATCTATCTATCTATCTATCTATCTATCTATCATATACTTGCTTTCTTACTTATTAGGGATTAGGAGTTCCCTGCTTCAGGGGGAGAGAGTGGTGCTACTCTGAGAAACAATTAAGAAAAGTAGACAGATTTATCTTCCCCTCACTACACACATTTCTAGTACAAACCAAAGAAATGTTTACTAACCAAGTAATGCATATCATGTTTCTCTCCTAACTCCCATATTTGGCCAATTTTATCACACATTTGTCTCTTTACAGGTAAGGCCTCCATTCGTCTTTGAATAACATCTGAATGCCAAGGAAGGATTCCCACAAGCCTTTCCTTTAAACTTTTCAGGTCTTAGAGGCAGGGGAACTGCAGGCTTACATATATTAGTTGGCGCTCAGGCCAGCCACCTTTACTTTAGGGGAAAAGAAATCAACTTAGAACCTTATGGATAGAAACTTTGCCCTTTTCCCGCTGCCTTTCCGCTTAGAAAACAAGTTAAAAGGTACCATTGGCCAGGTTAATTGACTTACAAGTGTGTCTTTTTAATAAGTGTCATAAAGTATGTCAGGCTGCTGAAACTTGCTTTCAGTGCGTTTTTTTAAAAACTGTTGTCAACCAGATTAAAGTTTATTGTTCGCATGTGCATTCGGTTTTCAGGTGGTAATGAAAGACACTGAATTGATTTGCCATGCGTAAAGAGAAAGGGGTTGTGTCCTTTGCTCTCACTCAAAGTGCCTTTCCTTGCAGTGTCTCCTCGGAACTGTGAGGCAGGCAGACCTCACCCAGCTCTAGCCTTTCCACTTGCAGAACAGCTCCTGCAGGCCTACCTGTGTCTGTACAAGACTTTCTGGGGGATGAAAGGAGTGACGACATGAATGGCTTCCATATGAATCACTTTTTTCCTGAGGACTTAAATCATATTACAAATATTTTCTTTGAGTTTTAATTGGCAGATATTCAATGTTCATGTAAGGCCAGAAGGAGTATCCCCCTCTCCTTGTCCCTAAAGTCTTAACCTGACCTTTACAGCAACATGTTTCCCATGTGACTGCTTCACAAAAAGACCAAGAACAAGATTTGGTAAACAGACTCAGAATAGGTGCTTTCCCATGCATGCTACGATTTCCCAAGTTTCAAGAACATAGGGCATCAAAGGAAGTCTCAAAGTGGTCAGGGTCACGACCACTACACCCTGTACCTGGCCAGTTCCATGTAGTGTCATTCGGGAACTCGTAATCTTCAAGCATCAATACTGCATTTCTACATATACATTTCAAGCTGAAGCCTTAGCCTTCCCCTCTGGGCTCAAACTACCATGAACTACATCTATAAACAAGCAGCCCGTGGAGCTGCCTGGGGGGGCGGACAGGGGGCGGGGCAGCTTGCGCTCTCGATCTTAGCCAAGTCTGTGCTCCAATAATCCCTCCACTTCCTCACCCGCCTTTGCTGATGGGAACAGCACCAGAACCGATAACCAAACCAAAGGGGATTTCTATCAGAGTTAGAAATACTTGGCTTTAATGTCAGAAATATCATCACTTGGAATTTCAGGTATTTATCACTTTATTGCCCATCTTCCCACACTGGATCTAAACACCATGAAAATGTGAGCTTTGCTATGTCTCTGGTACTTGGCATTATTCGGACTTCAATAAATATTGGAAGAAAAAATAAATTTTATTTTTTCACATGTTAATTATCTCTGAACAACACTTGCTTATACTAAATACTCCAATGTGAAGAAGTTTATTCCACACCTTTCCTGTCTGCTGGTGAAGCCAGGGCTGTTGCTACCAGATGGAGTAAGACCCCGGGAAAGGTTTTAAGTTGCACAAGTGGCAGATTGCAGAAACACAGTGACCGATTTCTCAATGTTACTGCGGAAGGCAGTAGTAGCTTTTGAGTGGAATTCAGGTCACATAAAGGGTAGGGGTTAAAAAGCAGGTAGTCAAGTTAAAATGCTATACATGGGAAATAACAGAGAAAGTGTAACCATGAACAAAGTTGGGAAAAAGATAGGAGGCAAATGGAAACAGGAGGGGAAAATAAAGGACTTGGCAGTGTTAGCAGCAACTACAGTGCCTCTAAGAAATTGCTCTATACAGTACCAGATAATAACATATGGAGTTTCGAGGGACTCTAAGAAGGCTAAAAATCTTTAAAATTAGTACCTTACTGAGCATTAAAAAATGTCTTATGTTTTTAAACTGACCCTGTGTTCTCCAAAGCCCTCATATTTCTAGATTTCGTTTTACTCTGTATAGCTGTTTCAATTGAGAGAGAGAGAGAGAGAGAGAGAGAGAGAGTGTGTGTGTGTGTGTGTGTGAGGATGGTAAGGAAGGACACATCCAAGACTGTCACACATTGTAAGCTTATCCCATCTATACAGCCTGGCTCAGTCTAAAGGCAATCCTTTCCCTAGGCTTTTAGAATATTCAGAAAACCCTAAATTAGCACAATGCTCAACTCAGCATCAAGACAGCCTGGTCTTCTTTGTGCTTTTAGTCCTGATAACAAGATTTCTCAACTCCAGGCCAAGGGCTCTTCTCATTTACCCCAAGTCTAGTCACTTGTTTCACTGCTTCTCACCCAAACCCTGTTTTCAGAAACTTGTCCTGAGAGTCAACTGCAGCTTCGTAGTATCCTTGAAACGCATCAGCTGCCTCCTGTTACTGCCAGTCTCTCGGTGCAAAACCACGCTTACTCCTATGTTTGCTCCTTAATCTTATATTCAGCGGGCCTGGAATCCCTCCCACAGCCTCACACTAGGGCAAAAGGAACTAGTCAGGTATTCGCTGACAACATCAGCATTTCCTGATCTCTGTTATTTATTTTCTATTCCTTACAGCAAGGGTCACCATTATATAAAATGTACATAATAGTTTTCACTTCCTATAGACCTTTCTCAACATACTCTCTCCAGTGTCCCTCATAATACCCTTGGGAAGTAGGCTGGGCAGGGCTGGTGTCCCCCTTCATGGATTACAGCCCTTTGGTGGGGAAGTGATTTGGTCAGCTTTAGCACATCAATCTTCTGATCCTGAGTGGCACTCACATTCTGGCCCACCCTATCGCCTTCTGATTCAGGAAAACGGTGCAGCATGGGAGAGGTCACCTAGGGAAGGAATGTGGAAGAGGTGATTTTCAAGCAGAGTATTAAAGGAGTCGATAGATAAGCCCAGGTGGGGCTATAGCACAGGGGAAGGAAAGGAAGTAAGAAGCAGGCTGCATGGCCTGCAGACAACAATGAGAGGGACGGGCAACACCCTGTGTTCTTTGGTATTCTTGGGGAAGCTGTAGGAGATGAGAATGGATGAATTTAACCTATAATTGCACATGTGTGTTTGTGTGTGTGCACATACATGTCTACAGTGGGGGAGAGAATTCAGTGATGGGTGGCGATGGGGAGAGTCCCAGGATAGCATTCCTTCCACATTCACTGCGGTTGGCAATGACCTAGGCAGCAGAGCTACCATGGTAGTCGCACTGGCCTTGGGACCAAAAGATCTGATTGCTGTTCAGTGCGGCCACATGGAGGATACACGGCACTTGGCAACACCAACTTCCTGAGACACGCCCTATGCCCCAGAAAATAAACATGGCAAAATTGCTATTTCAGCAGAATATGCAATCATGGGGGGTTAAAAATAATACTGAGACAGTATGTTTGAAAGCGTGCCGTGAGCTAGAATTATGTCTATAAAAACAATATTTTATTCTCATATTCAGAACAACAACAAAAATCCATGGTGGAAGAGCTAACACACACATACACAACCACACACATACATGTGGACACATCTCCATAACAGACACTGTTAAAGTTCACTGTCCCTTTCCCCTGAACTGAGATGTTGGTCCAACAAGTTCCTTGTCCACCACGAGACCTACTCCCCTGTCTCACACACCCCATGAGGCCCTTGGGGCAATGCCCTTAAGGATACCCATACTCTTCTTTTTTCCCCCGTAACCTCCCCCCAACATCCTTGGAAAACAAAAAGCCCTGATTGTTGTTCCTTTCAAAACACAATCAACGTAGCCAATTGGAAGCCACATGAATAATTTAACCTCCCAGCAGGGACTGGACAGGATCTGAAGATGCAGCAGCTTCCCAAAATTAATAAAGGCTTTTATGGAGCCATAAAAAGCCATAATTCAATCATTTTAAAAAGGGCACTGAACACAACGCTTATTAAAGGCTGGGTGCCACCGAGGTGTGTGCAGGGAGGCCAAGAACACTCACTCAGCAGCAAGGGCCCTAGTGCACGCCCACCCCCTCTGCTTGACAGGCAGATAACCTGACCCAAGCATTTAATAAGCAATATTTACTGATGATTCTTCCCTGACTGGCTCAGTCAGGAGACAGTACTAATAAAGAGGATGATTGAAACAAGGAAGGGATTTTTTTCTTTTATTAAGACTAAGTGATTGTGCTTGGAGCAGGAGAGTCACCTATTTCTGGACACAGATTACTTTTTTTCTTTAGTCTAGCCAAGCACATTGGGAGTGAATTTGTTCTGGACACCCTGTTCCTCTTCCATTAACTTAAACAGGGCAATTCATGGAATTTGCTTTCTCTAAGCCTCAGTTTCCTCATTCAGCAGGAATGACACCAAGTGTCTGCTTCCAGGTGAAATATTCCACATTTTCAAGATACTATACTTCCATAGTCACTGTCCACATGGTTCACTATACACAGCCTGTTCATCTGATGGACCACCTAGGACAGCAAATTTCCCAGAATGAGACTGGGCCAGCCACACTGTGCTCAGGACTCAGAACTCAAGACCAAGGTTGCTCAGTTTGGGCAATACACAAAGATGGCCCACAAGAGAGAATAAATGGGAAAAACAATAGGCTCCCTCAGTACAGAGAAAGATGTACATTTTTATAGATCTTCCACATGGAGGAAGAGGAGTTTTCCTTTCGTAAGTCACACAATGGCACCATTGGTGCTCGCAGTGGCCCTGATCTGGTCAGTCATTCTATCGGAGCTCCATTCTAAAGCTGTTCCTTAGACCGACCAGAGTCATCACATATAAGCGATTTTGCTATCTCTGTCTATGGTGGCAAAGATGCCTTTTTGAGCAGCAGAGAGCAGGGGCAGGGGACAGGGCTGGTTAGACCATGCCTCATTCTAACAAAGGAAATAAAAGTCTCAGAGCTCAAGGATCTCAGCAGGTTTGGTCCAAGCATGACTCTCTCTGCCCCATTTCTGACTTTGCTATTTACTAGGACAAGTGTCCCAGGGCAGCCAGAGCAGATGCATTTTTAGCAAAACATAAATAAATTACTAGCTTCACAGTCAGGATGGGCTCCCAGTGACTTGTTTGACCCACATAGCTTTTGTGCACTTTGCTCTGTTGCTGCCTTTCTAAAGCACAAGGGGATCTGTCTTTGGGCACCACAGGTACTAAGTGATCTTCCCATTTGCCTAACCTCAAGTGACAAAGTGCTGGTCCTCATATATCACAGTCTTTCCCAGCAAGGATTAGGTCACACTGGGCTGAGGTTTTACTAATGAGATCATGCATAATCAATAAGGGTCGGCTGACATCTTGTCAACTCCATCACTGTCACCAGTGGGGCTCAGGAAAGGCAATGAGGAGGGCAGATCTGTTGCTACCTGGAATCTGAACAGATGGACAGCAGTGGACGGAGCTGCTGTTATGAGACACAGCAGCTCCATCTAATGCTGCCTGAGCCTTATTAGCAGAGGAAGTAAGTTCATGCATTCATTCATTTACTCATCCCTCTCTTTGTCCATTCCACAGATAGCTATTAATGCGTCAGGTCATATCAGCACTGCTCTTAGAGTAGAGGATGATACAGGAAAGAACTCCATTCAACTGAATCTTTCCCAGGATCATGTCCCTTCCACTGGGGATGACAAGAAAGATAGGGAAAATGAGAGCAAGAAAGACCAAGGGAAAAGAAAAAGGAAACAAAATGAAAAAAATGGTAATGGGAAAAAGGATAAATAATCTCAGATAATTTATAGGCACAGCATTAACATAGGACAATATGAAGCAGAAAGACTCGAAACTTAAGTCTGAGAGATCACAAAAAGCCTATGGACACTGCTCTCTTTAACCGGCCATATGCTCTGTTCAGGGCTCTTATCAGTCCCAGTCCAATGTTTTGTGATTCTAAACAAAGGGATAAAGTCCAACTTCCTAATATTAATGGCCTAGTTTGTCACTGGATCTGTGAAGCTTGTAAGGGGCAATTACAACATTTCATAATACAAAATTTAAATCTGACTCTCATCAACCACATAGAATTCTCAGACTGTTTCATTGGGTTGTCAGAGATATCACATGCATGAATACACATACAGGTAACCCTGAACAATGCACAGGTTAGGGGCAGAGACCCTCACACAGTCAAAAGTCTGTATATAACTTTTGACTCCCCAAAATACTTAGTTGCTCCTCAGTAGTCACAGGGAGATTTGTTCCAGGGTCCCCATAGATAGCAAAATCCACTTATTCTCAATTTCCTTATATAAAATGGTATAGGACAATGCATACTGTTGGCCCTCCACATCCACAGATTCCCAACTACAAATCGAAAATACTGTCTTTTATTCGCTGTTGGTTAAATCCACATATGTGGAACCTGGGGTTATGGAGGGCCAGTCGCGTATTTATTGAAAAGGAATCTACATAGCAGTGGGTCAGCACAGATTGAACTCATGTCACTCAAGGGTCAACTCTATGTATGCATGTGTGTATATATACATGCATTTTTTCTTTTTCTTTTTTTATTCCTCACAACTGCTGTTTTATTTTTTATATTCAAATATTTTTTTATTTTAATTGTTGTTGCAAAACAATTTTCTATCTTTTATTCCCATCCCAACCCACCCACCCAGCCCTCCCCTCCCCTCCTCCCTCCCATTTCCACCCACTTTTTTAACTGATGTGTTTCTATTCAGTAA
The DNA here is from genome assembly GCA_004024845.1 of Tonatia bakeri. Taxonomy (NCBI): domain Eukaryota; kingdom Metazoa; phylum Chordata; class Mammalia; order Chiroptera; family Phyllostomidae; genus Tonatia; species Tonatia bakeri. The sequence continues at coordinate 1,275,942 of PVIA01000003.1, forward strand.
TTTGGAGTATAAAATAAAGTCAACTTTCTTAGAAAATTTTATTTTCATGCACTTTGCTCTGTTACTGCCTTTCTAAAGCACAAGGGGATATATCTTTAGGCACCACAGGTACTAAGTGATTTTCCCATTTGCCTAACCTCAAGTGACAAAATGCTGATCCTCATAACATGAAATCCCAATTTTTGCTTAATAGGAAAATGCCTATTTTTTTCTCCTCACTTGCATTATTTTACTCAAGTGACTTATTTTAACCAAACTCCAATGAATTCCAGTGTGAGAGAGAAAGACCCAGTGACAGTTCTCTTCTCACCGTTCATACCTAACTCTTACTGATTCAGGCGGCTGGCAGGATTCAGTCCCTTACAGTCATAGGACTGATCCCCATTTTCTTGTTGTCTACTGTCCAAGGCTCACTCTCAGTATCTAGAGACCATCCTCAGACTCTAGCCACATGGCTCTCTCTGAGTGACTTCTACTTCTTCAAGGTCAGCAGGCGCATCTCTCTCCAATCTACTATAATAGAGTCTTACATAAGGAAGCATGATCGCGGGAGTAACTCTCCCATCACCTTTGTCAGGTAACTTAACCCAGTGAAGTAAATGACTCCCCATCATATTTGTAGGTCCCACCTCCACTCAAAGCAAGAGAATTATACAGGGTGTGTGCAACAGGAAACTTGAATCTTAGGGACATCTTTGAATTCTTCCTATCACAAATATACACAAAGCATTTGCAACATATCACTTCACAAATCAATAAATTTTCACATCTACTTGTACCCAAATCCCAAATTTAAAAAAGAAGCAAAGAATATTAGCAGCACCCTAGAAGCTCATTTCTTATTTCCTTCTGCACTTGTACCATTACCACCATGTCCACAGGGCCTGGCTGCCATCTTGACCTCTAACAAAATACATCTGCTTGGCCATTTTCTTTGCTTGATTATACATGTACATATATACATAAATTGAATCATGTAATATAGACTTTATTTCTGGCTTCTTTTGTTCACAATAAGTTCAATACTGTACAGTTTTGGGGGGGGGGTGAGTGTCTCCTAGGTTTATTTTTTTCTTTTATTTGTTTTCAATTACAGTTTATATTCAGTATTATTTTGTATGAGTTTGAGTTGTACAGCAGAGTGGTTAAACAAATGTATACTTTACAAAGTGTTCCCTTGATATTTCCAGTACCCACCTGGCACCATGCATTTATTATAACATTATTGACTAATTCCTTTGCTATCCTTTACATTCCCATCGTGTACAGTTTTCCATTGTGTAAGTATTTCCACTCTACTGTTGATGGACATTTGAGTGTCCATCTTTGGTCTATTACTAGTACTGTTGCCATGAATCCTCTAGAACATGACTGTTCATAGATATACAATTACAACATCAAAGTTGGACTTCCTTGGGTTCTATCTCAATTTTCCCCTCATGATCTAAGACCAATTACTTATCTTCTAGTATGTCTTTCCTAATCTGTAAAAAACAGACTATACTACCTCCTTATAATGCTGTGTGTGTGTAAGGGGGATGGTGGGCTTAATCAACTCAATGAACATGCATCTATCTAGACCTTGAGGACATACCAGTTAACACAACAGACAAAATTTATGGCATTATGGAACTACATTCTATTAACACAAATGGGATGAGCTGGGTGGCAAAAGATAGAAAAAGAGAACAAACAAAAAAAGTGATTATACATAAGAAATACATATGGAAAGTTAGAGAAGTGCTGTGGGGAAAGATGAAGCAAGAAAGGGGGGTTCTGGTGTGCTGTAGAAAGATGTTGTTAAATTTACTTGTTAAGGATCCTCTCTCTGAGAGAATGATGTTTGAGCAAGTACCTAAAGGAAAAAAGGAAATTTGTAAATATCTTGGAAATGAATGTTTTGGGCAGAGGCCCTGACACAAGGATGTTTGAGGAATAGACAAAGAAAAGCCAGAGAAGGATAGAGAAGGAGATAAGAGGATGCAAAATGATAAAAGTGGACATTGAGGAGGGTTTTGTGAGTCCCTGGAACAGACTTCCTCAGAAAGAGGTGAGAAAGCACTGGAGGGTTTGTGCAGAAAAAAAATATATTTTAACAGCATCAGCAGAAACACTCATGAGGATACACTACATGGAACATGAAAAATGAATGAAAAGAGAATGATGGAGATGAGAAAGATGCAAGAAGCAGGAATTTTATGATTATTCGTATGTGTGGATGTGTTGCATGTGTACATGTGTGGGAGAGAACTTATCCTATGAATATTAAACCACACAAGTTAATATCGGGAAAGGTTTTCAGAGGAGGTAGGACTTTGGTGCATAGCTTGAATTATAATTTACATAGAGGGATAGACAGGACACGATAATTAATTCCCTGTTAAACCTGAAGCCTAATGTCACATTCTCTTTCTTTCCCATTTAACTGCAACACACTATAGTCAAGAGATTTATTTATTGCATTTCATGATATGATTCCTCCAGAAGTGACCAAATTGTTACCAAACAGGAAAATGATTTAGTGAATAACCGTACTCTGTGTTATTATTGAAACCATTAGAAACATCATTTTCATTGTCAACTTCTGCATCATCATGTGATTTCCAATTGTGTAAAGACATCAAGAGTATGATGGGCCCTGGCTGGCATAGCTCAGTGGATTGAGCGCGGGCTGCTAACCAAAGTATCGCAGGTTCAATTCCCAGTCAGGGCACATGCCTGGGTTGCAAGCCACAGCCCCCAGCAACCGCACATTGATGTTTCTCTCTCTCTCTTTCTCTCTCCCTTCCCTCTCTAAAAATAAATAAATAAAATCTTTAAAAAAAAGAGTGTGATGGAAGAATTTTTTATTAGTTTTTTTGGGGGGAGTGGAGAGTGATTTAACTTTATTTCTGTGAGTGTTAGCTATCCTTTTATGGCTAGCCCACCCAGTTAACATGCTCTTTGAACTTTTCAGATAGTTGAGTGTATACCTATTATTTGCATTTATCATCTCCTGTATTTTTAGTCTCTTTTTGAATTCTAGGGTTCTGTTAGGAGGACTGTAGTTAGTATGCATTCCTTACATATGCCAATTAAATACAGTATTCTCTGGGTTTTCACAGTAGTAGATTTCCATGACTACTATTGATAATGTTCTACTTGCTTCAATTTATGGCATATTTTCCATTCTTAACACAAGAATTTTTAAGAACTTCATTAACTTTTTGAGGTGCTATTTTCCTACATGTACCCTGAGGAAGATTTCTAATCTGAATATATTGTGATCAGTCAACCCTAAGTGTTTGCTGGCTTCTCTCCCACATGTAAGAGTTGGTTCTATCCCATCAAGGTCTGGAACAACTTCTACTCCCCCCCATTGCTAAGAGCAAGGTGTAAAGGGAGCTTTTCTCTCACAACACGTGTGTGCAGTAATTCCAGATATGGTGTTCTGTCCTTCTAAAGGCAATCTGAATTTCCTTTTAAATCAATGCTCTCTCTTTTGATTAATCACAGCTGGGGGCAAAAATTAAAAAGCTTTTTATCTCATCTACATCTCAAGCACATATAGCCTCATGCCAATGGTCTAAGATCACTCATCATTTCCACATCTATCATTTACTCCAATCTAGGTCATCTTCGGGGAGGGGGTCTAACTGCATACATTTGCTTTTGCAGATATCACGCCCTTTCTTGTCCACTTGATTCTGGTCAATCAGAATCCATGTGTGTACTATATATATCTTCCCTACAGTTTCACAGTCTGTCAGTCACTTATCATAAGCAAACTGGCCATCAACCTCAAAGGCCTGGCTGATGAGAGACTGGCTCTCTGATAGTGTCTGGGTTTCCCTAAAGGCCTTCACTCCACCCAAGTCAAAATATCAACACTGACCCTGCCAGGCCTGTCCTGCACCCTCACATTGATGCTGCCTTTCTGGAACATGCTTATTGTGAATGTAGCACATTGTGACAAGGAGCAGAGATCTGGTATATGTGAATAGCATCTGTTCAATGAGGTCTTCCCACAAAGTCTGAGATCAAACCTGCACAGCACATAGGCTTCAGTCAGTGTTTGAAAGACAATTAAATTTCTGAAAAAAATCATAGTAATAATTTTGTGGAATTAATACATAATGAATTTAAAAAATCAATTTCAATTTTTAATCTTAGTGATATTGTGGTATGCAATTGATTTTTTAAGTCAGTCAACCAAGAACTGGTGAGTTCTAGAATAATTATGTTACTCCTAAAGTAGAATTCAGTCTGAAGAGCGACATTTTGAAAGGGACAAAGGAAATCTAGAATGAACCCTCAGAGAAAAGGACTTGAAAACCACATAAAATGAAGAATGATTGAGGAGATAAAAGAGCTCAGAAAAGTCTATGGAGTCTTCTTCAGAATCTATAAGACTGTCATTTAAAAGAAATTTATTTTACTTTATTCCAAAATAAGATTTCATCCATTCATTGATCTGAGATTTATAATCACCTAATATGCACTAAGCAATAATATAGGTACTTGGACTAAATCAGGGGGGAAAAAAGCCCTGTACTAGTGGCACTCACCTTTTAGCATGAAGAAACATCTAACAATGATAAACATGATAAACAAAAATTATGTAGTATTTGAGCAAGCAATAAGTGCAAAAAAGACAAATAGTAGAGGATGAAGAAGACAGGATTCTTGGAGGGGTGGAATGTATGACACAATTTTAAACAGAGTCTTCAGGGCAGGGCTCATTGAGAAGATGAAGTGTGAGATGAGACACAGATCTCTGTGGGTGAGAAGTCCAGGCAGTGCAAACAGACAGTGCGGCACCTGAAAGTGGGACTGTGCCTACTGTAGTTAGAAACAGAGGAGGGCTGATGTGGCTGGGGCAGACTGAGTGAGGGAAGAGTAGAAAGAGGCTGGGGATTGTGTAAGTGATAGAAGGCCTTCTAAGCCAATGCAAGAACTTTGAACTTGAGTGATTTCAGGAGCCATTGACAGGGTTTTAAGCATAGGGGTGCCATAATCTGACATATTTCATTTGGATCATTCTTGATGTTGAGTTGAGACTAGACTATGCAGAGACAAAAGGAGAACGATTTGGAGCTTTGACAGTGATCAGAATGATGGGCGGTAACTTACACAGAAGTTCACAGTGATCATGGTGGATTAGGTATGGTGTGCAAAACCAAAAAGAGTAGGGTGCCTGTACATGGTTAAAAATAGGTTGCAGGGCAGAAGTTTTAGAATCAGGACAAGTTTGGAAGAAAACTCAGGTCTCCTAGACTATTACTATAATAACTCTTTGAAAAAAACAAAATGTTATGCTATATTCTAAAAGTATCAAACAACAGTAAAACATGAACATTTTCCTCAAGGAGAACATATCTTTTAGGAGAGAAAAATAAATCAATGATTTTAATGAAATGTGGTAGTAAAATGAAAAAAAAATGCCATGTAGCCCCAAATAAGCAAATACTACTATTTATTCACTGTAGGAGCTTAGGCATTTTAATAAATGCCCGAGTCTCAGTTCTCTCATTTGTAAAATATAAAAAATAACATTTTCCATCTTACATACTTACAAGAACCAGACGACATAATGAATGCACAAAACCTAGTACTCACCCTCGCCCTGCTGCCTTTACTACCTTTCCTCCCCACCCCTTCTATCTCCCACACCTACCCAGAGCCCTGAGCCTTGCCCACCCACTTTTTAACTTCCTCATTTTTCACTTTAGAGCCATCTTTATGTAGATTTCCTTTCTACCTCCTTGCTGCGTTGTGAAACCTGGCTGGCCTCTGATAGTGCTGATCCTCTGGAACCGTTCTATAACTGACACTGATTTTTGTCTCGGTTCCCCATATAGGAGCCATTCAATCAGCGCATTTACTCTGAAGTGAGAATGAAAAAAATCGCGAAAGTATCATCATTTCTTCAGAACATCTCCCATTTCCGATGTTCTTGGCTGATGGACTGTGACCCCCGGAAGACACTAGCACTCTAACAAACACCTTCAGCATGTGATTCTCTACCCCTGGGTGGAGTGGCCCCAGCTGGCATCAACTGCACCTCTCTTCACTTTTGTCCCGTGGACTTTGCACTTAGCAGGTAGTCACTACACATTTGTTGAATAAATGGATGTTAATATTCAAAGCCTTTGAGTTCATCTTGGATAGTCTTGAAATTTATGATTCCTTAGCCGCATTATTTTATTTCACTGGCTTTAAAGGGCATTATTTCCAGTCGATTTCTACTTCACATGTCTTAAATGCATTGGTCCAACAAAAACATCTTGGATTTTAAAATTCTCTGAAGGTATGTAACATTTGTCCTCAGGTTTAGGGGAAAATAAACTAAAATTAAACTGAAGTAAGCATTTCTCATCACCTCATGCACCTCGGTTCTGAGGCCAGTTTGTCACGCGTCAGACTCCCACCCCAGAATCTGTGAGGGAAGAGCTGTCCAGGACACAGTGCCAAGGGGTCCTGCTTCCCATCTGACCAATTCGGAATGAGTTGATCCTGACTGCGAGTCAAATGATTTTCACGGACTGTCAGAACTTACAAAACCAGAACAATAAACAAGAAATCAGAACGATAAACAAGAATGATTTTCAAGGCCAAGACTCAATTCTTCCAGTGTTAAATATCACCCTTCGCAATGAAGCTTTCCTTAATTGTTCTCTCTAAACTCCAGCATTGCATTCTGCTCTCTCTAAACTTCAGTGTTTTTAGTATTGCTTTATTCATGCCCCTCTCTGCCTATGTCATTAGGGTCATCTGTTTGAGGAGCACTCCCATGAGGGTGAGCAGTGCATTCACTGCTGGGGCACCTCCCTTGTCCTGATAGTGCATTAGTCTCCTCAGGGAATTACCATTCTGCTTTGCAGGAATGCTCAGCACATCTGTGCATTCTAAGGCTACCTGTCTGGCATAAAAGTTGGAGATATTCCTACTGTGCGCTCCTCCCAAACCCCTCCGCCTACTGCCCCTGTTCAGTCAAGGGGTGAAGACACTGAAGCTTTCAGTCAGTCTCTCTTTTTCATGATCTCAGATCTTAAATATTGGGTCACAAAAATGGAGGCCATCATTTGGACATGCTCATCTAACAGTAGAATCTGGGTGAAACCTGAGAGCAATGTCTACTAACAGGCTTCTGGATTCCCATCTGTTCTAAGCTTGTTCTGTACCTTCTCTAAAATCCTGAGTTTCCCCATATCCTTGCTGCATATCTCAAAGCTTTTCTATGTTCTAACATCAAATTCTCCTTTTGTGTAAGTTAGCTGAGTTGTTTTCTTTCCTTTTCTCTCTGTTTGCTTGCAACCAAAGAACCCTAACTGATACAGAGCAATAAGTATGCCTTTTTAATTATGACCTCCACAGGCCTTGAACCTAGGGGGCATTGTGTAAATGTTTATTTAATGAGTGAATGAATAAGTTATTTTCATATAAGAGGAAAGATGAAGCAACATAAATGAGCATTTAGATTGAGCTGAAAATGGACCCTGCCTTATCCCTGTTTCCTTTGAAAAAAATTTTCTCTTCTCCCTGTTAGTTTTTTCCTGCCCTGGTTTCTGGTTTTCAGTTGTAATTTGCTTTAAAGATAATACTACCATATTTCTTTGAACTGAAACTACCTGGCAATTTATGGCCAAATTTAAGTTTGGCATAACAGACTTAATGTTTAACCTTCCATCTGTATTCTGTGCTTGGCAAAAACCCAGGGAAACTTGGGATTTTATGCTCCTGAATTTTGTAAACCAGTAAACACTAAGGTATTGGAATTGTATATCTTACCATGAAACATTTTATTTTGTGCATAAGAAATATCAAATTGGACTGTGGTGTAGGCAGCAAAGAGATTTGTGCTGCTTCCTCCCTTTAGAAATGTTCTTATTTAAGAACCAATGTCTGTGGAAAGTGATGATAAAACAAAACCAGCAATTTACTTTGTTCAGTGTTCCCAGACTGTCAAGCTATTTTCACATGGATTCTATCATGTTGTCTTCTCAGGGGCCCAATGTGGTCAAGATTTGTGTCATCATCCCATTTATAGAGAGATAAGGCAGAGCCCCACAGAACTGAAGTGATTTTGAAAGTCATATAGCAGGTTAATGCAAAGCCATGACCAGAATTCAGGTTTCCTTGGTGCTGGTCACCAGATATAAAGTTAATTCATTCTTTGATTCTTTCCTGCATACACTTATTCACAGAGTTATGTTTTGTTGTGTAATTCTTTACCTACTATGTGCCTGATATGTTAAAGGCTCCGGGGATAGTGCCATGAACAAAAGATACAAAGTCTCTGTCCTTGTTCTCATTGTGGACACAGCTGAATATGGGGCTAAGTCCTAATAATATCTGGGGGCTTTCCCTGTCTTTTAGAATCCTCAACCAGGTCTGTCTGGAATATGGATAACATTGGCCTGGATTGTGATGCTGCTGTTGAGCAAGATAAGGAAAATTATGCTAGAGGCCAATCTCCCATTTTGTGCATTTCTCTATCAAACATCAAATATCTTTATATGCCAAAAGAATGCTTTCTAACTTCCATGACACTAAAAACATGTTGACTCCATGAAGCTTTGTTTCAGTGACATTGTCAATAGTATCACTATTTGCCATCATCACTCCTACCAAATCCATGTTCATGCCAAGTCGTGCTGCCCTATGGTCCAAGGGGCAGCCTTCCTCTTGCTCAACCTTTGATACCTGATTATAACAATCCAATGTGGGGCTAAGAGGCAACCTCAAGTGGACATATCCTCAATTAGTAGCAAAATGTAATAAACATGCAAATCTCTCCTTTCAGAAGCCTTATTTTAGGCCATCTAATAATGCCTCCATATTTCTTCATGTTGTTATTCTCTCCTGCGGCGGGAGGAGGCTGTTTCTGCAGTAGTCTGCCCTGTCTTCCCACCTGTTTGCATTTACTATATGGCTGCCAGGGGAACCCTGCAGAAAATAATGCTTGTGTGAAACATTTAGTTGACTGCATGTCAAAAAGTAATTTGAATCAAAGAGTCACTAACTTAATTGATGGTGATGGCTCCATCCAAAACAACCAAAGAAATTGATGTTGTGCAAATTGCACATATATTGCTCTTGAATTTGTGAGCATATTCTTGTTTGCCTTGACAGGATTCAAATTATCTTTCGGACAGCTCGACACATTACTTAAGATGTGCCTGTATGTGAATTTTAGCTGCTAAAGGGGGCAATAACAACCTTCCTGTGAAATTAATTTCCATGACTTCAACTTCACTTGCTCTTTCTTTTACTCATTCTCTGCACATACCCCTTTTATTCCTTTATAATTTGTGCTTTAACCTTAAGTCATTCTAGTCATCATAGGATACAGACCTATTGTCTTTGCAGATGCTACAGAGACCTAAGGTCTTAAGGAGCAAAGGATGATGCATCATAGTCAATAAGAGAAATTTAAATTCTTTTGATGTGACCTCTTCGATGCCACTGGGCACTATTTTTGAATTGTCATTGGGTCCAGTTTGTGGGGTGGAGACCCTGAGCAGTACAGAATAAGTTAATTTCCAGATCAGCTTGTATCCCTGAGAGATCCAGAATTTAGATCCTGGGCTGAGAAAGGCAAGCAGGCAGCCACTCCCCAGGTCAGCGGACTCCATCAGAATAAGCAATACAGATTGAAAATTTAGAGTCGTCTATAGGAGGATAAAGAGCCTCAGCAACAGTTCTCAGCAGCAGTGCTGTCCTAGGCACTTCCAGTGGGTGCCGACTCCAGTGGATAGAACAGTGAATGAAGGGAAGAGAGCCCTGGCCGATGGGGAAAAACGCGGCTCTCAGATATACTTCTACACTAAGGAGCTGCTGGACAGGAGCCACAGACTCCTCAACTTCAAACAAGGTAGAAGTTAGAGAAGATTAGAGGTTTTCCAGCGTGAAAGGGTGGAGAGATTGAATGATCAGGATGAATAAAGATTGGGCAGCAGCATCCCACCTGCTTAGCTTACTCCTCTGCTCACGGCGATCTTCCCGTGAACTCCACACCAGAACACAGCTTGAAAATCAAAGACCCGCATGGGGTTAGGGGGCCCATGATGGTTAATTTTGTGTGTCACCTTGACTGAGTTAAGGGATGACCAGATAGCTGATAAAGCATTATTTCTGGGTGTGTCTGCAAGGTCACTGTATTTTGCCCTGTATAATGCACACATTTTTGCCCAAATTTCTGAGGGAAAAATAAGGATGCACATTATACATGGGTAGTACCTGAAATACCTTTTATCTTTTCTTGTGTTTTGTAGTTATTTGTTACATCAAATTTCTTGTACTGTTATATGTTCAGAAATAAATGCTATAATTCCTTTATAATAGAAAAAACACGTATTTGAATATAAATAAATAATTGAATTCAAAAATTAAAACAAAAGTTTTTTTCCTATAAGTTTGGAACAAAAATCTAGGTGTGCATTATACGTTGCAAAATATGCTATTTCTTGAAGAGACTGGCATTTGATTCAGCAAAGAAATTATACTGATTTGCCTTCACTAACGTGAGCAGACCTCATTCCAAATGAGGATTCCAAAAGGCAGCAGAAGGATAAATTCTCTTTTCTTTATCTGGTATATACCTTTTTCTCTAGCCCTGAGATTTGCTCAGGCCTTTGGAATGAAGAAATTATACCCCTGGATTTCTTGGTTCTCCAGACTACACGTAACAGATCGTGGGATTTCTCGGCTCCCGTAAAATAACTTTGTGAGCCAATTCCTATAAGAACATCAGTTTCAATCTATCTCTATATTGCTCTCTCTACATATATACACACATATTCTATTGGTGTATTTTATTGTTTTCTTTTTCTGAGGAATTCATACTAATACAGGGTCTTAATAAATTTTATATCCCACACATACAGTTCTATCAGGCTCAAGATTTACAATATCGAAAGTCACTGGTAAAAAGTTAAAATTTATTTATGTCTCTATAATCAAAATTAAGTTTGCTTTTGAGCCTGATGCATGGAAATGGTGGAAATTTTCATTCTTTGCTCAAACTACTTCTTCCAGCAGGGAAGGTGCTTCAAGAAGGTCATCCACCTCTGTTTACTGTGGCAACTGATTGGTCGTTGGTACTGCTCTTTCAGCAGGGGTAGTGGCTGGTAATTGCTTATGGGCAAAACTTGGCACAGCTGATTTATCCACACAAGTAGTCCTTTGTTGCTCACCTTTTGAAGCCTGGCTTCTTCCCTCAGGCCCTTCTAAGAAGCCTCCCCACCACACGACATAGCAGAGACTGAGTTCTCAGCTCCTTTCCATTCTAATGGTGGGCTCACAGAGACCACTTACATATTCTCCGCACCCTCAACTGTCAGAAAGGACTCAGCTTTGGAAATCCGGTATCCATATCTATGCTCATTCATTCTCTCTTTTTTTCTCTCTCTCCTCTTTCTCTTTTCTCTCCTGTTTCTCTCTCTCTCTCCTTCCTTCCCTCCCTCTCACTCTCCATTGTCCCCCACCTACCCCAATAACAGATTGGAGCTACCTCTCCAATCTGTTTGCCTGGTTCATTTTTAATATAGGGCTATTCCTAGGCTTCCTCCATGACAGAGAGAATTGAAGGGCTAATCGCTATGAGTGTAAAACCTGTGCTTCTATAAGTCCTTGCTCCCCTCTCCCAGTTCGTTCTTGGTCTCACCTCTACCGTCCCATTCCAGGAAGAGCTAACTCCCCTCTACTCCTGTGTTCCCCACAACTTTGCCATTCTGGTTTTTGGTTTGGTGGGGTTTTTTTCTGTTTGTTTGTTTTGTTTTTGTATAAACTCTGAGATTTGCCCAGGCTTTATTATGTCAACTTCTAATGTAATAGATTCTACCACAGAATTCTAGCTCTGGAATAAGCAATTTGGCCTCCATACTAATTTACTACCAAGGACTTTACAGCATGGACTTCAGACTCATCTTTGAATCTCAAAGCTAAACAATAGTATCTGTTGGCCTGAATGCAAACATTGTTTATTCTTATCTCATAACCATGCAGAAAAGCTTTCATAGTTAGTAGGCAACTGTGTGACGATTTTGGCTGTATTTGGCCACATTCTGAAGCCACCTCTTTCCGGGTTTTGAAGATGTGAAGAGTGCGTAGACTAACTTCATCCACTCTAAACCTCATGTTAATTCTATGATCCCCTTGAATTATCAACTCTTCATCAGCTGAACCCACTGCAGCTTGGGGCTGCTCCATTTTCATCTGTGATTAGTTTAGCACTACTAGCCACCTGTCCACAATCCATTTATTTGATACTGTAATTGTTTATCATGATATGAACAGCTTTCCAGATAATTCCCACCCCAAGTCATCCTACCCGAGCTCCTGGAGGGATTGCCTATTATTCACTTACACTGTATCTGTGCACAGTTCACCGACCTCAGGGACATAATCCAGTTACAACTGAGTCATGATAAAATTCTCTTATTAGAAAAGACAAAGTAACTTCATCATTTCAGCATTTCTTTGATTCATTTGGCCATTTAAACAAGTGCTTCTCAAATTTTCATGTGCATATGAACTGTCTGGGATCTTGTTAAAATACAGAATCCTATTCAGTGAGTCTCAGGTAGGGCCTATGATTTTAACAAGTTCCCAAATGATGCCAATGCTTCTAGTCCATGAACTATTGGACTATGATTTCTATAAAACTATCCATTATTTATTTTAAATTTTTGTTTCTACTTTAATGTTCTATTCTCATTTTATAACAAATCTCTCTAATTACCCAGGTACTACAATTGTGAGGTAATCCAAAATAAATGGTATTTTGCTTTATGTAAAAATTGTTCAGACATGTATCTTTTAAATAAGTTTATGTTTCTTCCTATCCAATTGTGCCTACCCAGTGATTACAAACAATTGTCCATCTCATTGCATAACATAACATACTTCATAAAACATACTGAAGAAAATATTTAAAATCCCTTCAGCAAGGCCATTTTCTTACGCATTAAATGACATTTAAATATATGAAAACAATCTAATGAAAAGAGCACCTTGCGTTCTAGGTGAAAAGTCACACTGATGTGAGCATTTGAATCAGCGCTTTATCATTGCATCTTGTCCCACACACAGGCCCACCCCCTGCCTGCACCGGTTCTTCAGTCCTGCCTGTTCTCTTGTATAAAGCAGATATGTCGAAATCCCCCAGCTTCACCTCCACAAGGCTGCTGGGGTGCTGCTGCCACTTGCTGTTGCCTATCTGACTGTAGGTGTGTGTGACGTCCTCAGCCACTGCCTCAGAGCCTCCTTCCTTCTGCTGCACTCCCTGCAGCCTCACTCCTCATCCTGCCTGTTGGCCCTCCTTTTTCACCACCTCACTCTGTTGTGCACTTGTTTAGAGTGAAATGCGGTAGGTTGGGGCTGGGGAGCGATGACTGAAAAGTAAAGGCCTTAAAAAAAATGACCAAATGTCCAAAAAGTACCAAGCCGTATGCTTTGTGTGACTTTACACAAAGCAGCTCCACAGCTACACAAAACAAACAGAGTTTCTGCCTCTGAAAACTCGTCTTTCATTTCCAAGAAATTTTGATGGAAAAAATGAAACCCATTGTGCCTTTTCTCTTTCAAGTGACATCTCCCAAGCACAATTTGCTGTTTTGCTGGGTTTGCTGGCAGTGAAAAATGCCAAGCACAGATCTAGTCTGTGCACTTTGGAGGCATAAGACCTTTTGCTGGCTGTAACAACACCGCCACAAAGCAAACCCATCTTTTCTGCCACTGTCAGCAGGCGAGGGCTGCGAAAACAGGAAAGGTTTGCATAAGAAAGTGTCCAAATGTTAATCCATTTTTATAACTATACTTGACCCCAAACTTTTTATAAGCTTCTGAAATACAGAGATAACTCTGCTTACTCGTTCCACCTTCCTATACAAAAGGAAGGTAGCCTAAAGCAGAGAATTACTGAAGTCACAATGAAAGCGGCACTCCCAGGCCACTTTCTCCATGCCTGGGAAGTGGTGGTACAGAACAGAGGCCCAGGAGTCAGGAGGATGGAGCGCTGTTTACAGTGTTATGTGATCTAGGCTAGGCCTTTGGAGGCTCAGCCTCTCCACTTGTGAAATTAAGTTAACTCTAAGGCTCTTTGCAATGTGACAATCCTTTTCTTCCAGAAATGCAGTCTGAAATTTTGTCTTTCACCAAGCCAGAACAAGAGGATACAAAGAGGTACAGAAATAGACATTCCTCAGAAACCTCTCCCTAATTATGATCAAATCAAACCTGAGTCCATGTTTATAACTGCTTACATGAAAATGAGGAAATTTTATTTCTTGGCCTCCTGAAAGTCTTTCTAAACTACATTAATGGAAAGGGTCCATTTATAACAAAGCCTCTAATTCATAATCAATTTTAAAAATGGTTAAAAGATTGTAAATTGTAAAATTTAAAAATGATTTCTTATTTCATTACAGCAGTGTATAGAAATAATACAAGTTCCTGGAGAACAAAAAGATCTGAAGACATAGACTTTCTAATCCTTCTGGATATATTAGTCTTTTGTGGTTTTTAAGTAACAGTAATTCTTAGCTGAGACCAGTGGACAGTTGAGGGAGAGTGGACCCACTGGAGTACCAGAACCTCAGGTGTTAGGCTTTAGGGGAAAAGATCTTTCAAAATGCATACCCTCTGAAACTCTGAGACGTGCCTTCCCTCCCACATGGTGATGTGGAGAAAGATGCCCAATGCCCCATAGGAACATGGAGCGTGACCAAGGAACAGAGGTGGGGAAGAAGTGTGAGAGGGGCAGGCCTCAGAGTGTGCTTATGAAAAAACAAGACAAAAATCTATGTGGCTCATTCAAAAGTCCAAGGTTGCAAATAACCAAAAGGACAAAGAAGAGAGCTGTAAAAGAATTTTATTTTTGAAATTCTCTCTGTCAGGATGCCATAGAGATGATTTTTAATATCACGGATTATATTTTGTCATAGGTGAGGCAGTTGTCAAGCCTTGAAGTGAGTCTGACTCCAATTTCATTTAACCAACAAGGAAGGACAGGAGGCTCAGAGAGATTAGGAGCTCTCCGTGACCCTGAGTCAGGAAGCAGAAGAGTAAATCCCCCACCCTTGGTGGCCTGGGGGAGTAAGTACAGCTCAATGACACTGAGACCCAGGGAAATTCTTTAATTTGCAAATGGATGAATGTGTGCACAGTAGATAAAAACTGGTGTATTTGTTTCACTGTCAGCTCCATGTATATTCTTCTTTCCTTCACTTTGCATAGCCTTTACTTTTTCCTCTATTTTGTGACTACACTCAAGCATTTCTGTGAGCATCCTGACTACCAGTGTTTTGAACTCTGCATCTGATAAGTTGGCTATCTCTTCATCGCTTAGTTCTATTTTTAGAGTTTTGTTCTGTTCTCTCATTTGGGCCCTATTTCTTTGTCTGAGCACACCCATAATGTTGAAAGGGGCAGAGCCTTAGGTATTCACCAGGGTGGGGCAACCCACATCACTGCCTTGTAGGGCTATATGTGGGGGAGGGGTCAGAGAGGGAACAATGCTGCTTGCTCAGGTCCAGGCAGACTTTCAGTCACTTCCTCTGCTATCCACAGGCAAATTGGGCCCTTCTGGTGCTGATTCCCTACTGGGTAGGTAGGTGTATGTACATTCTAGGACCCTGTGGGTCTCTCTAATAAAATCTCCTATGAGGCTGGGAGTTTCTCCAGCCACAATCCTACGGGTGTCAGAAGGGGGAAAGGAAGAGAATGAAATTGAAAACTTATTTGAAAACATAATAAAGGAGAACTTCCCCAATCTGGCAAAGGAAATAGACTTCCAGGAAGTCCAGGAAGCTCAGAGAGTCCCAAAGTAGTTGAACCCAAGGAAGCACACACCAAGGCACATCATAATTATATTATTCAAGATTAAAGAGAAGGAGAGAATCTTAAAAGCAGCAAAAGAAAAGGATACAGTTATTTACAAAGGAGTTCCCATGAGACCATCATTTGATTTCTCAAAAGAAACCTTGCAGGCAAGAAGGGGCTGGAAACAAGTATTTGAAATCATGAAAGGCAAGGACCTACATCTAAGATTACTCTATCCAGCAAAGCTATTATTTAGAATGGGAGGGAAGAGAAAGTGCTTCCCAGTAAAGTAAAATTAAAGGAGTTAATCATCACCAAGCCCTTATTATATGAAACGTTAAAGAAACTTATTTAAGAAAAACAAAACCAAAACTATGAACAATAAAATGACAACAAACTCACAATTTTCAACAACTGAACCTAAAAAAAGGCAAAAAACAAAAACAAACTAAGCAAACAACTAGAACAGGAACAGAATCACAGAAATGGAGATTATATGGAGGTTATTAGTGGGGAGGGGGAGGAGGGAGAATGGGAGAAAAGGTACAGGACATAAGAAGGATAAATGGTAGGTACAAAATAGGCAGGGAGAGGTTAAGAATAGTATAGGAAATGGAGAAGCCAAAGACCTGTATGTACAACTCATGGGCATGAACTAAGAGGGGGGATGCTGGTGGAGGGGAGGTGCAGGGTGGAGGGGAATAAAGGGGAGAAAAAAACGGACAACTGTAAAAGCATAATCAGTAAAATATGCTTTAAAAAAACTGTGTATTTGCTTCTATAATATGGGCAATGCCCTTTAGAAAGAATGAAATAGAGATGACAGAGAGAGACTAAAAACAAAATAAGTAAATTAAAAAAAAAAAGATAAAGGGTAGAAAGCCAAAATGGAAAAGAAACAGAATCTAAAACTAAGGAAAGGGACAAAAGATTAATCACAGGCTTGCCTAACAAATCTCCAGTACCCAGTCTCAGAGGAACCTGTCGAAATGCGAAAGAAGTAGTTTTTTGTTAAATCAGAGGAAGAGCAGGCACTAAACTCCTGCCCTAGAGAGGGAGAGGCAAAGGAAAATACATTTAGTTTCTAGAAAGATTTACACAAATTCAGTCATGTTGGCCACTCTCTGGGTTGATAATGGAAGATGTACCTTTGGAAGTTTGGGCTCTAATCATTTTATGTTGATGTCTGGGAGGACAAAGTTGCAAAAGCTGATCATATCAATTTATAAACAAGTCTTGGCTAGACTAAACATGAGAATGACTCTGGAACGTTTTGTCTGATATTGTTAAATTTTCGATCAAAGGTGACAAGCTCCTCTTTTGCTACTGAAATGAATCCATAAAACATGAAAAACAGACCAGTCAGGAAACACACTTCCCCAGCAGATACAACCTCTATGACATTCCCCAAGCACTTTTGGATTAAAAATCCATTTTTAAATCCTCTAGCCACTGTCACTCTGGATCTTGGAAATCACATCACACACAAGAGGTCATTGTCAAGCAACTTGAGTCTTCGCAGAGTTGTTCATTCACTGGAGATGAGTCAAGACCGCTTATGCAACATAATGTTTCTGGGGCAGGAGATCAAAGGGGAGGCTTCATATTTTATTAGAAGGTAGGTAAGCACAGGGCCAGTCTTTTCCTTTTAGGTCTAACGTGGCCCAGGATACTGTATTTAGTCCTAGACTCAATATTTTGAAAGCTAAACTGAGTGATTAAGGACCTTCAAAATTGAGTGGCATGGACCATGAAAGGACAGGGAACTGCAGTGACCTGAGGGTGGGGAGAAGAGGAAGGAAAGCGGTTAACACCAGACATAAGCTGAATTTTACGGTGAACACTCTCTGCAACCTTCTCATGTCTTATTTAGATCATTCTTTCAATTATACACATGATAAATATAAAAAAACACGAAATACCAAGCTCCAGCCTAGCTGCTCCCTTTATAAATTTCCTATTTTGGGATTAGGACAGGACAAACATATAAGTTAATTCCATTTACAAAATGCAAGGCCAAAAGCATTTATAAAATGAAAGCCTCTAAGGTTTCATCTGATGGTAAAAGCTACGAGTTTAAAATATTGATAGTTTTCCCAAATAATGCAAGAATTGGACGAGGAGGAATACCATTTGTGATACACACTTAAATTTAACTAGACTGGAATAAACAATAAAATAATTCATAAACTCTTCTGCCAATATCATAATATATTAGGTATGGGGCACTGTGATGTCTTTTATGATATTCTCAGTTTCCACAATTTCCCATCTGTGCTAGACTATACCAACAAGATTTCAGAACATGACCCATTTCAAGCATGAAGGCAACTGTGAGACTTCAATGCCCTTTCCACATATCCAAACTCCACACCAGATTTCTGGGCAAAGGGACTCTCTGGCTGTTTCCTTCCAGATGTCTCAGCATATAGCTGTATTTGTTTACATGATTTTTAAAATGCCTTCCCCTTTGGCAAGAGCCTCTTTAAATCTATATATTCTATTATTTGTGTATACAAAAAGCATATATTTCTTCCCAATGAGACCAAGCATCCTTTTGTTCAAAAGAATATGTTAGAATCAATAGTAATAATGTGTTATATTTTATAATTTATCAGTTGCCTGATGTTTAATATATAGAAGTCTTATGAGCCTCAGAAAAAACCCTGAAAACCAAAACAATGAACCCTGATTTAGTGATCAATTGGGTTTCCAGCTGTGTAGAACATACTAGAATGAGAGTATAGGTTTTATGGTTGTTCTGATGATATTATTACATGGGACCCAGAAATGCCTAGATCCTGCTGTTTCAATCACCACACCTCCAGTCTGGTTTCCTGAGGCCGCAGCTGAATACACAAGGACAAGAAAGGAAAGAGGAACTCAATACGACCCCGAGTGGTGGTCTGTATGGAAGATGGCTGGTTTGGAACTCAAGGTTAGATGTAAGTAATAAGATGATTCTTTTCCACATTACTATATTCCTCACACCCTGAAAAAGGGAGGCAAAATCCATTTAAGATTAGCACACACAATAATACCTGCCAAGAAGCCTAGACTCCTTTTGCTTTGACTCAATAATTGCTAATTGTTTCCCAAACAGCCGAGTATTATCTCCCTTTTCTCTCATAGCCCCTATTAACGTATTCAGGTCATGGTCACACAAATAACTGAAGACAGGACTATGCATGTCCATTGCTCCTTGTTCTGCCTTCCTGCTGCTAAATGAAATGAGAAACCAAGCTGCCATCTTGGACCACAAGGTCTCACCACAGGGATCCAAAACAGCAGACTGGAAGAGTCTGACCCTTGAGAATGTTGTTGAACAGTGACACCATGTCAGCCTTGGACTTCACACTTCTTAAATTTAATGTGAGAGAAAAAGTAAATATACATCTTCTTTAAACTCACTCTTATTTGGAGTACTCATTACTCATCTTAATCAATGACCATAATCCTAAATGACATATCCACCCAAACCACTGTGATCAGGAAAGGAAGGATAGTGGCAGTACCCCAAGGAGTCCAACTAAATCAACAGTCCGAGTTTTCCATTTGCTGTCAAATAATAGAGACAGAGAGAGGAAAAGACAGAGAGAGATAAAGTAAGTCTTCACCTATTAAGCAGAATGACTTCTTTTCACAAGTAGTAACTGTCCCTTAATCTTACTAGAAACTCCCTCTCTGCTGTGGGAGGGAGCAGAACCTGGCATGGTAAGAACTTGCTGAAATGCCTTTCCCCTACAGCAAATCCTTAGTATTGGATTTTCATTCAATACGCTATTCTCCCATTTTTTACAATCCTCTGTCAGTATTATGATGGCTAAAACCTGTATCTGCTTTCCTGTCTATAGCAAACTCTGAATAGTGACAGAAGATTATTTCTATATGTAATATTTAATGCCAGCCATATTATCTAAAGGCTCTAGGGGAAGCTCAGTAACATTCTTCATGATATATGCTGATAAAGTTTGTCACTGGAGCATGGAGACTGCAACAATGAGTCATGTCAAAGTTAATATTTCATAGAATTCCACTTCCAATGCCAATCCATACTGCCCTGAGCAGGTGGCTCAGTTGGCTGGAGAGTCATCCTGTACACCAAAAGGTCGCAGGTTCAATTCTTGGCCAGGGCACATACCTAGGTTGTGGGTTCGATTCCTGGTCAGGGTTCATATGGGAGGGAACCAATTGATATTTCTTCTTCACATCAATTTTTTTCTTCTCTTTCCCTTCTCTCACTAAAACCAATAAACATATCATTGGGTGAATATTTTTTAAAAAATCCAACCCAAAAGTATTTGTTAAAGAGGGTATCAAGGGCTTCTACAATATAACTATATAGGTAGACTAAGATACCTCTTTTAGGCTATTTTCATTTATGAAATTTTATATATTATAAAACATGTCCCTTGTTTTCTGTGAGGTAGAGCCTCTGTATTGGGGTCCTAAATTTGTTTGACCTATTTCTTTCATCTACTCTAGCTTCCATTCTTTGCCTTTCTTCCCTCCTTCCTTCCTTCCTCATGCTCATCTTTGTATTTTTATGTCTGTCTTCCTTTTAGTTTGATTAGTAATTTTATCTTCCTTCATTCCTCCTTTCTGTCTTTTCTCATTTTTCCCCTTTAATCCTTTATCTCCTTTCTTCTTCTCTTCCCTTCCTTCTTCTTATGTCCTCCTTTCCTTTCTCCTGTTTGTTTCCTTCTTTTCTTCTGTTTTCCCTTTCTTCTTTTCTATTCCTCTTCCTTCCTTCCTTCTTCCTTCCCTTTCTTTCTTCATTTATCTTTTTTCTTCCATACTAATATTTTCCTTGTAATATTCCTTTTCTTCCTTTCTTTTCACCCTCATATCTGTCCTTTTGTTTCCTTGTTTTCCCTTCATATATTACTTCTTTTTCTTTTCTTTCTTCATTATTTCCTTCTTTCCTTTTTTTCTTGTTACCCTCTCTTTGCCTTTTCCTCCTACACTACTGTCTCTTCTTTCTTTTGATTTTATTTCTGTAAGCATTTACTAAGCATGTATTGACATTACTTAGGTAACAGAAAGCTATATAAACACAATTATTATTTTAAGAAGAGTCTAACATATAAACACTTGACTTGATGCAGTAATATCTATATTAAAAGTATGTGGAAAATGTTATAGAGCAAAAATGAAGGCAAATTACTACTTAAAATGGGATGAACTGACATGATAGCCTCAACACATTTAACATTAAGTATGAGTCTTGTAGCCTCTGTAGGTATTTATACAATGGCATGAGATGGGATTGCAAAGGCAAAGAGTTGCACTAGAGCAATGGGTGTTTGGACAATTCTGAAAATTTTAGTACGAAGGGAGTACAAAGAGTGTTGGTATGAGATAGCTGCCTTTGAAGCAGAAAAGATTGTGAAAGGCCATGTAAAACCATGATGAGATATCTGAACTTTATTCTATTGCAATTTAACAGAATAAGAATGGTATTAACAATTTGGTATTTTTTAGATATTGCTGTGGAAGCCATTGAGAGGATAAAGTTGAGAAGACATTGGAAACAAGACCAACATTATGAGATCGGTGCAGTAACCATCCGTAGACATGGTCTCAGACAAAGGCCAGCAAATTTTCTCTTAAAGGCCCAGGTAGTAAATACTTTTGGCTGTCTTTACTCAATTCTGCTTTTGTAGTGGCACAAAACCCATCCTCCATAATATGTAAGTGAATGAACATAACTATGTTTTGATGAAATTATCTTTATGAACACTCAAATTTGAATTTTATATTACTTTCATGAGTTGTAGATATTATTATTCTTTGAGTTTTTTATACTATTTAAAATGTAAAACTAGTCTTAGCTGACGGGCTGTACAAAAACAGTTTTCAGGCAGGTTTGTCTTGGGAACTGACATTTTCTGACACAGAGGGGATCTCTACCAAACTAGCAGGTGTAAGAATAAAGAGGGTTGGAAAGATTCTTTGATTTTGGAAGACAGACTTGGCAGGATTCAGTGAACATTTGGATGGAGGTTATGAGAAAAAGGTATCCAAGATGATTTCAAATTCTACCTTAGGTAACTGGTATCTGCTAACAGTAAATGAGATATGGGTGCAAGAGATGAGTGCCAACTTACAAACTGTGGAGGGGAGAAGCTGGCATTTGGCTATGTTCATCTTTGTTTTTACAGTCTTATGTGTTTATTTTATTCACCTAAAATAAACTGCACATAGTTTTTAGAATGCACAATCTGGTGAGCTTTGATATATGTAAACACCTGTGAAACTAACACCACAATCAAGATAATGAACGTATCTTTCATTTCCAAAAGTTCCCTCTTTCTCCTCTGTAATCCTTCCCTACTACCTATCCCTCTCCACTCTCACCTCTCTCTTCCTTATACAGATAATCACTGCCATATTTTGCATCTTCTATAATTTTATATAAACAAAATCTTAGAGTATGGATGTCTGTCTAGTTTCTTTTACTCAGCATAATTGTTTTGAGATTCAGCCAAGTTGTGTGTATATCAATAGTTGATTACTTTTTGCTGCTGGGTAGTATTCTATTGCACATGTCTGCCATAAATCATTTATCTATTCACCGGCTGATAGGCATTTGAGTTGTCTCCAGTTTTGGCTATTCACAAATTTGGCTCCTATGGACATGTGCACAGAAATATGTGTGGACTTATGCTTTCTTTTCTCTTAGGAAAAGTGTTGTACTATTTAACATTCCTGCCAAAAGTGTGCCAAAGGTCCAGTATCTCTACACAGTTGCCAGTAAGACAATGCTTGGTAAAGTCTTTGTTGGTTTTTGTCATTGCTTTAATTTTACACATTCAGTGTGTGTGCAGTGTTATCTCACTGTACTTTTAAATCACATTCCCTAGCTATGACAAGCTTGAGGTTGCTGTGCATCCTCCAAATAAAAGTGCTCAGCAGTTAATTTGGTATTTTGTGACCATTAATAGACAATCAAATTTATGTATGGCTTCTAGAAATTTAATGCAAATGGCTAAGATTCAGTTCTCCAAGCTTATTTTATATGTATGAATTTGTGGTATTTATAAAAGTTTTGCCATATTTTAGAAAATGTCATTCCTTAGTGCTTATCTTACCTATTTCATTCCATTATTTCTCTTCTATTTGGGTGAGGGAAGAGACTATGGCCACTGATTGAAGGGAGTTGATCATTTTATTCTGAGACTTGAAATTTTTACCACTAGGCACCAAGAGTCCCTGGGAAAGTTTGTTGGTTTGTTTTCTAATTTAATCACATTTATATTATTAGTATAAAAAATAACTGACATATCCTTTTGAGAAAAGCACCAAGGAGATATCATGTAATGCTAAACATGATTTCATGATATGAACATGATTTGAGGTTCTGGAACACAAAAATAGCCAAAAACAAGTGGAATAGTTTTCCTCTGGCCGTGCTACTCAAATGGCTAAAATATACCTACTGCTAGGAAAGATGGAATTTGATTTTTCTAGAAGTAGTGTTTCATTTCAGTTTTTATTATCATATGTATATGAAAAAGCATAGAAAAATGGAACAACTAAATGTTAACAAGTCTGTAAACTTAGGGGTCTCTGTTAGCAGAGAAGTTGAAAACTACATCAAGATCATGGTCAATTCAATCTAGTCAGTTGCTGCTATATTCCTAGTATTTGGTACAGAGTCTTTGTTTTATTAATTCACAATTAATCATATAGTTGCCAGGCACAAGCCCAGCAAGCTTGAGTCTAAAATAACCTTTTAAAATGCTTAATGATTTTCATTTCTGTTTAGATTTATTAAGTTTTAGATTTACTATTAGAGTATAAAGCCATGATAAAATACAATTTCTTTCAAGATCCTTACTTATCAAGTACTAATGTGAAGTTCCAAATCAAAATATAAACTTTTACAAATGTAGACCAGAGCCAGTTAAATGGCTCATAAAGTTCTCACACCTACCCGTCAAGGTTTTAAATGTGTCTGGGTTTTGAGACTGAAAGAAAATTGCTTTTATATAAGAAAAAAATAATTAATTTCAAACCTACAGAAATTTGAACTTAAGAGTACAAAGACATCTTTTCCTGAACCATTTCAAAAGGAGTTGCCAGACTGAAGCTATGCCAGCTGTGAATGTATTTATTTTCAACAAGAAAATTCTCCTGCCTAACCAAAACACAGCCATTCAAATCAGAAAATTAACGTTGATACAATGCTATCTCATACTGAGACCTCATTTAATTTTCAATTGACCTAATAATGTCCTTTCTAACAAGAATATCCAGTCCAGAATCACACACTCTTTATTTTCACATCTCTTTAGTCTATTTGTGTCTGAAATAGTTACTTACTCTAGCTTTGGCATTTGTGAACTCAGCACTGTTGAAGACTGTAGGGCAGATTCCACAATCAGAGTCCATCTGAAGCTTCCTCATGATTACATCAAGTTATGCATCGCTGACTGTAGTATCAGAGTGATGTGTTTTGGCTGTAGCCCATAAGGTAGCACACCATTTTAATTTGTAGCATTAATGATGATATTCACACTGACCCCTTAATTAGATTGTCTGTCATGCTTCTTCACTATGAAGATATTATTTTCCCTTTGTAAATAAGTATTTTTGAGGACAGGTTATTGGAAACTACATTAGCATCCCATCCCACAGCAAACTTTCTATTAATTAATTTATATTACCATACACTCATGGTTACCTATTTTATTTAAGAGCTAGTAATCCCTTACTCTCATGTACTTTAACACTAAAATTACCCCTGATTATTGCCCAGTGGCAGGTCACTGAAGTTGGCTTCAGTTATTTTTGACATGACCCCATCATTCTCTGAGTGGCAGATGTTCCAGGCTCCTTTTATACTTCTCTTCCTTCAGTCCTAGACTCAGCCATTTCCACAAAGATTCCTGGTTCTTTTAGCTTGGAGAACAGCAGTTGTTAGAAGCCACAATACTGGCTGTAGCTGTTCTCAGTGCTACTGCATTATTATTGCTTTTCTCAGGTCTTTTCAGTGGAAAAATCCAGGGAACTCACATGCACACAAAACCGTCTAACATCTATCTAATTTCCATTAACTTGCACTACTATCTCCCATCTTATAACTAGAAATCGTACAAGTTTTCTCCATGTTCATAATTATAACTGCTCCTCCAACAGTAAGAAACTTGACTACCATCAGTCATATTATACACAGTTATTTGACCAAACCTCCCATCACCATTTCCTCACTGAATAATAGTCCACTGTCTGGATGTATCCAGTTTATTTGTTCACTCATCTACTACGGGATGCTTTGGTTGTGCTTAATTTATTTTTAATATTATGTTTATTTGATATTTTCAAAAAGGGATATTCTTTAACATGATGATTTCTTGACATCATTAATTACAAGGTTGGGCAACTTGAGGTTTGGGTCTTAATAATTATGGATGTACTGTACTTCCTCTGTCCTGGGAAAGTCACAAAGCATGTAAATGGAAAGCATGAGTGTAGAGAGTCAGAGTGACTTTTATGTGAATACTTACCTACCATCTACTAGCTCTGAAACCTGGAAAACTCACTTAGCTTTTTCAGCTGTGCCACCAGTCCTGACCTGAACATAGTAAATGTTCCTAAGCCTTGCCTCAACATTTTGAAAGTCATCATCACAACATCCTTGATGCTTATTGAGTGTATCCTTAAATCCCAATTCTAATTTTGTCCTTATGCCCAACTTGATGTTCCAGTTCTTTCAGACAGGCCTCTACCTGTCCATCCACCACCCACCCATTAATCATGTCTTATTCTTCAAACACTGAGTAATATGTGCTTGACACTGAGCTAGGTCCTGAGATGCCCAGGAGGGAAACACAGCCTAGTGACAAAGACAACATAAAGTGGTATGCTTAAAAGATGCTAGGAGGCTACAGAGGAGACAATAGCATATAACCAAAACACAACAATTAACAATCAGAGAATCAACCAGGAATTGGTACAGCCTGGTGTAGGCTGTAAGAGACTTATTGGACAATAAGTTGGGCAGTGGGTGGTAGGCAGCAGTGTGGTGGACAGAGAAAATAGTACAAGCAAAGGCACAGAATGAGATGAAACTGCATGACAATTTACTAGACCTTGTACCCTGGCCTGGGGTCAGATCACCTGCCTGGCACCTTGGTCCTTCCAGCTGTTGGCCTTGTCTTGCCTAATGGAGTTTCCTGATGATAGACACAACTCTACTCTCAGTACTGGCCTGCTGAGAGAAATCTGCCAGACTGCCCAATATGGTGCTCTGCTGACCGATTTGCACATGTCTGTGCCCTCTACCAGGTCTTGCAGATGCTAACTATAGAACATCCTACTTTGGAAGGGTCTCTCTAACCTCTAGGGCACATTTATCAGATCTTGGTCTTTGCCTGTCTACCCCATAATGCCACAGTTCATCCTCTGACATGATCCAAAGTCTGACAGTATATTCATAAGCATGTTTTAATAAATTAAAAACTATGTTTCAGATTTCAGGTTCTAAAATGGCTTCTTATAATGATTGTTTATTGATCAGAATAATTCACATTTACCAGACAATCTCTGATACAGAGACCCATGGTAAAAAAGAAAGAAAGGAGAGTGAGAAAAATACAGCTGGAATTTATTGTAACTAAATGGTAAGTCAAGTTCAAAGGTACATAGAGATATCTGACTAGAAGTAGGGAGAAATCAGAAGTTAACAGGTGCACACCCTTAAGTTTTCATCCCTCTGGTCAAACTTAGATCGACTGTCTTATTTAGTATAATGATTTCCTTCTCTTTGTAAATTTCTTGAGGCCCAATGATACTTGGTTCAACAGTGGTATAACCTTAGCTCAGAACACTAAACTGAGCCCAGATAAAGAGAAGTGTTGATTTTTTCGATGCCTACTGTTCATCACCATGTATCATTTCAGGACAATTCTATGATGTACATTACAGCTCAAAATGCCTTTCCTACTCCTCTTTACTTCAGAAGTACCATTTGCATCTTCAGAAATTATTCTTAAACATCATGTATCGTAAAAAGCCTTTCCTTATGAACACTTATCAGCTTGGACAACCCTAGTTTAGGCCCTCAGTGCATACTAGAATAGCAATAAATACAACATCTAATTTTCATATTATATTTGATAGTTCATAAATTATTCTATCAAAATATGTGTGTGTGTGTGTGTGTGTGTGAGTGTGTGTAGGAGACCATTCTGTGTGGTGTGGGTCCAGCCCCCAGTGGCAAACATTTACTGCAAAATAACTTTCTAAAAACCATGCTAAACCTTCCAAGAACCAATGTGACTGGTTCAACCACTTTTGCCCTTTCATTTGCAAATATCCCTCTTCTGTGATGTGATTACCAGTATCCTTTCCTTTGTTTTCTATACAAGATAACCACCTAAAGTGAGCCTGTGCATAGTTAATGAGGACCTTCATGTAATGTTCCCAGGAAGATAATAAAAGCTCATCAAAGCAAGGACTGAGGCTTTTGCTCCCCTTGAGAGAAAAGCCATGCTGTCCCTTTTCCTCCACAGGACTCGGTAGTTCGTGTGAATGTCTCATTTCATCCATAACAACATGGACACTGCAGGCCAGTGTCTGCATCGTGTATGTATCCTATGTGTTTGTCAAAGAAATTGACATATGTCTATTTTAAAACTGAGCAAACTGAGGTTCAGGGAAGACCAATGTTTTTTTCCAAAGCCTCCCAATAAGTTCAAGTTTTTAGACGCTTGATTCTAGAGCATAGATTTTTAGGTTCCAAATCCAGTTCTCTGTAAAATTTGTCTTATACTTCTGTATTTGTATTAACAAGATTTTTAAAATATAGGAAACACTTTTTCCCATTTAATCTTGCCCATCCCCACTGTCTAGTATGTATATCTACATGTAGCATCTCAGCGCCATAATAAAAATTATGTAATCCATATGAAAATCTAAAACTATACTAACCCCAAATTTTATAAATCCAGTGTTTTTAGTACTGTCTTCCTTCCACTATTTTATTATTTCTGTTACAGCATACACACAACAGCATACTTTCCCATCAATATGGAGGCCACTGAGACGCTCCTACATTATTCAATCTAACCACAGTGGCTTCCAAGGGGAAAATAAATACCTAGACTGAGGCTTCACTGGTCTGCATCGCATGCACAAGCATGAAGGATTTCTTGTTGTCAAGCTTTCAGTTGGGAGTACAATCCCCCTGCTGAGCCATGTTGCTCACTGAAACACTTAAGCTGTGATTCGGCACATGGAGTCTTAGGTTGGTACCTCTTCGTCCACGCGCTGAATGCTCAGGAAATGGGATTCTTGGCTATCTGTTGGTAACAGATGTGGCAGGTCCAGAGAGCTGACCACCTGTCAGCACATCCAAAGATAAAATCTTTCCCCTGCCACCAGTGGGCCATGTATTTGCAATGATGTTTCTATGAATATCTTACTGAATCATGAAATGCAAGGGGTGGGGGGTGGGGAAGAAAAGCATTTTCCTGGGACTCTATTAAATGAATAAAATTATGCTGAGGGCTGAAGTTTAAAAAAAATGTTATGAAGCAGAGTCCCCAAAGCAGGTGTTTACAGTCTAGTCGGGCCACCATAATTCAGAATTTTAAAGATACATGGCAATGGAGGATAAGGTGTGAAATGTGCCACATCAGCAGTAAGTGCAACTGTAAATACTACAGGAGTTCTAAGGGGAAGTGATCACAAAGTGCTGGGAACTGGGAGTAGAGAAGATCTAAGGAAGAAGAGAGATGAGCTAGAGATGAAATTCTTTTAAAGAAACTTTAGGGTTTTAAACAAAGATGGGAAAGGCACATTTGGGCACAATAAACAGACTAGTAAAATTGTGTTAAAAGCACTGTGTGGACAAATTGCATGGTTAGTGCTGCAGAGTAGTTTGGGTCAAATGTTTACAGGGCATATAAAGACTGTCCTAAAGAGGCTGGACTCTATCCTGCAGGTAATAAAAAATCATTGACATTTATGGGAAATTCATAAAAGTTGTGCTTTGTGAAAGTCAACTTCAGAGCAGAGAGTTTGAAAAGGGGAACTTGAGTCAGGAAAATTCCTGGGATATTGTCATGTCATCCACATATGAAATAATAAGGTGCTGAAAGTAGCTTAGAGCACTGGGGGATACAGATGTCACCAAGGCAGAAGTCACAGATGCTGTAAGACCTCTTCAGCTAAAAGTGTTCATGATGTGAAATAAAATTGGTGTTGGCAAAAGCACCAAGTGGGAGGAGATTATTTTTGGAGCATCCCACTTTACTTTCTGGTTCGCGCACTCAACAAAGGTTCACTGTGCCCTATACCGTGTGCCAATCCCAGTATCAGGCATCACCCTCATCAGTTTTGGCAATGCGATGGTTCTCCTGACCCTTCAGAATTGTACCCATTTTTCTTTCACCAAATTCTTTACCATCAAGGCATGCCAGATAACACATGAATGGAGAGGTATTAAGTCTGATATAAAATTCCTATTCCCAGTGAAAGCCCTTTCAACTTCATTAAAAATATACTCCATTAGGTCCATACCAAGAGGTAATAAGAATAGATTTGCTCCTTGTGGCCAGCCAGCAACTTGAAAGGAGGGAGATGTTTCTATTCACCTTTTTTTTTATTTGTGGAGATGTGCTATAGGCAAAGATCTGTGATCACCCCACTATAAACTTTCCAGAATAGCTACAGTCCTTACTGTACAATGCAAAGTGTTCAGGGCTCTCACTGGCTCCCTGCTTCATAAGTTCTGTGGGACTCCTTTGTAGCTCTGTAACAATGCAGAGTGCCCTAGCACAGCACAGACTACATTATCACTCATTCTTCATTATTTGTGTGACTCAAAGATGAGAAGGTACAATGCATTGTCGTTCTATATTCTTTGCAGATTGTTCATTTTGATTTAAACTTATTATGAAAATTCTAGGCGAGCAATAACTCAGAGAAAAGAAGTTGCTTTTACAAAGGAAAGGCCCAGCTGAATTGATAGGAGAGATACCCCATGCACACAATAAGCAGAAGAGACTCAGGAGAGGCAGAGATGACTGATAAGCCAAGGTCTCATTCTTGATGATGTCTACATGACATTTTGTCCCTTGCACAGCTGGGAGGGTGGGAACACTCCAGCCACCTCCAGCATGAACAGCAGCTGAGCATGCCTCTCTGCATTCCAACGTGTGCCGTACAGTGTCCTTCAGTCAGTAAAGCCTGCTCCAGTTCTCAGTGCAGAAGCTCTAAATAATCCCTTGGCTTTCCAGGGTCTGGCAACCCTGCAGTATATCCCCGCTAGATTTCCCAAACTAGAGGGATAGATCTGGAAATAGAAAGAGAACTCTGTGCAAATAACCTAGAGAGAGTTCAGATGATTCATCTTCAAGAATGCTTGGGGTCAAACTAAAGCTCTGAAGAGGGTATTTACAAACAATTTGAGGAAGAGAGAATTCTTGAAATATGATGGAAGAAATAAATAATTCATAAGGCACAAATGGAATAAAATAGAAATTACTATTTTTTAAAAATAGTTTTTTCTTCAATTCTAAGTTCTGCTAGCATATAGAACAGAGCTTTAGGGAATTAGAAAAAGAGAAAGAAAGAGCGAAAGTGAGAGAGAAAAAGAGATGAGGAATACCAAGAAGTTTGTACATCAAATAATATATAGAAAGAAATGCTGCTTTTGCATAAACATAGATGGGGTATTCCCCACTTTTCCGAGAAAACTGGTTATAGAAATAACACCAACTAAGGTATGTGGTCTGACGCACATACTCCAGCCGCAATATAGAGGTTGTGTTTAGGAGAGACCAAACATCTAAGCTAAACACACCTTATTTTGTTAGCTGTGCCCTGAACGCGCCCACATTCTCACTCCTCAGTGTACAAAATAGGATTGACTTTGGCATGATTGTCTTATATACAATGAGCTGGCTGAAATCAATAGTCTTAGGATTTTTTAATTTTTATTTTATTTATATTTTTGTAGAATCCTTGGCAATTTCTACAGAAACAATCATGGTACCTGCACATATGGACAATTTTATTTTGTTTCTTTCTTATCTTGCATTTATACAGGATGGAGCAAAAGGAGGTTTTCAGTTGTTCATATGGAAAATATAATAATAATAAATAATAATACAAAAATAAACTGTGTTTCATGCCCTAAACTGTAAACCCACTTTTGCCTTGCCCTGTATATTTGTTTAGTTGCTTCACTGTACCGCCCGGACTTTGCAGCACCATATTGAACATGAGTGGTAGCAGTGGGTGTCTTTGTCTCATTTCTGATCTTTGGGAGGAAATACTCACTCCGTTTTTCACCTTTAAGGATAATGTTAGCTACAGCTACTCTGTAAATGCTCTTTATCAAGTTGTAGAAACTTACCTCCATTCCTACTTTTCTGTGGGCTTTTGTCATAAATGGACATTGAATTATGTCAAATGTTTTCATACATCAATTGATACAATTGTGAATATTTTTTATTGTTTTCAATATGGTGGAGTACATCTACTTATCTTTTGAACACTTTCAAGCTCTGTATCAATGAATAAACTCCATTCTACAGCTGCTTATTTTTTGAAAACAGAATATACTTTGTATCCATGAATAAACACCATGTTGTATAATTATTTTTACACATTGTTGGATTTAATTTGTTCTTAAACATTGGTTTCATCCTTAAGCATTTGGTGGATTCTCCAATGAAATCATATTGGCCAGGGGATTGCTTTTTTTGGGGGGAGGGGTGCTAGCTGTAAAGTTATAAAATCAGTTTCATTAGTAAGTTAAAGCCTATTCAAATGATCTATTTCATACTGGGTGAACTGTGGCAGCTTGTGTTTTTCAAGGTAAAGGTCTATTTGTTTAAGTTGTCAAGTGTATACATGAAGAGTCATTTGTAGTTCTCCCTTATGATCTTTTTGATGTCTGCAGTGTCTGAAATAATACACCACTTCATTCCTGACACTGATAATTTGTCTTCTTTCTTCATTCTTTTGTCAGTATTGCTAGAGATTTTCAATTTTGTTGATATTTTGAAGCCACCTACCCTTTGTTATACTGATTTTCTCCATTGTTTTCTGTTTTCAATTTAACTTATTTTTGTTTTTGTATTTATTGTTTATTTTCTTTGCTCTGTACTTCTTTTGCTCTTCTTTCTCCAAGTTCTTGAGCTGGAAGTTTAAATTTTTTATTTGATACTTTTCTTCTTTCCTAATGTATACATTTAGTGCTATAAATTTTTCTCACAAGATTACTTTAGCTGTTTTCTACAAACTTTGATATGGTATTTTCATTTTCCCTGAATTCCATATTTTATTTTCATTTCCTTTGACACTTCTTAGACTCATTGGCTACTCAGTTTGAAATTTTGGAGATTTTCTAGTTATATTTTTCTTATTAATTCCATTATAGTCAGAGAACCCCATTTCAATTTGTTTATATATGGTTATGTTTGCTTATAATCCAAGATATGATCTATCTTAATATATGTTCTGTGGACACTTGAAAAAAAGTATGTATTCTGCTATTGTTGAGTGTTCTATACATGTCAAACAGTTCCTGCGGTTGATACTTCCTTTTAGTTCTTTTATATCCTTGCTAATTTTCTGTCTAGTTGTTCCATCAATTATTCAGTGAGTGTTGTTAGCTCTTCCAAGTAAAATTATAAATTTAGCTACTTCTTCTTTCAATCTATCAGTTTTTGTTTCACATATTTGGCATAACTTTTTTGGTCCATATGCATTTAGAATTGCTATACATTTTTGATAGATTGACCTTTTTTATCAATATATGTTGGTCTGCTATATCTAAATTTTCTGGGCTCGGAATTTTACTTTATCTGATATAAAAATAGCCATTCCAGCTTCTTTTGTTTCATTAAACTTTTCATGATATATCTTTTTCCATCCTTTTTCTTTCAATCTGCCAAAATCATTAGATTAAAGTGATTTTGTATACACAGCATATAGTTCAATCATATTTCCAACTGACTCTGCCAATCTTCTTTTACTAAATATACTTGGTCCATTTAAATTTAATATAATTTTTATATCTTAAGGCTGAAGACTGGCATTGTATTTATTTTCATGTTTTCTCTTTATTTGCCCTGTTTTTGTTTCTCTGCTCTCTTTTGTCCTACCTCACTGTTTTACTCTACTTTATCTGTAGAGTTTTGGTGCATATCTCCGAGTTTCTGTGTTAGTATTTTCTCTAGTTATTAAATTATATAAATATCATTTATCATAGTCTTTGGTATTGTTATTTTCCCAATTTAATGAAGTACAAAAATATTGCCTCCCTTTATTACCCTTTACCCTCTAATTTTTAAATTAAAATTGTCTTAAATATTTCCTCTACATATAGAAAACTCAACAGGATAAAGAAAGCCTACTGCATTTACCCATATTTTTCCTCACCATGATCTTTCTATCATCCAGATTTTGAATGTTCCTTATTTTACTGTTTCCTTCCTCTTTAAACAACATCCTTTATATATTTTCTTAGGGTATGTCTGCTGACAATAGTTCTCTTACTTTATCTGAAAATATGAATTTCTCTTTATTCCTGAAGAACATTTTGGTGGGTATAATATCTGAGTTGAAGGTTCCTTCTTGTTTCCATGGTGTACCATTTCAATTATTTTTATCCCATAGGGTGCTTTCAAGATTTTTTCCCTTTCGTTTTCAGTTTAATTATGATGTGTCTTGGCATGAGTCTCTTTGTGTTCAGATTGGGTAATTTGTATTGTTTGATATCCCAGTTCACTAATTATTTTTCTGTATCCTCCATCCACTAAGCATTATATGTGAGTCATTGTGCCAATTCTAAAATTTCCACTTGGTTCTTCATTACATTTTCTATTTATTTTTTTGATGAGCCATTTTTTACTGAGGGGTTCTATTTTTTCCATTTGCTTCAAGTACGTTCATAATCACTCACATTTATCATATCATAAGTGATTTAAAATATTTGTTACATAACTCTTCATATTCTTACTGTTTATAACTACTTATTACCCTTTTAAATTTACTTTGAGATTTTCCTGGTTCTTACTATGACAAATTATTTTCAAGTGAAAGTTGGATATATTCACCTTTTTTATGAGACTCTGGATTACATTAAACCCTCTGTATTAGCTGACTTCCTATGACACTGCACAGCAACAAAAGGAAATGTTACCTTATGGCCAGACACAGAAAGAAATCCAAATTTCCCATTCTCTCTTCACTGCCGTCCAAGTAGATGAATGGGGGAGGGAGCATATACTTATTACTGCTCATTGGGGATGATAACTTTTGCTCCCCACCTGGTCTCTGACCCCACAGTGGGGAGCGGCCTTAATACTGCTGAATGATGGTAAAAGTCCTCTCCAACAGCCTCATTTGCCAATACCCCAGTGGAGAGGTGAAGTGCTTTGTCACTTGTGGGTGAAGGTGAAGGTCCAGGACTTTTATGTCATCTCTACTGATACTATGGAATGGTGGGTCAAGGAGTGGCCTCATTTCCTGTCATTAGCTTTGGAAGTCCCAGAACTCTATTTGGCCATCCCTGATACCACTTGGCAGAGATGTCGTTACAGCCTCATGCTGTAATTAGAAGTCAAGTGGAAGTCTGGGCTCCCTGCTCAGCCTTCTTTGGCCAGAAGAGGTGGGGCTGGAACCATAGGTTGTTCTGTGGTGTTTGGCCACAACAGAGAAGTTATTTTCTAAATGTTTTATCCCTTCCTAGTCAGCCCCTTTTCTAATCTTTTAGCTAAAAATATCAGGTTTTTACTGAGGCTTTATTTGTGTCACTGACATTTCTAGGTTTCTGAGTTCCTCAGCTGCAAATACAGAGTGTATGAGATAAAAAACAAACCCAGGGAACTCACCACACCATGTTGTTTCTTGAGGTCCCTATCCAGTCTGCCTTCTTCTCTTTACCTTTCATAGGCTTCTTAAGTTTGTTTTATATGCAGTGACCAGGGTTCATGGTGCATT
This sequence comes from Tonatia bakeri, assembly GCA_004024845.1. Taxonomy (NCBI): domain Eukaryota; kingdom Metazoa; phylum Chordata; class Mammalia; order Chiroptera; family Phyllostomidae; genus Tonatia; species Tonatia bakeri. Next base: position 1,310,712 of record PVIA01000003.1, read on the forward strand.
TAGCAGAAAGAAGGGAGGAAAGTGCTCCTTCTTTCCAGACATGGAGTACATCCTATATTTTTATTTGCTACATCACACTACTCCACTCTGCCTAAAACATTTTCTACTTCTCTCCCATCCTCCCCTGGATTCTGTTTGTATCAGCTATTCTACCTAGTGATTCTCAATTTAGTTATCCCTTCCTCATGTAAAATATATTATATATTAATGAAATATAATGATTTCATTGTGAAAGGCCTTTTTGAAACCCTAAATTCAAATATAATTTGTGTGATTAAGTTCTTTCTTCCACACTAAGTGTAAGTACCAGAAGAGTAGAAAATAAAAATTGGTTTTTGACTCACCTTATATCTCTTTCCCAGTGCTTACCACAGAATCAACAGTCAATAAAGACTATAAATAGACAACTAAATATTAATAGCATGAAATATCAACAGGAAGAATATAGACTAGTAATAAGAGTACAGGTGATTGGAAACTACAGAAAATGATTGCAGTTAGATTTTTAAAAAAATATTTCCATAGAACATGATAGAATAGGGAAAGGCCCTATGTAGGCCTTGTTCAGCAACATGATGTATCAATTCTTGCCAGAGGACAATGTTATATGATAGAAGGTCATTCCACTTTTAATATTTCAATATTTATCCATTGAAGTATTCACACCAGTGCATGACACCTGGATTAACTAGAGAAGTTCATGGTTGAATTGGTTCTGATAATCTTAGTTTTCCTGTTAGCAAGAGAGATAAAGAAACATTGATGTTTCCAGGCAAAGAACAGACCTACACTGTGAGAAAGGAAGGCAGGAGGAGGGGAAGCATCACCCTATGTACAGGAACAAAAGAACAGTGATAGCAAATCATTGCCTTTGCTGAAGAGTCACCAGGCGAGGCATGGCTGGGTTGCAGGACTCTGTGGACTCAGCACAGCTGCACCTCTTAAAGGAAGGTCAGAGAAATTAACCAAAGTTAATTTCTTAAAATTACTTTGTCATCAAACTTTTATGTCTCTTCTCCTGTCGTGAGTAAACCTTCAGAGCAATTCTGCCTATGTCTCCATATGTAGGCTGAAGGGGAAGATGGACATAATGTTCATTTTCATTTTTATAAATGACCCCTTCAGTATTCTTCAAAACTCTGAGAGGAGGTGGTACAGGTAGAAAGTTAATATTACAATGCAAGCCAACACTTTAAAATGATAGAATTTCCTGCCAATTATTAGGAGCCATAATTACTAATCATTTCATCGACAAAATCACATAATTTCTGTTTTATTTTCTCCAGGAATATTTCCATTCCTACATATACTTTCATTTAACCCCTTCATGAAGTTTACATAATAGAAATGTGTTATTACCCCACATTAGAACAGACACACTGAGTGCCAGCCTTGGAGAAGAGGGCCTGGTGTGCAACAGCTGGAGGCAGAAACTGGTTTGCAGCTTCCCATTTCCTAAAGGTGTTCCATTAGGAGGAATAAAACAGCCTAAACTGAGAGCACGCTGATCGAGTATTATCAATTTTATTCTTGGCGGAGTACTGCAACCACTTTCCCCATTCGATTATCCATTTATTTTCCTTCTAGGATAAAACTGAAGTTCTAGAATATTTGAGGAATGTGAACTCCTGACCCCCAGCACTCACACATCCCCTTCCTCGGTCCTGCTTCTGTCATGTATTCCCCGCAATCTCAGCAGGATCAGAAGCTGCCTGAATGAGAGATGGAGGGGGATATGGTTTGTCAAGCTCACACTATTCAAGAATGTGGTGGATTTGAAGTTTCAAAGTAAAACTAAGCCTTTCAGGTTTGGAGTTTGGTTAATAATACAAAGGATTTAAGTTAGATTTTTTCCTCCAGGCAGTTCAAAGAGTTTCATTTCTTAGTCTGTATTGTTTCCTAAAATGACTGAAGGTGGAAAGAACAAGCAGAAATTGTCAGCCTCATTTCACAAGACAGAATATTTGGTGCCATTTTCCCAATGGCAGCGGGTTGGAGGAATGATGTGAACAGAACTTTATCCATGGAATGGTGGTTCAGGGCCCACAGCAAAATGATTCCAATTACTAAAAGTTGAAATGGAGAGTTCATATATCTGGATGAATCTGATTATTAATAACGTATTAGCAATCTCGCTCTTATGTGCAGACCACAGTTAAGGAAACTATTGAAAAGGCTAGGCTCAGTTATCTCTCTAAAAGCCCATATGACCTATTTGTTGAGGGGAATATAATTCAAAGTTTTGAGCAGAATAAACTCAGGAATTCAGAAAAAAGGATTTATAGTTTGTATTAAACATTCAGCTGGAGCTTTGCACAAGAGAAAATGTTTAGCCGAACTTTAAAAGAGAACAATAATTTAAGAAATGTGAAATATTGGAAATTACATTTAAATGTCTAATTGTTCTTTAGGTTTAGGTAATCTGTATAGGCAATTCCAGATACAAATCACAATGTATCTTTGTTTTTCATAGAACTAAACCAATTATTGTGAAAACAGAGGTTTGGACTTAGCTTTTTCACCCTGCCTGGTTCGGGTGAATCTGTACACTCTTAGTTGTTGATTGTCCCTGGCTGAGTCTGTGTGTGACAGTGTTTTGCAAACACAATACAAACCAAGGCATTTTTGTGATCTGGAACATGGGAGTGTTACACCAACATGAAGAAGACAAGAAGGGAGAGCACTGAAAACACAAAGGAAGTTGGAGATAATGAGGGTTTATGGACAGATGGCTCCCAGAACAGAAGAAAGAAATGGTTCGTATGACATGCTTACCCTCCTCTTTCCAGATTTCTTACTTTAAAATAAGACAGTTATGCAGATCTGCTCTGTAGCATTTATGGCTCTCCATCACCTGGCCCAAATTTACACATTCCAATAAATCTCCCCAAATACATCTGCTCTTTTACTGTTTTGCTTAATGGCCCCTACTTATTTTTCTACATTGGTCAATTTTCTACATATCCTTTAACATGTAGTCCAAGTCCAGCCTCCCCAGGAAGCCTTTGCATAGCTGACCCAAACACATACAGTTCCATTCCATCATTTATATCCTACTAACAAGTACAATCTGTATACACTATCATCCAACCTAACATGTGTTCTAGGAAAATGTACTTATGAACAACATCACTCACAGATCTGATATCTGTCACCAAGATGTCTCCTAAGATAAATCCTCATGCTTGAAATTTGTAGCCCTGATTCACTGAAATCCTTTTCTTTCTAAAAAGACACTATTAAAACAGCTTATCCTTCCAATGGTCTTCCCAAGCTTATAGCTAATCTTTGATACTTTCCCTCAAACTGAAGTTCTTCCCTTCTTCATTACTGAATTAAATTCTCTTACCTTTTTCTTGCACATAATTTAAACACATAAGTAATGTAAGGTCTCTAATGCATTCCCTGAAGATATATTTCTGCATCATAATGTTCTACTTAGATCATAAACTACTCAAGGTCAGTGCGAGTGCCTATTTAACTCTCTTCATGTTCTTACAGCAGCATGTACTAAGAGATCCTGAATAATTGTCCTCATGAAAAAGTAGCTGAAGGTATTTTTCTTCCTAGTATTAGAAAGAAAATCAAGGTTAAGTTGAAAAGTTATTAAAACCACTGAAATTTAATGAGAAAACACTACATTGAACCAAGGAATTTTTATTTCTTTATATCTTTGCTGAAGATGAGCTTTCTTTTTAAAAAAATGTTAATAAAGACTAATGACTACTAACCTAGTCAAATTTATGCAATAATATTAGGAAAGAAGTAGGCGTTAATGAAAAAAATTAGAATTCAAGGTATGGATATGAGCCTTGGCTTAGAAATTGGTAGGCTCAGCAAAACCAGGACACTGAGTTCACAGGTAGGGTCCCCGGGGACTGCACATTGCAGGGTTGGTGTCTTCCTTGGCAATCAGATGTATGGAGGCACAGGTTATGTTCCCTCTCAGAGTAAGTGCATGACTGGCCTTGACATATCAAAGCTAGGCATTCTCATGCACTCTAGTGGTTGGCAATGTATATCCCAGAAGTTGGGAGTTCAGTTAGATTCTGATACTCAGATTAATTGATCAGTTATGCAGTGTCCCCCGCTGCCTCTCCCAGCCACTACCAAGTCAGTTCATTCCAAATTGAATCATTTGAAACCTTCCTACAACAATTCATCCAGTAACTATTGATTCCTTACTCTTAAAACACATGCAAGATCAGATATGTGTTTGTCCATGTTGCCTTCCTTCAGGATGTTCAAGGGCATGCTCAGACTTAGCAATGACATATTCCTGATTTCAAAGGAAAGGTCTGAAACCAAATCAAACTTGAATACACATTCACTTAAAACCCATCCAGTCAAAGATTACATCGATTAGCATGGGTTCACGAGGTAAGTTTGTCCCAGATTATCGTTTTGTGTCTTCTTGGTCTGAGCCACAAAAGTAACCTTTCTGAGACCCAAGTACTAAAACAGAAAAGAGAAAACACACACACACAGATAAAATGTTGACATCAGCCTTGCCCAGCCTTGCCAACTTTCCCTGGGGATTATTTTTTTAAAGTAAATCTGATCAAGTTGAATACATTAAATATAGAGGGGGATAAATGGTAATGGGGAAAAAATAAAAAAAAAATTAAATGAAATAAAATAAATAATTCCCTATAGAAATAAAGAGTGTATAGAATATGGCCTTCAAGCTATGTTTCTTTATTTCACCTAAATTACCATCATTCTCATCTTTGGTCCAGAAATTCTAGCCATGGGGTCTCTCTCTCACTTCTAGAAAATGCCAACTTCATTTACAGCCCAGAGCAATTGCCCCTGTTAATGCTCTGCCTAACATATCCTAACGTATGCTGATCTTCTACCTACCTGGCTGCGGCTCAGGTGCATAAAGTTCACTTTCTCAACTATGCCTTTGGTTTTGCTGGCCATCCTATTCCCATACAAAACACATATATCGTATTACTCTCTCTCAAAGCACTGCATTCTTCACTTTCATAATACTCATCAAAACTGTGTTTCTTCAGTTTTGTGTTCTCTGTGTTAATCTATTCGGGGTGATTTTTCACACTGTGTTGTAGGTTCCTAGTACTTGGGACAAGGTAGGCTCTCCACAAATATTTACACATCATAACCATGCCAGCCTGTTGATAGACTTGTCACACCTAAGATCTAGGCCATGTTAGATTTAGAAACAGAGAAAGATATTTTGTCTGTACTCTTGGTCCAACCATGGGGTTAACATCTCCTCTTACAGAAAAATACATCACAGGCAGAGACTAGCTGAAATAACTTTACTGACAATGGGGTTTTTGAAACTTGAGACTGGAGATATAAAGTCAAGGTGAGTTAGGCAGAAAGGCTCTCTCTTCACACCCTTGAGGGACAGCCATGGTGTAGTGGGGGCACGGCACTGTGTGGAGCAGTGGTTGACCCTGCCACGTATACTGAGGCACCCAGAAAGGAATGTTTTCACAGAGGACACAGGCAACTCTGGGAGAAGGAGAATAGTATGAGCAACTGAGTTTCTAAGCAAAAGATATCCTTGGGAGTGCCCAGAAATAACAGAAAATTCTGAGACAGAGTTTTGCTATCTCCTAGTTATACATGCTCAGGTTCCCCAATTCATAGCTATAGACTAGTAGGGTTTGGAGATACTTAGGTTAATATTAATAACATGAACTTTTCCTTGATCTATTATTTCTTTGATTCCAAGACACATACTTCTGCTTTGTAACTTTTTTTTTTATATAAAACCTGGATGCTTCTTCAGTTACACTTGTCAGCTGCTAGATGGTAAGCAAGCTCAGATAAATTCATCATTGCCCAGAAATTCACCAACTTAATTAGTTTTGCTTAATGGTATTCACCCATTTATTGCAAGGTTGACTAAGTCATTGGTATTGGTTTTTACTTTAAGTTCAATGTCTGAATGTCATATTATCTTCAAAAGTCACAGAGTAGATATAGCTTTGAAACAAAAATTCATTGTTAGTATGTAACAGAACAAAGTACAATCTCTCACCAGGCAAAATAATTCAGGGGGTAGAAATTGCCAAATCTCAGAAACATATCATCACATTTCCATTAAGCTACAGGGCTGGTATACCTGATCACTTTCAGGAAGGCTTGTCTCTCAGGCTCACAGCAATATGTGTCATGAGGTTTTGGATAAGATTTCAGAATTTTTTTTTCATTTCCATTGACAGATATTCCATTTAATGAAAAAAATTGACTATAAGTTTAATCAAAAAGGAAATGCAAGTAAAGCACTGGTGTTCTGTGTGGCTCAAAGTTTATCTCCATTATAAAACTGCCAAACAAAATCTTGTGGGTTGTGAGAAGCCGCATTCTCTATGATGTGGCATGTGAACATCAACTTCCCAGGACACTTCAGCCTTTGGGTGTCAAAAAGCTGCTACTGAAATTGAGGCTGTCACATGTAACTCACATGATATTTTCATGGATAAATTTGTCCGAGAGCTTGCTTAAAAGGTAGAAAGATTATTTAATTGTGTTTATGTTTCATCAAGTTCCTAAAAATGAATTCATAATGTTTATGAAATACAGTAAGAACATGAGTGTGTAAGATATCCTCTTATGTTATATGCAGTTGTCACAAATTCTAGGGTTCAGTCTTATTGCTAAAGTCTTAGGAGTACAGGGTCATGAGGCAGGTTTGAGATAAAAAGAAGGTAAAAATGAGTCTTGAGTATGGGGGTTAAATCTGGAGAAGGTCAACAGGGGTCCAACTAAGCAGCAAAATCCTTGAAATGAAAATTAACAAAAAACTGTCAAGATGAAAAATGCTCTGGGGTTTGGGGCCTGTACAAAAGTGGGTAGGAATAGGTGCTGGTGAAGACCTTGTGGAAAAACTCCTCCAGGCCTTGAATCGGAACACAACCTGGTATTCAGACAAGCATCCAGGTTGGGCTGGCAGGTATCTGTGGCTCTAATCAATTCTCTCCGCTGAAACAGCATAGAATTTTCCTCAACAATACCTACCTTCCACCTTCAAGGACCCAGGAGCTTCTTGTCAGTTAAAAAGCTCCCTTTTCTTTTACCATAAAAGTCTGTCTATTTGGAAAATGTCAGTACTGTCTTCTCAACCAATTAGTTAATTGGTTAATTTATCCATTTATTTGACAAGCATATATTAAAGTGTTGTTAGAATGACCATATGAATAAAAGAAATTCCCTGGCTTCAAGAAACTTTAAGTTTAATGAGAAAGATCAGTGTGAAAATCATATAAATCAAATATTCCTCCAGAGGAATATCAAAGTTAAAGTGGGTTTTGATTACTTAATTGTATGCTTGTTTGTTCTGTTTTTTCAAAATTTATAGGCTTTCCTGTACTGGATTATTCCACTAAAGGTACATGAGAATCTAAAGTGTGTGTGTGTGTGTGTGAATTCCATATATGTACACTATTTGCTTGATTATATTCCATTTGTCTGGTTTAACTAGAGCTTAGTGGAAGGAGTCTGAAGATGCTTGGACTAAGCAAAGGACAAGGCCTGACCGAAATGGGAGGGGTCTGCTCCTCTCGATAACACTGGAGCCTGTCATACTAGGAATAAGCAAGGAAGCCTGATGAGAAATGTCTTCACAGATGTAGCAGCCAAGTTCCCGGGCCTAGGAGAATGCTTTCCTACCATCTGTCACCTGGGCTAAGAGATAATTGCTGACTTCTGTGTGAGGAGCTGCTTCTCACTGCAGCTGGATGACCAGTTCTCTTAAATTATCAGGCTCAGACGAGCATGACTTTCTGTTTTTTCCATGGAACCCCTAAGGTCCTGCCGCAGATTAAGATTCCTGTTCAGTGAATATGCACTGGAAATGTCATTATCCTTCTTGACAGACAGATGTCCTCAAAAGTCTAAATGCATTCCCAAAAGGCAGAAATCCTTAAAAAATTAAATTAAAAATAAAATGCAGCATTTCAGCCAGGGATCACACTCATACAGAGCCAAGACCAAAGGAAGCACGGCGTCCTGTCAGCTCTGCAGGAGATGCAGGGTGTTTAGAAAGAAGTGTGTATTTTCCCCACTTCATCGCACCTTCCACTTCAACTGCCTTTGTCATTCCAAAAGAAAATCAGGAAGTCAGTGCTTCTAATCCTATTGAATTACCGTCTTTTATGGCCCATGTGGAATATTCCTCCGCCATGAAACTTCCACTTACAATTCAAGTGCAGATTAATCTCCGTAAAATTTTTAAAAAGTCAGAAGATAATTCTAAAGACCATTTATCCCTTCCTCAGTTTATAAAAAGCAGTATATGTTCGACTTAATTGAAAAAGATGTAGATGAACATCATGTCCTTCAAAGATAAGCAAGCAGATATGGCTTGAGTCAAAAGAATTCCTTGCTCTGGAGCGCCTTGGGAAAGGCATTGAAAGGTAGAAAGGATTCCGTCAAGAGGAGAGAAGACAAGAGTAAATTTCAGAGTACTAACTGCAGCTTGAGCAATGATCCAAATATGGAAATATTCCAAGCATCCTTAAGAGACCACAAACAGACAGGTCCAGTCGTGCATGGTAATGTTTCAGAAAGAATAATCTGCAGTTCATTGAATATCCATTCTTCATTGGAACCCTGAAACATTATGTTCTGTTTTACGGGAGCTAAAGGTAGAAGTGCAAGGAAAAATGATCCCAAATACAGAGGGACAGCTATCAAGATAAATATGAAGCTTCTCCTTCCTTGTAGTAACTAACTGTAAGTCAACTAAATGGCATGTAGCAAAGTTCAGACAGATTCATGGCCACGTAACAGTGAAGACAATGCTCGTCATCAGTCTAGACCTTTCTGTTTGTTAGTAACAGAATCACACAAACCCATTCAAGCAAAAAGGGGAATTGGTTGGCCCATTTAACCGAACTACACATGTGTGAACAAACACACTCACACAGCCAGCCACAGGATCAACCAAATAAGGTTCACCAATCATGTGTGTGTGTAAAAGAGAGGCAGAGACAAAAGGAGCAGGAGAGAGAGAATGGTATAGACTATATGCATTCATCTTCTCATGTTCTGACTGGGTGTAGGCCTCAATCTTTCAGGACTCTGCCCATGGCTGGGAAGCTAATCGCTAACAGCTCTGAGTTTATAGCTTTATAGCTTGTTAGCCAAGGGAAAAAATCCTTCTTTCTCCCAGGACTGTATGAAAAAATTCCCAGAAGATGTCTGATTGACCTGGCATATATCCTTTACCATCTCTGGGTCAAACTATGAGGTCACAAACATGGACTATACTGACTAGCTTGCATGATACCAGCACCTATTCCCGTGATCAAATGAGCATGGCACTGTGATTGAGAGCCCCGGAGTCTCATTTGGAACAAGAGGTCTCCTACAATGACAGTAAGTGTAGTTCATCACTGGAAGGGAGAAAGGGAACTGGGCAGAGGGCACAGATAGTCCCCATACTCCCCAAAATGTATCTGGTTCCACAGAATGCATTTCTAAGTGAACGTGCCTGGCCCAGATGAATGGTCCTAACGTGCCCAGTCTTCATTTGTGTGTCTGTGTGTTCTCCCTTGAACTCTGATATTCAACTTGATTTCTCTCCTAATTCCCTTCTTCCTGCTCTCATCTTGTGAGCCCTGCTGTTACTTATCCTCCATGATTTTGAGTCATAATGCCCCCCTCAGTCAGCCCAGTGTCTTTCAAAAACAGACATATTTTTATATTCATCAGTGTTAGTCACTTATCTTCCAACAGGAGTAGTTAGTGGTATTTTCCTTTCTACCAACTGATCTCGCCTGAACTTTAATACGTAAATTATAAAATAGTCTTCACGACTCAGTAGATTCGGCCAGCACTAGTTAGTCAGACACTGGGCTGCATAACATTCATTTTGAATGTCGTCCTGTGTCAACAGCACGTGGCTTCATTTATCAAGATGAAGGGTTTCCCCACGACAAAAAACAATACTTTTCAACTTGAAGTAAAAATTCATTCTTTATTTACTTTTACCTCCCTAACAATCCCATGGAATTGTGTGATTATCCTAAAATTTGGTTCTGGGAAAACACATGGAATTGTACTTATACACATACACACAGAGACATAGAAAGATTAATTCAGCCTGTTGAGAAAATGCTAAAGAGTTTAGTTTCTGACACAACATCATACCGAACGAAGATGTGGAGATGGTTCCTTGGGGTCATTAAAATGGGTCCTTCCCTTCAGCAGAGGGTTTAACAAGGTTTCAGGTTCAATTGTAGAGAAAATGTGCACAGAATGGAGCTCAAGCTGCCCAGTGGTTTATGGGTGTAAGATGTGTTTAGATTGAATCAATTATCTCTTTTTAATCACATTAAATTAATAACGCATTAGTCTGGGTGAGTCCCCAAGAATTGGTTCATTTTTATTTTTTAAAACTCACAGGTTTAGAAACCACTGAGTGGTAGATGGTTGTGCGTTTGATCCCCAATTATATCTTCCTTAAAAAATTAAGTTGTCATTTCTGAATACTTAAGACGATTATGGGCTATCATGGCTGCTGTGGTATAAACACAGTGGCAAAAATTGGTGAAAATTTCCATTGGGATTTGTTCATATTGATTTCCCTGGCTTCAGTACTATTCCATCCCTACCAATATTTTTTTATCTTTTGTTATCTGGTTCAAATGGCTCCTCCTCTCCACCACTCATAGGTTTGAGTTGCCACATATCACAAATAAAATATAAGATACCCAGTTAAATTTGCATTTATATAAACAGTGATTTTGTTGTTGTTGTTGTATCGAATGTCCCAAATACTGCATGGACTTCTTCATGCTTAAAACAAACAACAAAATACAATCTTTATCTAAAATTCAAATTTAATTGAACATCCTATATTTTATCTTGTAACACTATCTTAGGTATTATATTACTTTGCTAAGCTGTCATAACAAAATACCACAGGCTAGGTGGTTTAAATAACAGAGATTTATTTTCCCACATAGTTCAGGAGGCTATAAATCTGGGATTCAGGTATTGGCAGGTTTGTTTTCCCCTGAGGCCTCTCTCCTCGTCTTCAGATGACCACTTTCTCTACGTCCTCACATGGTCTTGTCTCTCTGTGTATATGTGCTTGTCTAAGCTGTGCTTCTTATAAGGATACCTGCCACACTGAAATAGGGTCTCACCGTTAGGATTTCATTTAACTTCATTACCTCTTTATGGCCCAATCCTCAAATACAGCCACATTTTAAGATACTAGGAGGACTTTAATATATGAATTTTGGGAGAACATAATCCATTCCATACAGGTATACATCCCATCTTCTAAGCCTGCAGGACACAGCTTTATTGCCATTATTCCTTCAACATAGTGTTCTTGAACATTCACTGTGTCTCATGCATTGTTCTGGTGGACACACAGTCACAGTCCCTAGAGGGAGCTTACATTCCAGATGAAGTAGTCAGATAGTAAACAATTAAGTGAATATATAGGTAGTATGGTTTTTTGTGTGTGTACCTCTTAACTGTGAATCTCTAGGTTATTTTCTTACTTCTGCTGTTATCCTCCATATAGTATAATACTGTGTGTGTATAATGGCTTACAAAATGTGGCCTATGCATGAACTGATAAAACATTAACTTCACCCTGGCCTAGAGACTCAGTTGGAGCATCATCCTATACACCAAGAGGTTGTGCGTTTGACCCCCAATCAGGGAGCTTACAGGAGGTGGCCCGTCAATATTTCTCTCTCACATCGATATTTCTCTCTCATTCTCTCTCTCTCTCTCAAATCAATAAATACATCCTCAGGTGAGGATAAGAAACAATTAACATCAATTGTATATCTTTGGAAACAGGGTCCAGAGTACGAAATTTGAAAATTTACTATAAAAACTTGTTCCTCCAACTTTTCTATACCCTCTACTAGATTCCTTTGTAAATGCAGCTGCAATCATAAAGTCTCTTCAAAAACAACTCAGAACTTTGTGTGTTGTCATTATAAAATACTTTGGGTTCTTTTTAACACTTGGCCACCAGGCTTCTCCAGGAAGGAAGGGAAATGGGTAGCAAGTGTTTCTGGGGCCAGAAAGACACTCAATCCTGTGTTATCAAAAATTTCTTTATGAGTTTGTTTCCATTTTTTTCCTAAAAGATAACATAATTCTGACTGAAATAAATTGGGATTAGAAAAACTGTAAACATATTTCAGCTAGGACAAAGACATGCTTCCAGAGAATGAAATTAAAATCCTACAAAACATTGCAAAGCTTTGTCACACAAGTGGTATTCAGAGCTTGCCCATTAACGGGCTGGAGGTCAGGGGCTTCCCCTACTTTTATAGTAAAGCAGGATTCCTCTGCTTTCCAGTTCTGTGTTTGGAGAGGCCCTCTTCACATTTACAACCAGTGGGTGACTCTTAAACTCACGGGGGATTTTGTTGCTGCTGTTATTGTTTTCTCTTTTCCTTTAGCAGCTGTCACTCACCAGGAACTGCAGGCGAATTTAAAGTAAGAGATATTGCTCTAAAATGCTTGCAATTTTCTGGTTCCTCAGCCCCTAGCATATGTCTCATTGTGCTCAACTAATATTTACAACATTTTGCAATACAGCTATTTTATATTATTTTCAAGGTTACATTCCCCTGCCTTGCTTTGGAAACTCCTTAAATATATTATCTATAAATATATTGGATAGATTATCTAGATGTATACAAATGAAACCCTTCTTGGGTTCAAAGACACTCATAAATATGAGAAATGTGGTATTTTCCTGTTCTACTAAAGTCCTCCAGATCTCATAAGCTTGAGATAAATCTATGACCTTCTTACCATATAAAGACCTATATTTAGAAGACAGAGGATTTTTGTTCATTCACCCAAAGCAACATTATGTAGTGAACTTCCAACATTTAGAAGAAAGGGGGAGGGGCAGCAAGGTAGGATTTGTGAACTATGTACTAAATTACTATAGTATGTCCCCTATTGGTGTTTCTACAACAATCTCACTGCTGTGAATATCTGAATATAATTAGGGTCATAGATGGGAATTCCAGCAGTGCAATCATTGGGCAAAAAATTGAACATACATGGGAAGGTGTTCTGTGGAAAGGCCTGAGACTGGGGAGGCTGAGCACTGGGAATAGCAAGCTGAGGAAGAGCCAGACGATTCCCTTAATTGCTAACAAGGCTTCCAGTCAGCGGTTTGGTTTCCCAGGGAGATCTGTGCTAGCTTGGACAGATGATAATAATAATCTGTGTCGCAAGCAACCCATAATGAAAATATGCTGGGACAACTTTGAGGAAAATCTACAAATGAGATTATAGTGACCAGGAAGTAGACTCGTTTCAGGTATGTAAGGGCAGAAACAAAAAGTGAAAGATGTTTGTCTTCCAAAGGGTGCCCAGATGCATTGTCCTCAGATGGTAGGCTGTTTGCTGTACTGCAGGGCTAAGCTTGAAAGAAGTAATGGACAATAGGATAGTCCCTCTCCCCTGATGTCTTATACAAATCACAATCATACGTCATCACGGGTAATTCTGTGTGTCCTCCTACTGGAAATGATCTATAATAGATGTCCTTTTATCATAGATAATATGCAACAAACAAGTATAGACAACTTTCTTGAGGCCCACAAGACTCTTTAGGAACAAAAGGGTGACAACAGTAATAGCAGGAAAATTACTGACCTAATATCAGAGTAAGATACTTCTGTTACCATTAATCATCCAACGATGACATGTTATTATTACATAAAGTTCACAGTTCTTTTCAGAGTTTTTTGGATTGTACTACAGTCTTTTTCTGTTCCAGGATCCCATCTAGAATACCATATTCCACTTACTTCACATGTGCCCTTAGGCTCCTTCTTGGGTGCAGGCAGTTTCTCAGACTGCCCACGTTTTTGTGTGTTTGATGGTTTTAACGAGTACAGGCCAGGTAATGATTAGACTGAGATTATGTGTTTTTATCAAAAAGGACATAGAAGTCAAGTGACGTTTTGAGTACATAATATTAAAAGATATACCATTACATTAGTTATCACTATTTATGTTGACATTAATCACATGGCTGATACAGTGTTTACCAGGATTCTCTACTGTAAACTCATTTTTTTCTACCTTTCAATACTTTGTGGAAGGAAGTTACCACATACCCACACTTAAGGAGTGAAGATTTATGCTCCTGTCATTAAAGGCATGGTATTTATGTGAATTATTTGGAATTCTGAAACAGAGATCTTTATCTTCTCCCCTATCAATAATTTATTCAATGAATCATTTATTTATATAATTATAGACTGTGGATGTTAATTTTGTACTTTACATTATAATCCAATAACACCTTATTTTGTTTCTCAAATTTTTTAAGCTGTAGCTACTAGGAGCTCTTTCAGTTTGCTCCTGTGTCCCTTGGACATAATGCAATCATATTTTTGAGTACTTCCTGACTTTCTGGTACAACAAAATGCTCCAGGCTCATCTTAAATATTTGCTGTCCCCTTCCTAGAACCAGCCATTTCTCCAAGCAGTCCCAGTTAATTTTATTAGAGAATGGTATCAGAAACCAAGCTCTGGACACCAGTGTGACTGTCACCACCTGGCTGTTGTTGCTTCTAGGCCCTTCATCTGACAAAGCAAGAAAATATGTGTGTATAAGAAACTATGCATATAAACATTTCTATAAATTTATCTATATGGAACCATCTTTATAAACATGAGTTTATAATGATGACTCCAACTCCAATCCATCACCAAAGGCCCCGTTTGTATTAATTGATGTGATCATATGATTTATTCCTTTGATTTTTCCAGTTGCTGTGGTGAATTATATTAATTTATATTCAAATGGAATCCATGCCTACAATAATCCAACTTGTTGGTGGTATATATTTTTTAAATAAATTACTGAACTAAATTTGCAGTATTTTAAATTTCTTTAAAGATTTTATTTATTTATTTTTAGAGAGAGGGGAAGGCAGGGAGAAAGAGAGAGAAACATCAATGTGTGGTTGCCTCTTGCGCACCATTTACTGGGGACCTGGCCTGCAACCCAGTCACGTGCCCTGGCTGAGAATCAAACCAGCAATCCTTTGGTTTGCAGGCCAACACTCAGTCCACTGAGTCACACCAGCCAGGGCTCAATTTGCAGTATTTTTAAAGACCTTTGCACTGGCATTCTTGACAAACCATTAACTGTCAAGAGTGTAAATAGTTTTGCTTTCTTGTAAAGTCTTTGTCTGGTTTTCCTGTTAGGGTAATGCTGGTCTCATTCCTTCTACTTCTATTTTCTAGAAGAGATTGTTAATGTTTGGTATTATGTCTTCTTTAAACATTTTTTAGAATTCACCAGTGAAATCATCAGGGCATGGTACATCCTTATTTGGAAGATACTAATTATTATTCAATATCTTTAAAAGGAATGGGCCTATCTATTTCTCTATGTTTGAGTTTTGGTAACTTGTGCCTTACAAAACAAATGCCCCATTTCACCTAAGTTATCAAACTAGTAGGCACAGGGTTGTTTCTAATATGACTCTATTACCCCTTTTGTCTGTGGCATCAGTAGTGACAATGCCTCTTTCATTTTTCCTACTTACTGATTTGTGATTTCTCTCTTTTTAATTTTGTTAGCCTAGCTAGAGATTTACCAAAAAGTCTAATGTTTTGAAACAATCAGATTTGGTTCCACTGATCTCCTGCACTGTTCCCCTGATTTCCATTTCACTCTTCTGTTCCGCTTTGCATTATTTCTTTTCTTCTGCTTGCTGCGTGCTTGCATTGTTATTCTTTCTCTAAATTCCTAAAGTAAAAGATTAAGCTTAGATGACTAAATTCATGTATTTCTCCTTTTCTAATGTGTGCATTTAATGTTATAAATTGTCCTGTCAGCATTGTTTTGCCCGAATTCACAAATTCTGGAAGGTTGCTCTCTCATTTTCATTTAGTTTAAAATATCTTTTAATTTCTCTAGAGAATCCTTTATCCATGTGTGTTCCTTAGAAACCGTTGTTCAATCTTCAAATATTTGGGGATTTCCAGCTAGCTTTCTGTTAATGATTTCTAATTTATTTCCTTTGTGGTCTGAGAACATATTTTGTATTATCTCTCCTGTCTCAGAGTTAAGGTGCATTGGATGGTACAGGATGTGCTCTCTATTGGTACAGGTTCCATGAAAGTTTTAGAAGGACGATGGCCTGTTGTTATATGTAGTATTCTGTAAATGGCAGTGCAGTAAGTTGATTAATAGTGCTGATTAACATTAATAATTAAATTTCTTCCTGCTTGATTTATCAGTTACTGAAAGAGAAGTATAGAAACCTCTGGCTAAACAGAGTAGGATGGACACTGCATGATTCCACTTAAATGAAGTATTTAACATAGTGAAACTCAGAGAAACGGAGTACATTGGGGGTTGCCAGGGCTGGGGAACAGGAACACTGTAGTGTGGCTGTTCAACAGGTGTAAAATTTTAGATAAACAAAATGAGTGAGTTCCAGAGATCTGCTGTGCAATTCTGTATATACCGTTAATAATAGTATAGTGTATTGCATACTTAAAAATTTGTTACAGTAGATTGTATGTTAAGTGTTTTTACCATAATAACAATTATATTAATTAGCCCTGGCTGGTGTGGCTCAGTAGACTGAGCACCAGCTCATGAACCAAAGGGTCACTGGTTCAATTCCCAGTCAGGGCACATGCCTGGGTTGCGGGCCAGGTCCCCAATAGGTGTCACTTGAGAGGCATCCACACATTGATGTTTCTCTCCCTCTCTTTCTCCCTCCCTTCCTCTCTCTCTAAAAATAAGTAAAATCTTTAAAAAATTAATTATACTAAAATAAAAAAAGAAAAGAAAAAGACTTCTTAACCTTTACCATTGAAAACTGAAACATTTATGGAAAGAGTGATACAAGGTCTGGCATTTGCTTCAGAGTAACATGAGACTGCAGAGGGCGGGGAATCGAGGAAGGGACATGACAAGTGCAGCTGTACCTTGGTAGTTACCGAAACCGAGTGATGGTTATGTGGCAGTTCTTTCTGCTGGCCTTTTGCTTTTGGATATGCTTTAAGTTTGACATAATAAAAAGTTTCTTTTTAAAAAATCATAAAAGAACAAAATAAAATAGTGGGTTTATTTCTCCTTATAGTATTAATGTTTGCTTCATGTATTTCGAAGCTAAGCTGTTACAAGTACACACATTAAAAACTCTTGGATCTTCTTAGACACCTGACTCTTTTATCAATTTGTAATGCCCATCATTTCCCTGAGGATTTCCCTTGTTCTGAAATCTGCTTTGCCTGACTTATACGGTATTCGAGATTTCTTTTTCTTTGACAGTAATCTGTGTCTTTATATTCAGAATGAATCTCTCATAGATAATAAATAGTTGGGTCTGGGTTTTCTGAGTCCACTCTGATAATCTCTTATTTTATGTAATTGGCAGATTTAAACCAGTCACATCTACAGTTATAGTTTGTAATTATTTATGTTCATTTTACTTATTCTTTTTTCTTCTCCTTTCTTATTTTCCTTTTACTTGTTTTGACAATTTTTTTTTCATTTTCTCTCCACTCTTAGCATATTAGTTTTGCTTCTTTCTGCATTTTTTTATGTGACTGCCCTTGATTTTGAAATCTACATTTGCACTCAATCTAAATCTACTCTCAAACAATACTATACAAGGGGGGACACCCCCAAAATGGAATTTATTTATTAAAAGTTGTATATTTATTCTTACATGTTTAAACTTTAGTCATCTTCAAAGTACAGTCCATTTGAGGCAATATACTTATTGGGATTTTTTTCCACTGCTCAAAATAATTTTTGAACTCACTGATTTTGATGCTTTTCAGTGTTTCTGCAGTTTTTTGCTTTACGTCTTTTGCACAGGCAAAATGTTTTGCTTTGAGGACCTTGTTCATCCAGGGAAACAAATGAAAAATAAAGTCACTCGGAGCAAGACCAGGTGAATAGGGAGGGTGGGACATAAGGTCATGCTGTTTTGGGGAAAAAAATTCTCATAGCGCAGACAAGTGTGTTTGTGAATCACCCATAGTGAAATGGGCAAATGTGTTGAAAAAGTCTTCAAAAAAATTTCACTGAGGCCAAACGCAGCGTCTCACAATAATGCCCACTGGTGCACTGATACAGATGGGTTCCTAGAACACTCACTCACCTAGCTGGGGAAGCCTGTACTACAAGGGACCCCCTTCAGAAGATAATTCTATTTTTTGGGGGTCCCCCTCATACTGCTCATGAGTAGTAATATATTTAAGAATCGAGAATTCTTAAATATATCAATTAGTAGTAAGAACAATAAAATATTTCATTTTAACTTTATTCCTTCTCCAATATTTACCCCTCCTTTTTTTGCACAGGTCCAAGGGTCTGATCTATATGATTTTCCTTATCTCTGAAGATGTTTTTAACATGTCTTACAAGATGGTTCAGCTGCCAATTAGTCCCCTCAGTTTTTGTTTGTCTGAGTTAAATCATTATTTCTCCTTCATTTCTGAAGGATACTTTTTAGATGTGGAATTCTAGGGATCTTTTAATGCTTTAAATAACTTACTCTACTCTCTTCTCTTTTGCATGATTTCTGAGAAAAATCATCTGTAAATTCAGTGCTTTTTTTTCTACTGTATATAAAGCAATTTTTCCTATGGCCTCTTTCAATATCTTCTCTTTGTCTTTGGTCTTCTACACTTTGACAGTTTTATGCTTAGGTGTACATTTTTTGTTATTTATCTTGATTAATTTTCTGTAAATATTCTGACTGTATGGTTTGGACTCTGTCACTAATTTTAGAATATTCTCAGCAATTACTGCTTCAAATATTTCTCCTGCCTTGTTCTTTCTTTCTTTTCCTTCTAGTATACCAATTACACTTTTCTAAAATTGTCTGACAGTTTTTGTATGTTCTATTTTGTCTTTTCATTCTTTTTGAAAATTTTCATGCTAGTTTGGGAAGTTCCTATTGACATATGCTCAAGTTCTTTACTCCTTCATTCAGCTGCAGCCTGGGTATTGATGAAGCGTCCATCAAAGCTTTTTTCTGCTGCAGTGTTTTTGAGGTTCTGAGTTTCCTTTGGATTTTTTCTTAGAGTTTCCAGTTCTCTGTTTAAATTACCCATTTGTTTTCCATGTTGACTAATTTCAATTACAGCCCTTCATATATATCAATCAGAGACATTTTAAGTTCCCTGTCTGATAATTCCAAAATGTCTGTCATATCTGATTGGTTCTGATCTTTCTTTGTGTTTTAAGATGGTATTTCTCTACTGCCTATAGTATGCCCGCAAAGTTTTTGTTGAAAGGTACACATAATATAATGGATAATGGGAACTGAGTTAACGGGGTCTCTCATGTGAGGTTTTACATACCCTGGCTAGAGACTGAGCTGTGCCTAATGCTATAACTATACTGCAGGTGTCAGGTCCTCAAATTCCTTCTGCGTCCTTGCTTTTATTTTTCTTGTTGTCTTTATATATTCATAAAAACTGCATCTTAGTTGAGTCTGAGCCTTGCAACCACATCAGCTGTGATTCACTGTTTTAAGCTGAAGACCTCTTAATATGGTAATAATGAGTGGGGAGAGGAAGGCATTCTATAATCTTATGATTAAATATGTCTTTCAGTGGATGGTGTCCCTTGGCTTCAGATCTTACAAGTGTTTCTTTCTCCCTCCTTTAGGTGAGACAGGAAGGCTATATGAGGCTGGAATTGAGTAAATGAACTTCCCACCTATGTGAGATAAATCTCTGATAAAGTATTTATCACCAGAAAGTATGTGGCTGTTATAGAAAGTATACTGGGCATATTTCAAAATGATTACTTTTCCTCTTCCCCTGCAAAAGATGTAAGATAATTTTTCTTGACTCTTCGCCATGATAAACTGGTGAGATACCTGAAGGTAAAACCCACAAATGTGTGGGGGCCCTCCAGTGCCTGCAGCCCCCAGAGTCTCTCACTCTTAAGCTAGTGCACACTCAGTCTCCAAGAGTTCCTCCAAATTCCCTTTTGGATGTTCCTATTGGTTTATGTCTCTGGTGGTTTCTGCATTCAGGTAAGCTGGTCTCAACTACTTCCCTGTATTTACCTTTAGGTTTTTGTGAGGCAGTTTCCCTTGAAACCTCGATTTTCTGATGGCTTCAATAAACATAATTAATTTTTTGGTTTGTTCACCTTTTTTTCTTGTTGTAAAAATAACTTCCAAGCACTTTATGTGTCAGAGTTAAAATAATACATATAGTTTCAATCTTGCCCTTTAGCAGAATATGACTATAGGCCGAAAGGGTTGCTTTACAAATAATGTGGATTAAACAAATGTCTACATTACCTATGATTCTTAAAAAATAAAACAGATATAGATACTCAACTACTTGGTTTAATCTCATTATTAATTTATATCGTATTAGAAGTTAATATGCATGACAATTTTGTGTGAATATTTTCCATATGCCTTAAACAAAGTAATGTTAAGAATATTTTCACTTGAAAATACTTAAATTTTTAATAAGTAAAACTCTACTAGAGTTCAATCTATTATAAATCTGGTATAAAACTTCAGGGAAAGATAAAAAGAATCTCATTTGAATATATTGGACAAAATACATAAGGGAAGTATGGCTATAATTTAATGATATCATGTATGCAATGATTTCTTTCTAGTTTATAAACTAACTCTAGTGGCAATGCTCACAAGAAGTTCTAGAAATGTCTTGAATGATCTAGAATCTTTGGCATAAGTATTCAAATCCCAAAAGGACTAACAGTGCTTATTTGAATAGAGAGGTTAAAATATAGGCTCAAAGACAGACCATGTGAAGATACAGTAAAAAGGCAGCCATCACAAGTCAGAGGCCACGGAAGAAACCAAACCTGTTGACACTTTGACCTTGGATTGCTAGACACCAGAACTATGAGAAAATGAACGATTGTTGTTTAAACAAACAAACAAAAGTGAACAGATGGCCATCCCGTATTCACACCTGTAACACACCCTCTGCCTGTGGGAAGCAAAACAAAATCACTCAAGAAGCAGAACTTGACTCACCCTTTGTCAGTTTAATTTAGTCTCAAGTAGCTCTGAAAATTATTGATTTTTGCTGTTTTAAATTGTCTTTTTTTCCCTCCAGATACTTTTAAAAGAATAGTATTTTAAAAGAACAGTTATCTGAGTGTCACTCTTCTTTATTTCTTCTAATACCTGAAACAAGTCTCAATTTAATAACATCTTGCTGTTATCAGCAATCTCAATTATTCAACTCATACAGTGATGCAAAGAAGCTAACCCTACTCCAAAAGACACAACTATCTGTTCCGTCTTTTAGCAAGATGGGAAGTTACAGCAGCGGATCATATCTTCTCCCTCTGCAATAGATGGATTATGAGTGATATCTTAAGTTTGTGAAAGTCCAATCTGTACACATCTCTTCAGGTATATTTTACAAGGGATAATATTCATCTTTCTTAAAAATTGAGTTTGTCATATCAAAATGAGAATAAAATGAATGAAATTCTTCCAAAATGCACAATTAGGAACACCAAGTTGTTCCAAACAGAGTATAAGAAAACTCAAAATAACCAAACACAAGAGTAGAGAAGAACTGACAAGTGCAGAATTCGAGCCTTTACTCACATTTTAGAGTAACTGAGTTTGATTTTATGAATAGAGATTCAATCCATTTCTGTAAGTGTAGCTAGAGGATAGCATTGAACTGACCATTTAAATTACATAATGATATGTAAATTTCAAGCAGGAAAGTTAAAACCCAGTATAAAATATCATCCTGTAAGGACATGAACCTCTAGTCAGCACAGGTTACCTCTGTCATTCCTGTAAGGATCTAAGCTGTGAAGACAGTGATGATGCTCTGTCGTCTAATTTCTTTTCTGAGTTTAGAACCTCAGACTTTCAGGAGCATGTTGATGGCCCTGTGCCAGAAAATCCTACTATGGTGAATTCTCTAAGATGCAAGTAACTGATGAGAGGTTTTGATGCCTCTGTTTCTTTCATCATCAATGCCCTCCTTCCTTGCTTTGACAGAGTAACCCATGTAAACAGCTGCAAATGTCATGTGTACAAATTGCTACACAGATACAATAGCATTCGTATATATCATGCATATTACAGTTTTCCAGGAAAGATCCAGGTCTGGTCTAGAACAATCACCCAGTGAAGATGGAGTGTTTTGAGTACCTAAATTTTATATTAAAAGATGGCAGATAAAGGACAAAGAAAAAGAGATATAATTGCAATCAATTCCCTGCTGTCTGAAGGCCATCTAGAAACCCTAAAAGCACACAGGAGTGAAGGAACACAAAGAGGCAGGAAGAACAGAGCCTCACAGACTGAAGAACTATAAAACGATCCTCACACTTGACCTCTTTTGCCTTCGTAACTACCCAATGACTTAGCTTCTACCAGAATTATTCTTGTGAAAAAAGGACAACTATAACGTATAGGGAAAACATAATTCTTTCATTTGCTACAGGATTTGACCTCAAGGCCTCCTTAATTCCCGCTTAATGTTTTTTCTGCCTATAAGAAAATAAAATAGGAATTTATTCAATGAACTCTGAGAGGTTGATTCTGGATATAGTAATGGTCACTATTCTTTTAAGATTTTATTCCTTTCAGATTTTATTGTATCCATTTATTTTTAGAGAGAGGGGAAGGGAAGGGGAAAGAAAGGAGAGAAGCACCAATTGGTTGTCTCTCATATTGTGCCCCAACTGGGGACAAACTCACAACTCAGGCATGTGTCCTGACTGGGATTCGAACCGGCAACCTTTCGCTTTGTGGGACAATGCCTAACCAACTGAGCCACACTGCTCAGGACTGTAATCGCTACTGACTTCCCACCAGTATGCACTCCCTCCTTTCTGCTTCCTGTCAGAAACCCACTGGTATTCAGAAATCTTTTCCCCCATGTTTACAACCTTAACTCAAGTTGATTGAGGAAATGTTGATCTCAACCCAGCTCCAGGGGTGGGCTCCTGTTTTTCTAAACACAGCATCTTAATACTACACTCCCTGCTATTTTTTGGAGTAGAAATGGATATGTGAACATTTACTATCAGAAAAATAAGGTTTCTGGATGCTTTAGAGAATGTTATTTTCTTTCTCTTAAAGAAATGACTGAGAAGTCAGGTTCTCCCTCTCGCACAGTGTTTGCTTTTGGCAGCAGTATTGGAGGCCTGAAAGAAGACTAAATGGACGTGCAGAATGGGCATCGCTGAGGCAAATTCTCAGAGCAGCAGAGCCGGGGTTCCGACTGCGTGAGGTCTGAAGACTCTCCACTTCCAGGTGTGTCATGTAAAAATGCTCTATTCCTTTCACCTTAAAGCCCATTTTAAACAGGTTTCTGTAACTTGTATTTAAAAAGTAACCTTTCAGAAAGTTCAGGAGAATTATGCTGGTTGATAAAAAGTGTATTATATCGGAAATATTTTTAATATAATTCTAGGAGTATATGTCCAACTTTACAAAACAAAGGGATGATTCACTAAATGCAAACACATTTTATCATCCAGTATAATACCTCAGAAAATTAAGGTTTGTTATCCATCCTTTTAATTCACCATTTTCTTCCCCCAAAATCATGTCCCTTCCCTGTGATACCTCAAACCTCTTCACATGTAGAAAAATATTCCACGCGAACATATTCATCCCCTCTGGGACAGTTTAAAAACACCAGTATATATTCACATTCCAAAAGGCTGTACTTCCACAACCCGTGCGGCTGTCATCAGTTTTGTACTCATTTATCAGTGTTTCAGTCTGCGCTGGTGTTTCCTCTTCCACCACACTGTAAGCTCCTCTGCAAACCTAGGCTTACGGCTGCCATTTCATTTCCTATGATACCTAGCAACAGACTCTAAATGTAGTGAGCTTTTAATCAACTTCTCCTGATAATAAATGATATAAAACATTCCTACAGTTACCCAGGTGAAGCAATTATGAACTTCTTTGGTTTTCTGCTTCATCGATTCAATTCACTCGTTATCATAAAATCTGAATTGAGTGGACCCAAAAGAAACATTGGCCTGATATTCCCAAAATATGAATGGAAGGGAAAGCAAAGACTAACAGGTGTGGCTGTTTGTCACAAATTTACGTCTCTATGTACTATTTTATCACTTGTATTTCATTCGCAATGTAACTCTTATTCCTACCCAGGCTGGCCCAGCCCCAGTTTTGCGTCCTTGGTCCCGATGTCCGTACTAACTGAGAGTTCACCTTTGCTATCCAATTTGAGACCATCATCTCCTGACATACTGCTGTCCTGTGAAGTCTCACCTTGCTTCTCCTGGGCCCATGTCCTATTAATCATCACCAACCTAGTAACAGTGATGTTAATGCTGCAGCCATGATACTCTCATTTCCCTCCCCAGACCTTCTGGGCTATTCAGACAGCTAATGTCTTGTTAAAACTTTTTTACTTATTAATTTTATCTGTGACAGAGCCTGATTAGCTTCTGAATTACTCCAAGCCTATTTTTAGTCTGCTATGCTTCTATCCTTCACAGACAGTTTAATCCCAAAGTATTAATTCGTCTCTATATAATGCTGACTTGTCTTTCTACAGGTATCCTAAATCTTCCTGTTTTCGCTCAAGGCCCACCTTGCTTTAACTTGCATTCCTTGCCCATTGTTTTCAATGATTCACTTCTCTCAGGAGGGAGAGAACTCTGTATTTAAAAGACATTAAAAAGCCTGAAGCCCATCACTAAACTATTATCAACACATACAAGAAAGAATATGAGATTGTAAATATCTATAATCAACAAGGAACCTGTAAGCATATAACCTTACTGTTATGCAGGACACTGCTGAGATGCTTTTTCTGTACTTTAGGTGCTCACAAATCTTGCTGTAGAGGAAAACTAATAGTATCATGAATCCAGCTGAAACCAATTCAAGATAGTTTGGAATAAACAGCCTTTGGAATAAACTGGCTATAACAAAGAGACAAAACGTGTGGCCCCAATACTCAATGCTATGTGTAGACAGAAAAAACAACAGAGGAAAATGATGGATACGGTGTTTGCAGAAGCCATCAACAGAGGGTTCAGAATAATAAAGGCTTTGAATAATAGCTAGGATGCGGAAAATAAACAGTGAAGAATATATTCAAGGTGAGGAGAACATTATGAAAGAGCAATTAGAGAATGTAGATAAAGCATCATGAGCTTGGGTTGGTGAGGGTACTGGAAGAAGAGTAACCACTTGTACAGAAGCATAGAGTAAAAAGTATAAATGTGTTTTGAGTAACACTGAATTTTAAGTTGAAATTTTGGATATATTCTAATAGGACAGAGAGAACTGTAGGCTGAAAACAAAATCAGTTAGATATAATATTGTGCATCCAGACCATTCAAATGCTATTATTAAGCCCCACAGAATCTTCTCTACCCCAAACATGATGGAAACCTACATATAAAAAGTACATACTCTCCCTTGACCAGTATTTGTGGGCTTACTGCTATGAGTTTTTCAATCAGTTCCATTCTGTACGTATTTCTTCATTCTATTATTTTGATTCTTCTAACAGTCTAAATTCTCCATTACTGATCCGTCTTCCACAGACTACTTCCTGATTCAAGTCACAACCTTAGTTCTACTCCTGGCTACATTTCTGTGGCCCAGTGACTGGATGCATTCATGCACAAACCTCAGGTGACTTTCCATCCCTAGCAACCATAGTTGAAGATGCTAAGTTGTTGGCAATAGAAACAGGCCCAGGAAGGCACCAACAACTGTGACAATAGGAACCCTTCATTCTGACTAAAGGAACTGTGGCTTCAAAAGTGAGGGACAAATCCCTACAGTTTGCACCAACCAAAAGAAAGTGAAAGGATAGGTCCATCTCTCTGGCCAGTGGACTGAGAAAGGTGATCTCAGAATGTAGAAAGTAACTAGATTGCATAGAATAGAGATTTCAATACAGCAATTCTCTTAAGTATTGATTGATGACCAGGGCTCACTTATGAGTGGTGCATATAAGAATTTGTCTCTAAACATAGACAAGACCTTGAGGATTAAGCTATAGATTAGTAAACTGCCCAGATTCTACACTGGCCACTTGAGTGGAGCACAAACTGATAGCATCCAAATAGCACTGGAAGAGCTTTGAAACTTAAATTGGCATTAATTGTAACAACAGCTCACAAAAGGCAAGCTGGAATTTGTGGGCTTAACCTAATGACATATTGCTTGCTTAAAGAAAATAAAGGCATTCAACACCCTCTTTAGGATCTAATGAAGACATGCAATTTCATAACACAATCAAAATGACAAAGATACAATTCAAAAATCACTTGAAAGTCAAAAAACCACAAAAAAATCAACTTGCAGGAGAATAGACAATAAAGGGATGCCAACCTGAAAATAATATAGATGTTGGAATTAACAAAGACTTTCAGTCAGTTATCATAGATATATTCTAAGAAGTAAGGTGAACACTGTTCAAATATGGAAAAATCACAAATTATCTGCAAAGAAATGAATGATGTAAAGAAGAATCAAATTGATGTTTTAGAACTTGAATGACAACATCCAAAATTTGGAAAACAGAAAATACTCAATGGACTCAAAAAGATCAGGAACAGGATGGATTAAAAACATTAATGAACTTAATAAAAGATCAATAGACATTATTCAGTCTTAACAACAGAGCAACAGAATATTGAAAACAAATAAAATGTTTCAGCAATTTATGGAGCAATATCAAATAACTTAACATCTGTGTTACCAGGGTGCCAGAAGAAGAGGAAAGTGATGTATAGCAAGCAAATTAAAGAAATTAAACCTGAAAAACTCAAATTTGGAAAGGCATAACTCTATAGATTTGGGTAGCTTTGTGAACAGAATAAACAACAACAAAATCCATGAATCCATGTCCAGGTACATCATAAACTGATAAATAGTAAAGACTAAGAAAACTCTTAAAAGCAACCAAAGAAAAATAACAAGTTATCCAAATGGTTACAGATTTCCCTTTCAGAAATCATGGCGGCCAAGAAAAATAGAATATTTTCAAATTACTAAAATAAATAGCTGTCAGCCCAGAATTCTATATTCAATGAAATATCCTTCAAGGATAAAGTTCAATAAAGACATTTTCTGGCAAAGAAAAACTAAAAAAAAAAATCCATCACTAGCAGACCTGCTCTCAAGAATGGCTAAAGGAAAGTTTGAGACAGAAGGGATATGATATGAGCAGGAAACTGGGAATAGCACAACAGATAAAGAATGGAAAGTGTGTGTGTGCGTGAGTGTGTGTACATATATATGTAAATATAATAGACTATTCTCCTCTTAAGTTGTTTAAAATCCAGTTGATGGTTGAAGTCCCAAATTACAACATTTTCTAATTGGGTTTCCAATATATATGAGCATAATACATGAGACAAACATAACATAAGGTGGGGAAAGTAACAAAACCCATATGTCATAAAATTCCACATCAAGTCATAAAATATTAATTCCTAGTAGACTGTAAAATGTTTTGTATGAGTTTTGTCATTCATAGTGAAAATACTAAAATTCAACAAAGAAATTTAGTCAAAAACTCAATGGTTAAATTTAAATTAAATGTAAATTTAATCTAAAAGAAGGCAGAGCAGGAAAGGAAAATTGAAGGATTAAAAACAGAAGAAACAAATAAAAATAAAATACTAAACTTAAATCCAAATGTTTTAATACTTCCATTTGAACCAAATAAGAGATTTTCAGCACAGATGTAAAAATAAACCACCTATATGCTGTCTATAAGAAACTCTCAAAATGTTGACAGAGATAAGTTAAATGTTTAAAAAATTAAAATCACATTTACATATAAATACTAATCAGTAGAAAGCAAGGGTAGCTATTTGACTATCAAATGGCATGAATTTTAGAGCAATAAAATTATTAATGATAAACAGGAACATTATGTAGTACTAAGGTTAAATTAATCAAGTAGACATAAAATTCTTAACTGTTTATGGACCTAAAAAAAAAACAAAACAACTTCAAAACACATACAGAACTGAAAGGAGAAATTGTCTAACCCAAAATTATAGTTGAAGACTTCAACACTTTTCTCTAAATAATGACAGAATGAGAAGCCACAAAAGTCAGTACAAATATAATGCCTGAATGTAACAAGCAACCAACTGGATCTCTAACTGATGCTTATGGACTACTCCACCATCAATGTCAGAATACACATTCTTTCAAGTGCACATGGGATATTCACCAAGATAAATATCTTGATTCAGGAAATGAAGTTTAACATATTTCAAATAATTATAATCAAAGTATGTTCTGTAACCAAAATGAACTCAAATTAGAAATCTAACAGAAAGGCAATGTGAAAATCTAAAAATAAATCTTGGAAATTAGCCAACACACTTCCAAATAATCTATGAGTCATAAAAGACATCTCAAAAGTACTTGAAAATCATCAGAACTGAACATAAGTGAAAATACAACATACGTAAATTTTATAATTCACAAAAAGAATGTTTACACCTATAATCTCTACATATTAGCCCATAGTTACCCTTAGATCTATAAATAACCACATATGTTTTTGCATTACTGAGTCTATGTCAGTGTCTCTCTAGTTATTTTGGTTGTCTAAAGCCATTCTTCCATAGATTTCTGAGAATATATTCACTGCAACAATATTGCTTTTGTATCTACATGCTAATAACAACACCTTTTGTTCTTGAGAGTCAGATTTGTTGGGTATAAAATCTTTGGCACACACATTTTGTTCCCACGATTTAAATATGTCATTTCATTTTCTTATGGAATAAATAAACATTGCAAAAATGCTAATAATTTTTTTAAATTTTCATTATAAATCACATGCTTTTCTAGATGCCAAAACAATTTTTTAACTTAAAATCTAGTACTTTTACTAGAATGTTTTGGTGTTTGTTGTTCTAGGTTGGTATTCTCAGCTACATGCTATATTGTTTCAATATTCAATTTCAAATATAAATGCATACACACAAAACATATATGTGAAATTTGTGTAGAGCTTTTTTGGATTATTGATTTTTAGTATTTCTTTTGTTCTTTTTGCTATACTTTTAAATCAGCAATTCCTATTATATGTATTTTCAATCTTCTTTCTCAGTGTTAGTAACTTTCATCTAAATTCTTTTTTATCACATTTTTATTTAAAAAGTTAATTTTAATTGAATACAGTAAAATTTTACTACACAGTATTATGAACTTGGATATATTATAGATTCCTATAACAACCATCATAACAATTATTATTATTTTTGAATATGCCTTCTTCATTCTGACAAGATAAAATGCAACTATTAGAAAAATAAGGAGAAAATGAAGAAAGCCTATTCAGACATAATTTTAATGGCTCTTGTAATAATATTGGTGGTAGCATTATCATCATTATTCTGAAACTGGTATGTCTGTCATTGCCATGCAAAATGAGTAATCCTGGTATGATTTAATTCTATCATCTCTCTGTCCTTGAAAAGCAAGATTCTTTGCGGTGAAGACTCCTTTCTCCCTGTTTGGAAGAAAGGATACAAATGTAATAAGTTCTATAGTCTGAAAATGTAATTGGAAATGTCCATATGAACCCATGATACAGTTTATTTGATCTTGTGAATATGCATGTTTGTGTGTTAACATGTGTGTTTATGTGTATCAATCCAATAGTCATAAGCATCCAAAATATTCATATTGTGGTCCTAAAACACCATTTCTCACTAAAAGAAAGTATCAGGAATCATTGCAGAAACAGCTGGTCCCCAGCCTGGGGTAGCAAACTTACAAGATGAGTCTTATAGTACTTATAATACTAATGCAGTTTAATTTATTAAAAACTACAAAAGTCATGTCATAGAAGAAGCTCCCATTGGCCACATTGGGTATAATGCATGCTTCAATAATGATAATACTCATGGTGGAATAGAATCCACAATACATGTTAAAAACCATGATTTCATAATTATATTGTTTAAATTGATCACCTTGATAAGATAATTAGGAAAGCAATTCATTATCTTAGAAATGGGTAAACAAAAGAAAATAACAAAGCTGTTATTTGGTCTCTCTAATATAACCATATACCACTGGGTAACCAACTGGTAAATTAAGGGACACGTCTCCTTATAAAACTATTGCAATTTATACACAAAAACAGACATGATAAAATTAGAATGTCATCATTTTGAAACTTGTATTTAATAAACAGATATAGGAATTAATCATCAATGGTTGCTAAGATCATAAGAAGGGACACCAAACATAATGTACTTCACACAGGCTTGCCAAACACTGCCTGTAGTCTTGCCAAAGGGACTGCATTTTAGTCTGATCCAATATCTGGACCCACTTGCCAATTTCCTGGAACTACAGAGGACTTGGACTTCATGAATTGCACTGTGTGTACAGCAGCCATATATAGACTGTGGGAGACTCTATAGGTCTAATGGTCCAGGTTCTTTGGCAAATAAAGGGAATAGTAGGGGAATCTATAGCAAAAAAAAATTTAAACTGTTAAAATATAAAATATGATCAAGATAAACCACAGTGTCTGCTAAAACATATTTGTGTTGTAAAACTATTAACAATGCAAGAAAAATATTACTATAAATGCAGGACAATAGTTACTCGTGAAGCAATAAGGGCATTGCAATCGAGACCAGACACATGGCAAATACTTCAAAGGTAGCTGGAAAAATTATGCTTCTTGACCAGAATAAAATTTACTTTGTAATAATAATTCACTAAGCCACATATTGAGGAGTTTTCAGTTTTGGTGGTGGTGTTGGTGTTGTCATGTTTTCATATCTGTGTTCCTGGGTTTTATTTTACAATAAAAAAATTTTTTTAGACTGTGATATTTTAATTTCTTTTGAACATAAGTCACTTCTTGGAAGCCAGGAAACAGAATCAAACTAAGGCAATCTAGACCTCTAAGGATCCAGGCCCAGTCTTCCCATCTTCAGCAGAAATACATGATAACACAAGATGCTAACAACAGGGTATAAACTCTAAATAATAACCACTAGCCTACATCTTTCCTTAGAAAGTAGCCAAAGTCCATTCCTGAAAGGCATGAATGATATACAATAATATCTTGATCTATGAAAGACAGAATGAACCAAATTAAACACTGGCTAATCTATCAGTGAATCAGATTAAAAATGGCCAAGGATTAGTGAACAGAGAAAAGTACTTACATTTTGAAAACTTACTCTAAGGTTTTAAAAATTCCTGGTTGGTGCTAATAAGAAAGCAAGTAAAATATACTAGCAATACACACACACTGATAATTGATTTTGCCAAGGTCTTCCTTTAGAACATGAAGTTAGAGATGAGTGTTGGAGATAAGATATTAAGATGCTTTTAAAACAAATTTCTTAGTAATAAGAAATTTGACATACTGCAGCCTCATGTTTACCACAGGAACAAATTGACAATGACTATTTAAAAGAAATGCTCACCCCTAAAATGGGTGGTGGCAGCAACACCTGCCACTACAGAATAGCCTCCGGCTTTCCCATTCAATTAACACTGTTCCTCTTCCATGATATACATCCATGTGGAAAAACTTATCAGGAGGTTTTGCCAGGGCCAGGACAGGAGAAACAGAGCATGCCCTAATTAGCTCATTGTAAACTAAGTTAGCATCTCTAGGATGGACTGAAAAATAAAAATGGCCATTGTTTTTGTTAAACATTCACAGCTGCAAAATTCCTCTGCCTTACCTATACTCCCTGCTCAATGTCGTACAGCTGAGCTGAGTCCCAGGTGTGAGTCTTCTGCTCAAAGCTGAGGTGGTTGCAAGGTATTAAAGTCTGGAATGTCATCATTGGAGCAGCCCTGGTAGCCATTGCGTGTGTAGCTGGCAAGGCGCAGGTGGAAAACATCCTTCCCCGGGACAGCCCGCCAGCTAGAGAGGGAGACTTGGATAATATAAAAGACACCAATCAAAACCAGCGGTGCAGCCCGTGAAACCACCTTTTTGAGAGAGTCCACAGGGCATTACAACATGCTGCCACAGTTTACAGTCCGAGAGTGGCGCAAGGGAGCCCGCACTAGGGCAGCGTGCTCAAGTTTGGCAGCAGAAACGCCTGAAGCCTAGTGCCCAACCTCCTCTAACTCTGGCCCCCACTCCCAGCTCCACACCGGAAATGGCTTGTCTGAAGGCTGGTCTCCAGAAACGGTCTCATCTTTCTTTCTTTCTTTAAGTACATATGTCTTCAGAGGGGAAAAAAAGAAAATTTCTCATTCTCTGCATTAAAAAGAAAGTGTCCATTTTAAACTGGGTATCTTCAGTACAGAGACAAAAGGCATTTTATAAATATGTAAATTTGTGAGCACTTGCTATCTGCCGGGCATTGTGCTTTTCATTTATCATGTTCCTTCCACATCTTCAGCACTACTGAACTTTGTACTTTACACACTCTGATACAGACACTGGGTGGAAGGAGGCTAAATGACTTAACCCTGATCATGCAAGTTAATTGACAGAGCCAAAATTTACCTCATTTGTTGGACTCCAAACCCTATGTTGTGATCTGTTTTCACTGTACAAGCCTCTCTTTGGAATCACAGACAGCCTTGA